>JAUMJJ010000222.1:24903571-26271785 GCA_033556795.1 Tapera naevia
CTAATACGGTCAGAATTTATTGGCACACAGAAGGGACTCATCAGACAGACAAAAATATGACTGCAAGAACATTATGTCTTTAGGTAATCAAGCTAAAAGTAAGAGTACTTTTATTTTAAAAACACTTCATTTTCCATGTGTTTTCAAATATCATAAGCAATGATTTTGATAAACATTTTGTTTCTGTTTTGTGAGAGAAATACAATTCATTTCTCTCAACGTTTCAGCACTTACTCTTAGTTAATATACTCTGTATATTGTCTAATTAGTTTAGGACAAATATTAATAAATAGCTGAGTCTTTAAATACATTTCACAGCCACAACAGTCTTTCCATTATTCCAACTGGTTTTAAAAATGCAATAATTCTGATGCTTCTAGAATTTCAAATAGTTCAGATAAACCAAGAGCTTTTTGTATAGGCGATATTTGGAGAAAGTAGGTTACACTTACTCTAGTCTGTTAAAAACTGCTAACATTTTGCACTGCTATTTTTTCTACACTGTAATTAGACTCAGGTTGAGCTTATGCAACATCTAAATGCAGACTTCTAGCCTGATAGGTAATACAATGAATTCAGACCCTTTTTGTACAGGTTCTTTGAATGAAGCAATTGTGATAGTTCTAACAACTCAGGATAGTGGTCAGATCCCTCCCAATTCCTCGCTGGTGGATGGCTTGAAGCAGCACCTCTGGCAGAAGTAGAGGAAACATTATTCAGTCACAGTAATCTTGTGTCCCAGGGACTCCCACTCCATTTTTACGTTGTACTGGTCACAGCTGAACAGATTTCTGGTACAGTCAACAGATTACAGATGACAGACCAGAATCATCAGTGCATTTTAATATTAAAATAAAAATACAATGATCAAATTTTCCTTAGTAAACTCATGTAGATAAAATATTTGGTGGATTTCTTTAATCTAAGAAGATACCGTCTTACCATACTGCCAGTTCCTTGCATCTGAGCAATGAATAGCAGGCTTTGGGTACTGCGGCACAGTTTTTACAAAGTCATAAGGAGGTGCACATTCGCAGCAGCTTAAAATCTGTTTGTGTCTCATTTTGGACCTGGCTGTATGCAACCACTGTTTGGAAGTAGGTCCAAATTGACTGCAAGAGAAAGCCCTGTAGATACAGAAAAGGTCTTTGAACCCACTGTGGTGCTGCTGTAAAAGACTGAACAACAAACCTGGCCAACTTAATGAGAAAGTCCTTCCGCTAACCTCTGATCTTCTCCCTCTGACTCAACAACGCAGACAGCACAGAGAGCAAACTGGTAACACAGGAAACAGAGAGGCTTCTAACTCCGAGATAAGGGAGATAAATACTTCCAGCAGCTGGAGTTGTGGCCTAACACATTCGTGTCTTTGCTCCCAGCAAATCTTTGGTTTAAGAACAACAGTTTCTGGGGGTGTTAGACAAGAACAAAGGGGTGGGGGAGTGGTGTGTGCTGCTAAAGAAGGGTATTTTGAAGGACTATGAGGAGATCAAGAAATAAAAGGAACTTACTATGAAAGTATGTTAAAGGGGTATTTGGTTATCCTGAGAATATGCAAACATGGCCATTTAGCAGGACTAGTGCAATTTAGACAGATATTTAAAGCCAGGCTACAGTATGGGAAGTAAATTCCCATCAGGGAACTGATCTATCCTTTAGAGCAGCCTGTGACAGCCAATAAAGAGCACAGACGCACCATTAAAAAAATGCTTGTTTATTTACATTGCCATTGATATTTCCCCATGTGACTGATCCCATGTTAGCTTAGCTCAGTCCTGACAGCTGCTCCTGTCAAAAGCCCGGGTTCTCACTTATCCACAGCAAACGATGCATCTTTATGTATTTGCTCAGCACAGAGTTGGAAGCACAGACTCCCTGGGCTGTGCTAAACTGTAAATATCAGCTTTTGAGCTGCTCCGTACATGCGGTTTCTAAATAACCTCACAGGCTGGTCACTTGAGAGAAAAATACTGTACAAGCAAATTATTTTTAAGAAGCTGATATTCTCTTCCACTGCATGCAACGAGGAAAAAAAAATATAACTTTCTCTCTTATCCTCATGGGATGCTGTTAAAGGTGACCATAGGCAAAGATAAAGTGCATTACATCACTGGGATATAAGGACTGTGAATGTAGTTTACAATTAGCTATATTAGAATGACTATTCCTTTAAGTATAGATTCAAATCATTCTAAAATAAGAGTATGCTTTGAGGAGCAGATATATGTTGTCGGTGGTTTAAAATTAGATCATATATTCTGCATGAGTGAAATCTGCTTCTTATAGGATGTGCAGGCACATGTGTGTGTGGGAGAAAGAAAAAAAGGATCCTCTCTTTACTACTCTTCTCATCTGCATTTTTGAATTCCAAAATGGAGTTTTATATTAAACCAGAATGGAAGTAAAGGTAGTTAGGAGATTTTGTTGTGGACCACCTCCCTTAAAATTCATCCTTTGCCAACTACCCTGTCACAAAGGCCTAATCCAACAGCAAAATATTGAGCAGGTTAATACCTGTGCCAAAGAAAACGCACAGTTAAGCATATGTTTAAATGCTTTGCTAAACTACATCCATATTACTGATCATGGAGGCCCCATAACAGATGGCTTATCTTAAAAACCTTAAGTACATCTTCTAGCCATTTGTGTTTTTCCAAGGGCGGTTTCAGGAGAGCAGGAGGAAAGGCAGGTGATGGGCCAGCGCTGTTTTGGCTCCGCACAGGTGCTCTGCAGGTCAGCACTGAAAGCCTCTGGATTAAGGGCTTACTTGGAAGCCAGCAGTTAGAGTCAATACATGGGGAAAAAGGAGGAATAGTTATGGTTATAGAAATGCCATCAGCCAGCCACTGTGGTTTCAGAGAGAGAGAAACAGCTCGGTTGCCATCACGGCGGGGATGCCCTACGGGCCGGCTCGGTCCCGGGGCACGCGCCCCTGGCTGCGGGCCCAGAAGGCAAAGCTGACTATTCCCACCCAAACGTCGCGCCTTTCGCCCTCGCGGGGCGGCCGGGCCGGCTCTGCGCGTCCCGCGGGATGCGGTGCCAGCGAGCCAGCCCTGCGCGTCCCTGGGTCAGCGGCGCCCAGGAGCTGCCACTGCGCGTCCCGGGAGAAGTGGCGGCAGGGATCCGGCCCTGCGCGTCCGGGGAATGCGATGCCGGGGAGCTGCCCTGTGCCCCCCTGCTTGAGGCAGGAGCGCCTCCCCGCCGCCGCGCAGCCCTGGCCGGCAGCAGCCCACGCTCTGCAGGCTGCACCTGCCTGCCCCCAGAGCATCGGGCTTCTCCCATACTCTTCTGGGCGGGGCGAGAGGCGCAGGTAACGCAGCACCTGACAGCGCCCTCGCCCCCGCGGCCGCTTCCCGGCGCTGCCCGGCAACCGCCCGCGGCGCGGAGGCGCAGAGCGCGGGGGCGCCGCTCCGCGCCCGCTCAGCAGGTGTCGCTGCCGCACTCCCCGCGCCAGCCCCGAGCACCGGCCCGGGTGCGGCGCGGTGCCACCTCCCCCGCGGGCAGGGTCCCCGCGCACGACCCCCGCGGCGCTCGGCCGGGGGAGAGAGGAGCGGCTGCGGCTGCAGTAGGCGGTTCACCTGCCTCCGCCCACGAGCGGAGCCGCAGCAGGTGAAGCGAGCTGCCTCGACGCCTCTCGGCGGCAGCGCCTCCCCTAGAGCCGCGCGGTGCCGTCCTCCTGCCCCATGAATGGCTGCCGGCTGACTGACAGGCGGGGCGGCCACACAGGGCGGCAGCTGCCCGGCGTACACCTATAAGGGCCGGTGGGGAAGTAGCCGCCCGCGGTGGAGGTGCGCGGTGAGCAGCCTCTTGCAGTCGGTAGCAGAGTCACCGCTCGAAGAGCCGAGCGCTCGCAGAGACACTCTCCCGCTGGCTCCGCGGCAGCAGCGCCGCCGCCCGCGCATCCCCGCAGGCAGTATCAGCCCCGCGGTGCCGACCCCCCTCCCCGGCATGCGGAGCGGCGGCGCGCGGGCGGCGGCGGGGCGGCGCGGGGGGACCCGCCGCTGCGCCGGGCGCCGCCGCCCCTGCGCGCTGGACTGGGCAGCGGCTCAGTGAGCGCCGTGGCCGCGGCGGGAGGAGGCGCGGGCGGGCTCGCCGCTGCCGGGGCCGCGCGGCTGCGGGAGGAGGCGCGGGCGGCGCCGCCACAGGTGACTCGCGGGCCGGGGGCCGCTGCTGCTCGGCCGCCCCTGCGCGTTCGTGCCCCGGCGCCGGCTGCAGCCGCTTCGCCGTGCGCGCGCGAGTGGAAGCACCGGGGGACATGGCTTGGCTCCGGCTCCTTCTCCTGCTGCTCTTCGCCCCGCGGGGGCTCGGGGATGCCCCCGGGCAAGGGCAGGCGGCGCGCGGCCGTGAGCGGGCGCTCCGCGGGAGGCAGCCCGTGTACAACCACATCAAGAGCCGGGAGCCTCCGCCGGCCCCGCGGAGCCGCTCCGCGGAAAGCTCCATCTTGGCGCAGCGGCTCGCCCAGGAGGTGCCCCGGGACGTGGCCTCGTTCCTCTACACGGGCGACTCGCGGGAGCTGCGCCGCGCTAACTGCTCTGGGCGGTACGAGCTGGCCAGCCTGGCCGGGAAGTCGCGCTTCACCTCGCACCCCTCCCTGCACGGCGCCCTGGACACCCTCACCCACGCCACCAACTTCCTCAACATGATTCTCCAGAGCAATAAGTCGCGGGAGCAGAACTTGCAGGAGGACCTGGAGTGGTACCGCGCCTTGATCAGGAGCCTCTTGGAGGGAGACCCCAACATCTCCAGGGCAGCTATCACTTTCAGCACGGAACCTTTCTCCTCTACCCCCCAGGTCTTTCTCCAGGCCAGCAGGCATGAGAGCCAGGTCCTCCTGCAGGACTTGTCCTCCTCGGCTCACCGCCTGGCCAACAGCTCTGTGGAGATGGAGTGGTTCCATAGCTTGAAGCGCAAGTGGAGGCCGCATCTGCACAGGAAGGTCTTAAACACAGGCCACAAAACTTTGGAGAACAGCTGGAAGAAGCGGGAGAGCTTCACTGCTGATAAGAACCACATCAGGTGGTCCTCACCTTACCTGGAGTGTGAGAACGGGAATTACAAACCCGGCTGGCTAGTGACTCTCTCTGCGGCTTTCTATGGGTTGCGACCAAACCTCCTCCCTGAGTTCAGGTAGGAGGAATGGGGCTCTGCTTGCTTTCTGTCGTGAAGGGGATAGGATGTGGTTTTGGTTTTGCCTCCCGCCTAGGGAAGAGCATGCTGTGTCTCTAGAATGACCTAGAATCATAGAATGACCTAGAATCATAGAATGACCTAGAATCATAGAATGACCTAGAATCATAGAATGACCTAGAATCATAGAATGACCTAGAATCATAGAATGACCTAGAATCATAGAATGACCTAGAATCATAGAATGACCTAGAATCATAGAATGACCTAGAATCATAGAATGACCTAGAATCATAGAATGACCTAGAATCATAGAATGACCTAGAATCATAGAATGACCTAGAATCATAGAATGACCTAGAATCATAGAATGACCTAGAATCATAGAATGACCTAGAATCATAGAATGACCTAGAATCATAGAATGACCTAGAATCATAGAATGACCTAGAATCATAGAATGACCTAGAATCATAGAATGACCTAGAATCATAGAATGACCTAGAATCATAGAATGACCTAGAATCATAGAATGACCTAGAATCATAGAATGACCTAGAATCATAGAATGACCTAGAATCATAGAATGACCTAGAATCATAGAATGACCTAGAATCATAGAATGACCTAGAATCATAGAATGACCTAGAATCATAGAATGACCTAGAATCATAGAATGACCTAGAATCATAGTCACACCAGAGTCACCTCAGGCCTTCCTGTTGAGCTCTACCTTCTCCTACCTTATGGAGCTCTTGCTCAGTAAGAGAATCACTTTCATCTCTAAGACAGCGTTTGCTATACCTGTTCCCACAGAAATGGGTGTTCATGTGGGTTCCTGGCATCCTTTTGGGCAGGGGGAAGAGAGCAGCAGTTGCCAGTCGTAGTTTATTTCTGACTGCAAGCAGAGGAAGGTGTCTACCAAGGTGTTATTTCTCACTGCACTGCATAATTAAACTAGCTCAACCACAGCTATGATTTTAACCAGTTGGGAAGCAATGTTTTTTATACTGGTAAACTGCTGTGTCTGATCTCCAGAGTGCATCCCCTGTGGGATGCTCAGGCCTGGTCAGTGCTTGGTACGTTTGTAGGTGAGTAAGTGTTTGTGACTGCAGTTTTGTCATAGAGCATGTGACTATGACCTGAGCTGGCAGTAGGAAAGCATTTCTTAGGATACCCCCCTGTTATGTAGCTGTCTAGTTGAAACCTGGCATATATGTTGCTTATATTTTTAATGCCGTTATCCCCAGGACTTTGCAACTGGGCTGTGAAGAGCAGAGGGTAAGCTACAAAAAGGCTTATTCTTGGCTTATTTTGACAGCAAAGAGGGATGTGCCCAAGGAATGAGAACAACCTAGGGGGCATGGGGTGTCAGGCTTTTCCTGCTGACGCTTCTGTGAAGGGGCTCAGGGGTAATTGTTCCTCAGGGAATGCCCGCTGCCCACAAGCAGCTGGTATTTGTCAGGAGGTGAGAGGATCACAGAATTTAATTTCTGCTGGAATTCAGTTCTAAGTAAAGATAAAGAAGAACACAGCAGACGCCAAGGAGCTTTTACCACACCTAGGTGGCAAGGCAGTTGCATACACCAACACTGGTTTTCTTTGTTTAGTCTGAAATCCAGTTAGATCAAATGGGTACAAATACAGTTGTGCATCCTTGTGTGTGTGAAATAAAATTCTGCTGAATTGAAAGTGGCTGATTGTTTCTCCATGGAATTACTTTTTGCCCTGATATCCTCACACTTACAAGGTTGATAGGGCTAAGGTCAAGTGAGCTCATCTACAAGCTGTTCGTTGCTAAATTACTCTCAATACCAAAACCCGAGAATAGCTCTACTGCCAGAGCTCTTCTGGACCCTAGTGTGTGTGTGTGTGTGTGTCTGGAAAGGTTCAGGAAAACTTCTCGTATTTCATTGAAATGCAGTGTTTTACACTTGATGAACTTCAGGATGCCGATGAAAGCAAAAGTAGGCTGACTTTCATTTGTTGGGGGTAAAGGTTCACATAATATGAAGAACCACCAGGCTGGGTGTAGGGTGACAGCCGCTAGCTGTCTCCAAACCTAGGTCTTGATATCAAGCTTAACTCAAAGAAGCTTCGATCTTGACTTCAGTTGAGAGAAAAGTAAATCTCTTGAACAACAGAGTCTAAAGTTTCAACCTCAGCTCTGTGCCGAGATTCTGTGATGACTGGGGGCATCTTGGTGCTGTAGGTTTCTGTTGTGGTAGCTCTGGTGTGCAGAACACCGTGTCCATTTTAGAGTAACCCTGGCCAATGAAGGTAACCAGTAGAGGTCATCCTGCGTGCAGTACTAATAACTGCCTTTACTTTCTCGTCTTCCCAGAATTTGTTTACCATGTGGGAGTCACTTCAGTTGAAGAAATAGAATAACTTGTTGAAACTCTGGTACAGTGGAGAGCACCCATCTAAGCTTGGAGAAGTGCATCTAAGCTTGGAGAACTTCTGATTTAGAAGATCTTGTGATGGCATGTGCTGTGGAAGTTCAAAGTGTTTATGTTGCTGTTGTACTGAACAGTTAGGACAAAACTAACAAAGTGTTATAGTGTCAAAACCAGAGATAAGTTGGTAAGCATTTTTAAGAAAATGGGTCAGTATGTTTTCGGTAACTATATAAGGAAGCAAGAGGAAGAAGTGTGTATATGCACACATACTACATGCACATGTTCTGGCAAGACTAATGATGGTTCCTCTCTTCCTACTTCGAGTTATGTTACATGAAAGATGGGCTTCTAATGTAAGCTTACTTTTTCAATATACCAAGTAATAACTGTGCAGCTACATAGGAAGTACTATAAACAAAATATACCGCTCCCCAGACTTTTGGGATGTTTTAATATTTCAGTGTTTTCTATACTTGATATGCACACAGCCTCAGTGTGAGTTTATAAGAGAAGAAATAGTTTAAAGTATGTCTGTAATACAAAAATACAAATTCTAATGTACTTATTAGACCATTAATATTGATTACTATAAGGCACCTCTTGAAATAAGCTTTATTTCTCCTCACCATCTGTCTTTGAGTGACACAATGGTTTAACTTTAAATTCCTGTTTGAGGCCCATATGGTAAAAAGCAGAGTGTATTAACCTCCATCTTTTGAGACAGTTACGTTGTTTCTCCCAACAAAGTATTTTCAAAACATCTGTTAGGAACACATTAATGGATCAGTTTACATGCTCCTTCCATTTAATAGACTGACATGAGGTCATTGATGGTAATTTAGTGCCCCTTTAATATTCTTGTAAGAGTTTGTGTACTTTCTTCTTTGCTGACATTAGGTTTCTGATATGGTATGTTAGTGTATTCAGGAAGGTATGATCTCCATGAAAGAGTACTTTCAGATTACAGAAGGAAAAGCCATGCTGTTTCTTTCTGCCTCTTTGCTGCAGTAACAGATGGGTATGTCACGTGCTGTGGCAATGGGGAGAGTTTAATGAAGGCAATACTAATAATTGCTATGGGTTATGTTTGATACATGCTACTACTGCAGTGCTGTGTCAATGACGTTCTGAAAGTGCACCAAGAAAATTTTTGTTCTTCATGTCGTGAAGGTTTATAGTGCCTCCTTCCAGAGGAAATGAGTGTTACAGGCATGCATTTCTTGCAAACAGCTTGCTGTTTGTCTTTTAATTTCACCTTCCGCCCTCTCCCTTGACCACTTCCCAAGAGCTGACAGCCAAATTGTGTGAAGTGAAGGCCAAGGATGGTGAGAGAATATGGTGATTTAAGTTGTCTTGCCAAGGCTGGGCAATACTGAGATGAAGTGGAGAAATCAAAGGTGGCTTGATTGTGCTGATAAATGTAACGGAAACTGTCCAGACCCAATGGGACCACATTAACAGCTTAACAGCAGTGCTTGTTGGTGCTTTATCTGCATTCACTGCCCTTTTTGTCTGCCCGAGGTGCATGGAGAGAACATTCCCATCTGCTTAAAAATTACAGTATAGGCTGTCGTTCAGAAGTAAGGATCCACAGAGACTGAAAGTAATCACTTGGTGATATTAACCATTACCTTCTCCTTTCTTAAGTCTAAGCTGATGCAGTTTGGAGCTGGAATTCGCCGTGGAATGAGACTAAGCACTCCACAGCTCTAGTGCTGGAAAGGGAGAGAGAATGATAGCACTTGACACTGATTTCCTGTGACTCCTCTTCTACTTCTAGTACATGATGAGACCGAACCACATTTTGTGGTGCATGGTGGTCTGTCTGGTCTCTTTTCAGCCCTAATGTGGAGGTGGAAAGATGTGAGAAGCTGCACGTTGTGAATGCATTTCCTTCCCTAATAGTATTTGCTTGTTTTGAGAGAGGAAATGGGAGGTTTTTATTGCTTTGGTGGTCTAGGAGTCCAGTGGGGAGGATCACTCTTTGATCTGGAAGAAAGATGTGCAAGTACTCACCTACTAGGATCATAAAAGATAAAAATAAAAAGTTCTCCTGAGTCACAGAGTTGATGTGCTGTCACAAAGCTCCTTAATGTCATCAACTGACCGATCTCCATCTTAAAGGAGGCATATTTCCTTCTTGACTCTCCAGTCTGCTGACATGCCAGGCCTAATGGTAGGATAACTGCTTCTCATTTCTGATCTAAATTTAGTCAGTTATCATTCATTTATTCCTTTCCAGAACTGCTTTCTGTCTGAAATAGTGCTCTTTGTTTACTGCCCTGACCTATTTATAGGCAGCAGTGCCTTCTCCACCTTTGTTTACTAGACTCCATAAACCAGCTTTCTTTAGTCTCCTGTTATAAGCTCTCTGTTGCCATGGTCCCTCTTCTGAAGTCTTGTTCTAGTATTTCTTGAATGTGGTTAGTCAGATTCATGTGCAGTGTTTCAACCTTGTGCAATGACATCGGTTATCCTCAAACTGTGATGAATGAATTGCTGCTTTTGCAGTTCAAAATATTCTCTTGCATGCTGTTCTCATTTTCTTTGATGTTGTGTTATATGTCAACATTTTGGGAATTGGTCACACTGTTTTTCATCAAGGAAGTCAGGATGTCTTTAGGATAAAGGGACATTTTTATCCTCCTGCAAGGCCAGGTAGTTTTTTCACCAAATCCAGAGCATTATTTGCCTTCTCTTTTAAGGACTATTGGGAGAATGCAATGGAATGATGACTGTTTTAGCAGAAAGCTACACAATTAGCAAGCTGACTAATTTTTTTGTTTTGTTTTGTGAGCATTTGCAGGTAACTTCAGAATGAGGTTTGGCTGCAACAAGTGTTACTTCTTAATATTTTCTGTCTTCCAGGCATTTGCTACTTCTCTCTTAATTATTGGAAGGGTATTCCTTAGTGCAAAGATTAATATTTATTGCACAGTTAAATTTATCTATGTTTTCTCTAAAGGCAGTGTAATGTGGTGATTTCCACTGTACTGTTACAGTGACTTGGACCACTCCAGTGTTAGGCCATAAAGGGGCTCTTAGTTAAGGAAACATTGTTGAAGGCAAATTAAAACATGGAGGTAGAAGTTTATATGACAAATGAGTAATTTCCTAGGCAATGTGATTTCATATCCTGCTAAATATGTCATAGCTTTTAAATTGTTTGTTTAAATAACCAGAAATGTAGATATACTAATTTTTACAGTCTGTCTTTTTTTAACTTTTTTCTTTTAAATATGGTTTTATTTCTTCCTTTAGCCATTTTTTTTTTAGTTTCTCTGATTTCTCTTTAGTTTCAGTACTAAACTAATAAAGAAAATTATTTTTAACACTTTAAGGAGGCTTTGTCATTTTTTTGTAACATAATACATTAGTTGTGTAATCCTGAAAATATTTTAAAATTGTGAGACAGTTCTTTTTCTATAACATATTCTGGCCTGTGTAATATGATTGAAGATGTGAGTGAGTTTTGAATGGATTTTAAAAATTAAAAATTAATTATTTATTTCCTAGAACTTCTTAAAATATTGGAGTTGTATTCCTGAAAAGAGGTGATAAAGAAACATTTTCATATGATTTACTGCCTGCTTATAGAAACCCCTAGTATGTTTTAACTATTCTCTAGGCAGTTAATTATGCCTGTCTTTTTTTGTATGAGGCCATGGATAAGGAAAGAAAACTGGATGGTGATGAAACAAAAGGAACAATAAACAAGGATTTCTATTTTTAGAAATGTGATTCAGATTTCTTCACAATTGGAGAAACAGAGAAAGAAAAGTATGGCCAGGAGAGGACTGATACATATACTGCATTTATGTCCACAATTATGTAGCACTTGGTAAGTAACAATAATAGGAATTAGGTTTTTTAGGGTCAGACTGCTGTTCCCACTCTTCTCTACTCCCATCCCCCTGGGCAAGGCTTCCATCACAGCAGGTTATCAAAGCTCTTTTGAAGGGAATGAACGCATGACAGTTCTTACTATCTGAGATTCATCTCCAATACTGTCACCTCCTTTTCTATCTATTCATAAACCTAGGCTGAGGTAGAGGAATGTTCCTAAAGATAAGAACAAAAGTATTGCTGTGTTAGGTCAGATGAAAGGCATATCTAGCCCTCTCTCCAAAAGCAGCTTCTGGTAGGTAGTTCAGAAAAAATGCAAGAGCGATGGAAGTGCTGAGTTCTCCTATCTTGATTATCTCTCATTGACAAATAATAAGTAATAAAAAAAATAGCTTTTGAGACTCTATCTCAATCAATGCTTATAGTAAGTATGGATTAAACTGACCTCCGTGATTCTAATTCACTTTTTAACCCATCTTTGTTTTCTGCAACATAGTTTGCATTGGATTCCATAATATAGTTATGAATTGCTTGGGCAAAAAAAAAAATCTGTTCTGTTTTAAAACTTGCTCTATGAATCTAAATTCACTGGAAGATCGCCGATTCTTGTAATAAGAAAATGCCTTGGAAAGCATTCATTCATCTCTATGTAAATCACATTTGGTTGTGTGTTATACCAAGTATTTTTATCACCTGCTAACTTTGTCACTGGTCACCCATTTGTGATGACCAAAGCAGAGATATCTGTGATGCTTGTTAACATCCCTGCACGTGAAAGCTGTTTTTTTTGTCACATTGATACATTCGAGAGTGGCTCAATGGTTGGAGCCTTCCTAGCTCTAAAGGATGCAGTGATGAAAATAATTAATTTTCTGCAAAGACAGTCTCTGAGCAATTTTTATGTCTTGCTTGCCTCTTGTCCTTACAGTTTCTACTTCAGGCTTCTTTTCCTGCGATATTTGAAGTTTTTAATTAGTAGAGCCTATGCTTTTAACTCAGATTCTAAAAATGTCTTTTAATAAATCTTCAGTGACAGATTTAGTATAGTCGGACTGAGACCATTTCTCCTGTGTGGGATCCTTCTTATTCAAATGCTTTTCTTGTTCTTAACATATAATTTCCGTACTGTTCTTGAGGCCCTTTCTTTCCACCTGTCACTTTGACCCCATGGGTAGTGATGGGAGCATTCTGATTTCTTACTAAATAACTTGAATTTGACTCCCAAGTCCTTTTTTTCATAGGGAAAATCTAATGTAAGTGGTACCTCACCATCACTGACACTTTATTCCTGTACAAGGTGATGCTTTGTGACAGAGCAAGCAGGATCTTAAACATCCTCAAGCAAAAATAATATCACCACCTCTTGAAGTATCTAGGAAAGCTCTCTGACTAAACTGCAGGGAAATCCCCAGAGAGGCAACACTGCGTTCCATAAACCTGAAGGCAGATTTAAATCTGAAATAAGTCTTCAGACAACAGAAGTTTCAGCTTTAAGTATTTCACCCTCATAGTACTGTTCCAAATGGTCTAGAGGGATTTTCTTTGCAGGTGGCTCTGAATTCATGGTCCCACATGCTATACCTTGCTTTTCAATTAGTTATTTTTAGTGTGAAAGCTGGTTCTCCTGTAAAAACGTGTATTAAAAAGCAGCAGTCATGCTGTGTCTGAGGAATGACGTAGTCTTTCTGTGTCCTGTTAGTAAGAAATCAGTGGTAACTGTGTTACCACATCAAAATCATGTTGTATGTAATGTCCCAGTAGCCTTTTGTGAAATGCAGCTGGAATGTGAAGGGAGTAGTTTTAAAAATGTCCAAGAGATGCAGAATCCTAAACTTTAACTTTCAAAAGCATCTTGAACCTGCCAAAACTGTTGATTACCAGTGCAACTTATGGCTGAAAGTGACTTCTGAATTTGACACCCAGATTATTTTTGGATGCTCCATTAATTGTATATTGAAGGAGCCTCAAGTGTCAGGTAGTGTGCAGTGTTTGAAAATTAATATTCTTGGAAGTGTCAGCCTCCAAAATCAAAATGATTTGAGTAGGCATCTGCCCTGAAAACATTGACCATACCAATTACAGTATGCATTTATCTAGAGGTGTGAGTGGCTTGATATGGTTTGATATGGCTGTAGATAGTTTTTCTTACCTCCTTGTTTTGTAGTAAGAAGGGCTTATGAATGACAGCATATAGGGATGAATGAATATGGTAGTGAGAATCTAGGCAGGCATTCCGGTTTGGGGCTTAATGTCTGCTTTAGCGTTTGATAACTGCACCTTATACTTTAATTATCGCTGCATACTATGCTTACAGATACAAAAATAAGTGTACAAACTTAGAAGACAAACTTTGAATGCTGCGATGACTTCTGTGCTGATAAGCTTCTGAAGATCTAGAGGACAAATTGTTTATCACCATTAAAATGTTACCAGGCTAATATACTGTGCAGTTCTGGCTTAAGCTGGCTGGGAGAAGGAGGATATACTGCTTCTGCTGTTTCATGATGTAGCAGTATAGGCAAAAAAATTCTTCTGTAGATACAGGTTTTACAACATGTTGTTACAATGAAATATTATAACTGCTGAAACTATCAAGATAGCTAGGAGGTTAGGAAAATAAGCTTAAATCAATTTCTGGCACAGATTTTAATGCAAACAGCATGCCAACAAACTGGTCCTGGAAATTAAGACAGACATGAAAGCCTCTTAAATCAAACCTCTGACCAAAGTCCTTGATGACATCATTCTTTGATGATTATCTGTTATGTGCAATTCAACTAATTCTTTTTATCTGCATGTTAAACATGAATGTGCAATCCTTAACTATCAGTCTTTTTTTGTGTAAGGACTGTAAAATTGTGGCAGAAAACAAATATTCATTGTTATAAAGGGATTAACAAAATATACTTACTTGCCAGATGGTCCACAATTACAAGTAATATTGTTACTAATCTATCACTGTGGCTTGGGTTCATCCAGGCAGCATTGTCTGTGTGGATGAATGTGTTATGCTGGTAAGCTGACTCTACTCTTACACAATTGATATTTGGCTTGATCTCTTCTATTAAGATAGCAGAACTGCAATTATTCCCAGTTAGTTCAATAAATATAACACAGTTCTGTATACATTCTAGGAGTATGTGTTCTTCAATGTGTTACATTTTCCGAATGCTGAATCAAAAATAACTGAAAAAGTGGGTGGCTAACCAGGCTGTGCCAGATACTTTATTAATCACAGATGAATTACAGAAATATACCATCGAGTACATATATGTGCACTGCGTGATAATGATGGGGTACAAGTCTGAGGAGGTATTTTAAAATGGCAAAGTATCTGAAATAAATTCAGTAAAAGTCTTGCACCATCATGATGCTTTCTGTAAGTGCCACATGTATACTTAAACTTTTCTTTTGATAGCATTATATCCTAAAGTAGTTGCTGACCGTGTTACTATGCCAGCAGAACTGTGATGTTACTGTGAAGCATAGACATATGTTGCAATGGTCTAGTAGAAAAAGAATAATATGCAGCATGGGGGAAAAATTGGAAAACCTGTGGTAGATTGTAGAGGGAAAGGGGAGTTTCCTCTCATAATGGTTAAAAACAAAATATACACAAGAGAAAAGCTTTCTATGTAAGGGAAGTAAAGACCTACTTCCCTCAGGTGCTTAGAGTCTCCCAGGTGATTCTGTTGCAGCCCTCATAAGGATGAATCATCACTGTTTTTCCTGCTGTATAAACTGATGTGTTTAGAGTAGTCAGAACGATGCTAATACTTGACAGACCATTGCCAATAGTGCCTGCTGTATAGCTTAGTATTGGTCCTGGTCCCGCTGCTTCCTTCATGCCTGAGTGCAGAATAGGTCCTGTCTCCAGCCCATACACTAATATTTACACTCAGAGAAGTCCAGTAAATATTAGAAACCTGCCTGCTGGGATCTACATGTGACCAGATGAGGAATTAATTACCTCTGCTCTATGAACATGTGAGACAGATACCTTGTTATCAGGTTAAGATAAACTGGTAATCCACTGATATCAACATCTTGCACAGAGTTAGTCTGACCAGAATAGCAGTTTTTCCTTTGAGGTCATTGGTCACCTGCAACATGGAGAAAGCAGTTGAGTGTCATGTGTGGTGTTTCAAATTGAACTTGCTAGAGCCAACGCTAAATATTTCAGGTCACTTTGAAGTGTGCCTAGTGTCAGATTATTTAGATTCTAGGCAGGAGAAGAAAGAAGAGGGATAAAGTGTACCTGTTCCTACTGGCTGTCCTACATAGTTTCCCAATGCATTCTTCTTTAGATCACTTAAATGATGTGCTTGTGTTTCTCTAATGACTATATAGCATGTCTGAAAGTGAATATCCAGTTATAGCTGTTGTGGACGCTTTGCACATGGTGGTATTGGAGCTCAGTATGAGAGTATTGTCCTGGTTTTGATCATGCTTGCTCTCTTATGCCTGTTCTGATTTTGTTCATTAGTAGCTTTTCAAATATATGGCTCTGTAGGTCTTTTATTACAATAGTAATATTAACAGCAACAATAATAATAGTACTATCTATTGAGCTGTAATTAAAAGAGGCAGCATGCAAGGTGAGGTGTGCAAGATGTTCTTGAGACAGAGGTTGGGCTGTACCCTTGCTAGTACACTGCCTGAAAGGAGGGGGATGATGATATTTATAGTCATGGAAGTGGAAATCAAAACTTTTGTCAGAAGTGGCTGACATGGTTGACTTAAAAGGAGTGGTATCCTAGATTTAAGAAATAATACTAGAAGTTGCATGCTGACATTTTTGCTAAGGCTGGACCGCAGCAAAGCAGTCACAGGTGCGTGCTCTCACAAGATGGTACTAGAAGTGTCCTACCTCCAAGTCATTCTGGAGGTTATTTTAGAGAAAATAAGGAAATTTTTGAAGGCTTTTGTTAAGACCTGCAACTGCAGCCTTACAGCTTTTTATCTTCTGGTGATTTCAGAATTGTTTATAAACTAAAGCATTGGCTTTGAAATTGGGATGTTAGCTTTTCATCAAAAAAATTTCTGAAGGAAACGGTTGAACACTTGCATGTTCTTGGCGTAGGACTGATACAGTTCAGACAGTCCTTGAGGATGTGTGTGTAGGAAACATTTTTCTTGGTTTCAGACATCAGTGGCCTTTTCCTGGCTTATATTGACTTTCTGATGCTGTATCTGGTATTATACCAATATTTGCTGGCAGAGATGGAGAGAGAAGGGTTTGGGTGCCTACAGGTGGAGGGCGCTGAGCCTTGGAAGAGAGACTTGAAGTCACTGGAGGTTGGGGTCTGTCTGGGGAAAGTATGGAAAAAGACCCAATTTTTTTTGACAAATAGCTTCTTGGAGTAAAGGAGAGAGCATCATCGTCACCAGGCATGGAGGTGAGATGTGGTGCCTAGCTGATGGCCTTAGAAAAACTAGTGCAGGTCGTTGATTGTATTTATTTTAGTTCTTAGCAGTACTCTAAAATGTGAAGGACGTTCAGTTATTTTAATATATGACTTATTCTTACCTGCCACCTTACATATTGTCAATGTGTTGGATTTACCGAGCTCTTGTTGTGATACATCTTGGTGAGGTCTATCATAAGACCATGTCCTTGCCATTGTGGCTTCAATGAACACAAAACTTCTCTGTTTTCAGACATTTAATCGAATTCCTTATTTAGAAGAGGGATGTAGTTCTGCCTTTCTTTTTTCAGGCTACAGCATCGTAATGAAGTTTAGCCTGTTTTGTGTATTCACTATGTTCAAATTTGTATTTTCTCTTTTTTCAGAGGTGTTGTCAAAGTCGACATCAATCTGCAAAAGGTGGACATTGACCAGTGTTCAAGTGAGGGATGGTTCTCGGGGACGCACAGGTGTCATCTCAACAATTCCGAGGTATGTCTGTCTCCAGAGGACTGAACTACACTTCAGTAACACTATGAATAATTTTCTGTGGTATAAATACTATTTTATATTCTTTAAATGTGGCTTGTAGGCTGAAAAGATCTTTCTGCACAAGGCAATATGGTTTGCCTCAGTTTCAGGAAAGCCTGCGTCTTAGGAATATTGGCGTTAAATAAAACAGAAGCTAAGTTATTATGCAGAAATAAGAGCTATAGTGGAAAAAGAATATTACTAGTAAAATGATTTATGAAGCTCTGCTTCCAAGTCGAACAATTCTTTTGCACTCAAAATAGGCTTTTAATGTCAGTGTCACTTTTGACTGGACAGCCTTGCAAAATACTGTGCAAATAATAATAATTACTCAGAAAAACATGGACTTTTGGTAGAGAATGATATAGAATAACAGGCAGAATTGGATACTGTAATTCTTTTTTAGTGGATGTGCCAATATTTTGACAGAGCTGACTAAATGTTTCTGTTCGGCTCCTTCCTGCTTCCCCTCTCTTCTGAAGGTCAGTGTGTGGCTCCGTCTGTCACCGTGCCGTAGATCATCCAGCCTGGCTGGTCCTGTGTTCCGTGAAACTTTAAAACAAAATACATTCAATGATTTTTCTTTTTACCCTGGCATACGATGTTGTTTTCAAAGGCACCTGTTTGTTTTCCGTGAGAGTTGGTACCTCATATACCTTTGTGCTTTCAGAAAAGGCAATTAAAATACAGGGAAGTTAATAATTGTCTACCAGATGTCAGGAGGTATTTGGCTAATTAGTTATAAAATGCCAATTTATCAAAGCCAAATCTAAATTTAGGGAAAGAGTTGGTTTTGATTAATTTATCTACTAACATTTTTGAGCAAGAAAAACTCAGAATTTTTGTAAATATCTTTTTTTTTTGTATTTTTCACTTGATTTTTTTTCTTGAAATGAGAGATCAAGTGTCTTTGAATGACTAATTCTAAATGAAATACTTCTGCAAATGGAAAAAGTGGTTTTTTTCCTTTAAGTACTTTTTGACTTCTGAACTCAAGGGAGCACTTTTATAGTAACTCATATTTCTTCCTAGAAGAAAATGTTGTTTGAGATCTTGTTTTTAATATATGTTAATTATCTTGAATGTGGTTATATGTTTTGGCAAGTTCTCCTTTTCTTAATGTCTTATGAGCAGAAATGTCACAAGAGGGGTGGTGTTGTAAGTCTTTTCCTGCAACCAAGAAGAAAAGGAGAAAAAAACCCTTATAAGAAGACTAAGTAGACAACAGGCAAAAGTAAAATGGAGAAAATTAAGGAAGATCACTGGTGGGCTTTAACACACCTTTGGTCTGGTTCAAAGCCCGTTGTTTGCTGTGATGGGGTCTGAATCATGCTCTGTATTCTCAATGTATGGGAAAATAGAATCTGAGTCAAACCAAATTGTATATAATTCCACAATTGCACATCCCTTCCAAGTCAAAGTCCTTAAGAGTGTGTCCTGGAGAAAAATGCAAAAACCTACTCTCTCTGGAAGAATTTGTCTGAGAAGCAGGGGGAAATAGAAGGGCTCTTTTTTCATTCTTCTCAATTAATTTTCATGGGAGCAAAAAGTAGGTTTTACTTCTTGTAGAATTCACTCTGATTACTAAAAGGGGTTTTCTTCATGAGTATGACGTTCAGTAGAATCTACCTTCCATTTTATTATTGCAGATGAGGCAAGAAGAGTGTCATTTAGGAAACTGAGTGCAGAATGAAATTCTGTGTGGAAGATGACTTCAAAGGTCTCAGAAAATTTTCTGTGACTTGCAAAAAACATTTTAATTACACATTCTTTAGTGTCTCACTGGGCAAGCTGGAAAAATCTCACCTTTGTGATTTGGTCTCTTACTGTGTGTGGGAAACTGAGGTGATTCTCATGGACCACTGATGCAGAGATGGTATCTCCACTAGCTTTGAGCGAACTCGTTCTCAGCATTCTGGGCTTCATTCTCCTGCTGAGAGAGTGGTGAGTGTTTGCTCTCTGCTGAAGGAGAGAATAACATTTCTTTTACTTCAAATGTACATTACAGATCAGTTCTTCATGTTGGGATTCTGGGTGTGTTGTAAAGTTGGTGGTTCTCAAGTAGGTTTTTTTTCAGAGCTTTTATCTACCAGACTCATGCCCGCTGTTGGTTTTCCTTCACTTTTTTACTGCTCCTGTTTATTCTGCATTTTTTTCCATGTTTGTTGCAGCTAACTCTACGTACTTTACTATAATCTTTTTTTTTCATACAGCGCTTCTGCTACCCTTGAGTCCACCCTAAAAGCAGAGCTGCTTTGTGCTGTTTTGAGAATGAGAAGCACTGTTTGCCAGTGTTACAAAGGATGTTTTATTTCTCATACTGGACAGTCACCTGTTTTTGTTTTAGTAAACCTACTGCGATGCTGTAGTCCATAAGTGAGTTCCTGTGATGCAGTAAGCGATTGAAATGTATGCTCTAGGGCAGAAGTTCTTTAATGAGTGATGCTGTATATGTAAGAGGAGTTCATGTTCACACCTTAAGGTGTTAATAACATGGGGGAGGAAATGAATGCCACTGCATGAGCAGCTTTTCAACATATGTAAAGCAGAGCTGTTCTTTCTTCTCCATGGCACTTACTAGAGTGTTAAATCAACAAGGGTCTCATGGCTAAGAGAAAGATACATAGGTAGTACAAACCTCCCCCAGAATGAACCTTGCCAGCAGGGAGTGCTTTTCCTTATTGTGCCTGAAGAGTAGGAGACTCTTTGCTTAGTAACAGTGACCTTGAGAATGGGGATTTGCTGGGGACAATCTATAGAGAAGCTTTCTCTCTTTTTATCTTATGGTCACCACATTAGGAGAGTTCAGCCTGATGGAGACTTCTGTTCTTTCTTTATGGGCAGGTCCCATGTGCTGCTTGTTGTATGTCATTTTATAGGAATCTGCACTGTGGAGTAGGGTAGATGACATAGTTTTGCAGCAGTGCTTTCCACTAAGTTTTTCTTATAAATGCTAATGAGATGATATTCCCCATCCTCTTTTATGTTTTTAGAGGCAGATACAGAAATACCTGCTGATGCTGGAATGCTTTGTCCCAGATTAGAGTCAGTCTTGAGCAGAATAAGGAAGTGAGAAGGGATCTCTGGACTTCCAGTTCCGCATAAGCTAGACTTCCTTTCTTTAGCTTTGTTAGGTGACTTGAGTATTCCAAGTAGCACAGACTTTTTGCAGGCCATTTGGTAAGCCTTTGCCATGGTGAATTTTTGATTTGGTTTTGAAAGTCTGTTTATTGCATAGCCCATATTACTCAGCTGGGCTACCAATGCTGTTACATCTAAGGCATACAGCTCAATATTTCAGAGATACAACTACCCTTTTCCCTAACACTATGAAAATATAGCAAGTGACAGAGAAGGGGAGAGGATGACTTAGGGAATGGACAAAAGGAAGGAAAAAACCCCAGCTTATAGGTTACTAAAATGCTTCTGTCTTATGTTTCAGTTTATTTTCTGGTGACTAAAATGTACTAGATAAAATCACAGATGTTATCACATCCTTCTTTCTGTGCTGTTCTGAAATGTTTGTCTTCTAAATAAAAAACAATTGAAATGAGGGAGCTGGAAGTACATTACAGGGAATGTAAACACATAGTATACCAGTGGTCTGTATGTGCTAGACAAAAAAAGGAATAGGTGGTACCCAACTTCTACTGGAAAATAGAGATAATTGTTGAAAGAACTGTATTGCATTAATGTGCTCTGGCACAGAATCAATAGGAAATGGTGTTAACCTATCTGTGACACTGGGGTTTGGCCTTGGAAGGTCAACAAGAGTAACCTGTTTATGTGATGGAATAATTGTAGTGATAGTCTTTGCTTGAAAGAAAACTAGGGTGTTGTTGGGGAATTAAAGAATGTTATGACTCAAGTATACAAAATCCTCCTTTAACTGCCATCCTTAGGTTTAGGTGTTCCTCAGGGGGTGGTTGTTGGCTCTTAATTATCTTTATATACGATGCCCTCAAATTGAATACAAAACAAAAGCAAATCCTGGGAACAGGGACAGAAACTTTAGATCCACTGTTTTAAAGTTGACTACTTCAATTCTTAATGTACAGGCATATTTTTTCATAGCAGCATAGGTGTACTAGGAGAACAAGGGTGTCTTCCTCCTTCAAGCTTAGGATGCCCAGAAACTACTCAGTCTGATTAGGCAGGAAGTAATTTGAGGTTTTACATAGTGAAGCCAAACTGCTGCAATAGGTAAAATCTATTTAATTTGTGATTTTGTTTTTCTCATTCTTTAGTTATGTCATCCGAAAAGGAAGGGGGCTATGGCTAGGTGTTCTGTTCTTGACTTGAGGGAAGAAGGGACAACTCATGGTGAAGCACAGAGAGCTACATTCTCCTTCTTGCCCTCTACCTTGGCATCCATATAGGGAACAGTTTCCCAGAAAAAAATACGTGGTTAAAGGTTTGGATTCTGTGGGGCTGCAATGAATGAGGCAGGTAATATCTGCAGGATTAGAAAGAATTAAGATTAATTGGGTAGAGAACAAAATGATGCAGTTAATTCTGAAATAAACAAACATAAGAATATAGCTACTCAGTAACGAATCCAAAGTAATTTCATTACACAGGCAAGACTGGTTATGGGGGTAAGAAAATGTGCATTTTTACCCTGTTAGAAAAACTTTAGGGTTTTTCTTTTAATATATCACATTTTTTTTTCCCTCATATGGACTGGCAGTAGCTGCTGACAATTTTAGTAGTGACTATAGAGTCCTTATTGAGACACCACCAACAAAACCAAGACTAAAGAGCATCTGAAGAAATCAGCTGACATAGCTCATTGGGCTCAGCCAAACACTTTTAGCCAGCAGCATCAGTGTGTGGAAAATGACAGTGGCCTCCACACTGTTCCCCCATCCTTAATGAGTGATAACAGCTTGCAATGCGAGGCAGTCTCTACTGACATCCCTTTGGGTTTCAACAGTATTCCACAAATGACAGTGTGCAAAAATATCTAGAGGGAATGGGAGAGGCAGAGTAAACAAGAAAGCTACATTGCTGTCTGTATATAGTGTTTGTATGCCTGTGTTTCTAGAAAGATGCATAGGCCTACTGTATGTGTATTTATTCTGCACAAACACAAAACCAGTTGAGAAAGGAAAACAGCCAAAATATTTTTTCCTGTTTAACAAAACATTTGGGACTATTGTATTTTATTATACTATATGAAGTGTTACAGGCAACCAACAAAAAAAAGAGGTGGTGAATGATTGAAAATAAAATTGCAATAGGGACTGACTTGTGCTTTCAAGGTTTTTCAAACTGATGCTTTCCAGTGCCCTTGTCAGACTAGGAAAAGGTGATTAATGCACATACTCTGTGGAAGGGGGGGGTATGACAAGAGATAAGCATTCAGATTCGTAGCCCAGTGGGTCATATAGAATAGCATCAGTTTTTCTTATTACTTGCATGCAAAATGCAGTCAGAATGAGAAAAAAATCAAAGAGCTGTTTGCTGATGATTCAATCTGAGTGAACAGTTTATAGAATACAGTGAACTTCTAATTTGGAAATAATCATCATCCTTGGAGCTAGAGATTGCATCCATGACAGGGCAAGAGAAGTGCCCAAACCAGTGTAGAAAATGTGTCAGGACATATTTCCTCTTGGAAGAAAACAAGGTCTTTAGTGGTAGAATACAAATACTAAATGCTATATCAAATCCTGGTAAAGGGGCAATCCCAGACAGTAAAGGGAGAGACTTGGCTCAGTATCCAGATGAAGAAAACGTAGCCAGCACTTCTTGGATCCTAAAACAGAAAGGCATATCTGTGCTCTTGGACTGAAGGCTGCTCGCATTACTCAGTGAGTCTGAAGAGTAGACACAAAGTACATTTTGGATGCTATTTTAAGAATAATTCGCAACACCTGCATTCTCAGGAAAAGTCCCTCTATGACAGAATACCAGATCTGATCTGACACTGCCTCAGATGTGATTACATTAAATAAGGTAGAGGTTTTTCAGAGTTTTCAGTCAGAAACAAGGTGCTATGAAAACCAGCTTTTTACTTAAGAAAGAGCCAGGTTGCTTAGCTACAGCATCTTTGCCTTTTTAGAAGAAATTTTACATTACTCTGTGTTTTGCAGAAGCTAATCTTGGTTATCTTGCAACAATTCCTTTCATCCTAGTTAGCAGTGTTAACTTGAGCATTTAAATACATCCCAGTCATTCTATTTGCTGCTGTTTTTCTTCCCCCAGAGTTAAAGGGTGAAAAGCAGTAGACAGTTGGCTGATAAAAATGAAAACAACAGGGAGGTATTTAGTTTCTCTTGCAGTTGACAGGTAATGACAGCTTTGCAGAAACTACTGGTTTGTTCAGATTTATTGTTACAGATTTTGGATCTTTTTATGCTGGACAGAGCATCCTATTAGGCAACATCAATTAGCTGACCAGGTGGCTCTCATCATTGTGTTTGGGAAGGAAAGAGGTGAGGCTCAGATGCTGAATTAGCTGGGGGAACTTGGGCAAAATTATACCTGTTGGGAGCCAAGGGGAAGTTGCAGAGAGGGGCATGGTTGCAGAGAAGAGGTCTTTTCTGAAGAAAGACTGGCTAACTGCCTGTATGTGGCTGGGGCAAGAGATGGAAGATCAGGGTCTGTTGGGAGCTACAGAAAACGTAGCAAGGAGCCTGGGGACTGTAGCCAGGCCAGACCGTTCACTTTTGGCAGGCTGGCTGGAAGTTACCTTTCCCAGATGTGAAGTGGTAGTAGCTATATAGGTCTAGGCATAAGCAAAGAACAGCTTTATTCGGGGCTCTCATGTGTTATCATTACATTCTGTGGACTGTACAGTATTCATGAGGTGTCCCTAGTAGCATCAATCACAATTAGATATACACTGTTAGAAAAATATACAGTATTTCAGTATCAAAGCATCTGGTCCATGCCCTGTGAGATTTGATATGCTTATCTTGGAAGATACACAAGTACCCCCGTATCTTATGAGACAGTATAAAGGCTGTTACTGCTATCTTACGGCTGGGACGCAGAATTATTATCTCTAGACTGATAGATGCCCTAACTCAAACTGAGGTGGGATCTTCAGGCATCCAAATTACCCTCTCCACAGTTCTGTTTCTGAAGGAAGATTAACTGAGATTGTGAGCTAAAAAGGAGTTCTGGTGCGCTCCAGTCAGGACCCAGGCCGGATCATCTTCAAAGTAGGATTTTGGGATGCATTACAGCATGCATCCACCCTACATTTCAGAAGAGTTAAGCACACCTGGAAGAGTTAATCCTGACATATTTTAGAAACCTGTGGCTGACCAGCTTTGTGGTTTTCTTAGTGATCTTGTTTGCTGATAACATTATGGTCAAAAATGAAGCCACCCAGCCCCCTCTTAGCTAATCACACTGTTGCTGTGCTTGCTGTCATTATGGAGACGAGCTTCCTATGAACAGTGCAGACTTTATTCCTGATGCATATTTAGCTGTTTGCTTGCTCAGTCAATATACTGCAGAGGTTTTTTTGGTTGTTAAAACATGAAAATTCTGCTCATTCATGTATTCTACAGGTAATTATTTTCATTGAAAAAACATGGGCTGCAGAAATAGTGAACCAATGGAAAAAAACTCAGTCTACCTTATTTTACAAAAGCTTTTATTAAATGTAGCAACTATTTCTCCCGCTTTTTTTATACTTCATGATACTTGCGCAAGATACAAATTAAATTTAGCCTTGAGAATAAAGTTCATTCCTCTTTTTCTATAGCAAATTAAAATTAGATTGAAAACATATTAAAGATCCCAAGATGAAAAACTAGAGAGAATAGTTACTGAATCTTCATATTCAAAGCAATATACTGAACCATAGTAATAGCCTTAGTGGAAATAAACTCATTTAGTTTTGTTTTTGGAGCACAATTTCATAGCGCTAGACATTCAAATACTGTCATTTTTCTTGGAGACTTCTGGTAGTAGGTGAATGGGGTTTTGTGAATGAAAAAGGACTGCTTTTGGTCTGCCTGTGCTTTTGTTTAGATCCCAGTAATTCATGTGATTTGTTCTTCTAGTTTGCATTTGCCAGTATGGTAAACTGACTGACTATCAGGTCATCCATTCACTGAGCAGGGGCTGTTTTCGAAATGTCTCAGTCTTGACTAGTATGCTTAATATCTTCTTTTGTGTTTCTTCATTGGTCTGTTGCCCTGTGCTATTTTTTGAATCATGAACGTATTAAGCACTAGTGCTAACATGGGAAAGCAAAACATTTGATTTTTAATCTTTATGTTTTTGAGTATTTCTTCTTTTCTTTTTCATGTTTTGACTAGCTTATAAGCCATTACTTAGCTTCCTTATATTGCTGCTTTTCTGGCTCATTCATCTCTTAAGAGCTTCATTCTTCTTTCTGTCAGTGAATAAGTAGTGGAAGAAAAAAACACTTCTCCCCAACATCTTATGCGTGTAAACTTCTTAAGATAAATATTTACTTGGAAGATATGGTGAGGAAAGTAGGTATTGCTGTAGAGACAAAAAAGACAGTTTTCTATTTGTAATACTGCTCTGTTTTCTTCTTGTAGCAGGATCAGAATTTCTCTCCAGTTAAGTTTAGTCCTTAATTTATCACAACTGTTATTCACAGAGCAATCGGTTTCCATTTACTTGGTTAAAATAGATAGTAGGATTTGCTTACTGAGCTCCACTCTTTCTTTCAGAACATAGTAGTTACCTTTTTTTATACCACCAATTCCATCTAATCATTCTGTTAATTTTCCGTCTTTCAAATATGGTTGGTTAAGGGAAAAGTATTCATGGAGTGGTATAACTATGCGTTCTAATTTAGTCAAAGCAAGTCCTGTAACTTTATCTGAAACAGTTGCAGTCTTACTCTTAACGTTTGAAAACAAAGCTAACTAGGTTGTCCTGACCTTAGAAACAAACTGAGCTTTCTCTATAGCTGATAAATTGAATTATTTGCACCTCTCAAATATTTTGTGTGTACACGGATTTTGTAGATACAGATTAGCTGTATATAAATATATGTTTATGCATATGGACCATCATATAAATGCACAGGCACGCATACCTGTATATACATATATAGGGAACGGTGAATTACTTGGTTGTTCGCACATAGACATTCTGCTAGAACTGTTCTGTGATGAGATGTTACAGAGGCCGGGGGGGTACAGGTCCTTATCTTGCTCCTAACCCGACGCAACAGGCTGTGGGGTGGAATCGCTGGAAAGTAGCTTTGCAGAAACAGCTTGGGGGCTCCTGGTGGACGTCAAGTTGAGCACGAGCCAGCAGTGTACCCCTGTGGCAAAGGCAGCCATCAGCCTTGTGGGCTGCCTTCGGCAGAGCACTACCAGCTGGTCGAGGGAGGTGTTCTTTCTTCTTTACCCAGCTTGATGAGGCAGCATCTGGAAGGCTGTGTCCAGTTTTGGGCTCCCCAGATCAAAAGTTGTGGATGTATTAGAGTGAGTCCAGCAAAAGGCCACCAGAATGATTAAGGGTTTGGAGCACCTGTTGAACAAGGAAAAGGCTGAGTGAGCTGGGACTGTTAAACCTGGAGAAGAGAAGTTTTGGGGGATTTTATTGGTGTGTGTAAATGGCTGATGTAAAAATGTAAAGGATACAGAGCCAGACTCTTCTCAGGGGTCATCAGTGACAGGACAAGAGGCAATGGTGTGTAAAGATGCACATGTGAGTCTTTTGAGAAGTCATTTACTTCTGATACTTTTTCTATAACAAGTTCAACACTTTGTTTTCCTAATACACTAGAAGAAATGGAGTAAGTGTACTCTGACTCTTATTTTTTAGTTAATAGTGGCAAACAGCTACTTATTTACTTTTAGAACTTCAAAAGCTGCTTTAGTAAAGGTAATGTGAAGATTTTGAATAATGATAGTAGCTTACTGCTTGGGCTAGGGTTGAAATATTTTTATCACTCCATATATATTATCTACATATCTAATAATTAAAGTTTTGAAAGGAGGGAAGATCTGCAGTATTCATGTGTTTTGGGGATTTGTTTGGATAACATACTCTGCATTATAAAATGTGAGTTTTCTGATTAGAGTAAATTAGTCTACAATGTGTAAGATACTGTCCTAGAGACAGGAGAATTGCTAGAGCTTTCAGTGAATTGTTATTTACTTGTTTGAAATGTTGACATTTTGATACTTGTCTTCATGGAATGAAACCAACACTAGCAGTGCATTTTCCTGAATTGGTGGTTTAAAAAAAGTATTAGTTTGGAAATATTTCAGGGAGCTGCTCTAGGACCTTGTGTAATTTGAAAGACTGATAAAACTCCATGGAAAATGTGCATTACTTTTAATCCTTTCTTATGGAGGAAAAGTAGAAAAAAATTTGAGAAACTCCTGTTGTATGGTAATGGAAAATGACTTGGTGATGACATTTTGAGCAATTCTAGGAAAGTATCTCCCAGTCATCACGAAAAATGTGTCCCCTTTTCCTTCTCGAATGGTTTAGAAACTTTTCATACCATTTGTTCCGTTCCATCACTTACCATATGTCTTATGCTGTTGGATAGTCATTGTGGTTTTTAGCTCAGCCAAACCAGCTTGTCTTTCTTGCAAGAAAGGGATTCAAGTAAAGCAGCACTCCAGAACTGTAAACTTTTACCACACATTATAAAACATCTTTATGTTCCAATATGTACAAGACATGGCACAAATTGTTTTAAGCATGTGAGAGCAAATGTTTGGCATGTAGAGCTTAAACTCCTGAATTTATATTGCCCAGAGTCCTTCTGCGATTACTGCGTTACACTAGCTACAGGAGGCATTTCTTGGTAGTTCAACTATGGAATTTTTGTATGGATAACTAATAGGATGCTTGTTTGTCTAAATAAAATACTTTAGTCATCCTTATATGAATCTTATGGAATATTTTTGTGAAAAATTCCAAGACTGATTTTTTTTTTTTTGCTAATGGAATGAAGTTTAATATTGAAGTTTTGAGTTTTCTTACAGGATAGGATTCCATAATAACTGCTTTCTAAGGGACCACTTTATAATCTGTGGTAATTATAAAAAGCAATTTTTATGAAGTATTACTCAGTAAGCCACTTAAAGAAGAATTATTTTTACAAGTTTAATGCATATTTCAGTTATGTTTCATTTCCATAGGTGATTGAGACCTGCTTCTAACTATGCATCCGTGAATTATTCTAGTGGCTTTCTAACATTGCTTAACAAAAATTATAAAGTAACACTAAAAATACTTTCTTCAGTGATTACATGATTATAGAGAGTCACATTTTCCGTCTTTGTACTGTATGAGACTTAAAAATATTTTCCCTATTTGTACATTTGTATTGTTACACTGTTAAGTGGTACAAATGTTGTTGAATACCTGGATTATGAGGTCTTCATTTCTCAATGAATTTTCTGTACCTCTTGAGTTAATTCTATGTATTTGTATGTTATGTAAGAAATGACTGCTGTGTCTCACAGATGTATGAAAGAAAGCAGTCGGTGTGTATGTGAAGCAAGTGTGTATGTGAAGCAACACATGGATAGGTCTAGAGCTACAAGCTTAAACGTCCTGTTGAGAAAAGAGTGATGGAAGGAAAGGAGGGCTTGAAAAGGATTAATTCTGTACAACAGCTGGATACTTACCTTCTTAGTAAGAGTTACATGACAAGAAAAACACTGTTAACATGGACTCTTATTTATAATGAAATAGCATCTCACTTGTTGATTGCAAACATCAAATGTTGACTTAATTTGTGCTCTTATTCCATTTTATTTGCTTTCTTCAAAGATATACATTTACACACTGTTACAAAGAACAATCCTTGCTTTTTTCCCCTATTATTTCTTGCTTTAATTAGGTCCCAAATAATATTAGGTTGCAAGTGTAAGTATGTTTATAGTTATCTATTTGGATGTTTCATAGCTGTATAATTTGGTAGCAATAGCTTCACATTTGGAATTGGTGTTTCAGCCTGGAGCATGCAGACAGTTCTCACTAATACAGTTATAATTGTTATTTGATCCTGAAGAGCAAGAGACATTTATCTGTGAAGTCCACAAAGATGAGCGGAGCTGATGACCTGTTGTGCTCTTGCTCAGAACACCTGTTGTGTCTTGTTCAATGACCAGGTTTTTGAAGTGTCCTCTGTAATGAGGCTTTTTAGTTCTTAGAAGAAGAATGAAAGCAAATTGGATATGTTCTTCCCTCTTGCAACAGCGGCTAATCAGCTCACCATTCAGTGGATCATTCTCCGTTTATCACCTTCTTGGGTACTATTGATCTTCTTGTTCAGTTTAACCATCAGTATAAGCAACATAGTCTTAGTAAGTACAGCTCTGTGGACGTGGTACAAATTGTAGAGGTCAGATCGGTGTCTGGCAGGCATTCATTCTGACTTCTGGAGCACCTCTGCCCAGGTTAAAAAAAGTCTTTCTATCCTGCTTCCTCTTTATGAAAGGAGAGCCCTTTTATTTTCTGTAATAAAATAGCCACTTACCTTACTAGCAGCATTTCCCTTCATTTTCGGAGTGATTTCAGACATCACAGTGGTCATTTTTTACCTTTCAAGAAGCGGCTTTGTATTGATAGCCACACCTGTAGTGATGTGTTTTTGATGTTTTCTTTCATTGGCAATTTATTTGAGTGGAGGTGACATCTGACTCTGTCTAGCGCCTCGTACAATGGAGCCCTGGGGCTGTTTGGCCCTCGTGAGTGTTACTAATAATTATTTTCACCTTTTGATACAGTGTTTTAATTGGGGAAAATTTGATGTTTCCTTTTTACCTTCTCGCTCTACCAGTTTCAATACCACACTTCGATTTTATGGAAAAAACCTGCCCCAAACCACTGGATAAATTGGTGCTCTTGAGTCTGCAGTCTTATTTTAAGTGGGAATCTCTAGCTTAGCCTGGTGTGGCTTTAGATTGTATTCCTGGTTTTGGGAAGTATGCAGAGGTAAATGAAGCTATTTGTGTGAGATTTTTGCCTTAAATCTGTTCTGGATTTTCTCCTCTCTAGATTGAATATCCAGTTAAATGCTTTGGAGTTTCAGCTTGTCTTTCTAACTGTATTTCTGATCTATTATTCTCTTCCTATTATTTTTATTTTCCTACCAGCTTATGTAGCGCCTTTAGTAAATATGCTGGAATGCATTGGATTAAAGTCAGTTTTGAAACTGGCAGCAACTTGTCCAAGTGTGCGACTGTATAGGGATGTGGGGAGCAGCAGACTGCTGCATCCCCTCTTGGACCTGGGCCTGCCTCTTCTCCGATCTGTGTGAAATCCCTTTTGCTATCTGATAGCCTGGCCACTCATGGGGGTTGTGTGAACATATGATTATGCATTTTTTTGTGATGTTTACTTTCGCATGATGACTGTCATTGCAAATACTTTGTAGCTGGTGATATTTGCACTGTTAACGAGGAAAATGAAATCCAAGTATGATCCAACCTCTTTTCTCTGCGTTTCAAATGCAGACTAGATAACTTTCTGGAAGACCCTTATTAGCCATTCACATGCTGCTGGGATCCAGGCAAAAGTGTTTTGTTTGAAACTGTTCTGTGTTATATAGTTGGTCAGATTATAATATTATCTAATACTCCCCTTTGGCTTAAAATATAGTCAATAAATCACAGAAGTTCTAAATCATTTAATCACATTCACTTTTGGTCCTGTTACTCTTTCAGCTGCTGAGGGTTTTTGAAGTATAGTAAACGTCTCCCCCCCTTTTGAAGTCTTTGCTGAACTAAATTGGCTGAGAGTCTTCTAAACTCAGACAATTATACAACAGTCTGGTACAATTTTAGAATAACCCCATTAGAGAGCTTTCGACTTCAGAGCTGGTTGCCTTGCTTCAGCCACTCACATTTGTGAAGTTTTTGCCATTAACAGCCTAATCCATATAAAAAAATACCAAAACTTCTTTAATACTTTAAGATGCTGCTACTCTGTAATGAATTTCAAGAAGACAGGAGTTAATGTGGCTGCTGTAAAACTCCTCAATGCTGGATTTGGAGCAAAGGCCAGTGTTTTCCCTGGATTGTGCAGGATGAGCGGCTGCAGGTGGATGCTGCTGGGGTCTCTGCCTCTTCTATCAGAGTGGAGGTGCAGAAGAGACAGCATCTGGCTCCCCGAATCAGCAGCTTGTCTCTATTTTTTGTCCTAAATCAGGAAAACTCTTCTTAGCACAGCTAAACAAAAATGGAGTAATAGTAGAAGAAACTTTCTTTCCTTCTTGTATCTTCCTCACACTTGTTAGATTGGTGGACAATTAAGAGCCTAATTCCTACTAAGCTTGTTTCTGTAATGAAGATCAAGGAAAGACATCAGACATCCAGTGGGCCTGACAAGGTTCTTTGTGCCTTCTTAAATATCCCCGCCCCAATTTGTTTACAGAGTTATTGTTTCTTTGCTATATCGCATCTTGTTGAGACAAATGAGACAATGTTTTAGGGTGCTGTGGCAGCCTGAGGGCTTCGTAGGGAGTATCATGGGACTGGTCACGTCTCTCCCTCCCTGCAAAGAGCCTGTAGGAATAAAACCAACTAGATCTTGGATGCTTGCCTGAGACTGCAAGTTTAGTTTTTGGAGAGGAAAAGCTACAGAGTTGAACTGAGTGAATCTTGTTCAGGACAGATGAAAGTGTGGAGCCTCAGAATAACACTCTTAAGCAATCTTTATGCAGAAGACAACAAGGTTTTAAAGCAACAGCAAAGCTTTTCTAAAGCAACTTGCACAGTTTACACATTGACCTCAAAACACTTCAGCAAAACTTCTGTAAGGAAACAGTCCAGGCTCAGACCAGCAGGTGTTAGGCTTCTTTAACTCTGTGTTTTTTTAATCCCTTCTTGTATGAAGTGGGTTCTCCCTTAAACCACTGCTAGCACTGATCTCGTGAGTGTTGACTCAAGAAACTGTGCTCTGACTGAAAGATTATGTATTGGAGAGATGGTGGGTTGTTGAAACATCTAAAGAGATTTACAATGCAGATTCTAAAATGAGTTTTTTCAGCACTCCTTCAAAGTAGTATTGGTTTTATTTGTACCCCTTTCTCACAGTGAATTGCTTTTTGTTGTCTCTGTCAAAATGCTATTAACTAACATTTCAGATGTGATGGTCCTGAATGATCAGGCACAATCTAATCTTCACAGGAAGGGGGCTGTAGTGTAGCTTCTTCAGGAGAGATAATGATGAGGATGTGTTCTGTAATGTGATAATATGTGCTGGAGTTGCTCTAGTTCTCATGGAAACAAATGTTAAGAACTTTTCCACAAAAGCTCCACTTGTACTGGAAAAATATGTGATGGGTTCTACATTACAGATATAAGGAATGCAGACATGTTTATTGGCATGCAATTAAATGTTCCTAAAAGCAAACATAAATCAGACTTGAAGAGTTTGCAATCAAGTAGACTGTATTCAAGCCAAGGAGAAGGGATAGGATGATTGGGAAAACAAGCCAATTTTAGTGGGAAAAGCCCATGATTTTCCTGTTTTTCTTTCCAGGCTTTTTGAGTTAGGTTATGAATAACAAAGCAAGCTTTTAGGGCAATAATTAACAATACTGGGGTGGATTTAGACCTGACTGGGCAATTTTGAGTGATCCTATTCCTCATATTGGATAGGAAGACACAGATGCTGGATAGGAAGACACAGATGCTGGATAGGAAGCTTGGAAACAAACTGACCTTTCTTTTGACTTGCACTGAAAATATTTGACTGAAGTTACCATTTGTTGAAAACTTAAACCCAGTCATGTTTGCAGTGATTAAACCATTAATGTTTAGTTTGTCAGCATGCCCAAACAAGTTTCTCTTACCAAAAAGGGTCTTTCTGTATTCAGAAGTGCCTTTGTATTCCTGACAGATTTCTGCGTAGATACTATATTAGGTTTTATGAGAGCAGAGTAACTTTAGTTACTCTGTAGAATGCCCTAGCAGAATATTACTGCAGAAGAGCCACAGAGGAAGTGTGTCTTTGGGTTTTGAGGTGAATGTCATCATCCTTTCAAGAGTAGTTTAAAAGACTTTTTTTTTTTTTGGAAAAAAACTTATACCAAACAAAAACATCCTAGACAAAACAATCTTCCTGATTGTTTTTGTGGATAGTGCTTTGCTTTCATTTTTGGAGTTTCAAACAAAAGTAACACATTTTATTTGCTTGGGGTTGTGGTGGTGGAAACTGGGAATGCTTTTTTTTTTTTTCCAGCAAGAAAATCAGTGTTCCCCATCCTCCTGAGCCCTCCAGAGCCCAAAGTAGATTTCAAGCCAATCCAAGGAAAATACTTCTGGTTCTGACACTGGAGTGAAAAAATGTTTGGAGAGATCTAGTTGCAGGAGCTTTAAGACCTGTAACTATAAAACTGTTGGAATTGTGTGAAAGTTGCTCTAAGACCATAGGAGTTGGCAGTACCATGTGTACCTGCACAAGAATGGCTACTACATGTAAAGTCAGGAGGAGCTGGTCTGCTGTAGGTTTTACTGATGTTCAGCTTTGCTTCTCATTGGACAGTGCTGTCAGGAGCTTCAGTTCAGGACTGAACTTCTCACTGCAAAACTTTACCCTGCGAATGATTGAATCTTATCAGATGACCTTGGGATTGAGAAAGTATCGATGAACGCTTTTGAGAGCATTTAGAAGTTTCCAGAGCTTTCTAAAATGCTTATTTGGGGAGGTGCCCAGTAGTTGGCATCTTCCCAATGCAAGTGGCAAAATCTGCTATGATATTTTACATGTGCCCCCACACCAGCTATAGCCATACTGAGGCCTTTGGCATAAGTCGTTGAGGACTTTCTTGGAAGAAGGTGGAAAAAACATTACTTTTTGCTTTTGCTCTGCATGAGAAGTCAAAGTGGATCAAATAACTCCATTATACAAAGAAGTAATGGATACATTATTCATCTCTGTCACTCCCAGTTCATGCATTTTGTATGTGATCTATTTCCTTCTATTTAATAAAAAAGGTAAAAACCCCTTGATCTTGCACTATGTAGCTCTTTTTTAATTTATTTATTTTACTGATATTCTTCCTGGTGATGGCTTGTAAGAAGCCAGATCAGGGTGTCCAGTTTACCCAAAGTGATAAGGCTCTTACTGCTAGAGTTGGAACTGAGTTTGCTTTTATATAATTGTGTGCCTGGATGGAATGAGAAAAATTTCTTATTTGAGAACGAGATGTTTTAAGAACTATTGTGTAGTAGGGAGCATATCTTGCTGCTTGTTTCATGTCTCACTCTTGTCCTGGCAGGGGGAAATAGAATACTTGAAGTTTATTGAAGATTAGTACTGACAGATTAATAAAGGGTTACTTTTTTCCTCCTGCTTACACAGGGTTTACTTGAATGTGATTGCATAGACTGCGAAGGCACTGCTGCTGAGTTAGGCTGTCAAGTCATCACTGAACCTTGTGTTTCTGAGCAGTGTCAGCCTGAGGCATTGTGCCAACAGCTCTGATGTGTAAGGTGTTTCATTTCCCCCCAAGAGTCCCAAAACATGACTCGTTTTTTTTTAATTATTCCTTCCCTTCCTTTCTGCACTATATTTGTGGCTACTTCTGAATTTCTGTATTTGTGATCCTTTACTTTGACTTCCACCCATACAAACTCAGTATTAGCATATCTTTGAAACTAAGTTACTTGGTTTTTAAGTTACTTACCATAGTTGGATATGTGTGCGTTACTTCCCTGTCAAGGTCTACAGCAGGAACAAATTTACAACTAGTTTGTACGATTCTGTTGTGTCTAATACTGAGTATTACATTCAAGTAAGTATCTAAACAACTTCCAGTTCAATGTTTTTCTGTTTCAGGTTTAAATATTTTGACCTTTCTTTTCCCAAGTATTTGTCTACAATACCTGTCAGTTAATCAGCAGATAGCCATGCCAGTAATGAGTCTGAAGAGAGTTCCAGGGCTTACCCTGTGTGGTTGACTGTACCAAAATGGAATTTTTATTTATGAACCATAACTATAATTAAATTCAATTTTTTTTAGGTTGAGTATTCCCACTAGAAAATCAGAAAAGTAGGTCAAAAAGAATGAGTGTAAATGCACAGCTGTTTTTGGGAGCAAGAGCTCAGCTCTTGGAGACTTTGAAAGTTCAGTTATTTTGTGACAGGTACTGAGCACTCTAAAGGGTTTTTTTTCTTAAGAACGTTATTATATTTCTTAGGAATTTAATGGCAATGTCTGTGTTGTCTTTAGTGGCTGTGGTGCTGTTAGACCTTAATAACCTTATTGAAAAAGAACAAACACAAACCTAGAAATAACGGCTTGAGAGCCTTGTTTCTATATAACATGGTGAACAATGATAAGAGAACCAGCAGTGAAGGAGGCTGTCACAAGTCTTTCACCCTCAGATGAAGACTCTAACTTTACATCTATTTGCATATAGGTTCAAGGTCCTAAATCAGGAAAACATCAGAAACAGAGTAGAAAGACTTAAACCTCAAGGGTACTGAAATGCTACCTCATTTCTCAACACAAGCGTAAGTGCATTACTGATATGGCTTGGAAGTTACTGAATAAATGAGGCCAATACATTGTAAAACTTGTCTTCAATCAGAAAAAGGTACAAGACCATACTCTGCATCTGTGGCTACCCATGTTTGTACTGGTTTTTTTACCTGCCCCTGGGAAGAAACTCATAATATGAAAAAGGATTATTTGATAGGTCCACCTTGTGTCACTCTTTTCTGGCCAAGGTATTTTCAGATGACAATTTTCAACTACCTAGCCCAGGTAGCAGTTGTAGTGAAGATATGTAACACTGAGTCTATAACGGATTATACCAAGCTACGTGTCTTCATGTTGGCTAGTTAAGTATAGGCAGCTCATTGTTTCCTCTTCATGCTGAAGACATTTCCCAAGTGTTGTATAAATGCTTATGAGACACCATACCTCTTAAATAATGTCAAAAAGTATGAACTGTATGAGGAGGAAAAAAGCTGAGGAAAATGCAGTGGCACATGGCATAATCTTACCTGGGGTAATCAGAAGTTTGTGTCGTCATTTCTCAAGTAATTGAACACTAGAAATGTCTTTGGTCTGATAGACACAAAGCAAGCCAATTTTATTTGAAGACTGATAAAGGCATACAAAGAATGCTAAGGGTGCTTATGTGTCATCTGCTGGGCTTGGTGAGACTCGCCAGGCAAAGAAAACAGTGTGTGTATAGATTTCATTTTGTGGAGGAGAGGGGCAGCAACAGAAGTTTGAGGAAATCAAACAAATGGGTTGAGCCCAGTGGATCTCATTTGTTATCTACTGAGAATCTTTTCAGTTTCAGTTCTCTTGTAAAAATAATTTCCCTACTGAAAATTCACAATTTTAAACTTGTCAGCATCATCATAGCAGTAGAACTGATTATTAGATTTAATAGACCAGAAAGAAATACTGGACTTTTCTTGTTGATGTGGACTGCTGTATATGTTCTTATCAGTGCTTATTAGAAATAGGGAAATCTTTTTATGTCAGTAGAAAGATGAAATGATGTGCAAATTGTATCACTACTGTGCTGTTAGAGATATAATGAATATAAATTTAATAAAATACAGGACTATTCCAATTGAATTCTCTGAGAAAGATGCTTGTTACCCTTTTCTACTTCATTTACACCTCAATTTGCAGCAGCTCTACTGGGTATAGTGAGGTGATGTTAACAAACTTTTTAATGTAACAGTTGCAAAATCTAGGAATCCTCATTTCTTTGTCACCCATTCTAAAGTGTATTTTAAAACATCCATTTTTATTTAAAAATTATTAAAAGCTATTTTCAAGCATTTATTTTCTTTTTTTTCTTTCACCTTCAGTCTCCATCTCAGCCCTCTCCAGATTACTTATAACATAGAATCGTTTCAGTCTTGACAGTCCTTTTTGCAAGGTCTGGTATTACCTGATTCCAAGGGATTATTTTTTCAAAAAGGGAAGAGGAATGTTTACTGAGTGGTTAACACAGATAAGAGCCATCACTCTGCATCCAGAGCTTGTTCTGATTAAGATCAGTTGGCTTGACACACTGGATAAAGACACATTTTCATTAAGGCTTCATAAGTGCAAAAAAAATTCGTAGTTTTGTGTGTCTTTTTTTGGCATCTAAAATAATGTGTTTTTTTCCTTTTTTTAAATGAATAGTGATGCTGAATAGTTCTGTATTTCTTAGGAGGAATCATTTTAGCTGTCACTATAGTCACAACTAGCCCTATCTAACCTGAACATGAAAAGCACAGTCATATTCTTTGCTCAAAAAAAGCTAAGAGATTCATCCATTTTTACAGAAGAAAAAGCCACATTCCATCAGTCTGCTGTAACTTTTATTACAGATCATTTTTCTCCTGCCTTCAGGAATGTATTTGTGGTTGTGTTCACTGTATTATCATTGTAATAGGCTGCAGCTGCTCTTTCACAGGCATCTACCTTTGCAGAATGCCAAGATTGTAAGTATTAGATTGGTGCAAAAATAATTGCTTTTTTCCCCCATCTACTTTCAAGTAGTATATCTCAGCTTAGAATGAAATTTATTAATCAAAATACAAAATAAGAACCATTAGAATCTACACACTTTTTGCCAACAAGTACCACGTCTATTCCAGTAGCACAGAATTCTGGTGTCCTGAAACTGATGAATTCTTTGAAGGGTTTTGAGCTGCTGCTTGATTGTGGAAAAGTTTATTTAGCAGGAAGTTGATGAGATGCTTGAGTTGGTAATTGGTGGGAGTGAGGTCTGTGTGAGTAAGCTGGGTGAGGAAGACTTTTGTAGCACATTTTGTGCAGCTTCTGCTGAGTTTTGATTTGCAAGACATGCGGTTAGATGTTGTCATGGAGAGGAATTGGTCCTTTTCAGTTGACCAGTGTTAGACATAAATGTTGGAGTTCTTGATGCATTTTGAGTTTTTTTGCTGGCAATAATTATGTACGGTGATGATTTCGCTAGGATTCAAGAAGCTGAAGTGGATGATTCCACTTGCTGACTGCCAGACAGTGAGCATGACTACCTCTCGATGCAGCTTCTGTTTAGGAAGATGTTTTGATGCTTCACCTTGGTCCAGCCACTGTGTGAAATGCCATCAGTTGCTGTATAGAATACATTTTTTTGTCCCATGTCACAGCACACTCAAGAAATGGATGACTTTTTATTGCACAAGAGAAGCGCAGAGCAGACTTTATAACTGTGGGTTTTTTTCATTTTCAGTCAGCTCATGTAGCACCCATTCACTGAGCTTTTTATAATTTTTTTTTCCAATTTGGTGCAAATGTCAAACAATCATTGAATGTTCAATGTTCAGCTCTTCTGCAACCTCTTGAATTGTTTAGCATGGGTCCACTTCAGTACTCAATTGATTGTTGTCTATCACAGAAAGATGTCCATGACCCTCCTCATCTTCAAGCTTCTTGTTTCCGTAACAAAATTTTTGGAACCAATGTTGATCTGTACATTCAGCTCAGTCCCCTGGCCAAATGCTTTGTTGATATTGCTAGCAGATTCTGCTGCTTTACATCCCCTTTTGAACTTACAAAACAAAATTGCTTAAATTTCCTCTTTTTCCATCTTTAATTTGACAAGGTGACATAAGAAAGAATAAACAGTGGAAACAAACCCATTAGCATAAACAAGCAGAGCGAATTTTGGACTTTAAAATGGTATATTACATGATCAGAGTTAAATAAAAGTTTAATCCAAAATAACTATCACAGTTTATGATGATAAAAACAGCAATTTTTTTCACTAACCTAGTGAAGCAAACAAAAATCAAAGACACCATCTGAATTACTAACTGATAGAGTTAAAAATGATGCAGTGGTAGCAGGCATAGGGACTGAACAAGAAGCCTTCTAGTCTTAGGTTATTTCTCAAAAAGTACTCCAGGCTTTCTGATACATCTTTTGTGAACCAATTCTGTCCATTAATTTCCTGGGGCGGGGAAATCAAAAGACCAAGCCCAGGGACAATTTAGGTGGAGTTACCTACAAATTCCTGTGTAAATTGGTAGAGTACAAGGCAATAACTTGGAGAGCGAGATCCCCCCTTGTTTTTACTTTTCAAGTGGTAAACAATTTGTTTGGTGGCCTGATAGGCTTTCTAATTAAAATAAGTCTCATATGCCACATTTGCATTTGTCTAACTTCAGTTTGTATATCATCATAAATGTGATATGTAGATTTAGAGATAACATGTAAATATTATCTCATCATGCCATATATCTGAAGATCTCCTTTACTATTGATTAGCTTCTTCCACCATACTTACCATCCATTATTGGGATGGTAATCAAATAAAATCTGCCTTCTTTGTGAAAATGTGTTTCAATCTGAACAACTCAATCTTTTTTTTATAAGAAATAGTCTTCCTGTAAACCCCATTTTCTGGTGCTCAACTCATTTTTGTGGATCTTTTTCTGAATTTACTCCAGTGTTCCACTGATCCTTCAGAAAATGCATAAACTAGGAATGGGTACACATCCCAGAGTGTGCTTCACCATTGCTGAATTCAGAGATGATAACGATCTCCCTACTTCTCTATTTGATATTTTTCCTGGTACTGCATTCAAAGAATTTCTCTTTTAGACTTTCAGGTGACTGGAATGTTTACCTTTGTTCTTTCAATGTGTTTAGACTTCTGAGTGGATCAAAACTTTCAAGAAAAAAAAATAAAATTGTTTGTCTTTACCGGAAACCATGAACTCTAATGCTGCCTTTAGTGAAATAGGAAGGGGTTTTCATAAGTCTTCTATGCATTTGTATTTTTACTCAGTTTTTTGCTGCTGTTGATAATTTGAAATGTAAAATACATGCAAGTAGTGTGTTTGTATATCTGTAACTGATACGAAAAAGAACTGGAAATTTGAAGTGAACTGCACTTGCAGATGTGGGATCAGTATTTACCTAGTATGCTTCCCTAACTGGTAAGTTACTTGAACCAAGTGTGATTATTTTTTATTTGTCTTGTGACTGGTATGTGACATAGAATGACCTGAGTTGGAAGAAACCCACAAAGACCATCGAATCCAACTCCTGTCCCTCCATAGGACAATCCCAGCATTCATACCGTGTGTCTGAGGGCATTGTCCAAATGCTTCTTGAATATTGTCAGGCTTGGCACTGTGACTGCTTCCCTGGGAAAGCTGTTCCAGTGCTTCACCACCCTCTGGGTGAAGAACCTTTTCCTAATATGCAACAAAAACCTCCCCTGGCACATCTTCCTGCCATTCCCTCAAGTCCTATCTCTAGCCACCAGAGAGAAGAGATCAGTGCCTGCTCCTCCTTCCCTTATGTGGAAACTGGAAACGGCTATGAGGTCCCCTCTCAGTCTCGTCTTCTCCAGGCTAGACAGACCAAGTGACTTCAGCCTCTCCTCATATGATTTTTCCATCTTGCAGCAGTTAAAACGTGTCACTGAAAATAGCAGATGGTGTAATACCAAATGGTTTGAATTAAGAGAAAACCCTTTGGAGGTGATAGTCAACAATATAGCATGCCTAGGTATCAGTTTTCTTTAAAAATTTCCAAATATAATTACTTCAATTTGAACTGGATGTTGTAATCTTTGGTACATTACTCAGAGTCAGTGTGTCAGTGCTTAACGTAGGCTGTATTGAAGTGAGCCTGAGAGAAATTATCTGAAATCAATAGAGCTTCCCTCATGCACTGAAATCTTGTACTTTTAAAACAGCTTTGTCAAGTATGAGTGGGAGGAACAACTGTCTTTGAGTAATTTCTGGTAAACAATTTCATTTGTCTCTACAGCATGTTTGTAATTACTTATTTGGCTTCAACAAAGTTTCTATAAAGAAAGTATTTGATCTTGGTTTAATTTCTTCCTGTGATCTATAATCAAACACATGAGATGACAGGCTATTCCAGAAGTCTGAGACTTTAATTGGCAAAAATAATAAATTTATTTCCATTTTGAGGTTATGGAACTTCCATTTCTAATAACTGGAATGAGTCAGACCATTTTGTTAGATAAAGTGGCAACCAATACCAGAAGCCTGTCTGACAGGGAAGTATTTATGGAACTAATTCATTATTATTTTATTTTTTAACCAAATTAGGCTATCATTGTGCATATTTTGCCTCCTTTGACTCATTCCTATAGTTGTTTTTGACTTTTTCTTTTTATTTGTCCATATCTTTCCTGAAATTTGGATGCCGAGATGTGACACTACCTTTTAATTATGGCCTCGTGAATGCCATAGTAAGATTCTCTCTTCAGTCTTGCAATAGTTCCCTCCTTATTTGGGTTAGAATCAACTCTACTGTCTTAACAGTAAAGAATAAATGGTGATGAATTCTGATTACTAATTTCTATTCCTTTAGAAGTCATTGAGAGTTTCCTTTCCCCTATTTCAAGTTCAGTGGTTATCAGACTCTTAAGATTTTCTGATGACCTGAACTTCAGTCATGTTCTGCATAGCTGCTTTCCATAACACTATCCTTCATCTACCTTAGCTCCTTGCTCCTTTAGCTATAAAATTTGAGGTAGAAGTACATACAGGCTGTGAAATTCCTTTTCCCCCTATATAATCTTAATAGCACTTATTCTTGATTATGTTTTCCTTTTAAACAGTGGTTTTCCAAGTTTGGCTTTCCCTTTCCTAAGACATCAGGAACAGTTTCTCATATGTTAAAAAAGGGGGAAAATGTGTGTGCTCTTCTTTCTTAGTGAATCTTTTGATATTAGGAGAAGGTGGTAACTGAATTTAATCATTCAAATTTGGTATCTTCCACTTATTCTCTGAGTTACTTGCCTAAGTCTGATTTAGTTTAAATGTCAGAAGATTCAAGAAACCTTACCTAGACTGTTGGCACTGGCCTTCTTGTGACTGAGAGTTAATGCTTTTTGTTATCCAGAACTGAAGCATTTTGCATTATCATTTTGCTTAGAATTTTGTTTTGCTCGTCTAAATGAGACATTTGTGCAGATGTTTCTGCTGCAGAAGGGCAGTATAGCCTTTTGGACATAACATTCTTTTCCTTTGTAGTCTCAGTAGCAGCTTGGCTGCACAAGCGACTGGGATGCAGATGAAGCTTCAGGTCTGTGGGAGCTGCATAAGGTGTCTAGACATTCCTGTCTGGCTGGGACAGTTCTGAAAACAGAATGTCCTGGCATCCTGATAGAAACAGTCAGGGTGTTTTTGCCCTGATGCATTCTCAAAAGCATGAGGTTTTCTTTCTACAAACTTCCCTCCAGCCGCGGCTCTAGGAATTAAGCTGTTTCTGATCCTCAGCTGTGGAGTGTGATCAGTGCATTGGGTTATGGAACCTGACACAGAACAAGTCCCTGTCACATGCACTAAGTTGCACATACAGAATATGAGGAAAAAAAACCCGCAATATAAATCCCAAGCAGGAGAAAACCTGCATGCATTTACAAACAGAAGAAATGTTTTCGTATTCCTACTGCAAATTTTGGAGGTTATTCCCTGAAGACTTGAAATGCCTTTAAATATTCAAAGTTACTATTAATTATAAATTTTTCTTGCTAAAACAGATTATTATATGTTCTGTGGAATTTATAAATTGATAGCATTTAATTTTTGAAGACTTACAAATTAATAAGGTCCAGGCAAATGAATGATCACTTTTAAGAGCTGCAGCGTCATAGCAAGGCTGAACTGCCTGGTTTCCGTGTCTGCTTTGCAGCCTGTCTTACCACCCTTGGCTTCTGTGTTGGATGCACCCATAGGCACCCCTGTGCAGCACCTGTGTTTTCAGCAGTCAGTGTTTTGGAGTGTGGAGATGACATTAAGTGGTTGAAACTCCCATTGCCTGAACCATTCACAGCAGCAGTGGGAATGATATGGGGTGGTTAGGACTACATCTTTTCCAGTGATTTTTCTAGGAGTCTTGACCCAGTACACTCCAAATAGTGTAGCTTGATTTCCATTGCCCTGAACATGCTGGCCTGCTTCTGCCCTGGACTAATGTTGTCAACCAACTAAAAAGTAAAATGCTTCCCTGTCTTCTCCATGGTACAGTTCTGTATTATCAGAGGGGTAACTTGGTGGGTCAAAATAAATCCTGTAATAAAGTGAAGACTTCATGAAAAATGGTGAATCCTTTTCAGTCTGTACGGTTAGGACGGTTCTTTGTGCCGATGTGACTGGTGGCCTGGGAGAAGCAGATCTTCCTCTGTTAGCACAGAAAAAGCAGATGTGTGATCTTCAAAAGTATTCTCAGCTTTTTAAACCAAATTCTGGAGTCTGATCATATATAGTATAATATTTTGCTTCGAGTAAGAGACTGCTACTCGTGTAGAGCAAGTGTCAGCATTTGTTGGGAGCTGGATGTGTTTCCTATGACTGTTTCAGTTATATCTGGAAACTTGCTCACCGATATTTTTAGCCTATTCTTGTCTTAGCACATTTCTAATTTTTGCTCTTTTGCTTGTGTCTGAACAGCTCTGTTATTTCTTGCTGGCTAATGACTTCTATTAGGAATGGCTGCTGCTGTGGTAATGGGTTTTGATAGACACCTTTCAAAGCTTCAGAGAACCAAAATATCATCTACTTAGGCTGTCACTAGCATAACAGAAGGTAGATAATGCTGCAGAACAAATGAAAGCCCTTTGGTCTTCTGAAGTTTTGTTTCTGCTTTTCTGGAGAAGTCTTCCTGGAACTGATATTCTGCTATCTTGGTAACAAACCCACTGACTTCTCTTATTATGATTTATGCCCATGATTTTTTGGTGAGAGCCAATGCATACAAAGTCCTACAAATCTGATCAGAATTAAATGCTGACTTGACTAGGGTAAAATATTTCTGCTCCTTGCCTCTGCTTAGTGTAGCACATTTTGTGGGGAAATTTTCTTATGCCTCTAGCTGTGTTATAAGAAACCGCAAACTGTTCTTCCCTGTTCACATTCTCTGTGGCTGTCGTTTTATAAACTTCAGTTGTGCCTTTAGTGAACCAAGTTTTTTCAGAGCTGGACAGTCCAACTTTGTTCAGTTCTTCACACTCATACATTTCCTCCGTAATTTCCTTTTTTGCTTGGTCAGTGTTGCTTTTGGCACAAAGGAGGTGTCAGCTGAAAGTCCTGTGAGAAACACAGGTCAGAAAAACTCTTGTTTTTTTCTATTGGGAGCGGTGCCTAGAGGTTCTGGGGCCATAGGGACCAAAGACTTTCCTGTCCTTTCTTCTTTGAACTTGGATGTGTGGCTGTGCCTCGCCTAAGAAGATACGGGGAACCTGTGGTGACCAGTTGCCTTCTGTGAAGGGTTGGTTCTGTGTTTGTGGAGACCAGGAACTGTAGAGGTTCAGCTGCAATTGGCAGCAGTTTCCTTGATGCCTGTGTTGTTACTTAGGGTGTACATCAATAGGTGCATGTCAATACAGTGTATTCTACTGTAGGAACGTGGACGACAGCATAGAGAACCAAGGTCCATCCTTACCATAATTTTTTTTTTTTATTAAAGTAGCTAGTTCACTTTAATTTAGAAATATAATATAAACTATAAAGTGTTTCTGATTCTAGGGTAGATATTTGCATCCTTAGACAGGTAGCAGACCATGGATGTACATGAGAACTAAGATTAAAAAAGTTGTAGCCTCCCCCCCGTCATCTTCCCTGAAATCATTGCCTGGAGTGTGGTCTGCATCAGATGGTGTGGCAATTGCTGGCTGGTGCTGAAGTCCATTTTGATTCCTATACCCTAGTCCACCATGGCAGTGCACAGTGCTGAGTATATCTCTGTAGTGTGCCTTTGAACTAATGTTTTGAAGGATTTTAAATATAAAGGCTGGTACTTCAGCACTGTTTTTTAATTAAATTTTTCAGATAATGATCTTTCTAGTTTAAAAAGAAGTCAATGAAAACACAACTTGGAACACAAACGTCTGGGGTGGTAAACACCAACAGAACCCACTGGGTAATGTTTAAAAAGCAGAGTGTATAATTTGTCAGCGGGCATTGTTCCCAAGTTCAATCTGCTACTAAAAAAGTAAACAGTTAGCAGTTGAAACTAAATCATATGGAAAAAGGCTCAGAATGAAAAAGCAAAAGTTGTACTAGTTATGAATGGTTATTAAATTAAATTTCGTGTTGATGAAGTACATAGTGTGATGTGCTCAAATTAGTAGCTGAGTGAGATGATGTGTAAGAGGAAAAGGAAGAGATCTTGGATTCCTTGTAAATATGTGTTCTTGTTTGTATTAGTGAAAACAGTCTATTTTTTTTCATTTAAGGGATACAATGTTGAAAATCGGCTTGGAAATATGATTTTGACTGAGAACCAGCTGAGGAAAGTGAATATAAAAAGGTGTGGCCTTGGGTGTGTATGTATGTGTACATAACATAGCTTATGAAAATTTGCATTTTATCGTGGAGAAACAGTTGTTCAAAGAAAGGTTAACAGAAAGGACATTTACTCCTTTCCTCAAATAATGAAACAGAAAAATAAAAAAAAAATTAAAACTGAAAATGTGATATGTAGCAGAATCAAAGTGGAACTTTCTGTTTAAAATAGGACAATATCTCTTAAATTCAGGTTTGTTTTTATTTAAATGCCTGTTAGAGATTGTGTGTACAAGTATGTAGGAAGGGCAGCCAGACTGTTCTCCTTGTTGGACCTGGGTGAGGAATGCATGTAATTGCTGGCATCTGCCTCCAAGCCTCAAGTGCTTTATCTGTTACCAGTGCCATCAGATAAAACTCTGCCTTTTCCAAGCATGCTGGTGCTGATCGGTTCAACTCGCTGTGAGTTCATAACAGTTGTTACTTTTAAGCAGGGTCTACAGTCTGTTTCTCAGGATTATATACCATTATATGACTGTATTGAAAACCTACAGTGACAAAACCTCTGCAATTTCGCTTCTTGTTATAGGGTAGTTATTTCCTTATTACATTCGGCTCCTTTCCTTGGGCCTAGCTCTGTATTAGTTTCCTAAGTCTGTGTTTATTGACCCTAGCAGATTTATTTAATTGTCTGCCATGGTCACATGAGAAATGCAGTTGTAATGAGCTTTCTGTGAAAATACGTTGTGTATTTCTGTTTCACTCGGGAATATTCTTTCAATATTTACATAAAAATCTTGTTAAATGACTGGAATGTGCACATAGCTACTTTGAATGCAAGTAATTTTATTGATTAGCCTGTTAAGTGCATTCAGTGTTGCCTCCCATCCTGCCCAAATAGGCTGGCAGACTTAGAAACAATTCTAGTTCCTCACTGGCTGTGATACTTGTGGCAATGACTCAACTTTCTCACAGAAGCATAGGAGACAGAGCCCTCCAAAATCTCTGCTACCGACTAAATTGCAACCACCAGCTTTAACGGTCTGCTGTAGCCTCTGGGATACAGGTCTCTGCTGGAGAAGAGGGCTCTGGTTTCTCAGGTTGCTGGGGACCACCATCCTGTATCACCCTTCTGTTCTAACACTACTTTGTTATTGTTTACAAGGAGGTCAAAAGCTGTCTGATTTAATTTTATTTTTATTCTCCCCTCTGCAAGTTGTGACTAGGTGACAGATGCTTTCTCTTTCCATAATAATGACACTCTGGGAAGAAAGAAACCAAATGCATCAAGCGTCATAAAGAAGAAAATTCCTTTGTGAGCTGAATAGTTGAGCACTGAAATTCCTTGTCAGAGAGCAGCGTGGAAGCTAGCAGTTCACATGAAGGGAAGCAAAGCCAAATGGAGATTATCAAATACCACTTACCTCTTACCACTGAACGGGAAGTTGGGAGGGTGTTTTAGTAGTGTATTTCTCCAGTCCTTATAGGCTTCCCTACATTGACTATTAGCCATAATACCAGATTGGTCTGATTTGTTGTGGCTGTTCTGTGTTCTTGAGGGCTTTCTTCAAAGGATGGGGTTAAAAGGAAAACTAGCTGAGGGCTCTAGCTGGCTAGAGCTGGAAGTGGGAATGGTTGCTTGCATCATGTTAACTGCAGCTTTCTAGCTCTGGAGAATAGCAAGGGTTGAAAACAACAGTGAATTTCTTTTGATAGCTTTCTGAAGTTTTCTATTGCTCTCTGTGACTATCTCTGTACATTACTGAGTCTTAAACCTACATAGTTTTTTTTTTTGCCAAGAGATCTTCTTAGTAGCATTGTTTTGGACAGGACGCACACAGCTGCTCAGTGATCTAGAAGTTGAAAAATTATAAATACCTGTGTTAAAATTGGAAATCTATGCTATTAACAACTCCCAGGAAAACAGACAAATAAACTTTATCCCATTGCTGAGTGTGGTGACTTTTTTTTCTGCTAAGTCTACTTTATATGTGATTATCTTTTGGTTGTTTTGAGCTAATAGCTTCTCGAGTTAAGCTGTAGATAACTTGTGCTGTTTCTCCAGGAGGGAGTGGTGCCTGATGAGCTGCTTGGGCTGCGGCTGTAATACAGGTTTTCATACAATCCTGGTTTTGCTGAGTGAGAGGACTGTTTCTCGTTTTCTCTTCACATTTTTGTTGAGTGTATAGTTTGTAAGAACAAGTCAACCCAGCTGAGCTTGACTGAGATAGTAACTCCTGCTGACAAGGGGACATGCTAACTTGTCTGCGACCCTCATTACACATAGGTATTCTCTTTCTAGAGCTGAGCAGTAACTCTGCATGATACAGCTTTCCATGGCAAGGTATGAGCTTGCTCTTGTCTCTCAGCCTCTACGATTTCAGGGCTGTTAAGCCATGAACATGATTCAGTGGCAGAATTATTGCTCGCACCCGCGGCACCTCAGGCAGCCCATGCAGGTTCAGTTTAGCTGCCCAGCGACTTGGTTTATAGCTCCCCTTTTATCCAGTACACATCAGTGTAACGTATCATGCATTTGCTGCTTTTTTTAAACTGAGATTTTCATGCACTACATACATATCTGGGCACAGAGCAAAAAGGTGCAAAATTGGCTCCTTTTATTCCTTCATGTTTTCTGTACGCCTGAAGTACAGAAGTCTATAGCTGTTTGAAATAATTATAGTACCGAAATAGTTCCAGATAGAGTTATTTTCAGTTGAAACCACAAGTGTAGTGATTTATTGGAAAGTGTCCTTATCTTTTTAGTTTTGTTAGTTGTCCTTGCTTACTCAGCCCTCTCAGGCGTCATTGATATTAGTGTTCAACTCATCTACAGGTTTATGCAATTAGCACAGTCCCTTTTCAGTGTAAAGCAATTTTGTCTCTTGGCAGATATTCAATATGTTATTCTAATGCAGGTAATACCAAGGTGTCTGAGACCTTGTTGAGCTGTCATATAACACAGCCAAAATTCCTACTACTTTGTATCCATATTCTCAGCTGGCAACATCCCACAGTCACTTTGTTTATTTTGATGAAAATGGTCAAGGTATGGTAAGACCTTCAACAGTCCTTACAGTTATATAAAAGTGGTTACAAGTCATTTCTGTGCTGTGAAGAGATGCTCTGAGTTCTCCTGTGGTGTTGGGTTTGTGTTATGTTTGAAAGGAGGTTTGAGCATAGTTTCTTGCATTAGCCTGGATTGGATAGGCACACTCCAAAATTCAAGATATCATTCTAACCTGCTGGTGGAACAAAATGAGACTGTTAAAGTCAAATTGTTAAATGAAAAATTGTCCTTTTTTTTTTTAATCTCTGTAGGTACTGAAACACTAGAGATTTCAGAATGTGTGTGTAGTGGTATCACTTGAACTGTGCTACAACTTTGCATTGTTTCTATGAAATTTTTAAAAAGTTTCTAATCTTTTTTTTTTTGTCAATTTTGAGAATCCTGAGGAATGAGACAGAAGTAAGGAAATTTTATTTAACTCCACTGAGTTAAGTTTGATCAGACCCAAATACAGCCTCATATTTATCCCCTGGAGTGTGATATTTACAGAAGGGCTGAGTCTGGTCTCCAGTTACTTGCCTCATCAAATTTAGCCCTAATGATTTTTTTTTTTGTTTCACTGGTTACTGCAGTGTAAAAAGCACTGAGACAAGGAGTACATTGCAGTCAGTTGAGGGTGCTTTATGGGGCTGCTACAGAAAAAGATGATAGGGTGTAAATAGTGCTTGGAAATTCTTTTGTAACCCTGTATTATTTATGCTTTTGCCAAAGCATTTACTGTGAATTGTGAAATTTGACCTTTTGATACCTGCTTCTAATCTTGCCTCTTTCCATTTCAGATATGGTTTAGGGATCCAGTGTGCAATACTTTTTTAAAAAAAAAGTTAAGAAGGTTAATGCTTCATAGCCTTTCAATTTTTTTTTTAAGCTATTCTTGGATTGTAAAAGGATATGGTTTCTATTTCTGGCTGCTCTTGAGTTATTGGTTGCTAATATTGCATTCAGATTGAAATGAAGGGGGAAGGAAAGTAAAAAATGTTATAAAAATTAAATTATGTGATTTTAATGTCTAGTATTTTGCCCCTTACCAGGAACATAATAAAATACTTTCTACCATTTGGTGATGGAGAGTTGCTATGTTCCATTAGCATAAGGGATGTTCTGTTGGTGATGACCTGTGAGCGGTTGACTTCCCCAGCCTTGAATGATTTTTGGTGGAGTGTTGTGGAAATTTGAGTTCATGGAGTCTTGCACTAGCATAATTCTTATTCTTTGAGTTCTTCAAAGAAATAAAAAGAGTATACTAAAGATTGCAAAACCACTTCGTATTCCTTTGTCTCAAAATTACTGCAAGTTAGCAGTGATAAGAATTAATACATTTATGTTATTGAAAGAAAATATCATTGGGTCTTTGTTTTCTTTCTCCCATGTGATCTAAAACTTATTATTAGTTTACTTCAGGGCTGTGGCTTGTGCGTGAAACATTTACTAATTTTGGACTTGGATTAAACCAAAGCTCAGAAACGTGTTCCTATCCAAGAATACTAAGAGCCAGAATCAGCCAGGACCTAGTAACTTGATGAACTGTGCCACTTTACAGTTGTTTTAGACAGGGGCTAGTTTGTAAAGTGAAATATTTTTTTGGAAAGTCTAGACCACATCAAATCAGATATCATAGCCTCAGCTGATTTCAAGGCCACGTAGAGAGATACAAATAACTGGTCTGATCACCTGCATCATTCAGAGCATAAAATGTCACTCGGCAATTCCTACTGTGGAGGAAACTCATCTGTCTAGGATGTATGTAAAAGCTGTCAAGTCTGATAAATTGGATCAGAACTCAGGTATGTCTTTGAGAGAAACCTACAGTCTGAAATTAAAGACTCTAATCAATGAGAAATTCCCTTGGTTCCTTTGGTGATCTATCCTACTGTGTTACTCGTGGCTGTGAATAGCTTATACTCTGCTGTTGCACTGAACAGAAGTGTGATTTGAGTAGATTAAATGTATGCTAATGCTAGGCTTTGTCCATTTCTGCCTTTCTCCTCATGCACTGTTTAAAAAACTAATTCTCAACTTGATGAAAAATTCTCAACTTGATGAAAACTCTGCAAAGAGAAATGAAGTGACTAAATTGTAGTAGACTGAAGACTAGCAGGAAATAAAACTACCAGTGAAGAGACAATGCAGTAGAGTGAATATTGCAACACCTTTGCCAGTGGGCAGAAGTGATGCATATCAGTCGAAATAATAAGGATAGTAATTTTGAAATAGTTGAAGTTGTTTAAGTTTGAGAACGGAATTTGACCACTTACAATCCATTTTTAGCATATTACTCATACAAAACTAGAAAGATTGATTTAGTTTTCAGAACAGATGTCCTTAACGTTCATTCGGGCAGCCCTGTCCAAATGTTCTGGAACTTCTGCTCCCCGTGCAGGGTATGTCTTAAAACTCTCTTTGCAAAACTGTTGCATAGGGAGGAAGATGTTAGTTGTTGTAGATTAAGTGGGAATTTAAGACTGCATAACCAACCTATATTTTGAACTGGGAATTGGGGAAAAGGTGGTAGGAAGTATGATGTAGCTTATCTCTTTACTCAGGAAGGCTCAACAAGGCTGGATTTTGAAAGGCACGTCTCTGCCTCAAGCAGGATTCTTCCTTTTCTGCTGTGCTCAGTAAACTGTCTTTTCTCCCTAATTCTTATTTGTCTGTTTGGTAACTTTTGAAAAAGCAGTTACAATTTCTGGATACTGAACTTGGGATTGGTTTGCAATAGAAAATACTTAAAGGGATTTGTTTTTCCTAACGTTATCATCTCTCTGTGTATGAAAATCTGATTACAAATGAATATTATGCTGCAGTATGGTGGCACCATATATGGTACAGCCAACTACTCTGTCAGAATTAATAATCTGTACAAGCAGTTTCGTAGAGATAATTTCTGAATTTGACATACTGCTGGTTTCCATGGGTTTTTCCCATTGTGATGCAACCATAGGTCTAGAATGTTGAGAGGTAAATTCAAATATGTTGCTCCTTTATCCACATAACTTCACATTATGTTTCAGCTGTCTCTGTACACAAGAAAAAGCACAATATAATCTACTTTTACATCTTTATTCTTGTAGTAAGGAACATATAATAAAAAGTAATATTTGTAAATTTAGGTTTTTTTAGAACAAATACTTAGGGTTATGCATATGTTATATACACCTATTGTACTAACTGTTGTATTCGGAGCTGTATTCTTAACCAGTGAAAAGTAGACAATTTACTTTTATTTCAAATTTAACATTATACTGCTCTAGTACCTTTAAGGTGTAGACAGCTGTCCCTAACAGTATTTATTTGATTTATATTCAAACAGGATGACAAGCACAAAGTCAACTCTGGTGAAATTAGTTTTGAGAGCAATGTTATTTTGGAGAAATTTGTTTGAGAGCAATGTTATTTTTTTCCCCCCTGAATACAAGGGGGATCTTTAACATCCATGTGCTCAGCAACCAGGGATAGGCAGAAGGGACTTAGTTTTATCCTCTTATCAAGGCTATAAATAACTTTATAATTAAAATTTATGGCCTTTGTGCATTGAATATCTGAAGCAATTTCAATGTCAGATAGTATCAATACCTTATCATTAGACATACGGTCTGCTAATTATGTCTGATCTGGACTGTGTCTGGAGTCTCCTGTAAGTGATGACCATGACTTTTGGCCCTGATTTTGTGGAGGTTATGAATTAAGAGAGGAATTAAGACTGCTGTGCTACAACACCCATTTCTGTTCTTGATGTAATTCAGGATCTTATCAGTTGCCTGCAGGAGCAGTTTGCAGAAGTGCCATGTGGTTCAGGGGATAATAATTGCCCTACCTGTTCGCTCAGCATCTGAGTGATTTTTCCCAGAGAGAATGATGAGAGCTAAGGAGAGAGCAAGGGTGCTTGGGCAGTGGGAGACAAGGGAGGCTCCTGGGCTGAGCCAAGAATATGGACAAGCCTGAGCCTAATCTTGGAGCCGCTGAGGTTCCCTTTATTCCTTATTCCTTAAGAATATGAGTGTACCTGTTGAAAGTGTAAATATGTTTTCTAAGCTACGGTGCCTATGTTGTTCCCAATTATGGTCTCACACTGCCATAGCTTCTGAAGTCTCATGTAAATCAATTCTGGGTTCATGGGACTAATAGCAGCAAGATGTGCAGTGGCACTGGAGATGCTTAAATACATGGTCACTGGAGTTAAGGAAGAGTCAGTCTGGTTCAGAAAGCTGTTGTGCTTTCTGGGTCAGCCTGGACTTCAGCCCTGTGTGTGCTGTCTGGCCAATCTGCAGAGAGCTTGGGCAGGTGGCTCCCTCTGTCTGCCAGCACGCAGACCCTCTTGAACAGCTCTTGCAGGACTTGCTGTGCTGGCTGAGAATGGCACCACTACAACCTGCTTCAGCCTGCTGCCATCTTTCTTTGACTTTTAATGCTATAGTCAGAGAGCCAGGGACCAAATATAAAAGTGTTGAGCAGTTAAGATGGATGTGCTGGTTCAAACCTGAACTCTGCGCTGCTGCGGCAGAGTGGTTTCTCAGTGCACAAGCCAGCCTGTTTAAGGATGGTATCTCTACTCTGCACGGCATCCTACAGCAGCAACACACCCACTGTCTCCTGCTGTGTTGATTCCTCCTTTGCCAAGGGAAGTAGGAGTTTCATAAATACAAACACAATTGTGCCAGAGGAATTTTTGGATCTCTGATCAATTAATTCTTTTTCTGAAGGCAGCCCCCAGACCCCTGACTGTATTAGCGTGTGTCTGAAAAAGCAGCAGTACCATAAAAGCGCATATATATACACAGATCAGGGAGTTACTTTGGCTTGGTTTGTACTGCTATTTTGTGCTTTGTCTTTAAGCTGCCTCTAATTGCTTCTTCAAGATAAGTATTCTGGTGAGTGACCTCAAATCTCTTTTTTAAGAGGTGACAGAAATATGGAAAACTGAGAGAAAACTGAAGGGCAATATAATAGGTCTGTGACAACTGAAGCAGAAAACCTGTAGGAAGATGGTACTAAAATTTCCATTAGCCAGCAGGAATTGTGCTGATTCATGCCTACCATGGATCTGGCCTGATGAAGAGTCAGGGAGGCATATCAAGTATTTTGGCTGTGTGGAAGGACCAGGGAGCTCAGCCTTCTCAGCGTGACCTGCTTCTAAAGAGGGCTGGCGCTTGGTAACTAGGCCTTTTCAGGTAAATTGAGCTGAGGTATCCTGAAATGAGACTACATACAAGAACTGGCTGCTGTGGAAAATGTTGCTAAGATCTATAAATACCTTTGAGGTAGTAATACAAATGTGAGAGGGGAGTGTTGCTCTGCCTGCATCTGTAGGAAGACAAATACCTGAATTTAAGTCCAGGAAAATTCCAGGCTCTGGCAGATGTTTGCTGGCAAACTTACATGTAGAACATTAAAACAGTGCTACCCCTAGCCCTCTGCGTGACCCTGCTGTTGGAGACCTGCACCCTTGCTGCAGGGTGCCCATGCGGGGTTAGGGGCAGGTACATTACCTACATCAGTTTTTCATCCTGAGTTTTAGTACAAACCCACCTTTACCAGCTGATGATGGTAAGGCCAGAGTGTGAGCTGAGTGACTCAGCTGTGGCTGGAGCAGCAGTGTCCTCAGCAGCGGCAGCTGGAGACAGCTCTGCTGGTTTTCTGCTAAATATTCAAAATAATTTACAACTGGATTCTCTGAAAAACATCTGTGAAACCTGTCTGATTTGTGTGCTTATGAGCTTCCTCTCCTTATGAAGTATCTGAGCACTGGCAGCATTTTCAAGCAGCTCTTTGTGCGACTGTCTGTGGGGCAGGTATGCACTGTAAGCTGCATCTTATCAAATGACGATGCAGTCTCCGACAGAAAGCGGAGTTATGATGGGGCAACAAACTGCTACTCTTTATTTAAGGCACTATAACTATCAATCTGATAAACTCACAGAGAAATTCAGATTGGAAGGGACCTCAGGAGTTCATTTGCATGTTCCTAGTCTTCCTGAATAAAATATATTAGCTTAGACTATTTTGCTGAGGTTTTAAGTGAAGCTGCGCTATATAACTCTAAGACAAATATGGAGAATTGAAATTCAAGGGAATGGAAAGCAGATTGAAGAGAAGGTATTTAGAAACAGCCATTGATTAGTCTTCTCCATGTGACAGTGTACTGAGAGGATGCAGCCAGAACAACCTTGAGTAGGATGGTCAATTTGAAGAAAGAAAAATCAGATTTCTAAAGCCAAATTTGGCAGCAAAGACTGAAACTTGAAGAATAAAGCGATTCTAACACTCAGAAGACAGTTTACTCAACAGTAGTGCGGATACTATTGGCAGCAGTAAAAAAAAATGAACAAAACTGTCTTCACAGAGTTCAGAAAAAGGAACTAAAAACTTTGAAGGTGAGATCACAGAAGGGACTACTAGAGAATTTTTAAGGACACATGGAAGGAAAAAAAGACAGACAAAAAAGACAGATAGAAAGCATCAGGGAGTAGAGTGCTTTAATCAGGCAAAAAAAAATGAAGAATGAACAACTGTGCGATGCACTTTAGTGTGCCCTCAGCTTTGCCACAGAGCTGTTTCTTCTGGCAGTGAGGTTCTGGGTATGAGAGACAATTGTGAGGTACCTGCTTCAGCACCAGGTGGATAGGTAGCTGAAATTCAATGGATCAAACCAGATAACTAGATGGAGTCTTCGAATGTAACCATCTCTCTAGTCACTGATTTTTTTCTATTTAATGAATTTTCTCCCTTCTGTAGCTTTGTGTAAGACCCTGAACATAAAAGCCTCATAACCTCTTTAGACAACTGTTTAACCTGGTGATTCACATAGCCTGCACCACATGTTGTCCATAGATGGAAACTTACATGACTTGCCATCGTGTTTGGGTGCTTACTAATTTAGATTGTTGCACAATTTTTGATAAGACAAGTTATAGTTTATAGTTTGTATATAAATGATGATAAGCAAACTTACAAGTTCATACTGTTTGTTGTAGATGACCCAATCTGATATTTCTGCTGCCATCAAGTGAAGCATGATGGATATCACATTTGCATTTAGAAACGTTACAATTTGTTATTCAACATGCCATATTTATCCACTTCTGCTGACTGCTTTAATGAACAGTAGGTCTTCTAAGTTTTATTTTTGCTGTGATCACACGTGAAATCATTATTGAATGGTCAATGAAGTCAGACAATCAAGCACTTCAACAAAAAGCCTAACACAATTTAATTTGCTAGAACAAGAGAAGAAGGCTATTTGTTAAATAGGGGGTCTAGTAATGAAAATCTGGCAAGTCACAATGTAATTGGTTGTTTTGTTTTGTGCTATTAATATACATGTTATCCCCTTTAAGTGATGTAATTTCCCACTCACTCCTTGCACCCCAAATCTATCCCTATGCAAAGCTCCTCACTAAGTTATATATTTGGAAAAGTAGCGTAATTTCAGTTCTTCCTCACAGAAAGGTGCCTTCTCCTCAGGCTTCTGAGTCACCATGGCTGTGACTCAAATGGCTTACTTTCATGAAGATGAGTCACTCCAAATTTTTTGGCCTTAGGACTATCCTGCTGTCTATCAGTGTGTTATCTGCCGTACACTGAGAAATGTTCCGAGCCACACAGTTGTAAGTAGACATTACAGAGGGGCAACAGAGAGTGGGAAAACCTTTAAGCAAGTGATGGTTAGTTTGATTTATCCTTTTGAGAGAGAGGGAAAGGTGGAAAAACATGATGGTGATAAAGTATACATTATTCTGGTGACATTAGCAGATGTTATTCCTTAGACTGCCAAATTCCGTGGGCAGCAGTTTGGGAGACAGTGTTGAAGAGAGATTCTTTGCCAGTTAACTGTGAGAAAGAAAGAAGACTTTAAGAGACTGAAATAACTGATGTTTGAAAATAAGAAGCCTTTCCCCGCTCCAACAGCTGAAACTCGGAAAGCATGTCAGCAGCTATAGCAAAAAACAAAGAAGCTAGTTAGTGGTCATGTGCTGTTGTAAAGTGTGAGGGTAAATATTCTTTTTTTTTGTGAGCAGTTACTTCTTCAAAGGACCCAGAGAACAGTGGTAACAGCAAAAATGGTTTTGCTTTGATCATTTGACTGTACATGTACACTCTGAAAAGCCTCCCCAGGGGCTTGTTGTCACTCTAAATCATCCTGCTTGGCTTTTGCTCTGCTTTGTCCTTTTCTTCCACTTAGGGGAATGGCACCGAGACATAAAACCAGCAGGAGAGGAATAACAGGTGTGTATCTTCTTGGATTTTTCCAAGAGGAAATATGCTGAGAGGCTTCAGCACTTGGCAATGCAAACTCATGTAAAGCTGGGGAATCTTGGGTGGCTGAGTACTTCAATGCTGAAAGCTGGAAGCTCAGAAGATGCAGCAGAAAGGGCACTGGTTTAGGAGGCAGATTTAGATTCAGTTCCCTGCTCTGCTGCTGACACATTGTATGACTTGCAAGTCACTGAAGGCAGCAGAGAGAGTTCTTTACATGCTGCTGAGCCCTCCATTCGTTGTGGTCAGCCATTTTTATTTTTTTTCCTATGGAACTCACATGTATCACCTTTAAATTAAACAGCTGAAGGAAGCTGCTGGTATCCTCATTCTGCAATGGCTTAGTGATCAAAGCTCTCACCCAGAATGAAGGAGACCAGATTACCAGATTCAGATATTCTTCTCTCTGGCTGAATACAAACCCACTCAGATCAGAGGAGTATCCAGGCTAATGCTGTTCTTAGCTGGGATATTCACTTCTTGTTGACTTGATGCTTCTATGAATTGGATTGAAGAAAGATTGAAGAAAGCTCCGTTCTGTAGTCAGCAGTCAGGGACCTCACTAGATAGGGAGGAGACTTGCTTTCTTCCTCTTGCATATGTAATTTCTTTGTCTTGTGCAATGAATCTTTAATTCTGTTTGATAATGCTTCAGCTATGTGACTGAGGAGCACTCCCCTGCCTGTCATCTCCTTTCACACGCACAGGGTCAGGTGGTTAATTCTCACTCTTGAAATTTACAAGGTGTGAGTTTGAACCTTGTTCAGAAGAGGGACCTGAACCTATGTCTTTCCATGTCCTGTGCAACTGCTCTAACCCAAAAGGTATTAGAAAAATAGGGGAGAGGGGCAGATACTTTACAAGCCAACTACAGCTGCTGCCTTCTGCAGGGAGTCTACTTCCATTGGTACTTGTGTACTGAAGGTCTGGAGTACTTAGCTTCTGCACCTTCCTCAGATTTCAACATCTGTTCAAATTTGGAGTGTAAACCCTGGTTAGCTCTTGTTAAGGGACCTTGTCAACAGGCTTAGTACCTTTGGTGTTGTAGGACCCAGATTCTGCACGTCTTTTGCAGAGGATGGATGGGTGAGTTATCAAGGCTAGCAAAGGAAGAAGTGTTAAGGCTGATTTTATCTGCAAGTTTTTGATAAGTTCCTGAGTGGACTGAGTTAATGAATACTCAGAGCTGAAGACTGGGGTTATCTTCTTTGAAGGTTTTGTCAACAAGACTGAAAAGTTTTCAGGCTTAACCAAGATGATTGAACTTCCCTGTGGTATTATCTTTACTTTGGAGCTTATTTTTTCAGAAGATAGCAATAATGGAATAGGCAAAGATCTTTGCTTGGAGATATTTGTGCAAAAACAGAGAAACATTTGAACTAATATTTTAAAAAGTTGCATCATTTTGCTTATGTTAAAGAGTATGCAAAGTTCCTTCTCCTATATTCTTACTTTGGCATAGTCATGTTTTGGAAGGGGCTTCACAACTCTATGGAAGATAATTTGAAAGAATTCAAATTATTCTCAATTAAAGTTTATGATACCTGTTGCAGCATGTATTTCTGTAGTTATTGGACTTGTTTAACATCCAACATCTCCAAACACACCTGCTGAATTTGAGTCAAACCATTTTTAAGGCCTCAAACTGGTTGGCAGTATCTCTTTAAATTTACTATTGCTCTGCTTTCATCAAGCTAACCAGCACAATAGTCATTGCCACAAAGAAGCTTAAAGCATGCATATTTTATGAGTATTTCTGAGAACTACCACACAAAAGGAGAAGGAGGCCTTGTCTACAGTATTATCACTTCACCTATTGTAACCTCAAGGATTTTTTTAGGTAAAAGGAGAGCGGCAGCCTATGATCACTGCAGAACAGGGTCAGAGATCATAGGAAGAGAAAGGAAGATGATGACTCATGGTGTCCGAGAACACCTCTTGTCACCTTTGTGCATGCCATTCTGATCATCAAACCTTATTCAGAGATTTATTCTAAGGTTATTGTTGGAGTCATTCAGAGCATATTAACCCCTAACACTTGTTTCTGATTGTTTAGGATAAATTAAACAAAATGTTGGCTGGGTGGTTCCTAGTTTTTGTGAACTCTAAAAGCTTGTGAAAGCTGAAAATAACATAGAATTTGTAAGTCCTGTAGAATCCTTCAGTCAGTTTGTATCAACTCTGTGAAAATAGCTTTTCTCTTTAATAAGAATGAAGATGAATGTTTGTGGAAATGAAATGTAGTGGCTGCCTGTTTAAAAATAAAACAACACAACACAGCACAGTCTGCATCCTTTTAGTATTTTGGCTCCTAGAGCATTTACAGGTTAATTCAACTATAAACCACCATTGGGAATAGTAGTTTAGCTGTAGCATTGTGCAAATAAAACTAAGTTTGCAACACACTGCGTTTGCCAGACCATGCAGAAATATGTGGAGTAGTATTCTTGCATACAAATATGCAGGAAGAGCTGCAGCAGTTATAATCCATTGACAAAGCTGACATCCAGGGACAGAGGTGACCTCCATGCAAGATGTGGATGATGTGTGCAGGGTGTTTTTATGACTGGGCTATGCAGTGAAGCCAGCAGAGCTTGGAACTGAGCGTTGTCAGAGTCTGTGCCTCTTGCTGTGCAGCTGAGAGGGTAAACAAGCACCCCATGAACCTGTAAACCTCGGTGCTCTGTGCACAGGGTGCTTGCGAACTGTGAACAGCTGCAGGGTGCTGAACACTCTGGCACTAGCATTTATTTCAGGTTTCTTGTGAGGTGGCCTTGGAAGACTATTTACACAGAAGTTTTAGAGGCACTGTTAAGGCAGCTTTTGCTGGAATTATTTTCCATTGTTTACTCACGTGCCTTGTTTCTATGCTGTCTCTTCTACTTCCTGCTCCCATTTGGTTAACCACTGCAGTTGCTGATTGTACCACATGCGGTTATCAGACTGCTTCAAAGGGCTTCCCTCCCCAGCAGTAAAAATGTGTTAGTCCAGTGTCATCTGCTAGGAGTTTGTTTTGTTTCCTTTGTCTGATGTCTGCTGCTTTGCTTCTCTTAGTTTTGATTTAACCAAAGTTCACTGTGGCAAGGCTTGAGTAGATGTCTGTCTCTTGGAAGACTCTTTTTGCTTCCTGTCTGGATAGGATCGCTGTGAGGAGGACTCAGGATAGCTGCCCTGAGCAGTGCAATTTCCTTGCAGCAGCTGTTGAAACAGGACAGGATTGATCCCTGGGTGTGATGGGGTTCAACCAAACGGAGTACAGTAGAAGGAGTTGCATTTTTGTTTCACGTCTTTAGTAAATACTTCATTCTACTGACTTTGGGCACCTTACATGCAGCTGAATGCGTGGCTTCCTGCACAGGACCTATGAGCCTGGGCTTTGTGCTGTGGGTGTCCATGGTCTTGTATCAGCTCACCAGCAGGGTGAGCTCATGCTGACTTGGAGAAAGGGCAGGGTGAGCTCAAGTCTGGCAGACAGTTACACATACCCTTTGGACCCTGGGCAGGGATAGGAACAGGTCCTTCAAGGAAATACTTAGTTATCTGAATCATGAAGTCATGTCACAAGCCCTCTAATGCTTTGTTTCGTTTTTAGTGGGCTGCTTAGCTACTGCAACAAATGAAGCAAGGGTGACTTGGCTACCAGGCACTGTCAGTCACCACCAATCCAAGTCCAAGTCTAGTTCCTGAATGAAGAAGTGGCAATGGCTTTGAATCATACAGTTAATAATAGTATCTAGTATCCTGTGACTCTCTGTCTTAATGTTTGCGGAGGCATTCTAAGTTTCTCTTCTTGTTACTGGTGCCAGATAAAGCAATGATATAAAGGTCTCAAAAATATGAATTTCAGGGCCATGGAGTAGAGGTAGAAGGCAAGTCAGACAAGTCATCCCAGAAGTCTCTTGCTAAGTTAAAAAATAAATGAAAAGAAGGCTGGATGGTTTAGCTGGAAATGACATCAGAACGAAGCTGGATGTGATTTGTTAAATGGAGCAGTCAGTCACCTCAATTGAAAGGCAAGGTAGTGTGTAGTATTTATGGTACGTGGCTTGAGAAGATGGTAGATAAAGGAGCTGGTGCAGGGCATTCAGAAATGCAGCTAATGACATGTTCATGAAGGGCGGTCCAGGGGTTCTGCAGCAGAGAGGTACCTGTAGCTCACCAAGGCTGGAGTGTCATCAGAAGCATTACAGGGTGGTGATCGAGAATGGCCCCTCCGCTGGCACGAGGTCAGTCTGGATGAACTGTGTTGGAAAAGTCAGAAAGCCAAGGAAACCACAAGAGAGGAGCGAGGTTGCAGTTTGCTCTCCCCAGCTTTACCCGGAGCAACCTTTCTGGTTGATGTGCCTCATAGGAAGGAGCTGTGACTGAGCAAATGGGCTCCTGGGAGCCACGGTAAAGTGCAGGACAGGGACTGAAAACACATCCTGAATTATTGATCTTTCAAATTGGTCAGAAGCTGTGGCAGAGCTAATCAGGATTTGGAGCAGACAGTTCACAGTTTATGCTGCAGTCCTTTGAAGTACAACCTATTCGGTATATATTGTGTTTGAGAGAGACTCGTGTCTTCTGCAAGTAAAGCGTAAGCGATTCAAAGTATGGGAAGAAGAGTTTCTTCAATCTAGAAGCGGGAGCATAGAGACCATTGATCACTTATCCTTCCATGGTCCTCTCCTAATACTGTCCAGAAGTTGGAGGCAATAGATAGACCTAGTTTAGTCTCTGATTCCTTGAAATGCTGTGGGGAAAGAAAGTCAGGTTTCTTTTTCCTACAGAAAGTAACTCAGTTACCAGGAAACCATATCATTGTCTGGTTTCACTGTGCTGAATCCTTGTGTATTTGTACCACAGAAAATTTATAAAACCTCCTTTTCTTTTGTTATTTATTACTCCTATAGGAATTGTAATTACTGGCCTCTTTTCACCCAAGTCTTTGCTGCTAAATACAGAATGGTTCCTACACCTGAGGTCGCTCCTGATAGCCTAATAATATAGTTGGTAGAATTATGTGTGTTATGTCTATGAACAAGATGAGTTGTCTTGCATTGTGTTGAACAAGCCAAAGAGTTGCCTCTGCAGACTTTCTATGAGTGGCGGTCTTCTTTTTTGCTGCCACAAACTGCTCAAATGGCAGGAGATGAACTCTGGCATCACTATGATACAGGAAGCAGATAATAGCAAATCTTGTTTTTATGTTGAATGGCAGCATGGGTAACAACTTCTAATGGAAATGAATTGCTGATCGTGACAGAAATGATCGAGGCACTTGAAATTATTCCCCTATGGTCTGGGCAAGATTTGTGGTAATATATGAAAATTCAATTAATTTTGGGAGGGAGGGAAAAAACAAAAATAAGAAAATAACCACTACTTAACTAACCTTAGTCTAGTGGTGTAAAGAAGCAATAAAATGGGGAAGGAACAAGTGACAAACAGGAAAGGTGGTGTGCAACCAAGTTATCTACTAAAGCAAAAGAAAATGCTGGTAGAATGCTATGGACTATGTTTCTTCAGAAATCCATGTGATGTCTTCAGGCTGGTATTTATTTAAAGCTTGCTTCAAACACCATAATAAGGCAAGAGGAATTTTTCCACTAACAGTACTTGACTTAGTCTTTATTGTACAACTCTAGGGCAGGTTGGTTTGGTTGGTTGGTTTTTAAATGTCATCTATAATAGTTAGAACTGAGAGAACTGAAAAATGCCTAGGTCAGGTTTAGAAATGGACTTGTTAGTTATGTTTATTTTTAGAGATATTCACAAAATGTTTTGGTAATTCTTGGTTTACCTTAGCTTTTCTCCAGAATTTATTATTCCAAATTGAAGCCATCTCTTTTAGTTTTCTTGGAATGTGTTTGTCACATATGTTCTGTACTGTTATTTATATTGTAAAGGTCTAGCTATTAGGTATTTGTAATTTGATTTTCATTGTTTGCACTGTTATTTCTGTCGGTAAACTGCTTGGCTGATTATTTGTGGGAGAAAACCAGTATTTAAAAACAGGAAAATGAATTTAATAAGCGGTTTGGGTAAGGGAAGCCTCATTGAAACTTTTAATTATTTCAGAGTAACATGTGAAAAATATGCTGAAAATATATAAAAATGTGCATTTAACATTTTAAAACCATTTTTAAGAGATAAATGTAATGCATATTTGGAATGACAGCTATTTATAGTTAAAGAAAGCATGATTTCTTATTTATGAAAGCAGTACAATGATCCTAATATAAATACTTCATTAATTTGTCGATAAGTGCTTATTTGAACTGAACAACTGGAAATTAAGGAGGAGTATAAAATTTAAATCCTTTTAAGGAAATTCACTTCGAGAAAAGTATCGGCATTGTGTGCTTTCAGTCCACAGCCACGGAGAAATGAAATTAAAAATCTTGTAATTCCCAGACAAAAACAGCTTCCTTAATTTAGCTGAAAGTGTAAATACATATCTGCTAATTAAAAATCTTATTAGAGTGTTATTAGAATTTCCCAATGCACCAAAAGGCAATTCTTAAACAGAAGGTGAAGCACAAATGCAAATGTGTACCCATATCTTCACAGGAAACAGTAGCAGCACACAAATCAAAGACACTTTTATCTGTTAGTAATAATAATGGCAAAACTGGTTTACTCAACCTGGAACTTGGATTTTATTTTTTAAATGAAAAAATTACCTTAGTGAATTGACACTTCGATTCCTACGTTTTCTTGCTATTTATACATTTGTATTCTGTCACTGAAACTACTTCTTAAAGAAGGTACCTAATAATTATTAAAACTCTGGAAACTTACTAAGAGGGAAAAGGAAAATAAATGTTGCTCGTGTCCTAGATTGACTCCCATTTCTACTAGAAATCTTTTGCAGCCAGTGTTGAACTGCTTAGGAGACAGCAAAGGGAAGACAATGAAGACATGTTTCTGGTATGTGGGGAAGGAATATGGGTTTATTGCTAGGTGCTTGCTGTTAGACACAGCGAATCAGTATGTCTTGAATAGAATCCATCACAAAAACGAGATTCGAAAGTACGGTTTTATTCCATAGGCAGTTCTCCATAGTCCATCCTTGTATTAATATCCATAAAGTTGTACTGAAGCCTTGGTGAAGATTGGGGACAATCTGATTAATGATGTCTGTCTCAACAAGGTGCAGTGTCCCCCCAGCTGGGAGGAAATTTCCAGTCATTCTCAAATGGAGGTGATGGAGGTCAAGGCTGCCGAGCTTGCTATCAAGGCTGTAAATGTGGCAGATGATGGATCACGTGCTGCTGTGTTTTCTGGCGAGGTGTAGGTTAGTGATGCTTAATGAATTGTTTAGGCAACTTCATATAACCTTTGGATTTTAGGGCAGACTCTTTCAGGCTGCAGATGAGAGATCTCCCTGGTTGGGAGAGGTCCATGGATAAACTGTGATTCTCTTGCTTATGGCAATTACTAATGCTTTTTTTAGAAGGGAAGGAATGCTTTTTTTTTTAGGAGGGAAGGATAGAGTATCTGATGGTGAGGCTACTGGGCAAATTTTGCTCAGGAAGCTCATTTCTGCTGATGATAATCAAGTTAACAGTTAGGATTATATTGTTATCCTTGTGTAGTTGCTGCTTTGAACAAGACAGGACCCGTACTGGGAAGGGCAAGCCATGGCAATGGTGGTAGACACGAGTGTCTCAGTGCTGTGAAATAAAGCTGTTGGTGGTTAGCTGCTTGCAGTTAGTAGTCAGCTGGTGTTGTTGTCTTCCTTGTGGCTGAGTGAGAAGCAAATGCTTAAAAATTATTTTATTCTCCCCTTGCTCAGAAAATATGATGCGTTGGGTAGTTCTCTGTCTTCTCAAGACACCAGCAATCAGTGGGAGCCCATCTTCTTCCTTGAACTGGTGGATGGTTATAGAGACTATTCACATGCTAACGTAACAACTTTTCTGTTGTACTACACCCAAATATTGATACTGGATGCAAGAGCTAATCTTTGGAATAGCTGTAGTGAGAGTAACCTTTCTGCAGCTGCATTTGGAAGCTATGGTGGAGATAAACAATTCTAAGACAAAGAATGATTTTTCTGATGGTTTCTACTTTTAATCAGTAAGGTCTCATATACTGGAAACTCCTATATTTCTACAGTAACTTCTTTATTTGGGTCGTACAGTTGTGATAGTAGAGATGTGCGTCCTCAACAACAGAAAAGTTCTGAAACTGACCACTCTCCAATGGTGTTCAGCCCTGCACTGGGATAAAGAGAGTCAAGTTTTGGCAAATTTCTGGGCATACTCCAAGACCCCACTGTTGCTAAGCAGGGAGTCTGCTTGGAAGTGTTTTGAAGGTCACCTGTCCAGGTTGAGTAGGGACTGCCTTGCAGCTTGGTGAGTAATTAGCAGAGAATCCAGGGTCTGTAAGTAAGGGCAGCTGATGGGAAACTGTTACTGTCGGATGTATTTCTATTGTAGCTTGGTTTCCCATGGAAAAGATGCATTTGCGGCTGTGTTGAGTGCCTGTCAGGTCGTCTCACACAGAGAAATTTTAAGGCAATCGGCCAATATGACAGTGGGATGGAGATCACAAGTATGTATGGTCCTACATGTTTTGTGAAGAGAAAGGAGCAAAGAACAGTGAAAGCTGTCCGTGAGGTGGAAGACATGGAGTGACTTTATATGTTTCAGACAGGACAAGTTGCACGGATGCAGGAGATGTTGTAAGTGTCCTTGACATGTGAGATGATTTAAGTAGAACTCACAGTGAAAAATCAGGTGCAGCTGTTAAGAAACCAGACTTCCTCCATTGTACTGCCTATAGATTTTTTTTTATGTACAGTAACAAAGGCATCCAGAGTATCAAGGAAGATGTTAAATTCTGTTGTCACTCACTCTTCCTATACTTTAATGGTCTAAAAGTAAGGACTTTATATTCTGTCAATGCTATAAAGCACCACACAGCCTGGGCAGGCATTTTTGAGAAAGCTAATTTCTAACAAAATTCAAGGGATAAAGTCTTGTGCCAACCCATGAGCTTGCTGAATCCTTGCCTACTAACCACAAAGGGTACCACTGCAGATTGCTTTGATGAGGCTCTGTTCCTCTGTGACCTTTGAACTAGTTGCTCTTCCAGTAGCATAAAAATGGGTAGTAAAGTGTTACACAAAGCATCATTTCAGTTGTCAGCTGCACCCCTGCTGTTGATGCTTCCCACTAGGGAGCCCTTGAGTTAAATTGTGCGTAGTCAGCTGGCTGTTCTTCTCTTCTATGCAATGACTTCACCTCATTACCTCACAGGTGAAACTGGAGCTGTCTGCCTCAGCAACCTGCTTCTAATTTCAAAGAATGAGTTGGGGTTTATGGCTGTTGACTGTGGAAGGCAGAGGCATTGGAGCACTAGCCTATTTTAAATTTATTATACCCACTTTTTGTTGCAATCGCTGTTTCTGGAATGAATTGCTGGCTTTCTTGATCAGTTCTGTTTTCACATACTAGCAAGTTGAAAAAACAGAAAGGAGAGCAACACTGCAGAGAAAAATATGTATTAAAAAGTCTTCTGTATGACTCTGGAGAAATGGCACAGTAATCCTAGATGTAATGTTGAAATAGTGCTTGCAGCTCTCCATTTATCAATTTAAAAAGTGTATAGCTAAGTATCTACGTACGCAGAACACAAAAATGCATTAGTAAAAGAAGGGGAAATAATACTGATTTGTTTACTTCTCTGTTCTAGCAGCTTGTTAGATAACACAGACTGAACTCTTTTAATTGTCTTTGTAAGATACATTTGAAAATTCATCAAACCCTTACCTATTATTCTAAGCTGGTTATTTAAAAAGATGTAAATCCTTACATTTCTATGGAGATGAGCAGTGACAAATAATTATAAGTGTAAGCTAGGATCAAGTGTATCTGCAAATAAAATGCTCTCCCAGGGCATCTGCAGCTTGAAAATGCCTGAATCCAGGCTGCCCAGTGAGAGGTTCCTTGGCATTCATCTCCTTGTAGGCTAATCCTACACTGACAGCACTTAAGAAGAAATCTGTTTTATTCATTTTCCCTCAGCATTCTCTGTAACCCACTTAATGAAGATGCAACAACTAAAGCAAAAGATCACAAGCTGAGCTTGTCCCGTTACTGTAAAACCTAATGCAGAAACTGAGGATGCTGGATCATGTGGAGCATTTTCACATGTATTTAAGGCAGCTGCAGGCAAAGAATGAGCAGAGTGCAAAAAACGTTCTCAGATTCTGTCCCCAGGCGTAGTTTCATACTCTGCACATGGTGCTACTTACAGCACTGTTTTTTACGGGTCCCAGGTGGGAGAAGTGCTTCCCACAGAGCCCTTGGGATCTCTTATTGTGATGGTGCTCTACCAGGTCGTATGCTTCATTTCTAGTCCTCTTGGAGGTTACCAGCTTTCCATTAGCGATTGTTCTGAAGCCACAAAAAGGACTGAAAATGTGGTAATACAGATCGCTTGAGAGGAAGTGTCTTAGGAGGCTGACAGAAGGGTCCATAGAGAGCTGGTTAATCCTGCCTGAGGATGCCCATCTTTAGCAGCCAACCTAAAGGTGCTTCTGAGTTAGTATCCCTTTTTTGATTACAGAGATTTCTCTGAAAAAATAGTTAACTCACACAGACCTGCTCAATGACTTCTTAATTCCTTAGCATTTCATGTGCCCTGTATTACAGGAAGAATAGTGTGAGTGGGTTTGTCCTTCATATCAAATGTCATAATAGGTGTGCTATTAGTCATATCAAACTATGCTAACAAAGGAAGGAAAAGGAGAGAAAAGCAAGAAACAGAAAAAGATACTGAAAGAAACTGGAAAATAAGGGGAGGAAGGAAGAACAGTAGAGCAATTCCTGCTCAAGGTGGTAAAAATGCCTCCTCAAGGGCGAGGGCAGACGAGAGGAGCCGGCATTAGGTGGAAGGCCCAGGAAGAGCATCTCCGAGAGCTCAATAATTGTGACTCCAAACTGCCTTGTCCTTGGCTGCTTCTCAGGGCTGTGAGTTCTTTGGACAGGGATCATGTGTCTCTGCCATCCAGCGCTCTTCTGAGTGCTATAAAATGTTTCAATGTTCTAGTGAAACATGTGAAAACCTCGAGGACACCTTGAACAGGAGAGAAATTTGTGAAAAAAAATGTAAGGGAGGTGTTTTGGTGTGAGGAAATGGGAAGTAAATGTTACGCTTTGACTCTATCCCACTAGTATCACTTAAATAAAGTGCTGCCATGAGGCATGGAAACACCAAGGAGGTGTGAATGGATCAGTGCCTGGTAGCTGAAGTGTTTACCTGAGGGGTGAGATGCTTTTTCTAAGGAACATCCAGGGACTTAACTAAAATACCCAGAGATCAATATCTTGCACTGTTCTTGGCCAAACCAAGAGAGAAACCACTCCCAAATGAATTTTGAGTGCTAGAATAGTCTCTGGGGATACGAGATGCCGGTTTTGAGTCCTTTGACACAAGGGAAAGATTGGGCTCTATGATGCCTACTACACCACAGTAGATGCAGTTATTCCTGTTTATCTAGTGCACAATGGGAGGCTACCATTTCTGCAACCATATGTTTTAATCATAAAGAATTCAAGCTCTCTCTCTCTTCACCAACGTTTCTCACTGGAGTTGATTTCAGATGACTAAGTAGTTTAAATATAACTGAAACAATTCTTATTTTGCAAACAGTAGTTGAAAGGTATTTGCTCAGCCTTGCCCGTGGTAGTGCTAGAGCTTTCCTTCAGCCTATTTCTCATGGCCGTAGTTTAGAAAAATAGGAATGACCCCAATTTTTCAATGAGAGTGCTAGATTTGCTCTCCTCAATTGATGTTCAAGTCTTTGTGATATATCCATCACATGACATGAATTTGATAAGGGAGAAAGCAGTGTTGCAGCTGTGTAGCTGCTGGCAGTGCTCACAGGCAGAGTTGACGGGCCTCCCTAGGAAAGGGCAGGTGGCAGCTGAGCAAGGCAAGGGGTGTAAGAGGGGACCTCATTTTGATCTGCTGGTTAAGGTGACTGCAAAAAAATATGTGTGAACAGCTGGAGATGGTCCTTTCCTCTTGGAGAAGGATAGCTGTGATCCCTGTGCGGTCAGCGGGGACCATTGCTTGTCTAGCAGCTGGGACACAAAGGCAGATGCCCAGAACCTCCATCAGGCAGGAAGCGAGGGGGAGCACAGGGAAGGTGAGGACCAGCCATAGCCTTGGCTTCCTGTGTACAGGTTTGGCTTTTCTTTCAAACTGAATGGTTTCCTCTTGTTTTTGTTGAAACAAGTAATGCTCAAGTCTTCCGGACATGCTTTTTTGGCCAGGATTTTGTCTGTTTAGAAGTGAGGACAATGGACCACAGCCTTTGCCACTGGGTGGTCCTGATGCTTTCAGGCCACTTAGTAACTTCCTTGTGATCCATATTAAATAGGGCAGAAAGTAAGATTGTGCTGTGCTATGTATTTTTGGCAGAAAAATTGTATTTCTCTAATGGCCTTTCCCCAGCTAGAAGCTGTAGAGCTACATTCCTGTAATTAATATTTAATTAGACACTAATAGCACTTCATGCAGAATTCAGATGTGCTGGTGAGACCTTGCTGTATTTCAGAGCTTAGGGCTGTTGTGCTGCTTAGAGAAAAGTTGTGTGTGTGTCTTTTAAAGTGATACACTGGCAGATAGCTCTTCTTGTGTCTCTGCAGTCAATCTAGAGGAAATATATCAGAACATAGGTAAACATGACTGCAAGTTATTTCACTCTGAAATTTTACAATGCTGAAAGCAAAATAAGACCTTTTGAGGCCACAGTTCCTTCAGCACACTGGACATTATATTTAAGAAAATATCATGATTATAGGAGTGGAACTGGCACTTACTATGTCTTTTTTGAATTTTAACTACCAAATTGAAGGGTCATAAAATCACAGTAAGTTTTTTTTTCTTTTCTCTCTACTCTGACCATTGAATCTCTTAACTGTGCTATCAGGTGATGTGGCTTGATCTCTTGTGTTCCTGAGAATAAAACTTTGGACTGCACTGCTAAACAGAAAACCTTAAAGCCAAGCTGGGATTAAAATCCTCAGTGAAATTGAATTGAAAGCTGCATATGTATAATTAAGAATAATAATAGGGAAAGTCAATCTTCCTGTTGAAACCAGTGTTGACATACTAGATATTGCCTTTCAGGTTTGAAAACGCTTATAATGTTTTTTTTCAATTGTCATTCAACCCAACGTTAATTGGACTGTAGGGTTTCCCCAATGACATATTTGTTGAGCTGCATGTAAGTGACAAGATGATTATGTCTTAATGATTGGTAAATGTGTTGGCTTTGAGGGCTTAAATATTTGTATAGGTGATTTTTTCAAAAGCTGAGGAACACTTGACATTTCCAAAGATAACAGGATAACAGCTTTGTTATGCACCTTATTTTAGGGTTATATTTTGATAGTCATGCTCATTTTGATAGTGCAAGAAGCAAGCTAGTGTAGAGAAGATGACAGACCGTTATGCAAAGAAGGAATTTTTGTTGTAGTTCTAAGACATATGCAGCTATGATGCCTACTTTTCTGAGAGCAAAGGAGTAGAAAATGCTCCTGAAGCCAGTATCTTAAAGTGGGGAGTGCTCCTTCCCTCTATGAAAGAGGTAACTTTTTTGGACAATAAGTTGAATAGAATTCGGCAAAGTTACTTTAAAAGATGAAATTTCACAGTAAATCTCCTGATTGAAATCTGCATGATCTTGATAGGAGTAATATTTTAATGATTTTCATTTGTAAGGAGCATCTAACATATTCAGTTAAGGAGATGTGTGTAATGAATTGAATGCCCAGATGATGGCCTGAAAACCCTTAGCAACTTCCCTCTCATTATTCTGTAAACTAAGAAGAGTGTCAGACCAGAAAGAAAATCTAAATGAAGGAATATATGAAGCAGGGCAGAGAAGAGAGCTTTAACTAGCACAGTTTCAGGTTGCACAGGTAGAGAGAAACCTCCCAAGGAAGTGAACGGGGCTGCAGGCAGGAGAGGAAAAGAGCAAACCCAACCTGTGTGCTGGGGAAAGTGGCCTTTCCAAGCCAGCAGGCAATTTGCATGAAAGATAAGACACGAAAAATATAGTGGGTTTGCACAATAAAGGGAGAGGATGCCGTCTATGGAGAGATCTGGATGATTATTGAAACAGTAAAATTCTCATAGCTCAGCTGTGAGCTACTGCTGTGTAAAAATTGGCTGTTTTACTGAAAGTGAAAATGTGTCTCTGGGCTGTCAGAAGTGCTGCCAGTGGAACTGCTTTTTTGAGACAGAGGCTTTTTGCAAACCAAATAGCTATTTTGGTTGTCTAATGAAGATGTGAATCAGGCCGTGGCACAGCATTATGTTCTGAGCCAGCTTTCTCTGTGATCTCAAATGATGCTATAAGTAGATATTTCAAAGTATATTTCCTTTTTGGAAAGAGCCTGTCTTTGTTAGTCCTACCAGTCAAGTTCAAGCTGAGTCCATAATCTCTGTGTCATTGATTACGGCGAGTAGGGTGTTCAGCACAAACTGTTTCCAGTCCTGTTAGCAATCATACAATCATATAATTCTCTTCCTCATTCAAAGATCCCACAGTCCACTTTATTGACTTCAAGAATAACTCGGGGATTTTTTCCACCTGCTAGCCCTGAAATCCAGCTGTTTCAGTGGTAAAACTTGGCATTTGGTTGGCATCTGAAGACAAGTTTACACTTCACAGTAAGGAGAGGTGCTTGCTGAAATTGTGGATTGAAAATCAGGATTTGAGAATTAAACAGTTATAGGCAAGTATCACTGATAACACTGGACTTTGAGGATCTGGGAAATCATGTGGCTAAATGAATGTTGTCTGCTAATTGGCAGTAGTAGCAAGGCTGCCCTACCTTCTGATCTTTATGGAATCTGCTGGAAGCCAGGCATTGTGAGTGGCACTTTAAGCTATGGCGGTCTTCGTTCTTTAGGTTTTGTAACTTATCAATAGTCTCAACAAATGAATCTATATTAAAAGGGTTGAGTTAAATTAAAGTGTAAAAGCAGAATGAAGCAAAGTGGATTTCATTCTAGCGTCATTAGCCAATAATTTCAGTGAGATGACTGGAATTGCTGAATTGCTGAAATTTTGTTTTATTTAAAATAAAGGCAGATGAAAACAGAAGTGGATCCTTCTCGCTTTTTCTTTCATGTGTCTGTTACAATAAACTTCATGTGATCATATACGTCTTTTGTTCTGTGAAGCTTTGAGCACATTATTGTGCTTCTGAAAGTAATCACTAATAATTTCCTGAAGAATTGTCCTTTTTTGATGAACTCCTCTGTATTTTCAGCTGGTTTTGACATTATGCCACTAAAAGCTGATTTGCCTTTCAGATGTGTTTCCTCAGCTGTAGTTTAAGGTTCAGCAGCACATTTCCTATGAGGATAAGTGGATTTGGAAGATTTAGAGATTACAGGGTTGGGGAAGGAGTATGAGGTATCACACAGTATCACAGTATCACAAAGTTGGAAAGGACCTCTGAGATCATCAAGTCCAACCTATAACCTAACACTAACACCAACACTAACACCAACCATCATCTAAACCATGGCACTCAGTGCCTCATCCAGTCTCCCTTTAAACACCTCCAGGGTCGGTGACTCCACCACCTCCCTGGCCAGCCCATTCCAATGGCCAATCACCCTTTCAGTGAAGAATTTTTTCCTCATATCAAGCCTAAACTTTCCCTGACGAAGCTTAAGTCCATGCCCTCTGGTTCTGCCACTGGTCACCTGAGAGAAGAGACCAACCCCTGCCTGACTACAACCTCCTTTTAGGTAGTTGTAGAGAGCAATGAGGTCTCCCCTGAGCCTCCTCTTCTCCAGGCTAAACAGCCCCAACTCTCTCAGTCGCTCCTCATAGGGCTTGTGCTCCAGCCCCTTCACCATCTTCGTTGCCCTCCTCTGAACACATTCCAGTATCCTAACATCCTTCCCAAATTGGGGGGCCCAGAACTGGACACAGTATTCAAGGTGAGGCCTGACCAGTGCCGAGTACAGGGGGACGATAACTTCTCTGGTCCTGCTTACTACACTATTCCTGATGCAGGCCAGGATGCCATTGGCCTTCTTGGCCACCTGGGCACACTGCTGGAAGGTAGGAAGATACTGGATGGGGTCCTTGGGATAATAAGGTGTACTAAATTGCAACTAAAATAAAAATAAACTAAAATAAAAGGAGTTTAGCTACAGTTTTCTGATGGAAGGAGATTTTCATGAAAACGCTAGTTCAAGTGATATGTTTTTTTTGAGGGCATGTATCACCTCTGTTGAACTTGGTGCAGAAAGGCAAGGAGACCAACCCAGTACATGGCTGGACGGCAACCCCTGCCTTGCTTCTCCAGTGGGCTTCTTTCTGACTACAGACTTGTTCCCGACTTTTCCTTCAGGTTACATGTTTATATTAGATTGTATATATTTTTTTGAGTTTTGCTTGATATTGTTCTATATTACACTCCTACGGTTAGAAATTTCTCATTGCTGAACCGTTCTTCAATCCAAATTCTCACTCGAGTATAAAAAGCGATCCAGCAAGTCAGCAGTTACCAATCAGAACGTCAATTTTGAAATTTGCTGATCTGTAACCTAGAGATATTAAATGAAAAATATACAGGTGATATACACTAAGAAAGATTCAGTCAGGACATACCTTGCAGAATGACTGTTGTAATACATTGCAGTATAGCATTGTTACTAAAATCAAAACGAAATTTTGTAAAAAATGTGTTCATTATTATTAATGTCATTAATAGATCTATTAACTTCTACTTTGTTTTAAATTTCTTGTAGTTCAAACAGAGACACGTTGTTGCTGTAGCTAACTGATGGCGATCTTAAATATCCACTCTAGTTGTTATTTCTGTTATTTTCAGTGCAGGTTCACATGCAAACATGCTTCTTTGGTGGCTAAGTGTGAGTTATGTATTCTTTTTTAAATTATCTGTATATGGTTATTATGGTTAACTGTATGTGATATTAGGAAGAATTTCTTTACTGAAAGGGTGGTCAGGCACTGGCACAGCTGCCCAGGGAGGTGGTTGCGTCACTGTCCTTGGAGCTGTTTAAAAAGCCGGTAGATGAGTTTTTGAGGGTCATGGTTAAGCTGATGATGGGCGGTTGGACTCGAACTCAAAGATTTTTTCCAACCAGAAGATTACATGATTCTATGGTTGTTTTTTTGTATTTTTTGTAATTTGTATTTATTTTTCTAAATTAACAGTGTTGTCTACTTTTATTACTAGTGATTAGTGCAAAATGAGATGCCTCTTTTCCCCCACACTCTGTCTTTATTTGAGTCTTATAGTAGGAGTTAGTTATGAGGTATGGCTGAGTAGCTTGTAATACATCTCTAGGGAGAGAGACATTTTTGAGGATATTCTTAGTTTCTATGAATGCCTGGGTAAAATTTTGTAAGATGCTAAAGTGTGCCATTGGAAGTAGTGTTTCTGTGTTCAAACATCTATCTGCAGCTGTGGAAACTGTAATGAGAAAAAAAAAGATGGGTGTAGTATGTAAATGCTTGTCCTTTCTCTGTCTCACTTGTGACAGCTGGAGGTGAATGGACACTAGCACTCACCTGGCTGCTGCTGGGACGATGTGTTCTCTAGGTGGAGGCGTTTAGTTGCCCGCTCATTTCTTTACATTTCATAGAATCATAGAAGGATTTGGGTTGGAAGGAACCTTAAACATCATCCAGTTCCACCCATGGCAGGGACACCTCAATAGACGAGGCTGCTCAAGGCCCCATCCAACCTGGCCTTGAACGCTTCCAGGGAGTGAGCATCCACAACCTCCCCAGACAACCTATGCCAGTGTATCACCACCCCCATTGTAAAGAATTTCTTCTTAATGTCCAATCTAAATTTTCCCCCTTCTAATTTAAAGCCATTCCTCCTCACAGACGGTACCAAACTGGGAGGAAGTGTCGATCTGCTGGAGGGTAGGAGGGCCCCGCAGAGGGACATTGACAGACTGGAGAGATGGGCTGATTCCAATGTGATGAAGTTTAACAAGTCCAAGTGCCAGATTCTACACTTTGGAAACAACAACCCCATGCAGTGCTGTAGGCTGGAGACAGAGTGGCTGAAGAGTAGTCAGGTGGAAAGGGACTTGGGAGCGATGGTAGACAGGAAACTCAACATGAGCCAGCAGTGTGCTCAAGTGGCCAAGAAGGCCAATGGCATCCTGGCCTGCATCAGGAATGGTGTGGTCAGCAGGACTACAGAAATTATCATCTCCTTATACTTGACACTGGTCAGGCCGTACCTTGAGTACTGTGTCCAGTTCTGGGCCCCTCAGTTCAAGAGAGGTGTTGAGATGCTGGAGTGTGTCCAGAGGAGAGCAATGAAGATGGTGAAAGAGCTGGAGCACAAGCCCTATGAAGAGCGACTGAGGGAGCTGGGGTTGTTTAGCCTGGAGAAGAGGAGGCTCAGGAGAGACCTTATTGCTCTCTATAATTATCTGAAAGGAGATTGTAGGCAGGCAGGGGTTGGTCTCTTCTCTCAGGTGACCAGTGACAGAACAGGAGGGCATGGTCTCAAACTTCATCAGGGGAGGTTTAGGCGATTCATCGTCCCTGGATAAAAACAGATTGGATGAGGTGCTTAGTGCCATGGTTTAGGCGACAAGTAGGTGTTGGTTTTGGGTTGTAGATTGGACTAGATGATCTCAGAGATCTTTTCCAAACTTGTGATACTGTGATGCTGTCCTATCACTACTTGCCTTCATAAAAAGTCCCTCCCCGGCTGTCTTGTAGGCCTCCTTCATGTACTGGAAGGTCACTCTAAGGTTTCTCCTGATGAACCTTCTCTTCTCCAGGCTGAACAACCCCAACTCTTTGAGTCTTTCCTCATAGCAAAGGTGCTCCAGCCCTCTGATGATCTTTGTGGCCCTCCTCTGGATCTGTTAGGGACATTTGGTCCCTATCCGGGGAATTTTTGCATCACAAAACTGCTAATTATTCTAAGACAAGCCTATAAAAATTCATTGGGGAAATTAAATTGTACATTTACAGTAGATTACAATTTGAAAAACAGCCAAATGCTGAGTGCATCCAAATATGTTTCCCAAATTTACTTTAGTTTGAATATAATTAACTTCAGTGTCTACAACTCTGCCAGTACCAGCATCACCACCAACATTAACAGGTTTTTATTTACAGGTCAGTGTAATAATATTAAGAGAAATAGGAGGAAAAGAGGGAACATCATACTATATAAGCACCTTACCAGTCTCAAGTGCACTAATAAGGATAGGAAGGAGTTATGGCAAGATCAAAGTACAATTTAACTTGTCAGGTAACCTTCTTTAGGTCTCAGGAATATTTTAATAAAATTTACATTATATTCAACAAGTAACTACTTTTTCTTTTTTCTTTTTTTTTTTTCTTTTCTCTTCTTGGTATTTCCACATGGGTACAATGCTGATTAAATATTCTGGTATTTATACTAGTTCACAGAAACACTTTTCATGGTAAAAAGCTCTATGAGATACCTAATCTTGAGATGCCTTGAGGATTTGCAAATGGGATAAAAAAAGTCTCCCACCCCTGAGAACAAGCAGAAAAGAAGCCTGTAGATGGGCAAATGAAACATTTTCCTGGTGAGAGATCAGTAAAGATTGTTGGTAGGTGAGCCACATTGACAGTCTGATTAAGTGCTTGTCCTGGAGTGACCGTGCAGATGGCTGTGAACTTCTGAGCATTTTGAATCATTTCAAGAACCTCTAAATTTGGCCTGGAAGCATGCAGTCTCTGCAGGTGAGCAGGGCTTTCATGCTGGCTATAGAGAGTGCTTTGCTTTTTCACGTTTCTGATATTTTTGAGCTTTCACATTATTGCTTCTGGTGTTTAGGGTTTTCATTACATTTTTTTTGCAGCTGACTGTCTGGAAGATTGACGTGAGTGAGAGTGAGATTTCAGTGTAAGCTTCTGCACCGTTCATGCAGCTTTATAATTCTATAATATAGTGAATACAATCCTATGGTATAATAAACAAGTTTTTAACATGAGAACTATACTTGAAAGTTATAAGATTGTATTGACTGTATTACAGATTTGTAACTTTTGTATATAGAATCCAGGTACTTCCTCAGATCTATGAAACAATAGCAGTACTTGAGAGAGGTTGCCTCAGACTCAAAAAAACTCAGTTGAAATTTTTATCTTCAAACTTGGCTGGTTTATCGTTCACCTATGGTGCAGGAACACAATATACAATACAATATACCTTCAGGAGGGTATTTGAGGTTTAGTGAATTCAATGGTTGAGGTGAAGTTTTAGTAGTTTCAGAAAACTGGTAGACCCAATCTGCATCCCATTTGTGGTTTTAGAAGATTTGGGAAAGTACTAGCGAATGTATTTGAACTGGGGAGACTCTTCAGACTGCTGAATAGGCTGGTGCCTGGGTTTGCCACTTGCTTCGTAAACATCGGGAATGAGAGTCTGTTGGAGTGATGTAAATGGAGGGTCCTGGGGGTATGGTGAGGGACTTTTTTGGGGAGGTGTGTCACAAGTCTTATGCCCTTGGTGAGGTATTGGGTTTTGCGGCAGAATAAGGGTAGAAAGGGCAGAGAGGGGAGAGCAGTAACACAACATGTAACAGCAAGTTAATTTTACATGCTTGTGTGCTATAATACTGTTATTATGGAATCGTTAATCCAGGAAGACAAGTGAGCATTATTTATTTATAAAAATGAAACAAAACCTAATGCCATGTACTGCAGGTTACTGCCATTATTGACCAAACATTTTCTCCCTTAATCTGAAAGTTGTTTCTTTTTCCACTGTCACCTTGGTAATATCTACATGTTACCAAGTAAAACCTATGAATGTGGAACAGGACCTGGTTCTGCCTTCACTTTTTCCTGGCTTTAGCCTCACTACTCTCGGGGATTTTGCCACCTGATGGAATAGTAGCTGTGTTGCAGCCTTTTCAAGTGATTTCCAAGTGAGAGTTAAAAAGTGAGATGTGGAGCAAAGATGGGCTTTTGTGTGTGCAAATGTGTGTCTCATTAAGGCCGGCAGGTCTTTGATGCTCTTTCTGTAGTAGCTTCCAATGAAATGGATTTGCTCTGTCAGATCGAAAGTAAACTTGACATTTTGTTGAGTCTGAGGCAAACTCTTCCAAGCATCTTATTATCTGCTGAGGTTTATATGTCTACAATGTACTGCTACCAGATGCTGTTTCACCCTTTCTGAGAGCCCTGAGAACAAGAAGAACATTTCTGTAATTAATAATAGAAAACAATTTCCTTTTTAATTTGAACAGTGTCAGAAAAGATCCAGTCCATTATGCTTTGTGAACCAGCTCCTGGCAGCTGCTGAATAATAGAGAGAAAGCGCCAGCTTGTTTTCTCTCCAGTGGGTGTACCGTGTTACTTGTTCTTTATTAGTCCGCATTTTTTTGCAAGTTTATTTAATAGAATTGGTGGGTGATAGGTGCCTGAAGGCTGCTTTGTTTCCCTTGTTTTAGTGTTACCCGTCTGCCACTGTATACTTGCAAGTGCTTGAGGAAGAAATAACTATGGTGCAGGTGAACTTGCTGAATTTTCTGACGTTCTTAATGATCCCTAGGAAACTGAATTCCAAAGTTGCAATTGCGTGCTTTTCAAATAGTGTTCTCAGTCGTTACTTTGCCAGAAGACGGAATCCAAAGTTACAGAGTTTCTGGTTCCAGAGATGGTTTGATACTTCGCTTTGGCTTTCTCCTGCAAGCTGTAGCAGCATGATCTTTCTTGTATCTCTGTGGTGTTGCCATCTGCCGTTTGGGTAAGCAGGGAACTCTCTGTAGAGTTGATTTAGCTGTCTGCTGGTTTGGGACCTTGGCTGAAAAACGGTGAGTTGCTGAACTGAGGAAAAGCAGAGTACTGAACAAATTAAAACTAAAAGGGTATTTCATCCTTCTAACTTAGATTTGAACTTCACCTTCATTATGGTGTGTCTTGTTATGCATCTTGGAGGGTTAATTAAATTTGTCTATACTTCTGTAGTAAAGATTAGTTATACTTCAGACTTACACAAGAAGAAATCTGTCCTGCAAGGAGCTCTCACCGGGGAGGTAGGCTGCTAATGAGATTTTAAGCCATCTTGACACACTTGTGAGTCCGGGCTGCTCTGTGGAGATCCCTGGCAAAACATTGACCTGAAGTCCCAGCAGCGCTCTAGGACTCATTAAGATATGGGCAATGTGCTCAAGCACACATGCACCTAAAATTTCCGTGGATGCAAGAGGACTCTGTAACAGACTCCCTATTGGAGATGGCAATGGAATACTTGCTCTTATATATGTGTCTAGACAGAATGGTTTATTAAGAGTCTCTTAAAATAAGGATGATTCTTATAGGTTTGTATCAAAGCTGGTGTTATACCATGAGCTTCAGAGAACATCTTTATAATGAGTGGCTTTTGTAGTTAAACTGAGGCTGGCTGTAACTTTGTGTAAAGGAGGAGTTCAGCTTGCGCAGGAAATGGCAGTCGAGCAGAACAGGGAAAATGGGCTTTTAATCACTGGGGCACTGGAACAGCCTTGTTGGTTTAAGTGCAAAGCTAAGGGAAAACTGAGGTTGGGCAGAGAGCAGAGAGAAGCATTATTAAATATCAAAAGTGGTCGTTTAGGAAGGGCCTTCCAAGGAATTTATGTACATGACCAAACCCTCCAGCTCCAGAAGGCAATGGAGGAGTGAGATATGAGTCCTCAAGGCTACATTGGCTTTGGATAGAGAGTAAGAATCCAGATTTGAGATGAGAAGCAGAAGAATGGAGGAAAAAATTTCAAGATATATGTCTAGAATAATGGTGCCTCCATATAGGGAACAGTGTTACCAATCGTTTGGCTAGCCTTTGATCTAAAAGTGAGGGCTTACCTACAGGATGGTCACTACTCAAAATTAGGGCTTTTTTTCTCAAAGCTGATAAAGGTTGCAAGAGGAAAGCAAGTGTACAGAGCAAACCCAGGATTTCACACTGGTCTTGCATGCCTGATCTGACTTTGGTGTCCTTGATGAGAAGCACTAAGCAACTAGACAGGTATTAATTTATGAAGTGTATTACTGTTTCCTATCAGTTTTAATTCTAACCTTTTGTTCCTAATTTGTTACCCAAAAATATAACTATATGTCTTTCCCAAATGCATTTTTAAAAACAGTTGTGCTTGCCTAGTTCTGAAGAAGAGGCTGAATGAGCTGGCAAATAGTGGGTGCTGTATTTTCATAGTGCTAGTGGGGGGTGTGCCACCCCTGTGGGACTTGTGCTTTGTAATGAGTGAGTATAAAGCTCCGGGTTGTGAAACTGGTACTATCAAGTAATGGGAGTTTAATAGGAATTTTTTCTGACATCAGTAATATGGTGCTACTTCTGACTATGATGTGACTGTTACGACAGTGCTTGAGCATCAATCTGACAGACCACAGCTTGCAATGTTCTTGGGTAAGAGGGGGAATGATGGCCTTGCCACAAAATAATTGATTTGGTTAAAAAAATTGCGAAAGAAGCCAGATGATGAGTTTGAAACAAATCAAGAAGAACCTGTAGTTTAACAGAGCTCAGATCATGGGCTAAACCTAGAAATTTTGCTCTGAACTTCAGTTCTCAGGAACGTCCCAACCTTGAGGATGGGAAACTTGTGGCTGGATCATGGACATATGTTTTACAAGTAGAAAAACTCAAATCATAGAATCATAGAATTATCTGGGTTGGAAGAGCCCTCCAAGATCATCAAGTCCAACCCTTAATCCAACACTATCATGATTACTAGATCATAGCACTAAGTGCCACATCCAGTCTTATTTTAAAAACCTCCAGGGATGGTGAATCCACCACCTCTTTGGGCAGGCCATTGCGATGCCTGATTACTCTTGTTCTATTGCTGGTTGCCTGGGAGAAGAGTCCGACCCCCACCTCTCTACAACCTCCTTTCAGATCGTTGTAGAGAGCGATGAGGTTACCCCTGAGCCTCCTCTTCTCCAGGCTAAACAACCCCAGCTCCCTCAGCCTCTCTTCATAGGACTTGTGCTCAAGTCCCTTCACCATTTTTGTTGCTGTTCTCTGGACCCTCTCCAGCACCTCAATATCTTTCTTCAACTGAGGGGCCCAGAACTGAACACAGTATTCAAGGTGTGGCCTCACCAATGCCAAGTACAGGGGAAGGATCACTTCCCTCGTCCTGCTGGCCACACTATTCTTGATGCAGGCCAGGATGCCATTGGCCTTCTTGGCCACCTGGGCACACTGCTGGCTCATATTTAGCCTCCTGTCAATCAGTAACCCCAGGTCCCTTTCCACCTGACTGCTCTCCAGTCTCTGTCCCCAGCCTGTAGCACTGCATGGGGTTGTTTTGGCCCAAGTGCAGGACCCGGCACTTGGCCTTGTTGAACTTCATCCTGCTGGACTCAGCCCATCTCCCCAGCTTATCAAGGTCCCTCTGCAGCGCCCTCCTGCCTTCCGGCAGGTCGACACTTCCTCCCAACTTGGTGTCATCTGCAAACTTACTTATTGTGATACTGTTTTGAAAGCAAGATTAGCTTTCTTGATGGATTGACACATTGTTGAACCGTAAAGGATATAATCCAGAATAAAGCAAAATTAATAAAAGGATATTGATCAAGTTGTGGACAGAGCAGTCAGTGTGTGGCAGCATTCGACTGTCTCCTTGAATGAAGAAATAGGCTTTTGCAGTGCATGCTGCTGATGGACAGGAGTGAGCTGGGAGTTTTGTTTTACCAATGACCACCAAGTAAACAAGAAGACCACGTCAAACTCTTTTGTGGTAAAAGATGCTGTCTTCATTCAAATACCAGTGAGGTGGGTATTTTCCTTCAATTTCTGCCTAATGTTGCACTAAGGAAAGAATACTGCAAAATCAAGCAAATATCAGAAAATTTGGATCCTTTATGCTGTGTCTTCTCAATCATGTTTCACACAAAATGCTCAAGCAGCATTTCAGTAAGAAATGGTTTTGTGAATAGTAGCATCATTTATCCAAGTTTGCATAGTTGGACTCAACTCAAGATTCCTGGCAGTCCTGAGTAGTAAAAACCTCTGGAAAAATGGGTCAACTCGTCCTAAAGATGGACTGAGTGGCAAGGAATAGGAGCATCAGATTATTGTAGCCTGGTTTCCCAATGCATTTTCTTATGCTAAGAAGGCACCAGTGTCAGCTGAAGCTTTTCTTGTGATTGTGGCACTTCAAAGAGCATTCTGTAGTGCCACTACAGAATGGTATGTTCTCATGATGTAGTCTGTGTCTCAGCAGGGACACTGATAAGGTGTCTCTTCTCTACCAGGATGTTATTTTCATGAAGCTTGTGGGAACTTGATAAGTTTCTCATCCCTACTGAACTGTCTGGAACCAGCCAGTAGGTCCAAAAAAGTGATGGTGGCTTGGGAAAACAGGCATGAACTCGCACACCCTTTTCCAGTGCAATCATATATGTCTTGTCCAGCCTAAAAATAACGTTGAAGAGTCAACAAGTAATTACATTAATGATTGCTGGGAAATGCAATAGAAATGACAGATATAGCAGCTGGCTAGAAAATTTTGGTTTAGCGATGTTGAATGATCTTTGGATTATGCATCTAAATTACCCATTGATTATAGCAGCTTTTTGTTAGCTTTTGAATGAACTATAGGAATTTTTTTCTCTTTCCAAATAGCAGGGTCAGCAGGCTATCCATGCTGGCCATACCTTAATAGGCAGGCTCTTCCTAAAGAATGGTGCAGTCTACAGGATACTCAGTTGAACACTTCTGTGAGATCGTCTGTGCAATTCCCGTGCACCCTCTATCACTCTTTCTTACTCTGAATGAGTTTTCTTTGTTTAAACTCCACAATTCTTTTGATGAGTTACTGGCTTGGACTGTCAGCCTGTAGAAGAAAATGTGAGTGGCTGTTCTTAGTCTTCTAAATAAATATTTTTAATAAAGTTTATGCATGTGCAAAATGGATTTCAGAATAAGTCATTTGCATTGTCACAGTGAAGATAATAGAATTTATTGGCAGAGATAGGCCAACTGTAAAAAATTGATTAAAAAAATTAACATCAATAAGTAATACAAAATTTAGGGGGTTTACATTTCTTAAAATACTGCAAAATTCTGCTAGTTTTTTAATAATTCACGGAAAACAAGAATAGGTGAGAAGGAATACTCAGAACTGCACCTTTTGTGTGGGGATCACGAATAGATCCAGCTTCCCTCTCTCAAATGTTTTTGGAGAGGCCTCACATTCTTGCAGGTTTTGGCAAGCTTTCTTGATCCCCTGTCTAACTGTGTGACCCATCTTCCAGACAAGCTTTTGCAACACTTGCTACCAAGTCACAAATGAATGCAGAAGTAGTTGGTAGAACAAGATCCTCTGTATTTTGGCATATTCCTTGACAGCTTCTGGAAGGTCTTCTGCAGATGAACATAAACAAGGCAGTATTGCCTGTGTATAAAGCACAAAATTCTTGTAGTGATAGGAAAAAAGGGGTAGAGATTCAGTATGAAGCGAATTCTCTCTAATGTAGGTAAGACACTAAGGAATTGAGTTAGACTTTGCTCTAAATGCAGTTTAACCTGTATTAATAGTGAAAAATGTCTTAATTTATACACAAAGCCAAGGAAGTCTGGCCCTGAGAAAGTGCTTTCCAATTAATCACACTGCGTTATTTAATGGCTATAAAATTATCAGTCCCTTTGGTATCTGTTAACAGGTTCCTCTGTAATTGCCATGCAGTTTTCTAGGAGAGGAGAGATTGTAACTTTGTTTTTTAGTGCTTAAATTGGAAGCAAAGTTTCATGTTTTCTAAAATGATGTTCAGGTTACCAATGACAGTTCCCATCTACAAAGAAAGTTTTGGATTTTTTAAAAGTAGCTTGGTTGTAACCTGCACAGATACTTTCAACAGTAATGAAAAGTCTGTCTTTAACTGTGTCACTGCTGAGAACTTCTGAGTGTCCAAGCTACTCATCCTCTGAAAAGTGCAGTAACTCTTGTGATTTCATCCTTCTGTAAAGGGTCCTGATTGTGGGAAGCATAGTGTGAGCTGATCTCACATGTTTTCCATACACATGACAGCAGCTGCTGAGTTTTCTGCTGCTTAGCCCCCTCCCTGTGGCCTCCAAGTAACCTGCTTTCAAACACTGCTAAATTTTGCTTTTTTCCCTCTTGTTGTCTTCTAAGCAAATATCATGATTTGTGCATGTTTCTGATCTCCTCTCTTCCATTTCTTTGCAAAATACTCCACTTCCACTATTATTATTTTTTTTTCACTAGCACTTGCTTTTTGTCATGTTTATACAGCAATGGGCTGGTAACAATAGCATCTTGGGAGTGATGGAGATGAGAACCAGAAGGGAATCCTGTATGTCCTCAGAGATAGAGCCTGGTCACCAAGCTGATTCACATTGCAGAAGAGGTTAATTAGAAGTTAAAAAGTCTGCAATCTCATACATGGAGTAAATGCTTTGCTGCTTTAACTGAGGATGATTTGACATTAACTTTTCAGTTTGTGGATTGTCTGTAGTCACATATAATTTATAATTATTTGTGCGAATGAGCTGAGCTACTTACTCTCCTCCCATGCCTTAACAAAGCCAGAATAATGAAAAATTATGCTAAGAAGCAGTGGGGAATTTTTAGCAAAGGATCAAATTGTCAACACACATATTGCCCTGATGGCTACCTTTGCTTTAACATGAATCAGATCAGTTGTTGCTGTGCTTTGTCTGCCTCAGGATTTAAAGAACTCTGTGTCATTGTAAGTCCTTGTTGTTAGAAAGCATATTTTTAAACTTGAGTCTAAAGAAGAATTACCTCCACCAACGTACTCAGAAGGGAGAAGTAAAGCTACTGGGCCCTACCAAAGAACACTGCAGAGTAAATTATGGAGAGGCCAGCTGTATCCTTTTGAAACAAAATGCTGTATATGAAGAGAAGGAGCTTATGAGTAGTGTTGTTGGCAGGTTGGATGCCTTCAGAGGTGTCTGAAGGCAAGCTGGGGGCTCCTGAGTGGTGCATAAAGCCCTTAGATGTGTGAGTCTGCTCACTGATCGTTTCTGAGGCTGAAAACACACTTTAAAACTCTGCTCTTGAATAGTAAATGAAATGAGAAAATATAGTGGGCAAAGCTTTTTTCAATGACAGAAGTAGTCATTGACTTTGGCAGAGAGACTACTACTCTAGTGTTTATCTTCTTTCATTTATTTTTATGAGTGAGCGTGCTTGTCGATATGGTAAACAGGATCAGCAAGAAGCTCCCAGGGTCTCACAGGACACCTGCCTGCTCCAGCTGCCATCATGTTCCAGGCACAAAATAAGTTTTATGTACCTAGCATTTTCTATTATAAAAATTCCCTATGCACTATCCCAACCAGAGCAAAGTATGGGCTTATTTGTATTTCTGATGTTTTCTCTATCATGACTTTGCTCTTTGTCCTTTGAACAAAATGTCAGTCTTAGAAAAGGATGATGTCCTTGTCACTGGAAATGCATGGTTTTGAAAACTCCTCTTCGAAAAAAAATTGAAATATCCAAGTCAAGGCTGGCTGCTTTTTTATTTTTTTTAATTCTGAAATTCCTGTTTTAACCCCTATGATCCAGGATACCACAGAACAGCTTTACAGGACAGCTTTATTTAGTGGGTTATCTAAGTTTCTAAATTACATTTAGGACATGATAGCGCATGCTTTTGCTTAAACTGCTAATTTCTTTTCGCCATGTTCTCCCCCTCTGTTTGCTGGGGTGGATGTAACACCTGCTTTGTGTATCTGCTGAATCCTTTTTCACTTGGATTCTGGCTAATCAGATCCAGTGAAGGGCTTTACATTTCTTATGCCAGAAGATTTGGTTCAGACTTCCAAAGAAATACACAGTTCATTAAAAAGATTTTCTTTCCAACAGAGGTATTATTTATCCCATTAGATTTTTTTTGCAACTTTGTGCTTTACAACAAACAGCATAAAATTAAACCAATGCAACATTTTTTTTTTATTTGGTTTAGATGTTGTGTCTGGGTTGATTCAGGAGCTATTTACTTATAAATAATTTCAAGATAAATATTTGCTGAATATCATATTTTTTTGAGCTGACTGTGTAATTTAAAGCATACTATGTTAAGCCTAGGAGTCACTACATTATACTAATACTGTAAAGCTGAAAATATAATACCAGGGAACAGACAGCTGGAAAAAAATGCACTGTGTGAATGAATTGTGTAGACATCTATTATTCTCTTTTTAGTAAAGATTATAATAAAGTTGATCTTAATTGTAACCCAGCCATCTATAAGAACTAATGGCTGGATGCTAAAGCAATGCAAATTCTGTTTAGGAGTATTATGTCCTGAAGGGCGTCTGGGGAGTGGCTAACTTGATAGCCACCCTGCATCTTTCACTTGACACTGGCTGCTGGGCACATCAGAGATGTGATACAGCCTAAATGGAACTTCTGATCTAATCTAAGGTAGCTGCTCTTATGAATTAAATAAAGCATGATTTTTAAAAAGCTGATGACCACTGATGAATACAAAAATACTTAGGAATATGGCAGCTTTATTCCCAGAGCTTTGCTTTGCCTTCAGATTTATAATGAAACCTGAAACCAGGTCAGTTTTTTCCTTCTGATTTTTTTGCTTATGTGAAGACATGTATTTTTCACACATCTGCTTTTTATGGTGTTAAGTTCTATATGAATTAAATCTTAAGAAACTTAGCGACCGATTAATATTTTACTGACTGTGTCTGCACAGTCTATTGTAGGTTACTCAGTCTCTGTGCTCCTGGTGGTCTGAAACCCAGGACTGATGCTGAGGGCTGCTGTGGCTGAGCTCGTGCAGATTTACAAGCTCTGGGTCTGCCATTGGGGCTGCTGGAACCAGAGTGCCACTTGCCAAGGCAAGGACAAAAGTTGCTTGCATCTGCGTGCTGTGTATTGTGTGGAGTCCCCCATAGACAGACAGGAAAAACCTCTTATCTGATAAAAGAACCCTGACTAAACAAATCTGGACTTTATTTGCTGAACTCCTCTACATCAGCAAACTCTTAGTCAGTTTATTTAGTATCTTCTTCGACCTAATATTTAGCACCTTTGGTTAATATAATATTAACTATGAAGTTGTTTGTAAAAAGTGAGGAATTGTTTCTTTCCAGGAAAAGTGTTTTCTCTGTTCTTGGCCAGTTGATATTTAGTGTTCTTTCCTGGCATGCTGCTACAATTTTTTAAGAAATGTCAGGCTGTCAGTCACGTTTCCATGCAATGTTGAGCACAGTGGACTTTCAGAGTTTGAAACTGCATCTAGAGGAACCTTGGCTGCTTTCTCTCCTTCTCTCCATCTCTCCTTTCAATAAACTCACGTTCCGATCCCCTTTGCATGGGGTTATGTGGACTGCAAGAAACAGAATTTGACTGATTGTTTTGAAGGTATTCATTGCAGCTGCCAAGGACTGGAAACAAGAATAATATCCTAGACCAAGAAAAGATAACAGTGTTTGAAATATTTTGCTCATTTTCAAGTTCTAGAGTGATTATTGACAGTAAAAGAAAAGTTACAGACTTCTGTTTGGTGTGAATATTGGATGCATGTGTGAAAGGATCATCATGAAAGCATTTATTTTAATGCAGAACAGATTTATGAGCCTGGGACACATTTTATATGTGGAATTTGTTCAGTGGGAATAGATTATGGGTATGGTACTACAGGTGTTGCGGTATTCACAGAATATAGTTGAAGCTACTTCTTGCCTTCAAGAAGAAAATACAGTCTCTATAGCAGTGTGTGCCTTCCCATTCCAAAGCAAGAAGCTGGAAAGGCAGAACAGAATTTTTCCCTGAATAATTACCTTTTTTTTTATGCTTGGCTAAAGAGGTTTTGCAGTCATTGGACTTGCACACATGCTCATCCCACTTTGATTTCCTCCCCTCCTCCACTCAGTCAACAGTCACATTTCTGTAGGGTGAAGATGAAGCATGAAGAAAAATAATTTGTGCCTTCTCTTTCCATTTTTTCTTGCTTTCATGCTTACACAAAGTCTGAATGAATTCTCAGTGTTCTTGCTTGCCCATTTCCTGCTTATTAGTTGTTTCCCAGTAGAACCCGTAGGCCTGCACTGCATGCATAGGCGTTGGCAAATGGTGCAAGAAAAGACGATGCCATCTGGGGGAGCTGAGACAAAGAAAAGCTAAGTGGCTTTCCCAGGATCAGGTTGAATTATGCCACAAAGATGAAACTGGAGATTAAAAATTCAAGTTTTTCTTAAGTGTTAGTGCAGACTGGCTTCTCTTGGTGTGCATTTGATTTTTGAAACTCAGAGCTTTTTTACTAAACCCTGTCCTCTGCATCTTCCCCCCAATCTCAGTCAGTTAGACACTGGAGTGTGTTCATAAGTCACAAACAAGTGGAATGTAGAGAAGTGAGAGGACACAGAATGTTTTAGTGAAATCTTCATTTCCTCACTAAGGAACTATTAATGTCTAGTTCCAATTCATGGAGGCGTGCTGGTACAGGTGCACCTGTGCTATAGGTACGCCTATACTGATGGGAAAGGCATCTAATAGGGTAACCTGCTTTGATCCGATGAAGTGAAATGATCCATACTGGAAGAAAATCGTTTGACCAATGTTTCTAGTTTTATGTTGCTGAACTGTTTCTTCCCTCTGTGCTAGGCAGAGTCTATTTGTTTTTCAGAAATGGTCTGACAGTAGATTATCTGTCACTCTAAGAATTTGCTGGCCATGTGTCAAAATTAAGCAAAAGTGAGGTTGAGTTGCAACAAAACTTATTTTACTTATTACTTCATTGAAAAGGAACAAGAGAGCTTAGAAGCATGGGGCTCCCATTGGCATAGGTTTGCTGTCTTTTACCTAGGTGAGATGTAGGTCTGTTGGCTTTGTTTTAACTGTGTCAGTCTCCATTCCAGTGTGGTGGGAGCACTGGCACAGGACATGTTCCCTGGAAAAGGTTGGTGGCTTGGCTGTGGAGGTCCCTGTTCTTCCTCATGTAGTGTGAGCTCCAGCCATCTGAAACACACCTGCTGTGCTGGAGAAATATGCTGGAAACTCTCCAGAAAAAACCCCACAGCAATCTAATATCCCACCTAGAGCAAAATAAGACACTTTTGGCTATCTGCTGTTTGTGGTGATGAACATCAAGGAAAAAAATGGGGTGATCTACTACTCTGGGAAAAGTCGCTGAGAAAATATTGTCAGACTGGAATGAGTGTCTGTTTATTCTTGCTTGAATGTACATGTAAGTATACATTTGTATGATCATCTGCATGATTTTTCTTTTTTCCTTTCTCACAGTGCATGCCAATTAAAGGCCTTGGATTTGTGCTCGGAGCCTACAAATGTATTTGCAAAGCTGGATTCTATGATCCCAACATCTTCCCAGTGAACAGCTTTCAGAGTAAGTGCCTTTGCATGAGTTTAAAAAAAAAAAAGAAAACCGAACAACTAGCATTAATAATGCAGGTCTCCTTTTTATTCTTGTCAGAGTTATACAGTAAATCCCAGTGGTTTGCAACACTGGGATTATATAATCACTTAAGGAGTTTCAGCCCTTTGGTTTATCATTCGTGGTACTCTTGAGGATCCTGTAAAACACACCCACTTGAAGAATTTTTGATTTGTAAATAAATTTAAAAACATAAAAGAAGTTGTGCTATGGGGAAATAGAGATTTCTAGCGTCTGTGCTCAAGCACAGGTATGGAGGAAATTAATATCATCATTTTCTCTTTGGCCAGGGCAAACTAGAATGCCCTGTCCTCTGGCTTTATGCAGGCTTTAATTGAGTTCATTTCACTTCATTTACAAAGGAGAGTCCAAAGAAATATCCAAACTCTAGTATTAGCTGGTGAGGTGTTAGAGATAACCAGAGTCTCAGGTCTGGTTTGGCTTTATGATATGGGTGGTGTGTAGCATACGCTTGCCCAGGACGCTCGTATGATGCTCAGACTGAGTTGCCCACGTTAAGGGAAGTAGAACTCTGGATACTCAGCAGGGAAAATATATAAACTGTGCACCCAAAGCTGATGTTGTTACTTTCATCATGTGACTACAGCCAAAGATGCATTTCATCAGCTCTCTGCTGCTGGAGGAGTTTGTATGAGATGCCCAGGGAATGACGCTGAGTAGCTTTCAACAAGCTTAGTCCAGGACTGTGTATATCATCTCCTGCCTTGTGTGAACACAGCTGTTCCTATTCCACTATAGAAATACCTCTAGCAGTATTCAACACTTAACATGCACCTTTATGATACTCACAGATACAGACTGAGGTGTTTTGTACTGGTAAATCATGTGCAGGATTATATGATACGGTACTTGTGAAAAAAAAAAAAGCTTACCCCCATGCTACAGAGCTGCAAATAAATCTTCCAAATTCCTTCATATATTAGTTACTCTTGAGCTCTGCTTTCTTGCCTAGTGGAGTACCTTTTAATATTAGGAAAGCTTTAGAATTCCCTATTTCTTCAGTCATGAGTGCCAGATATTAAATCCTTTGACCTGTGTCATGGGTTGGCCTAATAATTATTAATTTGATGGGGTTTGCATGTGGATTGGGCAAGATGCCTACCTAACTCAGTATATCTCATATAAAAATACGTATGTGTGAGAGATATATATATCATATCTCCTGTATATATTAATATAAATAGTCGTGTGTTTGTTCAACAGTTTATCTGATGAGTGTGTGTTTCCCTTCTCTTTTCATATTGTGGAGCGTCACAGAAGACAGCCTTGTGATAGTGCTTTTCCTTTGAGCTGTGTAAATCTTTTGGTAGAGTAAGGATGATGTTTAATTGCTCCTACAGTGCAGTGAGTTATGGTGGAGCTGGGATTTAACTCCTTGAATGAACATATAAAAATATCATTCTTAGATTTTTATCATACCACATGCCACAGAACGCAAAAATAAAGTGGCTAGAGATCGTAACAACATTGATCATTAGGGATGAGATTCATTTTATCTCATACCAGCTGTCTAAAATGTATATGCTTGGTATGTGTTAGTCACCTAGTCAGTCAGCATTGAGAGTGTGCCGCCCCTGGAGGGTAATTCTGCTGCTTTAGAAATTGTCTTTAGATAGGAAAAGTAACTCTTGAGACAAATAACCTTTTTTTCTCCATTTACTGTAGAAGAATAAGCCTATATAGCTACCTTAGATTGGATATTTATCTTCTAAATGCATAAAATAAAGCAAAATTTTTCTTACAAAATGTTTGTATATGCTGATATTTATGGACTGTAATTACATGATCTGAGGCCACTTTGATGTGAGCATGTGTTACTGTGAGCTGACACTTAACATGAGTTTCAAAACAGTCAATGATAAAGAGCTGCTTTAATTCATCCTGATGCAGCTCAATCTGCCAAGCTCTGTAGGTGATTTCAAAGAGTGAAGAGCAGGACAGTTAGTGTAAGACTGCTGCATTCTATAAAGAGAAAAAAGGGAAAGATGACATGGTTAAGATGGCTGCAGTATGTGTTTGGAGGTTCAAAATGATGCTAATGATGCTTGGAATACCAGACACGAGTGCTTCAAGAACTTTTGACAGAAATTGTCTGACCTGAAGATCTCTTTATGGAGATAGGTTGGTGAAGTCTGATGAAAAATGAGATGAAACCAAGTAGAAATGTTAATTATTTAGAAAGTATTACTAGTGGAAGAAAATAGAGGCAGGAAAGATTTGCAGATCTTAAGATGTAAGTAAGATAGGAAAAGATAGACAGATAGTACAAAATTGGTCATTTTTCCTTCTGTTTGAAAAAATTGGATAGAATGTGTTGTGTCTTGAAAGGGGAGCATTTCTCAACAATATTGGGATTTTGCACCACAGCAAAATATGATTAACTACAGGTGCACACTGTGCCTGAAGTGACAGAGTTTCAACTGGGGGCAAGGTTTTGCTTTAGGTCCAGATAAATATTTTGGTTTGAGTTTGAAAGATAGCTATATAAAATGGCTTTGCAGGGATCATAGAATCATGGAATCTTCCAGTTGGAAAGGACCTCTGAGATCATCGAGTCTAACCGCACCCATCATCCGCTAAACCATGTCCCTTAAAAACTCATCTATCCTTTTTTTTAAATACATCCAGGGGTGGTGACTCAATCACCTCCCTGGGCACTGTGCCAGTGCCTAACTACCATTTCAGTAAAGAAAATCTTCCTAATATCTAGTCTGAACTTCCCCTGGTGCAACTTATGGCCATTTCCCCTTGTCCTATCACCTGTTACTTGAGAGAAGAGATCAACACTTGCTCTCCCACAGCCCCCTTTCAGGCAGCTGTAGACAGTGATGAGGTCTCCCTTCAGCATCCTCTTCTCCAAACTAAACCACCCGAGTTCCCTCAGCCGTTTCTCATAGGACTTGTTTTCCAGCCCCTTCACCAGCCTCATTGCCCTTCTCTGGATGCGCTTCAACACCTCAATGTCCTTCTTGTAGTGAGAGGCCCAGAACTGAACACAGTACTCGAGGTGTGGCCTCACCAGTGCCGAGTGCAGGGGGATAATAACCTCCCTTGTCCTGCTGGCCGCACTGTTTTTGATGCAGGCCAAGATGCCATTGGCCTTCTTGGCCACCTGGGCCAAGATGTTGTGTGCTCTACATGATTTCCTCAGAGGGATGGCTTAAAAGGTTCCTTATCTGCTTTCTCTGCAAACTCAGTTGGGGCCCTGAATGCCAAGATGCAATGTTGCATAAACAGTCCTCAGTAGGAAAGATTCTGCAAATTGTTTGCTGCTCTGACTTGTAGCAGAACAGTGTTGCTGCCCCCAGGGAGGATGCACAGCTCATGTTGCAGGTTCCTGAATTGTGTGGGACAGGGACATGGCTGAAATTTAGGGTATTCTCTTACTAATGAGGAAGCCAGGTGGGAGACCTTTTTCCTCCAAAGGATGAGTTTGTTCTTGAGAAGTGTCAGTGCCAAAATATGTAAAACCTTTTCATTTTAGCTTCATTAGTTAATGGGGACCCTGGGTACTAGTGGGGCACAGAGTTGTTGCCATATTTCCAGGGTCTCTTTTGAGGACAGAAATTGATTTTAGAAAAAGGTATATTTCATGTTATGCAAGTTGTGTTAATCTGAATGTGTTTGAGTACATGATTATGCACTTTCTCTTAATGGCTTATTTTTAGATAGTATGGTTAGTATAGGTAGAACAGACTAACTGCTGACTACATACATTTTAATGTTTTTATAACACTCTTCTCCAGAGCATTTGTGGTCTCTGCCTCACAGGGTTAATCAGGTTTGCATTGGAATATCCTTAGTAGAACTGTGGTGCTTTCTTCAACCCAGAAGTTAATTATTTAGCAAAGCATCATACATACATTGCAGAACTGCTCAACTCTTGATGTTTGGGTGCGTGCGGATCCTGCCCAGTGTAGAAAGGTGCTTGCACCGTAGGTGCCTCTTTTGCCTGGATATGAACTTTACTGTCTCTAGGGGTGCTATGACCACATAAAAACTCTTAAGAGGGATTTCCTGTTCAGTAAGGATTCCTGGTTTTTTTTTTTTTACACCTGCCCAATCGCTTTGGTTCCTCAACAGAACTTGCGTGTGCAAATCTGCACGTTTGAAGGCTGTCACTGACTTCAGTGATCCTCCTCTGGGGTAGGGATTATGACTGTGGCTTATGACCAGGGTTCTGGTGCTTGCAGGTCCAGTTACATCCACACACACTGAGTTACTGCAGCATCACCGATGCTATGGGTGTTGTTCCTAATTTATGTTATAATAGAACAGGAGAAGAACCTGGCTTTTGTTCTACTCAGCATGCGCTGTGGTCTCTGTGTTCATCTACTGATTTTTGACTGGGATCTGGGATGATTTTGTTTGGGATGGTAGCGATCCCTGCCCTGACGCTTAGCTGTCTGCAGTGACATTCTTTGCAGGAAGATCTCAGCTGGCAGTGTCACAGCTGTTGAGGTGCCCCTTGCATGGCAGTGTGCTTAGGAGAATGCAAGCTGATAAAGAGTTACCCTCAGGAGACTATTTAAAAAACAGATGGCCTGATCAGATGGAAAAGCAAGGCTGCAACAGAAGAGGGAAGAACTAGGAAAAGTATGTAATAGAGGGGACATAGCTGAAGCATTTAAGCTTTTTGTTTTATTTTTCTGGTACTCAAGCATTTTTCTTTTTATGCTTCATATTAATTTGTGTCCTATGCCTACATTCCACCAATTCTTTGTTCTTTTTTCTTTAATTTTATCTTTTTTTTTCTGTTACTGCATTTAATTTATTTGTTTGTTTTTCCTTGAGGACAATACTTTCTTACTGCTTCCTCATCCTCAGTTTGAACTCCTGCAGCGCAGTCAGTCTTTCAGTGTTCGTGTCCATCTCATTCATGTCAATGCTAAAACCATTGCTGCCTTGCACGGAGAATTATTGGCTTCTTGTCCATCTTCCTTACAGTGTTTAAAATCTTTTGCCACGTGTTGGTGAGGAAAAAATTATTTTCTTTGCTAGAGGAGGCATGTGTAATCCTGAAGAGCTGCTGAGACAGGAGAAAGCATGGTGCGGTGAAATCCCTTGCAGTGCTGTAAGAGGCAGTAGCTTCACGCTTGACTTGGACTGTTTATGGTTTGAATTTGCATTATGTTGAGTTTGGTGAGGGGACAGGGTCAGATATCCAGGGCAAGTATATGTGTGGCTGAACAAGTTCCCAGTCAGTGGTAAATACAATGATTGGCTCTTTCCAAAGAACTTCTGCTACAGGGCCTGAAAAAAGTTCTTTCTTTTTCGCAAGGAAGGAAAAATAGATGGGAATTATTTACAATTACTTATCACATGGTATAAAATCTCAAGTAGATGCCGTTTTTTTGATCTTTCTTATATTAGCTATCATGAAGAATCATTTCAAAGTCAAAGATATACACCAGATAATCAGTCATAGCTGGCAGTGCAGGATATGCATCAGTGGTCTTTCTTTGTATACAGAAGACAGCATGACACCAGACACATCTAAACCAAGGTTTGCTGTTGCATTATGAGGTCATATCTTTGGAATATTTACTGCAATGTGCAGCTATTTACTGGCTGTTATCCCTGTGATACGTGATGAGCTTACACATGAAGAAACTTCCATGCATGCATGAGTCAGATAAAAAAATGTTTGATAAGGTAGATTGCAACAACTTTCAAGGTTGAGCATTTCAAAAATAAAGTAAGAACATCAAGTTTAGGATTATGCAAAATTATCATATAGTATTTGTGACTTACATAGTCTCATAACTTTACATTTTAAATAATTTTTCAGTGGTAAATTTTTTTACACTGAAAATAATTTATTTATTTGCCACAATAAAAACTCATTAACAAATGATTCCTTTGTGGCTCAGGGAGGTTTAAAAGAGATTGCTTAAATGATCTTTTTGGAGATGGGCTACTGGAAGAGGGACTCTTTACAAAAATGATGAAGGAACAGGTGAATGGTGGAAAAGTATGTTGACATGAGTGGAAATGTTGAGGAAACAAAGTGGAAAACTGGCAGTACGTAGTACACTCTTGGTTTGTGTACAGAGATCGGAGGCAGTACGCTGAGTTCTGTCTCTGACAGAGGACATTGTGGGTCTGTGACTGTAGCTGTAAGTTAGAAAACAAATATAGTGTTAGATATAGAAAAGGTAATTTCTGGCAAAGCTCTTGAAATGATAATGGGTCAAGATCCATGGGTGTTTGTCCTGAAAAGAAGTTACAGTTCTAGGATATCTCCAGGATTAGTGTTCCTTAGAGGTTCTCCACCTTCTCAGGATGCCCAAGCACCATTGTTTTCCAGCATTTCCCTTCGTGCTTGCTACAGTCTGGGTCAAAAAGAGACAAGATTTCTTCTTACTTTCTGCTTGTACCTAAGAAAATCTGGCTACCACCAGAAGTCAGCACTGCTCTGCTGTGTTCAGGTTTCTAACATGGTTGTTTAGAGTAAAGCTCCAAAGAGAAATAAGCAATCTTCATGGGAAATACCAGCCTGATCTCTTCTCACTACAGGATGCAGGAGCAAAGCATCCAACATTGAGGACAAGGAGCACAGGGCTACTGGAACATCATGCCAAATAAACAGGCTTGGATATACAGCCTCTTTATTGCTTTCCCAGGCTTTGAATGACAGCAGATGTGTGCTCAGGTGCATTTGTACATAGATTTAAGAAAACAAGATATAATTACCGTTGTAATTAGCCTTCTGCTTCACATGTTCCAAGCTAGGAGTCTGAAGAGAGTTTCATAAGCCAATCTGCATGTGCAAAATAGGTAGAATACACTGTCTCTTGAATTAAGACTAAACAATGCTTGATTTACTCCTTTAACTTACAGAGGAGGAGAATTTTGATCAAAGATAATGGAGCGATTGTCTGGTCTTGTGAAAACTGAGGAGTTCTCACACATTTTAACACACTGTTGATCAGCTTCAGTGACATTCTCTTGTTTCTGGGAGCTCCTAAGCCTGTCTTGCTTATATTAAACATTTTCAGCAACTTCAGTTTTTCTTCTTATATAAGAATATTCTTTGTCATCCTCTTTTTCTTTCACCTTTTTATTCCATTAATTGCAGGGTAAGCAGTCTTACAGTGTGCTATGGACAAGTGTTCATGGATCAGAAAAAGTAGGAGTCTACTGTGTGCTCTGTTCATGGCTTCACTTTGATGGACTAGGTGTCGGTTCAAGAAACATTGATTTTTGTAGACAAAATATTAACTTGCCACTAGGTTTTCCAGATTTCCTGGTGTGCTTGTGTGAACAATGGAAAATTACACTTGTTGTAAGTGCACTGGTTATGCTTTGAGGACAGAGTAGTGCAATCATGCATCAGCATGCTGAAAAAATGTTAATTAAGAAGGTTTTTATGTAATTTGAAGCTAATTAATTCACTAGATAACATCTTTATGAAATCGCAGAACAATCTGAAATAATATCAGAGCTTGTACTATGAACATTAAATAGTTAATGGTTTTGGTCTTCGTGAGTCTGTGTAAAATCCTTTCCTTATTCCCAAATGTTTGATGTAATTTTTTCCCTATTCAGAAGTCTCCTTCAAAGAGATTTAGCCCACTTTGAATACAATGGGGAAGCATTTGGCATTTAATAAGCTCACTTTCCCTTATGCTTAAATTGGTCTTCATTTTCTGAACATAACAAAAGAGAAATGAGAAAAGCAGCCCTGGCAAGCCATTTTGTGCCTTAGTGAGAGAGGCCAACAGGGAGGGAAAGGGGGTCAGCAGAGGACTGTTTTGCTCCTGTGTGGGTGAATTGCCCATCCTGTACAACTAAAGGTGTCTGTCCTTACACTTCTGATACTTTCAGGAAAAGATGCAGAAAATCGCTTTTCTGGCAGTGAGTTGTCGGAGGAACTCTACACCTGCCTACCCTGCAGGGAAGGATGTTCTTACTGTACAGATGATAGTCCCTGCTATGCACAGGAGGACAAGTATTTACGATTGGCTATCATCTCATTCCAAACACTCTGTATGCTGCTGGACTTCATAAGCATGCTGGTAGTCTACCATTTTCGCAAAGCAAAGGTAAGCAGACATGTTTTACTTTCATACTCCTGCTTATTGTGTGGCACAGGCTCATTTATGTTAGGTGTATAGCTTCTCGTTTTGGCAGTTTCTCAGGTGAGGAGCTCAGCTCAAGGAGAGGATGGGATTTCCAAACAGAATGCTTTGCTTTAGGCATAGAGGTACTTAAATTGTTATGGAGTTTTTGAAAAAAATGCTGAGTAATTTGTGTCTCCTGGTGAAGTCTGGTTATGTTTATAGATGGTCAGCAAAAATCAAGGAAATCAAGGAAATGTTTGCAGTAATTTTGGAAGATCAGGCTAAATACAGAGGTATCTGAGGAGGCTTATGGCATTTATAATCTCTGGATCTTGAAGGGCTCTTTTTTAACACTCTTGGGAAATAATTGTATCATAGAGAAATCTTTCCAAATAATTCTGATTCCTAGAGAGTTTAAACTCCATTCTATGGTTAAAGATTTCTTTTTTTTTCCTCTAAAGTATGAATGTATTAAGGAGTGTCTGTAAAGTGCTGATGCAGGCTACGGATATGTGTTATGTACTAACCTAATGAACTTTCTGGTTTTACCTTACTCAGAATCTTTTAACATATAAGATGTTGCGGAATCTCAGTGTTGCCTCAATGACTGCAGACTGTTCCTCTGAAAGTTACAATTTACTAAAAAAATGAATCGAAGCTGGCACATATTTACTACCTACATTTGGGAGACGTAGGTGTACACACAGTATGCTGCATTGTTGCAATTAATAGCTTCATCCACTTTCCATAACTAGATAAGCATTTCCATTTTGGGTTTTGGAACACTTGATCCCACAGTCGTCTTATTCCTGCATTGTCTGTGTTACAAATGTGTGGCTCATTTTGAAAGACTTTAATATCCTGGCAGGAAATCACAGAACGAGCAGTAACATTCTTTTCCCCGCCCCCCCTTCTGTTTCTGACAGAGCCTTTGTGCTTAATGATATTGCCTGAAATGATTCAAATTGCAGACTTAATTATATGTATAAAGTTTTTCATTATGAAAAGTCTGTTGTAGGCATCTGTTTAGTTGCTTAAGATTAACTTAGCAGAGGAACCTCTTTCCAATTTTGTGATGTTTTAGTCCATATGGTAGTGTTAAATTTTTGTAATATCATAGACAGCATCATGAAGGAAGCATTCCTTGTCAGTAAATACTTTACTTTCTAAAGAGAGTAGATTACTTAATATGCAGCTATCGCAAGTTTGGCTCACTTTTTATCATGCTGAAGTATTGATTGCTTTATAAGACATTTCTATGTTTTCCCATAAATAGTCTGAGATCACAGATGAATAAAATTACATACGCTCTTGCACTCGTACACTTACGTATGTTCTGATATACTTATCCACTACAGTAAAAAAGAAAAGATACATCTTTATTAAACATACTACACAAATCTTGTATTTCACAAAACCCACCAGTGCGTTTTTACTTTTGTGATGATTAGTCATTTCTCCAAAGAAGGCTCTGAGAAAAGAACCAAATGGGATCTGAATACTTAATACCAAAGCAATACTAGAGGCATACACAGCCCTTTCCTTGTTTCTGAAGAACTTTTCAGTCTTTATGAAAAAGTTTGAGCTTATTTGTTTCCAGATTACCTGTTACCGTTAGACATTATGACGTCTGAATGAGCGAGAATCAGACATAAATGAACACATTTTTTTCCAGGAAAAAAAGTGTCAGATTTTCATTCAGTTGGACAGAGATGTATTCAGTTATGATTTTGCCACCTTAGAAGAGAGTTGGCTTTGTTCTAAATGTGTATTTCACAGGGAAAAGGAGAGGAAAAATGAGGCAAAACTGTAATATGGTGATTATCATTCTTTCCTGTATGATGAGTGTTTTCAAGGAGTAGAAACTGATAAATAGATGTTCCATTGCTGTCCTTGTCATTCAGCTGAGTTTTTTTCTTGGATGCCTTTTATGTTCTTTATCTTGTTGGTACAGCACAATTTTAAAAATAAAAAGATCTTGTGTGATTACCATGAAATGAGAAGCTGTATGGAAGGCAAAACATACTGAGAACAATGAGTATTTGCATAAGAAAACTGCTGGTTACATTGGGTAATGACAGAAATTTGGAGTGAAGGAAGAAAACTAGTAACTGACTGTGTATCCTCCACCAAAGAGGGAAAAGTCATGAAAATGAAAGAACAGATATTGAAATATATTAGAAGTATGTGCATTTTGAGAATTTCCAACTGTTAGTGAAATAAACCTCCATTAGGTTAGTATATCTCTCTGTGATTAAAGTTAATGTGTTAAACTGCTCATTTCCATTGCGCTGGATGGATGTCAGAGAAGAGCATTTTTTGAGTTCTTTCCTACATGTGGCACTACAATATTCAAGAAGTTACAGAAAGTGATTTTTAATATAGCATTTTAATAGAAATAAAAAATAGAATTGTGTTCTGCTACCGTGTCAAGAAAAAAAATCTTCAAAATCTTTAAAAAAGCAGAAGATGGGGGTTAAGAACAAAAAAAATGCTAAATTAAGGGCCTAGTGCCAAACGGAATAAAGAGTAGGTATGTGGCATTATGGTACTGTCGTTAATCAGTAAAATGAACTCAGTAAAATGGGAAAGCAAATGGAATGAGTTTACCACTGTAGGAAAAGTGACTATACAAAATGCTACTTAGTGCTTGTACTTTATGGAGGCTCCAGGTAAGTATTAACTTCAGAAAGCTAAGGTCCTGGAAAGTTAAAGTCTGCCAACAGAAAGCACCTTGTGAAGAAGCAACCATGACACCTTGACTGGGATATTGTAAGTGTCCGTAAGGACCCTTTGGATGGTGATGGAGGTAACAATCTTGGTCTCAAAAAAATCAACGTATCAGTAAGAGCAGATACAGATCGGAAGTATTTTAGAGAAGAAATATCTCAGCAATTCAGGTTATAATGGTTACACATATTATGACCAAGCAATACTTGTAATGGAAACTGCTGTGGAAGAGTCACTCATCGGCTTAGTTTCATCAGCAGTGTGGAATATATGCTAGATCCAAACCAGTTACTGAAAGATCAACCATTTCGCAAAGATTTACTGCTCTGCTTCCTAAGAGCGTAGCAATGAGAACAGAGCTGTTATCAACAGTTACGGCCAGAATGTTATTGGCAGAATGTGGTGGTATGACTTGCATTTTGACATGATCTTTATTACTGACCTGGGGTGTAATAATAATTATCTGCAGGGAAACCCGGTAAATACCAACCAAAACAGTTCCATGAGTGAAAGATTTTGGCAAAATGAATGGTAATAAATACGCAAAGCCTATAGCATGCCAGATGACTGGCTTCTAAAGGCAGGCTTGTCTTTAGAGGAACCTTTACAAGCCTGAAGTTTTAAGTCTCTTTCAGAACTTCTAAAGGTTCCTCCGAGGAGGCCTCTTCAGACCTCTGAAAGAACTCCTCCACAAAACTGCTGAATTATTTACCACGGAGTAAGATACCATTTACATTAATACAATAGCGGAGCAATAGAAGATAAAAAATGTTACATCTGTGTTTGTAAAGACATCTTATGATGGTGGCAGGAACTAAAAATCAGTAGGTCCTATGCAAACTCATAGGAATGGTAATAAAACTTAGGACTACTGGGTTCATGGATAACTATGGGAAGTGGGCTTTTGTAAAAATGTGATGTCCTACAAATGTATTTATAGGTCTATGAAGGTGGATTATGAGCACCTGGATATGAGAACACTTTTTCCAAGGTCTACCACCAAACGCTCTTAAGACTTATTATCTCAAGGGGCTAGGTGAGCTACACATCTTGTAGGTAACCGAGAGATGACAGAGGGGAAGGCAGTTCAGGAAATATGGTATAAAATTATGTAAGTCATGGTGGTGTTGATGTATGAATAAATATTCACGGTTCCTCATAAGATAGAAGGTGTTCAAGGGATCTCTAAAGTGGTTAAAAAGAATCAAGTAGTTGTTTTACACAACTTTTAGTTCCTTTATGTCACTCATTGGCAAAGAATATCGTGGATCCCAAAGTAAAAATCAATGCAAATGGTGTTTAGAAGTAATTATCAAGGGTATTTCCATTATTGGCTGATTAAACACAATGGTTTTGGTGAAACATCTGGTTCTGGAAGTCCATACTTTTCATTGTTGGAAACAGGGAGGATAGAGCAGGAAGGATCACTCTCTGCTGTTATCCTTCTTTAATAAGGCAGCACAGGCCAGGACCTGAGGTAGGACACTGGAGTCTGAATCAGAAAGGTGCTTCTTTTGTTCTCTTGGCAGAGCCATTAAGTTAAATTTCATGCCTCTCCTTGAAAGCATTGTAGTTACTTACGTAGACTTGCATGGTTGATAGGTGGCAAAACAAAATTCAGCTCATTTGTCCAAGGCATTGCTACTTCAAACTATCACTGATACCACGGACCAAACCCCTGGCATTGCCAAGCTGTAAATCAAGCTGCAAATTAGTGACATCAAACAGAAGTCATCATTGGCAAACAGTACAGAATGGAACTGCAGAAAGATACTGTGTGAAAGCTGAGATCAATGCTGAAGAATTCATCTAAGGCTTTGTCAAACACGGGTGAAAATGACTCAGCAGCCCCAAGATTAGCTCAGCAGCAATGTTATTAAACTGCAAGAGTCATAACTGGAGAAAATCATGGGTAGAAAATGTGACCCTTTGCTGAGAGAAGGGAGAACTCCAAAATAAGAATAAAATTGGAAAAAGGCACAGAAGGAGTAGCAGAAGCTAAACTGCTTGTGAAAAGCATTGTAGGGAAGGACAGAGAAAGATGAAAAATGTAACAGATAAAGCAGATGCTACTGCTATAAAAGACAAAGCATTTCACATTTCAGCAGGAGAGGAAATGGAGGAAATGTGCCAAACAAAGACAGAAAGGAGAAAATATTCACAGCTAATACCGAACAAGAAGCAGATGTGCAGATCACTTCAAAGAAATCTTTAGCTACTTTAGACAACCCTCATGCCAAGCAGTAGTGAAAGCTGGAAGCCCTGAGCCTGGCATTAACATGAGCTGCAGGAGGCTGAAAAACTCCTGCAAAATGGAAATGGATGAAATCCCATCAGAAAAGCTGATGGTACCTGACAGCACCAGTTTAATGATACTGAGGGGGTTGTGCAATGAAGCCTGGGAAAAGGGAGATTTTTCCTCAATTGTGGAAGCATTGGCGTTATGTTAGACTGCCCTGACAGAGTGATCTTGTTAAATACTGTGGCTGGGAAGTTGTTGAGGCTTCTGCAGTGTAAGAGAGGTAGAGAGATGCTGGATGCAAAACAAGAAACAGGCTTAACTGAAGCTCTCAGCACTTGGAATCAGCTACATAGGTGTCCTATTGTGCAAGAGTGTATAAAGGAATAGGCTCCCCTCATTTCTTTGGTTTTCAGAAGGCTTTGGCAGATATGAGAGGATCTTGCAGAGCAATTTTTAGCCCTCCTAAGTCAAACCTTCATGGTTGTATACAGAGGTGCAAAACATTCTCTAAGTTCAACAACTAAGAAAAAAATCAACTCAAGGTGAACACTAGCAAACATCCTTGTGTGCTGTGGCATTATTATTGTTTCGATAATGCAAACATTATTACTAAAAACACGTCCAAAAAGTATGAGGCTAAAGCTAACAGAAGTAGCTGGCTAGGCAAGTACAGAAATCACTGACACTAAAACAAATATGCTCAAAATGAGAAGCTGAACAGTGATTTTATAAGAAAAAGCATCAATAAAATAGGAGAATTTGTCTATGTAAGTAGTGTTATATGAACTCAACTGCAGTATTGATTGCATGCAGTATAAGGGTAGCAAAGCTATATGGCACCAAAAAGAAACAGAATGTTTAAATAACTATAAATAAAAAACAAGAGCTTTTTTTTAAATTTTGAAGTCAATCTAGTATTTCAAGGGCTAAATATCTACCAGAGCCTTAAGGAGGAAACAAGCGGCATTGTAAACATGTTCTTATGAAAGTACCAGACCATGGAAGGACGTTACCTGTAAAGAACCTAAACAGCTCATCAGTTATCAGGCTACCTTTTCAAATGAATCAGAAAGAAGATGTGGAAATAACTGACCTTTGCATAGCAGCATACCAACTCGAATGTGGAGCTATCAGGTAAAATACAGCTGCTGTGAGGAATCTTAAGAGCCCTTAAGAAATGATAAGAACCACTGCTAGTAAAGAGACCGGAGAAGCTGATCTCAGCCGTAGCGTGGAAGAGGCTAATTGCTACTTTGTTGATGAAAGAGAGATGATGATGTGACACCAGCCTTGACTCACACTAGCCCTGTTCAGGAGGGTATTGTTTGCTGAGAATTCTCATTCAGATCAATGCTAAAGGCTTCAGAGGAGTTGCATTACAGCCAAGTTACTTTCCCATCATCTTTCCCTGTCATGCACTGCTGGTGCTGCCAGATTGTGAGCAGGTAGGGGTCCTGCGAGTGTGTGGAAGGAAACCTTTGGGGTATCGGATCTGTGTTCTTAGTGGGCAGCATCTCTGGATATAAATCTGGCACGTCAAGGTAAAATTGACAGCAACCAGCACACTCGGAAAGGGCTGTTTTCATCTCTGAAAAACAAAGGAAAAAATGTTTAGAGGACAGGGAGAGTCTTCAAAACAGCAGTTTGGAATGGTTTTGTCATGTGACATTAAAAATGATGAAGGACTGTGATAGAGCCCATTGAAATTGAAGGGCTTTGCCTCATTCAAGACCGTTTCCAATCCCAAATACTAGACATTTATAACTAAATTACCTTTTATTGTACTAGTCTTCCTCTGCCCCCAGCCTCCACCGTTTGTGAACACACTTTGCACTTGCAAATACAGAAATACAAGTACTTCAAAAGAGAGGAGAAAAATACATATCTGGAACACCGATCAAGGAAAAACTCGCAGTTAACAAGACCACATGGCTAATCAGCAACAAGATTAAATAATTTTACCTCTTTTGAGGGATCTGTGGCATACAACAGCAACTGACTGGTTTTATATGGTTTTTACTCTATGTTGAATACAGATTTCCCCTGTTTGGACTTTAGTATGCCTAGATATTGTATGCAATTACTTTCCTATTTTTCCATTTAGTGTAAATACATTTAAGTGTTCTGCTAGATTTGATTTCAAAATTGTGAGGATAGTCCCTAAACAATGCAGTTTTAAACACTGCACAAAGCTGCACATACATGGAAAGGCAACGTGCAAATTAATGCTGTAGTTTCCCCTTCTAATACTGAAAAATAAAGAATGTCTTTTCTCCCTTACTGTGGGCATGATAGAATGCAGTAATTCTGAGTGATGTAATCACAAACTATTGATGTGTGATACATCTTTAAATATTAAAGCATGCTGGCTTTGCAAACGTACCTTTTTTGCTAATGTAAATCAGCTAATCTTTTTTCTTTTTTTCTTTTTTAACTCTGCAGTGGCATCTTGATGTGCTTATGCCTGGATGCTTTTCATCTTTGGTACACATTCTGCTTTTTATCCCTAGACACAAATTTCTGACATTTCAGCTGAAGTGGAAACTTAGAGGGGAGAAATTTTTCAGAGATGGAGCAGCTGCATTTTACGTGCTGTGAGGACAGGCATACCTGACAGTTCACTCATCACACACACGTTCTGTGCAGTGCTTTATACATCTTTTCTTCACGGTATTCTAGAGTCAACATCTAGTTTCTTCTGATTTCTTAGGGAAGCTTATTGTAGTCTTGAGGTGTGCAGCTTTAAAGATGTTGGCACTGTTGTTTTCAAAACTGTTGGGTTTAGTGGAATTCTCATTTCCTTTATTCATAAAACAAAACTCATAAAATGCCCTTTCCCATTTTTCTGTGTAGTTAAGATATGCCTTTACAGGTGCTGAACTTTTTTCACTCTTGTGTAAATAATTGCAGAGTGCCATATTGAAAAGACAAGAAGTGCAGGGGCTGTTAGTCTGCGGCAGCAGTTGGAAACTGGAGATGCCATACTGGCAGCTGGCGTACCAAAGACAGCAGACATTGACAGACGTGGCTGCAACAGTGGTATTGGCCTGTCTTTGCAGAGTGTTGTGGCATTCTCTTCAAAAGCCTGAAGGTTTCATGTCTGTGTATAGTTGCATTCTCATACATAGTTTAGAGATACTAAGTGCTTATGAATACAAAGATAAACCCAGTTCCACTGAAGACGCTTTAGTCCTAAGGAAAAACTGAAGTGTCAGGAAAACAAAGATCTATATATAAAATATGTTGGTTGATATCAGTTCAGTCTCACACAGAACAGCTAATGAGAAGAGCAAGGCAGTAGTAAGAAGCACAGAAAGACTGTATACAGCATTCACTGAGAGAGAGTCTACCCCTAATGGACAAGGAGGTGTTAAAGACAAATTTTCATCAGTACTTAACAGTAGCTCTAAGGATCCAAAAGCTACAGTCTTCTTTGCATATATTTATGTTAAGGCAACATTTGTCTCCACAACATTGAATTACACAGCACCTTAGAGTCCATCTGGAAAACATATGTATTTATTGGAGAGTGTACTGCCTCCTAAGTGATGTGAATGAGCCATGGGCTACGACGTGTTTGCTCCACTTTGGTGTTGAGACTGATTCCTAGTGCTTACTTTCTTAACCTTAATGTCTTAAACATGAAAATGTTGCAGTCTATGAATTATTGTTATCTTCTTTTGCACCAATACTCCACAAAGCTCTGCAACATAGAGCCCCAATGCCCAAGTTAATTGAGCTGACAGTTGTGCACTTTCAGTGTAGGGTGCCAGTCAGGAAGATAGCTGTCACCAGGGCCAGAGCTATGGTAGCCTTGAATGCATATGTAAGATTAGTTGTATTACACTACAATGTCACTTTTAAAATAAATTATGTAAATTAAAGGTAGTCAAACCCTTGACTTTCAGCATATATTTTCCAACAATGATGACACAGAATAATTTCTCAAGCTGTTTCAGAGCTAGATATTAAACTGAGCGAACTAGTAAGATTTTTGATTGTCTGTTACTCTGGTTTTGGGTTCTTGATGAGTCTTGTATTTGAGCCCCTTGTAAGGAAGCTGAGTAGACAGAATGGTCTGTCACATGATAATAAGATTTCCCTGCTGATTTTTTTGATGTAGGAGAGTTGCATTTACCTGAAGTTTCATTTGGGTTTGTGAATGGGCGTTTAGAGGTTTGCTGGGAAGGGACTTCCTATCATGTCAGCAGAATAGCAGCAGCATTATTTATTTATCCTGCCATTTGTCTTGGAGTTGTATGCTGCTGTGAACCTTCCTTGTACAATCAATAGCAATAGTCAAGTCCCTGGTGGGTTGACAATGTCTTTGGCATGCCTTCCTTTCCAAGAGCAGACTTCCGTCTGAAGTAGGCCTTTCTTTATTGTTTTAAGAGTCTTAAGTGTCAGCTCAGAAAAACAATTCCAGACATGACCCCAGTTTGTAGTGGAGGGAGTTTTCAATCAGAAAGGCTTGCGGAATTTCATAGTGACAGTCATTTGCTTGCTCTTTGACTCTGCGATAAGCGTTTGGCCAGTTGACAGGGCCAAGGTTTGGAGATTGAAATGTGGTTTTGGGTACCGCTGGACTTTGAATTTCAGTGTGCCAGTGTCTGGATCCCATTTTGACACTGAAAACCAATATAACTAAGGAGAAGTGCATTTGAATATAAGAAAATATTTTTTAAAAATGCTTTCAGTGAAAGTGAAGGACAAAACAGCTTAGATGAAGAAACTGGGAAAACAAACAATATCAGTAAAAAGGTAGCATGAGAACTTTCAAAAACAGAAATAAAACTGTTTTGGAAACCTTATTCTAGGCAAAGTCTTGCGTTTTTTTCTGACTGTTTTTGTATTGTAAAACTTCTATTTTATGGTGACATCCTCGGGGAAACTGTATGTGCTCATTTTTATGGGTGTTTTTGGCTACATCATGTGATGGAAGCTGAACACAGATCATTCAGACTAAAATGTATTCCTGTTCTTCATTCTTTTCTATGAGTTTCTTTCAGCAAAAGTTGAAAGTTTGTTGCTCACAAGCAGCAGCCTTATGCTTGGGACTTCATGCTCTGAACACAGTCAGATTGCTTTCTGCCTTCCGTGTCTCAGCTGTGCCTCCTCCTGTCTGCAATAAAATCTCGACGTTTTTCACTGATATCTTCTCATCAATATAGCTGAAATAAGCCCCTTGGTGTCCTCCTGCTTCCCTCTAAGACATTCCAGCTACTGCTTTCTTAGTTACTATAACAACCTACTTGTTATGTAACATGATTTTGGACTCTGGAGCTCACTTTGCCTCCAGCTATATCTAAACTTTACTAAACTCCTGATTTCCCTTTTAATACGTGTGTTCTGCCAGTCCACAGTCCTGAAGTTTTTGTCTCAGCTTGTTCTCTTGTGTCTTGACTACTGCAATGGCCTTTCAGTTGGCCTTGGCAAATGTGGTAGTGGCCTGCTCCTGTCTGTTCAAAATGATGCTGCAATTGGATTTCTCTCTTGCCACTTTGCATCGCCCTCGTTTTACCTCCCTGTTGACATTGTAAATGAGCTATACCTCTTGGTTTTTGAACTCCCACATGAGCTTTTCTCTCTTTTCTGGTGCTTTTTTTTTTGATGCAGAAGTGTCAACACCAGCTTCCATCATAGTCATCTCGTTACATTTTTAAAAAAACACCCCTTGTTCCCTTCATACTTTCCTCATGCTTGGTAAAGGCTTTTTGAGGTCATACCTTGCTCTCCATATCATGTCTTCAGATTTAATTGCTGACAAAGTATGTGACTGTGGGTAGGATAGTGATAGGCTAGGATTGCTTGTAATGATATATGATATTGCCTTGTTATTCCTTTGTTCTTCCTATCTGTCATTATCTGTCTGTTGTCCTTTGTCTTAAACTCTTCACATTGTGGAGGAAGGATAGTCTTTTTTTGCTTTCTTCTTATGCCTAATCCACAATAACTTGAGGCTGACCTGGGACTGAAGCTTTCAGCAGTACAGTGGAAGGAAGAATAGTTAAATTAAACTTAGTAATATTTCCTTAGAACATAAAACAAACTGGAGTTGGATTTAAAATCTTCAGAATTACAAGGTTTTGTTTGATTCAAAACTAGTATAATGATCTTCATATATAGTTCCATTCCCTTTTCAGTTACATGAATAATGAGGGGGGGTTACCAGATTTATTCTAACCCTTCTCTGGTTATGTCATTCTGAGTTTGTTTCTTCTCAGATGTTATGAATCTATAATTTACCACACACAATTTCATTTTACATGATTGAAATACAATTTACACAGACTGCTTTAGTGAGCTGTGGTGTTATCTTCTGTGATAGGTGATGCTATGTGGAATTTGAAAGCTGAAATTCAATTCAGTTGTTCTAAAGCTATTTATAAACTAAATCAGGGGAACATACTAACTGAGCCTCACCTTCTGCTTGTGAACTTTGGTTTTGTATTCCATCATATTTTTTGGATATTCTGTTTGATCTCTTGCTCATTAAACAACTATCAATATTAAAGTGCATTTTATTCTTGAAGTCCATAATGCCTTTGCATCTTCCTTTCATTTAATTTTGGCATTAATTGAATACATAACCTAGTGAAACAGGCACTTTAAGTGATCCAGAATTTTGATGATTGGCGTTTTATATATTCAACTTTTAAATTAACCATAAGTTGCAAGTAGACTGAAACTGAACTTAGGCATTATTTCCCTCATTACTGATTTTCCTTAATCTACATATTCATCACTATTTTTTAAGAGCCAGGTATCTTGATCTAAGGAGAATGATGCTAAAGAAGGAGTTCCTGCTCTTGTAAGAAAGATGTTCCTGGACCATTTTCACTGTGAGGATTCTCACCAACAAATATTTTTTTTCAAGTATATGTAGAGTTTGTGGTGTAGTGCAATTTATATGCAGCAGGACCCATGTTTCAAATGCAGAACATCATATCTTCATCGTGATATATTGTAACAGGTTTCATTACTTGTATAACAGAAAGGATCAAGGACCACATGAATTGAAAAATAAAGTATTTGGGGATTTCTTATATCCGTGACATCTTGTGCACTTTTAATAAAATTGATTTATGATTGAATGGCTGTTTGACCTTTGCTTTTCCTGATTTTATTCCAAGTAGAAAGTAAATTTAATAATTATATTCTATTTGAGCTCTGTTACAACTAGTAAAAGAAAAGTGACCTTTGTGTAAGTATTCTTTAAGGGGAAATGAAAAAGCATGAGGATTATGTTTATTTGGTTTAGAATACTGCACAAATGTTGCAAATACCAGAAAATTCTGACAATTTGCCAATCTGCCTTAAGTGGCAGCCCATAACTGTAGGCCTGTCTTTGGAAAGTTGGCCTTTTGCTATGAAGTTTATGGTATTTGCAATCCATATTCTTTTAAGAAACTATTATCCAAATAGAAAAATTGTCAATAAAAGTATTTGTCAGTGTGGTAAGAGGTTGAAGAGGACATTGAATTTCATCTTGAATATTTTACAAAGAAATGTTCAAAACAGACACCACCATTTCTGCCTCGAAGTGAGGGGATTTTGTGAAGTTAGTTGGGAGTGAGTTGCTTGAATTTTGCATGTCAACTAACAATAATAAAATTAAAGCATAGCCTTGTTATTTCCCTTTTCCTGAGTAGCAGACCTAACTGTCCTGATTTCATTTTTGATAAAAATTATTGAGGCAATATTCTAGGGTACTAACTGAGATCTCAGGTGACTCCTTCTAGTTGCTTTTGTCCCCATTCTTTAATCTCTAGCAGTCCTTGTCCAGGTGCAAACAGTGTTAAGACAACCGTGACAGTGGAATGCAGTTCCCACTCTGTTTTGCATCTAATGTCGGTGGCTGTCTGGGAATTGGCAGCTCCTGCTTTTGTCTAGGCAGAAGAGCCAAAAATCTTGCTCAGTCTCAGGGACAGAAAGAAGGATCTTTGTTCTATTTCTTAAGTGTAAATTTCAAGTGAAATAAAATTTCTGAAATTATGCAATTTTGGTTTTCCACACAGCTTCCTCACTGAAAAAAGATAACAATATGTTTGTAATTAGAAAAAGTTATATGGAATAAGAGGCAGGGAAAAGGTTCAATGGGCTTTAGAAAAACAGCACATGGAAATCAAAACAACAATATAGTCATACTGAAAAGAATTGTTTGCTGGGAAGGCAAACTTTAGTAAAGAAAAGAACTAATAAAATATTTCAACCATCTCTGCTTCAGACTAAGTATTTTCAACTTGACAAAAACTCCTCTACCTTCTGTCATTTGATACAAATAAAAAAACCACTTATACCGGGAAACGAGAATCTAAACCGGAAGCATTTCCAGAGAAGTAAGAGACAGGTTTGAGAACACAATCCGATAACTCCTCATGACTTCTCCTGTGTCCACCTGTGTAGGGTAGAATGGATCTGCCAGTCCTGCATCACAAGGGTCGCACCACAGGGGTCACAGCAGAGCTACTCCTCCTGGGAGCACCAGAGTGAGTGCACTGCCATCACATGTACCTTTAGCTAAGCTTTTTCTTTCACGTGCTTTGTGAGACTTTTGCATAGTAATTTATCTAGTCACTTCAAATATATCAGATTAGCACAGCAGAGCAAACCTGTATCTGTTCTCTGTGTTTCCCTGCTTCTGTACAATTCTGGTGGTAAGCCACATTTGCAAAAGGAAATTTCCCTTAAATCACAGCCCAGATTGGTCATTCATTATATAGCGAAAGTGGCAGAACTCTCTCATTGAAGTGGAAAAAAATCAAAACATGCCAACCTTTTCCCATCACTGGGTTTCCATGGTACCATGCTCATATAATACACAGTGACATGTAGCCCTGGAGAAATCTGCAGTTTTCCTGGACTGACACCAAAAGCCTACAGTTCAGTTAATTCAGTAATATACAAGGTAGCAGATATAGAATGACGTTAATTTTATTTTAGCTTTTAATTTCTTCTTTTTTCTCTTCTCTGTAAATATATTGACACACTTTGTCTGAACTGACATTGTGCAATGACGTTCAGAAATTCAATGCTAATTAATGCTGCTGTATTTCCTGGATTGCTTAGAACCACAGGGAATTGAAATGCAGTATCTTCTATGCTTGTTTTTTGTTTTGTTACAATTGATGCAACTTCCCCAGCTACATTTTTTTTTAATTTCCTTCATGCAAATAATAGTTAAGCATTCATTTATGACCATTTATGAGTGCCCAAGAGGCACGTATTACTTTCCTTTCCTAATGTGATTTGCCTCAGAAATGGTGTTACTTTCTGAGATCTAGAGATAAGGAATGACTGTTCATCTTAAGGGCTACTAAAGTTGTCTAGATAGTATGGATAGACTAAGGACTGAGCAAATCCCAAGGTGTAAAATAGCCTTTCACAAACAGTATTTTTTGCAGGCCTAGTCAAGTAAATGTGGTCTGCAAAGGCTATTTGTAGGGGGAAACAGAAAATAAGCTGGGGGATACTTGATTTGGGCTACCAAAGAATTCCCCACCCCCTCATTAGTTTCACAGGCAATGTACGATAAAGCTCTAATTTGAAGGATGAACTCGTAATAGCATGCATGGAACTGATGAATAGTTCCATCATACCATGGAAAAGCCTCAAGAGCAGACAAAGCAGTTCAGTAATGCTGGAATCCAACTTTTGAAGTGCTGTGGTATGAAATGACCTGACTTCACTTGTTCTTCTCCAGTGACATCTGAAAGTTAGACTACACGTGCTTGCTCCCTAGCTCTTGTAGTCATCATTTCAGTTTTTCATCAGGATCTGGCCTCTTGTTTTGGTTTTATGAAGTAGCTGAAGGTAATACTAAGAATAGAGAAAGAAATTCCATTTTTAATGCTCTAGAAACAAGCAGTTCCAGCTCCCTCAGATTCAAAACTGGAACTGGTAGACAGATAGATGAAAATCTCTGGCTGAAACCTAGTCTTTGAATGAGATGGATGAGGAAGCTCTATGAAAACCCCTTGCCTTCATGCCATCATCCCATTCCATCTCACTTTTTTTCTTTTCAGTTAAAAAACTTTGTTTTCTCTCTTATATGCTAGCTCCTTGCTTAGAAAAGCTATAGACATCAAAAACATGATGAAATCAGGTGAACTACATGTTGAACACCTACATGTTATTGAAGCAGATGTACTTCAGTTGTTACTTTTATTCTGTGCCCTCACAATGCTTCATTGTTTGCATTTACTACCATGTGCCTAAAACTGTCTTGCACTTTGCTAGCTAACACTTTTGATAGCTTCCTGTGAAACACCTGGTTGCAATTCACTTGAATTTCTCTTCTGGCTGACAGCTTGGATCAGATTTGCTGGAATTGTCTTAGTGGGCTTTATTGTTCACTGCAGAGTTGAAGGGTGTTAGCTGCTCTAAAAAACTCTTATCTCAGGATGAAGAAGATACCAGAGACCAGTACACACCAGGTCTTGACCTTTACTATAATACATAACATACTATTTTAATGGATTCCTTTTGGTTTGATTTCGGTAATTCTTGGTGGAGGTTGGGTTGAAGCTAGTGTTTAATTCAACCATTATTCTCCTCCTTTGACTTATTAATAATAATAATAGCAGCTATTGTTATTATTTTTTACTACTGAATTAAAAGCAAACACATCTAGAGAGTGCAGAAAATGTATAACAGTGGTAATGGTCATGAAAGGTATGAAAGTTCGTATGAAGCTAGAAGCAAAATGAATTGCTGTACCATTTATGTATCAGTGCTGTGTAGTCGTTAAGTGAGACAGGGAAAACCAGAAAGGACAGTTTTAGTGACACAAATAGGTAAACACAGAAATAAAGCCTCTAAAGGAAAATGAGGAGGCAGCAATAACAAACTGTACACAAGATGAACAGCCAGAGAAATAAATAAGCAGATAAATAAATAAGCAAAACCCAACATAAGTTTTAACAAGCAAGGCAGGTACCAAAAAAACAGGCAGCTGTTAAGGAAGAGAGAAATAAATTGAGTAAATGTTATGTGCAGGTAACTGCATGGAATTTCAAGTCTATATGCTAATGCCTTAATTTCTGAGAATTCTATTGAACTTTAATTGTGCAAATAACATAGGTGGACACCAATTGGTGGAGGCTTTAGGTTATAATTTATTTCCATTCTTTATTTTGTTTTCTTAAAAGAAAAAAAGGCTTTTTTTCCTGAGGTATGTAGGCATATTCATTACTGTGTATGTTGCAGACTCCCATGAATTCAAGCAGCTGTGATGCTGCCAACAGTCATGCCTGAAGAGCCTGCATTGACCAAGTCTGTATAGTGGAGGATTCAACTTTTGGTGGAAAAACTGGTACTTGGTTACTGGTAGAAATACCCCCTATCCTTCTTTAGGTTTGTTTTTCTCCTCTTTTAGCTATTCCCTGTTATTAAGGCTTCAGTGCTGGGCGAAGCCATTACTTCCTCGCCTCTTGGGCTGGAAAGGGGTTTATTGGACAGAAAAGTCTCATATTTTTTAAATCAATGTCTGTGGGGTTTTTTTCTAAACCAAAAGCTTTCAAGCTATCTCTTTTTCTTTGCAGTAGGGAAGTTTAACAATTAGAGTGTCAAATATGTAGCTTAGGAGAATTCTGTTGCTTCCATTTCCATCCCATTTTTAAAGTTTCTCGACACTGATTCAAAAATAGTTCTTTGGTTGTACTATTTCGTATTTGGAATTCTGTACGTTTCTGCATCACTGTGGATGGCATTTATCTCTGCCAGAATGTCGACTCCATTTGCTGAAAAATCTGTTAATAAGAGCTTTGGGACTTGTAAACATTGGGATAAAACTCATGCTCCCAGGTAAGAAAGACTGAGATAAAAGCACAGTCAAAACCTGAATACAAGCTCATTTTGAATTCCAGTGTTGTTCCATAAGCCACCCTTCTTTTAAGGCAGGAAACAGGTGGATGGGCAGAATTCACCGAGAATGTTTCCTACTGGAACACAAGTGAGAAGAAAATCATGGGTTAAATAATTATTTGGAAGAAGAGCTGGAAACACTGAAGGTTTTTACTTCTGCAGGTTCTTATGAACATGCCACCCAGAAAAAGCGTTGATGAGAAAAGACCAATCAGGATGCAAAAGACTTTAGAAAAGGATGTTCACACAGAAGCTGTTTGAAGATTGTCTTCCTTAGGACACTTCTATCTTCCTGAATGATCCTACTTTCAGCTACTTTCTTGGCCATTCTATCATATACATCTGCACTGTACAAAATAAGAAGAAGAACATTCTTCATTCTTCAGTGGTTTGAGTATTTATCAGTTGTGAGAGATACAAGTTCATTGACCTCAGACCCCTCTGCGTTAATTCCCAATGAGTCATTGTCTTACAAAGATGTGAAGAAAACCTGTGTCAAAATATGTGGAGCTCACAGCTATGACAGAGTCAGGGCCACAAAAAGAATCTTGAGGACATTGTCCTATAAGTTTTTTTTTTTCACTTTGTGATATAGTGCTGGCACCTTGACATCACAAAGTATGAAAGCTGTGCTATTGGAGGCAGATTTTAATGTTTTCTAAGCTTTTTTTTTTCATGTGCTGCACACAAGATTTACAAGATTCACTCAGGCTAAATTTATGTGTTCATTGGAAGTGTGAAATAACTCATACTGCCTTTTGTATAAAATATTTGCTTTCTATTATGCATGTCAAAGCAGTGTACATGATCCATAGCTTCAAATGCTTGAGATATAAAGTAATTGTGAGTCTAGTCACTTCTTAATTAAAATAACCTGGAAGTATTCCATTTAATGACTTCATATCTGGCATCTAAACATTTGCTTCCAGCTTTTTTGGTGTTATAACAAAAACGTCTACAGAAAGAAGTTTGAAAAGTTGTCTATATGTATTGATTTTTATACTGCCATTTGAAACAGTTGAATGCAACTGAATACAGAAATATGAGTACATAAACAATTTTATTGCAGCAGCCGTAAAAGATAGTATCATCCTTTCAGGACTTTGTTTATTGTTTAGGGGTGCTTATAATGAATGCATCTCACAAATACAGAATCAATGTGTTTTGGACGTTTTCTTGTCTGTTGATGTATATGCTTTGTTCATGTGTTTCTGGAGCATCCTTCTAGATGAAGTAAGGCAGGGCTGTTACACAGGGAAAGGCAGTATAGGAGTGCTGGACAATCACACATTAGCAGACTAGTCCAAGTGACAGAAATAAAATATATAAAATACTGACTCAGTTGAATCTGAGATGTCATTGAACAATGGGATGGCTTGAATGTAAAAAAACCTGGCACTGGCGTTTCTGTAACCAATTTCCCAGTTGTTTGCATTTAGGATTGCGTTTATGCTTTAATATGTTCTCGAAACAAATGTCTTGCGTTGCAGGATATCAGCATAAATATAAGCTGCACTTGTGGGTGGATATTCAAGTTTCAGCAATTGCTAAGGCAGGCGTTGTATTCTATCCAGAAAGGTAGTTACAGTGTTTTAGCTATTTGTTGGTGTTTTGTTTTGTTTACTTTGCTTTTTAAGAAACATTTCATGGAAGCATATAAGTTCTGTGAAAATTTTGCTAGGAATATACACGTCTGAGTTTTAGGGTGCAATTATGGAGAGAGGTAGCAGAACAGTTCTGCGATCCTTAATATGAAAGTCTAAGCTTAATATCCACAAGGAAAAGTGAAAGATTTGAAAAAATCTAGAAAAGAGGACCCATAATAATGATTCTCCAATAAATGGAAAATTCTGTCAGACAAAAAAAAAAAAAAGAAATAAGATATGCTCCAAAGATTTTCCTAGTAACATCTGACATCTGGTAGTGGTTGACCCAAATAGCCACCATTATCATCTTAAGACCAGTAGAAGACCATTCATAATCCTCACTCCAGGCTTTAACTGAGTCTAAAATAGCATCAGCAGCACCAAGGTGCCTCTGGAGCTGTTATATTAGTGCTTATCTTAAAACAGAAGCTTTATGATATGAATATCCATTGGAAGTAACTTCTCATGATAATGTGTGAGGTGGTCACTTCTGCAAGATGTTGATGATGTCTCTGTAGATACACATGCTTTTGACAGCCTTTGCTGCCAGATTTCACCATTGCTAAAAATTAGGTAACTTCGTAATTATCTCCTATTCAAAAGGCTTCCTGGGAATTTTCTCCATGTCTTTTAACCTGTGTTCATAAGGTGTTCATAAGATGCTATGACATCTTATGATGTTGTAAAAGTGACCAGTTGAAAAAATTAATGATGGAATAGGAAATCTGAGTAAGATTACTGAGACACTATAAACAAGTTTCTATCTAGAAAATTCCACCAGCCTTTTGCAGACAGAAAGAGGACCCCAGGGCACCAAAAATTTGTCTGTTAATACATTCATATAGAGATTTTTTTTAGTATAATTGCCTTACTTCTGAAAGATAAACTTCTTCCATCTAAAACTGTTAGAGAGATTACCATCTACCACTGATTCCAGCCCACAAGAGGATTTTGTAATGTGAAAGAAAGGGATTTTTTGGAAAGATTTTTAACAAAGCCTCTTCTGCTCTCGTGTCTGCCTGCGTTGCTTCCAGTCGCGAAATGACTGCCTTCTTCCGGAAGAGTGTATGAAACAAGATCTCAAGGGAAGTACATAGTTAAAGAAATGGAAAGCAGTGCTGATGTTTTGTCTTTAAGATAAGGCCAGATGCACTATACATAAATCATCAGATTATTGGAATAACCTTTGTATTAGGAAAAAGAATTGATTGTTTTCTTATTTTTAAATGTAAGAAAATCCTGACAAGTTAATGTGTGAATCAACATCTTTGTACAAAATTTCAGGAAAAATAAAGGTGATTCAATCTAAGATTCAGTAAAATTGTAGATTATCCATACGTATTATAGAAGCCAAGACATTTATATTAAGTTAGTCAAAATGTTCAAATGACTTACTGGAATTTAAATACTACAGAACAAATTCTACAGTTAAAATCATATCTGTAATTCCCATGATTCATAATTCTTGACACTTGAAAGCAATTTTAGCATCTTGAAAACGTGTGTTGAATGGTTTTTAATGTCAGAAAGACTGATATTTTAAATTGGATTTTGTAAAACATTAACATTGTAACGATTCTGTGAATTTAAGAATGTGGAGGACACCAATATAACAGACAGCTTGATACTGTGCTTTAATAAGCATTTATATGGAAGCGTTACACTGACAAAAGTAAAGGTGCCTTCTGCAAAGAACCCAGCATCTAAATGGCATTCAGAGAGAAATTTGTAATATTTTGGACTTTTCTTTTTTTTGTCTTCTAGAGTATCAGAGCTTCAGGGCTGGTGCTGTTGGAAACTATTCTTTTTGGATCACTTCTGCTGTACTTCCCGGTAAGTCAAACATTGACTTTTTTTAAAAATTACATCCTTGACGACATTTTAAAACATTGCATGAGTCACCTTGTTGAAAATATAAATGTCAAAACTATTTATGTAATGATTAGTTTAATCTGACTATAAAATGTGCTGTGTTCTCTAAATAGTCTTAAGAACACTAGAATGTTTTACTATATCTGTAATGATTCTCCATTTTCAGTTTAGGGAGCTTTCCAGTGTTTTTTACTTGGAATTTTTCAGGTGTTCTGGGTGAAGCTGAGTTTTTTCTTTGAGAGATGATACCTCTCTAAACTATGCTATGGGAAAAATATGCGAAGTGTGTAAAAGGAAAACACTGATTATATCAAGTATTTCTCTGGAATATAGTACAAGGGAAAGTAATTATTTCAGCGTATTACTGGATTATATTTTGTTGTTTCTGAAGCTGCATGACGTGTAGTACCATGGATTTGGGAAAGTGAGATGGTATTATTCCTGTCCTGTAAGTGAAAAAATAAGTAGTTTCACAGTTGCATGAGGAATCTATCATAAAACTCAAAGAAGTATAGATCCTTTCTCTTCAAAAATCCTAGAAGATCTGAGTTTGTTAATTGCCATGTAACCCCAATATAATGACTAGGGAAAACCAAGACATCAAAATGTAAATTGAATGATAGAAAGCCTACAAGGCAGGAAACAGAAACGAAGATGAGAGTCGTGGACTATTGTGAAATATGTTTGCGTTCTCTTTTCCTCAGTCAGTATCTTCTGTGCTTTTACTGACCATCATGTAGTTACTGAGAGACTAGCTGGAAAACAGAATTTCTTAATGATTGCAAAACAGGTAGCCAATAAACTGTAGTACAAAGATCTGTGAAGAAAGCTATAGTAAGTTCCTGATGGAATCTTTATGCGTTTTTTTTTGAACCGTGTGGATCTTTCGAGTTCTAAAAATAAAAAAGTTTGCCTTTCTAGGAAAGCTTTATGTGTTTTTTCATCTTTTGCTTTATGGATGTCAGGGAGAAATCAGTTTGTTTTTTTTTCCATGTTGTAGAAATGTTTTTTACAACTTGCAGTGCCTCTATCCAGGGTTTTTAGTTCTTCTTTCATATTCTTTTCCAGTGAGCAGAACAGAAAGCCCAGATACTACTTCCTCAGCTGGTGTAGAAATGCTGTGAAGTGTTTACAGAAATTCATAGCTTCCTTTTCATGGCTGTCTCCTCTTTGCTTACCCAGAGAACCATGGAGCTGTGCAGTAGCTTCCCCAGCAGAGGTTCCATAATAACCAGTCTGTGTTTGTACAGCCTGAATCGCAAAGTATGCCAGGTGCCTCATCATATCTCTTACAGTGTATCCAGTCTGCTCACCTGTCACTGATTCTTCAGTTTCTTTCCCACTTTTTGTCTTGATCTTGTAATTGTTGTATTTCACAAAGGACAAATGTCCTTTAGTGGCCATCTGGGTTCAGGTACTCAGCATGAGGGATACTGAGATACGATTGATGTGAAAAGACTTCTCAGCGGCTGACTTCAAGAGGAACTATGCTGTTAGATACAAGAGGTGGCCATCTACAACCTTTAAATGCAGAGGGAGAAGGGAGGAAAGGAAATGGAGCTTGGAAAAAGGAGTTTGGTAACCAAAGCATCCCCTCGGCTTTTTGCTGATATTTAAACATTTCCCCATTTTTTTTCACTGACATTGATGGTGTTAAATATAAAGCAAGTACAAAATGACAATTTGGCATATTCTGAGAAAAAATCTTTGGCTGAAAATTCCTGATTAGCCTGTTTCCCAGCTGGGATATAGATACTTGACTAGAGCTTGTCCTTCTTTGTGCACCTTATTCTCATACTGTATAAAGCTGCCCAATGAGAACACTTTCTATTGGAAACTAATATGAAAGTGTACAACCTGACTTCTAGGGCTCTTTATTTCTTACACAGGTTATTACTAATCAGGCTGTTACTCCTACAGGCTGAAACAGTAAAAGAGAGAGAACTCTTTTCTATTTTCTAGGTCTTAGGTGAGGAATGTAGAGAATATGGTTCTGGGACGTCATATTAGTGTTCAGATTGAGAAATTATTCCTGATTTCACCAACCACAAGAATATGGTTTTGTAAAACACAGAGAAGATTGGGATTGATACAGAAATATCAGGTTTTCAGTGTCCCTGTCCCTCAATTCACTCCAATGAAAATTTCATAATTTTCTGATTCAGGAATCCAGGACAAGACAGTGGAACAATAAACATGTAGGGCTATAAAGTATAGCCAGAGACATCTATTATATAATCTTTAAGAAATAAAAGCCTGTGTTTCTACAAGGTCTGGTCTGTGAGGTGTTAGTCCTTGGAATGTGAATTCTTGACGTTTTGCTGTACATGAACAGTATCTTAATGTGCTCACCTGCTTCTTGTCTGAAAAAGGAGCACAAAGCAGAGCAGAATGGACTAAGAAAGAAAAAAAACTCAGGAGAGCCCCTTTTCACTAGCTGACAGTTACACGTGTTCATTCATAGCAAGGCACAGAACATAGGTTATCAATTCTCACGTTGGATACAAGTCACATACATGCAAAGCAGATCTTGTTTTTTTCTGGTTCATACCAATTTTTTATTTACTTCTTCCCGTTATTTGGTGCTTCTATTTGTTTCTGAGAAGAATAGGGAATATTATGTAATGCAGTGATGTGGTTAGAGACTTAGTAACAGACACACAGAGCTAGAGTTGTTTCAGCTGTTTGATTTGGAGAAAATTAGGATTTTAAGACTAATTAATGTAGATCTCACTTCTTATACACCTGAATTAGGCTGTATTTTCCACAGCTAGAATGAAATGCAAGTTAAAATATGGAATGGAGTTCACCAGTTTGGGCCAGACAAGCATTGCTGCAGTAAGGTGTTCTCCTTTAACTTAAGGCTGTTTTCCTTTTTGTGTCATCTCTGCTTCTATTGTCATTTGGAAGGTTAATCCAAAAAAGCTTTACTTTGACATGCAACTAAGTGTAGAATTACACAGTTTGCATTAGTGCCTATACAGTGTAAAGAGATAAAATGTTCTGTTCTAAATAACTCAAATCTCTGTTTGTTTAAGGATTCAGTGCAAAATTACATTCTTATTTAAAAATCAAAATCCCCTTAGATTTTCTCAACACTGCTTTGAGTCTTTTGCATCTTTACTTTCCACTCAACTTTTGTAATTCTTACTTTATCTAGATTAATTCACTCAGTTTGTCTTGGATTGTTTTGAGAGCCTTCAGCGTACAAATTTTGCTGTGTCTACAAGGGCTTTATTGTGTCGCTGACTCTCCTTACCCTCCAATTAGATGGAAATCAAAACCTACTTTGTTATGTTGCTTAAATTCTTTCTCAAATTGTTACTGTTTTCAAGTCTACACACAGTAATCTATTCATAGTGTAGCATCATTAATTGAAAAATAATGTCATCAACCAGCTGCTTTTGGTGAGAAAACCAGCTGTTACAATGCCCTTCTAACCAATGGGAAATGCAAATGATGGTCTCAACCAAAATTTATTATTCAAATTCTACTATATTGATAACAACACACTGATCCATCCTGAATTATAAGCAGGCAGCTGAGCTTTGTCTGTTATAAATGCATAGATTCTACACAGCAGTTGCTGGGCTGCTCTCAATTCCATGGCTTTCGTTTCGTATATTTTTCTCTACTTCTTACAGTAACATCTCTGATTTCCTGTTACTTGGTCTTTCCAGTTACTGATGGGCCTCCTACAAATTAACGCTAGGCTTTCTAATTTATTTGATTTGAATTTCTTCATTCTTAGATTTTGAAGAGAGGGCCAAAAGCTGACTGTCTTATGGAGAAGTTTCTTAACTTCTGTATTTGGCATCTGAGGGGATGATTCTCATTGTTTTCCTTTTCTAGAAGTACTGACTGTGGTGGAGTGTTTAGATCTTTCCTAACTTCCTATCTTGCTAATGCTTGGAAGACATCTTGCATTAACACAGGTTTGAAAATTCTTTGCATGTTGTGAGAACGTTCAAACAAAGTGAGCACAAACACAGCATTGTAAAAGCCTTGCCTGTTAATTGCATTAGCGGTCAGTTTTCAGCTGATTTTAGACATCTGTTATGGACACAAGATGAAAAGATGGAACTGGTTAGAGAACAGGAAACATCTTTTTTTTGTCATGAGGATGGTGAAATACTGGAAGAGGTTGCCCAGAGTTTGTGAAATCTCCATCTTTGGAGGTATCTGGGCCTCAGTGGACAGACCTCTGAGTGACCTGACCTGATTAGACCTGCTTTGAGCACAGGGCTGGACTAGATGACATCTGGAGCAAATGAAATTATTCTATGAGTCTTTGTTTCTTATGTATGTAATCATAGCTGAAACAATCATCAATAATCACTTCTCCATGTTCTTTATACAGCTGATAAAAAGTACTGGGGTTAAATTCCAGCAAATGAAACTTGCGTTAGACAGCAGGGAGAAACTTTATAACAATGAGGTCAGATAGACCAGCTTAGGAGGCTGTGGAGTATCATTTAAAGACTGTTAGTATTTTTCCCTTTAGTTTTCTCTTCTCTTAGCTAAAGAACCCAAATTATTTCTCTTTACTGCTATCTCTTGTTTTTCCAAACCTCATATTATCCTGAGGCAATATTGCTATCAGTTTAGAGAAATATTGCTGCTGGGTGGTGGTGCATTGGCTTCCTAATGCCCGTGAAGCAGTTCAGTAGTGAAACCTGGAATAAACTTTATCCTCAGATATCTTGTTGTATGTAGTATGCTTTAGGATCTGTTTCTGGGACTGTTACTCCCTGTTTCACATTCAAGCTAGAATGACCTAGCCTTTTGTGTTATGAGAAGGAATAGGAAATGGGGAGTAGTAGAGGTTAGATGTGGATGTGAGCTTTTTTTCCCTCGAATGATCTGTATGGACACTAGCATGGAAGAAGTGAGCCACGAGGATTAGGCTGTGGTAGCTCCTTTAGTCACAGCCCTGAGCATAGCAAGAAGGTCACTGGCAAACTCAGGTTTTGGTGTTAATGAATGTGAAAATGGAATAGTGGATAATACTTCTATGCATTTCTCCCTCAAGTCTGACTGTAAGGAATGCATTTTGAGAGTTTAGTCACTATTTATTCCTTACATGTTGTTACTCACTGAGGCCAACTGAAGGAATTTGTTTTTTCCGACACATTTAGCACTGCAAGCCTGCTCTGATACCCCAGATGTTTTAGCCTGATTATGTTTCAGCATATAAACATACGATGAGCTCTTACGATGAACACCTGTCATTTTCTTTTGCTCATTTCACAAAAGCTAAAGAACATGCCTGTCTTCAATATAGTATTCTTGAAGTCCAAGGACACAATGTAACACTCTGCTCTGAGATTCCCTTTTACTCTAGAAAAGGGTCTTTCCTTTTTATTTGGATCATAGTGGGTTAGATGTCCAGCCAATGGAAAAGACATATTTTAAATACCATGTTGCTAGGATTTTATATGTAAATTGCCTTGCTTGCCCAGAGAAGTGAAGGAATCAGCAGAAGGTTATGCATAGTTTGTCTCTCTCAATGTCCTTGTCAGATGAATGAACTTTTTGAAGTTAACACGCAATCAGTAAACCAATAGCTTTTTTGGAGAGCCAGCTTGCTTTGAATGCAAAAGTCAAAACTAAGCCAGTGTAGCCTCTGCATTGCAAGTTTGTGCTTCAAAGTACAGAAACCTCATAGGCACTAAGAACTCTTCTGTCCTTGCCCTGATCCTCACTAAGAAAAGTGTTTATGACTGTTTTTATTAACAGGAAGCAGGCACTGAAGATTTTCTGCTTTTTTTAACTGTGTGTTTGAAACAGCAGAAAGACAAGACACATAGGGTGACAGTTCATTGTTCTGTTGTCGCTAATCTACATAGTTACTATCAAGGAAATAACTGGGTATATATGTGGATATATGATTATCCATATCTAAAACTGTGTTTAGCCACAGCTATGTATCTCCTGACCTTAGCTGGATATTGGTATCTTAGTGTAGATGACAAATGTCTGGGTTATTGGAAACTCAGTAGATCTATGACATCATAAATTCTAAGAAATTATACAGGTGGAATATGATGAGGAGATTGGACTGTATGTTTGTGTTGTCCTGCACAAAGAAAGGTCAGGTATAAGACTCATTATAAGACAAGGTTACTAAAGCCTTTATCCAGACAGGTTTGCAAGGTTAGAGGCTACCAGCAGGGCAGTGTGTAGGCATGTAATAAAATCACACGATTGTAGTTTTTGAATCATGTGATAAAATATGTGATGTTGCTGGAATATATAGTGGGGTTTATAGATGAGAGGCTCTAGATAGGTCAGTGAAGGTACTGGTACGGAAGTTACTATTCTTTTACCTCTTGGACTCCTATCCTCATACTTATTACGCTCCTTTCGATACCAACACAAAATCCAGTCACCTCCTCGCACAGATGCAAAGGTACAGTAAAGGATTATAGGAGGGCATTGTTACTTTGGCTACTCTGAAAGCTTTTTGAGAACTGAGTTTGAAGGACATAGTTGTTAGAATCTAGGTTCACTGAATAGCGGAGTATATGTGTGCGTGCCTGGCTTGAGAGCTGGAGAGAAAAGTACAGCAGTCGGTGACCCAAACCAACTGCCACAGCAGGTTTTCATTGACCTTTTTATATTAAATGACTGTCTTGCACTGCTGGCTTGCAGGGATGTACGTGGTACAGTCTTGTCAGCCCTTCACTCAGTGAAATTAATCTTGTGGTGGGGGGAGCAGGGCAAGATTTTGTGGTCTTTTCTCTTTACTCAGAATTCCACTGAAGTAACTCTCATGAATACGCTTACTTGCATATGTAAGAATTTGTAGATAAAGACCCTACATTAACATCCTCTTTTCAAAGTAGTGTTACAAAACCAGAACGCAATCCTGAAAAATCATGCACAATATTTAGCCAAGCTTTTAAATATTTCTGATAGAACATGAGCAATAACATGCACAAGTTAAAAATCTGCTACATTTGAAAAGTAGGAGGGGAGCTCTTTGCTGATCGTAGAGAATGTTAACACATAAAAATTATCAAAGTGTGAAATGTGGATAAGTTCATATGGAGGAAAGTAGTACTGGAAATATTCATGGTGTGCTGCTTACTAATGCCTAGAAGCCTGCTATAATAATCCATCCTCTTTGCTTTGCTCTCTAAAGCTAAACCATTAGGGGCTTGCCTAGGCTAGCGTTTGAGCAGGAGACTACAGCAGTGTTATAGGTAAGCCAAGGAATTCCTGAAGAACACCTGGTAGGATAAAAATCTAATTAGTGAAAGTCTTCACTTGACCCCCTTCTTTCTGATGAATTAGGGTAACAAAACAGGAAAATTAGTCTTATTGAATGATAATGTGCTTTATAACTCTTGTTGAAATGTTTTTCTTGGCTATACATATTTTGATGATCACATTGGCCACTGGGCAAGTCAACTGAGTCGATATACACGATACTTTAGAATATGTTAAAATTTTACTGTAGTGGCTTAAGTTTGTGAAAAAATCAACACATGAAAAAAGGCTCTCTCATTTATTAGTTCAAAATATGAATGTGATAGAACTTTTACAGGAAATGTAGTGAAAAACGATATACCATGTTTTTATTAAACTGTAAAACTAAAGACAAGAATTCTTGATAGTATAGATGAGCCATGATTAAACTGTGCCAGTAAGGAAAATATTAAATGTTGTAGTCTACATTTGCCCTGTTCTCAGTAGTGCATAGTCCTGATGTCAATGATTTACATTCACTAATTAGTTTGTCACCTGCATGTGTGAAGATAAATTTCAGTCACTGTTCTTTCACTTACTGAAGTGTTTTTCAGGGAAATCTAGGGACATGTTCATATTTTTCCACCAAAAGTCTTTATTTCTTTTCTCATTCTTTACTTATGATTTCATACCTGAGACAGAAGGAGCAGCAATTGTAGTCAAGTGAAAGGCCTGTAGTTTGCCATTAAATCCTGCTGAACTTGCTCATCTAGACTCAGCTCATACCTGCTTGCCTAGTTTGGGACTGTGATCTTCATCAACAAGAATCTGAAGCAAAATGAAAGCCGAATCAGTTCAGACCTAAGGATGACTTGACACAGATAATCTGTTAGTACCAAACAGTTTCTGATAAGAAATTGGGTGTAATCATAAACTTGTGCTGTCAGAGTGAAACAGGAGGTATGATAACTCTCCATGCCATGGAGGTTAAGATATTAAAGGTAAGGCACAGACTGGTATAATGTGTACAATTGAGTGATAAAACAACTTATCTTACCTATCAACTTCCATGTCACTTGACATTGTACTCTACATCATTACGGAGGAAAGGGGAAAGACAGAATCTCCGTCTCAAAACTTTTTCACTGTGAATAATACAGTAGCTGAAATGTACTTTTTTTCTCACTCATTTTTTCTTCTCAGTTTCTCTTCTTTCATATATGAATATATTAAGTACTTTCTAACCATCGACAAGTGTCACCGTAGAGAATTGTTAATGGTTAATGATTAGAAAAGATGCATTACAACGGAGAAAGAAGAAAGTTGATGTTTTTGGGAGAGATCCTTAAGAGGGGAGATTTTATCCATCAAAGGTGAGACTGCCCTTATGCAGTCATTCTACGTGCTGAGAATGAAGAAGATGCAAACAATGATATCTTTATGGTTTTTAATACCAACTACTAGACATTGTTAAGCAGTTTTCAGTTTACAGGCAAAGTGATATTGTAACTAGCGAAATTTTTGCACTGAAAAAGTATTTTAGAATTATAATAGTATTAGTGGAAAGTTTTCATTACTGTGTAGCACTTTTGAACTTCTCATTTCCATGCTCTGGGATGAGATATTGGGATTTAAATCAATGCTTTTAACCCAAAACACATTCACCATCTGATGCGAATAAGAAATTAGCTTTATACTTGTAGAGAGGAACTGGAAAGAGGTCATAGAATTAGAAAGACTTGTGAGAGCAGAGCCAGGTTAAAATATAAAATATAAGTTGCAATATAAAATTATCCAAACTCATCAGCAAATACTAATTTATAAGATACACTGTATTTCTTCTATTATAATAATAGAGTCATCTGGCAGAAATATTCAAAATCTTAGTTTGCCAGAATTTAAAAACTGAAAAGTTAGGGGCCATCAGGTAAAAAGTTCACTGTGAAATAATCCAGACTGATTTCTGAAAAGAGACATTCAAAAGAATAGCGCCTGGGTCTAAATCTACACAACATTAAGTAGGGAGAAATGAGATTTCTATTCTTAGAAGTAACGATAGTACTGGGAATAGAATAGAAAATGTTCACCAGAGCAAGCAATTGGTCATTACAAAACCCAGCTTTTTCCTATGCAATATAAGCCTTCTGATGTATTGCATACAACTCTGTATAGCAGGACTGCATAGAAAAAAGCAATAATGTTTTCAGCAAACGGTGTTTTATACAAATTATTTGATTTATAAATCCTCTGCATTTATGGGACTAAGCACGGATCTGAAAATTTATCCAAGTTTTGAGGAAGCTATTAAGGAGTACCATGTCCTTCACAGCCAATACATGGCATTCATGTGCTGATCTCTCTTTTAAATCTGAATGCAAAGTAGATTTTTTGTAGTGTCACAATACAGTTCAGTAAGTCTGCATGTGCTTGAATAAAGAAAAAAGGAGTGAAGGGAGAAATATGTCAATTTAATCAAAATTCTTACTGGAAATTATCAAGAGGTTTTCAAAGATAAAAATTATTTTAGCAGTTCCAGGGTGATATATATGGACAAAAGCCACGGAAAATAAGAGGATGAAACAAGACTTTCTTTCATCACACAAAAGTTGCAAGTGGAAGAAAATAACATTTTTACACAATTATCTTACAGTATATCATTTATCAAACTTAAATTATTTATATCATCTACAATTTTAAGTATTATTTGATGTTAATCTTTTAAATGAGCTGAGGTACTAAAACTCTTAGCCTTATTGCATATTGTTATTCAGTAAAATCAAGGTAATAAAGAAGAGAAAAAGGAAAGGATAATAGGGAGAAAAAAGAATAGAGAACTTCACCCCGAGTTTTAAAACACAATTAAAAGTCTAATACAGCAACAAGAATATTAATGCAAGATTGAGCAACCAAACAGTATAGAAATGAAAGCAAGACACAAGTGACATTTGTACCTTGACATAGTGCTGACTTTTCTCTCGTCGTGTTTCCATGTTATAGATCTGTAAAACCACAGAGTGCACATTCAGTGCTTGTTCTTTGGTTGCACGCAGTTATTTCTCACTACTCCTTGCCAAGCTATCCTTCTGCTTTCCTAAGCCAACACTTTCATAACTGTGGAAGATAGGTCTTGTATTCATTCCTTGTGCTTCCTCTGTATTGACATATGGTTTCTCATCTCATATTTCAATTATGAACACTTGGGAACAGGGACATTTGACATAGCTGTGTTGTGCACAGGGTGGTCCTGATCAATGAATAAGAACCACATTACATATGGCTGTTGCTAATAATAACATTGAAAGTGTTTAAAAATATTTTGTTAAAGGTGTCAGCAAGGACATGTATTTATTTGATGGTGAGTTTTTCACCTTCCTAAAATCCTGGTAGCATGCAATTGTTTTCATAGTGCTAGAGATGATAGGTATTCTTTGAGAAAAATCTGAGAGTATTTGATTTAGGCATGAAAAGGTTAATCCATAAAAATAATAACAGAAAGAAACTTGATTCCAGTCCTGCATGGACTGTACATCAGAACTACTTTACTAATTTCTATGGAGTTGTACCCAATTGCATGACAAGGCATTAGATGATAAATAAAGCAGCAGGGAATACTGCAGTAAGGAGAAAATCCAACCCTCCACTAGAAAGTTTCAATCTGCAGGATTTAAGATTACGTAGGCAGCAGTGGGAATGCTTGCAATGTCAAGGGGCAAGAGCAACAAGAGTTCCTGCTTTTATTCAGGTGACTATTTCAGAGCCTTCTGCTGCACAGCCATGGAAGCATGAATTTGTAACTCAGATTTGTCTGGTTTTAAGGGACTGACCTGAGCTCATAAGGTACAGACTGGTCCAGTGAATGCGTTGAAGCATTCCATGTAAACTGGATCAGCTCTGCTAGCATAGGTTAAGAACAAGCCAGCTTCAGATGACCGGGCTACTTCATGATTGCCTTGCTATTGCAGATAAGAGTCTTTGAACTCTGTCAAACTAATCAGGGATTTCAAACTGCTTTTCCATGACCTGAGTGAGGTTGCTCAGTCTCCTATCTGGCCTTGCCAGAAAGACTGCCTCCTGCTGGCTAGCAGCTGAAGAGGGCTCAGAAGGGAGTTAGGTGTTGCACAGATAGCACTGACATGAGTTAGGTGGGTTTGTATGTGTGGAGTTGTAGTGCTGGAGGGGGGTCAGGTGCGTGCCAGATTAATGTAATCCTTTAAATGCCTTAGACTCCTAAGTTGGTGAGGACAAATGATTACTTGTCTTGTCTTCTTCTCTTATATGTTGCAGACAATGGAAAGTTCTTGCTTTGCATGTCCACTGTGAGATTGACTCAAGGGTAGTGAGAAAGGCAGTAAGCCAAGAAGCAGGCAAAAGGAAGCGTAAGCAGTCACTTGGTATGCCTGGGAACTTTATCAGTGTCAGGATAATTTGTTTTAAAGGTAATCTGGAAGGCCAAATCCACTGGAAAACATAGTCATAGTGTACATACACATCAATTCTGATGTATCCTGAATGTGTCGGACTAGTGCATATGGGCAGATCTACCACAAAGGCAGAGTGTGTTCCTTGGGTGTACTGAAGTCTCAGTGCTTTGCTATGAATTTTTCACAGGAAAACGTGCCCTGTGCTGCTGCAGTGGTTGGGCTCTGTTCAGGCAGCAGCCCATCGCCGCTGTAGGCATTTGCTGTCTGAGAGCACAGTACGAAGAGGTTTGGTTCTACTTCGTCCTGTGTATACAAAGTTGGTGAAGAAACACTTTTGGATAAAGGGAAATGTTAATAGTTCTGTTAAATGCATATTGATAGTGCTGTATGTCATGGTGTGGTAGTCCTGTATGATTAAAATGATCAGGACTACTGTGCTAGTCCTGTATAATCAAAACTTTTTTTGTCATTTTCAGTGAAAGAAATGTTTAATCCTGTTATGTTTGTATCCAACAGGTTTATGTTGCAGAGCATATGGTGATACTTACGCAGACTATAATGACATTCAGGAAGAAAAGTAAAGGAAGTTTTTTTTGTCATAAGGAAGTTCTTTCCACTTTTTCTTCAAGTATCATTTCTTGTTTAGAGTTTTATCTTTCTTTTAAATTTGGGATGTTTCTATAGGAAATAGTTAAAATAACCACTATTTTTAAACCATGGAGGTCTGATTTCATCTTCAGGTCTCTTCTTCCATGTCAAATCAAGTGTGCAGGTTGTGACATTAGTCAGAGTCCGAAATAATTTTAAATATTCTTGTAATAGGTTGTTAAATCTACCAATCTTGCTTAGTTTGCTAAATACATTCATCTTCTCAACTATGGCATATACTGGGTACAGAGCAAGTATTCTCAATGTTCAGTTCACTCTCTTAAACTCTTGCTATTAAATCACCAGCATACTGAACCATTGAAATGTTTTGAAACTCTGGCAGAGCTTCCTGGCTTATGGTGTCAGCTTATCCTTTTTTCTGTCTTTATTGATGGCTTTGTCTTGAAATCTGTAAAGAACTAGTCTGTAAAAATCTGTGTGCTGGGTTATTTAGTCAGCTATTTATATCTAAGTTTATTAAACTTGTAACTGCTTTCCAGCCTCAAGGCATATTTACATTTTTGAAATCATAATCCAAATAAGTTACTGCCATAGCAGCAGACACTCTATGTTCAAATAATCACCAACCATTGCTACAAGAGAAGGCAAAATGCTGCCATGACAAGTCTTTTAAAACTGCTATCATATACTTTATTTTATGAAGACCCAGGAATTTTGGAAGATAGATTCAGAACATACCCTAAATACCTACAATATAAGTCTTAAGCAAAATGAATAGATTTAGTAACATAAAGACATTTGCCAATTATACTGGTAATAATAAGGTGTCTGTCAATTTCAGATATCACCAAGAATATTAAAAAATATAAATTTCATTTTTAGCTTCTCTCATTGTAACTTTTCTGGAACAAAAAACATGCCAGACTACAAGATTTTACAGGAAAAGAAACCATCTGTTTTGACCCCAAGCCAAGATGACTTTCTATGGGCTATAGTTACTGCTGTTGGTTGTGGAAGTAACAAATAGTAAGGAACACTTCTCAGGCAGGATATCTTCTGTGATTAAGGTAAGTGCCTTCAGTGCTTAACTAGATCTGGAAAAGAAACCTCTAGTGTATTAGGTTTTCCTCAAGTGTCTGTAAACTGGGCTAACCTGATAACATCAAAAGCCTTTAATATCAAATGATGTAGTTGTGAAAGACACTCATTTCTGTTTTGGCTCTCCAGTGTGCATAGCGGACATCAGAGGTGATCAAAAATTTGTAGACATGAAATTAATTTCATAATAGATAACTAATAATATTTTTATACCATAATTAGCATGTATTATTGTTTCTATTCATAACGAAGCCCCAGATATGGATCAGATGAAACAAACAAGCAGGTTGATGCAATGAATTATTGAGAAAGCAGTAAAGTTGGGAAAAGCAATTCTGTTATTTTGAACAAATTTTAAAAAAAATTTTTAGAACCTTGATCAAACTTCAAGTGATGTTTAGTCTTAACTGATTAGGAGATAGGTTAGAGAACAGGAAAAAACACAAAGCTAAAATCACTCACAGTGAAAGAGAGAAAAGTAAACAACTAAACAGTGAGCACTCTCTTGGTCTAGAGAGCACGGCAAACATTCTTGAGATTTTGTAGTTACTTAGGCAAGTTTAAAGTGAGTTTTTCCCTCCATGTGTGTCTTCATCATAAAGTAGATGAAATTTTGTAGCATGGTACACTGAATCTGCTAGGTTCATGTCCTTAGACTGTCTAAAGTAATGCATTTTTCTCAGACATGTCATAAGCAATCTTGTCAAAATTTGCCTGAATGGGTTTGCTTTAAATCATAAATACTTATGATATATATATAGTAAGACTTCAAGAACCTTGAAGAAAAAGAAGGTCGTGGCCTTCTGAGTACTCTCGACCACTCATCTAAATGTGGGTCTTAAAGTGTTTATTTTGACCAGTCTCAGAAATGAAGTCTCACAGCTTAAGTGTTTTATCTCATGGCTATCTGTATTTCTGTCTTACCTGCCTGACTTCTCTTTTAAAAATATGCTGTGTTTGTCCCTGCCCCCCCCCAGAGTTTGGTTATTTTGGTTTGTGTTTACCATCTTGTTCTTAGTTCTGTTTGCAACTGTTCATTTTGCTCTAAAATATTTTGTCCTTTTGCTTTTATACTGTTTTTATTGTACAGTTGTTTATCCAACACCCCAAGCAGCTTGGCAGGGACTATGGAGAAGGAAGTTCATATAAATAAATAGTTGTTAAAAGGAGAGGACTGCCTAGCAATAAAAGGCAGCAGAATATGTCTCTCCTGACAGAGGGTGGGCCTTTTCCTTGATAAATGGGTGAAATGTTTGGAGAACTCCCCCTGTGCTCAGAAAGGAGTGGAACATTTGAAGAAAACCTCCTTCTGCTGTTTTGTTGATCTGTTAATGAACGCATTTTGTGGACCATGCAAGTAAGATGTGTCAGGATTGCAAATGAGATGTCTTGCCCTGGCAGGCTGGTGTTTCTGATGCTTTATTTTTACATCTGCAGCAATGGGAGGGAACCAGCAGGTACTGATTACAGTTATTCTGATCAGTGTCTCTGAAAGGAGGAGACCAAAGGTGGATGAATAATTACGCCATTAGCAGGGAACATGTTTCCTAACATAGCTTCATTTTTTATCATGGCAAGTCTTTTAAGAACTAGATTTACCATAGGGTTAGATGTCACAATCCAGATTTCAGTGCGTAATTTTTATGCCTTGTTGTCAAGTATGGCAGTCTTTACATTAGAGGGTTGTGTTCCCACAGTCAGACACAGAAGCCAGCTCACCTACTTTGGCTAGCTTAGGCAGAAGGACATGCTGAAGAGAGAGGGAGTTGTGATTTATGATCTGCCTGCTTTCCCATGTGGGAAAATACTTTCCTTCACAATGAGCTGCAGATTTGAACTCTTTTCAGGTGCACCATGCAAGCCTTACTGCCTTACCATGTATAGATGCTACAAATCAACCCTATAGATACAGGTTTTTATCCAGTGTCCCATTAATGCTTTATTTTTGGCTGTGACACTCTGGTTGAGTTCCCCTTTCTGGCTCAGGAGATACAAAATTGTGCTACCTTGAAGAAAGTTCCAGCACTTTGACTCTAAGATGTTGTAGCATGAGAAGTGTTCGGCCTCTTGGGCTGCTGTTATTCCATTTCACATTGCTTTGTTAAGCAGTAGTAAATGGGTATAAGCACAAATATTCTAACTCTACAGTGTACTAAGGGGAGGTATTTTGCCTATTGATTAGGTTAGCTATTGCTTAGAAGGATTCTAATATCTACTCTGATGAATGCTTAAATTATTTTTAGGTATGAGCAGTGAGCAGCATATGGGCCTCAACTGTTATCACTGGAAAAAAATAGCTTGACTTTGGTTGTTTTCCAGGTTAAAGCATTAACTTTCAAAAAATTTCTTCAGAAACCTGCTAACTGTTGCACTGAATACAGGTGTGTTGTTTTGGCTAATCCCACAAAATTTTCAAAATAATAAAAAATTGGCTCCTCTGAGATTCTTTTTCTGATCCACAATTTATTTCTTTACAGTTATTTACATGTTTGAAATAAAAGGCAATATTAATCACAAAACCCCAAAGCATAAGTTACAGAGAAAGCATAGTTCAGCAAAACAAACTGCAAGTCCTAATGCTGTTCTAGGTATATGCTATTCATATTGTTAGGACCTGAAAATGCTTCATATTATGTGATAGAGAGGACTGAAGTTTTTAATGACAACTGAGAATTCCTTAAAGATCAAAAACATACCCATCAAGTACAGCCTTACATCTCAAATGTTTTTGTGGTTTATCTGTTTCTTCTTGAAAAAGAAATTGTCCATGTCAAGCAATTAAGAATTTATCAATATGTTTACTTGTGCATCTGCCAATGTAGTTTTATGGAAAACCACAATGTATGCAAAGATTAGCAAATGCAATATTTGGAAGATGAGATGTGCCTATTATCCCTTAGGGATTTTACTGTTGCTGATTTTTCAGGTGATGAGCAGCAATACAAATCATCTTTTGCTGAGGAGGAGAATTTATCATTCTTAGTTTCCACTAGTCAATGATTGCACATTTTGTAACTCCTCTTTCATCTTACTCCTCTCTTTCTTGCACCATTGTACCTCAAACTCCTCACCAACTGCTCAGTGACTTCCACAGACTCTTTAAAGCTTCTCAAGTCCACATTCAGCTTCCTGAAAATCTTCTCTGAGATCCATCCTTCCTACTTTTCACCTCATGCAGAATTTCCAGGGGGAGATTTCTGTTCCAATTTGTAGTTCTGTTTAGCTGGTTGCCACCTACATGTGTTGAAGCTTTTGAAGACTACTCTTTCAGAAATGAGTATGTTATTCTTGTACTGTTAAATAAATATTCCTCCTGAGGTCTGTAAAGAAGAGTGCCTTTTAGGTGTCTCTGAGTTCATCCAGCTATGTTGCTGATATATTGCTTGAGATTGCTTCTTGACAGCTTGTATTCAGCATAGCTAATCTGAAATCATTGCTTTTCATTTTAAGACTGATGGGAATTTATTTACACTATGCCATCATATGCACATGCATATCCATAAATAAGGCCAAATTCAGTGTTGACGTAGTATAGTCTCTAGGGTCTCAAAATTTGCGAAAACATTATTTTTTGCACCATCCAAGTATCTCTTCTGTACTGCTTTTATTTGTTTAAGAATATCTTCCTTCTCCAAAGCTCTATGACAAGAGAAGTAGAACCCGTGACTCCCAAGACCTAGTTGTTCACCTTAACACAAGAACTTAAAAGGCTACTGAGTCAGACTTCTCCTGTTAAGGGTTAAGTGTGCTGGTTAAACTCCATGAGAGGTAAGAAATCCTATTTCTAAAAGAGTAAAAATGTTATTGATTAATTGATCTGACATTGTCTTGAGTGTGCATACCAAGGGATGGAAGGGCGCAGCTACCTCTGAATTCAAATTCAAGTGCCGAGAGCTGGGAGCGCCTCCCTGAAAGAGATGCTTTTCAAAAGAGACTTCAGCTCCCAGCACTTCTTAGGTAGCAAGAGCAGTGTTCAGAAGTGGGTGGATAGATTATAAACCCAGACAAATTGCAACCCTCACGATAATATATATGCAGTAGCAGAATTTGTTTCTAGTATGGTTTCAATAGCCGACTGACAGTGAAAACAGGAAGACAGGAATTGTGCTGTAGTCTTCATTTGCTTGCACTTTGGAGCCTAAATGTAGTGAGGAAATAAAAAGCGTGTTTCCTTGAAAATACTCTGTAGTCCTTCCAGTAATCTTGGCTGTTCTCTAAATACAGAGGTGATTGAGGTTTTTTTTTTTTTGTCTCCACACTTGAGAACCAGAATGGCAGAAATCCATCAAAAAACATTACTTCTGTGAAGAAAAAGTTTCTAATGGAAATCTGGATGAAAAGAATTGTCTTAGGAACACATAGGAAGAAAGGTCTCCTTCTTCACTGAGATCAGTCCCTTGCTCTTCCAGGCAACCATGGTCGTAATCCCACTCATGCATTCACCATGTTGACTTCTGCTTTATTAGGCCATTATTGAACTACTGCTTTGCAGCATCCCTGAGGGATCCATAGGTAAGTAGTGACTTATCTATGGATGTGACTGTGTTTCCAGAGAAGAGGACCCATAGTGCATGCACCTACACTTTGCACAGAGAAGGACTGGTTCTGCAGGCTGTTCTGCTCTAGTGTTGCAGAGGAGTGGAGCTGATTTATTCTGTTCTTTAAAAATCACCTAGAGATCATATGTAACCGAGAGAAATTCTCTGAAGAGCCTAATAGTTTTGAATTTAGAAATTAATTTTTCTAAATTTCTTTGTCTTAATAATTTATCAGTATATCATCAACCCTGGATTAATATCATGCAGCTGAGAAGGAGGTCTTCCCAAAGAATTAAAACCACCGAGTAGTCCTTTCTCACAAACTCAGTGTTAAATATTTCACTGGTTTTATGAGATTAGGAGATAAGGTATTTTTGGAACTCTAAACAACTGCATTTTGTCTTTTCCCCAGGTAAATATCACATAAACCCCCATCTCTACACTGTATATTTGTAGGGATTTCAGTCATATTGTAATGAAACGCAAAAGTCTGTGTTGAGTGTTTTTTTGGCCTGTATCTTACATTAAGTATACTTGGCAAGTTGCTCTGAATAATTTAGTCTATTATGTCTTGATTTAGCTGCGGCTCCAACAAGGTTGATTTTAATATAGACTACTTTACAATTATGTGTTTAAAGGATTCTTTTTCCTTAAAATTACAGACATTATCTTAAAATAAATTGTTAGATGTTCCCTTGTTTTTAATAAAATCCTGTGTTCCGTAGTGCACTTCTTTTTTCGTAAAATGAAACTAGCCTTTTTGTAACCCTGTTGCTAAAATGTGTCAAGTACCTTGCAAATGACTGGGCTGAACATACATCTATCTTTTTCATTGGAGATGTTTCAGCTCCTTAAAATGATTTTCTTTCTGCTTATTGTGTGACCACATCTTTGTTAAGAAATATGATAGAGTTCATTCAATAGGAAAGCGTTTTCTTTCACATATGAAGTAGGTAAACTAGGACATTGAGTTGACTGTTACCATCTACCCAAGCAGCATGTCACACTGAAAAACATGCATAGGAACACTTCAAAGAAACAGTTGGATTATTAAAGTTAACTGGTGGAAGAAGCAACTATTTTAGAAGGTATTTTGATTTTACAACTTCCTTTGATTTTCCATTGTCATAATTCTTCATTGGTATCAACAGTTTTTGAAGTGTGCCTATGTGTATGTACCTGTTGCCTAGATAGAACATTTTGATGAAATTGCTTATGTTAATTTTGAATTACATTTTTTGAATGTAATGCAAATAATGAAAATAAAAGCATTGGATGGTTAAAGAGCTTAGCTTCTCCTCTACACTTCACTTGTGCATCTTTCCTTATCCTAACCATGCATGTGGCTGGAGCTCTGAATGTCCTGTCTGCTCATCTTTGCTTTTAGAGTTGCTGTTTTCAGAGCGTGTCTCATAATCTCCACACAAACTCTGACCATGTGCTTGGTCAGGAAACCTACATTTTTGCATATATTTCAATATGTAGCTGGAAGGTAATACCAGGCATTTGTGTGTAAGTTTAGGAAGAAGAAAAATCAAATGAAAAAGTGATCTACACTGCTCTTGATGCTTGCAGCACTTCCTGAAGACAGGGAGCGAGATATTTTTAAATTATTTGGGTAGATGCCTTTCAGTGAAGTCAAAGGCTCCTAACTCCCTGGCTAGCACTTAAGTATCTTTAAAATCAGATCAATGACTATACATTAATCTTGTGAATGAAAGCTGCAGCTGGTGACCTACATGAGTCAGGAAAAATATTTTTCCCTTGTGCACAGTTAACTACAGGGATTGTGGTGGGCTTTACATTTTCAAGCACAAGTTGTGTCTAGTTTTAAAACTCTCGTTTAAAGAGATTTTAAATGTTCTATGGTAATGCGTTGATTTCAGTGGAAACTTCTGACATCCAGCCAAGTCCCCATCTGGCCAACTTGAAGTCACTGAACTGCTGAGATCAGCCAGCTCTCAAGTCATGAAGGACTGACTTCTGAGGCTGTTGAGGCTGCTGTTAGGGTAACTGTATTAAAGAATATGAGACTGTTGGAAGTCAACAAATATATGTGGGATACACATGTATCAAAGGGATATGTATATGAGGGATATATATATGAGGGATACGTATGTATCGAAGACAGAGAATTTCCCATTCCTGTTTGGATTTCATGAAAAATATTTATTTACTTCTTTTGCTTTTGGTCATGGTGGAGAGAAAACCAAGCAAAGAGTAGTGTAAAATTCAGACTTTATATTCTCTCTCAAAATGGGATGTGACTAGAGCTATTGTAATGGTGGGTTTTTTTCAGTCTTGGATTTTTCAGTGTATAATTTTTTTTTTTCAATGTGATACATCCTGTCATGGTCTCAAGGGAACTTGTAAGCTTCAGACCTTCTCCCTGACTTGTACCGGATGCTGCAGAAGAGTCCACTGACTCACAGTGGTCAGGAGGACTCCTTTCCTGGGCAAGTATTTGCCCCCAAGACTTTGTCCCCTCTGGCAGCTCGGTGTCTATAGCCCCTAATACTGAATTACCATGTTTTATTGTTGTAGGATCACCAGTCCCTGGCTCAGTGCCATTGAAATCTGTCTTTGTATTTAAGAAGTTTACAGTTAAAGATAAACAGTTTATTCTATTACTATTTATTCTGTTACAGTTGTGTTCTATTACTATGGAAACCTAGGCATTAATTTCTATGTTTGGAGATAGATACAGGCAATGTATATGATAACCACTCTTGATTTAGCTTGGTTGCAAGGCAATTTCTGTTTCCCCTCAGTTCCTTAGATGGTTCCCACAGCGGCCTAGGGCAGGGGTCTAGCCATTTTGGTAATACTAGTTCTTGAGCTTTTCACAGTATCACAGTATCATAAGGTTGGAAAGGACCTCTGAGATCATCAAGTCCAACCTATAACCCAACACTAACACCAACACCAACACTAACACCAACCATCATCTAAACCATGGCACTCAGTGTCTCATCCAGTCTCCCCTTAAACACCTCCAGGGTCGGCGACTCCACCACCTCCCTGGGCAGCGCATTCCAATGACCAATCACCCTTTCAGTGAGAACTTTGTTTGGTGGTTTTTCTTCCCAAACAGGATGCAGATTTAATGTGTTGTCTTTCTTTGTTTCCCTTTTCTCTTGTTCATTGTAAATTCACTCTTGGGGAACTGTACAGCCCTTAGCATTTATAACTGATTCAGCCAAAGCATCAGTTTATGTCTGTCATAACCTAATGAAGTGTTTTCTGACAACGTTTTAGCCATTATTAGGAAAAACAGTGGAATACCCTTCTGCTGCATGGGCTTTGTTGGGCGTAACACTTCATTTGTTATGAACAAATCTGTTTACAGAATGCAAGCATGTCTCTTTCTAAAGACATTGTGGATTATATGTTACCTTTTTATTACTTGACTTTAGAATACTCTTTGTTAAGCCAGTGTAAATAGTGGCAGTGAATCTGAATCACTAGTAACTCTAAGTAGAGGTTAGAATTTATGGCAAATAAATGCATTTTCAGGCCATGTCTTCAGGTTACTTATAAATGAATATTTCCAAAGCTGGTAGGATCTGTGGCATATCACTTTTTGTCTTCAAATTGGAGGAAAGCCATGACAGTACCTTCAAAGTCACATGGACATTTGTTTTCCTCAAAGTAACCTATTCAGAGGTGCCCTGTCAAGTGTCAACTGAGATGTGCCTTATGAACAGGAGAAAAAAAAGAGGGAAAATAGTTGCAGACACATCAATAAAAAGGCATTCTACATATGCAGTCTTGTGTCAGATTGAAATGATCTTGAAAGTTCTGTTTGCTTAATCACCAGATGAATCTCTCAGGAGGCTAAATGAGCTCCACTGTAAAAAATGTCTTCCATGAAGAGCTTTAGAGATCTGCTGTTACTGCCTGATGGGGATGAATCCAAAGTATAATAAAACTTAGTGATAGCAAAGCATTCTGATGAATTGAGTTTTAGAACTCTGTCTTTGTATTTTATACCAGTGCTGGTGGTTATGTGCTTATATTGCATCCTGGACTTCCAAAAGTCTTTTCAGGCAAGATGTCTCTGCAGAAACGCAGCCAGAGGTTTAATGTATGTTTTAAGAGAGCTGGTGGAGAAAACCTATCTATGTTTGAAAGTATAGCGGGAGAGAAAAGAGGATTTCAGTAGGCAGAATTTCAAGCTGGACTGTGTGTGGGCAGCTACGAAGAACTTGTCTTCTTTTATGAAGAAACCTGAAATTTTTTAAATGGCCATAAGTATTTTGACTTTGACATTCATCTTATCTGAAATGCATGGCCCCAGTGCCTCCAACGAGTGCCTCCAACGCTGTGTACTGGGATTGATTCAGTTCCAATTCAGAGGCAATAATAAAATCTACTGAGTAGTTACTGTGGTTTCCTGCAGCAACTGTGTGCTTTACAGAAGTATTGAGCTAACGATCCAGCCCAATTCTGCCTCAAAATTTTGATATTTGTAAGGAAAACAGGGTTTAATGGTACTGTGTGTCCATTGTTCTATTAGTGTACAATATTGTGGCTTAAAAAAAACTGGGATGGAGATGGAAGGAAATGTTCTTATATAATTAGGCTAAATATATATTCAGCTGTAATCATACCTCTAAAATGTTTTGTGTAGTTGCACCAGAAGTATTTGTTGGTAGAACTGGATTGAATAGTGAGTTGTGCAATCACTAATATTTAAGCGGATGCTCTGAGCTGTGAATCATGCTTTGAACAGTGGTATGTGCTGCCCACAGTGTTCATAGTCTCATTAGACGTCCAGAAGTCTATGGGGCCAGATGGGATACACCCAAGGGTATTAAGGGAGCTGGCAGAGGTCCTTGCCAAACCCCTTTCCCTAATCTGTCAACAGTCCTGGCTGACTGGGGAAGTGCTGCTTGACTGGAGACTGGCAAATGTAACTCCCATTTACAAGAAGGATCTCCTTCTGTGGCAAGATTACCCGGTTAATAGATGAGGGGAAGGCTGTGGATGTGGTGTACCTGGACTTCAGTAAAACCTTTGACACCTTTTCTCACAGTATTCTGATTGAGAAACTGGCTGCCATTGGCCTGGAAGGGCACACCCTCTGCTGGGTTAAAAACCGACTGGATGGCTGGGCCCAGGGGGTGGTGGTAAATGGAGTTCAATCCAGTTGGAGGCCGGTCAAGAGTGGTGTTCCCCAGGGTTCATTGCTGGGTCCAGTCCTGTTCAATATCTTTATTAATGATCTGGATGAAGGGATCGAGTGCACCCTTAGCAAGTTTGCAGATGACATCAAGCTGGGTGGCAGCGTTGATCTGCTTGAAGGAAGGGAGGCTCTGCGGAGGGATCTGGACAGGTTGGACCGATGGGCTGAGATGAATAGGATAAGGTTCAACAAGGCCAGGTGCCAGGTCCTGCACTTGGGGCACAACAACCCCATGCAGCGTTACAGACTTGGGGAAGAATGGCTGGAGAGCTGCCTGGAGGAGAAGGACCTGGGGGTATTGGTTTCCAGCTGAATGAACATGAGCCAGCAGTGTGCCCAGGTGGCCAAGAAGGCCAATGGCATCTTGGCCTGTATCAAAAACAGTGTGACCAGCAGGACAAGGGAAGTGATTGTACCCCTGTACTCGGCACTGGTGAGACGGTGCCTCGAATCCTGTGTTCAGTTTTGGGCCACTCGCTAAAAGAAGGACATTGAGGTGCTTGAGTGCATCCAGGGAATGGCAACAAAGGTGGTAAAGGGGCTGGAGAACAAGTCTTATGAGGAACAGCTGAGGGAACTTAGGTTGTTTAGCCTAGAGAAGAGGACGCTGAGGGGAGATCTCATCACTGTCTACAGCTGCCTGAAAGGAGGCTGTGGCAGAGCAAGTGTTGATCTCTTCTCACAAGTGACAGGTGATAGGACAAGAGGAAATGGCCATAAGTTGCACCAGGGGAGGTTCAGACTGGATATTAGGAAGAATTTCTTTACTGAAATGGTAGTTAGGCACTGGCACAGGCTGCCCAGGGAGGTGGTTGAGTCACCATCCCTGGAGGTGTTTAAAAAATGGGTAGATGACTTTTTGAAGGACATGGTTTAGCAGAAAATGGGTACAGTTGGACTTGATGATCTCTGAGGTCTGTTCCAACTGGAAGATTCTATAATTCTATGATTGTATGATTCTATGAATGCCTCATTCATGCCCATCTGTTGAGATGGCAGTGTACCCACATGCAAGTGGATTGGTCCCTTTTCTAGAAAGTGCAGTGCCAGATTGTTATGAGTTTGGATGGCAACTATATCTAACATTGCAAATAGCATCTCTGTTGCAGGAAATCCCGTCTCAGTATTAGGACTGAAGCATTGATAGGTGACTTGATGTACTAGGTTACCCTGGAAGATATTTTATTTGTTGAAAGAAACTACTGAAACATGGAAGAAAAAGAAGAGTGCCCATCTCAAAGCACAGCAGGGTACCAAGAGGAAGTGTCTGATGGCATGTTCTGTGGCGGAATTGCCTAGAGACAACCCAAGACAGCTATTGCAGTCAGCAAGGCCAGATGGTGTTGGGCAATGGAACAGATCATATGGATCTCTTCACAGAGAGAAGATGCTTATTAATGGAATTAGCCCAAAAGGCATTATCTTAAATGGCTGTGTCATGTCCTGCATTGAATTGTGCAGAGTACTTGCAGCAAATTCTGAAGTTAGGTAAAACAAGTAGGTATTTTTTCTGTAAAGTTTTTTTGGGGCGAATTCACTCGTCCGTGTCCATTATTCTCCAGCTCTAAACATACTTGACGGTTAGCTGGGGACCTTAGGAAGTCTTTTCATCTCCAGATCCACAAGTAGTAGCATGACTACTGGAACAATGTTTTGGTAAAGGTAACAGCTTAAAACATGTTGAGGTTAAAAGCAAACATCTAAGTGCATCTGTGCAAATAACAAAGATGAGGCACAGTTTATGAGGTCTCATGTACAGCTGCAGTAACTGGTACATGAACAGACACTGTCTGACTTCTCTTCTTGTGGTTTCCAAATATTTTTTCCCCAGGTTTTTGTTGTTCAAGGAACAGAAACAGAAGTCTACATTGGGGATTAAAATAAGGTTACTTACAGACTATTAGAACTAAAGTGTGATTGCTTAAAGATAGGTTAAATTAGAATAAGCTGTGTGTTTGCTTAAAGCTTATCATGAGTAGGCCTTGTTTAAATCTTACTGTAAGTGAACTTCAAATGAACTCTTTCCATTAGCATAGGTGCTAAGCAGGGGAGGAGGTACAGGACTGACAGATACATGAGAGGATGAACTTGGGTTTAATTTTTGCCAAGTTGCAAAAGGGGGCCTCGGGGACTGATTCAGGCCAGAAGACAAGGGCTTATGATGAGCTTAGCTGCACACCTTGCAGATAAGAAAAGGAGTGGCTTAGCTGGAAACAGGAAGGAGAGCCAATTGGGAATAGAAGACTCCAGCCCCAAAATACCATCAACTTTTGTGTTGACCCTGTGAAGAACACATCAGGGGTGAGAACTTGAATTATAAAATTTGTAATTGCCCAGGATTTCCTTTGTTCTGGGTCTCTCTGCAAGAAGACACCCAGTCCAGGCTGTAATAAGTGGAGTCTGTGTCAGAACCTAGGGTATGAACTTTTCTTTAACAGTCTAGTATTTAAGTGGGTTTCAGGATCTGGCAAAAGACAGGATATCACATTTCTTTATGTACAGTAAACAGGTTTAGTGAAAACATTTAAGCATTTTAAATGAGATTTATGTTGCTGACATAGTCTAATACATTATGAAAATAAAAAGGAAAAATTAATTATTGTCAGTTTTTCTGGTGGGCAGAGTAGTCTTTTAGAACTACAGAGGGATTCCCTCGCTCTCTTCAGCACAGCCAGGGTATGTGGAGGAATCCTCTGCTCATCCTGCGCTCTTCTCTCACAGCTCAGCAACCTATTGCTGCGTATTTTTCATCACTTTAAGGAAAGCTTATCTCAGGGAAGAACAGCAGGGAATGGGGGTTTTGGAACCAGAGGTGGAAGAGGCTGATATGAAATAGAACCAAGACTTCTCTGTGTTATGTTTCATTTGCTTGTTTTTTGACTAGAAAGAGTAAGGGATAGAGTGCAGCACCCATACTTTTCACCGGGTATATATTCTTTGCAAGAATATGATCCTACTAAGATGAAAATCTTGAGCATGGTTTTTGGTGTAGTGAGCTTCCAGGGCAGTGTTTTGTAGCCCCTTGGCTCAAATCCATTAAAGATCATTCAATTAAAAAAATATGCCCCTAAAATTCACTGTGATTATAAGAGACTTAATGGTGACAAAAGCTTGGAGAGGGCAGTCACCTGAACATCCCAGTGAGCCCTGATGGGAAGGACATGTTCTTAGAATAACCATATGGAAAGCCTAAGAAGCAAGCAAGACATTAGTGTAGCAATTCTTGCTGTTCAAAGCCTTGGTCCATGGCAGACCACATGCAAGTTATGGAAGGATAGAAATGGAAGCTGGCCCTTGGGAGAGCATTGCAACTCTTCTCCATCGCATAAACATAGCAAGAGATTTTCAAAAGACCCAAAAGGGACCCAAATTTGGATCAAGTCTTTGGTGGCTTCCACAATGTACTTGAGCACTGGGCAAAAGAGGAATTCAAATGTCTTTCCATTCAAATGCAGACATGAGAAAAGTTTTGGCCAACAGAGGCTTGCCTCTGCAGCCTTCACAATGAGCTGCAACATGCCAGCTGACACCATGCTGCACTGGAAGTGGCCTTTCTTGGTTGCTAGCAATCCCAAATGTCTCAACTGCTCATACAAATGCTTCGATGCAAATCAATGAGATTTTCGAGACACAAGCAGTTAATATTTCAGCAAGGAACTGCAGATAAAATTGCTGTGTCAGATTTCATGGCAAAGAGAGCTGTTGCTCTTTTTTACAAAATTCTGTGCCTGGAAAATTTTCACATTCCCATTTCAATGATCTGAAAATTTTTTATTTTAGATCAGCTTTAAAATGTTTGTAGTCTCTGCATGCCAATCTCTTTTGGCATTGTTTTTCTAGTTTGGAGGAATCAAAGATGAAACAGAGTATTTTCTACCTCCTGACAAAGCTCAGAAGGCAGGTTAATGCTACAGAATTTGCCCTGATTCTGCAACTGTCCTGATGTGTATTAGGATGAGAGGTCAATACTGTCATTCAGGTGTTGTTGAGAAACTTCATGCTGGATGCTCTATGAGCAAAAGCAAGTTCATGTATGTAGATGCATGTTGGTTTTCCAGCTGATTTTTAAAGGAGAAGTGGGCCTTTTGCTTCGTACTGTTTCTCAGACGCAGAATTTGTCAGATTCCCAGAAAATGTCTGCCTTGAAACCCGGAGGTCCAATAACAGTGAAAAAAGCAAATGACATTTGGTACTATGGTTTGATTAAATGAACCATATTTTTAAAGAAATATCTTGATTCTGCTGTAAAACAAAAAACATGCCAGTGAAGCACAGCAGCTTCTATCTCTCCCAGTCCACATCTGCCGGTTTTGCCCCCACTCTCCTAAATATGTCTATGTCACCCAAAGGACATTGTCCTGGATTTTTGGCCAGTATCCCGGGCTTGAATTCCCACGTAGAAAAGCATTTACTTGGGAAAATAATACTATGTGGCAGGCAGTAGGCACAATACTACCTCTACTGCCAGAATGTACTGACTCCAAATGAAGCCGTGGCAGATGGCCTGAAATATTTCAGTGCTTCCTTTCCTAGATGAGAATTATCCAATTAATTTGTATTATGGTGTATATTGGGTCATTTTACCAGGTTCTGGTCAGATGGGTGGGATTCATTGTCTCTAGCTTTGCTAAACTAAGGAAAGGCTGCAGGTGGGGGAATTGTAGTATACAAATCCCTGGGACAGCAGGCTTCTGGATGAGTGGCAAGGAATATGGGAATTTCTCTCAGAACACCAGGGACAACATCTGTTGGAATGAGAAGAAATGGCCTGGTTCAAATCATGACCAACTCCACCATTTGAGCAGCATTGTTTTGCATAAGGGTGGCATTTTACTTGGTAACGATGCTTTTATATGCGCTATATCTGCAGAAGTAGCTCTACGTTACTGTTTATTGAGTGTTGTTCTCATGCATGGTACTTGTTTGACAGAGTAAAAGGCCAGTAGGACCTTTCTGTTGCTGTGATTAGAGAAATCCGTAAGTGAATGAAAGGTTATTTTCCTTAAGAAAGTGGTGACGCATAGGGAGATTTGGTATGGCTTAGGGAAAATATATGGGGAAGAGTAGAAAAGAGTCAAGTATTTGACATCAAGATTTTGGAGTTTTGGATAGAGAGAGGCTAATGCAGGCATTTTTAATGAGGTGGAATTGTTGGGAGAGAAAAAATGAGCAGCTCTCATTCTGCTAGGTTTATTAGAAGGAGTGACTTTGAAGTGTAACCTAGTAAATACAGTCCATCAATCCAGAATTAGGCCAGCTGCATATTACTGGAATAGCTGAAGGAAAATGACCCTGTCTGTTCTCTCTTCTTCTCTGGGTACGTGTTTTCACTTGGTTAAGAAAAGTCAGTGGAATTGCATCTGAAAGTGTTGTCACTTCACAGTCTGTCACAGTGTTTTTGCCAGCTCCCTTCAAAAGGAGTTGGTGCCTAGAACTGTGCCAGCTGGTGGATCTGATCATCCCGTCACTTTACTAGAAAATCTAAATATACATCCATACGAGATGAAATTTGTCTGCTGTCCTGTTTTGCAACTATTTTGTATTTGAATAAAGAACTACTTTCGCATTAAAGCAGTACTGAAGCTTTCTCTATCTTTCTGTTCTATAGGTTGTCATTTTGTATTTTGAGCCAAGTGTATTTCGCTGTGTTCTCCTAAGATGGGTTCGTCTTCTGGGCTTTGCTACTGTTTATGGAACTGTGACGCTCAAGCTGCACAGGTATTTCGCATAATATTAATTTCCATCTCTGTGGAAGTACGTGCTGTCTGTTTGGGTACTTAGATGGAAGAGCTGCAAATATCATAAACAAGCACTGTTTCTGATTTTTAAAAACACTGTGTATTTCTCCTCAATATTTCTGTTCAAATTCTAATGCTACTAATCCCAGTAGAGAACTATGAATGCAGACAGCATTTTATGAAAACTATATATATCAGCTGTAAAATTGTACAAGGACCTCTTTTCACAGAAGGTGAATATATTTTACTTAAATAGAAAAAATATAGTGTTCATGTAGTGTTCAAAAGTTTCTCTGTAAAGTGTTCAGACATATATTCTTATTTTAAATGTTTGGATACAGTGATGGTGGATGAAAGAGCATACACTGTGGTGGGCATACTTACTCTGTTTTCTTATGGCTCATCAGCCAGGGGCTGCTTTCGTCAGGCAATCACACCAGACAGGCTTCTCACTCACGAGCATCAGTGTCTGCCAGCAAAAATGTGTGGGAAGTTCTGGGTTACGGTGGGGAAAGTTCCCCAGGGCTGGCAGTGCATTTACATACAATTCAGAGGTTAGTATTTAGAGACCCAACTTCAAATCCCACTTCTACAGTCCCTTAAAAGTTGAAGCACTTGAAGCACTTGCCCTGCCAGGAGAGGTTGAGGGAACAGGGCTTGTTCAGCCTGGAGAAGAGATGGTGTTGGAGGGTCAATGTTATACAAAGAAAACCTTTTCACTATCGAGGTTGTGAATTTCTATATTTGGAAGTTTTCAAGATCCAACTGGATAAAGCCCTGAGCAACCTGAGCTGGATTCAGTCTTAAGCCTGCTTTGAGCACCGGATGACCTTATTGAGGTGATTCCGACCTGAGTAATTCTGTATTTCTATATGAAACATGAAAATTAAAAAAAATCTCAAAACCTATTTCATATATTAATCTAGAATTGCTCTCTTTATGAATCTCTTTGTTTTCCATACAGGTTCCTTGACCATTTGTCTCCTACGTTCAGGATACTGTGGTCTTTTTTTAGTACTGAATGTTTCAGTCAGGGAGTGCACCTTGCAAAAGACTGGGCCAACTTAGCTGTATGTTTTATTGTATACATTTGGAACAGTTATGTTAATTAAGAATAATGTGATGATAGAAATTTCACAGAAATTTTTGGCAGATCAAATTTAATCCACAGTCATTGCAGAGTTGGAAAATGGCTTACTGCAGACACCACAAATACTCAGGACAAGCCCTGATTCCCTCCTGCAGGTAGCCTGTGTCTTGCCTCGGGGAAGAACTGATCCGTAACACGGAACTTGTGATCTTTTTAAGTGTAATGGGAGAACCAGTATTGTGTAAAAGCAGCTATTAATGATAACCAGAAAGTCTAAATCTGTCTTTCTCAACAAATTATGTGCTTTACGTAGCACAGGAGCATGAAGGTTATACCATGACAATTAGGAGGCACTGGAAGCACTTGCTTTCTTTGTGTCTCATTTTACCCTTAGCTCCTACTTCTGGAGGAGTTCTCTGAGGTTTCATTAGGGTGAGGCATCAAGGAGAACTCACAAAAGTAGCCAAAAGCAGATGCTTAAGGAAGAGTAACAGAACAGAACTGATTCATTCTTCGAACACCTGTCACAGTGAATTCTACAGTGCCTCATCTTAAATTGCTTCATTTTTATTCATTACGCATTTTTAATATAATGAGCTGATGTTTATGGGGGTGGGAGGATGTGGGTAAGGAAATGAGCTTAATTTAAGAAATCTAACTGTAGAGCTGTGAACATAAAACTAAGTACTTTCATCAACAATGAATTCTTCAAAATAATTCTCTAAAGAAGTAATGATGTTTCAAATTTAACCTTTTGGGTTTAAAAGAGATGATGATGATGGTGATGATGATGCATCTTTCAGTATATTTCTATGACCAAAGGCTCTCTATGTCCTTTTCCAAGCCCTGTATTTTATGAATGAGTTATCTCATTATTTTTACTATTTTGTGACTTTCTACCATCTTGGTGTCAGGATTAATGTAGAATCCTAAATCCTAAATTAAGTAGAAGAATAGAAGAAAGATATAGGAATGTACATACAGACGTGTGTGTGTGCACAAATAGAATAGCTTACAGACATTTTAGGAGAGTGAAACCCAGGAAAAAGAAACCCAGAAGAACAGGAAAGTGGGAAAGTGAGGCACATGAGAAGTTATGGAGAAGGTATTGTTCCAGGTGTGAAAAAAAAGACAGTGACATGCAACGGCTTTTTTGTAAGTGATGATGGTGGGATATCGGTGTTAGTGGCAAGAAAAGAAGATTATATTGCCATGGTTTGCCATCTGGTACAGTGTAGCACTTTCATGCTGTCAGAGCAAGTAGTGACTTTTCATATAGATCATAGAATCATAGAATCTTCTGGTTGGAAGAGACCTCTAATAACATCAAGTCCAATCGCACCCATTTTCTGCTAAACCATGTCCCTCAAAAACTCATCTATCCTTTTTTAAAAAACCTCCAGGGATGGTGATTCAACCACCTCCCTGGGCAGCTTATTCCAGTGCCTGACCACCCTTTCAGTAAAGAAATTCTTCCTAATATCTAGTCTGAACCTCCCCTGGTGCAACCTATGGCCATTTCCCCTTGTTCTGTCACCTGTCACTTGAGAGAAGAGATCAACACTTGCTCTGCCACAGCCTCCTTTCAGGCAGCTGTAGACAGTGATGAGGTCTCCCCTCAGCCTCCTCTTCTCCAAGCTAAACAACCCCAGTTCCCTCAGCTGTTCCCTCTAAGACTTGTTTTCCAGCCCCTTCACCAGCCTCGTTGCCCTTGTCTGGATGCGCTTCAAGCACCTCAATATCCTTTTTGTTCTGAGGGGCCCAGAACTGAACACAGTACTCGAGGTGTGGCCTCACCAGTGCTGAGTACAGGGGTACAATCACTTCCCTTGTCCTGCTGGCTGCACTGTTTTTGATACAGGCCAAGATGCCATTGGCCTTCTTGGCCACCTGGGCACACTGCTGGCTCATATTCAGCCTGCTGTCGATCAGCACCCCTAGGTCCCTCTCCTCCAGGCAGCTCTCCAGCCATTCTTCCCCAAGCCTGTAACGCTGCAAGGGGTTGTTGTGCTCCAAGTGCAGGACTCGGCATTTGATCTTGTTAAACCTCATCCCGTTCGTCTCAGCCCATCGATCCAGCCTGTCCAGATCTCTTTGCAGAGCCTCCCTTCCTTCAAGCAGATCAACACTGCCACCCAGCTTGGTGTCATCTGCAAACTTGCTAAGGGTGCACTCGATCCCTTCATCCAGATCATTAATAAAAATATTGAACAGGACTGGACCCAGCACTGAACTTTGTAAGTGATAAAGGAAAGGAAGAGCAGAGTGGATAGCATGAAGTGCACTGTGTCATGTGATTCAGTATCTTACAGAAGGGGAAATTCATGCTAGCAGAGAAACCAAAGAAGATGTCCATTTGCTTATTGAAGTACTAGGGAGGAGGTATACATTGATTGTGAGAACTGGAAGGAGGAGGATATGACATTAACCTCCTCTTGTAGCTAGGAGAGGGAAAGAATATAGAGCTGATCCCATCTCAAGTGTCTGATGGGAATGTGGTTGAGAAAGGTGGAGAAGCTGATTCAGGAGCTAGACCTTGTACAGCTGGATGGTCCCTCGGCCAATATTTTGTAGTTCATAGTGCCAGTAGATCATAATTTTATCATGCCAATACACCACAATACAATGTCTCCATGAAAAGAGGCTCTTCCAATGAAGTACTCCTCAGAGAAACTTTGTCTTAGAGTAGTGGTTACTGTATAACCTCAGCTTAGGTGGGTAAGGAAAATGAGGTAGACATCAGCTGTAGTGGTGAGTTACCCTTTGTTTTTAAAATAAGTGAGACCCTTTGTCATTTTGGTTGGACACTCCAGAAAACCATGAGATTTGATTTCTATCATATTATTTTCTTTATTTTTAATGGAAGGCAAGTGTGAAGTGGTTTCAGGCAGATACATACATTGTGGGATCTTGCCACCGGATGTGGTCTGTAGTGGTTGTTAGCCCACATGCAACAAAAGTGGGGAAAATTGTTTTGGAGACAAGTGTTGCTGTTGCAGAAATGTAGTGTTGCGAGCTCTGGTTTGATACTGCCTTGTGCAATTGGTTGTGTTTTTAATCTCTTTGCAAGGCAGGAAGAGGGGTAGTTTAGTCAAACTGAGGGAGCTTGCTATAACCATTTGTCTTTCTCTTTCCTGGAAGTAGCATATTTTAGCCACTTAGAAGTTTTGTCTTTTTTTTTATATTTATACAGCACTGTTTATTCTGTAAATCCAATTCCTATGATCTTATAGTATCCTGTGATCTTGTGGGCAGTTATTTCTGTTCATAATATTCTGATAAAATAAATCACTGCATCAGCAGCAAGAAAGCCAAGTGACCCGTCACTGTGAACACCCCTCTGAAGACCAACCATCATGAGACAAACTTTCTTTGAACACTGTGAGAATATTTTATGGGAGATACTCTGTGGTTCCTTGTGAATCTTGCTATAAATCTTGCCCAGGCCCCCAAGGAAGAATTTATCTGCCTTTCTTTCCAATGGATTTGTGGAATGTCACAAATGAGTGATTTCCCCTTTTTTTCTTTATGAAAGCAACCAGTCTGCAACCTGGGTTAGATTTGTCCCTAGGACGAATAAACTTTAAAGAACTCCTCTCTTGCATGAGTTGGCTTTCTGTAGGAATCAGGTTTGGGTTAGAGCAACTGAAAACTCATGTTAGTTTGGTGCAGGTGTTATCTCAAGTTTCTTTATTAACTTTAATTCCTGAAAATGCAAACAAAGCTCAGTGACACCATATTTCTGTATCGTCTATGCAACCTCATGGAAGGAGGATTGACATGGAGCTTTTCTGGTCTCTGACTGTATTGTCTTAAGCAGGAGAAGGAAGAGATATGTGGTCAGACATGAAGCTATGATCATCAGTCATTCCTGCAGAGATGCAATAAATGCTGTACTGCCCGTTTCTATTCCACAAGAAAAATTAACTCAAGAAGCTTCCAAAATTTGCTTGGCAAGGAAGGGCTCACAGACATATACGGTTTGCTGTGGGCTGCTGGAGCTCCCTCTTTGATGCTTTTTCAGCTGTATCTCCCTGTTCTACCTCTTCTCTTTAACTTGCATTCAAGAGAGAGATCCATGATGCTGCTTTGAATATCAGAGCCAGCAGCAGTGTGGAAACTAAGGATTAATAAAGAGCCTTCCTGTATTACTGTCAACTCGCTATTAGTTTTGTTTTCTTGTTGTGATGACGCAGATGAGAGGGAAGTACCTAGTTTCAGCTAAAAGAGACATGGTTAAAAAAGAGATCCATCAGGTACTTTTTTTCATTTATTAGGAAATTAATTTAATTAAGGCATTTTTGGCCTTTTCCAGTATTTTTTCCATATGTAGCAATTTGTTGCCACACACATTTATCTATTTTTGTTTAAATAAACAAAGCACTACATGGAAAATGTACTTGAATTCTTATGTAACTTGTGTTATTTGTACCTTGCATCACTGATGTTTCTTTTCTATGAAATGAGATAGCTCAAACAAAGCAGAAGAGGTTGTGCGCTCCAAGTCCTATAAAGATAAGTGAAAAACATTGTTGGGGTGGAAAACAGACCCTATGAATGTTCCCGCAATGCCAAGGCTGAAACCCACAACGTGAGCAGGTCCATCAGAGCCTGACGTGCAGCAAGTGGGCAGCAGGCACCTGCTGCTGGATGCTCCCAGGCTGCACCTCATGCCTGGCTGCTGGAAAAAGCACCAGAGAAATGGGGGCTTTAAGGGTTAGAGGCAGAGTGAAAGGCTGGGAGATTAGGGAGGAGTGGAGTTGGACGTGGTGCAAAAGCATATGCACATATGGTAAGAGTTCGTAAGGAACAAAGTTTAACTAATTAGATTGGTCATGGAAATATCTGTTTTCTTGTTAGCATGTCTTAACCTAATTCCTTTATTTCCTGAGTATAATTAATTTCTCTTGCCTGCTACAAAGCTTTGCTAGTTGTCTTATTTATTTTTGTGGTGTACAAAAGAACAGAGCTTTAAACATCAACTCAAAGAGTTTAGTGAATTCCATAAAGCAGTCCTACATAAAGCATATTCAGGATGAGATTCTTTTTCATAGTTCTCCTAGGTTAAATAAGAGTCACATTCTCTTTTATTGTGGATTTTTTCCTAGTAAAACCTGCATTATTAAAATCCTATTTAGCTTTTTTGTATCCCTGCCATTTGCAAGAAATAACTAGCCTTAACTAGACAGCATAATGGTTCTGTTTCATATTTCTGAATAAAATATCTACTTTCATATGTATAAACTAATAAATTACAGCACAGCTGTTATAAAGACACTCAATACAAAATTAATCTTGATGGAGAACAGTGTAGAAGTGCAACTAATAAACATTAAGCAAAAGAATCAGTGGCATATAAATCATGTAAAATTATTATAGCACTGTGATCTTGAAAATATTCTCATCTATATCCCTATTAATATTTAATTTATAAAAAAATTTTAGATATAGCTGTACTGTTCTGCGGGTGGCTTTTTAAAATCACCTTAATATAGCACACTTTCTGCTTTATCATAGTATACTGAGTTTGGCTAGGAAAGTTCAAAGAGAAAATGATGAAAGTATGTGGTGTTTTAATATTAAATTATATTGCTATCATGATTAGAGAAGAAAACCCAAACCAGTGGGTTGGAAGGCCCTCTGCGATGATCCACAGGTATTACAAGACTTTTCAGATATTTTTTGATGACGTGCAAGAGCACCATGGCAGATAATGAGAGAAAGGACTAGTTTTGCACATCAGATTATGTGGTAGCAGAAAGACTTCAGAAGTGGAGCTTGAAGACATCCTGTCAGAGTCCTTATTCAAATTCAAGACCCCCTCATGTAGTACAGCTTTATGTTGTGGTACAATACGGCAGTATCTTCCTTCCAAGGTAGGCATGCATTTGCGCATGCAATACAAGTAATGCAACTCTACAGACTGGTGGGTCTTTTTTCATTCTGTGGGAATGGAAAACAGTTGGTCAGTGGAACAAGGTATCTGCTGCTCAGCTGTCTGCTGGGTAGAGTTATGGCATGAAAGAGAAGCTAGGCATTGCATTGCAATACATGAGTTACAAGCTATTTGTGGAGGAGTTTGAAGAGGGAGTTAAGTATGTGATTCACACACTGCAAAACGGGCTGATGACGCTTAGGTGGAAGCAGAGATTTGCAGATCACATGCGCTGATTGTCAGTGAGAAATCACGACTGGAAAGGCTTCTTCTGTTTGGCTCCTGTGGAGGAGCTTGGTACTGTTTAGTATTTTCAGTTGCAATGAGGAACAAGCAGAAAATGATTTCTCATAAAGTTTGTGTATAACACAAATCTTGGAGAAATGGTAAATTTTGTTTCAGAAAGGGTAGTAATGAAAAGCAATCTTATTGCTTGTTAACTTGGGCTTAGTCAAAGAGATACACTTGAACGCAGCCGAAAGGCAAATTATAGTTAGGGGCTAATTAAAGACACAAAATTGAGGAGAATAGGAGTTTTAAAGGTTATCAGTAGAGAACTGATTTTGCAGCAGGTGGTGACATCTTTGAGACTAATACAAATGCATTGTGTCCTGTTCTTGAGATGCATGGATGTGGTTCAGAAAGTATTTGAGGGCTGGGAAAAGTGCATGATACTTTGAAACCTAATCTGTTTTTTAGATCAGCAAGAAGACTGAGAGATGACTTCTTGTGTGGTGTATAAACAAGGAGAGGAAAAAGCAGTCACAAAAGACTTTAATCTATTGGACTGAAGTTTAATAAGATCTGGTAGCTGCAAGCCAAAGCCAGATAAATTCAAATGAGCAATCTGGCACAAATTCTTCTCAGACGGGTGCGTAGTTATTGAAAAAACATAACAAGAGAAATGAGGACATGCTTTCAGATCAAGAGTGAATCCCTAGTTGGAAGATATTCCGTAGTTAAAAATACTACAAATAGAGGAGTTTTATGGAAAAATATAGTGGTCTGTGTTACACAACAGATTGAGCTGTATAATTTAGTGGTTAGTCCTATATTTGACCTTTATTTTATGACGATGCAGCAGAAATGTTAGCATTCAAGTTAGTATGAGTCTATTGAGAAATCAAGCATATTTATGAACTGAAATAGTATATTTATAGTTCTACTATTTAACATCAGCTGCTTTGAAATTAGCCCTGATCACTTACCCTAATGCAGATCTTTAGTACTGGGAAAACTGGGGCCTGGACCAGACATTCCCAATATTAGTTGTTCTTTTGTAGATTATTGTGAGACTCAAAAGTGGCCATTAAGTTCTTGAAAAATTGAGTCTTTATTTGACCAGTGGTAACCAATCACTGCTGATAAAACATACTGTGTTGCCATGTTGTAGCATGGCATAAAGTTTGTCAGCGTTATACCATTCCGCACATTGGTGAGTTATCCTCATATATGCTTTTCTAAAAGATGTCCGAGGTGCTTTAAAAATTTTAGATGCAATGTATTGCATCCATGATCTGAGCTGGAAAGGCTTAGACAACATTGTCTTGACTGCTTAAAGTTCGGGAATACAGAGACAGTAGGTCCTGAGGAAAGCTTCAGGATTTGTTAATTCAGTCGCATGCATCAAACTATTTCTCTTAGAGCTAACCTGTAGTATTTTCAAATAAAAGTTGCCACAAAAAAATGTATTAAGAATTAGAACTGTTTTCTATTGCTGTGTTACAGTACAGTGCACTGGCAGGTTTTATATGCAGCTGAGTTTTGAATTTTCTTGCCCTAAGTCCTACCTGGTTTATATGCACAATGTGAGCCTTTGTACATAATTGCAGTCAGTTGCATATGATTCAAGCTGGAGCCTCTGTTCCTGGGCAAATACAAAAATACTAGCAGTTAATAATCAGTGTAAAATTTTGAGTGCTTATTTCTAATGTGTGAATTAAGTTAGCTAGCAGTGCTAAGTTACTCAAGGGCCTCTGGGTCTCTTCCCAGTCATCACCACTGTTGTTCTCTGGCCCTTCACAGCAGTGCAGGTGTCTTGGTGGAGCAATGTTCTGCACTTGGCCTCTGGAACAGCAACATTTGTTATTTTGTCTGAGATTTCTTGAGCAAAAAAAAAAATCTCTTCCCCTTGCTGGGATTTAAGGGAAATGCTACCTGTTCCTCCCAGATCTGTCTAGGGGAGGTTACAACTCTGTCTGTGTGTGTGGCTGCTGGCAGTGAAGCCCCTGCTGTTGGCAGCGTCAGCCTCAAGCATTGGCTTGCATGGATTTTTGGAAGTGACAACCACTCTTGTGAGCACAAGTCCTTCTAAGCTTTTTGTTTCTCCTTGCCTATCTTTTTATTTATCCATTTAGTCTGGAATCAGTTTTCACCAGTGCAGGCGTTCTTCTTTTTCAGCTGTTCTAAAAACTGTCAGGCAGCAGCAACTGCTGGTGCTGCCTTGTTGCTGTATGTGGGTCAGGGTCTTTCTCTGATATATTTTCAGCATTACTTTGACATGGTTTTCTACTGTTCAATTGTGAATGATGAAAATTGGTATTACATATCTGAAGTCATACTTCTGTTCCAACTACATAAATTTCTGGCCTATAAACAAGGGCCGGTGTCAGAAGATACCATTGCAGTTTCCCCAGGGTTAGTTAAGAGAGAGTTGATATGTATAAACGTGGAATTGTTTGGTGACATTGTCTCACTGAAATAAGGCTAAAAATCTGTGAACTGTTTATTTCCAGTTGTTGCAATCAAATTTGTGCACACATTTTTGCATATCTTCTGTTCTTCTGCTTGACTTGTCTTTCTAATTTTGGCAAGTTAGAACTTTTTTCATTCATTCAAGTACTGTTCATATTTGTTTTATAAAGTTGTGTATTGAACTTTATTTAAACTATGTATTTTCTAGCTCCCCTATGGTTTCCTTCAGTCCAGAAATGACCATCACATATTCCTTCTGACATATTTCTTTAGCACCTCAGAAGTCACTCTCTTTTTGGCATTGAACAAAAGTCCGTAGACTGCCAAGAGCCTTGAAAGTGGTAACAGGAATTACACTGTCCCAGTCATCCCTTAGTAACGTCCTTAATTATGCAGGATCTTTCCTCAGCATAAGTCTGCCCTGTATCTTAGACTGGGCAGGCTTATTTTTCTTTTTAATCGGATTAACATAATCCAGCTCTCGACTTTGCTCCTCCGCACTTCTTCATATGCTTTGGAGAATGTGGCTGCAGTGACCAAATCACATCCAGGTTTTTGTACAATTTGCAAATCATCCTCTCCTTCTTGAGAAAATAGTTTATGTATTGCTCTGGGAACCTCATAGGTAATGACTGTCAGAACTCTTTTTAGAAGTAGCAGTTGATGGCTTCTGGTGAGTATCAGATAGCATTGGCCTCTGAGGAATGAAAACTTATTAAACCTATCAAATACAGATGTTTGCAAGGACATATATTGTGTAATGTTCAATTTTGTCTCTGGCTCAGTCTTTTGTAAGCAAATTTTGTCAGTGTCCATCCTCAGAAATATTGGTTGGTGCTCCGTTCAGTTTGTTTGCTTCCTGTGATGATACCTCAGGCAGGGCTGGAAGCCCCATGAGCAATCTGATACTATTTTTCGCATTCTGTATTGGGATTTGCACTCACACCTGCTGCACAGTTGCAACATGAGGATCACTGATATGGGCAAGACACAAAAATCCTTGTAGACTTTTCTATATGTTTTCATATCTTTGTCTCATTTTAGGGGGGAACATGATGGTGATGGCCGTTGTCTATTTATACTCCTCATTGAACTTTGTTTCTGCGCTGGCAGTTTCTCATGTGGCTTGTTGGTATTCGTTTATCTTTAGCCAGAACCCCTAGCTCTCATCAAAGATACATAGACAGTTGGACAACTGTTCTAGAGTTCTTCCTGTACCAAAATGACACTTACTTAGATTAATGGGGTTTGTGCTAAAAAAACAACTTTTGTGTTTCTGACTGAAATTTAAGCATACCTAAGGCAACCTGTATCTCACCCAGAGAAGACAGTGGGCACACGCCATGCATTGAAGCATGAAGCAGAAGTAGCAAACAAGTGCCGACAATTGATTTTCTCTCACAAAGAATTAAATGAAGTTATGCAGATAGTTGAAAGCAGTAGAACCATGTAACAGTGTGCTAAACATAGAATAACAGAATAATTTAGGTTGGAAAAGACCCTTAAGATCATGGAGACCAACCATAAACCTTACACTGCCAACTCCACCACTAAACCATATCCCTAAGTACCACATCTACACATCTTTTAAATACCTCCAAGGATGGGGACTCCACCACTTCCCTGGGCAGCCTGTTTCAGCATTTGATAATTTGATTTGTGTTCAGAGGAGGGCAACGAAGATGGTGAGGGGGCTGGAGCACAAGCCCTATGAGGAGCGACTGAGGGAATTGGGGCTGTTTAGCCTGGAGAAGAGGAGGTTCAGGGGAGACCTCATTGCTCTCTACAACTACCTAAAAGGAGGTTGCAGTCGGGCAGGGCTTGGTCTCTTCTCTCAGGTGACCAGTTGCAGAACCAGAGGGCATGGACTTAAGCTTTGTCAGGGAAAGTTTAGACTTGATATGAGGAAAAAATTCTTCACTGAAAGGGTGATTGGCCATTGGAATGGGCTGCCCAGGGAGGTGGTGGAGTCACCGACCCTGGAGGTGTTTAAAGGGAGACTGGATGAGGCACTGAGTGCCATGGTTTAGATGATGGTTGGTGTTAGTGTTGGTGTTAGTGTTAGGTTATAGGTTGGACTTGATGATCTCAGAGGTCCTTTCCAACCTTGTGATACTGTGATACTGTGATAACTCCTTCAGTGAAGGTTTTTTTCCTGGTATTCAACCTAAACCTTCCCTGGTGCAACGTCAGGCCAACTTGCGCAAAAAAAATAACAACAAATACCTGAGGTGTGCTCCTCACTAAGTCGTGGTTCTTCCAGTCCTGATACTGATGTGCTTTGTACTAACACAGCATCTTTGTGCCATGTCCCATAAAGTCTCCTGAAGATGAGATTGGACAGTTGCCTCAGCATTTGACGTCCATATTTTCCTTGGTGAGGGCAGCCAAATATTTCTTTTACATGCTTACTTATATTGTAACCTTACAGGTGCAGGGCTGTACCTTTAGCTAGTCTTTTCCGGAGAACCGGAACTACCTACTCCCTTGATTTTTTGTCAGAGCAGCAAGTGACTCTCACTCCACTTAAGCTGTTGCCTTATGGTAAGCAGCATAAATCACTGATAACATAAAAATATGGGTAATTTGGACTCTACTGGTGCTGCTGGGTTCTGCCAAGATGTTCATCAGTTACCTGTTCCTTGCCTCTCCAAAGAAAAGTACAATCGAGTGAGACCTCTTAAATCATACGCATTTTTGTTGGTAAAGGCTATAAACTGAGACTTTTCCAATTATCTGTTTATCCATATATATGTTTAACTTACCAGCTTACAGGATATTTGCTTACCACTTAACTGCAAAACTACACTTGTTTATCATTCACTGTGCATTTACTTTGAGCACTCGGCATTATTTCAGGTGCCATTTTGGTTCATCTGCCTTGGACTGCCTTAAGGTTAATGGTTGGTTCATTTGTCACTGCTGTGGGGCCAGCAGTGTTGCTGGTTTTAGTCCTGTGCAGCGTGCAAGTGCTCAGCTGGAGCAGGCAGACGTGTCATTCTTCAGTCTTAATCTTCAAACTCCAGACATGGCACTAGACAAGGCATCTGTGTTCTTCAGACACCAGGCACGGTGTTTGAATCTGGTGTTTGAAGAACACAGATGCCTTGTCTAGTGCCATCAGGTGACTCCTCTGCATGCCTTTTTGTCCTACAGGGCTTCTGATCCCAAGTTCTGTTTAGGTAATTTATTTGCTAGATAGTTCCCAGCGGTTTTTTGAAAGGCTAATTCTGTGATGCCAGTAATTCCCTTCTGAGTTTTTCAATCAGATGTCAGCCTCAACCAGGTCTGTTACTCAGCTGCTCCACCTCAAGTGACAAGACTTATTCTTCACCATAGATACGTTACAAAGTCTCTTGTTACCATCTTCTTTTGGGTGTCTGTTTAATATACCACTTTTATGAAGAAAGTCCTGCAATTCTATATTTCAGTTTAGTAGTTTTGTAACTAGCTGTCACTCTCTCTACATGCTGTTTGCTCCTCCATGCTCCTGTTTGCATGTGTGCAGCTTGCCTGGGTTGGAAGGGTTTCTGAATTCCAACACCAAGCACCATGAAACTGCTTCTTGAGCTGAGAAAGATAGGTTGACCACAGAGAACTGAGTTGTCCATATTTTGTTTCTTTTCCTTCTGTAGCATTTAGAAATCATGCAGAACTAAAGTCTGCATTATCCAGTGGGCACAATCCAGTCAGCATTGCGTGGCAAGAGGGACACAGCCACCAGCTGCAGTTGCTTTCTGCCAGACCTGCCTAATGGCACAGTTCCCTACAGCTGGCAAGCATGTTCTTGTACAGTCATGTAGTAGCCAGGATGTCATGTGTCTTAAACCTGCAGTCCAGCCAGAGTGCACAGGTTTGCTGGAACAAACAAACAAACAGACAAACCCAAACAAACAAAAACCCAACCCAAAGCCCTTTTGAAAGAAAAAAGAATTTATAAACCAAGTCAATGAACTTTGTAGTTGTTTTATGAACCTTGCTTCTAAAAGCAAGGCCACTGACAGATATCATCCTGGCAACGCGAACATTACTACTTATGCCAAATCCTGAAAGTCCTGAGTGGGCTCCGCAACCTCTGGAATGAACATAATACTGTTAGGAAGAGCAAAATTGAGTAGCCTGAAAGATACTGAAAGTCACAATTAGGGAGACAGGTTTTGTAACTCTCTTCTCAGAAGGCAATGAACATTTAAGCTTAGCTGTTTCCTAGCTTGTTGCAGCCTGACTGTAGCCCTAACAGGCTTGGATGTCTGAAGAGCTGCCAACATGCCCTGCCCTGGAAAGCTTCAGGTCTGTCATCATGCATCTGCATTAGCATGCAAGTCAGAGTCATCAATGTTATTTAAAAGACTTGTCTGGCACAATACAGAAACGAAATAATGTATCTCAAGACTATTTTCTGTAAAATGTTTTCCATTCTCTTTTGTCTCCATGTTCGGTTAGACTGGGCTGATTTGTTTATTTTAATCTTCATGCTATATGAAACACCACATTTAATCTGCTTGCTATAACCAAGAGTCCAAATCTGTTTCTTGTGTGATTAGCTGTTGTTGTGTGGATGTCACCAACTCTGAATTTGGGTCAATTTCTGACTATTAATAAGAAAGGAGTCTTACTAATTCCCCCTTTTCCCCCTGTTTGTTTTTTTGGGTTATTTGGTTATGAAGCATGGTCACCGCCACTGCATTTCTTAGCATTAGTTGGTGTCTCTCTGATTGGAATATTTATATTTAAATAGCTACTCAATAAAGAAAAAATCATGGCTAGCAACACTTTTGTAATGTTTATGTGACCTCAGAGTGGGACTGGGGCTCTTCCTCCTTATTTCTTCTTTGCAGATTTTATGGAGCTTTGACCTCTCATTCTGTTCAGTCCATTTTGTTGTTAGTAGAGTCTCATTGCTATATGTGAGTACGTTGCCTGGGTCTGTGTCTTTTACATTTTATTTCAGAGAGAACCTCTGAGTGTTTTATCTGTCTCATAGCAATAAAACTTTCCTCTTTCTTCCTCAAGATTGTGGGATTTAGATTAGCTCTCTGTGCTTGCTTAATGCCCTTTTAGAACATCAGAATAATTTTAATTCAGTTTATCCTTAAATAGGCACATTATTCTTGTTTTTCTAGATTGGCTTAGAACCCTTGACAACTAAACCTTTGACCATAATTTAAACTTGTCATTTTTTTCATTATTTTATGGCAAACATACAAAGCAATACTTTTCACAATTCAACTTGTCAGATGATCCTGTTTCTTCCTGTGCATATGAGAGGAAACACATAAGATGATAATTAGTGTTTCTTGCAGTTGACTTTTTAAACTTGAATATTTTATTGCAGAATGACAAAGGAGCAGAATGTTTCATTTATTTATTGAAGTTATATGTTGCATTGATATATATAAACTCGCAGGGGAGTGCGAGTATTGCTTTCCTCTCTTCATTAGAATGGGTGACATTGTCATTTAGTAATAAATTCAGAAAATAAATGTGAAAAAGTGTACTTTATGGGCCCGTGGGAGCAGAATTTGTGATTGTGAGATATTCAATCAGAGCTCTGAAGATGTTCATAGAAGAGGTTATACAAAAGGTCTTCTAATACAAACTATGCTTCTAATGCTAATACACTTCTAAAGCATATTAATTCTTAAGATTTAAGGTCTGAATAAAAAACTTGTTGCATAAAGCATACCAAGAAAGTATTAGTGACTTCTGAGTTTCCTTCATCTATCTATATTTCTGTATACTGACTACACAAAGATATAGAATCACAGAAGCGTCGAGGTGGGCAAGGACCTGTGGAGATCATGTAGTCCAACCTGCCTGCTTGGAGCAGGCTTAACCAGAGCAGAGCGCTCAGAGCCGTGTACAGTCAGGTTCTGAATTTCTCCAAGGACAGAGATCCACAACCTCTTTTGACAATGTATTCTAGTGTCTGACCACATTTACAGAAAAGAAAAGGTTTTTTCTTATGCCTAAATGATTTTTTTTTCTTCCAGTCAATAGGAACCTCCCCTGATCAACAAGGCCTTTCAAAGCGGGTGAGAGTGGCCATTGAGAGTGACTTCAGTATATCCAGTTCACTTAAGTGTTCCCTAATATGATTCTTCTCCAGGTTTAAATCTTCTTTGCTCTAAACTTGCCCAATGGTCTTGGGGACCTGGGATTTCTGAAAGCGAGTCCTACTAGTAAAGACTGAGGTGAAGAAGGCATTGAGTATTTCAGTCCTTTCTGTGCATTTGCTACCAGGTCCCAACATCATTCAGCAGTGGGTCTTACACCTGTAGAAGCCTTTCTTGTTGCCAGGTGAATGTGCCTTCACCAGACTGACCTCCAGATGGGTTTTGGCTTCTCTGAGTCCATTGCTGTATGCTCAGACAATGTCTCTATATCTTTCCTGGGTCACCTGAGTCCTCTTTCCACTTCTTGTATGCTTCCTTTTTATGTCTGAGTTTTGTAAGGAGCAACTTGTTCATCCATGCATGCTTCCTGCCACCTTTGCTTGATTTCCTGCACATTGGTGTGGCCCATTCCTGAGTTTGTAGGAGCTTGAAGCTTTTCTCACTTCTCAGGATACTGAGCTTCACCATTCATGGTCACTACAGCCAAGATTGTTCCTGACCTTCACAGCCCCAGCATGAAATAAGCATGAAGTCCTGTAAGCATGAAGTCCAGCAGAGTGTCTCCCTTCCTTGGCACCTCAGTCATCTGCATCAGTTATCATCAGTTCATTCCAGAAACCTCTTGGGCTGCCCATGCCCTACTATGTTGCACTTCCGGCAGATTTTAGGGTTGCTGAGAACCCTCGTGAGGACCACGACCTGCAAACATGAGGTGTGTAACAGTTGTATGAGAAAGGCCTTACTCGAGACCTACTGTCTTTACATTCCTGATCAGACATTCTGTAGCTCTCAGGTGGCTCAGCTGGTATCCTAAGGCAGAGAGCTCCATGCATCCCAGCTGCCATTTCACCAACAGGTCACCTTGTCCCTGCGGTCTGTCCTTCCCAATGTGTCTGCAGCCATCCATGGAGCACTCCAGTCCTGTGATCAGCAGTCATTTTTAAGGACACCATTAGTGCTGTCACTTGAAGGAGTGCTCCTCGCTGCTGAGGCACATTCAGCAGTGTGGTGTTGCACAGCATGGGGCAGGAAACTGCAAGTATTTGTCAAGACATGCAACTTCAGTTATTTTCACAAAATTTAAATTGAGACGGACGTTCAGAAACCAGTTTCCAGGAAAGTATAGCTTCCTCAGAAGTGCTCATGGCTAACCTAATTAGCAGTATTTTCTGATTACTACACATGCTTACACATATTGAGAATAAATATAGTTGAATGAGTATTTACCTGGCAGTAGAACATGGAAGCTTATGAAAAGATTAATTTTATTCAGATACTGCTAACACTATAGAATCATTCTGGACTATGATTCTTTACATTTCTTTTAATTGTATGTTGTATTACATATGAAACATTGGAAACAGAACATACAGAATGCAGTTTATCTCCTCTGGAGCACAAATGTAACTGATCTGTTTTACTACCAATAGTCAATAGAGTACCAGATTAATGCAGAAATGCCATACAGAAAAATACAGGGCTGGTTTGCACTGCTGTGTACCATGTTGCTCGTACAAGCCAAGTTGAGGCAAATCGGAGCAGAAGAATCCATACCTTTTCAACAGTGTGTCAGCTGTTGATTTTATACTGATTTTCTTGTTATTTGTTCCTTTACTATAGTATTAGAAATAGAAGAGATATTTTCTTCTCATTCTTCTGTACTGGACTTTGCTCTGACCAGAATTTGTTTTCTGCTGTGCGCATACTGATGTTCGTTTTCTTACACGGTCATTGCTCCGCTTGTTCTTCTTTCAAGAGGGGTGTTTGATATACTGGAGTATGAGCAAGATTGGACCTAAAAGATTCTGTTTTCTTCTGTGTATTGTAGAATATTTTTTTTAAATTTCTTAGTGAATGCTAAGCTTGTTTTGAGAATTTAAAAATATAAAATAAGACTCCCAAAGCAAGGAGAGGTCTGCAGGTAGTACTGCAATCTTTCATAGCATATCTGCATTTCTGTATTGATAGACTAGAGGCGTATTTTTTATGTGAGGTTGTTCCTGCATCTTAAATATCTCATGTGAGCCTGTAGTTTGTATCAAAGGACGTGAAGCTGCTGTGGAACCTCTCATATTTATCTTGCATGTTGGGCTTTTTTTCTATGCAAGTCACTGCTCCTCCATGACAGCAGCTGGCCTCTTCTTGCTTAACATAGGCAAGTAACTCAAAACCCAACTAAACAAGGTCCTGAGTAACCTGCTCTCATTGATCTAGCTTTGATCAGGAGAGTTGGATTAGGCAATATCTGAATCTCTCCCTTCCAAACTCAGCTGTTTTGGCATTCTGTATATTAATTGACCAGAGCCACAGTAATGTCCCAGATGCTTCATGAGCTTTAATACCCTTGTCAGAATTTTCATTCCCTTCAGTGTAATATACTCTGGGTACATATTTGCACAGCATTATTTTTAATAATAACAATATTTTATCACATGGAAATTTTATCCAAAGAAATTTTGGTCTCAATTTCTATCAGTGGTAACGTTTCTAAATCTCATGACAGGTGGAGATGTTCCTGATTTTATCTGTTGCAAGAGTAGTTTGAATCTTATCTTTCGCAGACAAGCTGAAGAATAAACTTTCCTTTCAAATACACATGAAGGTCTTAGCTGTGATACCTGCATGCACAATCGTGAGATAAAGTGAATATTTATTCCACAAGTGGAAGGAGAACACAATGCTGATAAAGAGCTTTGTTTTCAGTAAAGCTGATATAAAATACTGCTGCCTGTCAATCGTGTTATAAAGTAATTAACATTTATTTTATTAAAATGGGCACAAGCCCTTCAACAACTATTACGACTAAATATTAGAGTTATGTGTCTTTCTGCAGTTCTCTGTACCTCATTTCATTAACCACTGTCAGCTTTGCATCATGTAATAAGGGTACTGTCAACCCAGCACTTCTTCTTGAATTCTACTGAAATACAGAAGGCTGCGTGGTAGATTGGAGAGATTTGCCTCCAGTGAGTGTGATAACTCTTTCTTATACCTGAAGGAAGTAAAGTAATAGGACAAGTTTTCTCTCACATCTGTGCTGTTTGATTTTCTTCTATGGTTATGAATGCATGTAAATGAGAGCAGAACACATCAAAGACCGGAACTTTCAGTGCATCCTCATTCCTCTTTGTCAGCATCCTTGTTGGTGAAAAGAAACGCAGATTTGCATTGTTCTTGTTCATGAAAAAATAAGACTTAGGAAAAGGTAGATAACTTTGAGTGCCAAAATGTAACAATTCTTCATGGTTAATTGGTGTGGACTACTAGAAAAAGAGATTTTTCTATATATTAACTGTATTAATTTGAGGAAAAATCATGAATATTGCAAATTTCACTTATATAAATTTCATCAGTGTTAGCTGGAATTCAGGATTTTTTATTTACTTTAAAATAAGATTTCCATATCTGTGTATAATTAGCAATAAAGTGATAGGATTGGGAGAATGATGTGATAAGAAAACATATACATTTATATGGCTTTATTTAGATATGTAAAGTTGCACATGCTCTTGGTCATCCAAAATGGAAGCAGCTATATGAACCTCTCAGCCAGTTCACAGTAACTTCCAGCGCTGAAACATTCTGACAGAAGTAAAGTGGAAGGAAAAGGATACTCTACAAAAGACATGGAAGAAATAGAAGGGCATAAAATTGGTGATGTATTACAGTTTATAAGATGAGGGAAGTTCCTGTCCTTTCAATTGCTGATGTTTGCTTCCTGCATCTTTAGTAATGGATTGCCATTTTAAAGTAGTAGGAAATTCAATTCACAGCAGAAAACAAGCACTTGCAAATAAATAGACAAGGAGATAACTTTAGTGCCAAATGATTCTGTGCATAGTGCTTTGGTGAGCACTCCACAGGTACCGTATGTCTCCTGATCTCTTTCTTTTCATTGGAATTTTTTTTCAGGCAGTATATTTAAACCAACATTTTTTTAAAAAATACTTCTCTTGAATCTTCTCTGACAATGTGGCTAGACCTACAGTCAGTGACAGTGTTAGGCTGTATGCACCTTCTCTTGCAGAAACCTCCTCAAAAAAAAGCAAAGAGAAAACTCAAAAGAATAGGAATCTTTTTGCCTTGCCAAGATGAATGATCAAAAAACTCAAAGCAACCACTTACTTCAGGCTAGAAATAGCAGTGTTTGTGCCTAATTCTTCATTTGTGTACCGTGCCCTTGCAAGGCAGGTCTTGATTTGATCTAATGTAGTGAATTTTTTAGTTGCCTCAAACTCTTCACAATCTTCTCTGGTTCTTGGGAATTTTGTTTCCAGGCTTGTGGATCTGCTCCATGTCTCCTACTGTCACCCCCTGCCATCTCCCAGATCTCTTCCTGAGTTTGCTCAGCAGTCCATTGATGGACAGGGCAACATTGCTTCTGCTAGAGATGCCTACTGATTCCATCTTTTCTTGAAGAATTCTATCTTTAATGTCTTACAAAAGGAGCGAATACTAGATGTCACATGGAGTTTGAAGATCCTCAAGAAAATCTCATCAACATGAGAAACTCTCTAAGGAAAACAATTCAAGTTCTAGGGAGAAATTAATTTTACTCTGCTTTTCATCTCCTCCTACGAGTGTTCAGAGAAATCATTTGGTCACTGAATCTCCTGTGATGACAAACTCAAACTCAGAATCTGTGATTAGATTTTGTTCCTTTAGAGCGGGGATGGGGAACCTTCTTGTTACTGGGACATGGGAGACCGTACAAATACCTGTACTGGTCTGCTCATTAATAGGTTCCCAGGGACCATTCTCAGCCAGTAACCACCCAGCCTGAGTGAAATGAAGAGCTACATCTGGCCTTCAAGCTGTAGGCTCTCAGATCCTGCTCTAGAATTCCAGTAGCAGAACTGTATGATATTATTGTAAGATCATCATTAATAGTTTTTAATGTTGTTAATGCAGGTAATAAGTCAATAGAGATCACATAAAAGCACATTTCATTTTATGGTGTTTTAGTATAGAAACTTGGTATATAATTAAAAATAAAAGCTCAGTAAATTAAATTTTTATTGAAATTTTTCTTATCTTGTTCAATCCACAGTGTAGCACATATGAAGTAACAGTCACAATATCATAATAACCTCATGTGTAATGAGATACAAAAGGGTGAAACTGTGGAGCACCATCTATGAACATTAAGACATTTACCTGTGCAGTTATATTTAGGTTTTTCTTTAGTTGTTGATTACTATTTAGTGCATTTCTCAAACAGCAAAGTATGATGATCTGTAAATATGCTGTGAATATATAGTTCAGTCCTCACTACGAACAACTGCTAGAAGAGTGAATTTAATTCATTCAAGTTCACTAAAGTTTTTTTTTGCTGCTTTTTGATCCAACGAAAAGCCTTACGTTGTTCTTATATAGTACCTTAATAAAGTAATCTTATAACTTAAATTTGTAACAGTGGTGAAATATTTAGTGCAGCTGCTAGTAATTGTGAAATTTTATAGTCCTGTTGAAAATCTCGTATGTATTGTTTTTCTTAAAACTGCCACCTTTCATATCATGCAAGTGGATCATGGTATCTGCTGGTTTTAGCTTAAAAGGAAGGAGTTACTTTGTTTCTGTAGTCACATTAAACATGGTGTAAAGATACTGTCCTTTTCTAAGTGGGGCTTACTGTTCTCTGATCAGTGAACTAAGAAGCAGCAGAAAGGAAAGAAAATCTTTTTGAATCAAGATATGCAACCACCCCCAAATTTATTTTCGCCTGGATTTGGGCTTTATCCATGGCAAGACTTTTCCTATCTGTAATGAGACTATTTTAAGAAAAAAAGTACAAGCTTTGGCATGAAGTTTTGATCAGCTGCCTTACTGCTGATCACTCACATTCAGAAAGGTTGTTGAAATTGTGAATGTTTTCAGCAGGAGAGGCTGTCTGTCTGGAGTAGCACTAACAAGGAAGGGAATTTGTGTCATCCCTGCTGGTTTTACTCAACAAGCCTTTGTTAAATGACACATTGTGAGCCTGGATCAGGAGTTGGCTTTTGTACGTTCAACTCCACAGCGCTCTGTGAAGCAAATTTTGTAATGAAAACCTTGAAAATGTTCTTGACCTATTGCAGGAAAGGATTATCAGGAGGCAGTTCTTGCATCTATTTTCACAGCGTAAGCTTCCTGGTAAATAGTGACCTTGAGATCTTTTGTACTACCTGTTCCAAAAGTCTTTGATAAGAGTAAAGAACTGAATGGCTTTAGATTTACAAAAAGATAAAAATCACCTGATGATTTTTAAGAAGCAAATAGCTAGCTTGGCAAAACTTTGTACAGACTAAAGGATTTATAACCTTCAGTCTAAACTACTAGCAACAGGAACCTTAAGTATGAACTAAGGTTCTGCCACAAAAAAAACCCTCAGATTTGAATGAAGAAGTCAACAAGATTGGTTTGGAGAAAAATGTCTGAGAAGTGAGTGAGGGGTGCAGTTATTGAAACGTATCTATCAGGAGGAAATTATTGAAATGGCTAGTTAACCGTTTGGTAGCAGACTCGGATGGCGTTGTGCCTATCCCAGCATGTGAGGATTTTCAGAATTGTAAGGATCTCACATAGGATTGTGTGATCATGAGCTCTTGACCTTGGTGCCACCGAAGCAACTGTGTGACATAACTGTAAATATGAATAGCTTGGAAATAGGAGATGTGTCCCTACTAGTCATCCGGGAGGAAATTAACGGGCTTTTTGTTTGACGGTGTACCTAGTCATGGTGTGCTCTGTAACAACTCTGCCCTGGTCAGAGTTTGAGAGTGGAAAGTCAGATGTTTCACAGGCACTCTATAGTTATACTAATCTCAGCAGGATTCATTGGGGGGATTAGTGCAGTAAGTGGTTTATTACAAGAGGTAATTAGCACAAAGCTGATGAGGATTTCACCAATAAGGAGACTGGGTCTGCATCACTGAAACCTAGTCACATGACATGGCAAGGCTCCTTGTTGAATCTTCTTACCTCTCAGCTCCCCAGCGCTTGGTGCATCCATTAGCAACACTCCCAGGATGGATAAATCCAGTGGAGGAACAGCCATGTATGATGAGACCCACATGGTTCATAAGGTGATATGAACAAAAGCACTTCAGAAAGTAACACACACGTACATAGTTTCAGTGTGCCCTGCAGTGGGAGCTATTAGGCAGCCTGAACAGATATGAGCAGTAGGGCAGGGAGCTGAGGACAAGGAGGCGCTGGTGAAAAGCAAGCCTCAGCTAATCTGTCAAAAGACTCCAGCTACGCTCCTTGGAACTGGCTGCCAGCAGAGAAAGCTTTTTGATCTATAGTCCACCAGGAAAGTAAGCTTTTCTCAGGTGTAAGGAGAAAATAAAGCATATATATAGCATGAAAAATGTCAGAATCTAGGCTACATTTAAAGAAATAAATAATTTCATTTGCTCATTCAAGGCTGGCTTACTGATTGACAGACAAAAGCTACTTCAAATCAATACATTTGCATCAAAACAAGTCATGGACTCTTTCCATGTTATTTAATATGCATGATAATGAAAGTCCAATGCTGCTCATGTGAGAATGGGTGAGTGGTTCTGATTGCAGTGGGAAACCTATTGGACTCCTGTTGCTTCCCAGTACCCGGAGCCTTCCCTTGAATTGCATGTGATTTTCCTCCTGCCTTCCTTAGTCTGTTCAAACTCTTTGAAACTATAGCAATACAATTTATCTCTTACACATTGATCCAGAAGGGGGGCTTTCTTTAAAGTAGTGTAGAACTAGCTTTATATATGTAGTATTAAAGCTAACGTGGGAAGCTACTATACAGAGTAGGTTAGCATTAGGTCATGACCCAAATGTCTTTTCTTATTAATGGTGGTTTTTACCAGGCACTGAGATAAAATATTTTTAACTCTTCTTCACAGCTTGCTTTTCTAGCCACTCATCTGATTTGAGGCCAAGCATATTTCCAGTACAAGAGGAAACGTCCTGCAGGACAATCTCCCTCCTGGTGTTTCCAGTACCATGGGTACCTGGGGTTTACTTTTTAATTATTCAGCAAGCTTATGACAATGTCCTGGTTCTGGCTGGGGAAGGGTCTATTTCCTGGCTTCAGCAGGGAAAGAGTTAGGAGATGGGAAGGGACATAGCTGGGGCAGCTGACCCAAACTGACCAAAGGGATACTCGATACTTTAATATCATGCTCAGTATATATGTGAAGGGTAACTAGTTGCGGGGGTTGTAGTTAGTGACATGGTTCGTGGCATGGTTGGTGATGTGGTGATCATGGTCCAGTTTCGTGGCTGGTTTTCATGGCATGGTTTCAGGTGCACAACTGTGGAGCACAGCACAGGATTCGCGATCAGGAGCACACATGATTGTCAGTGAGCAGTGAGCGTTTTGCATTATGTATCACCTGTTTTGTCTATTCTTTTATTGTTATTACTGGTTTTTTTTCCTCTTCCTTTGCTCCTCTGTTAAACTGGTTTTTTTATCCCAACCCACGAGTTTTAGCTTTTCTTTCCAAGTCTCCTCGCTACTTGTGCTGGAGTGGGGAGTGGGGAGGGAGTTGTTGCGTGGCTCTTTGTTGCTACTAGGCTCCGTGTGATTCTTTGTTTGCCAGCCAAGACTAAACCACAACAGTTATCATAGTGGTGTCACTGTGCAAACTAGCTTTCAGCCAGCTCCTGCTCTGTTACTAATGAGAAAACCCAAAACCCACTGCGTTTGTAGGTTAGTCCATTCTTCTAGGAATTTGTTTCCTTTTGTGGCAATAGTCTTGTTGATAGTGTATTTGCTATTCCTGAAATGGAAAATGTGGGAGATATCCTAGTATCTACGCTTCGATTTATTACAAGTGTGGTGTGAAGGAGTTGAGATATTTTGATAGTTATCAGTGATATGTGGCCAATTTCTTTACCACACATAGATGGAGACTCTCAGAAGTACTCATACACCCAAATAATTGCCAGAACCACCTTTTCTAATTGTACCTTTTCACTGGACAGGACATGATGTGTATGATGCAGGTCTTGCCATGTTGCAGTTGAGGTTTTGACGTGGCATGGCTCTCAGCCCAGTTTTGCTCAGGTTCAAGATGATCAGACTCAATAAAGCAAAACATCATCCCAGTTTCAGTGAGTCTATTCTTCAGTGCTGGGCTTCACTTCTATTTTATGCTGAGGTCTTGAGAAATTACTGAGGAAATAGACAATGTCTGATTGGGAGACTTTCAGCTGGAGTGAAAGCTGTTAATTTCTGTGTCTCAGTTGGATTTTATCCTTTCTAGCTAAGACAGTAATTAGTGGTAAAAGTGCACCGAAATTTGATTTGTGAGGTCTTGGGCCCTAAGTGTTGATGTTCTTTCTTCAGTTGTGTTTCCTGATATGGAAATAAAACACATACTCAGTGTTCGTTTGTGTTTGCATGTGCCTAAGAATCAAGTGTGAAATGTAGACTCTCTTTTGTATTGACATGGTGCCGTACACGTGCCATCAGTACCTCCCGACTGTTTTTAGGAGAATCATACCAGTTCACAAACTCAAAGTAACTGGTGGTGTGTTCACTGTTACTCCAGAAAAATCAGGTAAGACATAATCCCTGCACCTTAGAAGGGCAATATACTTCATAAGAGCTTGACCTCTTATCTTTCTGATGCAGCTTTCATATCCCAATAAAAATCATCAGTCTGGAACAGAATGGTTTGACAGAATGACTCAGTAGAGCCACAAGCTGACAAATGCTAGAAACAAAAAATAGACAAACTGTGCCAGGTCATTGCTGTCAAAGCAGGATCCTTCACCTGTTATTCCTGCCACTTATATAATCAGCTAATAGCTTGAGGGCCACGTTTTTCTGTTCACAGGACACTTGTTGATATGATATGAAAATTTAGTATAGTTTTATTTATTTCCTAAGATTACACGTTACATCTCAGGATGTAGCAACCACGTGCTTTGCTTGCTGTTTCCAAGCTGACAATCTAAGCCAGTCCTGTGAACCAGCACATTCTGTCCCTCTGCTTCAGATCCACTTCCAGCATTGCTTCAATTCCTGGCTGCTGGGCTTCCTTTGGGTCTCAGCTCTCAGTGCTTGTAACCAAGCCCCCCCTTGTACATTTGTATGGAGCCAGCACCCACACCCAACCCATCAGACCTTATAGCTTAATTCTGTCCAGCCCTGATGGTTCAGCCAGCAGGGTTGGGCACCACCTGCAGTGGTCCCCAGGCAGTTCCTTCAGCATGAACTGTGTTTTATGTTTAGTTTGTAAAAAAGATGGCTATTGCATATCAGCTTTAATGTTGACTGTAGCTGTCTGTGGTCAAAGTTTTGCTTGAAGGCAGTTATGTCTTCCAGAAAAGCAGTTAGAGTGCATTGCAGTGTTCTGTCTGATCTGTCTGTAAACAGAGCTAATGACATGTCACTGAAAATGATGGTTTGATTATCCAACAACAGCATATAAAAGTGGATTGCATATGCGAATGATTTTAGCTGGGAGAAGAGCTAGAAGGTGCTGAGGTGGATTGTTACATTTCCTCTTCTGCCTTAGATCAGAGGCCGTACGTCTCAAACAGTGCCCTAAGCTTCTACCAGGGTACTTCCTGGTGCTACCAGCCATTTTGGGGGTAGACTGAACAGGAGGAGGTGACTTTCCAGTTGACATTGCCTCACTTGATACTCAGAATTAAACATGAATTTGCTCAGGGATTTGCATCCAGGGCTACAGCTATATTCATAAATTAAGTAGCATCAGAGAACATTCCTGGGTGCTGGAGCTCCATCCTCTATCCTGCTGAATTGTTTTAGTGGTCCATGGCCTGCCCTTGGCCTGTGCTAATCAGAGTGGCCCCAAGCCGTTTCTCAGTGTTGTTCATGAGTTAACCACAAGCCATTACAGTGGGCAGTTGGCATGCAGCCACCCTGTGTTGTACAACTGCTGGCTGTTCTGTGCTGGTTGATATCAGTGCCAGGAACGACTCTGGGCATATTTAATTTCCTAGTATAGATACAGCCTATCAACTCCACTTCTTACCTCCTTGTGAAAAGTCTCTCTCATTGCTCAATAGCTGGTTCAACCCAATATATGTATAGAACAATGCAAAAAAGAACTGAACATTGTCTGCCCTGGAGTTAGGGCAGGGATTTGAATCAAGAACTCCCCAGTTTTCTTATGGAGGGTACCAATGTCAGACAATACATGTATTGCTGAGTCAATTTGGTCTCATATTGCAGCAATTCATCTTTTTTATGATGAACTTTGATAGTATGTGAGTCAGAGGTACAGGAAATGGACTGAATTTTCAGCCTAGTGAGAAGGCATGCTCTTGGGAGAGGAACCCCTGGGCACTTGTCTCTGCTTTGATATATGTTCAATAATACTTAGGAGATGAGAGGAGGTGGAGCACATCTGCTAGTGCTGAGATGATGAGAAATGCAAGTATGGATTCACTTTGCAGAAGGAAGATGAGGGAATTGCAACTCTGCAGCTCATGTTCCTGTTGAGTACTTTTTGTGCCACAGCATCTGGAAAGGAGATTTTCAACACTGCAGATCTTATCCAGCTTTCCCTCTGACTTCTCAGAAAAAATATTTCTGAAAATAAAGTGGAAAGGTTAGGTTACAGGTGGGCCTACACATTCAAAGTAGAAGTGGTAGTGGTGGTTAATACTTTGTATTTTGTGAAAAAGATGAGAAAAAAAAGAAATGTGGTTTGATCTAAATTGGAGGGATTTTGACTCCTGCACTGCAAGATGTTATTTGTTTCACTGTGCTTAGATCAATAATGTAATAGCAAGCCACATTTCTCTCTTGGAAAGCTGTTTCGCAGTCAGCAGTTAAGGAACTAGCACTGGAAAAAATGTGATGGTCTTGCCTTGCTACACCCAGAAAAGGCTCGCATATTGGCTTTCAGTAGAATCGCCGAGAATTTGTTTTGGGGAACTAAAATACAAAGGAAAGAAAAGTTTCTTTCAGTTCTCAGCTGGTTTGTATGATTTCAACAATTCTTCATAAAAGTGTATGATGACATTTTTCTCAAATGGCAAACTACAGTTGTAAAAGATGGTGTTTTCCAGTTCATTACAAAAAGAATACCTTTTCCTTCCTTTCAACGAAGCTAACTGTTGATCAGCATTCATAATGGGGAGGAGGAAAGCCTTCACTTCTTGATTTTTAGTATTCTAAAACTGAGGAGTTGTTGATGCTCCCCTGGAACAGTAGTGCTGCGGCTGAGCGAGTGCAGAGGGAGTAACCTGCCTCTCCGCTGTGGAATTGTCTGTCTATCCTGCCTGAAATCTTTGGGAAGCTGCTTCCAACATAAAACACTTAGCATTTCTAAAGGGATGACAGAACATCTATCAAACACGGAAAGATCAAAAACTGTGACTCCCTGCAGAGTAACTGTTGGGAGGGAAACAGCTGAATAATATTGAACATATTCAGATCTCTGACTTCACCTAATGCACACAGTGAACGCTGTGTTTGTAGTCAAATGATGAATCATTTTTATGGATGTGGAAAAGCTTTTGTGCTTCTGTCTTAAAAGACACTGCTCTATAATTTGTTTGAGAGGCAACACCAGTTCCTTCTTCCTTCTCTTAGACAAATATAAGCATAAATATTAACCTGGAGTGTGATGGGTTTTTTGCTGAAAAGGTGGGCCTGGCCTTGGAGCAGCCTGGAAAGTAGCTTGGTGCTTACTATGCTGAAAAGACTTGAGAGCTGACAAGGGCATTTAAAACCTCAACTTTCTTAAAAAATTAAAAGTTCCCTAAACTTCAGTGATAATTTGTCCCTTAATGGATATCTGGAGTATTCACTGAACATGCTCATGCTCAGGAATCGGTAACTACTGTGGTTTTGAGGATAAAATCACTGAAATAGCTCACTACTTTGAAAGGCTTCTCACCCCAATCTCTAAAAAAGCCTTTAAACTTGAGCCCATCCTCTACTAAAAGTTTGGGAACATGAAAACTTCCCTGATAGGCTTTTCTCACTGCTTTGCCTTAGTAGGTTGGCAGAGACCAGGCAGGAGCACTGCAACAGCAGCAAGCATCCCCTGCAGCCTCCTTTTCTCATAGGGAAACACCAGGAGAAGGTTAGATACTGCTGTCAGATCTTGTTCTGCAGGCAACGCAAAGAGATATTCTGTGCTATGTGAAGGGTCAAACTATTCCATCTTCCTGAACCAATTTCCTCAAATTTTGATAGTCCATATGCTGCCATCGGGACATTTTTCTGCTTTAGTGGGGGGTGATGAATAGAAAATGCAAGTGGTATTTCCTTGAACAATTCTTGGTAAGAGTAAACCTATCCTAATACTAAGTGCAAATATTTTTAATATTCTAAATATTCTGTGACAAGTAGATTGTTGTCTCAGAAGCATCAAACTCAATGAGAAAAATATCCTGGAAGTGCTATTTTTTACTCTGGAAATAGTCTGATTGGGGATGAGCAGACAGACAGCATCAAAACAAATGAAATCTTGCGCACGTGGTTACTGTTTTATGGAAATGACCGTCTCTTTTCCAAAGACAGAAGTCTTCCATTGGGAGCTGGAAGGTACAAACAAGCTTGACAACGCAGCATGTGAACGTGTGTCTCTAACATAAACATAGCTAGTATTTTCTATTATTGCTGTGTAGCACTTCTGGGCAACAATCAATTCCATTTAAACACAATGAATATGGAAGTCATAATATTTCAAATTTCTCTCTTGGACATATTGTCAAGGGAAAGAATGTTGGAGTTTTTTCAATAATCTGATAATAAAATAAAATCAAAGTCTAATTCCTGTGAAGCAGCCAGTGCTGCTTTTAATTCTACACTCTCTGAATATTTCAGGGTATTGAAGGTGTTCCTGTCCCGAACTGCTCAGCGTATTCCATACATGACAGGTGGGCGAGTGATGAGGATGCTGGCTGTTATTCTCCTGATAGTCTTTTGGTTTCTTGTTGGTTGGACTTCTGCAATAACCCAAAATTTGGAGAGAAACATTCCACTCATTGGCCAAGGGCAAACATCTGACCACCTGATCTTCAATATGTGCCTCATAGATCGCTGGGATTACATGATGGCTGTTGGTATGTTTGTTTTCTAGCTTACCTTTTATTTTCTAAAATAAACCTTTGTTGCCTTTTAATTTTTCTTCTCTTAGACTGTCTTAAATTTTTGTTATATTGCATAACATCATGTGGAAAGCTTCTAGAGAATGAAATATTGGCATATGTTTTTTAAATGGGCTAAGAAGTAAAACATAATTAAAATGTACTACTTTTATGACTTTCAAAGGTTTGTAACTTGGATTGTAGTAACTAAATGATGAGTGCTCAAGAAATTTCATCTTTGAAGGCAGAAGTTATCTTGCTCTTCTGCACTATTAGAGAGAGAAATTGTGGCTAGAATTACAGAAGCCTTTTGCTTCTGCTCCACAGCATTCGGTAGAGCTCTTGTGTGTGAAGAGGGAAAGAACTTGCAAGACCACTCTTTCATAACCTTACAGAAATTAGTGTTGAAATGATGGGAATAGGAAATGTGCATCAAACACCAAAGCGTGTTTGTTAGATATACTTTCATAGGATAGGCAGGAGCTAAAATGTGACACCATAGCAAGAACTCATAGCAAGAAGACAAATGACAATTTTGTTTCCTTAATTTTGTAACAAACAGTGGATTCCCCATGCCAGGGTTCTATTATACAGTATAATGTACTTCCTCCCAATGGCCAGACAGCTTCGGTGCTTCTGCACCTAGAGTCATTGTTTCTAGTACAGCCCAGGTGTGCCACCTGCTACCTCAAATAACTCAGTTTTGAAATCTGGAATACATACTTACTTTTCTGTCCTTTCCCTGCTTTGCTGATGGACATCTTGCTGATGGAGTTTCACTGCTGAGGATTAGGGAAGGGTAAGAGCAGCTCCTCCACATAAGAGTGCAGACGAGATGGATAGATGCATCCTGAGTACAAGAAGACGTTTTTTGCTGAGCAGTGTGCTCTGTTCCTCTCTCCTTCATGCAGGATCTCAGAGGCAGTCAGGCACACTGGTAGCCCATGTGTCAATATGGTCACTGGTAAACCATGCAGAGAGAAGTATAAAGGAGTACGTTTTGAAATGCATCTTTAATTGGGCCCTTTTGGAGAGGAATACTGATAAAATATAAATATACTTTGCAATAATGGAATAGTACTATTGCCAGAGAAGTAACATTAATAAGAAAAGAGAATTAAAATTGGAACTCTTCATAAAGTCATCTGTACTAATACATTTTGCATCAAAATTTTATTTCATTTCACAGCCAGTAATACAGTGCAGTTTTATTAAAATTTGGAAATGGTGGTTGTTGTGTAAGGGCAAACAAATGTTTTTATTCTCTAGATTTTATAGCTATGGTAGTGAAGTGATTAACAACTCCGATCTTAATACCTAATTATGATCAGTAGTCCTTTTTTTTGTTAAGAAATTACATAAATTGCTGTCTACCTTCTGTTGGAAAATACAAGTATCATTTTTAAGGTTTATTTATGTTTACAGGGGGTTTTAATGTTTTTCAAAATGCACTCAAGGACAGTAGAGCCAGTTCTTCAGCTTGAACAAAATTAGGCAGAATTTTTTATAATCTGTCATTTTGCCTTCTTATCCACACTACCTTATAAGCAGAGTTGTGTTATTGCAAGTCTTCAATAAAATATGTAGCCACATTCATGAACCAGGAGATGTATGCCTGCAAGTCTGTACTAATGTGTGTGTCTATATAGATACATTTTTATATACACATATATATAGGCATGTATCTGTGTGTATATGCACTGCAAGATTTTTATTGTTGAGAAGCTTACAGCCAGTAGGAACTAGTTCCAACATTAGATACATCCTCTCGAAGATATGTCAGGAGAAAACACCGATAAAGCAGAACCCCTTTTATTCCTGTGACTACTGAGAGCAATGTTGCAAAAGATTTTATGTGATAAATTAATGGATAGGTTATGATATTTGATTTTAAATGCTAAAATAAAAATGCTGGTTGATGATTTGTGATTTTTTTATCTCGTTTAATGTAGTCAGGCATAGCATTTTATATAAAAACTAGTGAGTATTTTGGAAGATACTCCATCATCTGTAGCCCTTGCTAGGATACCTCCCTGTTTCACTTGACTGTCAGTCCTCTACTGAAATGTGAAGAGAGTGTTTTCAAGGTTGCAGATTAGTGAAGTGAGAATTAACAGGGCTCTGTAAGAAAGTCGTAATGAGATGAATCCTTTATGCTACCAGAGATTATTGGAGTTAGGATTTATGAAGCATTTTCCATACTAATCATGCTACTTGGGCTCTATCTCCAGAGACTTCATTGCAATGAATGTTTTATATTTACATTTCCATTAAGTTTAAGAGAATGCTCTCTGTGAGAGAAGGAGGGACTTAGACACAAAGGTTGTCACCATTTCTCTGTACACTGTGATATGCTGATGAGAAAAATTAGCATTCTGTAAATCTCATTTTATGTACATAGTGTAATATAAGTTAATATGCATTTTCCTTGAGGCTGTATACTTCTAGGTAGCTTTTTGTCACTTGCCTAGTTTCTTTTATTTGCTTTCTGTTCGTTTCTGCATCACTTTTCATGTATCTCATTGACAAGCCATGGCATGGTTGACAATCTGAGATTTTAGAGAAGGACCTGAGGGCTTGAAAATGCTCACCCAGAAAGCCTTTTTCCTATGGCCTACATATATTTTACACTTCTACCTGTCACAGCTGGATTTCAAGCTAGGGAGAAAAAAAAAAAAAAGGCAATAAACTTTCGATACCTAAGGACTCACGGTGTCACAAATTGAACTATTGTTCTTTATCCTGAGGGGAAAATCCTATAAGTGAAACAGGTATCAGCACAGAATTTAAAAGAACTTCCCAGAAACGGGGAAAAAAGCAAAATAATAACTTTAATGAACAAAGCCTCAGGCAGGAGAGAAGGGTAGGCAGAGAGATAAATATGCATACACAAACACAAATAAAGAGTAGAGTTGAAATCTCTTGGAGGGTGGATATTGCTGACTTCAGCAGGGCCAGAATTTCACTCAGCACGGATAAGGTTGATCTGTAATTTTTAAAAAATCCCCATGCATTCTGTGTGTAGTTTTCAATGTATTTTTTTTAAGCCAGAAGCACATCTTCTCTCAGGTGACCAGTGGCAGAACCAGAGGGCATGGACTTAAGCTTCGTCAGGGAAAGTTTAGACTTGATGTGAGGAAAAAATTCTTCACTGAAAGGGTGATTGGCCATTGGAATGCGCTGCCCAGGGAGGTGGTGGAGTCACCGACCCTGGAGGGGTTTAAAGGGAGACTGGATGAGGCACTGAGTGCCATGGTCTAGATGATGGTTGGTGTTAGTGTTAGGTTATAGGTTGGACTTGATGATCTCAGAGGTCCTTTCCAACCTTGTGATACTGTGATACATGACAGGTATTAACTAAGTGCAGGGAGGTATTTTTCCACAGCACCTGGTTGATTCCCATCTGGCAGGAGCTGGGCTGTTCCTGTGCAGCTGGCCTGAGATGCTGCCATACCCCACTAATCAGCAGGTCATACTTTGAGTCCTGGGTATCAAGAGGATGTCAAAAACAAGGCTGCATCATGATTACTGCATGCCCTCAGCCAAGAAAAGGAACAAAGTAAGTATTTCAGGCTGTTCCCAAAAGAACTCCCTCCCACTGTTCATTTATTGATGTCTTTGGATCTAAAGAGCGTATGAGTTGCCAGGACAGGGTCTGACAGATTGGTCATTAAGACTGCCTGTACAGTTTTGAGCTAGGGCATTGTAACACAGCCTTATGAGGCCCTTTATTAAATTTTCTAGAGGCCTTCTGCTGCATTCAGAGAATGAATGATTATTATTTTTTTTTGTTATCTCCATTTGATGTGGCCCTATGCCATATTTGGGGTGTGTTGTTCAGAGCATGCAATGAATAAAGGTCTGTTCATTTCCAAATGGGCATTTTTAAGCTGTATTCTCCTTACATCAATTTACAAAGGTTAAAGCCAAAATTGTCGACAGTAGCTATCCATTTTGGATGTCTGTCTTGAGACAAGTTTTTCAGAGTACTGTTTATAGCGCTTGGTAAGATTCAGCACTGGTGAAGGTCTGCCTTCAGTTCTCACATTAAATACACAGAAAATGTATCATGCTAAAATAGTGAGCACTTGTGAAAAGCTTACTGTAAGTGGTAAGACAAGAGCTGTATAAAATGTTTGCAGCAGAACTAGGAAAAGAATTCTGTATTGTGAAGGAGTCTTCAGCTCTGTCCCTTTCCTGCTTGCAGCCCACTCCTCCTACCACTGTGTATACCTCTTTCACAGTCCACATCACCAACACTGTATGTATGCAGTTTATGTCCTTCATCTCTAGTATAAGGTAAATATGGAAAATGTATAGGGAAGAGCAACAAAGATGATGAGTGGTATAAAGACTAAGTCAAGTGGGGTAACTGACTCATCTCAAAATAACTATTTCATCCAATTTAATTTAAACTAAAACAGGCTCCAGCAGGATGGATAATAGAGTTAGGAAAAAAAAAGGTCTTGTTTTCTGGGAGTTTTTTAACCATGATCAGCTAACATTTTTATATTTTCCTATCTCAAAAATAACTAGATTCCCCAGGTTTAGCAGTTTGAGTTGCACTGGCCCCTGCAGTAATGTTGCTTTTTCTTTGTATCTGCTACATCACAGGTGAAATCCCATAGCCTTTATTTAAAATAGGCATGATTTCTACGAAGTATTTCTGCTAAGGAGACTGTGATTGGGTTCCTTTAGCCACATGTTTATCATAAAATCATAGAATTGTTTGCTTGGAAAAACCTTTGAGATCATTGAGTCCAACCATACCTGCCCACTACTAAACCACATCCCTGAGTGCTTCATCTCCCCATCTTTTAAATACCTTCGGGGCTCGTGACTCAACCACCTCCCTGGGCAGCTGTGCCGGTGCCTGAGAACCCTTCCGGTCAAGAAATTTTTCCTGATGTCTAATCTGAACCTCCCCTGGTGCAACTTGAAGCCATAATCGATTGGTAAATGCTATATGCTGATTCTGCTGCAAGCCACCTGTGGAAGGAGATGGCTTTGGGAGAAGCTACAAGATGTTCTGACTTCCTCTTCTCTTTGCAGCACCCTTTTTTGAATCCACTTCTTGCATTCCTCCAAGTCTTTGCAACCCTTCAAGTGCTTTGGATACCATTGGCATTTTCTTTCATCGTTTTTGAGATGAGAGATGAGTTCCCATGCTCATGTTTCTTCAGCTGCTAGTGTTAGATCATTCTGATTCTGTTCTCCTTTCATCCACACACAAGTGAAGAGGATGATGGGACACACAAAGACAGAAGAGTGGCCAGCTGGCTTTATTAACAACAGCAGGCTACAGAAGGAATGAGGCCAGGCAACACATCTGTGTAGAGGAAGGAATAAAACGGATGAGTATAAGGGCTAAGAGAAGTGCAGAAATGAGAGGAGTTTCTGGAGATTGTAGGCCTTAGCGCTGGCAAGTGTTCCTGCAGTGAGACTCCTAGGCATGTTGCTCACACTCAGGTTCACAGATATGTCTCTATTGCTACAAAAGACATCTCTGGGTCAATTCCAAGCCCATAGACCATAGGTCAGTGTGTCTTTTGCATTACATTACTACTGCATTAAGAGAGGCAGCCTTGCACCTGGGGGCGGAGACACAGAGCTGCTGTGCCCCCTGCTAGCCTGTGAACCCCTGCTGCTCTTTCAGCCTCACACAGCCATAGGCCATGGAAGTTCCAATGGAAAAAATGTCAGGATTTAGCACCGTTAATTCTTGCTCCACATGTAGGTCGCTTTCTTGCTGTTCCTTGCTAATTAAAATAATGCTGAGATACCATGAGAGAGACAGATAAACCTCTGGTAATTTATAATTTGCTAGGAAGAACTCAACACTGAGGACTTAAATATGTAATCACAGTTCATTGAAATATAAGACAATCCTTTCAGTTGAAGAAATAAACTTCTGTGACATGATGCAGCTCTCCAGGTGGGAGATAGGATGCAGTGAGGCAGAAAGAGACTGTGCTGCCTGGCCACAGAAGAGCAATCAAGGACATGATTTTTTCCTATTTTAAAACAGTATGTGCTTGGCTCCATACAGCACCCAGAGTGAAAGAGAGGATGGAAGAGCTGTGATTCCAGATCCATAGCTTTCTTCATGTCAGGAAAGGAGGTTTAAAATGTAGATATTAGTCTGATGAAATGGAGTATGATGAAGTAGGTGAGTTGTAGCTGTACTATGGATGTAACAGTTGTAATGGATGTTGAGTTGTAATCAGTAATTTGTGACCAAACCCTGAGCTAAAATGGTGTAACTGTTGGAACAGTACTCTTCTGCCAACTGTGCAAAGTTCAGAATACCAAATTAACTTAGTCAAGTCACAGCTGTAATGGGCTCTCCCCTGTTAGTGTAAGGAACAACACCAAGCATGTCCCTGCCCTCTGGAGAACAGTGGCCTGTTCTTGCCCTGTAACTGTGCTTTTTAAGCAAATCAATGTGGTCAGATATAGATCATCACATGGAGTCATGAAAATTGCCTTCAATCCTTTAGTTGTCTTATTTTGCAGGTAGCTTTTGGATAGCAGAGTGCCAGCAAGCACAGGGTTTAGCATCCTGGCTCCAGGGAGCTCCTTTCAGCAGCTCCAGCCTACAGCCATCTCCATCTAAAGGCTGGTCTGACAACACACAAAATAAAGTAATCTCTGGCAGGGTAGAAGGGCTGAGAAGCAGCCAGGACAGCCTGAAATAACTCACTTCCCTCTCCCGACCATGGCGGGTAGAAAACACGCACTTTAGGATTTAAGCTGTTTACAAATATGGGTATATTTATTTCCACTGTGATCTTGCAGTGACAGGGTAGCAGTGACAGGTAGTTTGTCTTGAGTGGGGACTTTTTTCGTCTGTGCAGGAGCCTGAGGTACAAAGTTAGAACGCAGTTGTGCATGTCCACAAGACAGTTTTTTTCCTCTACAACCTTTTGTCTTGTTCACTAGACATCGAAAGACGTCGAAATGTCATTTGCAACAAATTACAGCATTTTCTTCATTAGCCAATCTTGACTTATCTCTGGAATTGCCCTGTCAAATGCATTAAATGAGTCTGATCCCTTAAGAAATGTTTAGTTAACCAAAGATTATATATGCAAAAGAGAGCAAGTTAAGGCTACATATGTGGTATTTTTATTTTAGTGCTGACCAGTTCTTAGAGACAGCAAAGCTGTTGAAGTAAGGATGAAGTAATTTCTTAAGGCCTCTAAGAAGAGTTGGCCATGTTCAGGAATCCAGCTTCACATTTCTTGATTCTTTTCATGTTTCATTATATGATCTTTGATTTTCTGAATCCATTTTTTCTTAGCTCTACTGAAGTCATGCCCTTACTGCCTTTACTCCATTTGTCGTCCACAGGTGTTTCTATAAAGCATGTGAACATGTCACTGTCCTTCATTGTCAGAAGATACAGAATATAAACAATGGCCTAAAATCCCAAATAGGCTGATATGGTGCACTCTTAGTTATAACATGACAATGGCATTGGGCATGAGTCTGGTCCAGTGTATTGGATGGCTAAGCTAAGTGTTCCAAAATGCTCTATTTTTCTAAAAACATTATGAGTGTTGCAAATAAAAGGAATAATCATGGGGCTTAAACACCAAAGGATGTAACTAAGGAGGCTGATTAGACAGTGCAAAGACCAGATAAAATCCTACATGGATAGGAAATATGTAATGACTAGCATTTAAAGATTAACTCATTTGTGCACGAGGCCAGATTTTGTTTTCATCTCTTACTTTCCATTCAAATCTACCTCCATTTATGCTTTTAAAACATGTGTTCCTTTTCTTACTTTTTTTATCTATCAGAGGTTTGCATCTAAAATGTGAATGCTTAGTTTGGACAGTTACATGGTAGCTACTGCAAGTATTTCAGAGGTCTTTTTTCTTTGGCTTCCCTTTTTCTGTCCAAAGAGTTGTTGCTAGCACCTTCTCCTAGGAATTTCCATCGTATTTCCAAAAGGGGAAGGAGAGTATTTCATCTTCTTGTGCTTAATGAGTAAAATGGGATTGCTTGCAAGTTTGATGATAAATCATACTTAAAGGAACAAGATCACGTTTTGAGCTTTGAGTTTGGTCTTGGCAGGTTTGCAACATGCTGAGATAGTCATTCAGTGGTCAGGAAGTCACTCTTCAAAACCAGGCTTTTAGTGGGAAATTATTCAGCAAGTCAAATAGAAATTTCATATCACATCTCACAGATTTGAATAATTAAACATATTTAATGCAAAACAGTAGACAGACCTAGTAAGACCTCGGACATGAGTGTTACATAAGAACTTTGCTGTATGGTGGCCAGTTGTACTCCATTATCTATCTCTCTGTCTGTCTATTTGGAGTCAGTTATATCTGTGTTTTTCATCGATTGATATGTCACCTTGTTTTATATTGAGAAACAGAAAAGGCCATTTTGCCATACAGCAAAATTGTATAACACCTTCAGATTTTTGTTAAAAATTGAACTAATAGCTAGTAGCTAATTGTATAAATTTCATTTCCTCCCTCAAGCACGGTTTCTACATGATACATTTAAGCTGTGTAATTAGTGGTTTAGATAATAAATTGGTTTTCTATCAGTCTGTTTTGTTTGTTGTTCCTAATGAAATTATTGTAACATTGGGCTTAGCAAGTATAGGGATGCTGTTATTTTACCTTGTACTTTAAAAGTTATCCTCTATTTTTGTGGCATACTGGACGTCACACTAATTATTATCTGCAGATAGGAATGCCAGCTCTGCTCTAAATGTAAAGCTTTTATAAAATCATTATGCGTTAAACGGTGCAGACTACTGCTCCAGTATATTAATATTTCACAATCTTCTGTTGTTGTCTTACAAACTCCTTGTAACTATGATTGTGAAACTGAGAACTGTGAAATCTTCAGAATTAATCAGATCTGGAGATCAAGTGCTACCTTCATTCCTACTTACCTCAGCTCTTTGAAATTGTTTTTTATCATGGGGATGTGGGTTTTTCTCTTTCATTTGCTCTCTGAGATACCCTGAAAGTTTTTTTCAATCTGCATAAAAGAAAATTAATTCTTATTAATCTTGAAATTTAAAGCAGGTTTATTTTTCTTCTAAAAATAAGCAGAATTTGGCCCACACTGTTTAGTTTAAGTAGGAATACCTTCAGCACATGGAGTTTTATACGTGTATTATTTTCATACCTTTAAAAGCCAATCTTTTTTAAACTCTCAGCCTCTCTCAGCACTTGTAACTGATCTTTTCAATCAGTAGGAGTGGGGCTCTTCTCACTTCAGCTGAGTAGAAAGAAGAATTTGAGGAAGAGAGAGAAGAATTGACCATGGGTAGCTTTGTGGAGTATGCCTGTCATTTCACAATTAGCTCATCTATTCAGCTCTGCTTGGGGTTTTATTACTGCAGGGGGACATTAGATGAAAGGCAAAATGAGAGGAAATAGGCCATGTGGCATGTTCTGGGGAATACCTGCTGAACTGTATTAATAATAAGACTTTGCCTTGAATATAGGACAGTGACATACAGTGATTTGGTTTTAGCAACCTAATTCTAACCATTTTCTCCTTTTCAACTTCTTCTAAATCAATATGGATCAATCAGAGCAATAAATTTTGGTGCTTTGAAGAGCAGTACATTTCAGTGCCATGATTCTGCATATGCAAGGCAAGCATGCTTGCAAAAGAGAAAATGGAACTGCTAACATTTGCAAAGGAGCTTTTAATGCTATTTCATTGAAGCAAATTTTTATTTCACTGGCTCAGAAAGGACTTCAGGAGCAGTTATGGACTGTTAAAAGTGGAGGAACCAGAGGACCCAGGCCTCATGAGATATCCCGTGTGGGTGTTTTAATTCAATCTGTTGCTAATGGGGGTTTCACAATTATCTGTGTCCTTATCCAAACCAAACCAATAATTATTTGCTGATCACTAGCATAGGGTGATGTCACTCATCACCTGATCTAGTTATAGAACTAGAATATAATAACACATACTGACATAAGGAAGTATGAGAAAGAACTAATTTTGTATTATACTGTATTTGACTGTATTTTTAACTACAAATGTAAATTTTTTTCTATCTTTTCATATAGTTAATGATAATTTAAGATGCGGTAATGAAGTACAAAAGCTAAAAAATCAAACAACAAGAAAAAGGTTATTAAAGGACTTTCCTTTAGCTCAAGCAGACAATTCAGTGAATTTCAGAGATGAGGAGCTGAGTAGGGTTCAGCTCACCTACCAGAACATCTGAAATCTAGATGCTTAGGTTAGAGTAATCATCAGAAGGCTCTCAGTATTTAAGAGGAGTCATGGCATTTCCTGCCGTGTAAGGATGTGATGATTTTTGCTGTAGAGCCGGCTAACTCTGTCTGTAGTAGAAGTATCAGGGGCTAAGCTCACTTTTCCGTGTATGAGTAATGATGGGATCCCACTCAATTTCTGAAGCTGACCTGGAGCAGTGCCAGCTTTTCAGGTGTCTGTCGTTGATTACATGTTGTTGAATAGGCTCAACAGCCATCATCAATCCAGACTGCTAGACAAAAGGCACAGGCAACAGCTCTACTCACAACTACCTGGCAGAGCTAGGGGGGAGCTTTTTCTGGAAGGGAAGATTTTTCAAAATGGATATGAAATTATTTCATTGCTTTCAGTGGCAAAATGACATCATAGCAGGCTGTCTCCTGGAAAAAGAGTCAGAGTACTTCTGGGTGCAGATGAGTTAGCTCTAACAGGATAGTTTAAGCTGATCCTGACCCTTTACTCCTCCTTTCTTCCTTTACTCATTTTTCTCCTAACAGAGAGAGACACGTCATTTTTTATAATTACATTATGCTCTCAGAAATGACTCATTGTATTATGGGCACCAGCAGAATTAGCTACCATGAACAGAGGAAGTTTTTTAAACCCAAAATACATTGTTGTGTCTGAGTTATAAACCTTTGAAATGAAACTGTAGTCTTAAAAACTTGTAGACTAGTAGTAGCAGCAATAGCTGCCTCTGTGACAAGAACCAGAGCTACAAGTAAAAATGCTTATTTTAAGTGATGTCAAACTTCTATAGTACCAATTTGAAAAACAAGCAAGACATTATTAGATATTGTCTTAAGGTTTGTCAATTGAAAAACTGAAAGAGCATGAATGCAAAAGTTCCTGATCTGGAAAGAGGAAGTATGTAAAATGAAAGCTAAATGTATCACGTACACTTAGAATATTTGAAAGAGTCTGAATGCCTATGTGTGTACATATATACATGTATGAGTGTATACTGTCTTACATAGATACAGATATCTTCTATAGTACTTCAAATTTCCTTTCTTTTCCATATATAAATAAACTAATTGCAAATTATTTCTTTTTGTTCTTCTCACAGCTGAATTTTTATTCCTCTTGTGGGGTGTTTATCTCTGCTATGCAGTGCGGACAGTCCCATCAGCATTTCATGAGCCACGTTATATGGCTGTTGCAGTTCACAATGAGCTCATTATCTCTGCTATATTCCATACAATTAGGCAAGTGATCTGTAGAACTAGTAATTAACTATTTATCTTTCAGGTTTCATATGGTACAACTTAAAATGGGTGAATGGGATAGGATGCATAATGGAACATTTCATAAATATTTAATTCTGCAAACTAACTGATTAGTAAACTTAAATCTGTTCCCATAGGATTCAAGAATAAGTACAATCAACTTGTTAATTGTGTAATTAGGGATTTTTTAGCATAGCTAGCTGATATGTTATTGGATGAAAGTTCAGTATATATGAGAAATTACATATAGCAAAACTACTGTCTGTCTTCAGTCATCTACATACTACTTACTGGTTTGTATCCCTAGAAAAACATCAGGTAAGAATGTTGGCTTATGTGAACTCTTTCTGTTGCGTCATATTATTAGCAAGGTGCAGCTCTGTGTTAATTGTACTTGTTAATTGTACAATTGTTAATTGTGGTTTGTGCATGAAGCATAGTGTTTTATATGCTAACATTGAAAAATTGTTATGGATATGATGCTGTAATATAAAGCACATATTTCTTGTAAGGTTTATAATGAGCTTTGCATTTCATACTTGTAAATTATTAGAATAGTAATAAATAAATAAGGGTCTTTACTAGAGCTACTTGAACAATTACTATATATGCCTTTCCTACAGTACCCATGTAAAAATGAATTTGTCTTAGAAAATTAAAAACAGCAAGATAATATTAATTTCATCTCATGCTGTAAGAGATTTCTTATGATATTCTCCCACCTTTCTTTACCTCCTGACAGACCTAATCTGCTAAGATTTTTTTTATATTTTTTTTTTCTCAATTGTCATTCTTAAAATACTCTTCTCTATTCCTTGATCTGTCTTGGAACTCAAATTTCTCCCTGCCTTCTTGGTGTTTGCTTCCATGATGCACCATTTTTTTCTGAGTAAATGTCAGCAAAGCAAACATTTCATCTCTATTCCTTCCAAGTGCTCCTTTTCCCTGTCATTGTTATAAAGTTTGATATGCTTTTTAGGCTTGCAACTTTTTGTTTCCTTGACCTTCTCATAACCCCATATCTCAACATACACATACTTTCAAATAATCTTCTTGTTTACTCCCTAACATAAACATCTGCAAAAATAATGTTTAAAATCTGTATTTGATGGAAGCATATTTCTTTTCATTCCTGATAGATATAAAACTCAGGTACAATACTTTTCAACTGATAATGACCAATATGACAGCTTCACGGTCAAAAATTTCCCCCGTTCATTAACCATAGTTTGGACCATGTTAGCAGTTAAAGTTCAGTGCATTAAAAGAGCTATTATGTGAACTGCAAGTTTCTTCTAACAATAGGACAGGATGAAAGTAATCCTGCCTTAAAGAGAAGGAGAAAGGGGACAATATGGCATTTTAATACATGCTACAGAAAAAGGACTAGGACTCTCAGTTTATCCTAGTGAGGATCCTGTTCCTTCAGCCTAAGATCTGATAATTTTGTTCTTTAAAAAAATATACATTTTTGTATTGATTCTTTTCCTTCTGTCAACAAACATGCTGGTTTGTTGAAGAAATATCGTGTACCATTTATGGACAGGAATGAATAAAATGCACTGGAAGTACCTCATTCCTCCTGAGATTATGTCCATTTCTGCATACACAAGTCTTAATCCCATCTCTTTGAAGTTCACATTTCCTTACTGTTTTGGGTTTTTGCTTCTCTCTTTCTGACCAAGTTCTGAATGTACCTGAAAGAGCAAAAATGTAAGACTCAGATTTATATGAAATATTTGAGTTGTCATGAAGCACTGGAGCCTTGAAGGACACCTACTATTATAAGGCAGCCATCCAGTCTGAAAACTCCCAAAGCTCATATAGGATCGATGTGAGCACTGAATAAAACCTTGGGGTCTTTGCATTTTCCTTTCTTTTAGAAGTATTATTTTCGTTTCAAAACCAGAGGATTCTTGATTATGTTTAGATCAGCATAGCATTAAATTCCTGCACCGCTTTTTCTCTTGTATTACTGAGAAAAATAAAATTTGTATGGAAAAAGTCTCATTTGAGTAGAAACCTGAATGGCTGCTCATTTGCTTTCATGGATATAGTGTGGATACCTTAATCAGTCAAGGTTTCATGCATAAAACAAACAAAAAGCCTTCACAGAATTAGAAGATTGGAGCTCCTAAGGGTTAGCAAAGTCTGGTAGGCATCAGGACCTGGGAACTTTCTCCCATCTCTGTCTGATGGATGTAGCTGCCGCTGTTTCTCTTTGCAGGCTGAGCACATCCACCATGGGTGCAGTCTCATGCAACACATGGCTACCTACATGGACCAATGCAGGTCCAACACGTACCTGATCCTTTTCTGCAACTGATCAGGTTTACTAATGAAACATAAACCCTGTGTAGGTTTACAAGCATACTACATTCACAAATCCTTCAAATGCAAGCATGGACTTTAAACCAATCTTATATCCATCTTCGAATTTGGAGTCCCGTACCCAGTCATGGGCTGTGACCTTGGGCCTTCCCCCATCCAGGTCTCCCATGAAGTTTGCTCATTAGTTACACATGCATACACAGCATAGAGACTGAGATCACACAGACATTAAGAGAAGGATTTAATGAGAAGATAGGAGATACTGCAGTGATCAGGTAGAGGTCTCGGTCAGTGACAACTTGCTTACAAGTCAGTAGCCCTTTTTATTCCTCCTTGTTTCCATGCTAGTTCTTCCCCCATCTACCTTAGCCCACCGCTGTCCTTGCCTGCTCTCAAATAAACCCACCCCTCATTAATTTTTTCCTATTGGTCCAAGTTTTGCTATACCTGTACTCAAATTTGGTATTTCTGACATCATTAGCTAGATAATAGCAGCCTTGTATGCTGTTACTGATATGGCTCCATTGGTACTGCTGTCCTTACAAGTTCTGCTCCCCAAAGGCCCCCAGTGCTCCTTTTGATTATGTGTGAAGTTTGACCATTGTTCAAATGACTCCTCATTAACTACCTATGAAATCTTGCCATGCCTCACATCACTGTATGCAACTTTTGTTCACGTTTCCCTCTTTGTTACATCCAGCATTTTTTCATGTCATCTTCAATAGTTCTTATGTTGCATTCAGTTAGCTAATCCTCAGGTGTGAGCCTTCTCATATCCCTGCACAACTCAACAGCAACATCTCTGTAAGAAATAATTATAAGATTTTATTGTGTTCACGAAACATTTCATTTATAAAGTATTAAACAAGAAATGATGACTGTATCATTATGGCATATGTGCCAGTGTTTTATGCCAGACTATTTCTGTTAACAAAAGCTTCTGCAAAATGTGCATCTGTGGACTTGGATACGTTGCAAATGTCATTTCTATGTGAATGGTCTTTATAAACCTGTAAATTATAAGCCAGTGGTACATGCATTAATCCATTGCCTTGCTGTGCATTTCTGTCTTTGGGAGCTCACTAAAGTGAATAAGCCAAGCATGTTCTGGCTACGTTTAAGTGCAGTGCTTGTTTTGCCACTCTTTTAGAAAGCTTAGCAAGGAATTGCTTCATTTGTGAGGTTCAGTCATTTGTTTCTTAACATTTGCAAGGCTCTTGGGCCCTGCGGTGTTGAGCTGGGTGGTCCTGCAATCAAGAGCATTTCTCTGCTGTCTGCTAAAATGCATTTCAGTTCAGCTCTTTGATGGCTTATCAGCCACACCCTGCAGCTGTGATCTGTAGACATTCTGTATTTATGAAGTGCACTGCAATTTATCATAGTACATGCGCTTACTTAACCTAAAACCGTCTGTTCTGATCCTTAATGTATGTAAACTGCAATAATTCAGTTCAGGTCAAAGAAACGATGACAGTATAAACCGTTCAAAAACCAGCTAAATAGGGTGAGAATTATGGAATAAGCAATATCCTTTAAAGTCTGTTGTTTCTTTTTATATTTTGTTTTGGCTTTTTTTGTTGCTTGTTTTTATTTTTCTGAGTTGTTTTGAAATTGTGGTATATAAGTAAAGCATGTGGATGTAATTTTTAGTCTGTATGAAAGCAGTACAGAACAAAACTAGTTGTGCTTGGCCTTTTAATGAAAAGAATCCTAAGGAATCTAAAAAATTTTAAATCTACTGCACTGAAGAAAAGGCAGTGAATTGCAACCCTGAATTCTGTTTTCAGATTCATTCTTGCTTCAAGACTTCAGTCTGACTGGATGCTGATGCTGTTCTTTGCACACACACACCTGACTGTGACAGTCACTGTTGGGCTGCTTCTGATCCCTAAGGTATTCAATTCTCCTCTCTCTTTTCCTTTGCCAAGGCTGAGGAAGATAAATGTTGTCATGCAGAAGCAATGCTGTATAAAATTAGCAAGCAATTGGTAGAAAAGGAAGATGTAAAATTTGGCTATGTTATGTAAAAATCTGAATATTTTTTATTTTAAAAACTCTTATACATTTTGAAAGATGCTTTCTTTCACCTTTCAGAATTCCAGGGGTTTAAAGTAGTTAAAATTTTGGTCTATTAATACCTGGAGGAAAGAATTCTAACAATGCTTCATTCAGATATTCAGATGGCCATGCTGCTGCCAGAGTTAGCTGAGGTCCGACAAAGAGTTTAGGTGAGGAGATAGAAAGGCTAGGATGTACTACTAAACAAAACTGGAATGAGGAGCTTGGGCTGGCCATGAGATGGATAGGTTGATAACACCAGGGCAGTTGTTACAGGCTGAAAAAGGAGAGCCATTTGTGAGTCAGAGCCTGGGACGGACAGATGCTGTTTACTGTGACAGACATTGCTCGTGATATGGAGCCAGGAATGGTGCTGGATGAGAAGATGAATGTGTGTGGGACACGAGAGGATGGAGGATGGCAGGAGACAGGGAGGGGAAGAGATGGAGCTCTGAGCACTGCAGCAGGCCTTCCATCAGACACTGGGAGTGGAGTGACAATATGTTGATCTCACCAGGGTCAGGAAAATAGCAGGCAGCTCCACCTGTCTCCCATACAACTCCACAGGATCTGAATGGTGCTTTCTTCTTAGTACTCCAGCAAAGCAAATGTTTTTATAATGGCTTTTGAAATGACTGATAATATTAATCAAGAAGTCAAGAGTCAAAGAGAACAGTAAAGATGAAAACTACATACAAAGGAAGGACACTAAGCAGTTCAAGTTGATACAACTTTCAGGTTAAAGAAGCTGCTATTCCTGTCTTTTACCTATGTGTCAGAACAGGGTATACTGATTAGTGTCCAATATACACACATCAAACCATCATAACAAGGGGACACATTGATGCAGCCTTAATTCTGAATTACTTTGTTTTATTTTGAATGACTTTTCTGGTCTTTAGGAATGTTCTTGTTATTTTCTATTTTACGTTCATATACTTTATTGCATATCTTCAAAGATGTCTTTCTAGACTAACCTAGAAAATTTATTGACCTTTCTGAAGCTGACTCATAACTACTGATCAACATTTCCATTTTTAGCTTATTATCTCTGTAACACTACACAGGCTTTCTTCCAGCCTTTCTTCAATTCACAAAGAATTCAGGGAATTAAGACAAAATTCACAAGGTTTGGTTCTGACACCAGATGACTGTGGACAGTAGTTACTACAGATGAGTGAATCAATATGAATAAACCAGTAGCTGAAAACCTCACTCCAACTCTTAATCTGTGCTAAAACTTAAAAGAGAAAGATTAACTTGTCTCCTATTTTATTTGTTTCCTTCTTTTTTTTCCCTCCTTTTATTTTGCCACCTCATCTCTTCCTTTTCAGGGTTAGGATCTAAAATAGGATAATTGCTTTCTGCAGGATTACTACAAGAGTGTGGGCTATAAATGCAGTTTTATGGTTTAAACAGCCTAATTGGAAATACTGACTGAAAGCCTGTTTCCATACTGGCTTAATTTAAATGCAATTTAAAGAGGTTCAGTTAAGCATCAAAATGAGTGTGTTTTTTTTCTTATGCAAATCTCTAAAATTTACCAACTTAAGCCATCATTAGGAAGAGTTCCTTCTGTACAATACCAGTATTCTATAGGACACTGCTTATGCCATTTATGCCCATAGATAGTATTTTGAGTTCAGAAAATCATATGAAATCCATAGAAGAGATCATTATGCCTTAAAAACTATTGATGTAAACTCTTACAGTGATGATGAAGTAAACTTTTGCACTGATGGCAGCATCTTTTTTATTTATTTATTTTATTATCTGTTTTTTTTATTGCAGTTTTCACATTCAAGCAATAACCCAAGAGATGATATAGCTACAGAAGCTTATGAAGATGAGCTTGATATGGGTCGATCTGGATCCTATCTGAACAGCAGTATAAATTCAGCATGGAGTGAACATAGTTTGGATCCTGAAGATATTCGGGTATATATAATTCATTTAAATAGAGTTTATTTTCAAGAACGACACTTTTTCCTACAAGTAAACTTTGAACTACGCCTATTTGACTTTTTTTTGCAAGTGTCAGCTGAATCAGGCAAGCTTAGGTCTCTCAGTGATTGTAGTATCAGGTCATGTAAAATCTCATGGGAAATATTTGCTAGTGTGAAGAGGAGCTGCATTACTAGTTGTAGCAAAAGTCATACTGGAGGCTAAAGAGGAGGAATCGTCCACAGCAAGATCTGGTTTTCACTTTCCATGGGCTCTTTGAATTGCCTTGAAGTGCAAACAGGAATTGGTGTCAGTGTGATTAGTCATTTGTGAGTAACAGGTACATAACTATACACACATAATTAGCAGGAAAAAATACTTTTTTTCCTATCTTACATGATAAAAAGACTTGTGTTCCAAGAATAAAGAATAGCTATAAAGTTCAGTAGGAAAGCATACACCACAGCATTGTGAGAGATGAAACATAACAGTGTGAATGTTTTATATATGAATTGTGCAGGCCGTGTAATGCACATCTGAGGAAGGTAACATGTTTGTGCTCAAGGGTTGAACTTATTTTTGAAGTCAAAAAAATGGGGTTCAAGTTGATGGAGAAATGGCATAGTCAAGAATTAGAAAAGTGTGAAAGAAATTTAATGACAATTTTAGAGCAATGGGTGATGCTTTCATAAGGCTGCTGGTTTAACTGGCTCTCTCTGTACATACTAGTTTTGCCATTCACTTTGCTTTGCAGGATGAGTTGAAAAAACTATATGCCCAGCTTGAAATCTATAAAAGGAAAAAGATGATTGCTAATAACCCACATCTCCAGAAAAAAAGGTGCTCTAAAAAGGGCTTGGGGCGCTCGATAATGCGACGTATTACAGAAATCCCTGAGACAGTCACCAGACAGTGCTCCAGGGATGAGAAGGACCTGATGGAGCATAGCGCTGTGAAGAACACAGCCACACTACGAAAAAACCCACAGGATTCCGTGGGTTCTGTAAAGTCAAAAGAAGAGACTTTGAAAAATAGAGTCTTTTCATTAAAAAAGTCCCACAGCACTTATGATCACGTTAGAGATCAAACAGAAGAACCAAATAGCTTAACTACAGAAAGCACAGAAGTTACAGCTGCTGAGAATTCACTTCTTGATTCCATGAATGGTAAAAAATTGACCAAAAATGCTCCGGAAAAAGTTGAAGCTGTCTCCACTGAATCGGTCCCTTTAGTGTGCAAATCAGTAAGTGCACATAACTTAAGTGCCGATAAGAAGCCTCTGCATCCAAGAACATCTGTGTTACAAAAATCCCTCAGTGTTATTGCCAGTGCCAAGGAAAAGACTCTGGGACTAACGGGTAAAACACAAAGTCTAGAAGAAAGTGCTAAAACTCACAAATCTCAGCCGAAGGGTAAGGAGGCCAACAGAAAGCACTCAGCCTCTGATAAAGTGGAGAATAAGGATTCCCAGCGGAAGAATTCTACCCCCTCTGAGGAAACAAAGAAAACCTATAAATCTGGAATTATCAAACAGCAAAGGGTTAGTCAAACACCTGCAAATCCAGACACAGGCCCAGGTAAGTCTCTGCACAAGGACAATTTCGACATAGGAGAAGTTTGTCCTTGGGAGTTATATGACCAAACTCCTGGTCCTGTGCCTTCTGACTCTAAAGTTCAAAAACATGTGTCTATTGCTTCCTCAGAACCAGAGAAAAACCACCCTTCCCAACCAAAGGGGAAGACTCATCATAAGCTGAAGGCATCTGAGGGATATCAACAGTCAAATCAAAAGAGCTCAGAGAAGGTGGAGGCAGCCACTCGAGAGACACAAGAGCAGCAGGTCTTTGAAAATGAGAAAAACAAGTCAAACTCCAAGTCTCAGGTCTCCCCTGGGCTGAAGTGTGAGAATGGTAACAGATACACACCTAATACCTGTGCTGGGGAGCTGGAGGAGTTACCCCAGAAAGCAGCAGAAAAGGAAAACCTCAATAAATTGGCAAAACAGAAAAAAAATGCCTCTTCCGAGGGAAACATGCTTTCATCTGACTCCCGTAAGCCAAGTAGTTACTCACAGCAACCTTTAGCATCTCGAGCTGAAGTCTGCCCTTGGGAGTATGATACATCAGATTTACCAAATGCAGAAAGAAGTGTAGCGTTATTGAACACCTCTGCTATAAGTGCAAATAAAACAGCAACACCTCGAAAATAAGAGGCTTTTGGACTGAGGAGAGTAGCGACATTGAGAAGAAAGACAACAGAAAAGACAGAGAGGACTTAGGCCAAAAGGATCTGAAAATTCCTAAGGAGCATCACTTAAATGAAGAGAATCAGCACTACAAATAAGTAGGAGTCAAGCAAAGTAAATTATTGTTAATGTTATTATTATTTATTTGTTGAGTGCCAACAGTACGATTAGCAGTGCCCAGAATATGCCCAGAATAAGGATTATACTGTGTCAGTGAAAGAAATCTGCCTTTGTGAAATCACTTCTCTTGGTGACAAATGCATAGTGTAGATCTTAACCAAATTATTTCTAAATACCACAACTGGCTTTAACTTGCCCTTGGGACTTTAAAGATCCAGCAGAAGTAGGGCACAGAAAATGTCCTAGTGGCAAAAAGGGGTATCAGTGAGCAGCTTATTAAAATGACGACTTTTCACTTTACATATTTAATCTAGATAGCACTGCTAACTCAATGCATCCCAAAAATACATTTTATATAATGATTGCTCTCATTTTCTTATTACTGTGTGTTTAAGTGCTTTGTTGTGTCTCATATTAAAGCATTCCAGATTGTATAGTTTTTGCAAATGACTTTGATATTATGTGACACAACAACACATTTATGCAATCTGCAGATACTTTCTTCTAATTGCAAGTTAAAATACCTGCTGTAGACTTTTTTGTTTATGTATAGAATTGCAGTAATCTTTCACTGGCTATGGAAGCTGTAATTCATATCAGGAAATTCCTTTGGGCTTTGGAGATTTTTTTTTCCTTTCCTGTGATTTATATAGTGAATTTTTTTGTTTACTCTCTGTTATTTAAATTTATAGTTTGATACTGTATTATTCAGGGGTTTTATACGCAGTAAGTTACTTGTTATGCACTTCCCTGTTAATGCTCATAGACTTTATTAATAGTGGAAATTCAGTCGTCTTAGCTGCATATTCTGGTAAATCTTAGGACAACTTATCTGTTGTTTGTTACTAATTGGAAAATATCATCTAACAAACTAGAATTTTTACCTTAAACATTGATGGTGATGGTTTTGTTCGGTATTCTGTACTGAGCATGTCCTACTAAATAAGACAAGAATAACAACAAATATACCCCAGAAGGGACCACCTGTTCTGCCGAAACTGGACAGCTCTGAGAAATATATTAGCTGGTTCATAGAGAAGAACAGTATGCTGTTTATCCCTGCTGGGAAACCTCAAAAAATTTGCCTTTGGAGTGAGAAGTCCAAAATGTTACTCTTTCCCCATATATGCAATTATAAGGGATAATGAGAATGGAAATGATGCCATCTCTCTCCCACTCTCCAGAATGCTTTGACTTTTTTTAAATATTTATTTATACATACATTTGCAGTAAAAGTTAATGTTTAATTCAGTGCTAATTTTCAGTAATAGCTACAGTCCTCATCATGCATATAAGCTTAATTCATGGATGGCCCATTCACAACTTAGTCTTAGTGATGGTTCACCATCAGGGCTTGAGGACATTTTCATGAACATTCTGAGGAGTATCACTACTAAAAAAACCCCTCAGTCATTTAAATGCAGTACCAATAAAGTGTTCTTCTCTAGAACTGTCCATACATAAGTACTCCAAAACAAAGACAGCTCAGTCCTAAAGAACTTGTGCAATTTCAGAGAAGTGATGGGATTCAGTAGAAGAACATGAAATGAGGATGATTGGATAGAATGTGTTGTTTACTATATATATAATATATATATAAAATAGATATTTATATATGTTTAATATATATATAAAATGTCCTATCAAATACACACATGCACATACACGTATGTAGTATAAACTGATTTTTGTGGCATCATAGAAAAAGTGGCTTAAGCTAAAATGCAACGAGCAGAGTGACTTAGGCAAGGTGGGCATGAGGAGGACTTTTGTGTCCTTTAAAAGATAAGAGTCTGTCAGCATGTCTACAGTGACAGATCGAGATGGATCTGATCTTCCTACTGCCTCTGCTAAGCCCAAACGTGAAACATGCTGACACCTGAGTCAGCTGGGGACAGGTTGGCTCAGGTCTTACATCCCTCAGACGTTGTCTAAATACATTGGATTCACTCATAAATTCTGCTCTTTAGTTCCAGATTAAAGTGACCAAACTGCCCCAACCAACCTGAATAGCCTGAACGGTGCCTGTTTCCACCATGGGGCCATGTTGACGTAGGTCATTGCTACCCTGGGCTTGTCCGACTCACACCTCTCTTTTCTAGGATGTAGTTATGGCCTAGGAGATCCGGTCTTTGCCTTCACAACACATCTTCTGGCCAGGACCCTTGCAGCCCAGTATCCTTGTTGATCTGTGAAAGAGAGTCAGGCATCTGAGTCTGGGTGTTTTGGACATCTGTGCACCCACCTGGCACACACAGTGCCAGTGGCATCCTACATGCAGCCTAAATCCATCTGTCTGCTCAGTGTGAAAAGAACAGAGGTTAGACCCAGTGTGCCCAAACTCTCCCCTCCCAGTCCCAGACGCTCATGAGATTTCTCAGTAACTTTTCCAACAACTGCAGTGGGATTTGATCAGCTCTTCAGAGAAAAAGTAACCCTAAATTTCTTTGCATGGGAAGAAGTCTACCCTGAGAACACAGCTTTCTAGGAGTCCTCCAGGAGCACACTGCCCTGTGTGCGGAGAGATGCACAACTTTAAACCTGCTGAGTGAGGTGACCCCCTCACACCTCTCTTACCCTTGAAGGGAGGTTCTGCAGCCCGTCCTCAGCAAGGGTTTGTGTGAACGGGGTAGGGGGGACAGCTTATGGGAGGTTGCCCTGACTCACTAACAGGAGTCAGTGCTTTGTCAGAGCCGGGTGCTGAGGCTGGAAATGGGCACCCATGGGGGTGAAATGAAAGGAGATGTTTGTACGTATTCACTGCCTCTTGGAGACAGGTGTCACAAGGAGCGGGTGCCAGCCCCGTTGCCCTCGCTTGTCTTGCCCTCCATCCTTTACGCTGGGGCTGAATGAGGACATGCTGCCCCTGCCCTGCAGCTGATGAGATGGGGTGCAACGTGCACCAAGGGATCCACCTCAGTTGAAGCATCCACACAGTACCACTGTCCTTTGCATCACTGGCAGGATCAAGCCCTTGCACATGACCATTATCTGTGCCACCGCTATCTGTCTACAATTCCTTGCTTGTTTTATTTCTTTTTTTTATAAGGTAACTTCATTAGAAACACAGAAACAAAGCACATTCCTTGCCCAGCTGCATGGCAAGCAGAACAATGATGGCTGTTTTACCAGGGAAGGCACTGGCTTGTGTATTCTTGTTTGATTTTGGTTTCTTTCATCCTGACTCTTTCCCTCACTTCTTGAAAAAGTGTTCGTTAGGTTCTTTAGGCTTGTTGTAGTCAAATCTCCCAAGACTGATACAATTGGAGAACTTTCCTTTAGCAACTAACACAGCTTTCCCCAATTTATTTAGCAATGGATATTTGGGCTAGCGATTTGATTGGGACTTGAAATTATTTCACTCTTAAGCAAATGAGGGGCCAAACTTCGTTCAACTATTCTATTTCACTATGATGCTGCTAGAAACATTGCTCAATGAAGACATACTAAGTTAGACATAAATAATGTTCTGTATTTCATAGTTTTTCTCCACCAGCATATATTGGCTAAATTGCTTAGTTGTCTTTTTCTGGAGTTTCCTTGTCATTATTCAGCCAAGAGAAGTGCGACTCTAGAATTAAGATGTTTTCTAGCAGATCTCTTAAGAGAAAAGATAATAAACACTAAGGTCACAAACATTTGCTAGGTTGTCCTTTAAATGCATGTGCAAGCTGCATTTCTCCTTTGTTTCTAAGCCATCATTTATAAATAATTAGATTTATACCAATCTTATTAGACTTGTATAATTTATGCAAGATTATATGCTTTAAAATATAAATCAGTACACACCTATCATCGGCTTTGGTGGCATCATAGACCTGAAACCAGACAGTACTTTTATATTTGCTCTCCTTAGGCTTTTGCATGCATATGACAACAGGCAGGCCTGAGAAAACACTGCCTTTTGACTTTTAACATTTTAGCTACTCCACGTTGTAGAGTATATAAAGCTGTAAGTCTCTTCACTTTATAATGTGGTTCTTATAACAATGTTATCTGGCAAACAACAGCATCCACCAAGAAATACTTGATAGATTTATGTTGTAATGTGTTGCAGCATGTAAATAATGTAACTTCTCTGCAATAAAACACATTTATATGAAATCTGTCTGCAGGCTTTTATGTTGTGATTTTCTGAAGTCATTACTGATCCAAACTGAATAGGTGTCTCAGCAAACTTTTAAAATAACTAACAATGAGTTTTACAGCTTATATGATCTGATCACATCATTAGCATTTGCTAGGTTTTCCTCATGTTTTCTTGATATCAACCTTTAGACTAGATGTGTACTGTGTTCAGGATTTCATGTTAAGGAAATAGCTCTGTTTTCTCAGTGGCTGCAGTTTTCACATGAAAACTATATGGTCCATGCTATGTTCTGCTGAATTTAATAGCAAATAGAATGTTAGAAAATATTAGGAAATAAATACATAGCATTTTATGATGTCATTGTAAAATCTTATACCTCATCTGCACTACATGTTTGCATGCCTGGATTCCTTATCTAAAATATATGTCTAGCAGATATAGAAAAGGTACAAAGAATGATATCAAAGGTGATCAGGGACAGACAGTAGCTGCTGTGTAAGAGGTGACTAAATGAACTGCAACTTTGTACCTTGGGAGAAAGATGACTGAGAGAGGGATGAGACCTACATAAAATTATGAATTGTCTAAAGATAATCGGGAAAATGATATTTGCTGGATTTTGTCATGCAGGAACTACAGAACACCCAGGTGGCCATCACACAGCAGTTTAAAACAAATGTTTTCTTCTGCATATAGCATAAATAAATTGTGGAGCTCATTTTCACACATTGCTGTGGATATCATGAGTTCAAAAAACATCAGAGAGGTCATAGAAAAGAAATCCATCAAGGTCCCTGAACATGGTAGATGCAAAGCTCTTAAATCCCTAATCTATAGATGGCTGATAAGTAGAATTGTCTTTGCAATAATGACCCAGCACGCACTGCTGGGTATGGTGATAGAAGAGCATTCAGTTGGCACAAACTTTGCACATTTCGTATATTTTCATAAATACAGATAGCTAGGCTAAATTAGTTTATTTTCTACTGTCTTCGCTGTTTTTTTTAATGACCTGTTACTGATGTAGGAGTTCTGGTAGGTTCTTACACAGGCATATATATGTTAATTTGTACCTTTCCCAGTGCCTCCTGGGTTGAAATGCTGTCATTTGGTTAACCAGTCTGAGTCATGGTATCAGGCATAATAGGGAAATGAGGGGGAGAGAGGGGAATGGAATTCCTTACATTCAGTGAATGAACTCTGTACAAGTTCTTTGCAAGCAAGAAGTCCAGATAACAGAAAAGTAGGACATGGAGACTTTCCCCTGAGCTGCTTCATGGGGTTCAGCTCAAACCTTGAGCAGCTTTGCTCTCTCAGGTGCAAGGAGACAAAAGTAATAGCTCCACTTCTGACATTTTCATAGCTTTTAAGAAGTAAGGGTACGATTTCCAAAGTTTTGTGGTTTTGGAAATCATTCACAGCTTTATTTTCCAATGCTCTCTTGCCTCTCCTATTATGTAACGTTTCATTTGAGAAGAAACTCTGTCTATGCCTACCAAGCCATGAGAAGCTGGGAGAGGACAGCACCAGCAGCCTGCTGGCCCCCATGGGGAGGGTAGACAGAGTTGGGCTCTTCACAGTGGTGCATGAAGGGAGGAAGAGAGGCAATGCGTGTAGATTCACACAAGAGAGGCTCAGGTTGAGTATTCAGAAAACTTTTTCAACCATGTGAAGTCAAGCAGTGGAGAAGGTTACCTAGAGGTTACACAGTTCCCATTCTTGCAGCTTTTTCCAACCCTGGCCATTTTGTGATTCTGTGACTAAACTATAGGACGTGTGGTCACTTATACAATACATAACTATGGGTCAGCCCTTTTAATGAGCACCAGCTGCTATAATAGAAAGGCAATTTGGTTTTTTTTCTGATCCCTACAGCCCAGAGTGATCACAGTGACAAAGAAAAGGAAATTATTTCCTTTAGAGCTGTTTGGGAAGAACAGTTTTAGCTGCCTGTGTTGAGAGAGTGGTTGAGCTTATGCACAATTGAAAGAATGTCTTCCACAAAAAAAAAAAAAAAAAAAAAAAAAAAAAAAACCTAAAAAAACAGGTAATGTTTGTCTCTAACACTTTGAGGATATTTTTAAATGAGCACTGGATTCTGAAGGAACAATTAAATAAATTCTAAATGTTGGGGGGCTGTTTTGAATGCAGTTCTTCAAAACAGCAGTTGAGTTGGTTTAGGTTACAGGGCTGCATGCAGAGAAGTTTTTTTCAAGCTAAACGTTTTGTTTTTCTCAATAAAATAGTATTTCTGTCATATTGGAGAAAACTTTTTCCAATTCTAAAGGAGTTTTTTCCATCAACTCAGAAATTAACTTTAGAAATGCTAGAAATTTAGTAAAAGATATTGATGGTTTCACTTGGTTTGGCAGGCTGCCACCATGTTGCAATGTTCAATCTTCTGGTTCTTTAATAATTGGAAAATGGAACATTATCTCTCCATTTATGCAGGTGATTTTTCTTTCTCCCATTTATTTAAGAGTTAGCTCTTTTAGTCACTGACAGTGTACAAACGAATCAAGCACTGGACATTTTACCATCAAATTACTGGTTGTTAGATTTGTGGATATGTGAGTTGAGTCCAATTTTTCATTGTGTCAAAGCATGGAAGAACATTATATCATATGCAAAATAGCCATATATTTTTGAAATTTTATGGTCTTCTGTGTAGTATACATGCACATATGTCATATACAAGTGTACAGAATCATTATTCCATCTTTGTAGCTGCAGAAGGCAAGATTTCCCAGTACATGGGTAGCAAACTTTAGAAGCATTTAGAAGAGAATATTGCTAAGCCTGCTCAGTGGAAGTCTTCTAATGAAATTCGAGCCGCTGGCTGTCTTTTGGGTCTACCAGCATAGTGTGTGTGCTAAATTAGGGCTTGCTGGCATGTTTGCTTCTTGGCTGTTGGAGAGAAGTTCTGAAGCAGAGCAAATGCAGACATCTCTCCAGTCTCACCACAACATGGGCTGTCATGATGAGCAGGGTTGGTGTGTTGTGGGCATGCAGGAATGCCAGAGCGGGGCAGGCTAGGACTTTTGGAGGCTGCCTGGATCTATTTAGAGTTGAGTGCTATTAACTGTTCTGCTTGACAGATGATGATAACAGTGAGTTTAGACTGGCTGTAGTACCACAGATAAGGAGCAGGTTGATTTGACGTATTTCAGTGCTAGAAGTAGTATCATATAAATGATGTCTTTGCTCCATGAAGATTTTTTTGAAGCTGCAGGGTGGTAAGAACCGTGTGGTTCCAAACGGTTATCTTGGACATTTCACCAAGGGGAAATCACAGCAGGACTGGGTAAGGCACCTGTCCAACTCTGTTCCCACATCACATTATATGAGGTACTTGGCAAATGCACATGATTTGTGTAAGCTAGCAAAATTGGCTAGAGCTCCTCCGTGGGCAGTGTATTTTAATAGTTATGTTTCTACTCATTTTAGTGCTTTTATAAAATATCTATTTCTCATTCTTGACAGCAGTTTTGTTGTTTCTATAGTTCTTTTTCCAATTGTTTTACACCAACTTGTTACAAAACTTTGATTTGAATTTCAGCAGCTCCATTGTAAGGCCAACGTTTTCCTCACTGGTTTCTTTGTGTTTGAAGTCAGAAGAGAATACATTGACAATTTATGGAACTTTCCTTCAGAAATAGTTAAATATTTTAAAATACAACTTTGACAAGTTTTATTCTGATTATTTAATTATACTTCCTGTTTTAATGACCAAATTGGCAACAAAATTACAATATTGCTAGAAAGATGCTACATTTGTTACATTCTGTGGGCTATTTAAATGCTTCCAGGATTTGTTACTAATTGCATGCTGCAGTTGTGAACTGCATGAACTGTTTTTTGTCTACATTACAACTGGAATTGCAAAATCATAGTATGACAAAAATCCAGTGTCCAGGTAGGATTTCGGTTTTCGGGGGGATTTGCCATCTTGTCAGTGTATGGCAAGCATTTTTACACACAGGATAAACTACTCATTAAACTACTTGCTTTGGTGTTTTATGCATTACCTTGTAAGTTTAGATATTTCTTAATTCCTTGGGAACAACATTAAAATTCAATATAGTGGACTAGCAGATAATAATAGAAACTCTATGAAATAAAACTGCATATTCTTTTTCTTTGTTAAACACAGGATAGTGAAAATGTGAAAACCCTGGCATTTCTGGGGAAGAAAACAAAACAAAACAATGAGGATTTTTTTTATTACTTTCGCATTCAGAACCGATTATTTTTAGTCTTAAGGATCTTAGAGAAAACTTTACTGCATTTCTGATTGATCAAATACTGCTTTGTACATTTTGTGTATTTAAATTACTTGTGATTTCAGCTGAAACAAGTATGTATCTTCTAGTTCTTGCCCTGAACTCACTTTTTTACCAGGGATATATTTGACCCAGTGGGAATTGATTTCAATAGAGGTGCAGAAACTACATCTGTGTATATTAAAAGTCCATCCCTGCAAATGATTGTGTTTATATTAAGGCACCATTTTATGCTGTTGCTGGTTTTACCTCACATTACATTGGCTTTCTGTGGAAGTAAATTATCTGGATATTGTTACTTCAAAGGTGTGTGCATGTTTAGAATGTCAAACAGGTAGGTTATAAAAGGGAATACATTTACACAAAACAAACAATACAGCTTTTAGGGGCTATTCATACAGAGTTCCTGCTTTCCTCTGCTTGTTTCTTGTCTCCTCGCATGGGAAACACATTTTCTAGTGGAAATTAATAAGACCCAAAAGAAGACTTAGAAGACAGGAGGTATGGAGTTCCTGAATGAGAAGCAAACTATTAGTTGGTTAATTCTTAGCACAGAAATAACTGATTTTCAAAGCCACCAGAAAAGGAATTTGGTGTCCAGTCCTTTTTGAATTCAATGACTTCTTTGAAAACTCCAATCTGAAAGACTAGATTATTTTATTTGATAGTGTGATGAATCTTTACAAAAGGCAAATAGCAAATCTGCAAAGTCAGCAAAAGTGTCCATGCCTTCATACAACCTCTTGGAAGAATAGGCTGATGCTAAGTGAGACGGACTCTTGGCATGGGAAACTGTTTGGAGCAGCACACCGGACCACACATTTAACTGTATCCAGAACTAATGCGTTTTGGGTTACCGGGAATGAGTTATTACAGCTAAAATTTTTAGAGCTAAATAGGAGAGAGAATGTGTTTGACAGCAGAAGAGTGTTTCACCAACACTGGCATGGAGAGACCACAAGCTCATTTTACCTAGGCCGCCAAATGAGCTGGCCCATTTTAAGTCAGAATCTATTTCACATTCATACCAGGGAAACAGAAACCTGCTGTCAGCAATCCTCCTTTAAGGAACAAAAAAGCATTCAACATCTCAAGAGCTGCCACTGCTCAGTTCGCATCCCTGCTTTCCAGCAGGTTGTCCCACCAGGTGCCTGCTGCCCTTTGCCACCCTTTGCCACCCTGCAGGTAGTACAAAAGGTTTGACTTTCCATTGAAAATGTCAGTGGCTTATGCTTGGTTTTGCTGTCTTTTCAGCCAGAAGCCAGAAGCATTGTTCTGCAAACTAAAGTTCTTTTCAGCCTTTTCTCCTGGCTATTCAGCTGCCTTTGATCCCCTGGAGTTACTTTCCCCAAGCTCAAGTCCTGGGCAGAAGGCAGCACTATTATCCTCTCCAAACACCTTGCTTTATTTTTAAATCACATGTTACCTACAGACTAGAGCTGTCTTAGTAGAATACTGACCCCCTCCGACTCCCCCCCAAACCAGACATAGCTAGGAGAAAGCCTCACTCAAACAATATTCTGCCTGGCTGTAAACTTCCAGTTGACAAATCATTTAGGGGAAGATTTTTTACATAGGTTCTGGTCTGGCTTCCAGGCTCCCTGTAGCTCAGTTTTCCATCATTGTGTGTGGATGACCTGACTGTTTCTGGAAGATGGTAGGAAGAAGGATGCAGTCAAAGTCTTACAGTCTTCAAATACTCCTGATAAGAAACACAAGCATAATACTGCTCCTCAACTTTATATGACAATGGATTATATAGTGTTTATGTAAAATGCATATTGATTCAAAAGTAGATGATTATAAACTTAGAAGTTACAGAAGCTTGGTTAATGTAAGCAAATTCATACTATGTGAAATTCCTCTTGGTTATTTTATAATTTGCATTTGTTCTTAGCAATACAGATAAAACCCAGAGAAACTCAAAAGTTGAACTGACCTGACCTTTTCCTACATTAAAATTCCTGTGCTGTTCAAACGTAGGAAATTAATACTAGATGGTTCTCAGCACCAGCATCAGGAGTTCTCCAGGATTTCCCTGGCCAACCTGCACAGCTTGCTGGTGCTATCGCAGCATTCTTGTGTACACACAGAGACCGAATTAAAAATCCTCCTTGCTTCTCCAAATACTATCCAAATGTCACAGGGATGGTCTTGGGTATCTGGGTCTCTGGTGGTAGAGTTTGTACATCTGTTTAATTTCAGCAGCTCTTAATCTCTGTTCAATTCCATGGAGCCAGGCAAATTCAAGAAATAATATCAAATTCTGTTCCTCTATGTCCTTAACTAAAATAGCTGGGCTCTGTAAACAAAGGTGACTCTCCTCAGAAGAAAGATAAGTTGTGGCCCAATGTGGAGATCAAATCTGTTGTGAGCATCCAGTTTATTTCTATTTGATGTCATTGTCATAACCTTCATGCAAAGTAAACCCACATCTTGAAGAAAGTTTTAAATGCATTTCCTGATCCTCCTTTCTAGCGTTCTGTACTGATCTCCTTCAGGGATTACATTTTCTCCCTCTCTCTTCTCTTACAAAGAGCTATCAAAATGAGCTCATTTGCTAACATAGGCTCAGACACACAGACTTGCGTAACACTTGTCGTTTCATGTCTATAACCCATGGCTGTGGATTTATTTTACATGTTTGATGTCCAGCTCTTGCTCAGCCTGAATAGAGCTCTTCTCTCTTAGTGGAATTTTTCAGCTCTGTCAGTTGCTCCTGAGTAGAACACTGAAAACAAAAGAGACTTAGAAGCACTAAGAATTGAGATGTTTTCAAAAATTCTGTTTGCTCTCTGTCTCCTTCTTTCCGATTCTTAGCTTCTCTATGGTTGTCTCAGACATGGAAACTTTGTGTTACAGTTTCTCTCTGCTTTTTCCACTAGGCTTATGCTTTGTGCCTTTGCTAAATCCCACTGTGTTTCCTGTTCTTGAAGCTTCAAAATTATTTCAGTTAGCACAGATCATGTGCTCCATTCTCACCTCCCAAACATTCATCACCCCTCATCTTGACTTCTGCTCTGAATTCTCTTGTCCCCACTGACACATGCATTTTACTCCAGATACTGCTGCCCACTGAACCACCCCCTCTACCTCAACCCCCCAAGCCTTTCTGGATTCTCTGAGCAGCACAAGGCAGGAGTGGCAGTATCATTGCATCAATTTAGGTTGTCTAGGCACTGTACAAAAATGCACATACATAAATAAGTGACAATGTATTTTTTTTACTTCTTATAGCTCAGGATTATGGGAAGATAAAGACAAAAACAAAGGAGGAAGAAGGGTAACTATCATGTAAGTATAATGAGCACATCACTGTTGAAAACTTTATTCACCACTTTTCCAGCTCTATTTGTTTATTAAAATATTGCTTAAGATTTGTTAAGGGTATTTTCAGGTAAAAATAAAAGATGAAAGAGATCAAAAAAATTTTGGAGACTAAAATAATTCTATTGACTTAACTAATGTTGTAGAATTATAGCATGCCTTGGGTTGGAAGGGACCTTTAAGACCATCTAGTTCCAACCCCCTGCCATGGACAGGAACACTTTCCACTAGACCGGGTTCTTCAAAGCTCCATCCAACCTGGCTGTGAACACCTTCAGGGATGGAGCATCAACAGCTTCTCTGGGCAACCTGTTCCAGTGTTCTGCCACCGTCAAGGTGAAGAATTTCTTCCTTCTATCTACATCTACCCTCTTTCAGTTTAAAGCTTGTTCTGTCACTACATGCCCCTGTAAAAAGTCCCTCTCCAGTTTTCCTTTATGTACTGGAAAGAAAACTGTTATAAAGTCTCCCCAAAGCGTTCTCTTCTCTAGGCTAAACAACCTCAACTCTCTCAGACTGAGAGGTGATCCAGCCATGTGATCATCTTTATGGTCTTCCTCTAGAATAGCTCCAACAGATCAATGTCCTTCTTATGCTGGAGGTCCCAGAGTTGAACACAGTACTCCATTTGGAGTCTCACAAGAGTGGAGCAGTGTCAAAAGCCCCTTCCTTGACTTGCAGGTCACATTTCTTTTGATGCAGCCCAGGATACAACTGGCTTTCTGGGCTACAAGCGCACATTGCTAGCTGATTTTCTCATCATGATCTTCTCATCAGTGAACAGCCTGGAGTCCTCCACAGGATCGTTCTCAATTCTTCCTCCACTCAGCCTATTTTTGTGCTTGGGATTGCTCCAAGCCATGTGCAGGATCTTGCACTTGGCCTTATTGAACTTCATGAGTTTAGCACAGGCTCACTTCTGAAATCTGTCAAGGTCCCTCTGGATGGTATCCCTTCCCTCCAACATGTCAACTGTGCCACACAGCTTGGTGTCATTGGCAAAGTTGCTGAGGGTGCACTCAATCCCACTGTCGATGTCTCCAACATAGATGTTAAACAGTGCTGGTCCAAATATCAACCCTGAGGATCACTGCTTGTCACTGGTCTCCACTTGGACCTCAAGCCATTGACCACAATTCTTTGAGTGTGACCGTCCAGCCAATTCCTTATCTACCGAGTGGTCCATCTGTCGAATACATGTCTCTCTAATTTAAAGACAAGAATGTTGTGTGGGACAGTGTCAAATACTTTGCACAAATCCAGGTAGACTACATCAGTTGCTCTTCCCATATCCACCAACACTGTAACCCCCTTGCAGAAGGCCACTAAATTCATCAGACACAATTTACGCTTAGAGAAGTGAAGTCAGCTGTCACCAGTCACATTCTGATTTTCCATGTGCCTTAGCATAGTTTCCAAGAGGATCTGCTCCATCATCTTGCCAGATACAGAGGTGAGATTAAATGACCTGTAGTTCCCAAGGTCTTCCTTTTGTCCTTTTTAAAAAATAGGGCTTATATATTTTTTAAAGATTGTAGCAGTTTTCCAGTCTGTGGGAACTGCACCGGAGTGCCACAACTTCTCAAATATGATGGATAACGACTTGGCAACTTCATCCACCAGATGTCTCAGGACCCATGGATGTATCTCATTAGGTCCCACAGACTTTTGCACCCTCATGTTCCTTAGATGGTCTCGAACCTCATCTTCTCCAATGGGCATTACTTCATTCCCTGCCATTGCCTTCTGTGACTCAGGCAGTGTGGCCAGAGCACTGTGGCAAAAAAGTCACTGAGTACCTCAGCCTTCACCAAGTCTGCATGTATTCGTACTGTTTCATGAACCACATACTCTACAATAATATAGAAAGACTCCATGCTTGTTTATATAAACTGCAAATTCTCAAGAGAATTTTATAACTGCATTTTCTATCTGCTTTGCCAGTAGCAATCTAACCATGTGCATGGACTGCTTCTTCTTTCTAGTCATCTCCCAAAACCTTGGGTTTACTTTGTAAGATCATGCTGGATTAGTATTTGTTTTGTTCATAAAAATTTGTTTCAGTGGGCAGCTGGCTGTGGCAGTGGCTGCAGTGCGAGTAAATGAATCGCACCAAAGGACAAAGTCTGTTTCTGTTCTATCATACCTTCTGGATGATCTTGATCCTTCAAGTGTCTTGGGCTTTCAGTTAAATGCTCCCTTGTTATTATTATTACTGCCAGGATGAGGTGTCCTTTCAGCTTGTTACTGTTGGCCCTCAGCTGTGTGACACTGATGGTACTGTTCATAGACTAGTTTTTTTTCCATCTTCTTCTAATGACAAAGACTTTCCTGTCCTGGTGATCCTAACTAGATCAGCTTTCTGGCTGAGGTTCTACCTGCCCCCCACTACTTTCCAATATATTTAATCCTTAACTCTCTGGAGTCTTTAGCCATTTTATGTACACCCTGTATATGTATATTTTTGTTTATCAAGTTGTCTGTTTAACTGAGCATTTTCTCCTATATGCAGACCCTTGCTTCTACAAAGGACTGCAAGTGGACAGTCTCCTCATAGATGATTTCTGTGCCCCCTTAGTCTCTGCAGCAGACTTGGTTTCCTAAGAGGTGTGCAGTTGGGTCTGGTGGTGGCAGGGAGGGATTCTGCCCATTTTAGTGGCAATGTGTACCGGCAAGTTTCTGTTGCCTCATGGTACCCAGCAGCAGATGCTTTGAGGGGGACTACTTTAAATGAATCTCACCATGTGGAAACATACATATGAGTGAGTCTTCTTAGGACCTTTGTATGATCGGTAGTCATTGGAGTCCATGGCATAATTCAATTCACACTAAAGAAAATGCCTACAGGAGGTCATTTAAATGGCACCTTAAAGATACCATCTTTCCATTTTTCAAGGAGGATTAGGATGACTAGCTCAGATTTAGAAATATCCAAGATGTCTCATACTAGGTGAGATATGTGATTCATCCTATACTGTACATATTGGCACTGACAGTCTTTTTTCCAGCCTTCCAACTTTTCATCTGGCAAGAATCATTCAAATACCTAATCTTACAGCATGGGTGACAGTTTGAGTAAGGCAGAGCAGACGCAGGACAGACAAAATCCTTCACTTTTAAACAAAATACATAGTGCTCATTAGTATTCAGTACAGAGTGGTAATGTGTACAGAAATAATGTACTCCTTATCACTGAAAGGGAGCTGATCTATTTTGATCTCTGCCAGGAGCTGAGTGGGGATTTAATTAAATTGAAGTGCTTCCATTTGATTATCAATCACTCTGTTTATTGCACACTTTGTATGGTTACCTGTTGTAAGCGTACTTTCATTTGGTCCCGTGCACCCAGCAAATGAATCACAGCCCACCACTGGGGGATCAACAAACCCCTCTGAAGTCCAAACAATAAATATACCATGCTTTCTGCAGCAGGCAAATTCTGTGCTTTCTGCAGTAAGAGATAGCTGAAGCACTAAAATGTAATTACAGTTCCACCTAGAACTTGGTCAAGCTCCATCTGTTTTGCTGAGATCAACGTTAGAGCTACAAAATGTGCCAGGAGCTGGTATGTAGGAGTCTCTCCGAGTTATCAAACTGTTGTTGTCTGCTCCTTACATGAGTGTGGTTCTGTTATTTAGCGGCGGTCTGATACGAAGCCCAGTGAAGCCACAGTGAGTTTTTCCACTGACTTAAGTAGGTTTAAATCAGACCCCAAAATAAAGATTCTCACTTTAGAAGGCAGGATGTAACAGAATGCTGAGGAACTGTGAGTGGCTTAATCATTAAATTTATTCAGCTTTATGACTAATGCCTGTGTCAGTTAACAAGTTTTATTAACAATATAGTGACCTTGAAACTCTGCATATCTGACTAACTCATTCTCTTTTATGAATAAATGTACTATATATTGAGCAAAGATGTAATTGAAATGATGTCATATAAAGTGAATTGAAGCTTAAAATGACTCAAATAATAAATGGATTGCAATTTCCCTTGAAACTGATATCGTTTTTAAACATTGACAGAATACCTTAAATTACTGAAATCGGGGGGGGGGGGGCAGTATAATATCATTATCAAGTAAAATATATAGGTATAGTAAGGTGAATATTAAGGCTATTAATCATAGATACAGAGTGCTAGGTGGTACAGGATTATTCCAGCACTGGAAACTATTACATGTGAATACAATGGATTTGGGCTCCATAATTTGCCAAGTTTGAAAATCTGTATGATAGTGAAAATGGATACCCATGAACTGTATGGATCATTATGCTAATGTTGTGGCACGTCGTGCTTAATGTGAAGCAAGGCTAAAAAGATGCTCCATACTCAAGCAAGTGCAGAGAGATGGACAAGTAATGTATAGTTGCAGGGAGCAGCGGAGATTCACCGTATCAAAGGTAGAAGTGCAACTGGTATATCATACTTCAACCCACTCAGAAATCTAACCACCCCTTCTTTCTGCCCCCAAAATGTCACTTATCACAGAGCTAAATCAGCACATCTACCTAGCCATTTAAGTTCTTTCTCTTCCTCAAAAACTTATATGCTGTACCACAGATGTGATATATGCAGCGTGATCACACCTCCTGAGATACTGGCTGGCCTACCTGCTGTTGAAGCCAATCTTTCACACCATTCACCTAAATATCATATCCTTTCTTTGAGAAATAAATATCCACACATTTCTCTGTACATGCATGTTATGTTTTGCCCTGTATTATTACTCTGCATTCTATAGCAACCATCAGTGAAGTAAACCACGGATCAATAATGCACCATGGTTGAGCACTGGGACTCCATATTACCCTTGATGGTCTCATTAACTAAAGAAACAGATACCAGGACCTTCATGCAGGTGAGACCTGCTCTCCTTCCAAATACTTTCTTGCTTAAACCCTTTATTTACCCCTGCCTAAATGTGCAAGGGTAGCACTCCAGTGTCAGATCCCTCATTCAGGAGCACAGTAACGTCACAGCGTTTCCAAATGGCAACACAACTACACAGCCTTGGGGTGTGCTCTTTCACCACAGTGCTAAGCTGCAGTTGCCCAGGTTCCTCTCATCTCTTTTGGAGATCCAGCACAGGGCTGCTGGCATCATGCCGTGGTGCAGGACAGGTGAAATAGTCCCTGTGAGCACCACAGCCTTCTGTCACACCTGCTGTACAGATCACAATGGTTCACCAAGACGGCCACTCTTCACATTATGTTCCAACCCAGCCCTGTGCTGAGAATCAAAAGGAGCCATAACATACTGCAGGGATTGGGAAAAAAAGTAACGCAAGAGAGAATTCCACCATGAAAGGTGTGTGGGAGGGATGCGGAAGGAAACTGGGAAGTATCAGAAACTTTCTTTGCAAAGACTACCCGAAATAGTATCTATCTGAGTAAGAGCCAACATCTCAATCTGTGAGCCTCCTTAGGTTCCCTTTACAAACAGAGATTGAATCAATATTTGATTGAGTCTGGGATATAATCAGTCTCCTGCTAAACTCCACATTTAAGATATCAAATAAAACACAACCCAAAGTATCTTGTAAAACGCTGGAACAAGCTGCCCAGGCAAGTTGTTGAGTCACCATCCTTGGAGGGATTTAAAAGACATGTAGATACGGCACTTAGGGACATGGTTCAGTGGTGGACTTGGCATTGCTAGGTTAATGGCTGGACTTCATGATCTTACGGGTCTTTTTCAACCTAAATGATTCCATGATTGTATGCAAATTTATTTCTCTTGAACATGAAGGAAGTTTAAGTTCAAGTTCAAACATGAATGCTGACTATATACATGTCTGAAGTGTAACCGGGCTAGGAGCCATCACAGTTTTCTTCCCAGAATATCGTTAAGCAACATTGCTACTTAATTATGAGTAACAAAATTTCTGTATGTGAAGTTTGTCAATAACTATGTGTTAAGCTTTCATTTAACTTCTGTGGATATAATTTAATTTTTCTCCCAATATTTCATAATTGTAATTATCTATTTTAATATTATTATCTTAAATAATAGTGAAACACTTAAAAGAAATTTGGAGGAGTCTCAGATTTGCACCAATTTAAATAGTTTGCTGTCAGCAGGTGAGTGAAGTCCTTAGTTTTAACTCTGCCCTTGTGCCTACAGTTCCTGCGCTGCCTGCTCTTCACTATGACCTGCTCTCTTGCTCTATGAAGGCTGCTTTCACTTCAGCCAGTATCTGTCTGGGAGCATCAGTGCTAGGTGGGCAGCAGCATACCACAACTCTCTGTCTTGTACAATACTTTCATGAATAGCCAACAAAAATAATTGATACAGTAAAATAGTTTGTGCATGTGTATGTATACATACAATTTACACGTATATACCTGTATGTATATATATTGTGGGAGTGTGTGTATGTGTGTATATACATATGATGCAATTAAATACACACATAGGTACACATACACAACTATATCCAGCTATCCCTGACTTATGTCGTAGGTGCTGCCTAAAGACTCTGACATATAAAAGCAGTTGTTTAAAAATATAAACAAAAGCTCTAAAAGCATAAGGCTTGTACTGTATGTTAACTTTATTCTTATGCAGATATATTCCATCACCATTGTAGCTACAAATCCATTAGGCTATACCTTTCTTCCAGTAATGTTTATGCAAGATTTCAATTGATCAAGTAAGATGTCTGTCAGTCCATATATATTGAACAGTTGCCACTTCAGAGAAATGTGACTCAGAATAAAGTGCTGTTGGGGAGGTTTTCTGTGCTACATCTACTAAAGTGAGTCACTATGGAGTGAAGTGCTGCTTATTGCAGACAGACCTTTAGACAAGAGACTGTGAAACATGAAGAAGCTCTGAAACATCAGCCTTCTTGTAGAATCCTTTTATGTAAAAAGAAGCTGATCTACTCCAACCTACTCTGACATGAGATGCTAAGCCATGTCTTCTTCTGTCTTGGTTTATTGAGGTTTACTATCTGGCAGTGTTTTTCACAGAGTAGACGAATGCTCTGGTACAGTTAATATTCCCATTCAGAGGTTTCCAATGTACATAATGCTTTTGCCTTCTGTACATGAGTGTTACAGATGACTATGCTATTGTACCTGTAGTCTTGATTGATGCTGGCAATATAGTATGTTCTAACGGTCTCACTTAACTCGGTTAGGTTTTATGATATACAGCAGCAGCCTGAAAATAGTTAAAATGCTTGAGTTACAAGTAAACATGTAGCAAGTTATGAATTCAGCCTCAATTTTAAAAGGAAAATAAATATAAGCATTTTTTAAAGTAAGGAAATGCTAAAATACCTTGGAAACTCCTGCTCTGCCCCTCTAGAAACAGCAATCCAACTTCCTTCCTCCTGGCAGAGCTTCTCTGAGACATATGTTCTTTCTGCCGACACACAGTGTATTGCCATTAGGGGAGGACTAATGAGAGCTGGAAAAAAAAAACCCTGTTCTGTGGAGAGTGTCATTGCTTGCTTATGGAGCTCTTTTCAAGTTTAATTAAAATATTCAGGCAGAGTGACTGTAGCTCAGAGATCATGGCAATGTTGGTGCATTGTAAAGAGTTCGCTTTTCTTTGTTTGACCAGGTGTACATTATGAATTGAAGCTCTTACTGAGGAAAGGTACATCAGTATATTGCTATGAGAAGTTTCAATGGGCTGGCATTTTCTGACAGCAATATGAAAGGCTTCATAAAAAAAATTCTTGAGCAGCTCCAATGAGGGTATTTGTGCTATTGTCCTGGCACAAATAAGCATCCTCTGTAGCTTGGCTTTTGCCCTTTGATATGTTGCTTTCAGAAAGGCTTAAAAAAGCTTCCTGTAGCTATTGCTGCTGTCTCCCACTAAGCTAGACTGCTGCACAGCATTACTTCTCTTCCTCAAAGTTCATGCTGAGAAAGTCAACAATAAGATGAAAAATTGTTCTTAAGCTGTGTCTAAGAGCCATTGGTTGATAGAAAGGGAGCTGGAGGAGGAGCTTCACTCATAGTTTACACCTCTGTGGTTGAATCAGAGAAATGTATTTCTTGCCTCCCCCCCCTCCTCCTACTCCCTTAAATAATAATGCAGGAAAACATTTGAAATTCTTTGATAGAAATGTGCATCTTTAGTTTCCTTTCTTAAATGCAGGGGCTTTATTAGGTGGAAATCATCTTTTGCTTGTATTAATTTATATGAATTAAATAGCTGCAAAGAAGATCATAAAAACATGAATCCTAAAGGCTCAAACATCAGAAGGCAATTAGAACTGGAGGCTTTGCACACACTCAGAGAAAGAGGGGCTACACAAAGATAACTTTGAGGAGGATATTTCCATGGCAGAGGAAGCTAACTCCTACATGCAGCAACAAATACACCCAGCCTACATTTTGTCAGGAATGGATTCAAGGGTCCCCAGGGGTCCTGTGTGAACACTATCACTTTGCATTCACACCTTCAGGTGCAAGAAAATCCACTGCAATGTGCACTTAATCCTTCACAGGAATTTGAGAAACTATTCCTGGACTTTGTTACAGTCTTCATTTCAGAAATCTTAGAAATCCATACCTGCCTCGCTGCTTTCATAGAAAGCCCTATACTGGGTAGGTGATTTAATTCTGCTCATCTCTTCCTCCTTTTCCAGCAGTATTCATCTCTGGACAGTAAGGATCCAGGCAACCATCACAATTTCTCCTTCATGCAAGGCAGTTATACCCGAGTGAATATCTAGGCCATCCAGTAATACGAAACTGCACTCTCCTAGATTTTTCCCACACTGCTGGGGCATTACTGACAATAGCTGTTAAGTTTTCAGGGTCTCTGAAATGCTCTTTTTACCACACTGGTTCAGAAAAAACTGCAATGTGCTTCAAATTCCACGTCTGATTTAAGTATTCTTTGAACTCCATTTAAATCAGGTGCAAAACAACAACATCTCTAACACCAGTGGCCATATCAATTAGTAAAAGATGATGTTTTAAGCAGAATTCTCTGTGGGAGGCTCCATTTTCACATTAGAAACTTCCTTCTCCTTCTTGATTATTTCTCTATCATCACTGGTGTTTTAATTCTTCTCATTTGCTGACAATACCATTAATATTATGCAAGAGATACGTAATGATATTACTAAAAAGGAGTAAACTAGTTCACCATAGGAAGGCAGAAATGTACCAGGATGTGGATTAGCCTGTAAAAAGGAGCACCAAGTATGAGGCCAGAACCTCACTGCTATATATGTGGATGTATATTTCATACAACTGCGTCTTACTAATTTATTTATTCTTTCTCTGAGCCTCAAGTAATCTTACTCCACTGGGAGGCTATGAATGCATCATCTAGGCATAAACTAGGAAAAAATGGCCCAGCGTGTTTCCATTTGAAGATGTGGAAAACTTTGATCCTTCATTAGACAAGAAAGAGTTATATTAAAATCCTTTTCCTTATACTAAAAATGAATCAAAAGTGCAAAAGTGAGATCTGCAGCCTCTGCCAGCCTGATACTTCTGGGGGCTGCAGTTCAGGCTAACATTGCAGCCACTGTATTTACCTTATTCTGTTAGAAGAGTGTGGGTACCTTGGGGCTTGAGAAGTCAGTCTCCCTCACATTGTTTTCTTTTTTTCTCTGTAAATTTCTTACATTCAGGTTTGATCTGAAAGCTTTCCTGGCTCTGTGTTTGTTTATATTTCATATGGTTTTGTTAAATGAAGTACCACGGTACTTGCAGCATTACAAAGAAGTGCTTGATGCTCTTAAAAATTTGGTGTAAAAGCAAATCCTTCTCAAACTTGGGCTTTTCACTGTGGTGTTACTGAGTCCTTCCTCCCCTGCAACAGACAGCACTGAAATCTTGTGAATACCATGTTTGGGGAATTTGCTAGAGAAATACAACCTGGAGATGCAAAGAATCTCTTCATGGTGGCAACCTCTGTAAGCCAAAATATCACTGGCAAAAGACGTGAGAGACCATAGATCTGACTAGATTAAAGGTAAATAGAAATCTTTATAATTAAAAAGAGTTTACAGACAAGAATAAAAATATAAGGTATCTCTGGTTTGCAATTTTATCTTTAAGTCCTCCTGCATAAACTATTTGTATAGGCAAGCTATATTACATACATGACGTCAGTGAAAACATGCAAAACATGTAGGTGAAGATACCTGTATTTCATAATTCCCTGACAGTTAACACAGATATTAGCATCAGAGGCAGTGGAGTTTTGAGGGCCGCTCAGAGTACACAGGAGAGGAGCTGCCACAGTTTGCTCACCATCCACCTCAGGCACCTGAACTGCACACTTATTTTTTTACTGATGGTACTAACGTAGACTGCCATTATCTCTAATAACGCATAGAACCATAGAATCGTCTGATTGGAAAAGACCCCTGGGACCATCAAGTCCAACCGCACCTGTCCCCTAACTAAATCATGTCTCTGAGAACCTCATCTATCTGCCTTTTAAACACCTCCAGGGATGGAGACTCAACCACTGGGCAGCTGTTCCAATGCCTGACCAACCTTTCGGTGAAGAAATTTTTCCTGATGTCTAGTCCGAACTTCCCTCGGTGCAACTTAGGGCCATTTCCTCTTGTCCGATCACCTGTCACTAGGGAGAAGAGACCAGCATCCACCTCGCCACAACCTCCTTTCAGGCAGTTGGAGACAGTGATGAGGTCTCCCCTCAGTCTCCTCTAGTCTAAGCTAAACAACCCCAGTTCCCTCAGCTGCTCCTCATAGGACTTGTTCTCCAGTCCCTTCACCAGACCCGTTGCCCCTCACTGGACGCGCTCCAACACCTCAATGTCCTTCTTGTAGTGAGGGGCCCAGAAATGAACACAGTACTTGAGGTGTGCCCTCACCAGTGCCGAGTGCAGGGGCACAATCACCTCCCTGGTCCTGCTGGCCACACTGTTTTTGATACAGCCCAAGATGCTATTGGCCCTCTTGGCCACCTGGGCCACTGCTGGCTCATATTCAGCCGGTTGTCAACTAACACTACCATGTCCTTCTCCTCCAGGCAGCTCTCCAGCCATTCTTCTCTAAGTCTGTAATGCTGCATGGGGTTGTTGTGTCCCAAGTGTAGGACCCGGCACTTGGCCTTTTTAAACCTCATCCTGTTGGTCTCAGCCTATCGATCCAATCTGTCCAGATCCCTCTGCAGAGCCTCCCTTCCGTCAAGCAGATCAACACTGCCACCCAGCTTAGTGTCATCTGCAATTTTCTTAAGGGTGCACTCGATCCCTTCTTCCAGACCATTGATAAATATATTGAACATTACTGGACCCAGCACTAAACCCTGGGGAACATCACTTGTGATTGGTTTCCAGATGGATTTAACTCCTTTTATCCATTTATTCTTGCCAGCCACCACTCTGCCTGCCATCTCCCACCTCACTGCTCACCAAGCCTTCTGAACACTTCTCCATTTCTCATATTTTAATGCAAATTTGGGGGGGGTGGGGGGTGGCAAATGTACTGTTAGCTGCAAATTATCTTATTTTACGGGACTTTTCCCACAGTGATTAGTAAGCAGGTTGCATACCATTACTGTAGTAAACTTTGTGGGCTCACCTTGTGCCATGCTGAAGACTTATATATTCTGACTGTTTGCTTCATTAACTGCAATTGTTTCTGGTTAAAACCAAACCAAACCAAACAAAATCAAACAATCCAAATTAAACCAAACACCCCCAGAACTTTAGAAACTTAACCGAGATGTTAGTGAGGCATAATTTTTCTCTGCCAAAGTTCTGGCAAAAACCTCATGATATTGTGACTACTTAACAGTTTCACTATTTCACATTTTAAATTATTGTTACAGCCAGTAATATACTACTGAAAATAATCTTGGGTGATGTATATTTTTCCTAAGTTATTTCTATATTTAATAACAAGAGGACAAACATCTATTACTTTCTGTTCCTTTCTTACAGGCATTGCATTTTAAGAGATGAAAAAACAGACTGTGAGAAGTAGGAAATCCCAACAGTATGGAGGCAATAGCTCATTGCAACTGAGCAGTACCCAAAGTCAGTGTATGAGAGCACATCTGGTGCAAAAGTTATGGATGATGATTCAGACCTCGGTGATGTAGGTTAGAGTAGTGGCCATAATACAAGGGTATAAAGGAACGCGCACAATGCCAGATTTACCTTCCCCTAGAAGGTACAGCATTAGGTATTTAATCTTAGGCTATAAAAAATGAGTTGGCTACACTTGATTAAAAACGTGGCAAGATTTACAAAATGGGACATTTTCGTCCTTCTGTTTGTACTGCATTTATTGCTGGTTGAATAAAGTGAGCCTAAGGGGATATCCTACATGAAAAAGGCTTGTTTCCTTGAAGGTTAAGTTCATTAAATCAAATTCTGACCTTTTAGAGTTTACACTGCTGAGCCTTTCTGCTTCTTGGACCTCCAAGCAAAACTGTCTGCCCACAGTTCTCACTTTTCCACAAACATTCACATCTTCTCAACAACTAAATGCCCTTCCTTGTTCTTAAAGTGTTTGCTGCCATTCATCAAAACACAAACAATGAAAATACATTTATGAAGCAACTGTTAAACTTTCAGTTCTAGAGGAAATATTTGGCAAAATAAAACCATTTCTGCAATCACAGATTACTCAAATTAGTACAAATACACAGTCATAAGGGCATATGCACGCATTTATACACACACATATTTTACACACAAACACACACTTAAGCAGGTAAGACACTTTTTATCTTGCTGTGATGGCTATACTGTAGCCCCCACCTGAATACATCATGTTCCTTTAACTCCAGACTGAGATGAATAGATTGCTGGCTGAATGGAGTCTTTTTATAGCACTAGTCCACGGGGAAATTCTTCATCAAAAATGTTTTTCTGATCACATTTGCAATTCCTATATGCTATGAACAGAATTCTATTAATTGAACACTAAAAAAAAAAAATTCCCAGTTATTGCATAGTTTATTAATGACCTTCATGTCTCTACAATAAGTAAAACAGCAACATTCAGGACCAATGCACATTTTGGAGCTTTTTCACTGTTGTTTCTATACAACTGCTCTTCAAATGCTTATTTTTCCCTAAGGATTTCTACATTTAGATGACAAATCAACAGTCTCTAATTGCCAGATTGTATCTACTCCTTCATCAAGAGACACCTCACGGAGCTTCTGAGTCAGAGTAACCAGGCAACCCTAAACCTCTAGACTAGGAGGCAAAGAAAAATGTGTACTCCTACAGTAAGAAGAAAAATTATCATTTCAATCTCTATTCAAAAATTTGTCATAATAGATACAAAGTTTGCCATGACTCAAACATTTTAAATGGTGATATAAATTCTCAGGCTCCCAAGATGTCCCAGCCAGAAGCTGAATGGCCTCTGAGCTCTCACATGGTAATGCCTTTTGATTCCTGTTAACTGTGTAAAGTCATACCAGGGAGATACCAAACACCAATCTATTGCTTTTCCTGGGGAGAAATCCCCTGATGATGTGGTTAAAGCCCACATCCCAATGATGATCTTCCACCAAGGGCAGCTGCATAAGCTTAGTTTAGGGTTGCCAAAGACCACAAAATCGTATTTTTTACTGCAAAACAGTATTATGAATAACTATTTATACTTATGCCTTGGAATATCAAGTGCTCTGTGTATTCTCTGTAACCTAAAAAAGCAAATCTCCTCACAGGTCTCAGATTAGTTACAACTTGTCCTGGGACTATCTTTGATCTTAGCTTAGTGGATGATATTTTCTACAGCTATCAAATGCATTGCTCCAGAAACACTTTGCCTTACCAGGCCAAACCAGACTAGGTTTCCCCTGCACAGGGACTGGAAACACATCTGCTGTCAAGTCCATGAGGATGTATCCTGCGGACCCTAAGAAAGCCACCTTTCCATGGTATGGTATCTGTGCCCATGATTCTCCAAAATCATGGGTCTCATGTTAGTACGTGGCAGATAAAATATAGATTAAGGAGTTACTTTAGGTGTAATTCATGCCTAAACTACCATATTAAAAGGTAGAAGTGAGAAAATGAATGTTAACAAAGTCAGTGATGCCTTTCCAAAAGAAGAAGAGGCCAGAGGAAAGGGCCATCAGTACTGGTCATGATTCATGAGGTGGCTAAAACAGGTATTCAAGTTGTGTCTTAGGGTGCTCCTCCATCCTGGAAAGGGCTGCCCTGTGTTGCAAGTGCCAATGAAGTGTACTGCCATGGCTTCAGCAAGGAAAGCAGTAGCGTGAAGGGCCAAATATTCAGTTGCAATCATGTGCTTGTTTGTCACTCAGAGGTGGGCATCTCCCATAGCTAGACAGTTAGACTGCATAGATGAAAACCACTTCTCACAGAAACAGCATTTTAGGCCATGAAATCATGTCCTGATCGGTTTTGGTCAGCTTGGCTTCTGGATACAGAGTGCTAAAATAGCAGCAAAATGAGATATACTCTTCCTCTGAGCTCTGCAACCTTCCCTTATCTTAAAGGACATGCCTGTTCGCTAACGCCCACTTTCCTCCCTGCTCTCTTTGTGGAGTTTTTCATCACTTGTGGTTGTTCGGGAGTGACCTGGGGGCTGGTCAGTCTCTTTTCCAAGGATAGCCGTGGTATACAGACTGTCATCATGATCCTTTCATGTCTTTAAAAAGCTGATTATTCAGCAGCACTGAATCACCGTGAGTGCCCTCAGGCTCACTTACACTAGACCATGAAGGCCCCAGCCACACCGCAGGTACGCAGTTCCCCAGGGAGTGATGATTTCTGCAGGCTAATATCAGGACATCCTGGTGTTTAATCAGGAAGAAAAGTTAGATCTAAATACTGGAATTACATTTGTATGTATGTATTCCCTTTACTCTCTTGTTTTCAATGCTAGAGAGTTACCTTATGGCAGATGCTTTTAACAAAATCCTCCAAGACTTTTGCTCCTTGCACATATTTGTTTCTCTGGTCTCTCCCTGGTGGCTGCAGCAACAGAAAGCATCAAAACTCAACTTGGCTGGTCCCTGTGGTTTTGTTGAGAACATTCTCAGTATCTCAGAAGAGCAGGCCTCTTCCTCCCCTCTCCTCTTCCTCATTCAGTCCATTAATTTCTTCCAGCCACTTGCATCTTGGACACTGGTTCCAGGACTGTCACGGGAGTCTCTGCCTCAGAATTCAACTGCCTTACAAAGAAAAATTCTGCTCTGAGCATTTCCCTTGGCACTCTCTAAGGAGAAAGAGAAGGAGGAGAAAGAGCAGGTGGAGGGAGACAGGGCAGTGTTCACTGGCCACAGTTCTGGACAGCAATTAGCCATGTGCTAAACCTCAGCCATGGACCTTAGCTCCTTTGATTTCACTGGAACATAAGTGGATGTTTCCATGATTTGCTGCAGGTAAAGGGATTAAGATATTTGTTCAAATCCATACATTTGGGCCCAAATAGTCCAATTGTTTTAAGAAAAGCTGCTCTTGGAGCTAGATGTAATTTGATGTGGCATGATGTAACTGGGCCCCATATTGGATAATTTCTCCTTTCTGCCATTCTTGGAAGCATATTGGATTACTGTGTTGGTGTTTCGTGAAAAAACACAGTATGAGAAATGCTTAATCCTGGTATCTGAAGTGTTCTGGATAATCTGACTGGAGAAGGCTGAACAGACGCACAGGGCAAGGGGGAGAGAGGAGAAGATCCAAGGGGCAAAACCGATTAATAGACAAAAAGTGTCAGGGCAGTACTTGGTGCTTGGCAGCTGGGCTGGAAACAGGTTGAGCTGTGAAACCTGGAGTAGTCAGCAGAGTCACAGAGTTGTGAGAAAGGCAGGGGCTCTTCTCTGGGGTCTGGATGTGGTATGGTGTCTCCTGGCCCCCAGGAAACCACCAGCGCTAGTGACTCCCTCACAGCTGGGACTGCTGAGTACCCATGCTGGGGTAAGACCACAGGATCATCCACTAAAAGCACTCAGAGCAGAAAATAAAGCAGCTAATAAAATCTACAGCTCCTTCAGGGAAAGGGATACCCACCTGCTGCCCTCCCACTGGCCATGGCAGATTTTCCTCATGCCTCCTGTGAGCCTTCCCCAACTGCTCTTCCCAAAACAGTCTCTGCAAACTCTCCCTGTTGTAGGCCTGGTACCACCTGCTGCACATCCCATGCACACACACAACAGCACTGTGCAGCAGCACAATGTTATTTAGCATTCCAAAATAGCTTCAAGGGTCTTTCCTTTAAAACTATTTTTAAAAATGTACGGCCTATGGAAGACGTACGGCCTTGCGATTATAGGGAGGATTTCCAAGGCAGAGGGGCAGAGCTCCACCTGGTGATGCCGCTGCGGCTCTGCCACGCCTGGGTGGGACTAGAAAACACTGATTCTCAGCTCTTTTGCAGTCGATGAAAGCTCCTGGTGCTCATTCCAGCTTCCAGTCTTAGCTTCGACTTATGAGGGCCCAAACACTATTTTAAATAAACTATTTTTTTTTTTAAGTGGAAAAGGCCCTGCACTGGCTTATGTTGAACGATTTTGGGCATGGCATTGATCTAACTGCTCACAACAGTTATCTTACAGCAACTGAATAACATTTCCCCAAAACACAGTTTGAGACTTAAAAAAATTTATTTCAGTGCAAAATCCAAAATTTCAGATCCAAACTTTACCCCAAAATACAATCAGAGTAGGGAATTTAAAAAGCGCTTTATTTTAAAGTGTCCTAAGAAGTTGATGTTTCGTGGTGAAAACAGCTGGATTTCTATGATATTCAGTACTCATAAAAGCAGCTGAGTCAGATCAGTAGGTATTTGCGACAACACAATTTATTTATAATTAACTGCAATGGAAAAAGTTCCCCCAAGTGGTTTCTAAGCCAACTGCAACATAAAGTAAAAGATGTGGATGGCTGCAGAAGGAAAAAATGCCTTTTATTATATGATGGTTACAAAATAATAGAAAAGAGACATGTGAGGTTAGTGAGTGAATATATAAGGATACTGTACAGTATTTATAACTCTGCTCTTCACTATACCACCCAGTTTCTCCTTTCCAGGTGGTGTTTTGGTAATCAGAATAGGAATTGCCTGTGCTTCCAGCAAGGTGTTTTACATCACAGCTTTAAGAGATGAGTATGCAATGGAAATGTGCTGCTCTGGGAAGCTTTGCCTTGGCCCAGGCTACTACAGGCGGGTGCAGGCACTGAGAGCCGAGTCGTGAGCCTCGGTGCAGAGCACTTGATCAGACAGGCACTACGCCACACCTGTGTGGCAGCCTCTTTCGAGTAGCAGGAGGGCCTTATTAATGTCAGCATGCTTTGCTGCTGCTTCTGCTCCTCTGAGTAGATCTGTGAACGTCCCAGACCCTTTTTGGATATGAGGTGTCTGAGGCTCAAGGGAGCTCATCACACAGAACAAGATAGGAGCACCTACAGCTCATGCCCCAATGCTTTTTGAATCCCTGCAAGTAAACAATACTAGCAAAAAAGTTTGACATCTGTGATATCATGTCTGCAAACAGACATAAAGTCATACTGGTCATAGTCAGTGGGAGGAAGGGACAATTTAACTATCTGTCAGTTATATGTAAAGTTATGGGCTAATGAGCACCACATTTCCCACATCCATAAAATCATCTTGCCAAACAAGGACAGATGCAGAAAAAAAAATGAAAAAGCATCTATCTGAGCACTGCATGCAGAAACTCTGAGGGTCTCATCACTAAAGCAAAAGCTGGTCCTTGGCAAAATGTACAGGAAAAAGGAATGAAAAGTAGAGCAGAAACAGTGGGGGTGTCACATATGGAATACATAACTTATCATGACTTCAGTACCCCCTTATCATCTTATGTCCAGAGAGTGTTTAGCTTACAAGATAGTGAGAGAAAATGTGGGCTTGAAAAATGGAGAATTTAATTTTCAACAAATAACTGAATTTGTGATGCCAAGTTGCAGATAGCAGTAACAATGCAGCAGGGATGGAAGATGAGCAGGAGACAAAATACAAGTTGCAAACGTAAAATGGCCCCTAAATAAGTGAAAAGAAGTTCCCAAAGTCCTAGAAACAACTCAACCCTTCTCTTAATAGCAACCAGAAAGAAAAACAAAATATTCAGGAATTAACAATGACTAATGGAGGCAATGCCATGAGCCACAGTGTAAGTACTGTAAAGTTATTATTTGAAGCCACTTTCTTTCCTCACACTGTAAAAGCATAAAATAGGCCTGAAAAAGTAATGTTTGAGATGATCAGAGTATCTAAGAGATACTGCTTGAAGAGAGGGTAAACAGCCTGAAAACATGATGACCAAAGGGAGATATACTAGAAATATTTTAAAATGCCATATATTTTCTAGAGGCAAGCAGTAACCCGACACAGCTCCTCCTACAAGAACTGGGAGTCATCCTGCAAAATATGTACACAAAGGATTTGTAACAAAATGAAGGCTTTTTAAAATCCATTTTTCATTCCCTCATTGTGTGGACAGCAGTGCAGGTGAACAGGGGAGGGGTTCTTCTTCCTTACTGTGGCTGAAACCCTCAAGGCCACAAACATTTTCCTCATAATTGCTATTCACACTGTGGATTTGGTGCTGTATATTCCACGGTGGCTCCTGTTACATCCTCTTTCCATGTTAGTGTTAAAAACTGTGCTTTGTAGGAAATCAGCAAAGTCAGAATTTTTTTAGTGCTATATAAGGTGCAGATGGGCAGGTTTGGGTGGCAGAGCTATGCAAAAGGAGCGTTAGAGGGCATGGACTCAAGCTTCGTCAGGGAAAGTTTAGGCTTGATGCTAGGAGAAAGTTCTTCACTGAAAGGGTGATTGGTCATTGGAATGCGCTGCCCAGGGAGGTGGTGGAGTCGCCGACCCTGGAGGTGTTTAAGGGGAGACTGGATGAGGCACTGAGTGCCATGGTTTAGATGATGGTTGGTGTTAGTGTGGGTTTTGGTGTTAGTGTTGGGTTATAGGTTGGACTTGATGATCTCAGAGGTCCTTTCCAACCTTGTGATACTGTGATACTATGAAAAGCACAGCAGATGGGGACAACATGGGAGATGACGGGGAAACCACCGACACTGGCATTGCAGATTTTGGTCTTCCAAGGGAGCCAGAGGGGTCAAAGAGACTTCAGACATGAAGGAGAAGATATTGGTTTGGACTTTAATGTTTTGTCTTTGAGCAAAGGCTATAAGACTGTGCATGTTTAGGTCATGGTTTGAGAGAGAGGTGTGGGCTAAGGAAAAGCACATGCAGTTACTTCTGAATTTGAGTTTCCACAGAAAATTCAAGAGGAATATTCACTTTCCTTCAGTCTGCCCTTAAAGTCATGCTCCAAATCTGCTTCATTGAAAAGCAAAATATTCTCAGTAGAACAGTTCTCCTTTCTTGGTGGGATTGCCAAGGAAAAGACTATTGTTTAATGCTGGCACAGAGAGAACTACTCTCTGTTGCGAATAAAAAATGTTCATTTCCAACCAAATGCTTGCTAAGAAACAGATGCTCTGTGACACTGTCTTAATTCTTAAATCTTAGTTTCTTTAACTATCTATTTATGAACAGCTCCAACTTCTTTGATTTATTTTACTGTCTGGGGTTTATTGAATAGCATTTGCAGTGTGGTTTATTTTGTTGATTAATCCCAAGTACCTAAATTATTATGACTTGCAATTAAATGCGCATTACTTTCTATTCCTTTCTGAGAACAAGCTTAAAAATATGTCCTCTTTTTTGTAGAACTGTTTATTAATCACAGAAGTTCCCACAGTACAGAGAATTTCAGAAATTCACGGTTGTGCAAAGGCTGATATTTACTCTGGGAACATTTCCATCGCTGTGTGAGGGCGAGATGGAGACATGACGTTGGTCTCATTCCCTCTCCCACAGCTCTGAGAACAAAGCAGGAAGGCACAGGTATACGAAGAGGAGCTGGAACATATTTTCTGTGGAGTCCCTACCTCCAAGTGAAATTTGTACCTTTGGGAGATGCCTGGGCCAGGCAGAGCCAGCAGGTTCGATGGAAGTTTCAATCGAGCATGCAGGTAGTAGTTCTTCATGGAAGTCACTGCCTTTCTTCATCGAGATAAATAATACTCCTTGAAGGACTAATACTTGGAAAACGATCTCTAAAAAAGGGAGAAAAATGTGGAACGGTTTTCCCACAAAAGCAAGTTTTGAACAGATTTTTTTCAATATATATATATAATGTATAAACTGCTTGTCATCATTTGCTACTGAAATCGAACTTCTGAATTAAAATATCATAGAATGTCCTGAGTTGGAAAGGATCCACAAGAATCATCAAATCCAACTCCTATCCCTGTACAAGACAACCCCAACACTCACACTGTGTGTCTAAGTGAGTGTGTTTCCCAAATTCTTCTTGAATATTGTGAGGCTTGGTGCCATTACTGCTTCCCAGGGAGCCTGTTCCAGTGCTCCACCATCCTCTGGGTGAAAAACCTCCCCCTAACATCCAGCTTAAACCTCCCTTGGCACATCTTCCTGCCATTTCCCCAGGTCCTATTGTTGGTTGCCAGAGAGGAGAGATCAGCACCTGCTCCTCCTCCTTCCCTTGCGAAGAAGCAGAAGACCATGATGAGGTCTCCCCTCGGTCTCCTCTTCTCCAGGATGAACAGACCAAGTGACTTTAGCTACTTTTCTTACAGCTTCCCCTCTAAACCCTTCACCAACTACTACATTAGTTATTTTCTTATATTGACGAGAAAGCAACAGAAATATCCAAGATATGTTAGTTTATAGGAAAAAAGGAAAGAAGACAGTAAGAGAGGCAAAGAAGGTCTCTAATTTTTCAAGGCACATACAATTTAGAAGATAATATGATGATAGTTTAAACATAAAATACTTTTAAGATTTTATTTCAATATAAATACGAGGAAACATACTAGGTACTGCTCCCCTTTTCCTTTACAGAATGCCTCTCTTCACTCATCTCAGAAAAAGATAGGCATAAATCATGTATGTGACTAGAATAAAGGTCATCGCATACAGAAACATCTATGAAAAGAAATCAAGATGCACCAATGTACCTCAAAATGATATGTTGTTTAACAAACACCCTCATTATGTGTAACTCAGTTCAAACTGCAGAACCATGTATAAAAGCCTGTGCTTGAGCAGCCATAAAATCAGAATCTCATTTAGGCCGGAACGGACCTCCAGAGATGCAACGTGTGGTGGCAGGAGGGGTGGAGTGACCAAATGTCACAGGCTTGCAGTACAGAAACAGAAATTGCAATACTACTGTGATGTTAGTTGTTTCTGTCTTGTTCCTGGCATTCCAATAAGATGTTGCCAAGGCAGATCACAGTATCTTTAAATAACTTTAAATAAGGATTTCACTAAGAGACATTCAGCTGAGATGTTCAGTGAGAGGCCAGAGTGAGAACAACTCAAAACCCAATTTCTCATCTTCATCTTTCACAGTTATAAATTCTGATTCCAAACAAGAATACCTGGAAGAAAGCAGTTTTAAAAGACTGCTAAACATCCAGGTTGTAACAACTGCAGAGACAAGGAGTTATGTGACCAGGCAAGTGCTGGAAATGCATGTGGAAATGCTCAGGAAGGTGTGAGGTGTTTCTCTAAAGCCGGGCTCCATTAGTCTATGGGATGAGAGGTGAGTGAAACAAGTCATACTGTAGCATATGCCAGAAAGCAAATGCTGGCTGAGGTACCCAGGGCACATTTCCTCTGGTGCGGGAGAGCATTGCATGGTGTCCCCCAAGGGAAGGAGTATGGATGCCAGAGCCAATTCTGCTTTGGCAACCACTGCCTCTTCCCAATCCCCCTTTGATTTACATTTTACATTTGAATTGTTTATGATCTGGGGAAAAGGATGTCCCCCGCAGCTATATGACCATCTTCTGCCCCTTCCCAGTTCAGTAGTAAAGAAAAGACACAAGTCAAATAGCAACAAAGTCTGGCCAAATCTGGCGTGGTTTTGCCAAAAAAATACATGAACTTGCCTCATTCTTCTTGTCATCACAGGTGGATGTCACCCTTATAAAGTGAAGGCAGTGAGGTGTGGTAGCACATCTGCCACCTTCTTTCTCCCAGGGGAATGCTACCTTGATGTCCGGCTGCTGTGAGTGAAGCAGAATGAATGACAAAGTAGTTGTCTGGGTCCCCAGATGTATAGTGGCTCTGGGATCACCATCACACAGCCACGGGTCTCCCAGCAGCCAAGGAGCACTGGTGGGCGGCAGAGAGAGTGGCCCAGAGCCACTCCTAAGGAACTAAAATTCAGGTACAATTGCATTTTCTGGTTTCTCCATTTTTGCAGGGGGAGGATGTTTTCATTGTGAGTAGGGTAGCAGAGAAAGTTGCAGAGCAGAGGGCAGATCTCATTCGGACAGTGAGCGGCATCTCACCTAATGCTAGTCCTCAAAACAGGAAACCTCTGTAGGAAGGGGTGAGCTACCTGTCCTCTGCAAATATCTTCCTTAGGTGGGAGTGAACTGCCTCTGAGAAGTCCTATCTTGATCCACTGACTTTTGCTTAGGTTACTGTTTCAGATGACACATTTGCATTTTGATTTTCCTAAGTTAAACAAGAGAAATCTCAGGGATAGGCTGAGAACAGCACAGACACAGCAGAAATACTATGACTGCACAGATATGGAAAACATCTTAAAGTACTCAAACCTAGAATATTTCCTGCCTTCCTCTAACGTAGGATTTTAAACACACGTTGAAGTATTACTGTAAATGTAGCAGTGCAGGAATACTCTTTACTGACAGTGACTTGAATCTATTTTTTTTTATTTTTTTTTAATCCCTGAAAAGATTAACACTGGGCCCATCAGAAACTAGACTTTCTCAATAGGATGTGATCGTTCACATTTCCATTTACACAAAGAAAGACCCATCCTAAATGATTTGGTAAGACATGAGCAATATTTTACCCAAGAGACAGGGGCAAAGTGGGGAGGGAAACATGGAGGGACCTGGACAGCTGGGCAGGGGGGCCAGGTCTCAGGCCATTTTGCTTACCACAGAGCTGCTCATGCTGCTGATCCACAGAGCTAGTCTTGCCAAGAGTTCAATGGGAAACACAGACAGTTCCCTCACCTGCATAGCAAACCCCATCAAATCCAACTCAGGTTTTCTAACAGGACCTAACAAACCGGTGACAACGCAAGCTTTGAAAGACATTCAAACAAGTTAACTATAATGCATCTGTGATCCCTGGCATCTACTATCCCTCCTTCAGCTTGCTGGTAGACACAGCACAGAAAACCTTTCTACACCACTGCTGCTACCAGTAGGGATAACGATCTCAAGCTTCTGCATATTTTTTTACTTGATATTTCTGAGGTGTAAATGTGGGCCGATGTGCAAAGTTATCTTTTTTTTTGAAGTGTATCTTCAAATTTCAGATACACTTTGTGAGTGTATCTGAATTTGGTATCCAAAAAGACAGTCTGGAGCAGCCCAGCGTTGCTTCCTCAGAAGTGTAGTCAGCTTTACTGATGGAATAAACCAAACCAGCTAGGAGTAGTAAGCATAAACTGCCCTGAAAGCTGACCCTCATCCCAGGTAGGCAGAGTAAATACAAGGTCATGAGTACTTGAAGCTGTCTGCCACCAGCTGTACTTCATAAAGCCTTTTAGGAAATAGCATTCATAGTACACATCTTTTCTCAGAGCAAGATAGATACTAATGTCATCACAGCCACATCTACACCATTGGTAACCAGTGGCAAAAAATGGCTGGTGCCCCAGGGGTAAGGAGCAGGAAGCAGCCAGTAGCTCAGCAAATGCACACTTATTGCAGCTGCATTTGTAAAGGGAGCCCTTTGCTGGTGAGAGAACAGCACTGCTCTGCTATAAGTACACAGATGAGTGCACTACGAGTTTCCCAAGGTACCAGATGGAGCCTTGAACTGGTGTCAATCAAGTATTTTCAGTTGGAGTGCTTAGAAATTGAGTCCAGGCCATTTCACTGCCAGTTGGTTACAAACAAACATAAGGAAACAGAAGAGAAAATAATGTTGATTACCCAGCTTTTGAAGACTTCTAACAAAATACAACCTTCCACAAGAGCCACAAGGTGTGTGTGTGTGTGGAGGTTTGACTCCCTGGAAAAAAACCCCTGTAGATGGTAAAGTTTATTAAAGATTGAAAATTATATAATTTTGCTTAAGCAGCATTTTCCGTGTTTAGTATTTAAGTAATTCCTCTTACTTGTTTCTTTTTCAGCCAAAGATTTTGCCTGCTAAATACGAAAGTCACCCAGCCTATCATGTATACCTGCATAGTACAAAGATAACTGCATTTGGGGCTCAGATGCAGCTACAAAGCCTCCATTCAACCAATGCAATGACAGATCTCCTCACTAACCACAATATCAGTATGATCCAGGGAGTTAGGAGAGATGTCCAGGAGTGCCTCGGTCCTCATGGGAGCTGGTCACATACAGCCCCAGGTAAAGGCACAACAATTCAGTGTTTGAGATAGCCAGATTTCCAGAAGAGAGAGAATTCTACACATCATCCAGAGTGGGATTCAGTTTATGTCTAAATGTGGGTACCACTGAGCTCTGGGCTGCACAAACTTCAGCTTCATCGGGATGTGAGGGAGCATAGGCACCTGATGCAGTGCCACAGCCACAGTCTCAAATAGCCAACATAGTTGCGGGCAGTACAGCCTATGGAGAGAGTGGCTGCAGCCCACTCTACCAAGGAAACCAACTCTATGACAGCCTCAGTAACACTCTATGCTTCACTAACATTACTGACTCTATCCAGTATGATGCAGCTTACACAGTTAGCTCACACATGTATGTGTATGTAGATATCCAGGTTTGCACCTGTATTAATCTCATACTGAACACCACATCCCCAAAGGCCCAGGTAGTCAAAGCCAACAAAACCACTGACTTCCAGCTTAACTATAGGTTTGCATGTAAATATAGGAGAGGATAACAGCTTAACTTAACACCGTGCTAACGGATGGGGAAACTCTTCTTAGTGCTAAGGCTCCTTTATTTTCCCTCATCTCCTAGAGGACTATGCCACGTTGCATGGAGTAAGCCAGATCATGATTGCTTCATCTGTTGCTGGGGTATCATGCATATAGTGCATACTAACCGACTTCCAGATGGTGCATAACTCTCAGAAGACAACAGGAGGAGTCTTTCTCCTTGGCTGACCTTGGCAATGTTCCTGCACTCACATGGCAAAACTGCAATTGGTTTACTCATTGAAGGGCTACAGTAAAAAAGGAAACCAAGGCACGCTGCCAGCCTGAGGAGATGCCAGCGTGGCCACAAAATAGTTGCCAAGCAAGTGTAAGTGATCCCAACTGCAAAATAAACTATGGCACCAAATTCTCAACAAACAACGAGGATGGATTCTGAAGGGCTGCACAGGGCTAATGGGACAGAGAGAAAGTCCTCAGGGGTGATATACTTCAGCTTGAAAAGGGGTTGTGCTAGCTGTTAAATCGTCATTTTCAAGTAGACCTCAGAGATATTAAATTCCATCTCATATCTTAAACATTTCCTTTGCTACCAGTAAGATGGAACCAGCCTTGTTAGCATTTCCTTTTGACAGGCCATGCCGTTTCCTGCAGTGCTTAAAGCACAAATACAGTCTGCTCTGCTGTACTCTCTTTGAAAATAAAAACAACCCACACACACACCTTAAATGTTTGCTTGTAAAGCATCTCTGTACAAGTAAAGTAGATGACTGTTCTAGGACATGTGGCATGGTGACAGTGTAAATCAGATGCTGTAATCACCACTTTGCTTATCCTCATGGGTATTCAACGTAAGCTGGAATGTACTAGCTGCAAGCATGGCCATCTTGAAGCTCTAAAATATGGATTAATGAGGCATTTGTTTTTCCTTCCTATATTATAGCACCCAGGTGTATAAGTGCTGAACATGCTGGCTGACCTCTCAGTATTCTGATACCATTTACCTGTTTACTAATGATAAACCACAGCAAAGGTGTCAGAGCTCTGCAGTTTATACATGTATGTTTGGATTCCTGAGCAGGTGAAAATGGTGATAAAATTGCAAAGCTCATGAACCTCCTGTTCTTACACCAGGCAGCACCTGCTGATACTTAAGCAGCATTTACCTGTTCAGTATATCCAGGACATTTTACGTCGAGTTTTACATATGTGAAAGGAAGAAAGTAGATACATCAGCTGACATAACTGTCCATGAAGGTGCCAGGCCCCCTTCCCATATGGGTGGGGAAGAATTACGAACCAGGAGGTTTGAAAGAAAAGACAGAATGGGCAGTTCCCAAGCCTCACACCTAGCTGGTTTCATGTAAGTGTTATACTCCTTCTGTCACCTGTTTTAAGTTGGATAATATAAGTTCTTTTGTTCAACCATATCTACATCGACTTCGTTACAGTTACCTATGCCTCTTTGAGTAAACTGGTGTGTGCTTCTGAAATGTGGCCCTCAGTGGAAAGGAGCAAGGCAAGGATGATGGAGCAGGGCAAGAAAGCAGGACCTGCTGTCAATACCTGCTGTAGCACCTGGCAGACCTGGCAGCGAGACACCATCCTCCCAAGTCATCACTGTGTCTCCCAGGGTAAAGGGCAGCACTGCCCCTGAGAAGCGGTGAGACCAGCCAGCCAGCATGGGGCACTTACAGTTATAGAGTAAATTACAGTTACCCAATTGTACGGTTCTTTTATAAGTGGTGCATTTCCTCTCAGCAATTGGTATAGGCTGGTCCTGACTTACTGAAAACTTCATTTTAGTCTGGCTAAGAAATAAAAATTGCCAGTTATTGGTGTAGTTAAGTGTACTCTCAGGTTTATCAGTTTCATTCAAATGCTGACTAGACTTAATGGACATCTTTATAATGAACAGAGCTTTATCATAATTAAAAACTGCAAAGGGAGGAAAGTTGTCAGTGGTATCACAAGTGTTTAGAGCAGACCAGTTAGATACAGACATATACTCGCAGAGAGCTTTGTACGTCACCCAGTGCATAAAATTCATTCTTGACACGAGTTAGAGTGTTTAAGCACTTCAGTCCTTCCTATAGCTACAATATAATATTTTAAAAGTCAAGTATTAGGAAAATAATGCATCATTGTCCAAATTATGACAATGCATTTAAAATATTGCAGTTGAGGATATTTTAAATTATTTTTGGGTAAGATTTTTAAAATAAGCAACAAATACAATGCTGAGGATGCCCTGTGTCACCAGTAACTGAGATTTTAAAAGAACATAAAATATTAAAAAAATTTCAAAAACTTGTGCGACTCGACAGTGTACAGCTAGGACACCATATAAACAATCATGTAAAGTTGTACTAACTTTATCAGGCTGAGTAAAACTCTTTTGACAAGAAAAGAAGATAAATAAATTGTGTAAAGCAGTTGAAAATCTTTTATGTTAGGCTGCCACATCGCTCTTGCATCTTGGAAATGTGAAGAGCTAATTTACTACTCGTCATGCACTGTGACATCAGTCTCCAGTTCCTGCCAGCATCCCACACGTTTCTCTCTGTCAGCCTTTCACTGCCCTCAGACACTTTGCTCTTGAAAACATTTCTCATAATTGTCTATTTAGTACAGAGCTGCCATGGAAATTTGTGCAGAGATACCAGTTTCTGCATGAAGAGGTTAGGGGTTCATTCTGTCTTCCTGCTCTGTATCTCTGTCACCCCCCAGATCCCAGGATCATGCAATGATAAAACCAAGTACTTTTGTACTGCTTGGGTAAAGTGGCATATCCTTCCAGAAAGCTTCCTCCTGGTCAGCAGTGTAAAGAAAAGCCCTGTTGGTGTCATTCCAGCTAGCACATAATTTGTGTATCTGTTGAACAAATCCACAATGTCAAAAGTGCTGTTTCTGTGTGCTTTGAGGCAGGCAGACAGGGAAGGAGAGCTCCCATCTTTTGCATCTGTAAGTGCTAGTAGCAGTGTATCCCCTCCATTACATGCCTGGGTGAAGATGATGTGATGGTATCTAAAGTTTTCTAATTAAAGTCAAAGTCCCATAAGACGTAAGCTGCAAGGTCTGATTCCTTTATCTTCTAAAACACAGAAGCAATTCTTTGAAGACTGGGCCTGCCATTTGCTTACTGCCTTAGCTCTGCGAGGAAATCTCCTTGGCACTAACTTTTTCCTAGGGGATATTTACAGTAAGTAAATTGTAAGTTAATACCAGAAGGATGCACACAGGCAGATTTCCTTGCAGAGCTATGGCTGTTGATGAGTAGAGAAGCCACCCATGCGGTCTCTGGTGTGGATGAAACCCAGACTTCCTGAGGCTTGCTCTCCCACCAGAGATGGTTCCTGGAGGCATTCAGCAAATGATGTGATAGAGAAAACGTGCTTGGATGGAGAAAACATGAGCTGGGATGTGATTTTGGTGGCAGGGTGTGCACTGCCTGGCCACCCACCTTCTCGTGATCTCATGTCCCACACCAGGGGTGGTGGCCTGGATGAGTAAATACTGAAACTCAGAGCACAAAATGTCATTATTTTCTGCTAATACTATTCAACATCCCCTCATATGAGTGTGGAGAGAACAGTATCTTCCAGTTATCTCTTTGAAATAATCTGGAGAGGTGTGACCTATTCAGCACAGCTTCCTTATGACTACATGTAATGGCATAAACATTCCTATAGCTGTGTGACCTTTCCTTACCATGAGCCTTTTGACATGCAACATTATTCCAGCTCTTGGTGCCCTAAGATATATAAACATCTCAACTCTCACCTTTTAAAAAAACACTACAGTTGTGAAGACAGACATGAGAACATGATGCAGAAGTTTTCTGTAGGTACAAAATTGAAAATACCCATCATACTTCAATTGTAAAAGGGATAAGTTAGACTAATTTTAATTTTTGTCTATTTATGAGACAGTTTGGCTGGCAACTTGGCAGTATTCCCAGGCTTGGAATGGCTGGGAGGAGACTCTGTTCCGGGAAAGCCTGGGCTGCTGGAGTGATGCTGCTGAACTCAGTAGTACGAATGAAGGTGAAGGTTTACAGAATCAAACTTCGTCTTTTCTGTGGTGAATGTCATCTATTCTGAAATCTGCTTTCTTTCTACGAGAAACAACTGATTTTTAACTCTTTTTTCCTGATGGCATCTGACCATACTTTTTTTACAGATTAGCAGTTCTGCAGTAGGTAATAACATTCACTGTACCTCATGTAGTTTCTAGGACAAAGACAATAATTAAAGAGAATACAGAGCATGAAGCCTATTTCTCTAGGCACTGCTATCAAAATTGAGTGACTATTTTATTTCGCCTTAGTTGCATTGATTGAAATGTGAAATTGTGTTAGTTAGTGGCTCTCTCGTGCCTGTTTATGAGGGGTCGTTTGTTCATTCAGGCAGGTAATGGCCGATATCTAGTGCTGAATCCTCTGTTGCTCCATACAAGATCTTCCCTTGGCAAAAGGAGGATTTTTACCCTTAGAAATAATTTTGAGAACTGAAGAAAAGCAGTACCATACAACAACAACAAAAAAAAAACGATTAAGCTAATTAAATGCTACAATCTGAATAATATGTTTGTCTGAATGCGGGAGGCCACCATGACTGTGACATCTTGAGTCTTGCACAGCTTCTGGGCCACATTTTTCAAATTGCCAAGTTCATTTTGTGCTGTGCAAATGCTGCAAAATTCATCTGACATCAGCTGACATGTGGACACGAGAACTTGCCTGTGAGCGTTAGGTTCACTACAGGAGGGGAACAAGGTTATTCCAAGGGATGAAGAGCTGTATCAGAGATAGGAATGGGAAAGACGGTGGGGGACTTTCTACCTGGATCCCTTCAGATCCCTTCAGCTAAAGGCCACTAAAGACATTGCAATAGAGTACCTGCTAGATAAGCCTCTTACAAGGTCCAGGAAGCCCTGAGGACATAGGCCCAGGTGTCAGGCAGCATCATCTTGATGCTACCAGAAATGAGGATGACCACAGACCTTGTTGTGTCAGTAGCTAACAACAAAACTCATGCAGAGCTACTTTCATGTCCTACAGCTGGACCTTTGAAGTAAAATCCCTCCCAGGTGTTTTCAGCTACATTTGAGAAAGAGCTGTGGTGGAGCTCTGGAGGCTTCCAGAGCTGAAGAGAGAGCACTAAAAGTCTAAGCACCAAAAAGGACACCACCAGTTTCTGTCTTACGGATTTCAGGGATGTGTGGCTGCAATGGGGCAGTGCTGCTAGTGTAAGCAACTGCCTGTGTCCACCAAGACTCCAAATGTAGCCTCTGAGAAAGCTCAGCAGTGTGAAATAGCCATTGTGTGTTTTGGGAGCCCAGACTGCACATCACAACTTCCACCCCAGCATTGCTCTTCTGTGGTTAAGTGCAGAGATGGAGTTTCTAGGTAACATAACCTGTTGGCACCAAAAGTCACCTTGCCTATTAAGCTCAAGATTATACATTGTTTCCAATTATGACTGCACAGAGACCTCGGATGCAGAGCAGTGGGCCTGTGGCTGCAGTATGGAGGCATGGGGCTCCAGTCTGCACCAGGAGCACCCACCCTGACACTTCCCATCCCCATAGGCAGAGTCCAGATACACACGCACCCATTGAGGTTGCAACCAATGAGGCACCCAATGAGGTTTGCCTCATCTTGTACTCAGAACTCATGCTTTTAGAAAGTTATTTTGCTTTTTTAGCAACTAGTTTTGAGGTGGGTTGCCTGTATTTCCATGATAATAACTACCATCAATTGTTTGTGTTCTGCTGTATCCCATTTCTCACACAGGATCAAATTATATTTATGAAAATGAGTGTGTCAGAAAGTACCAGCAAATTTTACCAAAGAAATCTCAAAATGATTTCATAGGTCATTATTACCATCATATGAGATCAGGAGGAAACTGGTTTGTTTAGTGACACATTGTTTGATTTAGCAGCTCAGCTGAGTGACTCACACCAAATTGAAGATTTGTTGCTACACTGAATGCCTAATTGCAAAGATAAGCCATGCTGTTAGTTCAAAGATATTGTGTAGGCTGAGACGAGCAGATGCCAAAATCGTGAAGACAATTACTGAAGTTTCAATTATAAAGTCTGAATTGAAAGATGTGATTAAATATGGACTGTTCTTCATTAATCACTATTTAGGTTTTTCCCTCTTTGTTTCACCGTTCAGTTTGACAGAAGCAACCCTATAGAGAGGACCTGAAGCAGAGCTAAATACCAGTGTCTGATTTGAATCTTGCTTACACAGATCCTCCATTTCCATCACTTAATTAACACCAGTAAAGCTACCCAGGTGCAAAAGTAACCAGAAGTTTGGCCTTATCCATTCTGTCTGTGATGGGGTGACAGCACAAAGACCTCTCCCATCACCTCTGTGCCCTGTGCTTGTCCTAGGAGGCAGGTACATGAGGCTTATGTAAACTCTCCCATGTAATTACTGATGCTGACTCCTTCCTCACTTGCTGTCTCTGGTGCAAACAGGAGCACTTCAGCTGTGTGCCTAGTGTGAGTGCAGACTCAATGGCTGCAGAGGGTCTCAGGGGCTTGGAAAAAAATGGAGTGCTGAGGTGGGTGCAGCTGGTACCCTCTTCCTGGGGCTGCCTGTGGCTGGGCAGGGGGAGAGCTAGGAGGGCCAAGTCTTGTCTCAGTGCCCAGATATCCTTACGGGATTTAGAAAAGAAGAACCAGAAATAAAGCTCACGCTGAAGAGAGAATAGGTGGATTTACTCCGATAATCTTAACTTTTCTTCCATTAAATTGATGAATGCCATAGATCACAGGGGCAGGAAAAGTGTATTTGGTTAAAACTGAAGCTCCTGGCCTCATCCTCGCTGAATGAGCACCAGCTGTAGCTCAGCATTACTGCTACAATATCCCACGAAGAGCAGCCTCATCTCCCATCACACATCGCCTGCAAGGGCCATCTTTCCCGGGTCCACTCTCCTCCTACAGTGTCTTCCCTGACTCTCCACTTCGGGATCTTGCAGTAAGGCCATCACCTTGGCATCACGATGCCTTCATTGCATGGGTCGGCGTTGGTCCCCCCAGCACGTTCTGGGATGCATTTGGGTTTGGGCCCTCTCCAGTGCAGTGGGTGGAGGCACAGGAATCCAGGAATCCCCTGCAGCCGACTTGCAGGGCTACAGGCTTGCAGCAACTCCGGAAACCCCGGTCACCAGAAACGGTTGAAACACCCCAGCAACCCCTTCCTGTGGGAGGGGATATGAGGGCAGAAATCCTCCCTCGCTGCTGTGAGCGCCTTTGCTTAGCTCACCAGCAGATGGTGCAGTCCCTGACAGCAGCAGCCGCTCAAGGCACAAAGAGGAAAAGCTTAATTATTCCTTCAAGAGGACTCGTATGCTCCCTGCCTCCCCCTCCCCTGCTTTGAAGGATCAGTGGTGGCTGCTGCCCTCTCGGGCACAGGGAAGCGGATGCACAGTGCACACACTCAGGAGAAATGTGTGTGGGTGACAGAAGCAAAGGCAGTGTGATGTGATGTGATGATGTGGTAATTCCGGTCGCTGCAAGCAGAGCCGTGTTTGCCAGTGATGCTCCTTGTGCTCATCACTGGGTCATAAGGTCCAGCACAGTGAGGCGGCTCTGCAGCCGCGTGCCTCTGAAACACCACTGCCCTTGTGGGATAAGCCCATGCTGTGTGTGGGGAATGTGTCTGCCAGAGAACTGCTCGCTTGTTTTCCTAGGCAGAGGCCAGCTTAAAAATACCCTCTGCACTTTCCCCAGACGAGGAGAGAAGGTATGAGCTGTTAATTCCCTTGACTCCCCAAGGAACTACAGCTGGGGCGTTTGGCTGCCTGGGTGCTTTCAACAGCGCTGCTCACCTCACCTGCTGAACTTGCAGCCTACCTTCACACACTTTTCTGGGCAAAGCTGCAGGATGTATTTGAACATCAATTAAATAAACCTCAAAGCTGTTGGCTTAAATCCCACAAAATGGACACTGCAAAAAACACAGGTGCAGGTTTGTGATGCTCTCAGCACAGCATTCCATGGTTTATGTCACAAGCCAGGACAATACACTGCAGGAAGGCAAGGAGGTGCTCAGCATGCCTGCACAGCTCTCCTGGCTGTGAGCACAGACCCAAACCCCACAAAAGAGACAACAGAGCCCTTCATCTGCAGAGAGCACCCTGAGCACTCCCCCACTGCTTTCATCACACTTCACATTTAGAACCCAGCAGCTGCAATAGTTTTATGGAAGTTACAGAAAAAGATATTTACTTTTGACACAAAGCTGACAGTCATCATTCCCCATGGCTTTGGGAAGATACATAAGGACACAAGAGTTTCTGGAAGTAAAGCAAAGCGATAATTGGTTTGATTCAGAAATCATGGGTTTAGGGGCAAGTTACTCACAAAGCAAAGACTTTCCTTCTTCTGAGAGGGGGTACAACTGCGCTTAGTGAATCATCACTCCCAGGGGAAAAATTGCTGGGTAGAAGCCTCCCCATTGCCTGTGAAAGTGCTGTCTGTGCCTAATTGTTCCCATGGAATAATAACGTTGGCTGCAGGGCTTGTTCTTTCTTGAAAATAGATTAGGTTGCTGCCTCTCATGCTTATTGGAGATATTGCCCCTCAGCTTGCAGGATTACCTTATCAGCAGCAACCAGATGGAGTGTATCAGGGCCCTGCCAGTCATTCCACATCTGTTGATCCAAAATGGGAGTCAAAAAATTAATTGCTTAGAAATGTAAAAGAAAAAGCCCAAAATCATGAAAAAATAGATTGAAGGAAAAAGCAGGGGGAGGGCTGGGAACTTCTTTCCTGATACTGGTATCAGTGTCAGCACATTTTGTAGAATGACTTATGCAGCATCTGATGCAGTCTGCAAACATAAAAGAGGTGGAGATCCCAGAGAGGAGATATTTTTGGCGAGAAATACCTATTCAGTGGCTACCAGCTGTGTTTAATTTGCATACATTTAACTCGTGGAGATAACAGCAAATGCAAAAATCTTTCTTAAAGGATGCCACACAGTGATGCTGTTAGCTTCCCACTCCTGCTCAGGGTACCACTTCCCAGCAAGGCCAGGGCTCCCTGGTGCATAGCTCTCAGCCGCAAGGAGGAGCTCCCGTGTTGGTATGAGTCCTCGCACTGCGACGCGCTGTGTCTGTTTCCAAACAAACCTGGGCTGTGGAGCATGAAGGAATAACGTTTCTCAGCTCCCTGCTTGTGACAATCTCCAAGTGCCTGAGCGATGAGCATGAACTAGGTCAGATCTTCTCGGCCGCCATGGAGACATGTACCATGAAACAGCTCAGAAAGCAAACACATGCTCCATCTTCTGTAAATCACTAGTCATGCTTTGGGTAATGGGAATAATGGGAGCAAATCAGGGGAAAATGCATGTAAAGATACATGTGGAAAAAACTGACATTTTTAATTTTGCCTTCTGCCCCGAGGAGACCCAGACCTGGGGAAGAAGTCAGGCTGTGGGGATGTTACTCTCGTGCAACCACCACAGAACCGGAGGAGGCAGAGGGCTGTAAACTGGTCCTGCCACACACCTCACAGCATCTCTCTGAGTGCTCTGCATGCTGCTTCATTTTATACACATGATTCATATGCAGCTCTGCTTGTCAGGCACATGGGATGTGAATGGGTGGGCAGCACAGCAGTCTCTGCTTGACAGCAGCCATGAATTGGCAACATGCCCAGGGTGCACTTGGCTGCCTGGCCGACACATGGCTATGGGGAACATGGACTGGAGCCCCAGAGCACTACACACTTCCAAGGAATGACCTAAACTAGGGGTGTCAACTCATGGCCCACAGGCCGAATCCTGCCCTCCACCTTGTTTCATTCAGCCTGGCACCTCATTTCTACCTGGCAGCAGTGCTGAGCTCCTTGTCCCTACGCTCCTGCCAGCACCAGTCACGTGCGCAGCGTGTGATGCGCGTTACGCTGCAGGAGCAGGAGAACAGTAGGAGCCATGAGTTTGACACCCTTGACCTAGGCTGTGTGTCAGATACAAGCCTACACCCTTGACCTAGGCTGTGTGTCAGATACAAGCCTACTGATGGCAATCAAAATAAGACCCAGAAGATGCAAATAGAGTATCTGTATGTGCACTGGGAAGACTCTGTCTCTGTAGGTACCAGTAGCCCAGATACCCGGGTGATGGCAGAAGTCTGTGCTGTGGAGAAATGGAGGAATTGCCTATCACATCCCAGGGGAATCCACTCCAAACATTTACTCCTGGAAGCCTCCTTTTTGGAAATACCTGATCATTTTGATTCCCTGAAACTAATGTTTCATGACTCATACATTTTGCTGTGCCCTATTAAATGATGGCAGCCATTCCACAATCCTTTATTTATGGATATAGAATGAAAACAGCACTGCTAAAACCAGCAGGGACTGAGGAGTGCTCCTATCCAATTTTCTCAACTAGTATTATTCCACCTAATGGTTTTGGCATCAACTTTAATTAAAATTGGCCAATCTCTTAGGCCAGCCTGCATTCGTGACCTTTAGATTCAAATTTGTTAACTCTTTGCTGAAATAATCATGGATTAATTCTCAAGCTCTGTCTCTTCTTTTTTTTTTTTTTTTTTCCTCCCATAAAGTGATTCAGGCAAGTACCAGAAATTTCTTATTCTTCTTATTTACACTGTTTCAGACTTGCCTGACCTCTTAAGAGGAGCTGGATTCCCATACTCTGCTTCTGTACAGAAGTCCACAGCTGCTCTCTCATTGCATGGATGATTTGTGCCCAGTGAGGTCACTGAAGTCTTAAAGAAGTCTACAACGGTGTTGCTTGAAATTCATACAGATGTGAGATGGAAAACAGCTAAGACCCAGTCTATTTTCGTGCAAATAGAGGACCACTTCCTTAGAATTTTATTTCATGTCCTGTTACGGGTGGCAACAGTTTAGTGGTCCCCAATATACTAGATAAATCTTTGGGAGCTGGGGACTCTGCTGAAACTGTGTTTTATGTACCTGCCACTGACAGGAAATATATTTTTACACCCAGCGGTGGCATGGGTTATAAAATGGCACTGGGAGCCTTGCTGGGCATGGGAATGCCACTGTCCTTGCTGCCAAATTTTCAAATCACCTCTACTGTGTTTTTCACTGGGGCCAACAAGGGCTCTCTTGATCCACTCAGTCCTAGGATTAATAGCACAGGCCAGGGCTGTTGCTGGTGGGCAGTTAGGGTGGATCAATTTGCACTATGTGCCTCTTCTGGGAGGTTTAGTGTTAGATAAATATGTAGAAAGCTGACTCAAAAGCCATTAATAGCTGAGTGATGTTTATGTAGATAAGGTCTACATACTGTTCCAAAAAAATGTGCTGTAGAAGTGGCTCTACCGGGTAAAATGGGTAGGGAATCTTCTTGTCTGACTTGTGTACCCTTCAGCAGGTCACCAAAGGCTTCTGCAGTGTCAGTTGGCAGAAACAGGTGCCTGTAGGCCTTTACGTATCTGATCTATCTACTAAGAGTGTTCTTTCAGCTGGGAAAAATCACTTTCCTGGAATTGCCTGTTCTTCTCCGCTGGTTTTAAAGAGAGTTATATATCTTCATTTGGCTGGCTGAGTACCACCTCCGGCAACCAGTGGGGGAAAAAAAGCTTTTTGCTTTGTAGGAAATGGAGCCTGAGTTTATGACTGCCTCTTGATACAGGAGGGGCAGAGGCTCTGCACACTCCTCTGGAAAAGGTGGATTGAAGCAGACACTTCCAGGGTAATCCCAATTTACTGGCAGTGCTGCCGTCTGGCAATGCCTTGCTCTCCAGGGCTGCAGGCAGACACCAGCTGCTGCTGCTCCTCCACAGGCAGCTCACTCCATCCAAACACAGTTGCAATCGGCCATGTTTTAGCTGAGGTGATCTAAAATATTTCCCAGGAAATAATACAAATGGAAGCCAAAAATAAAAAATACAATTTTAATGCGTTATAGCCGTTTTGCCCCACTCTACATCTACCACAGCAGAAACCAGTCCCTTATGGAGAAGGTGCCTCTTAGAATGCCACAAAAGGGACCATAAACACAATCACCGCAAAATATTCATCAAAAATGTGAGCAGGAGACAGGGGGTTACACAGTCAATCCTTGTGCAGTTGCTGGGAAGGGAATATCAATACATATATGTTTATTTACTAAGCATTATCTGTCAAAAAAACTCAGTAAGATTTTGTCTTTCATGAAACAACAGTGACATCCAGTGGTGCTGTAGGTGTAGCTAAGGAAAGGTAAAGCCTGCCCTGGGACCACCTCCCTGTGCCTTGGGACAAGCTCCCCATTACCTGGGACAGCTTTCCTGTGCCCTAGCCCCTTGGAGGAGACTGGCAGCTCCAGCTGCTTGCAGCCTGAGGCAGCACTTCTGTAATGGATCAACCTGTAAAAAAGAACAAAGAGAGGAAAAAAGGGCATTTTTTTAAGAGCACAAAGTGAGAACACATGCATTCAGATGCTTTATAAATGCACATACAGGGAAAAAAAAAAAAAAAAAATCAGCCTTTTTTTCTGAAAAGCAACTTCTGTATGTCAATCAAAGTCACCTCCTATGTTTAAAAAAAAAAAAGTGTGATATAAAAAAATATTCCCAAGCAGTTAATTTTACTTGCTCTAAAACATAATTAAAATTGCGTCTTTCTTTTCTTTTCTTTTCTTTTCTTTTCTTTTCTTTTCTTTTCTTTTCTTTTCTTTTCTTTTCTTTTCTTTTCTTTTCTTTTCTTTTCTTTTCTTTTCTTTTCTTTTCTTTTCTTTTCTTTTCTTTTCTTTTCTTTTCTTTTCTTTTCTTTTCTTTTCTTTTCTTTTTTTTTCTTTTCTTTTCTTTTCTTTTCTTTTTTTTTTCCCATTTTCTGTTTCGCATACTGATTTATAATTTTCTCAATAATATTTTCCTTGAAGCTTTCTCCCTAACCACTTCCAATTTCCCTTTTTTTTTTTTTAATTTAGATTTGGATTGGTTCTGTTAAACTTTCTTTTCTCCTTCTGACTGATTCTCTTGAATAAGCTCTCAGAGTGTCTGTCTCATTCTGCTGTCGTTTTGACTGATTTCCTTATTGCTTTCCACTGATTTTCTCGTATGACAATTTTAATCCAATTTACAGTGTTGGTAATCTGGGTAGCTTCTTTTAGTTAGATTTAGATTCCAACTCATTTCCTTTCTATTGACAACTGTCTGCATTTCTCCATTTAAAGCATCGCACTCACTCTGTCTCACCCATGCTGTTCCCTTTCAGGCTGGCTTTCACTTGCTCCTAGCTAGAAAGTAGAGTGAGTGGCTGGGAGATCAGGTGGCTGGAGGCAGAGCATCGGAGACAGACACCCTCCCCACTGTTGGTTTCTGTTATTTAGCTGTGGCAAGAGCAAGCAAAGGAAATGCAAACCTTTCCTCTGAGTGAGCGTCCCCAACAATCAGTGCACAGAGTCTCACTGGATGTGGGAGCACGGTGCCTGAGGTGATCAGCTCTGCAAGGTCCCAAGGGACATCAGGACCAGGTTTCCAAGGGCATCGACGGGATCCATGGACATCGACGGGAATCAGACTCCATCTAGCACAGCTCTACCAATCCCTGGGTTTGTCAAGGAAGAATTGTTCGCCGGGGGCACATGTAAAGAGGCATTAACTAACAGTGTGAGGACAAAGCTCAGTAATTAAGGCATTTGAAATCCTTCCCCTCAGCCCCTAAGCACACGATGCATGCTCTTGTTCCTGCAGAAAAGTGTTAAAAATTTGTTGCATTTTAGTTGCCATTTGTCAGGCATGAAGTTATGGTGAGCTGTGAACACTCTGCTTTCCAGGGTAAATCTAGGAGGCATTTGTAGCTGTATGATGCTCTTCTTTCTTTGGTTTCTTCCTTTTTCTTCCGTCTTTTTTTCACTTCTTGCATGATTCACATATACAATTCCTTCTTTGAAATGTAAATGAAAAAGCTATTCCATCAGATCTATATAGAAAATCATCAGTGCTCTTATCTCTAATATTTTATCCACAGATCTGGGGGAAAAAAGCCCCGCTATAGTGTGAGCACATTTTTCTTCTCAGAAATGTAATTCATTATAACATTTAATTAAAGATAGAAAATAATCTCTCCAGTTATTTTCCAATAGATCTGTCTTTCATTTCTTCTGTAGGAATAGTGGGCAAACTCTTAAAAAGGAATTAAATAGTGGCTGTGTTTTCAGGAAAGGAGCAAAACTGCAGTTTTCTGCTGCTGAAGTTGAACAACAACAACACAAACTCAGCTGCATCTATTTATTAGGAAACATTATGTGCTCTTTCCCTGCCATATGCCCATCTTTTGTCCAGTTGCCAACTGGCTTAATCTTTCATCAGCAAATAATTTTCACTTAATGAGAATTTATTCCTAAGTGCCTTCTCCCTCAGGAGCACGTTTTGTCTTTGTCCAGCACGAGTCTTTCTATGCAGATTGCAGCAGTTACTGGAGCATGATGAGCCTTATTACAGGTATTGATTTGTCTTAGGCTGCTGTCTAGACAGCTATTTGCGTTGAACCATCACACACACAAGGGTCTGCCTTCATTTCTCAGTGGTTACTTGTTCCACTTGCTCAGGCACAGGCAAGCTTACTCTGATCAGCTCAGGTGATCCTCTCATTCTGTGCTGCTTCATAACTTGTGAGGACACAGTGAACAAAGGCAAGGCGGAGGGTGTAAATGGACTGTTACATCTCACAGATTGCATGGGTTATTTTTAGATCAGTAGATCAGACACGCATTTGAGTGATGGGAACTTACTCTCAGCTGCTTATTCTCTTAGTGACTTTTTGAAATAGCTCAGTAGTCCTCCCCACAATGCTTGTTCCGGGCTTCTCACACCTGAGAGGCAGGAGAGGGATGGCTGCCTGAGCATTGCAGAAGGAAATGGGAGAAGTGCTGAAGACAGCGAGGGTAGCACTTAGCCATAAACTTGCACGAGCTAAATCCTGTTACTGTTTTGCATCTCTGCATTGATAGTGCTGTGCTGTATATTGAATGTGTAAACACTTGCATTCAAACTATGTTTTACTTCTGAGGAAAATGCTGCTATGATTGTCTGAATGCTGCTGCTGCAGGCAGACCTAATCACAACTGCCCAGGGATCTATTTGCAAACTAAAGGAGATTAATTTCCTTCAAAGAACTCCTCTGAAAAAGATTAATCCCACTTTTTTACTGTCTTCCGTGATATGCTGGGGCTGGTTTTCATGTACTTGGAGATCTTTACTGAAGTGCTATTATACCTGTTCATTATTTATGTCTTCATTTTTTTTAAAGGGCTATAGTGTTATTTACAGAGTCTCCATTTAACTTCTTCTTTTAAAGAGGAAAAATAAGCACCACAATCACTATCTTGTCTGGCAAAACATGAAAGAAGACCTGCTGCAGAGCAATTTTTAAATCATGAGACGCACAGTATCACAGTATCACAAGGTTGGAAAGGACCTCTGAGATCATCAAGTCCAACCTATAACCTAACACTAACACCAACCATCATCTAAACCATGGCACTCAGTGCCTCATCCAGTCTCCCTTTAAACACCTCCAGGATCGGTGACTCCACCACCTCCCTGGCCAGCCCATTCCAATGGCCAATCACCCTTTCAGTGAAGAATTTTTTCCTCATATCAAGTCTAAACTTTCCCTGACAAAGCTTAAGTCCATGCCCTCTGGTTCTGCCACTGGTCATCTGAGAGAAGAGACCAATCCCTGCCCGACTGCAACCTCCTTTTAGGTAGTTGTAGAGAGCAATGAGGTCTCCCCTGAGCCTCCTCTTCTCCAGACTAAAAGTCTGTAAGGTTCTCTTTAACAATGTGTGTTAAAGCAACGATAAAATCATGATTTATACCCTGCTCACCTCTCCTGGGGTTCTGGCCCCAGTTTCTCAGACTGTGTGGGACTGTGAATAAATGAAAGCAAACCAGGCTGAGAACAGGGCCCTAGTGTCCTGCCTCAAGCAGCACACATCCTCAGTCAGGTGTCCTCCTCTGTGGGCTTCATCGGGTTTCACAGCTCAAGTGTTTCTGTGAAGGGTATCATACTCAAAAGAAAAGTAAGTTTTTCAGTGCACCTATTGTTCTGGTGGGTTCAATGCTCTCCTAGAATGTGGGAGACAGCATTCAACTCTGCCCAAGCTAGGCAGGTCCTGCAGCCATGAAGAAGTGCCCTAACTAGTGCATAGCTCTCACAAGAGGTCCAGGGGGTTATGGCACTTATTATACCCCTTTGGCTAATTATGTCAACAATGGCTTACAGAACACCTGCAGTCATTCAGATCTCCCCAATTAGCTGGTGCAGGGAGTGAGGCTCCCACATGGGGTGGGCTGGGTCTCTACCTACAACACCTTTCTCCATGAGTATACAGAAGTTAGAAATAGTTGACAGTATCTCCCCTAAAATTCTGGAGATGCAGTATTAGAATTAAGCTCCTAAAGTAAAGACTAAAGTACGTCTACCCCACACTCACCCTAGAAACACTGAGCTGCCAGATATGCTGCTTCTTCTCTGCTGTGACCCATTTATCCAGCTATGCCATTAGACATAATTACCTGAACTGCTACACTTGCAATCAATTAAAAATTAGCAACTTCAGTTTGTCTGTTTGTTGGTTTTCAGTAAAGCTATCTCAGGGTCTGAAAGTACCTGCAGACGGAGAAATAATTGAAGAGATGTATAGTTCAAATCAGGCAATCTCCTTAAGGACTGGGGCTGTTCAGAAAATATTTGTTGTCAGTCACCACTGGGCACTGAACCCACCAGCACTTCCATGCATGCAGTCAGCAGTTACATTTTTAGAAATGACTAGTTATCATTGAAGCTTAATATTACGGAATTGCCTATTACAGCGCCTGAAATCTGACTTCGAAAATGCAGACTCAGGAGGCTACTGGTCACTTGGTAAATACAGGGCAAGGTGTGTATGGCTTTTTCAGATCTTTGACATATATATTTACATGGACTTATATTTCATGAACTATTTGCAAAGTAAGGTAATAGCAACATGAGTAAAGCTGAGGCAGCCAAAGCAAAATTAAATATTGGGGTTCTCAATCCTGAATAAATGAGGTCTTTTCAAAGAATTCAATGTAACATACACCATTTGTACACATGCTGCCTTAAAAATTTTACCTAAAACGGTAATTATCTGGAGAAAGACTATCTTGCATCTGCGTAGAAAAAAAGGAGTGATTTCATGACACTTGAAATCACAGACGCTTTTCCCATTGAACTTGATGGGAGGAAAAATGGTGTTTCCTGGCTGTCATGTCAGTGTTACCATAGCATCAGGATTCCTCTTGCAGAACATTTCCCATCAAGTGCTGGTTAAAGTTTTTTTCGTACACCCCAGAATCAAAAGCAAGTAACATGTTAATGAAATGTCTTTAAAAGAATACATATACTCTTTGTAATTATTTTGTAATAAGAACGCTGAATCTGTAAGTTTCCCTTTGATTTTTCTGTCTCCTCGGTCACAAGATGTTGAGTTATTATCTTCCATCAATATATTGTAATTTCCATTAGCTGGAATGGAAATTTGCCCTGAACTATGGAACATGAATGGGTGGATAAATGGAGGTACTCAATCTTAGCACAGCACTTCAAGTTTTGTTTCTTATAATTAGCTGTATTATAGATACTGCACAAACAGATAGTAAGGGAAAATCCCTATCCAGTCTTGGTTCAAGACCAAATTAAATAGATAAAATAATGAAGGAATGGCAGGATGGCAGTAACACCTCCTTGTAATTTCAGCTATGTCCTGGATTCAGAAATTTCAGGAACTTTGGGTTGCAAAAATGACAAGCCTCATCACCCAGAATATCTCAGTCCTGCCCAAAGAAACAGTCACCCTCAGAGCAATTTTGATCCCTTTGCTCAAGAGAAAGCCCAGGCCAGTTATAGTCAGCCAGCTGTTATGATTAAATAGGATAAATTCAGCCCTATGTTCACAGTTTGTAACTATGGAGAGATTTTTTAAAGTGCTTTATTTGTGTTTCTAGGTCTAGGATGTAGGTCATCATTTACAAATATCTAAAATCACACTTTCTGCTCCATCAAAGTATTTCTGACTCAATCTATACAGTTTTTTTGGCTTCTCTACTCTAATAAAATTGTATTCTCTCATTAACTGATGGCATGGACTACCAGTACTCTCTTCCTATAAATCTAGAACCTTTTAATCAAAAAAGGAAGCTTTGTATTGTAGCAGGCAGTTAATAAAGTGGCTTTTACTAAGCTGAGCCACTTACTTGTAAGCCTCTCTATTAGGGAGCTCCAGATAAACCTTTCCTGCACTGTGCAAGGTCTGAGGACTGGAGACCAGAGTCTGCTCACAGTGACACTCATGCAGGTTTGGAGCAATCTCTCTGTAGTCAGCAGCTGGATACATAAAAGCTGAAAAGCCCTTCAGCTACACTGCTGTCCACCCCAATGTACAGGTATTTCTTCCCTAGAGCTTCCTGTTTCTGTTGAATGAAATGTTTTGTTAAGAGGGAGAAAGGAACACCACTTTGTTTTTCAGCACCCTTTTAATCTTGCAGTAGGATTAAAATGTTTTTCAGTTTAATGCTAATCATATGCCCCTGATTTTAGAGTGGCCTGGAGTTCCTCTGAATTGTTCATGTGGCGTGACAAGGGAGCTTCTGAGACGATTAGAGAATTGAGCAGGTCATTTAAGGTCAAAAAGGCCTCCTGTTCATTTTCAAAATACCAAAACTTATTTTACTAAATGTTCCTTTTCCCTGCAAATATTCCAATATGCTGAAATTTAGGATATCTGTTGTCTGTTTCAGAGATCGGTCTGGTAAGGGAAGCTCCCACTATGCTATCAGCAGTGATTACTCTGTGCTCTCACTTCCAAATAGATGACCTGAGGTACGCCCAGCCTTTGGTTCTTGAGTAGAAAATCCCCTTTGTCTCCCTGGTCTCACAGTAGTAGGGCATATCCAAGGCATGTGGCTGGTTTCTTGCTAGACCTCTTTTGCCAAACTGGGATAGAGGTGTGTCTTTGCAGTATCAGTATTTCTTTACCTTGTTTCGACCCTCAGGCAACGCCACTAAGAAGTTTGTGTTCAGGATTGCATAAACATCGATTAAACTCTCCTTAAGGGTCAAAACATCCGTCTGCAGATCTACTGTGCATTTTGAGAAGAGTTATTGTGCTTTTATAGCTTGCTAATTTATTAGATGCTGATAAAAGGCAGAGAGACTGTCACCTTGGAAAATTAAATTATTTTCTTATAAATTAGCCATTGTCACTTTTCTAGTTGATAAATTTAGCAACGTTTTACAATATCTCTTCCTAACTCTCTTACTTTTAAGTGCAGATTTTTAGTTTGTCTAAAAGCGTGATGCAGGGTTTGAGGTCTTTGTCAGCAGAATTTGTTGGCAGCCTAGGGCAAAAAGAACTCATTTCAGTGGAAACTCTTTAGAACAGATTAATTTCTTGTTGCATTCAAATTATTTTGGGGAGGCAATTTTCTATGGTAGCTCAAACTCCTTCTCCCTTTCCTCCTGACTCTTCTCACCTTGCCCACGCATACTTACAGGGTTCCTGTTGTTATTTTTAGTGTTTCTTTATTGCAATATATATATTTTCAAATCTTTGAGTGCTCAAATTTATTCCAAGAGCAGAGGACTAAACAGTGTAAATAATCTTACCCATCTCAGCACTACTTGAACTGATTCCATCTTCAAATTGTTATTACTTTTAGACACATCAGCTTTATTTAAAAGCATTTCATTAAGTATTGATTTGCAAATCAGTAATTTAACATTCAACTCTTGTCTATAGGAATACATTCCATACAAGATCAGCTTAAAAAAACCTTGTCTTTGGAGAGAGAAGATGGAGAAATTTAGAGAAGGAGGAAAATTAGCGACTCTTTCTCATGTGTAGCAACTAAGGGGCACTCAATCACATTTCCAGCAATCTCAAAAAATGAAGCAACTTGACAGAGTTTAAACTTTGGAACTCAGCTGCTGCCACAAAATGCCAGATGTAGATACCCATACTACGCTGGGCACTGGAGATACGATAATAAGCTAAAGTTTGAGTTTTTGTCCAGCTCAGCCTGTTGGGTCTTACACTCTCAGGTTCTTATTGTGTTTCTCACTCTACATCTAGAAAAGTTTGAAATTCATCTAGTTTCAGAATATTAGATAACAAGTAAGTCCCTAATCCACAGATGTAGTGGGAATTCTTACTGTATGCAATGAAGGCATAACTGTCTCACACAACTGGGGTAGGACTGATATGGGTCGGGATGACTTCCCAGCCCTAGCCTCATGGCCCATGCAGCACCTGGAACAGATGCACCCTTGTTTTCTTAGCCCTGAAGAAGACTGATCACATTCAGATGCTAGATGGCTTTTTGAAAATAAGAAAACAGAATGTGAATAGACATGACAAGCCATGATGCACCAATATTTTGGCAGAGAAAAATGTTTCATTACTGTGCCAGTCCTTCATTGTCCTCTCAGGTAAACACATTGCCTGCCAAGGAGATCTACTCTTTGCATATACTCAAAAATATGCTAATGTTCATCACTGTTTCAGGGAGGCAATAGGAATGAGACAGTGTAGACTCAAAATGTCTTATCACAGTCAGAATTCAGCTCCACATTTTTTTCTCTCCTTTTAAAGAAGAGAGAATACATTTGTATGGCTCGGGAAGTTCTTCATGAAAGTTGCTGGCAACAAGGTTTTTGTATCACCCACTGACACAAGCAAGCTAAAGCCTTGGCCAGGGTACAACCCTGGAATGTGCCATAGCACAGAAGCCCAGCCCGGGGCTGCTCCTGCCCGGGCTCTCTGCCCTGGTGGTCTGCAGGTAAGAGGGGGTTCTGATGCTGCCAATTGCCACTTTTTGAAAAAACTCGAAGGCATTTAAATACCACTGCCTACTCTTGGGGATCAGCTGTGAAAGGCACCTCAAGAAGCCCTGTGCTCCATTACATAAGGTATGCCTCGGATTATTTTTGTAAGCTATGTACCTCTGGATTAGTTAAATTGAGAAGCTGACCTGAACTCCATGGCCATGAACTCCATGGTCAAGCTGACCTGAACTCCTCCATGGTTCTGACCTGAACTCCAAGTTAGGCTAGCAAAGATCCATGGCATTTTCTGTAAAACAAGGGAAATCATGTGGTTTTGTGGCCTATTTGAAATTGGTCTAACCCTTTGAGTTCTCTTCCTGATTTAGAAATATCTGCCTTTTCAGGTAGGCCCCTTTTCTTTGGAGTCAGAGAGTGCTGTGAGCTTACCCTCTGTCCTGATTACAACAGAGGCTAAAAATGCCAGTATTGATACAGCTTTTTTGTGCATGTGGTTTTTTTTGCAAGGCCTTTTTTTTCACCCTGTAGAAAAGCAGGTCAGAAGATGCAGTGTAGAAGCTCCACGTAATTTCCCCAGCTCTTTGGCCTTTATAACTCCCTGAAGGCTCAGTATGCATCTGTTTGGTGTGACACTGCAGAAGATACGATCCTCCTGTATGTTTAGTCTAACGCTGTTTATCTAAGTTGATTAAGTATTTCAAAACCATGCAACTTCACATGGCAGGACTTTGGCTCCTTTGCTATTTCTACTAGAGTTTTTTGTTTACTCCATCTTTGCAGCTCAACAGATCAGCTCCATTCAATTTGAAATAAAACAATGGATAACAAAACTGAAATTTTCCACTCTTTGAGATGAGAAGGAGTCAATAAACAGCTGCCACAAGCACAAGCCTCCATGATGGCTTTTCTGAGACTCAGCAGGGGAAATGAGATTCAGGCAGACTGTATAATCAGTGATTCTCTCCAGCTCCTGAAAAAGGACAAATAGACTTAAACTTCCAAATTAAAAAATGCAGCTGAATAGACCATGAAATACAGTATCTACAAAACTACCCTTTTTGAGTAGTGCTCTTTGCTTTGCAGAGAATGCATCTCCTGTGTATGAGTAGCTGTGGGAAGAAAAGGAAGAAAATAGAAGACAGATGTGTGAAATAAATATTGCTTTGCTTCTTTTTTAAGCATAAAATATCTCTAAGATCATCAGGGTTTGTAATAGAGGGGTATTATTTTTGAAATGAAAATGTCAGAAGTCCAATGTACGGGTTCGTGAGTTTCATAGAAATGGTCTCTGTTGTAATGGTGTGCTTTATATTCTAGTCACGATGCATCAGCAGTTTATTCTGGAGTTCATTCTGAGGAGGTAATGACTAGGAAAATGACAAAGAAAACTGTTACTGACCATTAGTGAGCAATCACTCTGTCATATTACCAAGATAATTTAGATAAATGTAGGGTTTAGCTGTCTCCAAGGGAGACGGGATGCTGATATCTTAGATAGTGCTGCTTTTTAAAGCTTTTCCATTTGATGAATATATATTTTCACCTCAAAGACACAAACTAGTTCCCCATATCTTCCTGATGGAAATAGTAATAGCTCATTTCAGTGCTGTCATCTTTGCTCGATTGTATAGAGCACGAAGCTACATAGTTTTGCAGCAAATATGGAAAGCTCTGTTTGGAAACATAAGGTATTTAATAAATGAATGTAGAGCATACCATGATTTTCTTCAATTGGCTTCCATTATTTTAGCAGCTGCTAATTATGCAGTGTTGATATTTAGAGAAACAGTAACAGATTTATCTGTTCCATCTGGATAATCAGGCTTTTAGAGCATGTCCTTCCATCAACATTGGACTTAACTCTTCCTTTTTTTTTTTCCTCTCCTGAGGCCATATCAGGTTAAATTAAAAGGTGCAGAATTTCAGCTGAAATTACTAGACAATTTTGTTCCATTTTTTTTTATTTTCACTGCTGTCATCACTGGCATGATATGGCTTACAAGGAGCTGCATTGGATCAACTTGGTGTTAAGGTGTGGATTCATAGCATGCAGGCCAAAGACTTTCAAGATCCATCTGCCAACATTAGGGGTTTAGGCATCATGTATAATATGGGCTTTTCCATGTTGTACATCAAATACCACATCCTTCTCCTAAAGCATACAGTTTTGAAAGAAGGCTTTGTACCACTCAGATAACTGCCCAGATATAAAACCAGATACCTGGGTACAGGGTATCCAGAAAATCAATGTTTACATTGTACATAGGGCTGAGCTATATATGCACAGGGCAATCTTGCAAGTGCTATAAAGTCAATTCTGTAAAGAACTCAGTTATCTTTGTACTCTCAATATCCATATGTCCATGAACAGCCCTAAAATGGGTAAGCATCTACTAATCTTGCTTGCCAGGAGCCAAACAGCTGTTGTTCCACAACCTCAGCTTTCATCTTTAAACTGACTCCACATTCTTGAGCGTTGCCAAAGTAGTGATATCTACCTGAAATGGAAAATATTCTGAGCCAGGACCAGAGAAAGTTGCTGATTCACCTCCAAGATCATTAATTTTCCAGACACAAATGACGATCTTTTAACTAAGGAGGACTATTATAGTCTTAAGAACTGATGCTGTGACAGACTTAGGATTAGACCCTGTTACTCCTGAACTTCTGGTCAATTTTTGCAGTACAGGGTGATGCTTTTGGCTCAATTTAAGCAGCATAGCAGCTGAATGTTGGAAGGCCAAAATTAAGTGAATGGATGGGATGTGGGAGAGTGACAGGACAAAACCAGTACAGGGGCCTTTTTGGATAGGAGTGCTGGAGATGCAAGTTACTGTGTCCTGGGCTTTGATGGGGTAGAAATGGTACCTGGAAAATGCATCAGGATTAATATGGGATGTAAAATATAATGCATCAGGATTAATTTGGGATGTAAAATAAACGGCTCTGGGCTTGCTGTGGAGCTGAGATTTTGTGGGGCCCTGCCAGCTGGTGAGAATAATCAGCGACCTTGACTGCAGCACACATGCACACATTCCCCTGGAGCCTTCACTCTCCTAAAACTTCTCAATTTTTCCTGAGTTAACTCATGATTTCTTGATCTTGGTGTTGAGACAACCACCCCAACTAAACATACTCAGTAGCAGTAGCACTACTTTCAGGTGCTTGGGTGCAGGTAATTTCTCTCTCTGCTGCAATCTCCCTCTGCCTGCAGGAAAAAAGTGTTAATGAAAGCATTATTAATAAAGGCTAAATTGTCCCCATTAATGTGTCACCAACATAACTCATTTGCTTGCTTTACTCTGTTGATTTATTTCACTCAGGCCAGAGCTTTCTGGTATTTTCAGCCTGCTTTTAACTCAGCAGAAGTCGTATTGAACACACGATGCCACATCTATTTCCATAGCAACAGGCTCTTCTAAATCTTGATTAGGATTTCCTGGCAGAGCAGTTTTCTCAATACCTGGGTTTTGAAGAGGAAAGCTTTGATCAAACACAAACCTTTAAAGAAGATGCATACAAAGGAAAATAAAACAGGAAAGGAAGATATTCATTTCAGGGAAAATCTCTTTAGAATATTGTAGGATGAGTTTCTATAGGATTTTGAACACATAACAGTTGTGAGATAAGATATATGCTAAATATATCTGTGCTGATTCTAGCTGGGCTAGAGTTAATTTTCTTTGTAGTAGCTGGTATGGGGCTATGTTTTGGTTTTGTGCTGGAAACAGTGTTGTTAATTGCTTATTGCTGAGCAGTGCTTACAGACATCCAAGGCTTTTCTGCTTCTCATACCCACCACCCCATCAGTTTGTAGGCTGGAGGTGCACAAGAAGTTGGAAGGGCACTCAGCTGGGACAGCTCACCACAACTGACCAAAGGAATATCCTGTGCCATGTGATGTCATATTCAGCATATAAAGCTGGGGGTAGAGGAAGGAAGGGGGCATGTTCAGAGTGATGGCATTTGTCTTCCCAAGTAACGATTATGTGTGATGGAGCCCTGCTTCCCTGGAGATGGCTGAACACCTGCCTACCCATGGGAAGTGATGAATGAATTCCTTGTTCTGCTTTGCTTGCATGGGCAGCTTTGCTTTACCCTAATAAGCTGACATTATCTCAGCTCACAAATTCTCTCACTTATATTCAACCAATTCTCTCCCACATCCCACCAGAGAGGAGGGAATGAGCAGCTGGGTGTTGCTGGCTGGGGTTAAACCATGACACTATCACGTGGTGTGGTGTGCCAAAAGATGAGTAAGAATATCAGGCTCAGGAGAACACGTTTCTGCATATCTAAAAACCCACATTTTTTTTTATTCCCATAGAAGATGTGTTGCAACACCTCCTTTCTTTCTTTACAAAAGATTTTGCTCAGTGTGCAGGATCCTCTTTCAAGTCAGATGCGTTGTCACCAGGGCTGTCTGGTCTTTAACCAGGGACCAAAGAGAGGTTATATGCTTCTGAAGTCACTTAGCAGGTACTAATTTTTATTTTTTTTATTTTTTCCCTTAATACATCTCTACTTTTCTGAACTTTTCAGTCTCCGTGTGTTTAATTCACTGAAAGTGCAGTTCCCAGAGGGGAAAAGGAAAGCATATATACTTGTTATGCAGTCAAAAAACTTGGACTAAAGATGCTGATGAACTGGTGTAATCTCTCTAATACTATGTAAAGGTTTTAGGAGCTTTCTGATTAATCTGAATCACCTTAAGAAATAACAGAAGAATTATGAAGCCCCAGCATACTTTCTGCAAACAGTAGCATAAAGGCCAGCAATGATTTAATTTGGTAATCTTTTATAAGCAACAATTTTTTATTTATCCTAGGAGGCATATTAATATGAACACAGTGGTCCTCTGGCCTCTGATGAGTTCTGTACCAGCAGACAAGAGTAGTGGAACTGGGTCAATTATAAAATACCAGTTTTGATTCCTTTGCTGGTCTGAACATTGCAGGTTTACTTCACAGGAAGGCCCTATTTTTTCAGTCAGATTATTGGTGAAAATGTTCAAGTTTACCATAGATGGACAAAACATACAGAAATGAATAGAAATGTATTGTACAGATAGTCATTAGCAGGACAGTAATTACCACAGCATCCGTTGCTGCAGTAAGACATTCGTCATTTTGACACTTTTTGAATTCTTTTCTGATATTTGTGTATAAACAATGGTTGTAAAATGTGGAAAAGTGTGTTTAATGTTTAATACTTTTTCTCACAAGCATGGTTGTTGTGGCCAGACCACAACTCTAGCCAGCCCAGTACACTGCCCTGAGCAGTGTCCAGCAGCTAGAGAGCAGTAAAACCATAGGGCCAGAGGGCAAGCGTGCAATGAGGCACCCTGGCTCTACCATTCCAGTGTCTGAGAGTTTGCACTTCAGACACTTCTTGAGACAGAAATAACTTTATATTTAATATCTGTCAGGGGATTTTTCTTCCTGTAATTCATCTCCTTGATCCTATGGAAACAACACTTAGAAGCCACAATTCTGCAGCATGGAGTTGTACAGTTTTAGTGTGCATCATGGGAAAAACAATCTCATTTGATTGGCTTTGAGCCCACAAAATTTTTTATCTGAAGTCCATCTGCTCTTTCCTCACTGTTACATTCACCCTGTCCTGGCCACTCATGCTTTTATAGACTAGTTTTCATTTACTGCTGCTCCAGGCAAAAGTATCCTAGTGTACTCAAACATCTTATTCCCATTCTTTGAACTTTTTCAGTTCCAGTATGTGTCTTGTGGGCAGAGGTCTGAGGACCAGAACTACATAAGCAAGTCAAAACACAAATGCATTATGCATGTATGCAGAGGCACAATCATCTCCGATTTCTTCTCTTTGTTTCCTAATATCTTCTCATGTTTGGTGCATTTCTTTGATTGAGCCTTTGGTTTGGACAGATCCTCTGGTGAGGTAGTTCCTGGGCAGGAACCAACTCAAATTCCTCTTCAATGAATAGGGAAGCTACATTTATTTTGTCAAGCTTGTTATCTAACATTGATTTTACGTCTTACAGGCTTTATCATGTTGGTTTTTTTTTTTCCACAGCACCCTCACTTTTTATTGTACTATATTTGGTACTAAATGTCTCTATTACAGCCTGATGGCTGATAATCAGCACCTGGAGTACAAGGCTGTATGGAACACATGCTGTACAGGAGCACTGGAGGTCTCATTTCATGCCTTCTCACATTTGAAAGTAATTCTAACACTTGTGCTTTCATGCACAACACAGATACACTTCCTCACAAACACTTGTTCTTTGTTAACAATTTGATGTCATATTTGATGAATAGAGTTACTGTAATGTTGAAAGAAAAAAAAAAACAGTGTGAGGAAAATGGCACAAACAGTTCCTTTTCCTTAGAACAGTGTAGAAAAAGGTCCAATAATTTGGTATGTCTGCTGATAGCCCACACAACTAAATCAGTTTGACAGAATATTGGTGGGATTGAAAAAACATTCAAAAGCCATGAAGCGCCAAAGTGAAGGCTGGCAGTGCATTGCTCAGAGCACATCAGTGGTGCTTTCCTGGCTCCAGTTGAGACAGAGCAGTTTGAACCCCACCAGCTGCTGGGACATCGTCATGTACCTCCCATGGACCCCATGGCTGCAGACTACAAGTCTCACTCCTGGTTTAGAGAACTCTTCCACAGCCTTGCTGCTCTTCTCAAACCCCCAGGCGTCTGCCTCTCTGACTCCTCTTCAGCACCATTATGAGAGGGTGATGGTTTCCCATCTTTATTGATTACTGCTCTTCTTCAGTGCTGTGCATAAGAGCAGGAGCCTTGTGAAGCAGCAGCCACAGCAAAGGAAAACTGCAGGATCCCCTCTTTTCCTGTTTGGCCTTCCCCTGACTTCCCTGGTGCTCATCCATCAACCCCTACAGCCTTCACATGCTCCTACCTACCCTGCAGCCGCGCACAGCTGCACAGACGGTGCGTTTTTATAAAGGAGGAGGGAATACACAGACTGAAACAGTGAAGCTGCTGGTCAAATCGCCTTCCAAGACGTTATGTTTCCCTGAAATGGTGATGCTTTTATACAGCCAAGGGAGATTTTTAAACTGTTGTTTCTCAAAATAGCATCACTCTGGTTGCACATATCTGGTAGTGTGAGGGGAGGTAACCGTGCCTCTTATGCAGGAATGTAGGCTGTTCACCTGTGGCCAGGGAAAGAAGTGACCCAGTGTTGGAAGGCAAAAACTAGAATCTTTATTTTCTACTATTTTTGACGATGAAAATAATTCTATGTTACACGTAGTTACATTACTGTACTATGTTACATTACAATATTATTTTGGTTTTCTGTCAAGACACTGGCCCCCCCAAATCTTAATTTTCCAAAACCAGGAGGAAATAAGTCAACTTTCTATCACAATTTTCTAACATTTTGTAGTCAGCTGCTTGAGGACAACATTATGTGCCAGCCATTTTTTCAGCAGGGATTTCAGTATATAATAGCAACTGGTTATATGCTTGGGTTAGTCTATTTGGGGATAGAAAGTCTAGGGAAGATATATGAAGGAACAGGATCTGTGGGAAGTAAATGAGTTCCCATTCTTGCTGGATCACGCATAAGATAAGGTCACAGCAAGACAAGATAGGGTTGCTTTCAGATAAAATGTATGTAATAATATGAGCCAAGAGTTTATTTGATTAAGGATAACTTCTAGAGGAATTAAGTGATGTTATGAAAGCAATTTCCAAATATAGTTGGAAGATAACCATAAAGGTAGTGCAGTAAAGGTTATCAATTAAAATATATATTCCCATGAAATTTAACCTGACAGTTATAATAGCTATGTAAATCTTAACGTTCTTCCATGTATAGTTCAAGAATCAAATTAATGACACGAAAAAAGGACATATTCTTTCCTTCAAGAAAATATCTGATATTCCACAGGCATAGCAGATACAAATAAATATAAGCTCTTACACATACTGTGCACACATATGCGTACATATACATGAAAGTAAGTTATTCTAAACCTTTTATTTCTTTTAACCATGCTAATTCCATGTTGTTCTACGTTGACCTGGGTGATCAACTCCTTTATTTTTTACAATAATTTTTTTTTTTTTACTTTTTACAAGGGAATGTAGTGACAGGACAAGGGGTAATGGCTTTAAGCTGAGAGAGGCCAGATTTAGTTTAAATATATGGAAGAAATTCTTCACTATGAGGGTGGTGAGGCACTGGAACAGGTTGCCCTGAGAAGTTGTGGATGCCCCATTTGCCACATAAATAGGTATGGCTCTGATACACGTCTGAGGGAAGCCCTCCAGTTCAAGACAGACCCTCTTGCTTTCTAAGCTTGTCCTCAGAGGAGAGCCTAGGTGTGGCTGGATCTAATCTTAGACTTAGTCAATGATATATATCTAAACAATTACGTGATTCTTCCTGCTCCCTCTTTAGGAGTGTATTGGAGGAAGATACTTGTGTTAACCACCTGCCACGGACTGTCACCCACAGGTCTGCTTGTCCAAGTCCCCTGGGCTTTTCACAACAGGTTAATATTTGCTGCCAGAGTGCCTCATGGCTGTCGCAGGAGCAGTTAATTTCACAATGCCTGTCAGAGCCCTCTCAAGGATTCTCGCTGAGACAATTTTGCAATGCTGAAACAATAGGAAGTTTATTCAAAGCAACAGATAAAATAAGTTCAGATTGCTGTTGATAAATTCACTTGCTGCATTAGTGTTAGATGACTATAACCTCTTAACAGTGATCATATGTATACATATACAAAGATGTAACAATTGAAACTCCAGGTAGCAGTTATTTTCCCAGGGATCATCCAACAAAGTCGTAGGCATTACTCTTACCAAATGGTATCCCTTTCTGGGCAGCAGAGAAGTCCAGGCCTGTCAACTGATCCATCACATAAGGCGGTCATTTGACTCTTCCCCCCAAAAAAAGAGTTTTCAGGTGATAATCTTATATTTTTTTGAAAACTCTTTGGCACCTCTTGGTGTGGTGGAACTAAGTCAATTTGTATGTGTTGACTGGCTCTTGGTAAGGCCTGCTGTGTTGTCAGAAGCGAGCCTTGGTGGTTTGTAATGCCCTCAGAGCAGAGAGTCAGTACATGCTTTCAGGATCTTTCTGTTCTTAGCTGAAGTAACATCAAGCTGTGAGGCCTCCACAACACCCTAGTTGTTACTCAGCTGATTTGAGGGCTAGATGACCACTCAATCCATCTGCCTTACAAGTTAAAGCAGCTTGAGTCAAACCTCTCCCTTTTGCAACCTCAGGGTGACTTTGGTGTTGGACTGAGCAAATCCCTGTCCTCAAGACTGGCCATGACAAGTCCGGGCAAGTCCAATATCCCACACAACCCCTGGAAGTGTTCAAGACCAGGCTGGAGGGGGCTTTGGGCAGCCTGGTCTAGTGGAAGGTACCCTTGCCTCTGGCAGTAGGGTTGGAACAAGACAGTCTTTAAGGTCCCCTCTAACTCAAAACATTCTATGATTCTATGATTTGGGGGAATGTGGCTTCAATATCAATCACATTTTCCTTTGGCACTTGTGTTAATGAAATAATTCAGCATAAACTAGACAGACATGAATTTGTGACATCTAGTCCACTTGAAATAAGAGAGGAAAATGAATAAAGAAATAAATAGATTTCATAATTTCCTTAGGTTTATTCTAAGGCAGAAGAGTCCTGAACAAGTCAAGTGATAATTTTTGAAGTACTGCTCAGGGCCCAGCATGGTTTTGATGGTTTCAGTCTATATTTTTCTTTTGTCTACCTAAGGCATTTTAGCTCTTAGAGGCTAAGCAGGGATTCCTAGCCCCATGTCCTTTAGTTCATGCTAGCCTGCCTCTACCCCATCAGAGCTGCTTTTGTCCACTCTATTCACTAATAGGAGCGTAGTGTGACATTGTGATATGGTCCTGCACTGTCTTCATAAGTCTCCCTGTCTCACAGTATCCCAGGGGATTACCACCAGGTTTCCAAAGCTAAAAGAAGGCAATCCTAAAAAGAACCTGACTTGGCAAACCTTCAGGAAAATCCAGCATACTACAGAAAATCCACTTGGTGAGAGAGACACTATGCCTGGTTGTATTGCTCTGCTCTCCCATAGACTTCTTTTATTGTTGTATTATGGTAACGAATAGGGCTACATGTCTCTTAATGCTTAAAGATCCCATGCATTTAACTAATTTTGCCTTCAGAACACTGGTGGGGACATTCATTCTCCAAGAGTTGTGTCAAAGACATGCCATAACCCTGATTAAAGCAATATATATTATTCAAGCATAATCAAATGTGGTTTAGGTTTGGGGAGTTACTGAACACCACAACCATAAACTCTATGTGAATATTTCTCCAAAGTAGTGCAGGCATTTCAGGCAAATACTGCCACTGTTAATACAGAACTTATTTTTAAGTTTTATTCCCTCAAATCTCCTCATCCTGCTGTCAGTGACACGTATAAGTCGAGAATATCGACCTTCCACAAATACCAAGCAAATATAAAACAACTGCAGAGCCTTTCACAATCACATCAGTCACTCACCTCCCAAGGCTGCAAGTTTTTTATCTGAGTCACTGCAGCTTTTCTTACTTCTTGTTCTCTGTGTCCATTGTTGGGTTAAGGATTGTGTCAATCCTCGAGTGAGAGTGATGCTGCTTGCCCTCCTCCTCCAAAAATCAGTTGGTCCACTTCCAAAGGGACAATATTACTTGGCTTTAGTACGGTTATCCTGCTTTCCTCAGAAGGTGTCTTGATGCAGCCCATCATACCTTCACAAGGCAAAAGTGAACTCAGTGTGCGATTTTTTTTACATTTTTCTCGCTAACCTCAGATTCCAGGCACTTCCCTTGGGTGTCTCATTTTCAGAGTATTCCCTCCCATTATAAGAATTTATTTTCTACTTCAAAAAAACTCAGCAAATTATGTCTGGCTTCTACCTTTATAGGATAGCCTAATTTAGCAAAATGTTCACACCAAAATATCTTTTTAGTCCTAAAGCTGGTTCCCTTCAGTCCAGTAGAAATGTAAAGTGTTGACAGCACTCATTTTAGAATCAAACAGCACAAATTCATCCATTCAGTGTCGTGTTTGACTCTTGGATCCTGATCCCTCAGATGACATTGATTACTCTGCATCCAGCAATTCAGTATCAATATTTCTGACATTTTGGGTTCTCCATAGATAGAGATCTCAATTCTTTAATTTATTAGCTTAACATTTTGTTCTGCTATTAAGCAAGAAGAAAAGGAAGGGTTTAATACCAGAGATCGTTGGAATACTTATTCCAGATTCAGTCAGTGACTATCTGGAGCATAAATGTGGTTGGTTTATGTAGGAGAAAGATATATTCCTTTTAGCTTTGCATTTAGGGAACAGATTATTCACTTCCCATTGGATTTAATTTTACCATAGGGAAAAACTTAATGTGACTTATGAATAAAATCATTATAATCATGATTATTGAACAAGATGAGAAGAAAGTTTGCCAGGAACTGAGCAATTTCTATTCCTTGGCTTCATATTCTATTTACTGAATAATATGTTATTTGGAAAAAAATGAAGACTAAGATTAGCCTTGCTAAAGAGAAGACAAGAACTGCTATTTGGCAACATTTTCTCTCAGGTTGTTAGAAATAACATTCCATATGTTTCAGCTTTTCTAATTTTGCTGATGCAATTTTTTTTTTACATAACTGATTTAAACTGTATGTCCTAGAGATTCAGAAGACATACATCCCTCATTGAGATAGCTGGATCGTGCTATCAAGTTAAGGCTGTTTAAAGCTAACTCTGTATTTAAGTGTTAGGCTATTAGCCAAGAGAATCATAAGATGTGATTTTTCCTTCTTGAGGACCCAGAGCTGATTATTGTCACAGGCAGGACTTCTCCTTGGCTGGGACATTTCTGTGCCATGTTAGAAGTTTTGTGTTCACAGCACTACTGTGATTTTGACCAAGAGAGCTCTGTTTATGCAAAGCTATCATGAATTTATCCTACAGTGTGCAAAGAGTCTCCCTTTTGTGTGAAGCTAAGCATAAGCTAGGCTATACAGTAACACCTCGGGTGCTTCAGCCATCCCTGGGTGTCAGGAGGTAGCCCAAAGCAGCCACTAGCTGTGAGGAGTGTGGACATCTGGCCCTCAGCACCACCTGCCTTGCTCATCAGCTCTGCCGCTATCGTGCCACTCTTCCTGCTGACACAGAGAACAGTTACTCATTCATTCCACATGTCAGGAAAAATGATGTTAGATGAGCAATTGACAGGTCTGTTGGAGACGTTGCTGGTAACTGATGGGTGTCATGGACTGACAGATCAGTCTATTGCCAGGGCAGAAAGAGGCTGCTGTGCTCAGTGTTGAATGACTGTGGATATTGCAAAGGAGAAAGATATCCCCACAATTACTATCTGAACTTCCCGAGTCATACCTGCAATAGTAGGAGGAACAGGGCAAATATTTAAAAAGGAAACCTAAGATTTGTTTATATTTTCAAGTGGTGGCAGCTAGCACATTCAACCTGTAATGATTTGTTCCTATGGCTTACTACTCTCCCTGTTTAAAAAAAAATGCCTCATTTCAAATCTGTTCGGTTTGTTGAGGTTCAGCTGCTCACCTTTGCATGCCCATAGCAGCCATCCAGCGCTGGATTGCTGCGGGGCTGCCTAAATGATGGCATCCAGCTCCTCTCCATGGCCTCCAACCAGGCCTGCACGGCTCACTCACAGGTCATCACTGCACCTGCAGCCCTCACCATCCCTGCCACATGCAACACATGAGGTTTTGGGGAGGAATGGGGTAGTCGGAGGAGTAAGTTCCTTTCCCTGAGCACTACAGCAAGAGCAAAGGCAGTGTATTATCTCTGCAGGTGACTACATGGTTTCCTGGCTGGTTTGCCAGCAGGGCGTACAGAGCAAAGCAATTCATGTAAGTAGAGAAAGTGTTTTTTCTAGGTGCTGCCACCATGCTCTGAGACACATGTGTACATGTAGACCCATCTCACACTTGGAGCTGGGGATTGCCTGTATAAAGTACTGCTACGTAACATGAAAACCCCCTCTGGACTTCAACATCAGTGTCTGCACGTATTTCTAATGTAAAGCAGATGCCAGTTGTACATTTAAGAAATAATTTAAAACAAAACAAAAAACAAACAAAAGAAAACACAAGAAGTTAAGCATTTTTGTGTCACAATGGTTTTTAAAAAGTGTGTCTTATTTAGAATTTTCTCCCATAAGGTGGCCTTTGGAAAAGGTGGCTGTGTGTGATGGGGAGAAAGTGTCTTTCTTATGCTCTCTTTTTCAAAACACTTGTATTCAGATATGGTGAAATTTATTAATCTCACCCAATCTCACAACTGGAATCCAATTACTTGGATTCTAATAAACTATGTAAATATAATAAAGATTAAAATCCTCCTGTCAATAAAGAACTTGAATCTTTCAGAAGTACACACTAAACCAGAGGGAATGTCTCCAGACAAAGGCCCTTCAAATCAGCAGGAATCTGTGGCTGTGGCTTTGCCATGGAAGTCTGGCCAAGAAACAAACTACTCTTCTGTTGTTCCCTCTCCATTCTCCTGGACACACAATAATGTCAATTAGCTGAAGGGCTTGCAAGGCTTTCACTGATTTTGTGCCCTTGTTTCAGTTCTTCAGGCACATCTGGCAGTGTCACGCTTCACTAAGTGGTACTATATAAATGGGTAAGAAACAAATAGAGGAATATTATTAGCCAATACAAAACTGCATCAGTCATGTTAATATAATTTTAAAGTAATTTTATTGTCATTTTTACTGGAAGAAAATGCATACCATTATTTGTAGGAATTACTAGCAGGAAACTATATAGTTCATCACCAGGAATATGCTGTGCCTCTCGATTTTGTATAATATCACTGAAGAAAGTTGTAACTTCGAACTGTTTTAACAAGACATAACCCCGTTTTTGTAGGTGATTTATTTTCAAGAGGCAGTTTTAATCCTTTTTGTACGTTTGGGACAATGTAGGATATTTTGCTTTCTTTAATTCGTTTGCATGTTGCAAAAAACCCAAGTATATTTCTCTTTTTACAAACAGGATTATGCTAATTACTGGAAAAGGGCTTTGTGAAACCACCTGGTATGAGCCTCTTGTATTGCCCTAGCACATTCAGAGTGAAAGCTTTGCAAAATACACAGACCTTCATGTCCAATAGTTGATGCCTGATTTCCACAGTCTACAGAATATAGCTGAGCAACGAGGCTTCTCCATGCAAAAAAGCTGCAAGCTGCTTCCCAAATCCAGTATGACATTAATGTCACTTTGCTGCTAGCACAGCTGAAGCTGCACAAAGTCACTTGAATCGATGAACTGACACTTCTGAGTAGTTGTATTTTAGTAAATGGTAAAGAAGTTATTTAAGGAGAAAGTTTGTCAGGGAAATCATCAGAATTTTATTATGATGATGTCTGGCTGTGGGGTTGTCATAGTTAAATCATCGAACAGATGAGAAATTGAATTTTGACTGACTGTAAATGCAATCAAGGAGTGTAATCAACAGCAATACGTATGTCAGCTCTTACTTGCCTTCTCTTTCTTAGTGTTAATGGAAACAACCTCTTTCTCTACTAAAGAGAAGAACATAGGTGTATAAATACTGCTACTAGTCATATACAATTGACACTCTCTTTAAAGTTTTTGCAAAGACTGACTAGATAATCTTCAGAACTTCCCATCACACATAGCCAAAGCCATTGAAAATGACCTTCAAGGCAGAATTTTCATGTATTCTGGCAAGATTTCAGGGTCTCTGAGAGTAGCTCAGTCAGATTTTTAGAAAAAAAAAGCTGTATAAAGACAAGGAATTCCTCTGTAATTTCTCTCTACACCCAAGTCCCAGTTTGATCTTGTGAAATATTTCTCTCCATAGGAATAATTTCCAGGACCCCCAAAGACAAGGTAAGTATTTGCCTGTGTCATGGTGAGACTGTAAGCCAGCAGTGGCCCTTCTCCTTGCTCTGCCTATGCTGAGCCCTAGGACCCAGCCTAGTGGCAAGGAGGAAGGAAGGGTTGAAGACTGGTAGAGAACCAAGTTCTTCCAAAAGAGCTGTGATACATTTTCCCAAAAGCACCTACTACCATCTTTCACATACCACCAGCAGCAGAGGAATTGCATTACTGCCTTTTTGCTGTTCCTCTTTCTTCATTCCCAAACCTAGACGTACCTCCTTCCCAGTTACTTGAGCTGCTTCTCTCACACCTTCACTAGCCACTCTCCTTTAGAGGGGGATTAGTTAATTAAATTTGCTTGTACTGTGATTGTCAGCTATGCTGTATTTTATTCTATATGCCCCTTGTGTTTCTGTTTAAAAAAAACAGAGTAATTCTGTACCACAGATACATCTTGTTTGGGAATAAAAAGGACATCAGCAGAGCAGTAGTAGGAATGGAGCATAGAAGCTGTTCAAACAAGAATTGTATTTGGTGCAGGACTCCGGATACAGAGTCCCCTGGCCATACACTGAAGCAATGAGGGCAGTGAGACATGGATCACACATTTGTGTCCTACTTCTTTGGTAGTCCCCATTTAGGGACTTTAGGACCTTTAGACGAATGGTGAAGAGTTCAGGTGCACAAGTAGTCTTCTCTTCTGTTATTCCTATTAAAGGGAATGATGAGGGAAGGGGTAGGAAGAGTCAGGAAATAAATACCTGGCTCCAAACCCGGTGTGAAGAATAAAACTTTTTTTAGCAATGGCTTGGCCTACACACTAGGCCTGCTGGCAAATGGGGGGGTACACTTGTCCCTGAGGGGCAAAAGGACACTTTCCAGGAAGCTGGTTGGGCTAATCAACAGAGCTTTAATCTAGATTGGAAGGGGGAGGGAGACAATACAAGGCTTAACAGAAGAAAGCTTGGGAATGGCACTCCAGTGTCTGAAGGATAGCGTACAAGTGAAGTCTCCTGGTTAGCCAGCTCAGTGGAAGTAGGGGACAGCACTCAGAGTGACAATCAAAATACAAAGGTTATTGGTGGATTAGAAACTACAGCTAGAATTCAGGATTTAAGATTATTCCACTCAGGAAAGAGGCAGAAACAACAGCTCAACTGAAGTGCATTTACACTAATGCATGCAGCATGGGCAATAAACAGAGGGAGCTGAAGTCATTGTAAGGCTAGAAAACTACAATATATTCGCCATCATGGAAAAGTGCTGGCAGGATTCACATAACTGGAATGCTGTCATAGTTGGCTATAAACTCTTCAGGTGGGATAGACTAGGAAAGAGAGGCAGTGTGGTAGCCTTTTTTGTTAGAGAATGTTTTGATTGCATCAAGCATAATAATGGGGATGACGGGGTTGAGCGCCTTTGGGTAAAAATCAGTGGAACGCCCAATAAGGCAGATATAGTGGTGGGAGTCTGTTATCGGCTGCCCAACCATGCAGAAGGAACTGATGAGATCTTCTGCAAACAACTGGGAGAATTCTTGCGATTATTAGCCTTTGCTCTTGTGGGAGACTTCAACCTTCCACATGTCTGCTGGAAATACAATACAGCAGAATAGAAGCAGTCTAGGAGGTTCACTGAGTGGATGGAAGACAACTTTCTACCACAACTGGTGAGTGAACCAACTAGGAAATGTGCCCCACCAGACCTGCTGTTTGTGAACAGAGAAGACCTTGTGGGAGATGTGACTGTTGGAGGACACCTGGGGCTCAGTGATCACAAAATAATAGAATTCTCAGTTCTAGGAGGAGTAAGGAGGGCAGTCAGCAGAATCACCACCCTGGACTTCTGGAGGACAGAATCTGAACTGTTTAGAACGCTGCTCGATAAAGTTCCTTGGGAGGCAGTTATGAATGACAAAGGAGTCCAAGAGGGCTGGATGCTCCTCAAAAGGAAATCCTGGCAGCGTAAGAGCAGGGCATCCACGTGTGCTGTAAAATTAGCCAGCGGGAAGAAAATCAGCCTGGCTGAGCAGAGTTGTGTTGATCTCAGGAAAAAGAGTAAAGTATGTGAGCAGGGGCAGGCATCTGAGGAGGGCTACTATGATGAAGTGAGATCATGTAGAGAGAAAATCAGAAGGGCTAAAGCCCAACTAGAACTTCAATTAACTACTTCAGTGAAAGATAATAAGAAAATCTTCTACGAATATATTAACAAAAGGAGGGCCAAGGAGAATCTCCATCCTTTACTGGATGCAGGGGAACAATAGCAACAAAGGATGATGATAAGGCTGAGGTACTTAATGCCTTCTTCGCCTCAGTTTTTAATAATAAGTTAAGATGTTCTCTGGGTACTCAGCCTCCTAAGCTAGAAGTGGAACAAAACTCCAGTGACCCAAGAGGATTTGGTTAGAGACCTGCTTGGCCAATTAGACATCCACAAGTCTATGGGATACACCCAAGGGTATTAAGGTAGCTGGCAGAGGTCCTCACCAAAACCCTTGCCATCATCTACCAGTAGTTCTAGCTGACTGGGGAAGTTCCACTTGACTGGAGACTGGCAAATGTTATGCCCATTTACAAGAAGGGTCAGAGGGAGGATCCGGGGAACTACCGGCCTGAAGTCTGACCTTGGTACCAGGGAAGGTCATGGAGAAGATCTTCTTGAGTGCTATCATATAACACAAGCAGGACAACTAGTTACCAGGCCCAGTCAACATGAGTTTATGAAAGGCAGGTCCTGACAGATCAACCTCATCTCCATCTGTTTCAAGGTTACCTGTTTATTTGATGAGGGAAAGGCTGTAGATGTCGTGTACTTGGACTTTGGTAAAGCTTTTGACACCATTTCTCACAGTATTCTTTTTCAGAAACTGGCTGCCATTGGCATGGACAGGCACACCCTCTGCTAGGTGAAAAACTGGCTGGATGGCCGGGCCCAAAGAGTGGTTAAATGGAGTTAAATCCAGTTGGAGGCCAGTTACAAGAGGCATTCTCCAGGGCTCAGTGCTGGATCCAGTCCTGTTCAATATCCTTATTAACAATCTGGATGAGGGGATTGAGTGCACCCTTAGCAAGTTTGCGGATGACACTAAGCTGGGTGGATGTGTTGATCTACTTGAGGGAAGGAGGGTCTACAGAGGGATCTGGACCGGTTGGATCGATGGGCTGAGTGCCAGGTCCTGCAGCTGGGGCACAACAACCCCATGCAGCATTACAGACTTAGGGAAGAATGGCTGGAGAGCTGCCTGGAGGAGAAGGACCTGGGGATGTTGGTTGACAACTGGCTGAATATGAGTCAGCAGTGTGCCCAGGTGGCCAAGAAGGCCAATAGTATATTTGCCATTGGTATATTGGCCTATCTTAAAGAGCGTGGCCAGCAGGACAAGGACCTGCACTCAGAACTGGTGAGTCTGCACATCGAATCCTGTGTTCAATTTTGGGCCCCTTGCTGCAAGAAGGACATTGAGGTGCTTGAGTATATCCAGGGAAGGGCAACAAAGGTGGTAAAGGGGCTGAAGAACAAGTCTTATGAGGAATAGCTGAGGGAACAGGGGCTGTTTAGCCTAGCGAAAAGGAGGCTGAGGGGAGACCTCATCACTGTCTACAACTACTTGAAAGGAGGTTGTAGTGAGGTGAGTGATGGTCTCTTCTCCCTAGTGACAGCTGATAGGACGAGAGGAAATGGCTGCAAGTTGTTCCAGGGAAGGTTTAGACTAGACATCAGGAAATTTTCTTCACTGAAATGGTGGTCAGGCACTGAAACAGGCTACTCAGGGAAGTGGTTGAGTCTCCATCCTTGGAGGTGTTTGAAAGATGGGTAGACGAGTTTCTCAGGGATATGGTTTAATAATGGACAGGTATGGTTGGACTCTATGATCTCAAGGGTCTCTTCCAACTAAGTAATTCTATGATTTTTAATATAATTCGATGTGAAGAAAGGGCTTTTTTTAAAGGAAGGAGCCATTCAATTCCTAAAGAGCTCCTAAATTGCTCAGCTGTTTCCTACAGCAGTTTCAAGTTTGGAGGTCCAATGAAGACTACACATGAGCAACTTACATCTAAGGAGGGTACCTGCACTGCACTGGAGCGTCCAATTGTCCAAGGAATGAGAAAGGACAGCCAGTTCATTAGCCAGGATTGATGCCAGAGAGGGTGAAATGTGAGATAACTCTGAAAAATTTCGCCCAAATCTGGAGATACTTCACAGGAAACTGAGGCAGCTAGCCTATGTAGCAGCTGTGATATCTTGAATGTAAGCAGCTATCACTTCTGCACAGCTAGGTCTGAAATCCAGGGAAGGGTCTTTTGACTCCAGGGTGCAACTATTTAACAACAAAATTCAAGAGATTATATTTTTGTAGTGTGAAACTGGCTCAAACATGCAGGGAAGGGGGCCTTCCTGTATCAGTGCTATTGAACTGAACATCAGACAGCCAGTGCCTGGACCAGTGCACTTTCACTAAGTGTTTGGCTGTACACCATTGCAACTAGAGATTCCTAAAAAACTTGCATCTAGTTTGCTGCAATATAGTTCATTTGGTTCAGAGTGAAACCATCTTGTTTGGGTACCTACAAGAACAAATGAGGCTTGTAAAGGAGCAGCAGTACAGAGCAGCTGAAGAAAAAGGTGTGACACCTTGCTGAGTAGGTAGGAAAAGAGACACACAGTGCTGGTGAGCAAGGTTTGGTGCTCTCATCTGCATGGAATCAAGCCCAGAACATCTCTCAGGAGGCTGCTTTCTAAGGTATTTATCACCAGGGAAGGAGTGACAGTAGGAAGCACATTTCTTATAAGATTTTTTTAACATTTACATTTCCTGCCATCCACACAGAAATAGAGAGAGAATGATGCTCTCACCTACTCAGCAATAAACCATTTTCAGCCATTTGATTCTCTGTGAATCTTCATTTTAAAGAGCAAGAACAACTAAAGCACCTTTCACAAGGATAATTACCTAACGCACCCACATCAGAAGAGGGCCTCATATTTGATTGCTTTAAAGAAGAAAACATATCCAATGGCAAACAATAGAATTATAAATCTATTATTCAGGATCACTCCATGACAATAAATCAATGACTGTGTCCTTTAGTTCCATTTTCAGCCTCTGTAAACTTCTTGGTAGCCCTTAATTGTTTTGATTCTCCTATTGATTTTTACAGCTTGCAGGGGTCAGCAAGGTTACAGAGAAGCTGTCTCTCTCCTTAGCCCACTCTGTATTCCCATCCATTGTATAATAAGCCTCCTGCTACCTTTTAAATTGCTAACATACTCTTTTTCAATATTTGAAAGAAATTACCAAAACTCAGTATTAAGCACATAAGGAACTAATTTTCTGTAAAGTGCTGGATTTTTACACAGTTTTAAATTTAGTAAAATATTGCAGGACTTTATTATATGGATTTTAGTATGACTGACTCTACTTACATATATCAATATTTATGTCTGGAAGAGAGACAAAGGAAAGGGCGGGCAGAGACTAGGAAACAAATAAATAATAATAAAAAAGTGTAATTATTCAGAACTCAGTTTCCTGAATTGTCACTCACAGTAGATACATGATTGTGTCCCTCCCCTCCATTATTGTCATCACCTGCAAGGGTTGCTAATAGACATTATGAGGATCTCTCAACTATAGGAGTGCTAACAGAGGCCATTCTAATGCTGTCCATCATAAGAAATTATAGTAATTTACAGCACATCCTTAGAGAGGTAGGAATAAAGCAGGGATTAGTAATTGAAACAGTGCAGTAGCAATTAAAACACTTGTGGTTAGCAGCTGCTTGTAAATTACTAGAAATGAGTATTTACTAGAAATGAGTATTTTATAAACAAGGCACTTTAGTGAAAGGGACTTGTGGGTCACATAGACTTTGCTGTTCGCTTTTCTAGTTTTGGGGCATTCAGCAGTAAATGGAGAAGTTCAGCTGTGTGTTCATATTTACTCCTTCCTCCTGTAAAGAGCTGCTTTATGGCATTTGTATGACTGGGTCTCTCCTAGTAACAAAGCAATTAAATTGCTCTGATGGAATAAATCTTATTCTTAAATAGTAATCCAAATGCAGACATTTAGTTTCTCATATGCGTTTTGAAAGGTCTTCCTTAGATCTCCTAAGATTCAATCTGAGACTGTCTTCTAAAGAAATCTGTTTGGTGTTCAGTGCTTCAAAGTAAATCCTGTCTGAAAGATAGGATTTGTCTGAGCTCCCCCTCATGGAATTGCCTTCTATCCCTGAGGACGCACAGAGGAGTAGCTTTGCCAGCTAAGGGTATATCACTGGCAAGTTTTCTTTTCTGATTGTTCTGGGTATTTTATGAACAGAAATAAGACAAAATGAATAGGAAGAAGATATTATTTTCACTTACATAATTAAGTTTTTACCTATTATGAATCAATCAGACTCCTCTTTGGTTGCAGAACCAGAACTGAGAGATCTGAGTAGCAAGTAGCCTAGGAATAGTGTGTGCCAGGGACAGGTGGGGGCAGGAACTGGATCTGGGGTTGGCTATTGGTGCAGGGGACAGGGAGATGGGTGAGAAAGTGGGAAGAAGGCAGTTGGTGGGGGAGGGATATTTCAGCACACAGATACCAGTGTGAGGGTGTGATGGCAGGCAGGTATATATTGGAAAGGCATGACAGGGACACATTTGTGCCCTGTGTGAGACAGAGTAGGCAGAGGGAGTTCATATGGGTTCTTCCTATATAATACAATTAAATAAGTTTCCGTGGTTGGTGCTTCTGGAGAGACAGAGAGAGTTTAAGGCAGAGAATCCATTTGAAAGATGGTTTAAGAATAAGTTAATTAATGCTTGCTGGCTTGTTTGTTTGTATCTCTAGTGGATGTATTGAGCTGGGGAGAAAGGGATGTTTCTAGGAAAAGCAAAAAGAACAGAACTAGAGAAAATACTAGTTTACCTCACTTTATAAAGACATTCCACTTTCTACCCTCTCTGCATAGAAAGTATTCTCATAATGTCACAATATTTCTGGTAAGATTGCACTTCATGCAGATGTTGTTCTTACAAAAAAAATCCTGCCCTGCACCGCTTGGAGAAGGATCAGATACCTTACTGGATGGGAGGAGTCAGTAACCTCATCAGCATCAGGACGTGTCTCAGCACGCAGAGAGAGATTTGACTGAGGAGCAATGTGTCAAAGTCCTTCACAAGCCACACTGGAAGAGTGATAAAATATTTCTTCCTCCTTTTTTCTTAACACTCTGGGGAAAATATGCCGAGTCCATATGGTTAAGGGAAAAGAACTCCCATAATAAAGCCCACAGTTTTAGTGTTCAAACACCTGTGGCTTCAGAAGGGAAGCTCTCAATACTGACTTAACTCTCACATGTTCTAGATTTTCTCTTGTGTATCAAACCGTGCATTTTTAAACTTGCCAGCAAAAAACTTAAGTAATAGCATTTAGCAAGAACCTGAAGGACAGAAAGCCTAAATATGAGTTTAAGTATCTGATCTGGAAGTAAACTGACACAGGCAGAACGACTGCTGTATATGCTGTGTCTTTGCAGAGAAAGCAGAGAGCAACATCTTGTCTGAGGATGGATACCTTGAATCTTCTATACAATGTCCCCAGGGATCAACTCTAGTAATTGAAAATATCTGATCATTTATGTGCTACAATAGACCAGCTGTGATATATAGCTGTCACTGTCGTTCTTCCTAAATGCCAATTGGGGAAATCTTGCAATTTATAGGACTCTCGGGAATAACGACTTCCCATATCACAAGACTGACTGGATCCATTGTAACTTGTTTCTTCTCTATTTCTATTATTGTAGCTGAATATCAGACATATATCTGAAATTTAAGATTGGTCAATGCCCTAAATATGAAAAAAAAATTAAAAAACCCAAAAGAAACAAACCTCAAAGCCAAAAATACTAAATCATTGGCATTGTTCCTGCTTAAAGCCAGGCAGGCTGCCAGTTCATACAGAAAAGGAGATTAGGAGAGGAGAGAATTACCAAGTTCAAAGGTAAAATGCAACTACAACACACTGAGTGCGATTCACTGCGTGTGGATAGGCCCCGTGTGAAATACAGGGAGTCAACCAGCTTCTAGAAGAGACTTTAAGTATTTGGCTGCCTAAAGCTGAAGTTTCTGCCTAAACACTTCTGTGCTTGGTCCAGTGTGCTGCAATAACTGTTCCCAGGCTTAGTGGCAGCATGAAATACTCTCTGTGTTTCCTTCCGATGAAAAGAAACATTCGTAAGAAAAGTGACATTACCTGATTCACAGCATTGGACCAGTTACTCTACCCAAAATCGCCTCCTCCCCCAATGTTTTTTATTGTTATTGTTTCTAACTTTTATCTGGATCAGATAGCACATTTCCACACTACATAGGAAAGTCAGTGTTTTCACTCATATCACTTCACTTAACTTTTTCCCCCCCTCTGTTCTCCCTACAGTAGTCCAAGCTCACCATTTCTGGTTGTCCACATTCTTTCTGAGCAGGCATTATACAGCCCAGCCTCAGGTGGGATGTTAGGACCTTTCCTCTCGTATGTCAGCTACCTCTGTCTCAATACAGTTCACTCAGAACTGTGGTACAAGCCTGTTGCTCATCTGGTGACTGCCCTGAAGGCAGGCATAATCCATGTGGAGGAAGTCTTCACACTCCCAGTTGGATGTGACCCCAGCTGAACTGGGACAGAGAACTTGATTGCCTTGATTTTGAGGAGATTCATCTATCAGATGAATATTTGGAAAGTGTAATGATCAGCACCAGTAAATAACTGAACAGACACCCCATCGGGGCAAGGCTTTAAGAGGGACCACTGTAAGACCACAGAGGATGATGGAAGTGCTGGGACTGACATGTCCTGCCCTAATGTGGCAGCCCATGAGAGGCTGAATCCTCTTGAGGGACTTTTGAGAGAAGCATCAGAGATGTTTGTTTGGAGGCAATTTGCCACTTCAGAGGAAAAGGACAAGACAGAGAGTAATGTACCATGTTTGTGGAAGGAGAGGACACCAAGGTGAGTAAGGAGAAAGGCTCTCAGAATCCAGGATATGTTTGAATTGCAAACACCATGAGAAGATACTCTCAGAGAACCAAGAGGATTGCTGCCACAGTCCATAAACTAACTTTATTCTTGGTGGTCTGCCACATCTTATACACTCGGTCAACGGAGTGGGCTGTTGCTTCAGGCCATATTTGCTACAAGGCCTGTCTGTTCATCCACGCTGCATGGTCCACAGCCTTATTCTGGCTGGTCTGGCAAAAGGAAGTAGAGAGTAGCAAGCTGAGAAAGCAAAGGCAGGCATAAATGCAGATTCAATCATTTTTTTTCTTTGCAAGAATATTTTGTGCAATAACTTGAACATCCCTCAACCCCAGATGTCCATCTGTATTAAAGCAGTTCACACAGCGCCAGACACAGTGCATGTCCAAGACTCAGCACATCCACCAGACTTGTGGATTACAGAAGGTGCACATGACATGAGGACAAGGCGTTCCTCCTGGCCTGGTATGACAAGATCCACTGTGATCAAAATGAAGGACCTAAGAACATATCAGAACACAAGAGCACTATGAACGTTGGCCTGGGGATAGGGCAATCCCACATAAGGAGGGGGGATGCAGGTGCCAGTCTCCAGTGTCATGAGTACTTAATGGCTAGATGCAACCCATAGCAGTTATATTTCTTTGGAAAACAAACTTCATCGCAAAAAAAACCCATTCCCAAACTATGTTTTTTTCCAGTTCTTCACTTTTGCAGTGGTATCAGAACAACAGTATTTATTTACACAACTATAATTTTAGTATCTGATTGGTAACTGCAACTCTAGCACTATAAATAATCCATCTCTGCAGTTGTCTGTGGGTTTTCCCATCATGACATTTTCTATAACCCATCTACTTCTGATCTAGTATTTCCTTTCCTTTCAATGAGAAAATAATGATATTTTGTTCCTTTGTTCTTTCAGTAGTACATGATACAAAGTACCAAAATATTGATATATATTTCCAATACTATATGTGTGGCTAAAATATTTTCTTGCTACAGTCCAAAGCCTTCACTGTACACAGCAAAATGCATACACAGTGCATAACTACAAATTATTTAAAAAGCAAGTTTGTATTACATTCATATTTGAATATTGTATCATTGACAATATTACAATTTTCTTTGTGTTTCTTTTTCTAAGAGAAAGCTAGGGAGAGACACACTGTGACACGAAGTAAAAAAGGAATCTTCAAATGTTTAATCATTAATTCTTGGAATAAAAAGATCACAGTGTTTATAAAACCAACCTTCCTGTATATTATTAATAGTAGTATTATTGATTTCTGTTGAAATTTGATGTTTCTCTTTCTTGTTCTACAAATTAATTCAATATCTAACTGGTATCCAATATGTTCTCTAGTGATTATTTCCCTCTTTTGAGATGGGCTTGATGATCTGATATGATTTTCTACCTCGCATTAGACTCACTGTGAAATGAGGGAGTACTGCAGAATGAGCCAGCAAAGTACCTAATCATGAACTCAGTTCTAAATTATTCTTAATGGCATTAACTCTTAAAGTGACCTTGCATTGATGAACATAGGTATGACATAGTGCACCAGAATGTTTAGCGAAATAGCATCTCATACATACATTTATATATACAATATATAAATTTGAGATAGATAGATAGACAGGCAGATCATTACTTGAAAACTTGCATTAGAGTAGATTTACTTCTAACATGAGTTTAGAAATTGCCCTTCCTCCTTGAGAGCTCTTAACTTGCCACTGTAGGTCAGAGATAAAATATCAGAACATATACCTCAAACAACACTGAATATTCCCTTCTGAACCCATTGGAGCCATGAGGTAAGTGATGGCCTATATGAGAAGGCATTGCAAACAACTGCTTTCTTGCCAAATGGAACTAGGAATGCCACTAGAAGAGAGTACTGTCCTAATACAATACATCTCCACTTAATGTACTTCCTGGAATCATCCCTGCCCTGTCCAGCCTGCCTTTCTGTAGCAGCTTTTAAGGAGCAGTACACAAGCCTACTACAGCCTGTTAATCACCTTTGGCTGGTGGAGAGGCTGCAGACCTCACAGCATTCATCCATGACTCTGTCTCTGCCGGTTTTGTATACTGTAGTGCAACTGTTTTAAGACGTTCGCTGAGCAGTGCTGCTGATGGAGGGAATGTCAAATGTCTTCTTGCAAGATTACCTCAAATAGGTAGGCTTCTTTTCAGTGATTTGTTACATATACTTATACTGCTAAGAACAAATAATTTTCCTTCTATATAGAAAAGTAATATAGTGAGATTTAGTATTGCATAATTTCTGTTCTATCTCTGCCTTTCAGTGCTTATCAACTGCCTAAAAAAACGAACAAGTAAATACTTACACAGATGAGCAGGAATTTACACACATTCCATTGAATTATAGACAAAAGAAGACCTTATAATTAACTAACATGCTTTATGGTGAAAATGTTTACTGATACCTGAGTGCACAGGAAATGCATGCTTAGTGGACTTGGAAGCTTAGAAGTGATTCACTCCATTTAGGAAAGGAAATAAGCACCCAGCAATTATCTGACTATTAAGCTGCTCAAATTCATTTATTTGCAAAGATTCTTCCAGACAGGCCTAGGAAAGGTTTGAAGCTGTACAAATGAGGTGTGCAAGAAAGAGAGAGAAAGTTTAACTTACCAGGATGAGTTTTCCTATCCCCATGTCTGCAGAATCTGGCAGCTTTCCAGGAAGTCTTCTTTCCAGCAAGTCTTGATCCATTGACTCTCATAACCCCTACAAACCTTTGAAGAGGGCTGAGCTCCTGAAGTCAGAAGCTGACCCAAAGGGGAGAAAAAGGGCCATTCCCCTACATTGCTTGCTCCCATCTCACCCACAGGGCTGGTGCAGGCAGCAGCGATCATGGGGAGGTGCAAACAGTGAGTGGCTCTATTACTTTTCAAACCTTTCCTTTTTGCAGGAGACTTAAACCCCAGCAGCAGCGTAGATTTCCTGAGCTATTTGCTGGGATTGCCCTCTGCTGGGCCAGGGCAGGCTGGGCTCCCATCACCGTACTGCAGGCAGGGCAGGTACAAAAGAGCCAACAAAATCACTGCTCCCTACTCACTGCTGGCCTCCCTCCTTGTCGTTATGGCCCCTATCTGAAGACTGTTCCCTAATTCAGTGATTTATAAAGCAGAGCTGCCTTTCACTTTAGATCTTGGCTCTTCTCTCTTCTTGTCACTGAGAAAAGAGCAGACAGCGAGCTTGATATAGAGGAAGCCCAGTCACTTTGCAGCCTCTTGTGAAGTTTTGTTTTCCTCATTTAGAAGCTGCAGGTGGAAACTGCAGCCTTGTCTAATTGGTCTGGAAATGCTACTGATTCAGCAGATAATGTCTTCTAGTAGTCACCTGTCATTGCAGCCCTTTCAGTGCACCTCACACCAGCCAGAGTGGACCCCCACGTAGAAACTGCAGCTTAAATGGGGGAATGGGTGGCACAGCAATGAAAAATGCTTCCTTGGTTATCATGTGTTAGTATGTTCCTACAAAAGAGTGCAGGAGACAGGGCAGCTGGGTGGAAATCTGCCCTTCAGCCTCTTCCTGATCATTCCTCTCCCGGTCCAAGCAAACCCCCCAGATAAGAGGAGACGCTGCCATCCCTTGGGGCCACACAGCCAGCTCAGGGATGAAATGTCTAAAAGGTTGGGCACTGGGTCATAAAGGCTGAGGAGAATTCAAAAGCCTCAGACACAAATGGGTTTGTTTGTGTAGAGTTTTCACCTCAGGAAGCCACTGAAGGGGTGTTAGATGTTCACACCTAGTGCTTCTGTGTTTACTACTGCCCAGATGTTTGGGGTTAAGAGATTTCCTCCTAGGTGGAGAAATAAGCCAAGTACTGTCTGATGCATTCAGTTGAAGGGCTCAGGTGCTTAGGCTGATAATTTCTGTCCTAGATACATAAAATCCTTCTTTCTTTTCACTGTGGGTCAATATTATGGGATGTAACTTGCAGGAAACAAAGTGAAGAGTGACTTGGGACTGACATGTAGGAAATGCATTTCTAGAAATGATGCTATATAGATTGTATGATCAGTAAGTACCCCACAGTTACGGAAAATGATGCAGCTGCCAAAGGAAACTAAATAATACAGACAAAATTACAAGCCCCTGGTGACCATCAAACCTAAATGTTCATAGCCACTTTTTACTAAAGTGTATGTAGGAGAATGACTCCTTCAGAGACCTTATAAAGAATAATAATATTATTATTCATGAACTGTGGCATCGGCTGTGTATGCTGGATCTCCAGACTGGCCTGCATAGAACTGTATCGCTTCTAACATAAATACGGGCAGGTTGGGTTTTTGACTGAGTGAAGGGCATCTGGATCATGCAGAGAGGCAGCACATAGTATTCTTCCTGTCTGTCTGATGTGGCACCTCAGAACAGTTCAGGTACTTTATATTACCGTCCCTTTAGTTTTATAAAACAATGAGAGATATCTGGGCACTCTCCATGTACCTGGAGGAGACAGGAAAGCCGAGGAAAACTCTGGATTTTTCTACTTGTAGTTTCCTGCCACATATACATTTGGCATCAGAATTATTAGGCTCAACTGTCCATTTTTTTTCTCTGCATAATAATGTCCTACTGTAGTGAAATGTCCCCTGCCATTTCAGCTGGCCATGATAATCTTCTGTGTATTTTGGTGCACCTATAAGTTTTGGGGTGCCTTACTAATCAGCTGCCAGGAATTACACTAGCAAAAAATTTCAGATGTAACTAAAGCAATTTCTTCCATACCTATGTGCATTGTAGCTTGCTGTTATCCTTGCCTCATCTGGAAAATTAAGACTGTTACAAGTATTTCACACAGGTCTATTGAATGATGGGCTCATTTATTACTTCACTCAAAAAATATATTGTAGGTGGCTGGAAGTAATTTCTTTAAATACAACACGCATGCTACATGTTTCTCAGCCTGTTTTGCATAATTTGACAGGTGCTAGCTGTAACCTGTTCCTAATGCAGAGCATTTTACAGAAGAACTTTCCTGCATAGAGTATCACAGTTAAGTCCCTTGGGATACTATCCTCAAATGTTTGTGCAGTGAATAATCTGGTAGATTTGATCAGAGTATTTGCAGTTCTGCTTTATTTTATTACTGATTGGAATTTCAAGCTGAGTCTTAATAGGGGTAATGAATCACTGAACAAGCATGTACACTGCCCCAGATATGAACCACAAAACTCTATGTAGCCAAGCAATGCCCAAACCAACACAATAACTGCTCTGATTTTGAAGGACAATCTCCAAATAAATTAGAAAACATCTATATTTGTATATGCAGATATAATTTGGAAAACTGCATCTTTACTAATAAAATGATTATAATTTTATTTATAAGGAGTAGTTAAAAAGAAGTTTTGATAAACTTACAAAGTTACTTAGAGCTGTAGACTTTTGATTCCAGGATGGGTTTAAGTGGACTGAAACATCGGTTTAGCTAGGTAGTTAGGGAAAGGGCCGAGTCAACAGACCTACGATCTTCTTCAGCAAATAATTACAGGCTAAGTATGACAGGAATCAAGAGACAGATTTTTCCCCTAAATGTGATCTTTCATCCTTCTGCCAGATTGTGATACCCTTTCATATAGTCTCTCTTCATGAATTACTTTCTGCAAGACTTGCAGGACGGGGTTCATTGGGAATTTAATCCCAGAGTGGAGGAATTAGGATCTGCTGATATTGATGCTGTGTGTGCTATATGCAGACTTCTTACGGACATACTTAGTTTGACTCCTCATGCTTGGAAATCTGAATAAGTGCTTTAAGAATGTGCTAACAACTCACATTTATCTTGGTTCATAAAAATGCAGCCAGAACTAATATAGAAACCCCCTTTCTTTTAAGCTAGAGAGACATTTACAGAAGGTTGAGATCAGTTCAGTGCATATTTAATGTAGGCACAAAAAGTTGATTAAGCAAGATGACTGGAATAAAAATGTTGTGGTTCTTCTTGGATATAAAGACATGTTAGCAGTGGTCAGAACTTTCACAACTTGTTAGTTCATTGTTGAATAGATGATATTTGGCTTTTTCTGTCCTTTGGTATTCCAGAGAGCTTTGGCTTTCACAAAGCACTCTATGATACTCTGTTGCTCCGAAATATTTCCACTTACTGTCCACTAGTATGATTTTTCCTGAACATAAGGTAGTAATTTGGTTTGTGCCATCCAGAGTTATAAAACACCTCCTAACACACATGTGCATTTAAAAAAAAAAACAACTGCACTGTTATGCTTGGGATGTTAAAATAATATTTGGAACCCTACCTGCAGACAAAAACACAATGTGCACGCAAGTGCTGGTAAAGGTTTTGTTTGCTAGCTGGTTAGCTGAAGGTATGTGAATGGTAACCACAGGCAGCTGGCTTCTTTAATATGTGAGAGACTGTTCTGTATTTTTATTGAACTTTCATTAGCAGCCTGGCCACCCATTGACTTGTGACTTATTAACACAGGTCATCAAAATGTAAAAAATTCGGTAAAACTAAATTGCCTGAAAATTAGTAATTCAATTATCCAAGAATCCAACAGCACAGAGTAAGAAGAGGACACTATGCATATTAAGTACTCTAAAGTTAGGGACCCTGAGCACATTGGATACTAACACCGGGTCTCAAGTTCAAATTTAAACACTTGTTTTTATTCAAAAAACAGAAAGACCAAAAAAGCTTGTTCTGCCACACAGAGCCTGTTACTCCAGTGGCTGTTTCACAGTTGCAGACTAGCTGGGTGAGCCTGCACTGCTCCTGTTAGGGTACAAGCATTGCCAGACAGGAACAAGCAGCTGTTTTCTGCTTCTCCTGCGGGTCCAGTGGTCTCTCTGGTTTGTAGCCATGGTGCAGCTCTCTACCTTGTCTCCACAGCCCAATTTTCTTCCCTATTTGCAGTGGGATGTCTGTTAAGCAGTCTCATAGCAGTTTTTGCTGTCTTAGTTCCCTGACATATCATGGCTCTTTTTAACTACCCCAGGGCCTATTGTCTCTCATCCAAACAACACGTAAAATTTGGCCCTTTGCCTGTGATGATTTCCATTAAAAATTGCCATGAGTATTTCTGACATTGCTCAATATATGGATCTCTCCTATTTATTGGTCTGCCCTAGAAACCAAATGCACTTTACTGCTTGGGTCTTGACCTTCTGCAGACCTGTATGACTGCACATGGACAGGCATAAGATACATGGTTTTAGCTGATGTAGCAAAGGAAACTGCAGTAATGAGGAGCCACAGTCATTATGTGGGTTTCATTGGTCTGGAAATCCATGCTTAGTGAGCACACTGCAGTTCAAGCCTCATTGCAGCCCTGCTGGTCTGTGGTATGTAACTGTCTAAACCTATGTGATTAATTAGTCTCTACTCAGGGGAATTTTCTGGTAATTTGAACAGAAATGTAGGTATGTTCGGACAATTGTTATACACTTTGCCTTCTGTATTTCCTCTGGATTTCATTTATGGGTATCTCAATCTCCAGCAGCTACATTTCTTACCAGGTGACATATATGCCATGAAAGTTCCACACTTGTCCCCTGGCTCAGGCCCCTGACTGCAATGCTGCACTGCCTTGGGGACTTCTAAATAAAACATTTTTCACCTAGAATATCACCATTTCCATTCATTTCATTTTGGTATTCTTAAGTGGATAAGTTGCTATTTTCTTTTAGTTGAATATTGAATAGAGCTCTCCACAGAACATTGTTGAAGATGGTCATAGCCATGGTGCTTGTCGTGGTAAGGCCTGAGCTACAGCCAAGTTCATCCTCCTGTGCTTTGCTGTTTCTTGATTTTCCTGGCTCACTTCATATTCAAGACAGAGTGCCAAAACTGGGGCGAGCAGGATAAATTGGGAGGTTGGTCTCACATGCAAGTTTATGCCCAAGGCTAATGTGACAAAACAGATCCAAGACAATTACAAAATCCTTTTCTCATTTCTGCAGTTTGAAAGAAATTATCTTAGCGATTCATACTGACACAGTGCAGCTCCAAGGCAGGAGTGAGAAACTGAAGTTTCTTACCAAAGTTGTTCTTAAATTCTAGACCTCTAAGACATAGATTAAAGGGGAAGAAAATAAGTTACTGGTCTTCAAGGTTGAGTGACAGATGAAGCACATAGCAGCAGTTTCCTTCCTCCTTCCAAAAGCACAGGTATGAATCCTGATAGCAGTCTGTGAGGTGCTGGCAAGGAAATTCAAAGCCACGGATGAAACACCTAGGTACAGCCTGTCGCTAGCTGCAAATGCCTATATCTTCTCTACACATGAAATGAAGTAAGACTTTTATAAGAGGAGTTAGTAAGGCAAACCAGACTAATGCAGCTAACCCGCAGCCATGGTATTGAATCCATGTGCATGACCTGCCATAATTTACAGTGAAAAAACTCACTGTGGGGCATCAGATCAGCTCCAGAAAGACAGACGGTAGTTCATGGGTACCTTTATGCCATTTTGGATCTTTCAAACCAAGAAGGTAGTCTATGAATTTAGCCCCAGAAGCTGCCCTGCTCTTGGCTCTAGAATGGGCAAGTACAGCAGGATTACAGTAAACCATAAAAAGTCCGAGAGTCTTGCAATTTTACTTTTCCAGAAGGAGAAAGATTAAGGTCTAGCAAAAGAATTGCATAATGGATGCTGCTTGAATTGGGGAGTCAAGCTGGAGCCAAACAAAAAGTTCAGCATAAATGACAAGAAAAAAATATTTTACAGGTTTGAAAACTACAGCAAGTGAACTGGATGTAGGTAAGCTGATAGATGAACTGTCATTTTGAAACTATGTTTTGTGAAGAGTTCACAAGTGTTTTCAGTTCCTTCCATAAGGCCAGACTGGACTTTTGGGGTTTTGTTTGTTAAAATGTTTAAAAAGAAATAAACTTCCTGCAGATGTAGCAGTGACAACAGATAGATGATTAGCAGCTTGTTCTAGTGCTTGTTGAGCTTCTTCAAGTGCGGTTGGCCAGCTCTTCCTTTCTGCATTGTCTCTGCTTTTATGTCCTCAAGAAATGCCTTAATTTTGCTGTCTGGGATCCTCAGCATTTTGAAACATCTCCAAGGCATCCACAGGCTGCATGAGGTGGGTCCACAGACACTCTCTTAGCTTCACCCCCTTTGGCTTAAGTTTCAATTTAGAGAGCCGGACAGAACTGTTTAGACGCACTTTATGACTCAACACCACATCTGCATCAAAGCAGACCACCAAGGCACCCAATGATTTCCAAAGGGGTCATTTCTATTTCAGAGCACCACAGGAGGGTTTTTCCTAGCTGGTGTCTTTTTTAGTGTTTTTTTTTGATTGCCTTTATATTAGGCTAAAGCACTAAGTCATTTATATATTTAGCAGATGCTGCTGCATAAGCAGTGGTTTTTGACATTTAAATGTATGTGGCAAAGTCAGTTGAGTTGGTTAACTCCCCTTTTTCAAATGAGAAGTGCTACCAGTACGTCAATCAGGCAAGTTTCCATGTTCACTGGAAGGCCAGCTCTGGCTTCAGGGAGGCTGTCCTGTCAGAGTGATCCAAACAGGGCCTTTGAAGAGCATTCCAAATTCCTGCTCTCTAGTCAGCATGGCTGCCTCTGAGATCTCTTAAAAGTGCTCCCACTGCACTTGTAGGGAGATATGTTAAGAGCACCTGGCCCTTGCAGTGCCCTCAGCCAGTCTGCCCCTCTGGGAGCCTGTTCAGTCCCACGTCCCATCTGTAAACAGCAAGGCATTGCCAGGGCCACTCCTGGCAGGTTATCCTGCTCCCCTTCCCCTGTCCAGGAGAGGATGACCTTCCTGAAACTACCCAGAACCATGCTGCATCTCAGAGTGGTTTGTGTTGGCTCACATTGTACAACAGATGCATTCTCATAATCTGGTGATTTACTCATGAAGTGATGAAACAAAACGATAAACCTTTTGCCTCTTGAGGGCAAATATAAAACTTTTAAACATCTATGACTCAGAATCTCACCTATCCTTGAAGCATATTCCTTGATTTTTTTGTTTGGAATTTTTCTGTTTGTTTTAATATTGTTTTCATTTCAGCTCTGCTCCATGTGGATTTCAGGCTAAATATTTAGGTTACTAATTCCCAGTTTTTCTTAGAAGCTAGAATAATACTGTTGCAATTTACCAAGATAATAAAACAAATAAAAGTCCCAGGAGAGGTCGAAGAGTGGAAGGCACACTGCATTATCTTTGTACTGATTTTAGACTGCATGGTACTAACAATGTAAAAGTATTCTGTTGGTGATTGCTGTTGTTCTTATGTGGTTTAGGTTTCTGCAGTTCCTCAAACATTGACAGCATTTTTATTCTGCAGCTGAATGGATTTGTTCTCTCATCTGTACATGAGAGATTAATTTGTCACATTCCAATTAGCATTAATAGGAGCTACTTGCAAAAATCTCTTCATGACTCTGAGCCAGGCCTTCAATAGCAATGTAGTCCTAATTCTGCACCAGAGGCAGCTGTAAACTGTCTACAGACCTGTGTAAAATGAATAAAAATGGTGTAATGGACTCTGTGTGCTATGTTGCATTCTTTGCAAGTCATCCTCTTGAGGAAATGACAGTAATGCAATCTTGGCATTGAGGACTATTCTCTAAAATGATGAGACTTGAGTTTTGTCCTACACATTTTTGTCTACACTCTACTGGTTCTAAAACAAAAAGAATCCCAACTCATAGATATGGAAAAATAATAAAAACAGAGAATTAGTAAATAGTAAATATAGAGAAAATAGTAAATAGAAATGCTCCATTACCAGTTTAGTGAAACTTTCTTATTTGAGAAAGATTTCACGCAACATAAAAAGACAGTAAAATAAAAATTCACCTCAGTATTATATATAATTGGACAAAGGTTTCTGCTGCCTACCTATGTAACCTTCTTGTTTCTCTTCTTGAGTAAGAAGTGACTCAAGCTAAGTTGCAGAGGCAATGCTATAAACTATAATCAATGTCCTTGACCATCCTAATTTACCTAGTTGGATTTAGAAACTGCAGAACATACATGAGAAGAAAAAGTATTTTGAGATTCTAGAGAACAAAAGCATGGGACCTGATCCTTCTAAAAGTCTATGAGTTACTGATAAGGAAATCCAAATCAACCAACCTGGATTACAATGACTTTGACCCTGGATGACAAACGTGAAGGAGACTCTGAAAAGCCTAACAGAAGCTGGAGTTCATATTTTGAGCAGCTCCAGCCAGAATCTTAAGAAAGCTACTGCTGCTGAGGTTTGCCTGGAAGCCACTTCCCAGAAGCTATTTGAAGGCTGGAGCTCAGAGGATACAGCCTCCAATCTGTGGAAGAACGCATGATTACTTCAACTAACAGACACCTGTCTGCAGTTTGATTTGAAGCTTTCAGTTCTGGAACTCGTGATAAAACTCAGACAGAACCTCAGCATATTGTGAAACAATATTTACAGACTGGGGATACATCCCTAAACTAGTGAAGACAAAGCTGCCTATTTTGAAAAGAAAGGAAGAGAGATAATGCATCTACCAAGAAGAGGCAGGACAGTGGTTTATTGTTCTAACTGATCATAACTCCACTGGTTCCTTGATAAATCCATTCTAGCATACCTGTACAAGAAGATTATGAATCAGGAAATGCATAGTCATCTGACCTTAGGTACAGGCTTTCCAACTGACAGGCTCAATAAATACAGTATAAACTAGAACTAGTTAAAAAAACTAGTTCTTTGGAGAATATTAACTTGGCATTGATTCATTTTTAAATGCTCTTTTGCAGAAAAATTTTATCACTTTAAGAGCAACTGGTACTTCAATAATTCTCTTCCTCTATGTGCAAGAAAAGTAAGACACTCTCTCTTAGGTAACTACATCTGTCATCAGAGCAAGCATTGTAAGATGGTACTGCCATCTTCATGAATAAGGAACATTTGATTTATTTATTAGTTTGAAAGTGAGAAGATTCTGGGAATTTGTTGTCAAGCCCGAAGAATTTCTATTGTATTACCTGTTCTTCCAATTTGTATTAATGAAGCTGCGGAGAGAAAGCACCTAACAACTGAGTTATGAGTTATTTCCTCAGTTATTTCCTAAGTAAACACACAGAGTCCTCTATATTCATTTTCCCTCAGTAGTGGTTTAGGGCCTATGTCACTTGAGGTTGTCGCCTAGGTCCTAGGACAGAGTCTCATGTAAGAAGTGCCTAGGAACTGAAAGTGATGGAAAGGTTCTTACCTACCTTATTTTCTCATGACTGGTCACTGTAAAGAAACAGAGGGGTAAAAAATGCGTAAATACTCACCCCATGTACCTTGTTTATCATTTTGCCCATCAGGGAGTATGGTTTAAAGGAAAGATAGAACAATTATTTGATAGTCCATCAGAGATGCTCTTTATGCAAGGTCTGGTATTTTTTTATTATATCAGAAACAGTAGACTTCCTGCAGGCTGATGAAAAACTTCTTATTAGTCCCAAGGGCCCAGCTGTTCAATAAATTAAGAGCAGGACACCCAAGACATGTTATCTCTTCTCTCTAACACTACCTGAATTAATTGGCAAATTGTTCTCTGTTGCATAACAAGTGCAAAACACATCACATCCTGCACCTTGCTCCTTCTGAGACAGTATGTGAAGTGCCCTATTGCTTTCTGTGGAGCAAGTCTTCCATATCAGATTTCAAAAACGAAATCTTGCCTGCTGTCTGTGAGCATGGTGATCTCCACTGCCTACTGCAATAAGTTTGGGGATGGGCTGATGATGTGCATGTAGACTGTGGCATATTCAGGAATCTTAGGAATAAAAAGTGCCAGAAAATGTAAAGTATTGCTCCTTACTGTTGTCATGTATCTAAACTGGTAGTAAGGGAAGTAACTGAATTTTATTTAAAAATATTCATTATCAAGAGCGAGTCCTCAGCTGATTGCAAACTAACACAAGTTTTACTGTTACCTTGAATCAGATTTAAATTAGGAATGTAAACCTTAATAGGTGCACCTGACAATCAGAAACCCATATCTGCTCCCCAGCTAGAAAACAGTCATATCAAACTGCCTCATACAAATATAGCAATTAGCTGTTTGTTACTTGCATGCAGTAGTGTTCTGAACATTGAAGACAGATGAAGTAGCTTTCACATAACAAACTTGGGAGTTCCTTATTGAGTCAGACAGGTAGTGGTATCAGAGAATCACGCTCACTGTCCTCTGAGCAGATATAAATGGAGCATTCAGGAGGTTTGCATTGCATGGAAAGATACTGGGATTAGATTTTGAATCTCTCCTAAGCTGCAGTCCCTTTTGTAAAAAAATAATAATAATTCGTTTGTGGGAAGAACTGAAAGCAGAATTCCGAGCTCAGCTGTCAGATGCAAGCAGGGGAGCGGTGGGTGGCCCTGCTCTTCGCTGTGCCTCTGCAGTGCATACCCGACTCTCCCTGCTGTTCTCATTTCTCTTTTCCTCTGGTTCCTGTGGTGCCTGCTAAGTAAGGCAGTTGCCACAATCAAAGCTAGAACCTCAGGACACAAAACCATCTGCAGGACAAAACAATCTTGTATGAACTAGGCATTGTTGCCTCAACTGTGAGTGAAAGCAATGATTAACTAGGGTGCTTTAGCAAAAAGGGAAAAAGGACACAGTCTTGGCTTGTGCTGAGGATGTTCTCTGCAGGAGATCATGGCAGGCAACAACAGCGGGGTAGGAAAACACAGGAATCCTGAGGCCAAGCGGCTGCAGTGGGAACACCATACTTCCATAGCTGTGAATCATACCTGTGGGCTGCCCAGTCCAGTGTTGGGTCTCCAGCAGTGAGAAATTTCAGCTCCATCAAAGAGAAGTACAGGAAACACTGTAGTAGGCAAGGGTGGGATAAGCAAATGCCATATAAATTACTTCATCCTAATTCTCAGTTTGGGACTGTCTTCACATCTGAAATGAGAATCTGTCTGGTCTTTCCCAATAGTGTGTTTGCAGGCTTGCAATTGTGTAAGGACAGGTAAGGGAGGTGGAAATAGCATTAGTGTATACATGATACATACAGCTTAGATGAAGACAACTTTATTATGATTGCCAAGTCAAGAACAGTCATTAGGACAAGCTGTGCTTAAGAGTGCCCAGGAGTGAGGCCAGATCACATCTTGGGAAAAGCCATTCTCAGCACCTACCTTTGTAGCAGTGGGTGAAACAGCCCTACCTCTACTTCCAGCAACATATTGCCACTTCTCTTATCCCTTGAGATGCTGTGCTCTGAGGTGAAAACTAACTTAAAGTCTAGTTCACACAGGACTCCTTAAGGGAAAACCTGTCACCTACATGATGCTCATGCAGCGGACCGCAATTAAATTTTACTTTGCATCATCTATTCCTCAGAGACAGTTCAGCATTAGCAATCCCTTTTAAAATGCAATTTTAAGAGGCAAACTAAAGATCTAATTCTGGCACTGAAGAGCAGCTAGCCACAGTACCTGCTGGACCATTAAACTAATTGCAACTTAAATGTTTTAAAGAAGAGCCAGATAAGTTTACCTCAGCTTTGCAAAGGTATAGTATTTAACAAACACAGTGCAGTCTTCTTTGCTATCTAGACAATGTAAAGGAGAAAAGCTGTTTTGACTGCTGGCTTGAAAGTTCGCTTTTTGATTTAGTTTAAACCTTCTTTACTAAATTCTTCAGAGCTTATTCCATTTTTTTTTAGTTCAGATAATTCACATTGCCATGTTGTTGTGACTGACAAATCATATGGAACAATGTCAGTGTAACTGTGTATGAACAACACAACCAGTACTACCTCATGTAGAAATTACCTATAAATTTACAAAATGCATTCTGTGATATTTTAACTCTTTATGATTCCAACCACAGCATAACACATTTAAGATGCATGGGAGGTTATTAAGTTTATCTTGTTTGCCTTATTAGTGTTTTTGACAGAATTCGAGGTGTGACACAAAAGCCAAGAGACTGTGGTTGTAGCTCTTTTTATTTAACAAGTTAAGAAAATTAACTATGACCAACTTCAAAACAGACCCTTTCTGAGTGCACACACAGGTGAATATGGTGGTGCCAACATTCAAAACAATTTCACAGATCATTTTCTGAACGGTTGTTGAGGATCTCCATTCTTTTTTCTTCCACATCTTCTACTGACAAAAAACGTGTTCCTTTGATCATCAACTGATCTTTGGGAAAAAGAGCCAGGTCTGGTGAATAGGGTGGATGCTCAAGCACAGTGATGTTGTTATTAGCTAAAAACTGCTTCACAGACAGAGCATTCTGGGCCAGCACACCAACATTTTCCATCTGAGAGTAAGAAAATGTCTATATTTGAACAATCATCCATTCATAATCAGTGAAGTGATCATGTTGAGCCTTGTCTCACTGCGACAGGTTAAAACGTGTTCTGAAACTGACTCTTTCTCTCTTTCCTCGTACTCTTGGTTCCCAAGATATAGGGTTAATCTTGGGGGGTTTTGTGTCGGACCTCATATTACCAGGTACCTTCTTAAATGTGGACCCTTGCTAACTATAGCAGCTTATATGAAATACTACAGCCAGTCATTCTAGATAGCTTATACTAGTCATAAGATTCTATAAAATCACTCCATCACCATTGTAGAAAATGGAAACTGGCTACTTGGAGGTCTCAATATCTAATATGAAATTAAAAGCCATTCTAAACTAGGTTTGTACCTAATGGGGCTCTGTATCAATCGATCTTGGTCCTAAAGAATTTTTTCCTGACAATAGCTGGGAAGTAAAAATATTTTCTGATGAAGGTTGCAGCTAATGGGAGAAATTGGAGGAGTTACAAATAATAGAGATGGTCATCGATAGAGCAACTAGGACCATTCAGCACACCAGTTGCCATAATCAATATGCAATTAATACTTCCAGGAACACAGAATTCTTAATGTTTTAACATCCTTTTATTGTTCTAAATTCTTTGCCTTGATTTTAAGGTGTTCTGAGATGGATAATACACTTATGCCTTTCATACTTCACTGCAGTGTTTAAATTACCCTCAGTGTTTAGAAATCGGTGGTTTTATTTCAAAGAGTTCTTGTTATCTGGAAAAGTCCTAATAACAATTTGGGTCTAAAAGAACTGTCACCACAGAAACACTGGAAGCACTCTGTGAGAGCAGAGAAGGAGATGACAAGGATGTCCCATCATTCAGGAGAATTAAGTGTTGGAAATTCTTAACTGCTAGAGCACTAGGACAAAAGTATGGTAATATAGATAGAGAAGGGGCTAAAAATCAGGGTGTCACATAGCTCCTCTCCCCTCCCTCCCTTCCTTCCTCCCTCCCTCCTTCATTCCTTCCTTCCTCCATCCCTTCCTCCTTCTTCTTCCTCTCTTTTTTTTTTTAAATCTGGAATTTTTCCAAAATAAATGGTTTTTTTCAAACATGTTTAGATGTTTAACCAGAAAGGAGGAGGATGAGCAGTCAGGAAGAGATCAAACTGCAGGGAAGGAAACCAGAGCTGAGCATGTCTGTGTGCTGCTCTCAGAACCAGGCATGGGCCCCTTCAAAATGTAAATCCTGTTTGTGTCGCTGTTTGCTAAACTCCCTAACCAGATTAAAAAGAAAAAGAAGATGACAAATCCAAATCCTCTGAGGGCTATCTTTGGAACATCCTCAGAGATTAATGACAGGCTCACAAATAGGAACTGTTTATCAGACTCATTTGTGGTGTGCCTCTGGATTATGAGGCTGAGGAATTCATAATAGTACCGGAAAAATAATGGAGAAAAACTTCAAAACAAACTTCTCAGGTTATTCTCAGATTACTCTGTCATTCTTAATTTGAGGCTAGTGTGATACGAATAACCTGTCTCTTTTTAATTGTGCCTGAAAGAAAAAGATAGTTTCTCAGGGTTTATTTATTTGTTTGTTATTTTGCAACTGTTTGGGATTAGTGAAGTGTGGTTTTGTGAAATGTGTGAAGTCCAGCAATGTGTTTGCTGCCTCTGACTTTAAGGGGAGGAAAATTTAGCCTGACAGCAAGCTCCTGGTATGTCTGGAACAGTGTAAAACAGGAAAAAAACGAGCAGAACAAAGAATGACTGAGGTATTCTGTGTATCCATTGGAAGTATTCTGTACATTATGTGATATTCTAAACTCAAAATTGCCCAAGACCAGTAACTTGAGTAATTCCAACCTCAAATTTGCAAGCCTTACAAGTCATATCCCTTCAAAATCACAGTGTCAACTTTAAAAAATACAGTATTTAAAAAGAAGGCCTAGTAAAATAAACCCCATGAAATTTCTTAGGTTAATGTTCTTTTCCATCTTGTTCCCAAGTACTTACTTTAAATTTTACAGTTTCTTACACATTACAAGGATTAGAAGCTTAGTTTTTCCAAATGGTAACTTCAGCAACTAATTAATCCATAGACTAAGGAGCTGGTGCCCTGTGATTCTTGCCAAGGATACTGGAACTGAGTCAGTCTTGAGAGAAGTTACCCTTACGTAAACCATAATGTCTTTAGTACCTGAAGTTTTACTTTGAAGAATTGTGATGGGTGTTTGTGAGGACTGTGAATATGGAGAATCTTTTGTCACTAGCAAAGAATAATTGAAAAAAATGCCATGAGTAAGTGATTTGGAGACTGATCCCAGGTGCTACATTCGGTACAGAAATGTTATGTGCTCTGGCTACCAACCAAGACATATTCCCGCTCATTTTCACTTACACAAAATGATATCATTCCTGGCTGACACTTCCATTTGTGCACTGTGATCCCTTTAGAGGAAGAAGAAAAGACACACTCGTTCAACACTGAGCCTTCTTTTATCACCTGATCTGAAAAGACCTCTATTTTCCCCATTAATAAACATATTTAAATGACAGCATGTGGAACACAATGAACTCAGAGACTGGGTGCTGTGCAGGTGTATATTATGTAGGAGCCTCTACACTGAATAACTTCTGTGTTTTAGGTATTATTTTAATTCAGGGTGGAGAAAAAAGGTATAAATAATCTTATAGAAATATTCTACTGGGGTTTTATTTAAAAATCTTTTCAACTGTCCTGTAAGTAAACACCAGAACAGCACAGATGATAATGAGATGTGTATAACAAACATCAATTTAATGGCTTGAATTATCAATACATTGATGCTTATACTTCATTAGTTCACAGTCCTATTTATATAACAAAGTACATTTACATCTAGTAGTGTTCATGGTGATATTTGTTTAATGGGTATTTTTCTTAATGTCAGAGTACTGATTACCTAAACCTTCAGGGGCTATGGAGAAATACAGCTGTAAAGAACTACATGGTTTATATACTATATGTTTTTGTTCACTTGGATTGTGTACAAAATAGGCACTGCTGCTCCAGGATATAAATGAGACCCTCTGTACAACTGATTCAAAATATTTTGCAAAAAATAGGAAGTGCCAAACTTGACATCTCTAAGCAGTAGGGGACTTGCTGTATTAACAACATGACCCCCAAGACCAATATTACCACATGACTGACATTTATTGCTTAGTTTAGTTTTTTAATCCCGCAATTTTCAGGCCAGCATCATGACTCTGAGGGATCTGTTGTGCACACTTGGAAATGGCGGAACGACGATCCCAAATCTTTACCTGTGTGTTTTCAACATTAGCACTTCAAGTTAACACCCAGCCATACAGAAAGCAGCAATCCCAAGATGTCCTGCCCCTTCTTACTAGTTCACATCACTGCACGTAAGCAAAATCCTTTAAGGTTATTTTGGTGATCAGCGAGTTCCAAGAAAGGGATAAGTGTACTCTCTAAGTAACTGCTGACACTAGAAAACGTTTTGTAACATAAATCTTCTCTGCAATTGTCATTCAGGCCCTGACCTTGTCTCCTGTGATTTTTTAGGAAAACTGTGAAAGATTTTATATTTCAAATTTTCTAATACCTATTTTCCTCATATTTTATTAAAAAAAGAAAATTAAATCAAGTTTGAGATGTGTTCCAATTGAGTCTGATTTAGGACTTTTTTAGATGGAAAACAATACCTGCAAAACACTAAAACTTTGCTGTCTCAAACCCTGTGAAGAGAAAGAACTGTGAAATTTCAACATAATGCCTTGCATATGTTTGCTTGTATTGTTTTTCCCCTACTGGATACAAATCAATAAGTGTCAGTTAGGCTATCACCACTCAAAGGCAATACTTCTGTGCTAGATGGGCAGCTCTTGGGTCTAATGACAGTGGCTGATTGATACAGGGAAATTTTAGAGAAGAACTGTCAGTTTTCCAAATCACTTCTACTTTCCAGCAATTCCTGCTTTTTTATTACTATAACCCTCACCTGTGCTTATGGGTTTGTTGAGATTGTGGATATATTCTTGGAGCAGGAATTTTAAAAATTCTTTTGATTGCAGTTTTAATTGGATTCATTAATTACCACTGTGCTTTTTAATTATTTGCCTGTTTGCCAAATGGTCTGTACTATACATACAGTTAAAAAAGCCTGCAAACCACATTCTGTACATTCAAAGTGATACAAACATTTCTCCTACAGGTGCTGTGTTAGGTCAGAGGACATAAAAGAGCTGTTAAATAGCCACAACTTTTCAGCTGCGCTGATTTGGGTTGGATGTGAAAGGTTTTGTATCCTATTAACAATCTCCTGAGCTAACCAGCCCCTTAAATGTGATTACAAGGATCACGCATCTAAGACCTTCAAAAGGGGTTACAGAGCTTTTTTTGATCAAGTAAACAAAATATCTGGCAAAGCTCAGTGTGTCTTCAGAGAATCTATGGATTCAATAACTCATGCTTTTGGGCATGCTTGGTAATTCATTATGGTGGATGGTATTTGTGATCAAAGGGATAACAAGCTAGCTGTAGACAAACTATGTGGTAGTTTTCCTAGAGGATATTTACTCAGGTGTCACAGGAAGTATTGTTTCTCTGTAATAAACACCAAAAGGGGAGGAGTTCCTCATATTTGCTCCAGGCTGTGCTCAGTTAAGCAGCCAGAGAGGTTAAAAAGCAGATCCCCAGAGAGGTAAGTTCTTTAATTCTTATAGTGGTAGTCTCTCTTCTGCTAGTTAAAAATGCTTGTTTGTTTTCTTAAGTTATTATTTATGTATCATTTTTTGTGTGTCACTTGTTTTTTGCATATGTACATAATTACCCATCAAAACATGTCATGGGTAGAATAGTATCAAAGTTCAATTATAAATAGAAGAAAATAGATGAAAAGAGTTAACGTGCCTTAGATCCCACAAGCCCTCCATGGCTGAGCAGGAGGACCTCCTGTTGCAGGGGATTCGCAGTGTCCCGCACAGTACGATCCTAACTTTACTTCGATGTAGTAAGGACTTTCTCAATACAGGAAATATTTTATTAAATAAATTACAATCTTAAATTGGTGCCTTAATCACACGTGCATCTTTTGTCTTTTCGTCATCAGAAGCTTCTAGGAATGTAAAAGCCTTAAGTTTGTCAGTTCTGAATTAAAAGAGATCCATTCTACTTGAATATGCTTCTGGTTTGTTCTATTACAGTGAATAATAAGACTTATTCTATAAGAAATTGGCTAGCATCGCCCTAATGTTAAAGATGCTCTGAAAGGATGTCTGTTCTTACTCCTTTCACATTTCTCTCACAGTGAGTCAAAAATAATTTTCAGATAACACTCACAATATCTAATGAATTTTAAAACTGTTGAAAGGCAAGGAGTCTGAAACCAACCTAATCACAATCTGGTAAAAAGATAGTGCAGTATATATGATGTCTCAAGGCATGAGGCACAGCTTAACCTCATAACAGGTACAGCTGGATATGATCACACTTAATTTATCTTTTATTATGTATTGACAATATCTGGATATATATTACTCGTCCTTAATTATTTCAAATTTATTTTGGGGGAGAGGGAACAGATACCTACATTCACTGAGGAACTTTGAAATCTCCTTTGAAGGCTTCCTAGAGAAAAGCAAAGCCATAAATATTTGGAAAAAAAGAAGGGCAAAAGTCAAGGAATGTTGAGACGGAGAAAGAAGAACATGAAGGACTGTAAACAAAGGGAGAAGTGTAGCTAGGCTGCATAACACTGCATGTCACTTCATCACCTTATGCCTGAGTTTTCCAGCATACTGTCTATTTGACACATAAAATGTAATTCATTAAGGGATGAAGCTCCCTGTTTGTTTCAACAGTGCCTACCTTTAGAGGCTTCAGAGGTTGGTTGTGATTTTTACTGGTTTAAACTAGGATCTTTCCCGCAGCAATGGGTTGTCATTATCTATATCATTCAGGATCATCTAAATGAATCAGATACTAGTTTGGGGGATTTTCACAGAGCAGTTCACCTGAGTAATTAACTAATGCAAAAGACCAAAGTATGTACAAAACTCAGTTAGCTGAGTCACTTTATGGATTTTTTTGCCTCTGAGGTTCCTTTGACAGAAAAGAGAGAGTACTCACAGGGAATCTCAGGTCTTCAAAGGTAAGGGACAATGACTTTGGAATAACAGATATTTAGAAGAAGACAAGCTGGGTAGCAGTCGTTTCATTTTGAGATAGCAGTGCTAGGAGTGGAAGGAGACATATGAACTGAAGTTATTCTCTTTTCTGGCTCCTAAGACTCTTCCTAAGCACTTCTGGGTAACTTGCTCCTGGCCTTGGATGCATGCCAGCTCTGTTTAGGAGTAGAGGTCTGAATGTGCACCATTCCTTTTTTTTTGTACTTTGGTTTTGGGTTTTCACTGAGAGGTTTTTAATCTTTTTGCATGGTGCACTCTGGTCAAGCTTCTGCATGATTGGAGGATTAGCCTATCATGCTTCCGTGCGTGATCCACCAGCCATGCAGCCTAAAGGCAGTGGGTCCTAGGTACTCATAAGCACAACTAAAATCAATGAGACCTTTGCTCAGTTAGGGGGAAGCTTTGTACAAATGCTGCTCGTATGGCAATCCAAACCTAAATATGTAGATGTTTTTGCAGCTGAGGCCCTGTTCTGACAACAATTCCAACCCCGGTTAGTAAAATGCGATTATAAAATTACAAAGATCATTTTGTATTTTTGTAGTGTCTCAATCAGGGACAGGGGGAGGAAAGGTTATAAAAGGACAGAGCAGCCAGCAAAAATAAGAGTTAATAAAGACTATATAGAATCTTAAGTGTCCCCTCATGAATTCCTATGTGCATAATGCTGCACACAGTCTAAAATTGTTAACAATTTTTATATAGTAAAATAGTGTTTTGATTAAGGGACTTAAGGAGGCTTTTTGTCCTTATAAATATCTGGCTCATGGCCGTTATCTTTGGGGTTTAAGAACATAGTCCTCTCTACTGATGATTTTCCCACAATGCAGAATTTCATAAGGCTGCTTGTCCAAATGATTTCTTTGATGTTTGAGATGGGATAAGCAGCTCTTCCCATCGTGGATATATTCACATGGGAAGGCCTGATTTCTACCTGGCCTCTGCTCTGTTTTTGTGAAAGACAGAGTGCTCTGAAACAACTCTACCACTCTCAGATCTGTTTGAAAACAAAAACCAGGTTCTTATGTTGTTAGAGAAATGGAAGGAGGCAAAGTCAACATGACAGCAGAAGTCTCTGATGGAGGCACATATTCTATGTTGCTGAGTAAGTTTGGCTGTATCTTTGCAGTGGATGTGGCAGGGGTTCTCCAAAGAAAACTTAAGAAGCATAATTAAAGACTGGCTCATATATCACATAGGAGCTCTACTGATAAAATTAATTCATCTCCCAACTTTGGAGTACTTCTTCTTGCAACTTCACCCTGCTATCATGTATTACATTCATGTTGTGCTACTACTCTGTAGTGACCTCTCTGGAATGGGTAATAACGTGAGCTCCATGCACATGCGAGATCTCAATTACTTTTAGTGGGCCAGGTAACTCCATTAGGTTTCCGCAGGGCAGCGTGGCCATCCACAGTCCCAGGGCCACGATTCGCAGCTCTCCTGTATAAAGTCTGTAGCCTCCCTGAATGATCAGTGGCTGAGAGGTTAGGCAAAATCCCTTGTTGCGTGGAACAGCCCCTTCAGCATCTTCGTTGCCCTCCTCTGAACACACTCCAGCATCCTGACATCTTTCCCAAACTGGGGGACCCAGAACTGTACACAATATTCAAGATGAGGCCTGGCCAGTGCTGAGTACAGGAGAATGATAACTTCTCTGGTCCTGCTCACTACACTATTCCTGATGCAGGCCAGAATGCCATTGGCCTTCTTGGCCACCTGGGCACACTGCTGGCTCACGTTGAGCTTCCTGTCAACCAGCACTCCCAGGTCCTTTTTCTGCCTGACTACTATCCAGCCACTCTGTCCCCAGTCTGTAGCTATGCATGGGATTGTTGTGTCCAAAATGAAGTACCCGACATTTGGATTTACTAAACATCATCCCATTAGTATCAGCCCATCTCTCCAGTCTGTCCAGGTCCCTCTGCAGGGCCATCCTACCCTCTAGCAGATCAATCCTTCCTCCCAGCTTGGTATCATCTGCAAACTTGCTAATGATGGACTCAATCCCCTCATCTAGATCATCAATAAAGATATTAAACAGGACGGGACCCAACACCAGTCCCTGGGGGACACCACTAGTGACCGGCCACCAACTGGATGAGACACCATTCACCACCACTCTTTGGGCTCGGCCTTGCTAATCCACAGCCTTCCTCTCATCCACCAGGAGAGTCACATGGTCATAAAAGGAGATCAGGTTGGTCAGGCAGGACCTACCCCTCCTAAACCCATGCTGGCTGGGCCTGATCTCTTGGCCGTTCTGCAGGTGGCACATGATTTCACCCAGGATTATCTGCTCCATGATTTTACCTGGGATCGAGGTCAGGCTGACAGGCCTGTAATTACCTGGATCATCCTTACGGCCCTTCTTATGGATGGGCGTCACATTGGCCAACTTCCAGTCTTCCGGGACCTCTCCAGTGAGCTAGGACTGCTGAAAGATGATGCAGAGCGGCTCAGCAAGCTCATCCACCAGCTCTCTCAGCACCCTAGGATGGATCCCATCCAGCCCCATAGACTTATGAGGGTCCAAGCGGCTCAGCAGGTCTCTAACCTCCTCCTCATGGATTGCAGGAGGGCCATATTTCACCCTGCCCCCATCAACCACTTCAGAGGGCCAACTGTGAAGCGAGCTGACATCCTTGCTGTTGAAAACTGAGGCAAAGAAGGCATTAAGTACCTCAGCCTTCTTTGCATCTTTGGTTACTATATTTCCCTCCACATCCAACAAGGAGTGGAGGTCGCTGCTGCCCTTCTACCATTGATATATTTATAAAAACTCTTCTTATTATCCTTAACAGAAGTGGCCAATTTGAGCTCCAGCTGGGCTTTTGCTTCCCTGATTTTCCTCCTACACGACTTAACAACATCTTTGAACATGACCTGGCTTACGTCCCCTTCTTTCCAACGACGATACATCCTCTTTTTCTTACTTAGTTCCTTCAGAAGCTCCTTACTCATCCAGGTCGGCCGTCTGCCCCTATGACTCTTCTTACAACACATGGGGACAGCCCGCTCCTGCACCTTCAAGATTTCATTCTTGAAGTGCATCCAGCCTTCCTGGACCCCCTTGCCACTAAGAACTATTTCCCAGGGTACTTTCCTGACTAGTTCCTTAAATAATCCAAAATCTGCCCGCCAAAAGTCCAGCACTAATGTTCTGTTCCTGGCTTTTCTTGTTACATTGTTTAGAGAGAACTCAATTATCTCATGATCACTACACCTCAGACAGCCTCCGACAACAACATCACCTACCAGCCCTTCTTTGTTTGTAAACAGCAGGTCAAGGAGAGCCTCACCCCTGTTGGGCTCACTCACCAGCTGTGACAGAAAGCAGTCCTCAATACACTCTAGGAACCTCCTGGACTGCCTCCTCTCGGCAGTGTTAAGTTCCCAGCAGATATCTGGAAGGTTAAAGTCTCCTAAGAGAACAAGGGCAGCCGATCTAGAGGCAGCCTCCAGCTGTTTAAACAATAGAAGATCCATCTCCTCCTCCTGGTCGGGCGGTCTGTAACATACTCCAACCAGGAGGTCAGACCTGACTGCCCCTCTGACCCTTACCCACAGGCACTCAACCTGGTCATCACTGATCTCTACTTCAACAGCATCCAGGGTTTCCCTAGTGTAGAGGGCCACCCCTCCACCCCTCTTCTCACGCCTGTCTCTCCTGAAGAGCCTGTAGCCTTCCATGGCAGCACTCCAGTTATGAGAGTTGTTCCACCACGTTTCCGTGATAGCAACTATATCATAGCTCTCCCGCTGGACCAGGACTTCCAGCTCCTCCTGTTTGTTCCCCATACTGCGTGCGTTTGTGTACATGCACTTCAGCTGGGTTACTGACAACACCCTTTGAGACGGCTCACCCTCCACAGCAACATCTTTGGTGAGCCTAGTAACTCCCCCCTCCCCCTTCATGCCTAGTTTAAAGCCCTCTCAACAAGCCCTGCCAGCTCCTGAGCTAGAATCCTGTTACCCTTCGGAGTTAGACGAGACCCATCTGGGCCAAGCAGGCCAGGTGCCGTAAAGGTTTCCCCATGATCAAAGAACCCAAAATTCCTCTGCTGGCACCAGCCCCTAAGCCATTTATTAACTGCATATATTCTCTTGTTGCTATCTGTATACATCCCTGCCACTGGAGGAACCGAGCAGAACACCACCTGTGCTCCTGCCCTATCTATTGACCGTCCCAGCTCCTGGAATTCCTTTTTAACTACCCTTGACCCTCTTTTCGCTAGCTCGTCACCACCAGCCTGGACCACCAGAAGTGAGTAATAATCTGAGGGCTTAATTAGGTCCGGGAGTCTCTTGGCAATGTCGCCTACCCGGGCCTGGGGAAGGCAGCAGACTTCCCTATGAGTTGGATCTGTCCTACAAATAGGGCCCTCCGTCCCTTTCAGAAGGGAGTCTCCCACTACAATGACCCTCCTTTTCTTTTTCTTACTTGAAGTCCTGAATCAAGTCCAACCATCACCCCAACACCACTATGCCTACTAAACCACGTCCTGAACTGCAACATCTACACGTTTTTTTAACATCTCCAGGGACGGTGACTCCACCACTTCCACGGGCAGCCTGTTCCAATACTTGATCATTCTTTCAGTAAAGACATTTTTCTCAATATCCAATCTAAACCTCCCCAATGCAACTTGAGTCCATTTCCTCCTGTCCCATCACTTGTTACTTGGCAGAAAAGACCAGCACTCACCTCGCTACAACTTCCTTTTAGGTAGTTGTACAGGGAAATAAGGTTGCTCTGCCTCCGGATGGGGCAGGCTTGGGACTTTGAGTTGGTTGAAGACCACCCAGCCCTGGGGCAGCTCAGCCACCACCCACTTCCCCACCGGGCATCACACAAGAAGTCATTACTGTTAAAGAAATTGGAATATTTTGATTTAAGCTTGGATTAAGTTTCATCTAAGTAACAGTATTTTCAAAGTTAGACAGAATGTCCAAAGCGCCAATTAGCATAGATTTGGCTATTGTGAAGTTCATAATAACATTAAAATTAGTCCTTGGAAAGTAACGGAAAATGTGTAAGATTTCTGGGAAAAATTATGCATGTGCATATAAGTGGGAAATATGTTCTGTCCCCAGCTCTTGTCTCCTTACGCAAGGTTGGTGGAAATCATTCCCTCATGCGCCGATCGCCGAAGTAATGGATGGTGCTTTCTAACGATCCAAAACGAGTCTTAGAGAAGTTACTTGCGGGCATTTTCGGTATGAGGAGGGGAGGCCGGGGCGCCCCCCGCCGCGCCCTGCCCGGGGCGGGCCGAGCGCTCCCGGCTTTGCGGGGGATTAGCGGGGCGAAGCGCTCATCCGCGCTGACCCGCGGCGGGGCTGCGGCCGGGGCTGCCCGGAGCAGGAGGGCGAACCCACAGCCGGCGGCGGGGCTGGCGCTGCGGGGAGCGGAGGTGCCGCTGCGGTAACCCCGGCCCGGGAGCTGCGGGAAGGGCGAGGCGGGTCGGAGCCGCCCCGGCAGCCGCCGGGACGGGACGGGCGCTTCGGGCAGCTCGGGGCGGGCGGGGATCGCGGCCGCGGGGCGCGTGCGGGGCGGGCCGGCCCTGCCCTGCCCCGGGGAGCTCTGCTTCGGGTGAAACATAGAATGGTTTGGGTTGGAAGGGACCTTAAAGAGCATCCAGTTCCACCCCCGTGCCATGGGCAGGAACACCTCGCACCGGATCAGGCTGTTCAAGACTCCATCCAACCTGGCCTTGAACACCTCCAGGGAGGGGGCACCCACAGTTTTCCTGGAAACCTGCTCCAATGCCTCACCACCCTTATTGTGAAGATTTCCTCTTAATGTCTAATCTGAATCTTCCCCCTTCCAATTTAAAGCCGTTTCCCCTTATCCTGTCACTACTTGCCCTCGTAAAAAGTCCCTCCCCAGCTTTCCTGTAGCCCCCTTCAGGTACCCCAGAGCCTTCTCTTCTCCAGGCTGGACAACCCCAACTCTCTCAGCCTGTCCTCATAGTAGAAGTTCTCCAGCCTTCTGATTGCTTTCGTAGCCCTCCTCTGGACCTGCTCCAACAATTCCATATCCTTCTTATGTTGGTGATTCCAGAACTGAACACAGTACTCCAGGTGGGGTCTCACAAGAGAGGAGCAGAAGGGAAGAATCACCTCCAACAACCTGCAGCCTTGTTTGTTTCTATTTAATTTTTTTCTTTTTCTCATGTGGTTGTTTCTGGATGAGGACAGCATGTAAAGTGTTCAGGAGCGATGTCTGGCAGACTTCATGCTTGCAGCAGATCTGAGCAGGGGCGGTCCCAGCGCAGGGCAGCACCACTTGCTCAAGGGACTTGCAGGCCCATGGCATGACCATGGGCTCAGCAGGACCCATGTGGAACTTCACCGTGTCCGTAGTATCACTGCGTACACCCCACAGTTTCTTGTCTGCTGATGTTAAGAGCTGGCAGATTTGCTTGTTGTCTCTAATGCCTTCCCTATCTTGCTATCAAAAGCCTTCCAGTACTTAAAGGGGGGCTAGAGGAGAGCTGGGAAGCTCTTTATCAGGGAGTGCAGTGATAGGACGAGCGGTAACGATTTTAAGCTGGAAGAGAGGAGATTTAGGTTAGCTATTAGGAAGAAATTTTTTGCTGTGGGTGTGGTGAGGCACTGGCACAGGTTACCCAGAGAAGTCCTGGATGCCCCATCTCTGGACGTGTTCAAGACCACGTTGGATAAGGCTTTGAGCAAGCAGATCTAGTAGAAGGTGTTGCTGTCCATGGCAGGGTGTTTGGAACTGGATGGTCTTTAAGGTCCTTTCCAACTCAAACCATTCTATGAATCTATGACTATATCAGCTTAATTTTAAGCCATGCTGAAGCTTGTTGGTACAGCTACTGAGTTAATTTTGAGTTGCCACTTCACTGCTCTTAGAAGTCCTGAGAAACAGGGAGTGAGTCAGATCACAGCATGTTGATTTTATGGCCTTATAAAGTTTTGCTGTGTTAAAAATGGAAAATTAAGTGACGCTCTAGCTTTGAAAGCTAAGTTCTTTGCTAGTATATTGGTCTAGTGTGTAGTCATTGAAAAATTATTCTCATCACTTGCAATGCATCTCTTCTGGGAGCCACAAAATGAGCTGGATATGATTCAGTTCATGGATTGCTAATGTCAGTTCATTACTTCTGGTGCCACAAGGTCCAAATACAATCTGATAATGACACCATTCCCCCTTCTGTTATTAATCTTGTTTTTATAGTTGTAATAGCCCTGCATAAATATTTTCTCATGGATGACAATTTCCACAAAAATCTTTAGCTCTCATTTGTTTTCAAAATATCAGAGTTTTTAGAATTGCCTATAATAGTTAAATGCAGCATTTTGTTTCCATGTTCTTTTCATGCCCTCTCCCTGTAATTAAAGGTTTGCTTCAAAAAATTGGGGATTCTGTACTGATAGCATGATTGAGGTCTGAAGGATTGTCATCCTGTGGGCAGCCCCCATGCATGAGATTAGATTTAATGCTTACAGCCCTTGCTGATTCTTTAACTTGTTGCTTAAAAAAACCCTCCTCCGATGGAGTTGCCTGAGACCTGTAAACCTCAGCATACAGTAGGACTTTTACTGTTTTGGGGCATGGGGGGAGAATGGAAGAAACCCAAGGTGGAACCTGATACTGAAGCAGATCTGTTCCATTAGTGCCCTCCGAGAACATTCAGAGAGTGGAGAGCTGGAGGCTACGGTGAGCAGGGCTGACCAGTGCAGTCTGTAGCAAGTCGAAATGTCAAGATCAGCTGAATAATAATCAGCAGATGAAATGTCAGTGTGGACACCCAATATGTGTTTATCAATAGAAGGAGATCAGTTACTGATACCACACAGTACTGTTTCTCTACTGAGTGTAGAAGTTTTACAAAGGTCAAGGAGTCCAGGGGCATCAAGTTTCTCTGAAACATGTCTTGCTTTGTTGGGAAAGTTGTTGCTGAATAACAGTCAGCAAAGTGGAAAAGTGGTTTTAGAAACACAAGAAGTACTTACCCAGCTCTTCGAGACTAAACACTAATAAGTGCCCTCAATAATGAATCACTTTTTTCCTTGAGTAGCCCTAAGATTAATGTATATATTTTAAATTGTGCCCAGGAAAAACACTGTCTGAGATTAAGCTAAATTTATCACCACTCCTTGCCTCCAAATGCTTTGAAGTAACAAATTATTTCTGCTTTTACATTAGTTTAGGGTTTGGTTGTGGGATTCAACGTTTGCTGGGCAACTGCATTGCATGGCTCTTGCATTTTCTGTGCATCATCAGACAACGTCCAGGTTGTATAGCATGGAAAGTAGTGGGCAAACTGATGTTCAATCCAAGAAGATAATTCAGATAGATAGCTATATGTATAGTGCAACAATTATGTGATCATACAAAGTTATTTTTTGTTGTTTATGTGTGAAATTATGTTAACTGTATTCAGCTTTTGAAGATCAAAGTTATCTTCTAAACACTTGTTCTTAACTAGTTGCCAAACTAGTTAACCTGCTCACACTGAGCTTAGATTTGACTGTAGTTTCCATTCAGATACAGGTTGTATAATCGTCAAAATCAGAGGCCAAATATCCCCCAGAATTAAGTGGAGATGGTATTGGAATTCCCAGAGCAAAACTTATTCTTTGAACGATGGATGAGATAGTATCCTGCATAAACAGCTCATTACAGCTATATTTATACTAGCTCAGGATCTGAGCTGCAATCCATGTTCATGATTGAACAATCAAATTATTTGGGCATTATCCAGAAGGTGCTAGATGTTCGTATGATGAATGGTATATTGTAGCCTTGTACTTCTGGCTTGTCTTAAGAATTCCATGCAGCAGCCTTTACCTTTCTTGTTAAGTACTTGTCAGTTTGTCATAAACTCACAAAATAAGAGGAAATGGGTTGTTGGAATTTATTGTGCTATTGCGTTGTTTCAAGGCCCCACTGTGCCTTATAATCATTATAAACTAGATATTCGATAAAAGCATCAGGTGGTGAAAAAGTGAGATGAGAAGGTTTTTTTTTCTTTGATAGAAGTCGCCTCAGCAGCTTCTACATGAACTTTGTGTGTGGTTGCTTTTTTTTCCTTTTTTTTATTAAGGTGATTATTTTTCTTGCATCCATTAGACAAGAGGTTTAAGTTTCAATATCTGAAGGACTGCAAGTGTCACCTCCAGAGAGGTTACCAAAAGGCAATATGAGCTAGTGTTGCTGGACTTGACATCCACCTCCCATGATACAGATGAAGATGTCTGGCAAATTACAAGGTAGGATAAGTGCAGGACCTGTCTACAAAGATGAATAGGGGACCTGAGCATCTCTCTTATGAGGAAAGCTGGGAGACCTAGGTCTGTTTAGTCTGGAAAAGAGAAGACTGAGAGGGGATCTTATCAATGCTTGTAAATATCCTAAGGGTGGGTGTTGGGAGCAGACTCTTCTCAATGGTGCCCAGCAGCAAGACAAGGGGCAATGGGCACAGCTGGAGTACAGGCAGTTCCACCTGAACATGAGTGAAAACTTCTTCACTTTGAGGATGACGGAGCACTGGAACAGGCTGCCCAGGGAGGTTGTGGAGTGTTCTTCTCTGGAGATATTCAGAAGCTGCCTGAATGGATTCCTGTGAAACTTGCTGTAGATGAACCTGCTTTAGTTGATGGGGGGGGGGGTGTGTGCACTAGATGATCTCCAGAGGTCCCTTCCAACCCTGACTGTTCTGATTCTGGTTAAACATAAGTAGTATTTGCAATGGGAAGGGGTGAGTTATGTGGACAAATAAATCAAAAGCGATCAAAGAAGACCATAGTAGGTGTATTTTGAAGTGAATCAAAGAGGTCCTGTTTCTAATTTTCAAGACCAGAAGATTGTGGTAGCCACGAGCCAAGATGCTGATGGGAACCTAATGGCTGGATTCATTTTAATCATGCACAGATAGGTATCTGCTTCACTAATCATGGAGAAGGACAGATGACATGAGACAAGGTGCCTGTTGATTTGTCAGCTCTTTACGGAGGAAATGGTTATGCTTTTATCCAAGTGAGATGGAGGTCCATTCAGAAACTGTTCCAGGGTGGAGAAAGGGGAAGATTTAGAAAGAAGTTGCAAACTTAGGTAGTATGAAACACTATTAAAATATTGGATTAGCACATAATATTCTATGTGAAATTCAGGTTCCATTGTGCTTGCAATCCAGCCTGCAGAAGCAAGATCTATTCCTGCTTGAGTCTATTGTCTGTGATGTGCTGTGGCCTTGACCATAAAGCTCTCGACAGTGCAATTGGTATGTGTATTGTTTTTGGTGTGATCAATGTGCTTGAATTGCCTTTGCAGCAACTAGATAGTCCACAGAAAATACGCTGTGTTCTTCATTATATTACCTCTTCTTTTCCCTTTCCAAACTAGCTAGATACTCAAAATGATGGAAAACAGAATGATCATTAATGCTGAACAGGGCATCTCTGGATATCTTTGATACACAACTTGAGTTCTGCTGCATATGGGGTGGGTATGTTTGATGTGACCTAGGAAGTCAAAGATCGCATAGGTCTGGCTCATAAGAATTCTCACCCAATTTGTTCTTATAACTCTGAGAGCCAGATCATTGACACCAGATCCCACTCTTAGAATCAAAAATCCCAAAACCCAAGAAACCCAGCCACATTGTCTTGTTGTCTTGGAACTCCAAAACTACTTTTTTCTGCCCTGAATACCCCAGATTTATTCACTGTACGTACCACAGTCCATTTGGATCTCTTAAATTTACAGAACAATATACTCTGTGATATAAACTTTATTTCATGACCTGATTAAGAAATACAACAAACAAATAGGGGCTCAATCTCCTCTTGCCCTGACCAATCTATCAAATTCACTTATTCACCATTCAAGTCAAAAAAAAATGACTGAGTTACCTAGCCTGGGGTGAGAGTCCTTCCATCCTTCCTCCTCAGTCATGGTGTGGGCATCCCCTGTGTCACACTGGGAAGCAGGAAAGCCTCAGCAGGCCATCTCCTCTTGGATCTGCTTCAAAAGCTTTTTGGTTCAGCTGATGTTTAATATCTTCCAGCCTGGAGGTTTGGCCGGTACCATTTCCCTAGGTTAGCAGATTCTGAGATACTGGCTGCAGGAGACAGTGATTTGCTGATGATCATGGTGCCATTCAGTAATGGCCCTTCACCTCTTTCTGGCCACCTGTCCTGCATCTATGGTGCTCTCGTTTGACCTGACAGCTCCCAGCATACATCAGGCTTTAGCAGAGCCAGGTTAGCCAAAATCTTAGCAGAAGTTGAGTGAACTGTCATGCTAAGCACACCAGAAATGTTTTAAAGGGGTTTTATAGACATTCATGGGTACATTCCTTGCTCAGAAGTTCAGATCAAGTTGTAAGTTGTGTTTTTCAAAGCAAATTTTTAATGGTGAGAGGTATGATAAATTGCCCAATTGTTTGGGCATTCAGACGTATTCCAGAGACAGTCCAGTTTATTGCTGATATATGAGGTTAAATCATATCAGATTTCTCAGCTTCTCTGAGATGTAATAAAATATTATTCATCACCCAGAACAGAGCACTTGAAACCATTATATTTAATATATTTTTAATAATAAAAGTAGACGCTAAATAATTTATCTGCAGGAGCTTGTTCTTAAACGTAGTGGAAGTGGGGAAATATGATGTGCAATATAACTTACTGAAGTTATGATTTTGAAGCTCTAAATAAAAAAAGAATTAGTGTAAATAATTCTTTCTGGAATAACTCTCAAATTATTGAACTAAGTATGACAGCTATTGAAGACGTTGTTAAGTATGTGGTGACTTTTCTTAAGACGAGATGATGTGCAATCAGTGTGATTTGCAGAGGAAGATGCAAGCGTATGACAGTGTCTCTAACACTTATCTAGTAGACAAATAACACTTGCAGGATCATGTTTCTTCATCCTTTTAACAGTTCTCCTTGTTCCAGTCTCCGCAGACTAATAAGCAATTGATACTGGGACTCAATTAATTCCAGCTGCATTATATTAATGTATAGGAGGTCAGTGAAGCCCAGGAAGTTGTCTGAAGCTGCAGGTTTCAATATCAGGGTTTTTTCTTAGAATTTTCTGCTTGCTGTAAAACCTCTGCACAGAGAGATGGACCTTTGCTTAAGGGCATATTTGGAGGTTCAAGTTATCACAATTCCCTGCTTGCCTCTAGCATAAGCTAAAAATGTGAGGCTGGACTTTGCTTTCTTACATTTTAAATACTTGTCTTTGAAGGGGAGGAAATTAGTCTTTTCTTCAACTTCTGCGTATCTCTGCCTGTAAGCGACCTGGGTCAGAGGCTCTTGCTGTATATTCTTGTAATGTGGGTCATAGCAGGCCCTAGATTTTGATGGAAAATTATGTACCCTTTAGAAAATAATTTATATGTAGGCAGGGTCCAGTATGATTTGGACATCTCATTTCTAAGGAAGGTACCAATTGATAGCTCTCTAACTTTTATTTCTCCCAAAAATTCACTAGTTATGGATTGACTATCCAGTAAAACTTTAAACACATCATTAATCTCAATTCTAAAGTCTAAAGCTCAGATAGAGAAATAAAATTCCATCATTGTTGAATCCCTTAAAGTAAGTGTTTGGGATTATGAATTCTAATCTCTTTATCACCCCCAATTTGGTTATTATTTCATTTAGTTCAAATTATGAGCTAGTTATGAAGCATCTGTATGTACATCTGAAGTAATTTAAAAACAAACAAACAAACAAAAAACCTAAAAAAATCCCCAAAAGAACAATTGTATTTGAGTGCTATTTTATAGGAAAAAGAAAAAGGAAGTTCCAAAAAAATGTTGTATCATGTATGTTCATTTTCTGGAGCTTTACCTGGAACTGGAGAAGCTCCCAAGTCATGGATAAATACTAGGGATGAGGTGGCAAGGTAATGCCTTAGGAAGAGACTGCAGTCAATGTCCTGGCTGAATTGTGCCTATATGAATCCCAGGGGGAGGGTTGGACAGAAGGAAAAGCAAATTTTGAATCTAGAATGGAAATTTGAGGGTTTTTCATATTACAGCTACATATCTCTGGATCCTGATCCTCTATCTTTGATTTTAACCTGGACTTGTGTTTAGGGAGATTTCATCATAGCAGGGAAAACAGGGTCCCACAGCCCTTGAAATCAAGGTGCTAGGTCAGTACTGGTTGCAGTCCTCAGTGCGCAACAGACTGCTGCAAGATTCCTGGTGTTAAGAGGATATTTCACCACTTCACTGCACGAGCAAGTATTGAACTTGGTAATGTTCGTCTATATATTTTTAAAAAGCACGTGGTGGTGGAGAAGAGGAGAAAACCCTGCCTTCTCACTCATTAGTGAGCTACTCAACCAAGGGCAGAATGATGGGAAGAATACTGAGCCCTCTGCTCCCCAGGCAAGCTTGTATTACCCAGTGGAAAATTAGTCTAAATACGCATGACATGCCAATATGCATGTAAGATGGTTGAAAGAGCTGGTACAACTTAGGTTTTCATTGCAGTCCTTTTCATTTGCTTCTAGTTGGTATACATACTGTACATATGGCAGGTATAAACACTGCATGTGTCGTGTGGTATACATGGTTATATGAATACACAGGTGAATAAAGAAATATGGCTAGTAGGCTGGAAGCCATGGATGAAACTGAAATTGAAGCCATTCTCTTCATTATCAAAAACAGTTATATGGCATCACGGTCCAATTTCTGTCACTGGAGTAATATAATATAATATAAAATGCTTTATGTATGTAGATCTGTGCTGTTGACATAAAAAAATCCAAGAATGATTACGTTGTAGTCTGTTTATAAAGTATTATGTAGAAATTTAGAAAAATGGGTGTATGAAAGTGACTCTCCTAACCTGTTTCATCTACTGCATATTATACTCAGAAGGGGCTTAAGCACTCAGTAGCTGGCTCGCTTACTTATTGCCTATTACTTAGTAAGGGCTTGAGCCCGTTCTCTTCTCTGCCTCTTCTCTTTTTCAGTCTTGACTCTAGAAGTGAAAATATGAGGATGTAATTTTTAACACATTTCTACTGAGTTTTTGGCCATTCTTGCCAACAGGTAGAGGTGGAGTTTCTGATTTGTTGCTGTTTGTGTGGGGGTGGTGTGTGCCTTGTTTTTACCACTGTAGCTGCTGGATAGTTGATCACTATCATGGCATATATAAGTGAATTATGTCCATCGTCAACCAGGGCATAGGTGTAACCTGGTCAGTGATGGATACAATTCTATCATTGTAAAAGATCTTTCCTTTACTGTCTGTAAAACAGTTGCTAATGAATGTACATCAGTAAACACTTTTTCCATGACTCTGAATGCTTGACTGTTGGAAAACCATAATATTGTGAAAAGAACTACCACTTTGATCTGCCTGCCCTTATGAGATCTATATAAAAATTCAACTGGTAAGGGTAGGATTATTAAACTGACCATTTGCTGTAAAATTTCAAGTGAACTTAAGACTACTATTTAATATGTTTTGTTTTGTAGGATTGGGTTTTATCCATTCTTGCCTGGTTCTTGGTAATGGTGCCAAATTCTTTTGGATTTTATTAACTTGACTCTTATTCACATGCTCCTCAAAAATTCCTGGAGCGACATTATAGTTTCACTGAGGTGTATGAAAAAGCTTCTACTGACTTTACTCAAGCCTGAAATTAGTTCAAATTATTGTTTCCCTTCATTTAATATTGTTTGAATGCATGTACCTGTATCAAGGGCAGCATTTCTTTCTCATTATGCTTTCAGTGCATGCACTCCACATACAAAAATATTTCTGGTGTTTGAGACTGAAATGTGTATTTCTCTTTGCATTTGAAGAAAGCCAATTGCTATTAACCATTTGTTGAGTGAGCATTGAAATCTGTTTTTCCTAGGAGCCATCATCTGAGATGCTTCCGTTGACTGGGAAAACAATAATATTTGATAGCTTTCCTGATCCTTCAGATACCTGGGAAATAATTGAGACTATTGGCAAAGGAACATATGGAAAAGTTTTCAAGGTGTTAAATAAGAAAAACGGCAGCAAAGCAGCAGTGAAAATTTTGGATCCTGTTCACGTAAGCTACTTAAATTACTTCGTCTGTGCTTATTTAATTGTAAGTGAATTATGTAGACTTTTTTTCTTTTATACTTGATAGATCATTTGCATTAGAAGGGATAGTGAAATAAACTGCTTCAAGCTGCTAGGTATCAGGTTAGCTGACAGTGCATTTTTCCTATCATAACTGATTTTGGAAGTGGTTGCATACTGTAGAAGTCAGAGGTATTCCTAAACTTTGTTACTTTTGCCTTTGGTTTCCTCCTTGTTTGTCTCTTACTTTCACAAGCAAAGCTGATGATTTTCCTTTTCAGTGCAAGGAGTCCTAGCCAATTCTATTTTTACTGTTATTCCCTTTCTTTTTTTTTTAACATGCTAGCCAGTAAGAAAGTTATGTGCTTTTAAGTGTTTTAGATGTACATTCAAGCACGTATTTTGAGCACATGCTTTTAGCTGAGTTACGAAAGAGTGATACTTTAAAAATAAAATATCATACTTTATTGTTATTGTTGGTTCTGCATTTTCAGAATGTGCCAAAATACATAGATATCACAGAGGGATCCATCTTTTCAAATGGAAAATACAAAGGCAATAGCTCCTACACACAAAGCACCTGGTGACTGGGAGGTGGAATTATTATGTTGTAGAGCATATTTTTGTTCTCAATAACTGACATTTGTTGAGTGGCAGATTAGTGCTCAAAGAGTAAGGAAAAATATGTCTGATTTGCATTGACTTCAGTCGTGCTGCATGTGGCTTTGGATTTTTCCTGAGAACAGTATCCTGCAAAATTAGCCGAGGAGGTGTTTCTCCCTCACATGGTCACATTGGGTTCATCTTTTGCAGTCCCAGTATAGGGCTGTGAGATGGGTGGTTCCTTTGCATGACCTCTGGGCAGGAAGGGAAAAGCAAGCCATGTCATGTGAAATGCAGCAGGTCTGGAGCTGCATGGACGCACAGGGCTGTGTCTACCCAGCAAATCACAGTGTCAAATTATGATCCCATGGCCCATAAGACCTTGAAATGTGTTTGTGAAAACAGTGACTTGCATTATCTTTGCTGTGTTTCTTGCTGCCCTGCTTTTAATTTCAGCATGCTTTCAAAGCAACAAAAGGAGTCTAATCTCAATTCAATATCACATACCTCTCCCAAAGTAAACCTGATTTGCAGCCAAGCTAGGATCTTGAAGAAAATGCATTCAAACTCTACTTTTGACTCTGTTGCTTTCTGTAAACAAAATTCTTGTGCTTACAATGAATAGGAAGGATTTCCCTACAGTTGGTGCTCATCGAAATGCCTATATGGCAGGAAGTGCTTCTGCTTTCATTTGTTTCACAAGTGCTCAGGAACGATTCTTGAGTGGCAACTGGCTATGGCAGGGATTACTGAAGGCATCAGGGAAAATTTCAGTATTGTGTGTGCTTTGGAGATTGTAGGAGAACGATAAATGATGATGACAGGCAGAAACAAGAGGTAGTAAAGTTGATGCTAGAATGAAGATAAATATATTGAGTAGGAGATAAGGGAGTAGAATGTAAAGAAGACAGAAGAAACACAGGGTATAGAAATGTAACGTAAGAAACTGAAGGGAAAAGATATCTGATGAAAACATATTCCGTATCTTAATGGCAAAAAATAAGTCAGTAACGCAGTCAACATCACACTCCAAGACGTGAATCTTTTAACTCAGTATGTTCTCCTTTTTTGTTCTAAGAATACTGTTCTTCTTTTCCCCCTCCTATTTACAGACTGTCTGGAGTAGCTGCTGTACCTCCATGTTACTGTTAAAATGGAAATCCTATATTAGAAATAGAATGAAAGCAATAAAATAGTTCTTTTTGTTAAAACTGAAAGTATTATTAATGGCTGCAGAGGGAGCCATTGCAATGAAGAAAAAGATGCTTTCTGTATTTTCGTTAAATTTCACAATTTTTTTCTTTGAAGATGTTTTCAGAATTGTGCCAGTTGAGAAGCGGACCGAAAAAGCAAGAGAAGAAATGTAGTTTTATATCACTTGGTTTAATTGATATTTCCAAATTAAACTGGGAAACTACATTTTCATGGGTGATGTGAGACTGAAATAAGCGTTTCTTGTTTAAATCTTTAGAGCTCTAAGATTCTTTGTGTTGAATAACAGCTCAGCTTTTTGAAACTGAAACAGGAAAGTGACGGTATTGAAATGAGAATATGTGAAGATGGAACCGACAATGCTTTTAGTCTCTTCCTCGGGGCTATAAGTAAATAGCACTGTATTTTAGGCCAAATTATCCTATGTCTAAGTTCACATAAAAATATTCCTTCTACTGTTTCTAAAAAGTTGCTCTTATGTAAGTAAATATGTTAAATTCTACTAAATATTTCAAGTTTTCTTCCTTCATAAAATGCAGAGGAAGAGATTTTCTTTTTAGTGTGCACAGAATGAATATTCTGTTAATTTTATCCTCTCTCTTTTTGTTTCTCCTTATAATAGTAAAAATCTCGTAAAATCTGAGTACCCCTCAGGAGATGGAAAGCTCTATTAAATCACAGTAGGACATTGGGCTAATTCTCTTCCAGTTTCCCCAAGGCAGCCAGGGCTATTTTAAGTTTTGTGTGTAGTTTTTGCCTTTCAACTATATGGGTTTTGGGGCATAGTTGGTTTTTTTTTTTTTGCCTTGTGATCTGTCCTTTTGTTTTTTGCCAGATGCATTTTCTCTGTTCATCTCCTACTATCTTACACTCTTTTCCTTCCTCTGCACCTTTAGTGTCTTTGTTCTTTCTTTCTTCCTTGCATTCATTTTTATTGGCTGTATTCTGTGTTGTGCTTATGGGAGAATTAAAGTGAATTCCTTCTTTTTTTGAAAAAGGAGAATTTCTGCTGGTTTTCACTTACTCCAATAAAAAAAAATCTCTAAAACCTTTCCTTGTGAGAAGACTCTCTTGTAATCTCAATGTGAAAAATTTAATGGCCCAGTTCCTGAAGATATTGGTGACAGGCACGACAAAAGCCTAATATGAGAAACTTGGATTGGTTTTAACATTAGAGAGACCTGTGTAAGAAACATGTGAGCAAATTTCTCTTAAGGGCAGATGCCTTTGGTGGTGAACAAAATGAGGAGGCGTGTCATTCATTGAGAATACAAAGCATCCCTTTTTGTCTACCATGTCACTTCTGTTTGGCAGTGGTAAGAGAGGTTTTCAGCACTGAGTAGGTGCTTTTCATTGGTATGAAATCTATTCATATGGATAGTTGACTTCATAAGTAGATGTCCTCTACAACTGATTTTTCATTTCTGTTTCTTTTGGGTAGGTGTAAAATAGGATAAAGACCAAGTAAAAAATACAGGTGATTGTTTTGTATTCAATAAACAGAACCAAGCTTTGTAGCCCTGTAAATGGTACATCTATGTTCTCTTTGATTTTTTTTTTGTTTGCATTATTTCAAACTGCATTTGAATAGCCAGAAAATGCTATGTTGGATTTTTGAAATGGCTATCGTTATTTATTTCTTAACTGCTATTTATTTCTCATTTGTGACACTAGGATATTGATGAAGAAATTGAGGCCGAGTACAACATTTTGAAAGCTCTATCTGACCATCCCAATGTAGTCAAATTCTACGGCATGTACTATAAGAAAGATGTGAAAAATGGGGACCAGCTTTGGCTAGTTCTTGAGGTAAGTAACTTGGAAAAATAAGACTTTTATTGCAGTAGGCATTCCTCTGTTGAGTATAAAATCAATGAATGAGATACAAGTCATTTGTTTGATGTGAAGTGGTAAATGCTGATGTCTTTTCAGTGTTCTGAATTAATAGTCTGCTCTGAGTTGAAAATTCTTATTTTGATCTTATTTTAATATTATACTGATAGTGTTGTACCTGCAAATTCTGTGTGATCATCTGAAATGGAGATGGACCTTTTGCAGTCAGCACCTAGCCTGGAGATATGTTCCCAAAGACTGGAATGACAAACAGTATAGGCCACTGCGATGTGTGTAATCTGAAGCACCTCCCATAGTAGCTGATACAAAATGATGTCAAGGAGGAAAATTAGGGAATCAAATCCAGACTACTGCGCACTGTGGTATTCTGGATTCCTGCAAAGCTGCAGCTGCCAGGAAGAGCTTACATGAGCAGCGGGACATTGAAAGCAGAGTTTGTTGCTCTGCTCTGCTTTTACATTCTGTGATGGGATCTATGAGCAGGAGGTTTTAGAGGGAAGATTTCTCAAATTCTACTGGGAATGTGTTGTGATAGATGGCAAAATCCAGCGTTTATTAATGGGCTTGGAGCCACCATTGTAGTTTACCAACAAAATTGCACAGTGGAGTGTTTGAATCAACCTATGTGAATATTATTAAATATTTTTTTCCTAGAGGAAAAAAAGTCTTGAGCTCTGTAAGACATGTCCTATTCAATCCATCAACAGCAAACCAGTTTGGAAAGATGATTGCCTCGTTTCTTTTGTCCTAATTCAGTCTTCAGCATTTGTTGTATGAATTGTACTGTTCAATTCTTACATCTTTTTTGATATACACAGTGTAATTTTTTACATATCCCATTATTTTTGGTAGCTGTTTCATATTGCACTTGATCATGTTGTGTTTGGGGGAAAAGAGGCTGATCAGGTTTGACCTAAGGTAAATGGGTGAGACACAGTTTTGAGGCCAAAAGTGACCAAGTAGATAAAAATATTATCCTACAATATTGTAAAGGGTTCTTGAGAGATTTTAGTCCTGAATACTTAAATTACCATAAAATTGTCAGCCCTCATAAGTTATCACCCATTCTGAATACTGTAAAAGACCTTGGATGGGTTTACAATGAGATATTGCAGGCTTGATGTGAAATATTCCGCTCCACCTTCCATCTCCTATTTCCAAAACAAATCTATTCTTTTGTGGTTTGTACTCTCAAATTCTTGAAGAAGATAGTTGAACGTTCCATTTTTAAATAGAACTGGCATTTTGTTTGGTAATCACTCTAAGGCATATGGCAACAGTGAGGCACTGGATGTTCACAATGCAGCTTAAAGGTATTGTCCCATGACTGGAAATCATTAAACCAGATGACTACCAGGAAATACTTACCTACAACTGAATGGAATTTGAAGCTGGTCTATTGGAATGTGTCATCTGACAGTTTCTATGTCTATAGACGTCCAAATCAGTTGCTTCAGAATGATGGAAGTTATTTGGTACAGAATAATACAGTACAGAATAACTGCTGTGTCTTCCTTTGCAGTGTTGAGAGGTGTCGTCTATTATTCTTTTTATGGCGTAATGCAAAGCAATTCACTCTAAAGCTTGGGCTGATTATATTTCATACTAAAATTATTTATATTCTGTAACACTCTCCAGTAGCCATCATTGTTGTATTAAGGAAGTCTCAGATTATTCTATTTAGTATCCATTTATGGGAACAGTCAACCTGATGATTATACTATGAAGCTATATAGTCTCCTTTAGAGCAGGCAATTTTAGTTTTTCTGTCATTATTATATACTTATCACTACATATAATATTCCATATACTAGTATATATTTTAAACATTATGAAAACATTTCCAAATCAAAATATTTTCCAATGTTTGCTAAGAAATTTGGAATCCTGTTAATTTGAAAAACACAAATGTATTACAATTGCCAGTGGACTGCAACCTCTGTTTTCTGACAAGGTGTTGCCTTCACAAACAATGTTTGAGTAGCTAATGCAGTCTGTACAGGCACTGGTAATGCACAGTCCAGACTGAAATGAACCTGATTCACCTTCATTCTGGTATAGAACCTTTTCATTTTCTAGTATAATCTTCATGAGAGAAATCATCTGAAAGAGCAGAATAGCTTGTGCTTGTAACCTGCTTCTCTAGAGAAGTGTCCTGTTAGCCTTTTCTATTCCCTCAACCTTATAACGTGGGAAAGGAAATTCATTATGTAAATTGGTAACTTGCATCATTCTGCATTGTTGCAGACAAAGTGTTACACTTTGAGTTCAATCTTCTGAATGTTTCTTGATGTTAATTAAACCTGCTAACCAGACACTGTAACTCATATGACTCACAGAAAGATTATCATGCGGGGTTACTGTGATCCAGTTGGCAGCTGTGTTTGCTAATTTAAAATTTGTCTGAAGTGATTCTAATTTCTTACTTAATTTGATATTTTACAGTTAACATTGAGAAGAAAAATCTTAAGTGTACAAATATCTAAATTATCTTTTTAAATCTTTGTGATGCTTCTACTTGTGTTCCTTTTTTCAGAAAGAACAAAGCTGTTAAAGCCAGTAAATTAAACTCTCAGGAGTTTGAATCAAACTAGAGCACGGGAAATTCTAGTGCTTCAGTGTACCTGTCCCTCTCTTCACAAGCATAGATGAAGTACAAACCTTTGGTTCCATTTAATTGGAGGGAGGACACTGTAGTCCCATATGGAAGAAAGGAATAAAGTGCCAGTATACCAAACTGCCAACGTGCTGTAGCAGAGTAACGGCATTCCATTGCTACTAGATTACTTTTAGTGGCTTGCCTGGCCTGGGAAACCTTGCACATCTAGTCAAAATACTTGTAACAATTAAGAACTATGAGAGAAGCTATCTGAGAAAGACTGTTGCTATATGGTGAGCACAGAGCAGCAAAGTAGTGTCCTTCCTACTCAGTTCCCAATTGTTAGGGCAGTTGCAGTTATCTAGTCAGTCACTTTTCTGTACTGAATATATGACAAGCTGAGATCCCCTGGTCTTTTCTGTCTTTGTGTGGATCCTTTAGAAGAATTATTCTTGAATTTTTCCAGAGATTGAGAGCCCAGCCCAAAGCATAGCGTATTAATGACTGTCTCCTTTGCAACCCTAGAAGTGATCTTACTTCAAAGCTATAAGCCAAATAGAGCAAATGAATTTGGAAATGGAGAACCCAGGGGATAACAGAAGTCAGCTGTGATCTCAAGCAGTTGTGATCTCAACTAATAACACAAACATTTGTCAGCATAGGAGAGTTATTAAGGATTGTTGTTTTCTTTTTTGTTTTGGCTGTTCCTTCAGAACAGAAAGGAAAACATGTTATGCATACAGTTACCCAGTGACGGTTGCCAGCACTGTGGTATGCCAGCACCGGCTATGGTTCTTGCAGTGAGAATATGCTGTCAACCCTACACAGGCAACACAACGAAACTCTTTACAAGACACTGCTGCTTTTCTGCATCCAGGCATAGGCTATGGCTTCAGAGTGCTTTTTGTGCCAAAGCAGGCCAGGTATGGAAGCGAAAAGCTGAGAGCAAGACAGGTAGTTCTGTTCTTGTCTCTTGCTGAGCTTTCCAGCCCCTTGTAAGAGTCCTGATGACCAACAGTAAAGCATTATCTCTCCATCAGTTTAATATTTTTCCTTCCTCAGCTAATGGCGTTGTGAATCTTCATGGCACTTCTCTGTGTGTGGAAGAAGGAGAAAGGAACTGCTATCAGTGTTACAAAGCAGTTAATGTTCATGATGTAGAAAGATTTGGCTGAAAAAATGTGCAGGCTCAAAACCCTCAGCCTGCAGAAAGTCTCAGAGCCTGGCGAGATGTTGATCATACAATCACCTTTTGGGACATTTTGTGGTGGAAGTAACTTAGGCTGCTGTATCTAATGTTTAGCAGACAATTTCGTCTCATTGAGGCTGTTGGGACTTCAATTGTTAAACTCCGTTCGAATTTCAGGAAATTAGCATAGTAGGTAATAGCAAGTCTGTTTGTGGTTTTTGGGAATGGAGGAAGAAGAGATGTTGCCATTTTTCTAAATATTATCAAATATTTCCAGATGACATGTGCAGAAGAAAAATGAAACAACTGACAATTGCTTTTTCGTATTTTTCAACATGGGTAATTTTTCAGTAATGTCTTTGGTTATAATCGCTCCATTCAGACAAATACTGAATAATTTAATCCATTAGATGTCTGAATCAGCCTCGATTTCTCCATTTCTAATGTGTCCCTCTTTGTTTCCCAATTATAGCAATTTTTCTTTCTTGAATTATGTCCTGTTTTTCAAGATCAAAGATATGTGACTACAGCTATCATTTGGTGCTTCGAAGTTTTAGTAAATACTGTGATTTCTCTCCATATCTTCCATGAGTATTTCATATTACATTGTTGTTTGCACAGTCCCCATCTTTTAAACAGCTGATAAGCATATGTTATGGCCCACCTTGCTGAAGAATATTGTGCATACAAAAAGCTGGTTCTCAGAATCTTCTAACACCGTGGAGTAAAGTAGAAGCCCAGAAAAAAAAATCCTGAATTTTACCATTCCATTATGCAATTAAATAACATATGAATATTCTGCTTCTCACATTGTAGTAAACATCACTTTCCATTCTGTACATTTTGGGTTTAATCACATCTTTACTAAATATGTGAGGTTATTTAAAAAAAAAAACCAAACAAACAAAAATTGAAACCCGCATTTGTATAGCTTTTGTTTGAACCCCTATATTATGAGTCCTTCTTTAACTTTAGTTGGGCATGGCATCAGTCATTGTAAAAATGCTTGGGCTACAGGTTGTCCCTTTTTGCTTCACACACCTGAGGGTTAAATGCTGCAATTCAGGTGTGATAGACAATATAATTTTTCTGTGTTTGTTCTCGGCTTACAAGTTGAGTCCCTTTATAAGGGAGTGACTGGAGCAAATTGACTTTTCTGTAGGGAGAGAGGTCTCCTCATCTTTGTTCTTTGTTGGACAGAGACGGCTGAAGGTTGCAGGCTATGGGCAAAGAGTACTATAGCAAGGAGCAAGAACACAGAAAGTAGACAGCCATGTATCAGTTGTGACAAAAAGAAAACTTTCCTGGGCTCCAGAAAGGATGTCAACATTTGTTGCAGTTCAGAAAGCTGCTGATTTTGCTGAAACTGGACCCTGGGAGCAAGGAACTGCTTTGCACAGACACAATGAGCAGGGAGAGACTTGTTTACAGAGCACTTCAATTTCAGATCTAGTCTCTCTTAATTAATCATTCCAGTAGTTTATTTAAAGAAGAAAAAAAAATTTTATAAAAGGGTATTTTGAGTTTAGTGTCCTTTTCATCTGTAAGAATGTCTTGGTCTGTCCTTAGGGATGTTCTTGCTGCTTTAACATCCCGTAACAGTTACTGAGTGGCCATAGATTCTTTTGCAGTCACCAGAGAGGAGCAGGCAATTCCTAGAGTGCTTAAGCTGACCTGTCCTGCACACTTCTGAGAGGAAAGGAGTTGCCTTGTGGCTGAGTCTGTTTCAGCTTCGCTCCTCTTGTAAAAGACGCCTTTAGAAAAGCCCCATTGTTTAGATCGGTTCTTCTCCAGGCATGCTTTCAAAATCAATAGGGAAGATTTCTTTTGCAGTCATTTAAATTACAGTGAATTATACTAAATTATTGTCTTCATGTAGGAACACAGACATAAAATGAATTGTGTAGTGTGGACATGGTACTACTTAGAACTACTGTCTGAATCCTGAATTGTATAGAAATGATGCTATAAAAGAGGAAAGTTGGTAAAGAGTGAACAAAAGCAAGGTGGTTCTGAGCAGGCAATGAAAGCTGTGAAGTGCTCACGTTACTGCAGGCTGCCCTATTTGCTTAAGATTTTGGGTGTTTTTCAGAGCTTCAGCTAAGTTTGCAGCAGTTAGTAGAAATACTTCTGTTAACATTATTGATCCCAGACTTAGATCCTGCTTTTTCCTCCCTCGCCAAGTGAATGGTTTTGCACTCTAAATATTATTTTTACCCCTGCTCCTTGTGTATAATAAAATGATGAATTGCAGATTTTCTGTATCAAAATGTTCTTAGTTGTTTTCTCAGGAAGTCCTGGTCTCTTTACTGACCAGTGCCTTTCAGTTTTGTAGTTAGTTTAGCTCTGATTTCAGAAAATCATCCTTCCATTTATTTGCTTTTTAAAGAATTACAACTGTGTTATGCTATTGCCAGGCTAAGAAGATATAATTGGAGCTCCTTCAGAATTCATGTTGTAAGTATATTATCTGGTGATATAGATCTCAGTTGCTTTGCAGAGCACTATTCCAAGTCATAGCTTGATATCACTTCAGCCATATACTCTTTCGGGGAGGACATGTGGACAGGTGATACATTAATTTCTTCTATAGCAACTTCATGGAAATGTAAATGTATTCTATGATAACATAAAGAATCTGAATTTTGAGATGGTGCCATATGAGGTTTGCATCAGGAAGAGCTAGCAAGGGAATTCAGCTGGGCTGTACCCAGTAAACCTTTGTATAACACTGTCACCTACTTGCTTTTCTCATTCTATTGGAGACAAAACAATGCTAAAAATGTTTTAGAACAGAAAAACAATCCTCCTTTGAGGGGATTACTTTCTTTTCTTCTCATGTATTTAAAGCCTGGCTGCCTCGTTCAATTATGCTGAATTTGAAAGAAGAAACTTAGAAAAATATGATATTGGCATAGATGTGGCCTTTTCCATTTTGACCACAGTGTGAGGTAGAAATGTCTGTGTCCTGACTGAGAAAGCTAATAGGCTGGTAAGGCCAGCGTCACATAAAATGAAATAGGCAAACTTTTCCTCTGGCTGTACATCTTGTGAGTGCATGTGCGTGACAAAGAAAATAAGTTGTTAAAAGCCAAATTCAAAGTGAAGAAATCAGAAACAACGAACAAACCCCTATGAGGCTGTGACTAACACATCTCTGGAGGTGCTAGATGAAGTAGGAGAGCAAAATTTTAAATACCACGTGCTTTGTGATCATTGAAGCTAAATAACTCAGGAAAGATATCCATTTCAGAGATACATTTCATTCATGCTAAATTGATAGTAATCAACTTTACCTAAAAGTATAGAGCATTGCTATGGTTTCTTTTGGTTATGGGTTTTCTTGTACTGTTGTTAGGAAAAATAGGAGCCACTGTACACATCTTTCTTCTGTTTGAGGTGAAATTAAAACTACACGGTAGAGACATCAGCTGCATATCGAACCACTTGGCCCATTGAATGAACTGATATAGTTCCCTGTAAGTCCTCACAAGGACCTTCAAGTATTTGTTAAGTGCTGTCAGTGGAATGTGCTCTTTGGCAGTAATAGTTGAGAAGACATGTCACACCACAGGCAGAGAATATGAAATAATCGTGTCACAGCTTATTCTGTGTCAGCCAGGACCATGAGACAGACAGTCCATCAAGTTCTGTCTTGGAGACAGAAAACAGTGGCTCTGGAAACAGTTCTGTTAAGTTGGTTCTGTTGTAATAGAGAAGATATGTTTTGAAAAATTGAAGATGGAAGGAAATTTCAGTGAAAAGTCCCCAAAATAATTGTGTTCACTTTCCTGAGGAAAAGAAAGACAGCGGAGCAACAAGGTAAGGATGATGAGCATTAGGAGAGTATGCTTCACTCAGCTTGGGGATCAGGTAGGTAGCTGTGCTTAGGAAAAATAATGTAAAAATTAAGGAAAGGAGGATAACTGGCAATTATTGAAAGACATTAAATACAAAATAGAAAATTAGCTGGTGCAGAGAAAAGATAAAAGCACAGTAAGAGACGAGTAAGAATGCATGAGGGTTTGCTTCTTTTAATGTTTCAGAATGCCTTCAAATAGGAGAAACAAAAACGCACAGTTAAGGTACAGGCTTTCAAGGCCCAGACAGGCTACTGTGGAGTGGTAAAGACAAGATTACACTACTAAGAAGAGGAAGAAAATAGGTAGAAGAATGTTTATTATATGTCTTTACGAAGTGAGTAAAAATAATGATGCAGGGGAATACAGACCGGTCTGTTTGATACCCACAATTGTTCCAGAACAAATTAATAGAAATTAACAGAAGTACCCAGAACCCAGTAATGTGATAAAAGTGATCAACCTAGATTGGGCAAGAACAATTCTTATAACTAAAAATCTCTTCTTTTAACAGAGTAAGTGGCATAGGAAGGGAAAAGCAACAGATGTGATTGTGTCTTTAGTACAGTCTCGGTATGGTTCCATATGATATTCTTGTGAGAAAAATTGTGACAATACCGACATTTCACGTCACAAAGTAGGTGACCTCATTTTCATACAACTGGACTCAAAGAATAGTGATCATTAGTTCACTTTAGGTCTGGCAGAAGCTCAAGTGGGCATCAGCTTTTGATCTCTTTATGTTCATTAATTATTTTAAGTAATAAAACTAAGTCCACGTAAAAAGTCTGGAGTGGACATCTAGTTTAATTACAGGTGTGTTGGAGAATCGCATGAGATTCACAGTTGTGACACTGAAAGGATTTTTTTGAATCACAGGAAAAAAAATTCAGTATACATGTGAAGTAATGCTGTCCTTAGGAAGAAGAAATGAGACATAGCTGGCTAGGCAATGGGACTGAAGAAAAGGATTGTTCTCGTTTTTTTCTGTTCAGCTTTTCCCAGTAAGACAAGACTTCCAAAAGGATTCTGTATGCACTTTGGGCAAAATGTATCATGAACATCAGTGACAAATTGCAGGCAGTCTAATTTTAGAAAACATGGATGATTTCAAAAGCTTACTGGAACTAAATTTGTACAGCCTAGAAAAGAGAAAAATGACATGTGACAGTAGTCTGACAGAGATGATCCTAAATAGAGAATAATGATCATATATTTTCAAAGACTACTGGAAGGCAGGGCAAAAGATAAAGCAATTTTATTGGAAGCAAAGAAGATTCAGGTTGGATAATAGAAAAGATGTTCTAACAGGCTAGTGAAACACAGAAAGTGGCTACTTAGAAAGATTGGAGTCTCCCTCAGTGGGGGAATTTTTAAGAGTGGGTTAGACAAATATTTATTAAGGACAATCTGAAAGTACCAGATCTCTGCACCGTGCAAGTGCAATGGACTAAATTATTTCTTGAAGTCCCATTTACTCCTGTGTTTCTGTAGTTTTATGACAACAAAACATCAACAAATCAACATCTTTTGTTCTTACAACAGATGGTATTAAAAGGAATATAAAGCCAGCTCAGAGGCTGTACTGCATGCTCAGTGGAACACTCAGGTTATCCATATGTTCTAAAACTGGAGAAAGATGTGGATTTGTGCCTAAGATGCTTTTAACATTCTTATATGTGATATCATTAAAGCAAGGTTGGACAAAGCATATTTTTGATAACTATCATTCGTGCATTGCAAAAGTTGTGGATAAGTGATGTGCTACCCAGTCATTTGTGTCTGTGCAGCCTGTAAAGATAGGGTAGGTAGTACTTGTAGTAATTGTAGTTGTCCTGTTATTTGTGTCTAAGCTACTGAAATAAGATGAAAGTAGCTTGACAACTGCAGGATGTAAGCAAATATTACCTAATGGCATAGTACAGATTTATAATCAGGAGCAGTTGGTTGATTAAAGGCTGTAATAGCCCTAGCAAAAGTGCAGCTGATAGTTTTCTTAAAAGTGAAGCTGGTACTGAATCCTTGTTCAATGGACATCAGAACTGAGAAGAGCAGAGAGAAATGTATCAGCAGATGAGTAGTGAGTAAGACCTACAAAGAACATCTGCATGACTGGGATGTGAGGGCAATTTTAACTGACATTTCATGTGTTTGGATCGTGCTATTTTATAAATCTGTTGCTGAAGGTAGCTTTGCATACTAATAGCTCAATTACAGTAATACAGAGTTGTGGCAGATGGGTGGGTGGAGGACTGTGTGTCATCAAAGTGTAAGTCTTTGCATTTGAGTGCCAGAAAATCATAAGGGAGGAGCCCTTCACTACCACTGTAGAAGAGTGTAGGCAGGCTTTCATGTGGATCAAGCCTTTTACCAAATTGTTCTTTCTCTTGGTCTGAGTATGCAAGATTTCCATAGTCCTTCCCCCTGTTTCTGCTATCTATACAAACTAGGGACTGAATATTTTTAAATCCAAATATTATGAATCATAGAAAATTGTAGCTTGGAAGGGACCTTTGGAGGTTATTTGGTCCAGCCTCCTGCTCCAAGGTGATTAACTTCAATGCTACAGGTTTGCACAGGGTCTTTTCCATTCAAGTTTTGAGTATCTCCAGGGGCTGAGATAACACAGACTTGCCAAGTAATCTGTTCCAGTGCTTAACTACTCTTGGTGAGAAAATTTTTCCTTTATGTCCAGTAGGAATCTACTATTTTGCAGCTGAGGATTGTTACCTCTCATCCTTTGAGCATCTGGGAAGCATCTGTCTGTCTTCTCCACCCCTTTTAGGCAGCCCAAAGTGCCCTTTTAGTTGCTTGTGTTTGCAGGTAATATTTCCATTCTATCAGTGGGGGCACTGAAAATACCGCAAGTAAACAAAATACCTGTAAATCACAAGGGAACGTAGAAGATCTAACTAATATGAAATTGATAAAAAAATGCTCATGTAAAATGTTACCAAGATGGCAATTCTATATAAAATTCTTATGGGAGGATCTTCCCTTACCATGTCTGATAGGCTGGACACTTATAAGAGCCTCTCTCTCTTCAAATTCAGTTTATTCAAATCTTAAAAGAGGATTTCTATCCTTTCTTGGGAAAATTCGGCCTTTGGAGACTTCCTAAAAAGCAGTTCAGACTGAAAGGCTTTGTTTTTACATGCATTTAACATACCACAGTAGGTGGTATCTGACAACCAAACTGAGAAAGTCCTTTCAGTTTACATTTTCTACTACTTGTGCTGCCAAACCTGAGCTAACAGGTGCCACCACCACTTCTCCCATACCAGATTTTCCTCCTGGGATTACTGGTTGCTTAAGATAGACATTGCAAAACTGATGCAAACTACAAGAAATGTATCTGTGTGTGCAAGAGGAAATGTGTTGGTGTGTGTGGTTTTCACAGTGTAGGAGAGAGGAAATAGAATTTTTATTCTTTCTTCCCGAAAGAGCCTATGTCTCCTGATCTTCTGACAGATTGAAGAACATTGATGTTTTGGTGAGTTACTTTGATCTTTAGGGTAGGAAGAAGCCCTGTGGTACAGCTAAGATAGACACGTATCTTCTACTCTATGTCTGTGTCCTGAGCTCTCAATGCATTTCTTGTTTTCCGCTCATAGTGCCCTTCATCAGGATATTCTGGGGAGATTTTGCCAAATGATATGGAGTCACAAACCAGACTAATTAACTGTTCAGCCATGTGATTTCACATTGCTTGCAATGAAATAACAGCTAGAAGCACTTCTCTTTTCTAAATGCTTTATTGGACACTAGATCCTTTTAAAAAATTCTCTCTGTTATCTTCATATTTTCTTGTCATCCTTGCATTTCTTGTCATCATTGCAGTTAGCTAACTCAAACACAGTAACTTTGGTAAGAGACTGCACAGGTTTTAATGCGGACAGCATGCTACTAAGAAACAGCAGAGATAATAACGATAAACTGCAATATTTAACAATGCCCCAGGAAACATCCAGTCCAGCAGAACTGTTAAATAATGTTTATCCCATAATCTCTTACTGAAAGATTATATGAGTTAAGGAAATGTAGGGGGGGTTTTATGGTAAGCTAGCATAGTCCAGCACTGCATCGAGCAGAAGTATCGTTGTTTTCTGTAAATTATTCTTTTGAGAAGGAAGAATCTGACACATTATGCGAGGAACTTTTTATGTATTTATGATAAACTTGCATTAAACACACGAGCAATTTGATAGCCTGAGTCAGGAGAAAGAATCACCATTTGAACTTCAGTTGTGTGCATGATTGCAGAGACTTGTAGCAACTTCAAAAAACATAGATTAGATATATGAAATGAGACTGGATGCAACATTTTACCCATGATAACTTGTTTGGCCTGCAAAAAAATAGAACAAGGTTAATACCAACCTGTGTCATCGCCGTCGTCATTGTTCCCCCCTCCTGCCCTGCTCAGCTCAGAGCACACATACACAGTGTCTTCCATAATCTCCTTTTCTAATTGTAGTTTTATTCCAATAATCCCTTTTCCTCCTTATACCTACTTGCATTCTACTGCCTAGCCTTTCCCCCCCCCTTCCTATTATGCTGCTGGTCTCAGGAAAAATACAAATTGTCTGATGTAAACAAAAGTACATCTCATTGAGACAGAAGTAGCAAAGGAGAAGTTGCCTTATGCATGCAAGAACCTTTGTCTATGAGATCCTCAGCTGATCTCTGTCTAAGCAGCTGCCCTGGCTTGGGAGTCATATGAGGATTTCTGTGCTGGTGTGGCTGACTTCTGTTTTTGTCTTCAGGAAAAGACTTACTCAGCTGACCATACATTAGATGATATTTTAGATAAGTTTTATCTTATAATACAGATATTTATCTTGTAATAAAAATTTATATCTTATGAGAGTGGTAGAAAAATCTTGTTAAAGCAACATGTTTAAGAAAGTAGAAATTAATATTGCTGACTTGGACAAATTCAATTTTGGGTTTACTGTCTAAACATTGAAGAAGTTGATTTCTGAGTTATAATTTCTTCCTTCTCCCACCTCAAAAAGAGTATATTCCGTTCTGAGTTAGTTTTCTTTACCTCGAGCAGAAAGACTAACATATATCCAACTTTGTGATGGAATCAGAAGGAGATCAGTCTATGAGAAGCAAAATTTTAATACTAGATAACAAAGAAAAGTAGTTTGAAGAACATAGTATGTGTAACTTACTTCACAATTGGTTTACCACTTGGCAGACAGTTTCAGTGTCCTGAAATGTAAGTGTATTAAGTTAACCAGAATTGTTATCATCTATTTGGTCTGATTAAGCATGTTGGTGATGTTGCAAAGTTAAAACAATAGAGACCCTGTAAAGAGAATGTCATTGTAAAAGAAAAATTAACTGGAGAAAGTCTATGGGAGAGGCAGACCAGCATTGCTAAAGACAGTAAATAAAATCCTGCTTGGGGAACTGACCCTGATCCAGCAAAGCAACTTAATCTCATCATTTAAGCATATGAGTTCTTCCTTCTGTAAACATGCATATTGTCCCACTGAAGTAAGGGTGAGATTAAGTGAGTACCAAGATTGTTGCCATAGAGCTCAGAACAGAGCTTTCATTGACCTGATGGGGGACAAATCTTGCAGCAAGACTTATGTATTGAAAAGTATTTGTGTAGACGTTCATGTGGTGCATGTTCAATGCTACCCAGGGATTCTAAAGGTAATCAGAAAAGCATTGTTATATTTGTGTACAAGGGGCTATAACATGTTTTATACCCTAAAGTACCAGTCTTTTTGTAATTGCAACACAGAAAAAAATGTAGATGTATAGAAAAGCAGATTGAAAAAACACATTCAAAAGTGTGTGATATCTGGAGTTCTGCAGTTGAAAGGTTTTGTTGATAAATTATGCCTTGATTTGAATAGACTTCAAATCCTGTAGTCAAAAGGAATTCCTGTTTTGTGCTACACTGGTAAAATGTCGTAGGTATTTTCGTATGAAAAGCTACTGGATGATGCAGTATAAAACTTACAATTGGTTTCACTGTTTTATTGGAAGCAGCTACTCCTTTGGAGAGGCAATGGCTCTTCAATCAATGTGTATTGTTCGGTGCATTGTGAATAGTTTAAGGACTTAAGTGCCAGTTTCTTTGCGGGTATGTAACTGCTACAGTGAGTCACTAAAGTTACACTGTTGCTTCTTCCTGTGGAAAAATAGTAGGTGATAAAAACATATATGAAATATTGCAGGTCTATACTAATCTGGTAATGTGTGCTGACTCATCTTTTTAGAGAGCAAGGCCAAATCTCTGCTTCCCATATATACAGGGACAGGGATTTGCTGGAGACTGAATGGACCTTACAAATAAGGTTTGCCCAGAGTAGATTGTGTCTCTGCACCTCAAACAAGAAGCTGAGGTTGGCGCCCCAAGGTTTACAATTGTTCTTACACCTGTGGTCCACCTAGTGTCAGTGGGAGACCTTTCTTTCCACAGTGCTTTTATCATCTCCCATGATGCCTGTCCATTGTGTATAACATCCTTCTACACTAGGAATTAATTGTTGCTTGCCAAAGAGGACAGCTTTCCTCTTGGAAGATTTTGTTGTTAGGGGAATTTGCTGCCTGTCTTCTGATGCCTTAAATTCATTTTATGTTGTATGTAGCTTTTGTACCAGAGAATTGATGCTGTAATAATCTGCATTGCTGGTGAGTTCCACATGATGAGTATGAGAAGCAATTAACGTGCCCCACAGAACATGCCTTCACAGCAAATTTATTGCACCATAAGCTATTCTGTTTCAGTGAAAAGCAATCATGTATACTGGCAAACAAAGAGACAAGCTGCTGTACTTGTGTTTGGGCAAGGAGAATTAAATGCAGAAAGTAGTGAAAAAATTGGCAAAAGTGCTATGTGGTTTGTATAAATGGTAGGCATAAAGACAAGTTTGTGGTTTGCCCATTTAATAGAAACTCATTTGGATATAAATATGAAAACTACTGAAAACTAAAACCAGCTGGTTACTCCAACACTTAATTCTCTTTTTTATGTCTCTGATGTTTTGCAGCTGTGTAATGGTGGATCTGTGACTGATCTTGTGAAAGGATTTCTGAAAAGAGGCGAAAGGATGAATGAACTTATAATTGCTTACATTTTACATGAAGCTCTGATGGTAAGATAAGCTCTTAGTGAAAGGAGAGTCAATATTCAGCTCATAATTTTTTCTTTGAATTACTGAAGATCGTGTCCCCACTGACACGGCACGCTATCTTGTATTATAGCAGTGTTTAATTGAAATCAAGGTAATTTGTAATTCAGATGGTTCTTTCTGAACAAGCATAGTAAATAACAATTCATCTATTTGTTTCATTATTAAGAGAATGAAAATTGATTTCTGACCTTTGATTCTTTTCCTTAGTAAGTACAGTTCTGCATCAAAATAACTTTTCTTCTGAGAAATAGCAGAAATATACCCAAAATACTGTTCAAATTCTTGTCTAGGTCCAAGGTATTTTCATTGCAAAATGATCATCAGATCCAGTGCATTCAAAAACTGCTTCAAGAAAATTTTTTTGCTAATTAGTATCAAGTGTTTTTATTTTTCATTTTATTTTAACTATAATTTTACTTTCCTCCATGGAATTCAGGCCTTCACAGTTTTCTTTGAGTTTATACTCTAAAGATGTAATATATAATGTAGATTTATAGTGCTTTTTTCTTTCATCTTTAAATTTCTCTTTGACATAAAGTGGGGAAATTAAAAAATATCTGTTCCTTATGGTGTGCAAAGTGTTTTTTCCAGTAAGAATGACAGCTCTGTCATTTGGATTTAAAAAAAAAAATGTTTTAAGTTTCTTCATACCTTTCTGCTACCTTTTTGTCTCTGCAAAATACAGAGAACAGAGCTGTTTGCTAGTTGAAAGTTCATATTTATATCTCATCTTCCAGGGACTTCAGCATTTACATGAAAACAAAACTATCCACCGTGATATTAAGGGGAATAACATCCTTTTGACCACTGAAGGAGGAGTCAAGCTTGTGGATTTTGGTATGTTAAGTTTACTTATATTTACAGCTCATGTTGTACATCTGATGCATGGAAAATAAAATAGAGGAAGCAAGTCAGAAAAGATTAAATACTTTAACCTATTAAGATTTTGAATTTTTCATTAAAAATCACTTGGGTAATCAAAGTTACTTTTTAAGATAGAAGCAAAATACTCAGACTTGGATGTTTTCACACCTTTGAGTTTTCCAACCATTTTGCTACATCTGTTGAGGTAGCGTGGCTAACGAGTAGAAGTTATAGTATGGTGTAAGTGCCAAATGCTTTGGGGCAGACACAGTAAGTGAAGTGGCAAAGCAAGTTAATAAGTTCAAAATAAGGTTGGTATTTAGTTCCTCCAGGACCACACGCTGGTTAAGTGCAAATATGAGCTGACAGACAAAAGCTTCATGTTGTATATGAGAGGACTTAGAAGTTACTAGATATTGTGAAGAATAGGAGAGCTCCACCTCAGTATATGCAATCATTTGATTTGAAACGAAGCAAGAGATTCCACCCAAAGGCAGTAGAGGGGATATGTTGTATAGGTGATTCCCACTTTCTGGCAAGTCTTACATTTCATTTTATGAAAAGGGTTTTTTCAAGTCTGTTAGGTCTAAAGTGACTCTTGAATGCTGTCATCTAGTTTTACCACCAGAAAGCAAAAGCAGGAACACAGATAAGTAGATGCAACCTGTTATTTATCAGCCATACCACAGGCCTATTGACAATTGTTTAATTTAAGGAAGGCATAACAATTTGCAATGGTTGTTATTATGAACTATTATCCTCTTGTAGCACACCATCTTCTAATGTTTAAATTCCATTTATTGGTGACTAGTCGCAGTATAGCAACCAGTTTTAAATATCACAATTCCATTCCGCAGATAGAAAATCTTAATTTTTCCTTTACCTGCCTACTTTGTTAATAAGATTTATTCAATTGATACAAAACAATTGTTTAAACTAATCATGGGATTTAAAATCCCATTAGCATAGTATCTTCCTGCCAGTAGATTATATTTATGCAACTCTTATTGCTTCACACACAAAACCCTCACAACTCTTAGGGTTACTAATTCTTCTGAAAATTCATGTGTTTATATTAATTATTTCTCAGATAAAATCTTCAGCTGAAAAGACTTCACACTTCCTAAATTATCTGCCATACACTTACTAGTATTTTCTGATGCTCTGGAAATTTAATGTGAGGTAAAATCAATATTTTTGCTCACAGGTTTTTTAATATGTTAAGGATACTAAATATTTTAAAGTGCTGAAGGCAATTAGAGCTTTGGAGGATCGATGGTACTGAAAATTAATTCACTTATGCAGATGTCAAAACATACAAGCTGTAGGCATGGAATGCACTGCCCAGGGAGGTGGTGGAGTCGCCGACCCTGGAGGTATTTAAGGGGAGACTGGATGAGGCACTGAGTGCCATGGTTTAGATGATGGTATTAGTGTTGGTGTTAGTGTTGGGTTATAGGTTGGACTTGATGATCTCGGAGGTCCTTTCCAACCTTATGATACTGTGATACTGTGATAAGGACTTGAATTCTTTTGCTGCAATGTAGTGCTATGGCTGTAATTGAAAAATAATCTTAAAATCTTGTGGGAAAAATTGTGATCACAGTATCACAGTATCACAGTATCACAGTATCATAAGGTTGGAAAGGACCTCTGAGATCATCAAGTCCAACCTATAACCTAACACTAACACCAACCATCATCTAGACCATGGCACTCAGTGCCTCATCCAGTCTCCCTTTAAACACCTCCAGGGTAGGTGACTCCACCACCTTCCTGGGCAGCCCATTCCAATGGCCAATCACCCTTTCAGTGAAGAATTTTTTCCTCACATCAAGTCTAAACTTTCCCTGACGAAGCTTAAGTCCATGCCCTCTGGTTCTACCACTGGTCACCTGAGAGAAGAGACCAACCCCTGCCTGACTACAACCTCCTTTTAGGTAGTTGTAGAGAGCAATGAGGTCTCCCCTGAGCCTCCTCTTCTCCAGGCTAAACAGCCCCAATTCCCTCAGTCACTCCTCATAGGGCTTGTGCTCCAGCCCCCTCACCATCTTCGTTGCCCTCCTCTGAACACATTCCAGTATCCTAACATCTTTCCCATACTGAGGGGCCCAGAACTGGACACAATATTCAAGGTGAGGCCTGACCAGTGCCGAGTACAGGGGGACAATAACTTCTCTGGTCCTGCTTACTACACTATTCCTGATGCAGGCCAGGATTCCATTAGCCTTCTTGGCCACCTGGGCACACTGCTGGCTCATGTTGAGCTTCCTGTCCACCAGCACTCCCAGGTCCTTTTCTACCTGATGCCGAAGCACAGATGAGAACGTGCACAAGAAACAAACATACATACACAGATATTTATGTGGGTTGAAGAGGAGCTTAGAATATCTGCAGTCCTTCCTCTCAAAGGATTATAAGAACTGCACCTTAATTTAGGAATAGATAGAAATTTTCTCTTGCTTTTTTCCTCTCCTCTCCTCTCCTCTCCTCTCCTCTCCTCTCCTCTCCTCTCCTCTCCTCTCCTCTCCTCTCCTCTCCTCTCCTCTCCTCTCCTCTCCTCTCCTCTCCTCTCCTCTCCTCTCCTCTCCTCTCCTCTCCTCTCCTCTCCTCTCCTCTCCTCTCCTCTCCTCTCCTCTCCTCTCCTCTCCTCTCCTCTCCTCTCCTCTCCTCTCCTCTCCTCTCCTCTCCTCTCCTCTCCTCTCCTCTCCTCTCCTCTCCTCTCCTCTCCTCTCCTCCCCTCCCCTCCCCTCCCCTCCCCTCCCCTCCCCTCCCCTCCCCTCCCCTCCCCTCCCCTCCCCTCCCCTCCCCTCCCCTCCCCTCCCCTCCCCTCCCCTCCCCTCCCCTCCCCTCCCCTCCCCTCCCCTCCCCTCCCCTCCCCTTTCCCTTAAAATTATGGTGTAACATTTCTTAATCACCCCGGTAATACTTTCGTATCTAAGAAATGCCCTATCTTAGTTGATAGATTAATGATCCGATCAAGAAAATTAGTTTATAGCATCTCCACACCAATGCTTCTGGAACTCAATTGCTTATTAAAGACCTGCCAGATAGAAACTGTAGTTTGAAACGTTCAAGCCAGAAGAATTTTGAAATACTGTTATAAGGGAAGCATTCTCTCCTTGCATCCATCCGGTATGATCAGCAGAGATAAACAAAATCATTCTTTTTTTTACTACAGATAATGAGGAGCAGCCAAGGGGATCTACTCTAAGCACATATGATCTCAGATTCAGTCCCTGAATTCATTAAACGTCTAGATGCATTACAAAGTCCATATTTTCCTTGTAGAGAACAACATTGACTGAAGACAATTTCACTACCTCAACATTTGTGGGAATTAGCTGTTATGCTGTTCTGGTGGAACACCTTTGGGGAGGGATGTTACACTTGAGAATTGCTCCAAGCAAGGAGCTCTACCTCATCAATGCAAATAATAAATAGCTGCACTATATTCATTTGTAGCTGCTATGTTTTCAGTATAGGACAGAGATTTGTTAGAAAAATATGTATTTACATTAAAGTAAGTGCCCTGCAACACTTAAGGGTTACAGCTATGTAATGTATTGTATAAAAAGAGTTGGAGGCAAGCAAGGTGTGAACCAAATTCCCTTTTATAAATATTCTTAACTATATTCACAGTTGCTTATTAAGGCTTTGGGAAGAGCATACTTTGTTTCACAGATTTCTGGTTCTATGCATTGGGTTGATGTTAAAGAGCCAGATTTTGAAAGAAATTTTAGACACTAAAGATGCAGAAAAGCACCTAATAAAATTTTCAAAAACTTCTAGCATGTAAATGCAGATTAATTTAATGCTAGATACCTTTTGAAAGTCTGGTGACAAATACATCTGCAGTTTTTACTGCATAAATATCTTTCAGTGTCTGACCTTGTTTCATCATTTAAAAAACTGGCCTGAAGTCACTTGCATACGTAGCACACCTCATCTGTAATAAAAATTCATATATGCATCTGCATCTCACAATGTGTAACCAATTTCACAGGGAGCTGAGAGTATAACATCTGCTTATGCTGACAAATACTTACTTCTTTGAATATTACTTCTCAATTAAATTCCTTTTCTTCAAATCAGGATGCTCCATAGGGCCTTTCATGTATTAAATAATATTAGTCTAAGACACAAATCCCATTTTGAAATTCTGAGACAGCAAATAATGTGCTGTTCCAAAATGGGAGAAAAGAAACTTGACTGTATTATTATTGTCATTATTTTAACTTTGGTCTGAAGAAGTCCAAGTGACGTTCCATTTTGAAGGATTTGATGTGATTCTGAAATCCCTTGCTATTGCAGTGAGTCTGGGAACTTGAAAGCCAAAGCTCTTCACGCTTACCTGTTACTGAAGGAAGAGGATCTTAGAGGACACAACTCCCTCTCAGCAAACTAGAGATATTGCTGACGTGTGGAGAGTCACAGAGGAAAGAACCATTTTTCCACTAAAAGTTTTGAAACATCTAAATTTGTGTGGCAAGTGATTATTTTAGCTAAAAAGAGGAGAGTATAGTGCTGATGGAAAATTCCTCTTCAGCAGTGATTTTGAATGTTGACCTTGTAGGCTGATAGTCTTGAACAAGAGCACAGGTAGCTCATACTTCTCTGGGACTGCTGAAGCCTGCTGTCACAGACTAGAAATGTTTCAGGATAAGCAGCTGTTGCCTTGGAAATGTCCAGAAAAAATGTAAGTAAAAATTGTACTCCACCACTAAAGGAAATGCATAGTTGTCCAGGAGCACTGTTCCTTGCTGAACGCCTGGTTCTTCTATGCATGAAATGAAAACATACTTTCATACCAAATGTAATTAGACTGTTGACATTATTGCCGTGAAAGGTCATTGGGTTGGGAAAAAAGAAGTCAGACATCTAGATGGATATAAGAAATATTCATGTTCCCATAAGGAAAATAAATTTTGGAGGACTCATTAAATCTTTGGAATTCAAGCCTAACTAGAAAGAGCTGACACTACCCATTTTCAGTTTCTTCTTAGTCATTTCATTAATGGTATCTAAAACTTGCCATCATTACAGTCTCTGGAGAAACAATACATAGGAAAGATCTAAGGTTTTCAATAGGCTGAAGGCAAGTTCAGGTGGAAGACATGGAAAGAAGGTAATACAATCTCACTGCTGCTGGCATATGGTGGAAAATTACAAGCTGTTTTGCATGCAGTTAATAGAATAACGTCTTCAAGGGTTTCTGTAGTATTGTGGTTAAAAAATAGCATAATTAAAATGTGTAATAACAGTAATAGAATATATAGTTAGGGAAGGTGATTTTTTTGCTTGAAACGTATCTACATTTTATTTTTCTGCTTTTGTTTCAAATGTTAGAAGCATTGGATTTAAATGGTGTGTCTGAACATTGTTGTGGCATTCCAAATGCTGTTTCAGATGTCATACTTTGCATGTAGCTACCACAGTTTTATCATGTATATATCCTACTCACAGAAGGGGACTTACTCTTTGTCATAAGTTCTAAGACAGTCTGGTATCCGGTGAGAAATGTTCTGTGCTGGACCAGGCCTGACTCAACTAAAGATTTAACCTCACTGGATTAGGGGAGAGAATAGTGTATTGCTTTATATAGACATACTGAAAAATGACATTACTTTGTTTAATATTTGAACTATTTCTTCTATGTTTTTGCAAAACTGCAGGTAGACAGAAGTCAGTTTTTGTGTTTGGAATGTAATAGGGTTATTATTTTGTTACAGAGAGAATGATCAGTCTTTTAAAGCTATTTGAAGTCATCCAAAGTTAAGAGTCAGGGATATCTTAACACTGGCATTTCTGGATGGCCTTTGTATTATTCCAAATTGCAATTTGATGAAACAAGCCAGTTGTAAGCCACTGGTTTTGGTAGTGTATTTTTATGCTAATTCTACTTTTACTTTAAAATGTATACATAATTTCATTTAGGCACTACTATATGAAAGTATTAAGTTACTTTCATAATCCAATTGAGTTCATAAAATAAATTTCTTGGGGTTTTCCCTAGAAAGAAGGTGTAGTAGTTCTGCCAGCATTCGTTGTTGTGACTCAGTAGTGGTGTGCTATTCCTTCCTTACAAATTATGGAATGTTAGTAATGCTTTACCACTACTAATGGTCACTAACAATTGATCAATCTACATTAGAATGCATAGGTGTTTTTGTTGTGTGTTATTACATGATATCCGTACCTATTTTGATACAGAAATACAAGCCAAAATATCTGAAGTTCAGTGACTATACCAAACAGGTTAAGCAGGTCCAGAATAATAGGGACAATGTCAAAGTCATTAATGAATCTATGGTAGTTCCATTTGCTTAATTGCTCACCTCACCTGGTTTCTGATGCATGAGGGAACTTTCTGCTAAGCTTGTGGAAAAAGCATCTGAAATCTTGAGTCGGAGGTTGAGGAGGGAACCACAGTACTCTGCTTCATCCTTTCACTGTGACGCCTCATCATATCCCATTGTTCCTTTACTGTGACACAGCACTGTAAACTCTCCCTACCAGAAGCACACTTTATAGATACAGTTTGTTGGTTGATCACAGACCAGTCTAGCAAGCCTTGTGTGGCACATGGCGTTGCAGAGGGAGAGAAGCCTCACAGCACTGTGCTGCAAATGCACACAGTACAGGCTGGGCTGCAGTGGGCTGAGAGTCTAGAGCCACCGTGTGCTCAGTGAATGAGTTGAGAAGTCAGTTGTGAGTGATCCAAGCTTGAGTATTAGCACATCTTGGGGAAGGACGTTGTAATCTCTGTCGATCTTAATATATATCATGGTTCCCTGCCTCGCACATCCTGCTGACACTGAAGAGGAGCTCAGCATGACCTTGAGTAGTTCTCCAAGCTTTTGTAGATTACTTATTCTGGAGTAGTCAGAATATCCTATTGCATCTCTTTCTTCTTGCCCTGCATTAGCTATAAATGCTGTCTGAATCATTCTGCAAAAATGAAACAATTAATTAAAATAATTTAATTTGAAAGATTTCAAAAATAAAATAATTCTTTCTGCCCTTAGCTTACTTTAAGCAGTGACTCATAGCAAGACTTGTATTTGCCTTAGTCATTCTAGCATACATCCATAATAAAGCTGTCTGCTTCACTGGTTCAGATCAAAAGCACACTATTATCATGTTGTCATTTTTGCATACCATATAACATGGCATTCACATGTTGCTTCTAAAAAGCATTTACTAGAGGACTATGGCAGAAGCAAATAAAAGTAAAAGACCTTGAAGAAAGCTTTCTTGATGAGCAGTTTGTCAGACTACTTTGAGCCCAATCAAAGTAATAATTAGAAATTTTTCAAATCAGGGTTAGCAAGGGTAAGATGGATTGCATTGACTTGAGCTATGGAGCATTTTCATTGTTGAAGGTTTAATTCTTTGTTGAAGGCTTAGTTCTTAAAAACTTATTTTATGGGTCATGTGTGAATGAAAAGCTTTGTGCTGTCCAGTAACAACAAAAAGAAATCATGTGGCCAAATACTGTATCCAGGATAAGCTGTTCGCTTGGTCTTTTAGGTATTTTGTTCTACTAATTCACATAAAGATGTCACTGATGGCTTAAACATTAAAGAAGCTTGACACGGAAAACTTGTGTTATATGCCAGAGACACACAAGGCAAGAAAAAGATTTTTCTGGTCAATAAAGACTTGCTCTTAGTTTTCTCATGGGTTTCAAAATAGTAATGTCTTAAGGTTGTTAGAAACCCTCTAGTCTCACCTGTCTAAACTAAAACCCATTCATTTTTTACATGAAAATTGAACGCAATGACTCATTTGTCCTGATAATCTTAACAGGAAAATCATGTAATATAACAAGGAGAAAAATGTTCAGGGTTTTCCCAATCATACAGGGAAAAAAAATCCCTTTTGGATCTCAAATGTGGCAGTCAGTTTGAAATCTAATATGTAAGGAAGGAAGCATCTAAGAAAGAAGATTTTCCACACCAGCATACTATACCAGATTGTGTATAGCTACACAAATCCCTGAGGCTCTAGGGAAGACCAGCTCTCCTATCTAAATGCATCTGACCGATTGTGCATTAGGAAAACTAATGTTCCTGTGCATCCTTTTCAGGAAACCAGCTGAAGCCCTGAAGCATGAGATTTGAGTAGAATCATTGGCCTGATGCCACACTGAACTGTCAGGAGCATGTGGAGGGCAGCCTGTGGTTGCCTACTCTGTTAGGGGCCTTGGAGAAAGGGTGCAGTCAGAGTCATAGACTAAGAGAAGCTAGAGTACGCTGCCAAACTGTCCTGCCCACTCTCCTGTAATACAAAAGTTCTCAGATTTCTTAATAAAAGAAACTGTATTAAAACTTTTGTTTAAAAGAAATTATGTATCTTATGGATGCTTTTTTTTAGGTCATTGTTTGCTCTTTTATTATCAATATGTACCTTGTAATGATTCTGTATCTGACTTAGGGTTTTAATTTTGTTACTGATATGTTTAAAAATGGTTTTTCTTTGTCTTTAATCCTCATGAGGAGTTTACTGTGAAAGATGTGGACTTTGATTCCTTTAGTTTTCGTTTATATTACCCTCTATATTTTATAGTACAGATTCAATTTTTTATCCTCCTTTACTCCATGCCTCTTAGTTTTGTGGTAAATGTCATGGATTTTTCATCTCTGAGACAGTTCATACACATAATGTTCTTAGCTACTAAGCTTTTGATCTTTCTGCAGCTGTAAAGGGCCATTTGGTTACCTTTTGGATATGCCCTGTTTCAGTTAAAGATTTGCATCTTCAAGGTATGTTTTCCTGAGTGTTTGGGAAACTCCAGTTTTCATCTTTAAAAGAGTATATGCATTAAAATAATACATAAAGACAGGGAATGTGGTGACAAAAGAACATGGAAAAAGCTGGTGCACCCAATGTCTTCTTTGCCACAGTCTTTGCTTGTAAGACTGGCCTTCTGGAATCCCAGATCCCCGAGACCAGTGGGAAAGTCTGGAATATGAAAAACTTACCCTCAGTAGAGGAGGATCAGGTTAGGGAGCATGTAAATTAATTGGACATACCCAAGTCCATGGGTCCTGATGAGATGCACCCTAGAGTGCTGAGGGAGCTGGCCAATGTCATTGCAAGGCCACTGTTGATAATCTTTGAAAGGTTTTGGAGACTGAGGGACATTCCTGATGACTGGAAGAAAGCTATTGTCACTATTCAAGAAGGGCAAGAAAGATTCAAAGAACTACAGCCTGCTCAACCCACTTTGATCCCTAGATAGAGCAAATAATCCTGGATATAATTTCCAAACATATGAAGCAAGGTGATTGGGAATAGGCAGCATGAATTTATGAAAAGGAAGTCATGATTCATCATAACATAGTGTGAAACCTTTCAAGGTAAAATGCTGCTGAAAATTCTAGGGTTTTGGCTCCATGTGTCAACTTTGTTTCATGCTTCTTTATTTCCAATTTTAGTTCTAGGTTTACTTTGAGTACTTACCACTGACCAGAAATTCTAAAGCATGCTTTTCTGTCAACAGCTCACCCAAGGAAACAATATTACCTCTATGCTCTTTTAATTTAAAAGTCTGCTTTTGAGTTCACTTGATAGTTTGTGAAGAATTCTGAATATTGACTGTTTCTAAAAGGTTATGAAACATCTCCTGTAAAGTCATCAAAGCAATCACTTGTGTCCTTATGGCCCATTAGTAACATATTCTGTTAAAATATCTTTATGCTTTCTATCCGTGCTAAGTAATTAAACCTGGGAGAAGCTCTCTAATCTCCCTTTACTGCCTTAGTGGGGATACCACCATGTTTGCAATAGTTACATGTGATTACACACCCGGTGTGGTATGACATTTGCTGTTTGGACTACTGGAATTGTTTTGTTTTAATCTTGTTCTTTCCCTGTTGTCTTTTGTCATTATGGAGTATGAAGGACTCATGTGTAATTTTTTTTTAGCATTTTGTATGCGTTTCAGCAAATATGAATGTAGTAGAATTTGCTAGGGCTCACTATTCCCACATTAGTACCAACCAGTAAAATGTGCATACTTCTGTAACAGAACAGAATCATAAAATGAAGTTGTACAGCTTCCCAATTTAGATCAGAACAGTGTCTGCTCAGATTGAGCGCTACTATGAGACAAATCTTTCCTAATAATAGGGAGCTCATTTCTGCACTTTTGTTTTTATTGAGTGCTCAGGTCATAAGTAGGTGGCTTTGCTTTCAGCGTTATTCCAATACACCCATTTTTGCAATGGAAAGCTTGAATAATACTCATAGTATAAGTTTTAGTAATAAACTAACGCATGAAAAAAAGAAAAAAATTGTTTTTTTCCAACTGTATGCACAGTACTTTCCTTTGGGTATGGTGTACATTGTTACTATTAATGCACTTATTTATTAAGCTCTTTGCTTTCATAATATTTGCAATTTGGAGGTAATAAAACACCATTTTATGACGTATTTTTAGATTTCTTATGAGAACATTTGACTCATCTTGCAACAAAGCAGTAGTAAAGGGGAAGAACCAAGATGTTTCTGTTAGAAAATATACAAGTTAAAAAAAGCTGGCCAGCTGTATGCTTGACTGATTACTGAAATGCTTGAAGAAATATTACTAAGTGTGGAATTACATCGTCTTTCCTCTATACATGGAAAAAACCTGAGGAAATATCATTTGTCATAAAATCTACACTCCATAATCTGAAATGTCACTTTACTGCTAAGAGCAAAAGGATGAAAAAACAAACAAAAAGCACACAAAAACTCCAAGTGACTAAAGAAAGCAGTAATGAACAATTCAAATTAAATCAGCTTTTTACTGAAGTAAAAGAAGAGTGAGGAGGAAAAAAATCTTGCAGTTTATTTAATAGTTACGGTTCAAAGAGAAAACCAACAACAGTGCATAGACAGAGCAGATTGTGTACATTAATTTTCCTTTTATATTTTGTTGCTTATCTCTACAGAAAGTTATGATTATTTATAAAATCTGACATTGGAATCATAAAAATTTAGTTAGTGCCTTTCTTTGCCTTCAAATCTGAATCCCTTTTCATCATCCAAGACTGCAAAAAAAAAATCTTAGCACAAGGGATTCCCACAACACTGCAACAGTGACAGACCTGTTGTCATGTGTGTTTATCCCTTGCTTTCTGAAGGACGTGTTTTGCTGAGAGCTCAGAACAGCCACAGACTCCATGAGCCGGAAGCTGGACCTCAGACAACTCCTCGAGGTAGCAAAAACAAAGCCCCTGCTTAGCTGAGCCGAAGCAGGATTGATGGACTTTGTGCTAAGGCTCACATTGTCCTGATTTCCTTGAGGCAAACACTGTGTATTGAACTTTCTGCAGGCATGGAGAGAGTAAGCGATTCATCTTTCTCAAGCCTGGAGCAGACTAGAGGGAGGCAGTCACAAAAGCAATGGTTGTGTTTGTCTCAAAGGAACAGGCAAGATCTTTCTTGCTGCCATATTTTCAGCAGTTATACACATTTTTGGATAGACAAATGCAGATGTTTTGCAAATCACATCTGAATACATAGCTTTAGAGTAAAAAAAAACATTGAGCTATCTATGGTTTCTTCATCTCCACTGAAAAAAAACAAAATAATCAAATTCAATCTGGACAAAGCTTTAGTTAGTATTTCCACTGGGCAGTCAATGTGAAATATTCCTATTAGGAACCATCTGCAGGGTTTTCAGGAAGACAATAAGATCACTTGTGTTCAAACCAAACACTACAGAGTTGAAACTGGCCAGTGGTGCTCACTGGAGCTTCATATATTTCAGAGTAATGAAATTACACTCACAAAGTAAAACTGAGGCTTTTTACTTTTTTAAAGAGAAAGCAGACCTGTGTATGGAGGCAAAATGAATGAGCTTCAATGTCACTCAGATACTGAGATTGGAACTGGAAAAGAACACAGCATCTTTCTTGCCATCCATGATATCTGCACTTCAGAATATTCCTTTAGTGGACCTTTCATTGGCTATGACTCATAAATCCATAATAGTTCAGGACTTGCTAGGAGAGAGGCTGTTTTTCTCCATGTCTGGACCTCACATTTGATGATGAGTCATCAATCCGTAATGTTCAGGGCCTACTAGCTAAGGGGCTAGTTATCTCCATGTGCATACTCTCCTCTTTGCACACTGTGGAGATATTTCCAACACTCTTGTAAGGCAGGATATTTGTGGCAGACTGGTTAGAGGTGTGCTACATCCCACTCAAATTCCTGATATTTCAGTGTCTCTTAATTTAAAACCATAAAGAACCTTGAGTCTTTGGAGTTCACTTTCCAGCTCTTGGCCTGAAATAGTTAATTCCTTAAACTACAGCCTCTGTTACAAAGCTGATTTGCAGGCATTTGATGTTGCTTTGAGAATGTGTTCTGAGCATGGAGAGACTTCTGTTTTTGTAAGAATTCTTTGAGGCTTCACTGTTTCGTAGTTTTGTTTTTATGGCAGAGCAGCTAAGAAATGAGGATAGGTATCCTTTATATTGTTCAACCTGCAATAGGTAAATAGTGAAACAGAGGTCTAGTGTCGGTGCTGAACATTAAAGGAAAAAAAAGAATCCATGGAGTGCAGTAATTTGTTCTTCCCCCCTAAAGTTCTTCACTACTCTCGTAGAAGAGGATAGGAAAATTATAATTAGCCAGTCAAAATATAAGGAGGCAGATTGCTAACGAAACACTCATTTTGGACTAAATCCTGATCCTGCTGAAGACCCTGGAAACAAAGGATGCAAAGAATCTAAGCTGAAGTACTGAGTATCTTTGAAGACTGGGCCTCTCTTTCTTGAGAACTGGAAAGATGCATTTGAGGTTCACCTGCAGGGAAAGTCATAGCATGACAAGACATGGATGGCACTGTTCAGATGGACTGACTTGGATGGAAATAGCAGTTGCTCTGGTTATAGCTTCCCTTCATTCTTCCAGGTGTGTCTGCTCAGCTGACCAGCACTCGTCTCCGTCGGAACACCTCCGTGGGCACCCCATTCTGGATGGCTCCAGAGGTTAGATTCATTCATCTCTCAAAACATTTTGCCAGTGATATTCAAGCTGCTGTATTCTGGGTTTCTGCTCTTTCTTTTTCTATCTTCCTGACCACTAGACTTTTTGCCAAATGAAACAGCGATGTCCCTTAAAAAAGTGTTTAAAATATTTTTCTTACATGTTTGCAAAGATTGTTTTAAAATGGGGTTTATTTTTGAGATTACAAGGTTAGAGCCAGAAAGCAAGATATTGAATTTCCTATTAAACTATTAAAAAGAAGAGAGTACTACCATTGATCCTTTCCAGCCTTCTAAGCTCTGAAACTATAGGTGAATCTCCTCGTGGATGGAAGGAGCTCAGGGTGGTACTATGATACATTATAGTTTTTATTTTTGGGTTTCTACATCTGGAAAATTTTTACTACTAAATATCTATATATAGCTGACAGCAAGAAATGGAAGAGGTTATTATGAATAAATAAGATGTACTATGTGCTTTTGGAGATTCTTCCGGCCTGAAATTGAAGCATATGAAGACACATTTTAAGCGGATGCAGGAAAACTATTTTATTATAAGCTATCTGTTTGTGTGCAAACATAGGCATATACATCTATTTATGGCACATAAAACTACTCTGTTTATACACATTATTTTGTAAACATACTCTGCTTAATTGGTATAGCCATGTAGCTAACAGAATACACATTGCCTTAGAGCTGTAGCTAATAAAAAATTCTAGATTGATCTGGCGTTGTGGATGAACTGAAATGTATATGGAATTAAATACATTTGCTGTATTCCAGTGGCAAACACGTTGTCAAAAAATTGGCTTGATCTTGAAATTGGCTGACTTGACTAAGGACTCAGTAGGAGACAATGAATTAAGCTTCTTGCTTTCCTGCTTGTTTCACTTAGAGAGAGCAGTATAACTCCATTAGTTATTTTTCAGGAATAATCCGTAGAAAAGAGATTTAGGGTTGATGATTTTGCTGCTAGTTCCCTGAGCCATGGAATACAGGTTACAGCCTTCAGCTGAAAAAGCCAAGCATTTGCACCCTTTTGTCACATCAGGGAACACCCGGTCAGAGAGCCTGGTGTCCACAGACACTTGCTTTCTCTGGTCTAAGCATTATATTTTTTTCAGTAATAGGATGCTTTAGCTTGCTAAATGTGTGCAAGCCAGGATCTACATCCTGTGAGAGTTTCCCCCAGCTGTGGCTATACTCTTCAATTTGGACATTTAACTGTCCAGTGACCATCCCATTCTTTTACTCCAACAGGTGATTGCCTGTGAACAGCAGCTAGATAGCTCCTATGATGCTAGATGTGATGCATGGTCACTGGGTATTACTGCAATAGAGCTGGGAGATGGAGATCCACCCCTTGCTGATTTGCACCCTATGAGAGCACTCTTCAAAATACCAAGGTAATATCTTGATGCATTTATTTCTTTTTGGGTTAGACTGAACTTTTTCCTTCACTGTTACTTTTTTCAAACTTTGACTGTATAAGTATGTGGAGTTTCATCATATTATTTGTACTAGGGGGCGATTAGAAAGACTTTGTCCAGCTCTATTTTCTTCAGGCTCTGCTTCAACCAAGTGCAAGAACTGAGAAGTTCAGGGTTGACTATGGCTACATTTGAGAAAAATCCATGATTTTTCCTTGGTGGACTGCCTCCCACTATACATAAGTGCAGGACTTGTCTGAGCCCCGTATTTTCTGTTACAAAGAGTGACTTACAGGAAAAATACAGAGTCTGAGTATACAACTGTGGTGAACAGACATCATAACTATCCTCAAGAGTTATCTCATGTCCTTTGAAGAAAAGTGTAGTTCCACCACTCACATACATTTAAGCTGCTGCTTTTTATTACCTTGTGCTGCTCCTGGCAGTTCTAGTGATGATGTCCTTAGGCCGAGCAAATAGCAACTTCTTTTGTGTTTTCTTTGAAGCTTGAGATAAAAGTACCAAAGTGCCACTTACAGTGTTTCAGAGAACATCAGTCTCAAAGCCTATAGCCGATGAGCAGAGAGCAGTTTGTAGGTATCAGTCGAACAGTTGGAGCAGTACCACAACAGTTGAGACCACATAGTATACATGAATGCTTCGTGTCCTTTTCAGTCAAGTCATCCAAATTGGTGTAATTTACCTTCAAATTTAAGAAATCTTGGCTGACTTGGCACTGAAGCAGAGCATGAGTGCTCTTCTCACCTTTACTTGCTGTGGTAAAAGCTGCTGTGGTCAGTCATTTCACTAGGCCTTCAAAAAAACGTTTGGCTTTTGTCCTTACAGATACTGGGCACCTTTCTGCTTTGGAGCAAATATAAGATCAATACCCTTTCATTCCATTAAATAAAACCTGAAAATGATAGAACAAACATGAACCAGCACTTAAAGAAAAGCAGTTATGATGGTTAATTAAAAATAGACAGAAGAATCACCTCATCAGTTGGTCATTCCTTTTGTCTTTGTGACCTTAGTGAAAACAGCATTTCAGTTTGAATGGAAGAAAACTGTTCAAATAATTTGAACCAAATTAATATCTAGAATAAACAGCTCTAAAACCAGAAAATAAAATAGTAGTATTTATTTACAATAGATTTGTATTTAGTCCTTCACTTGACTTCCGATTATCTTCTGATGAATAAGAAATAGTTAATAAAGAGCTAGTTCCTTCTGACATTTTGTTCATCAAATTTATTAATTCAGTTGTTCTGGGAAAACTTAAAATAGAATTTCTTTTAAAAATTCTCTTAAGAGAGTACATTGTTACAGGCCTGAAAAGAGAAACTTGCTATTACAAGTGATTTATGATTAATGGGTTGTAAGTTTAATTTCTGTTTATTGATTTGATTGAAAAAATATAGTGATTCTTATCTACTCTTGGTAGATCATCTCCATGCTATTTCTCCTTGTTAGTTATGTAAAGTAGGAGAAGCAGTGAGGCATGGTATCATCTATCCATGCTCCTTTTACCTGTGGAAATCAATAGCTTTTTTCAGTGGCCTTCTAAAGCTCATTACTCAGCCTGCCTTCACACATTGTTTTTGACAAGTGAGTAGCTTATTAACTTATCATCGTGCTGACCTTTGCAGGAATCCTCCTCCAACGCTGCAGCAGCCTGAACTGTGGTCACCTGAATTCAATGACTTCATTAACAAGTGAGTAACAATTGAGACCACTGTAGCTGAATATGGAACGTGAGTAAATGTCATCTGTAAAATACTTCTGTATTCTCTGTGGAAGTCAATCACTTCTAATACTTTTCCTTAAAAAACAAATTTGTAAATCCAGTTTGACTTCCTAGTGACGCTCCAGATTTAAAACATGGAATAACAACATTTTAAAACACTTGAAGTTTATGTTTTTCTTAATAGTATTTAGTTTTTAAATGCAGTAATTTAACTTTTTGGACTCGTGGATTCTGTGAAATCTTAACAGTTTTTGGCACAGAGCTGTTGTGATTAAGGTGGATATATGAACTACAGATAAGCATTTCAAAACTTAGCAGTGATTCGTCCATGATCACATGCTTTTTCTGCCAGTACAGGTGCTTGACTAAAGATTATGAGAAGCGTCCGACAGTATCTAGTCTTTTGCAGCATGATTTTATTAAACAAATTGAAGGAAAAGAAAACGTTCTACAAAGGCAACTCATGGAATTTATTGATGTTCACCAACAAATGGGAATCACTGAAAAGGCAAGGTAAAAGTAGCTAAAAAGTGGACCAGTTGGGACATTTTTGATACTTTTGCTGTTTCAGAATGGCTACCACTCAGAGAAAGATTCACCTCTCATAACTTTAGCTGGCCAATAAAAAGAGAGCTTAATCTTTGGGGTTCTCTATAATGGAAAGAGAGAGGCATCATCAGCATATAATAATCATAATTCTTTAGAAGTTCCTCCCCTTTCTCATGTGATTCAAGATGCACATTGGGATCCTGGCTTTCAGAAAGCTCAGATTAGGTGAAGTTAACTTTTGCCATTTATTAACATTTGCATTGTCAGCTAATGTTTATTTTAAGTGTGTGTGCTAAAAGTAACAAGTCAGGTTCCTGCAAGAATTAGATGCTACCAACTGAAAGAAGTGATAGTGGTACCAGGCCTTCTTTTGCGAACTTCAGATCTTATGTCTTATTGAATAGATATTTTCTTTTTAGTATTTGATATTACTAGTATTTAGTAATACCAGTTCTACATAAATCACTTAGCACCTGATAGCTTTTATTTAAAACAACTGAAAATGGCTTGGCTCAGTATTACAATGTAAAAAAGCCCACACTCATTACACTGAAGTAATTGAGGTACTCCTGGTGCAGCTTCTCCTGTGCTTCAACATAATGGATGACAATTGCTTGGAACAGAAAACGGAACAAAAAAATTTAAAAGACATTTTGACATTGTCATCTGTATGGAAGAAGCTTGCTGAACTCTGCCACATTTCCTTTCACGCATGTTTATAGTAACAACAGTCTTCAGTTCTGATCTTTGAGAATTTTTTATTTACTCACTTCTTTGTAGATAATAACAAAAATATATTTTTAAATAATTTGTAATTTTCAAGTTTTCTTGGGCTTTCTGTAAGTGGATGTGAGATAAGTAGTAATTTCTCTATTCTGGGATTTCAGTAAAAGCCTATGCAGTTCATTTAAATTTAAGCCTGAGACTGGATCTCTGTGTTCTATATGGTGCAGGCTTGACATTTGCTTAATCCAGAAGGATTCAGGATTTGAAATAAGCTTATTGGATGTCAGTGCTGAGCCCTAAAATATACTCCGCACTCTGAAAACTACTTTTTTTATGAAACACAGGGAAAGAATATGTGGTAAAATAAGTCCAAAACACTAAATTACATGCATTTAAATCCTGATAACACTTGTGACACTGGCCATTTCAAAGCCTAAATAATCTTTGAAAATCAAACTTGTAAGTCAATTAAGTATCATGAGCATTTTTACCTATATTATAGAAGTCATGTTTATTTTCTATCAAGTCCTATTTTTTTCAAAATCCTTTCATATTTTCATGGAAATGCTGCATAAAGCAAATTACATGAATATTCTTTTCCTGCACAATACAGACATAAAGAGAGTGGCCTGATTTGCATGTGCACTGAGCAGTCAAATGGCACAGGAATGTGATGATCTTTTGTTACTCTCTCCATTCTGCTTAGACTGTTTATTATTAACTGATCACTCTTCATATGAACCATAGTTTAGGGAATGTGTTACTATGTGATGAAGGTACCTATGCTTTTACAGTTGATCAAGTGTAATTTCTGTGTAAATGTTCCCAAAGGAAGATGAAATTTCCTCTTTTAAAATAATGACATTATTATCTGAATCTGTGCCCAAAAAATTACTTATTTAACTAAGGGTGCAATTTAAATGGCATGGTTAACCTAGTCGCTTGGTGTCTAGTGTCCATGTATCAGTTTAATATTTCAAAATACTAACAAGTAGGCTGATACTAGTTTAAATCTCATTTGAATTGATTTAAGTCTTTTCATACTTAAGATCAGTGAAAGCAATATGAAAGACTGCAAGTAAAAATCACATTTTACAGCCACTGTACATATAATCACTTCATATGTCTTTCATATAAGTGAAAACATAAAAGGATTAGCCTTCTCCTAGAAACAGTAAGAATACCCATCTTAATATTTAGTGCCAGCTCTGTACAAGCAAGAAAAGCAGACATTATTTTCCAGTAGCTGATATTGTAGTAAAGCATGTACATCATTTCACTTTAGAAGAAATTAGAATCCCAGACCTGTAAAGGACATTACTACCGAATAGCATTTGTTTTTTCTTCTGTTGAATGATGAAAAGACTATACACAGATCTTTCAATTCAGTAACACTCTTTTTAAAAGTCTTTAAATACTAATAATATGTGTCTTCTGACTTCAATCTGCACAAGTCAGATGGTATCATCAGAAGTCTGTAAAGTACCGTGTATAAATCTGCTTCAGAGTCAAGACAAGTCATCTGGAGAAGTCTCTTCTTAAAATCTTGTGGATTTCTTTTCTTGATTATCCTTTTCTGGGACTTTTTATATTGGTTTGTTAGGGCCCTACTGTGGAATTCTTGAATTCTCACCAACTGCTGGTAACTTTCCTTGTAAAACTCCCTCCTGATCTGCAGCTCACGCTCTCTTGGTCCGTGATTTGAAGGCTTAGTTTCCCTGTTTGCTATCATTGGAATGCAGGCAGTTTAGGGGATTGAAGAACCATTCCTTCCATAGAGAGAAGAAATTGTTCTACCTGTGCTGTGTTGTGTTGTATAAATGGGCATGCCATATAAACTGAAGAAATCTGGTAGCAACTTTAAGCTGAAAGTAAGGAATCCAATTATTTTCTCAGTATGTGTTTTCTCTCCTCTTCAATTATACCTTGTTAATAAGTACTTTGTATTTCAAAAGAAAAAAGTAAAATGTCTGGAAGTTAATAGCTGAGGTCTGGCCATTGGGTCTTCCTATGTGCATTATCCTTGTGTTCACTCTGTATCAAATCCTCCTCTTTGTCCACTGTGCTGACATGTAATTTGTCTTTGACTGCCTCCTGCAGCAGTAGTCTTCTTGTTGCAGTTGTGGTTGTCTCATCTTGTTTGCCAAGTGTGCAGTTGGTAAAGTTCAGAAGGAAGAGGTCATGTTAGGTTATGTCACATTCTCATAGGTATTTGCAGAAGGCCAGGTCTTCAGATCTAATCTTTGTGTACCATGTCTGCTGTGGAAGGGTGTGTGGTCTCTGGGCACAGAGTGGAGCCACTCTAAAGTCACTCCCATTAGCAACATTGTTCCAGAGGTATTTTCTAACATTTGATTTATGAGTCAATGAGCCATAAGGGCTTTGCTCTGAGCTCTCTAAACCTTCCCATTATTGCTATTCTAGTGAAGAACCTAGCTTTAGATCATTGTGATGCATCCTTTTCTGAACACCTATCAAGAGAAACAGAGCCCATCAACCTCATGCGTAAAAAGAGATTTAGCAATTTATGCTGACAGACATTTAAACAGCAATACACAGATTTAATGAAGTTGTGGAAGATTGTATTTGTTTTTCAGTAACCTCTAAACAGAGTCTCATACAGGCGTGTCTTGTCGTACTCAAGGCTTAAAAAAGCATGAATCCTAGCCATGAGCTTCATTAGATTCCACTCTTTGAGCAACTGCAATACATTTTTCTTTAAAGTTGTCACATCTGTATGCTAAAAAATTCTGTTTGCAATTTAACCTTTCCTAGATCAGATATCACATTAGAGAAATTAAGATGGGAAGACCAAGAGAAAATGTCCCATGATAGATTTATATTTTCCCGTAGCATCTTGACTGAAATGTCTCTAAAATCTGCTTTTTGGAATGATGAACTAAGCTATGGCAGATAGATTCATGTTAAGGAGAAGGTGAAGCAGGCCAGGTTGCATACAAAGTGTATTTAATTTGTGGCTTTGTTGTTTGGTATTTGGGTTCTCATTGAACCATGAATTCTTGGTGAGCAGAGCCACATTCAGGAGAAGGATCTTGAGCATCTGCAGGAGTTGCTTTTATCATGGCTGCAGCAAGAAAAGCCTGTTTCATTGTGCAATTCGTAAGGTGGTATGTGCCTCTTTTCAGAGTGATTCATGACTCATAATCATCTTGATATTTCTTATCTTGCTTACAAATTGATGAACTTAGAACTAGCAGTAATAATTCTGTTACATCCTAATAGTATGATCTTGAGGTTTTATACAATAAATTTCATCCTGTCTCTGTTACTCCAGTACTTTTGGACCACCTCTCTTTAAGTACAGCATTTTAATTCTTTTCTGTGTTGATAGTGACACAAAAAGCATAATAACAAAATTTATTGCACAGTCTTTAATGAAAATGAGACAAGTCCTCTAATGAAGAAACAATAACCTTTGAGGCTAATCATTCACCTTTGGGCACTGCTTAAGTTTTCCCTCATTGTTAGCCAATCCTCAAACATAACAAATTTTCATAAGTCACATTGTAACTGTTAAAATTTATAATTAGTGGTGAAAATAATTATTAGAAATGAGTGCTGCAGTATGTATCTAAAAACTGTTCTAAAAATACACTACCTCCTAGGCCAAATAAGGGGAAAATACTGCATTGTAGAGTTTTACTTTGCAACAGAAATAGCTGTCTTTGAAATGGCCTTCAGAACTGTCGCATCGACACCTGACAGTCTAAGACTTATCTCGAATTGTTTGGCTGTCTTAATCTTGACTGCTTTTACAATAATCGCTGCAGAAATAGGGAATGATTAGTACAACGTGTATTTCTTGAGAATTATGACTCATTCCAGAATGAGCTGTGTATACAAAGGATATTCACTGCACCTAGATTTCAGCAAGTGACTCTGATCCCCAGGTTAAGAGCCTCTTCTTCATATGCCCTCTAAATAAATAATGGAAAGAGACCCATTCTGCTGCAAAGTGATTCAGAGCAGGGGCTTTTAGGTGAGCTGAGTTATGCTGAGTTTGTCCCTCTATATTGGCCATGTAGGGATAAAACTGAAATCCAGTGACAGTGTGCTAAATGGTTGTTCTGTTTAACTATTGGGAAACTTTGGGGAGGTAGGCTCATAGAAGTTCATGTACAACATGCGCAAAGGTGGTTAATAATTTATTCATCAGCATTACAAGTAGGGAGTACCATATAGTTTTCTTGCATTATTTTCCCTGATTGACTAGAATTATGTCACTTATTTTCTGGGTGTTCTGTCTTTCTCCCTCTGACTCATCCTGCCGGTTCAGAGCCGCTGACAGCAATCCTTCAAGCTCAGCTCTGCAGTGCAGGCTGTAGTGGAGAGAGCAGATCATCACACTAACTTGGAAAAGGCAGTATGAAGAGCAGAGTAAGATAGCTCAGACAGAGTTCAGTGCTGCCTTGGTCAAGGTCTCCAAATGAATTCTGTGTCAGAGTAGGGGCTTAATCCTGAGGCTTTAGAGTTCCAGATTAATCCTTAAGCACTTCAGGCTACTTATTTCTCTCCTGTAACTCAGTGTGGGCTTTGTTGTACCAACAAGGAGCATTGGGGACACATCTATGTAGGATGGCTGTGCTACAAATTGCTCTCTGGTTGTAGAAGCAATAAAGGGTTTCTGCCAATACAGGTATTATAATAAGCAGATCTCCAGTCCCATATGCTTGCAGCTAGTACACATCTCTGTAGCAAAATTAGAATGTTGTTCCAGTGTCCTTCCATACAATACAATGGGCAGCAGCAATGCCGAATGGAGAGTAGTTTACCTCCTGAAGCAAAACAGGAGAAAGAACTTCCTCCTGCATTTAGGACTATCTGAGATTAATGCTCTGCAACTGCTATTTTACTATTACGTCAGTCCACTTGCTCTGCAGTTCATTACTGCTGAAGCTGGGATACCTAACAAGGTATTGCTCACTCTTGAAGCTTTCCCCTTTGTTTTCTCAGTATGGTTCTACCTGTAGAGCATGAGCCTGACTCATGAGGGCCACAAAGAACTAACCCCAAAGAGTTCTTTTAGACATGTCTTGTTTGCTTATTTAAGAACATATTGTTTTCCCTGAAATTTGTCCAGATTGCAGTGGTTTCTTGACTGCAGGAAGGACTAATAATTTGCATTTTTGCAGGGCATGGTAAACCGGTCTTTGGCAAACATTATGCAGAACACAGCATGACCCAACTGAGTGGACACAGGCCACCTCTGAACCAAAAGGTCCATTGCTCAGCTGGGCAGCACTGTGCTCTCAGCAGCTTTGCTTAAGCTTCAGCACAGTTCTCTGAGACTGCAGCCAGTGCTGTGCAATCATTTAAACATAGAGGGAGCACAGGATTGTCTGCAAAGCATTGTGCAGATGCAGCTGGAGTCTATGAATATACTTTTCTAAATTCAGATACAGATTTTGCATAGATGTAACACTATAGTTTTATTGAAGCATATTTCTCCAGATATATCCATTGAAGAAAAAAAAAATGTAAATGTGAAATATTATTACTCTGTGTAGCCTCTAAAGAAATAGAATTACCAGCAATGAAAGAACCTGTACAGGTTACTCTGTGTTGCTGCTTTTCCATTTGTCACTTGTAATGCTGTTTGTAACTGCTGCAAGGTATACAGCTGTTCCCACTGTCACCTTAAAGAAAACTTAATTATTTTAAGTTTCTTCTTTATGCACAGGGTAAAGCCAGTCCTTTTCCTGTCACTTCTTAGTCTGTAGATGATTCTCCAACCAGTTTAGGCAGAGTTCAACAGGGCATCATGAGTCACACTTCCCTTTTCATGGTATTTTTGGAACTATCAGGAATCTTTTAGATACATTTTGACAATTTGAAGAAGGAAAAGTTGCAGTTACCTCATTTTGATTTAACTGAGTCTTGAAAGATAAACAGGGGTTGTAATGGAGAATGCACAGAAACAATGCTGCGTTGGCTCATTTTCTTGTCCACACTGGGTTGATATTTCTGGCCTTTAGCTGCTTGAATTGCTTGTCGAGCATAGCTGTAAGATCTAATGCCTCCAACAAATAATTTCTGAACAGAACAGAGAAACATGGTTATTTCAGTTCACAATGTCTATGTGCATGATGATAATGAAATTTCAGTATTGATGTCAACAGCGCTGATGTGGGTTTTTTAAGTGGCTTGGGGTTTAGCAAGTGAAGCAGTATAACTGCCCTTGAGGGGTCTGTGCCCTTTGACAGTAAAGCAGAAAAATATTGTGTTCTGCAAATCTGCCACTCTGCTGTGCTCTTGAGAATGGAGAATATAATATGGTTTAACAAGCAGAAATGTTCATATAATGTCAGCTGAAGAGGATTACAGGAGAATCAATTTTATGTCATTAAGCTTCCATGGCATAAATAGAGATCATTTCCTTAAAAGAAAAAAAAAATAATAGAAAAGTTTTCATGACCGGAGCATTCCCTTACCGCCTTGTGAGGCACTTGTTAACTTGTTATGTTAAAAGAAAAATAGTAATTGAAACAAATCTTGGGAAATATCACTCTCACTGATATGCACTAACAGTCAAAAAAAGAGAAGTGTATTCAATGTGTAAATATTCCACCAGAATATTTACAAGAAATTGAAAGAAATGGAAAGCATAACTTGACAGATGTCTTGTTTGGGTCATCCTTTGGCAGTGGAAAAAATAGCTTGATACAGTCCTGCAGTTTCCACACCTTTCCCTCATGCACATATTGATAGATCTTTCTGAAAGTCATGCTGATATTAGGTGCATCCTCTGGACACAAAATGACCTTCATGCAGGAGAAGTTGTTTCACCTGTCCAAATTTATATTTTCAACTGAAACTGTTAAAAAGTATAAATAGAAGCATGGGTTATAGAGGGGACAGATTTCAATTGGAAGGATAGGGTTTTGCCTGCACTCTGGGTTTGAATGCAGTAATATCCTTAAGCTGGTGAATGCAAATGAAGCAGCAGCAGACCACACAAGGCTGAAAAGTTAATCTAAATCTTAGTGTTACAATATCCTTTTTGATACAGCCTGGGGTATGTACCACCAAAAACCGTCTCACAGTGTTATTGCAAGGACAGTACTACCAGCTCTTACAGTATAAACAGGTTCCAAAGGAAAGGGAAGGCGAGATCAGACCTAGGAGAGATGAGATTGCTTTACAGCAGACCCATCCCTTTTGATACTGTGTGTCTGTATTCCTGAGTGTTTTCTGCTTCACCATATTTAGGCACATACCAAATTACAATTCAGTTATGAATTTATTGCAGCAAAAGCTACCTTTGTTCCACCCTGCAGACATGCTCTCCTCCTGCATCTCTTTTTGTTTGTTTGCACTACTTTTGTTGAAATAGGCTCATATGTTGTATGTTCTGTGTTGCATAGCAGTAATAAGGCTCTTTTACTGCACTGGGTAGTATTCCCATTGCTTTTCACCTCCACATAATTCAGCCTCACCATCATTCTTTCGACTGTATCTACAACAGTCTTTTTTGGCCTATGGTAAATACTGAAAGAAAAATTTGGAAGTAGGTTGCTTTCTCTTGCAGCTGTAGGGTCCTAACAGCAGTTTGAGAGTGCTCTGCAAAATGTCTGAACGTAAAACTGGCAAGACTTGATCCTTCTCTTCCATCAGGGCAATGTAGATCCTGTTGATCCATTGTGTTCGTTGTGCTTTCTAGTCACTTAGCCTCCACACTGTGTACTGGGCTGTGATATTGATGCAGAGACCATGAAACTGTGCTGGCTTTTGCAAGGAAGTCTTGTTTGTGTCTTGGTATTAAGGTTGCAGAATTAGCCAGTAGTGGGTGCTAAACTACTGCCTTTGCAGTATGGACAAGGGAAAGACTCCAGTGGTAGCACCTGCCTACTGAAGGAAGAAACTGCTCCGTTGCTGGCATCTATGTGAGGATAGGCCATTCTGTCACCCTCAAGGAACAACAGTTAGAGACAAGAAATTGAAAGAAGTGCTAAATTACTTGTTCTTGTTCCTTCACTTCCTTCATTCAGATCTTGATTGCATTCACAGTTTGGGAGGGCATTGTTTTGCACGTTTTTTCCAGTGCCTTTTCAGTTCTGGCAATCAGTAACTCATGCCAAGTGGGTGCCTGTTCATCTTTCTGCACCTGCATCCCACATCAGTGCCCATCCTCTGTGACCTAAAGTAGCACTTGTGAAGCAGGTGGGTTTTGTGGAACAGGTACAGCCTAAACTCTGCAGTAACTCTTACTTCAGAAGTCTCTTAGCTTGCCCTATCTGTGTGATGCTCGTTCATTTTAACTTTCCATCTTGATTCAACTGCCCTCTTTTTCCAGCCCTCTGTATATTAAAGTTCTTGCTTGGGTAGAAAACACCAGTCTGCTTTTATTCATGACATGTATCTAAACATCAAAATTAAATAACAGATTTCCTTGGTCTTGTCTGGAATCAAGGTGAAGAGCGAGTGTGTTTCACACAACACAGCTTCCCTGCTATTTCAGTTTTCTGAGATGTATGTTCCATATGTTTGAGAGTTTACTTCCTACCTATAGTATCAAGGGGAGTGAGGTCATACCAGAAGATCAGATTCACTTGGTAGTCTTTCTATGCTTGTGTGGTAATGCACATCTGAGCTTGATTTAGCCTGTGAACTCTGCTGTTACTTATCCGATTTCCCTTTCCCTGTTTTTCTCCCATCTCACAGAGCATGTATAACTAATGTGAATTGTAAAGTTTGCATTTTCTGCTGCTTTTGCTTTGTTCAGCAATGCCTTTACTCTTGAATAGAGAATGATCCAAGTTTCTTGAATTTTCGTGCTAATTTCTATCAGACTACATAATGTTTGTTTTGGTTTGATTAGAAGAGAAAAGAAATTTCACTTTAAGACAAATGTAATTGATGTTTAACACTGATAAGAAAAATAATTGAAATTTTGTTTCCTTGTTTTGTACTATTTTTTCCTATAGAGTCCAAGAAAATTCTTCTTCGTCAGGAAGTATTTCACTTACTCCCAGTGGTTCTGTAGCACTTTGTTCTGTGGTGTGGCTATTTCAGACACACTTTACAGCATTGTCATTACAAAGCTAGAAATGTTTCCATCCTGAATGCTTTGTCTGCATCATCTTTGCCATACTATGTTGTCATACACTCCTGGTTTTGTCATATCTGTAATTTTTATCTGGGTTATTTTTCTTTTTGTAGATAGGTGCCAGAGTGGGACTGTAATATGCTTTATAAATATGTTCTTTTTTTCCTCTGTACTGCATAGCTCCAATCTTGCAGGTGGTGTAGGGGAGTGATCAAGCAGGGATCTGTACAGTGCAAAAGTTCCTTATGGTATCCATTGTGGGATCAAACCATAGATTTTGAATTGTTAACTACCAGTTTGCTGCACTGAGAAGTTTCCTGTTATTCAAACATTCATACGTTTGAATTCAGAGCAATGGAAAGCTGGAATGTTTTGGCTGAATTTCCTTCAAGATATAAGATCTGCTCTGTGTTTCCTTACATCAGGAAATTGCATGTCTCTCTTTTCTAGATTTGAACGTATTCATACAAAGAAAGGGAACTACAGTAAGTCACTAGTTTCAAACCAGGAAGAGGTAGATGATTTGGCAACCTTGGAGGTGCTGGATGAGGTAAGAACCTCCTCTTTCATATTTTCCTCAGGAGGGTTTATCATGTATTAAAACACAGCGGTATGCTGTTGGTTTTCAAGTTCAACTATATTGTCATATTTCAATTGTGTAAGCGTAGAACACCATTTTACCAGTTTATGGCAAATGTTTTAGATGAGATTTGCTGTGTCGGGAAAAATTCTAACTCAAAGCTAAAACACCCTCTGCGGTTACAGCCTTAGACTGAGCAGTCTTATAGCACCATTTGCTTAACAAGATTTATATTGCTGGATTTTATTGCAGCTAAATACCTAATTTGCATTGATGTGTTAACCTGAAATTAGTCCAGGTCTGAGAACACCTACCTTCTTCCGTGTTGCTTAGACATCTAGAGTTGTCTTAAACTGTCTTATTATATTGTCCTAGGTTGGGTTCTCACGGACATACTTTGTTGTGGAGTTTGAAACATTGAGATCAATTTCTGTCAGCTGAGGCTCAATGCCTTCTGGTGAACGTTTGACAAAATTTCTGATACAAATCTCACTTGTTTGTCAGAGTTTAAAAATTAGTCCACTGGAAGCAGGGGAGCATGCATAAGGGGAGGGGGAATTCTGTTGTGTTTTAAACTTAGAGACCAGAAAGAAGAATTGGGCCACAGCACATTGTCTGCAGGTCTTAGAGGCCATCAGTGGTTGTAAACGAACTGTCGCTCTCCCTCTGCCAGGCTGTGCATAGACTATAATTCGCATCTTCTTATTTGCAAAATTTCTTTGATATATTGTTTCTTCATCAGTGCAGAATATGAAGTGTGGCTTTTGAGCTGGTAAGTTACATAATGCAAACAGCCCACAGAACATCTTCCATCATCCAAGAGCTTGGTTTTAGTAGCTTAATGTTTAGTTAATATTAACTGAGCTAGTCCAAACTTCATCTACTGCCCAAAGACCAAATTTAAATGTTTTTAAAATATTGGCAATAACCATGTTCTGGTAAGACTGGTTTTTATCTTTTGCCATGAAGCATATAAACAACATGAGCTACAGCGAAGACACAAAAAAAACAGATGAGCTGGAAGTGTATCCCATCTCCTCAGAGGTGGAGCATTCTCAGGAAAGTCCTTGGGAAGACAAAGGCATCATTTGGCTATGTTATATTTTACTAAATTGAATTCAAGTTTAAACCTCTTTCACATATGAATGGCAGTTTCTCAGAACAGCCTTCTTTATTCCATTCATTTTTTTCTTCCATTTAAGGTATCCCCATCAGAAGAGCAGAAAGGAGATCTTTTATCAGCGCAATAAAAAATTTCAAAAGGGGCAGAAATTCCTCTAAAAATCCTGCTAATGCAAAACTGGGTGTGGCCAAAAGCAAGGTAGCATTCAAAACCAGAAAGGGAGGAGTTTGTCAAGGCAATGGAAAACCAACTGTTTCTCCTTGTGTTTTCCTGTGAAGGAAGTGTAACCTCTCCAGCTGTTGAGAATTCAGATTTTAAGTGCATTAACCAGAGCACAACACTATGAACAGATGGATGTGAAGGGAAAGCAATTCCTTCTGTAGTCCTCTGCTACTAGTTGTTCTGTTCCAGTGGGAATAAGGTCTAAATATTTTCATATGTACCTCAGAGTAATCTCAAGGCTGGTTTAAATTTCTTCATCAGCAATATGTGCTCTTTTGATTGGAAACCTAACCAGGCTTACATACCGAGCTCTGTATGCAGAAGAAACTGAGGAAAATGATATCAAGAAATTTGGTATGCCACTAATGAGCCCTTCTGTTTTCTTGGTTCAGGGAGAACTGGCTCTGCAGCAGCAAAGAACAATCACAGCAGAGACTGGTTGTTAACATAGAAAGATGCCTGATTGTTTACATCAATTGGATCCAAACAGATGAACATCTGTGTCTTATCGTAACTGAGAATAATGTTAGAGCAGCTGTAATGGCAGTTATGAATTCAAGCATATGGCTCTTCCTTGATGAGTTACATGAAGGTGTAGTGTTAGAAATTAAGACAGGATTGTCTCATGGAAACTGTTGACTAATTGCATTACAGCAGTACTTATTAACTCATTTTTCTACAGCCACTTGGGGATCTGTAAGTAGGTGTTGTTCAAAGTGAGTTTGCACACAGGAAATTATGAATGCTAGTGTGTTTGAACTAATTACTCACTTTTGATCAAAACTGGTTGTATTCCTGACCATTAATACCTTTCACTCTCTCTGGTCCTTACTCATGGTTACACTATAAATATTTTATACATTTTCCTAATACTGTTTTTTTCCTGCTGTGATTCAATGTTTTTATTCTTTCTCCATCAGAACACAGTAACAGAGCAGTTGCAGAAGAGTTATGCCAAGGATCAGATTTACACATATGTTGGGGACATTCTCATCGCTGTCAATCCATTTCGGAACATAGACATTTATTCTTCACAGGTGTGAAAACCTAGGCTTGATGTTTTTCAACTAGCACTGATTTCCACTAAAATATGAATATTCATGTCAAGTATAAATTAAGACCATTCTTGACATTTGCTTCAGTTCATTATGAAAAAAAGAATTACCAATAAAATCGTCCCTTCAAGGACACGTTGACACATATCCTTATCTTGCAGTGAATTTCAGCACAGAAGTGAGAAACTCCAAAAAATGTGATCTCTGATATCTTTATGTCTATAGAGCAGATTATGTCTATATCATGTTTAAAGTGCAGATACCTATATATGAGTCACTCCTTTTAATCAATGGATAAAAATAGGATTTTTGAGGTCATTGTTCTAGTAGCTTTCAACAGTCATGCAAGGATGAGATAAATTGCACCAACCCTCATGAAATTTGTTGGCTAGAATACCACTGAGTGTAAAGAAACTGTCTACCCATCGCAGCTGGTTCAGAAGTAGTATCTGTAGATGTAAATGCACTTATTCAGGTGAATCTTACTCCTCTTTGTGGCTTGGAGCATTCCTTCTCATCCAGTTCCCATGGAGAACTTCAGTACTGAGGCGAATGGAGGTAGGAGCTGGGGACATTTCCTCTTGAGAGAGATGAGGAAGCCATAGCTAATTAATTGATTAGACAGTTCACGAAGGAACCTAGTAAAATTTTAACTTTTGTGAGTTTACCTCCCTGTTATGCAAAAGGCTACAAATACAAATGTCTGGCCATGCAATAATTTGCCATTATTAATTGTCAGTTACTGCAGGTATAGAAAAGATTGCATTTTTTTACATCGATATCATGCCTCTTAGGAGGCTATGAATTACAAAGAAAGCAATGTTATAATTCAGTCCTTTATGTCTGGCAACATTAAATTTTCTTATAATAATTTGAGTTTCATAGCATAGTTAGGGCTGACATCACAAAAAATTGTCCTTCAACTTTTGTAGAAGTTCTTATGGTACCAAGAACATACAGATTCATAGTATAGTGAGTGCAGTAACAGCTCACTCATAAAACATCACTGCTGGTAACCTCAGCATGCTGTACGCTAATCTGAAAATAAAACTAAACTCCTGATAGCCCAAAAAAGTTGCTAAAGGTCGCTGATAATGTTTTCCTTTGTCTTACACTTAGCATTCTAAACTGTATATTGGAGCCAAACGGACTGCCAACCCTCCTCATATTTTTGCTGTTGCTGACATAGGTTATCAGTCCATGGTGACATACAACTCAGATCAGGTAAAGATGAGGTGTCCTAATTATATCCTTTGCTATGCTGAGATATGTGTAATGAGCTCAGAGTAATATTCTTGTTCTCTGCAGTGTATTGTTATTTCTGGAGAAAGTGGAGCTGGCAAGACACAAAGTGCTCATCTTCTGGTTCAGCAGCTCACTGTCCTGGGCAAGGTATGTTTCAAAGGTGATGCTACTGTAAGGCTTCACTGCCTTAGGGCTAATCGACTGCACCTGCTTCTGAACTAGAATCACTTGAAAATATGTTGAGGATTTGGCAAGGAAGTACCTACTGTAGTGAGGACTGTGGCTTAGTCTGTCCCTTGTTTAATTGAGTGTCTTCAAGTCTTGTAAACTGTATTAAATTAAATCCTCTTCTAGCTTTTCATCTCCTTCCACAACCAGATTGCAGTCAGTGGGACATGGTCATTTTGGAAGTGAACACCATAATCATCTAAATAAAATGACATTTTTGCATGTCCCAGGTGAGAAACAAGCAAACTAATCCATTTGTGTGCTGCAGTGCAGCAGTAAGCAGATGGTAACAAGGATCCAAAAAGCAAGCTAGTCATCTCAAGAGTGCTGGACTGAGTAAATTCATTAGTTCTAGTGTTGTTATTATCATTATGTGTGTTATCTCTTCCAGCCAGCCATTAGTTCTGCAGATTACTCTATTCCGACAGGTTTCATGATATGTACATGCCTTTCTTTCCCTATGATTCACATGAGAATGGCTGCCCTGATAATGTCGCGTCTCACAATAACAACTAGAAGAGGAAAGAAACACTGAATAATTGAATGTATTTGAATGATTACTGATAATTTTAAGCAATATTTTTTTCATATCCAGGCTAATAACAGGACTCTACAGGAGAAGATCCTCCAGGTGAATAACCTCGTAGAAGCGTTTGGGAATGCAGGCACTATCATCAATGATAACTCGAGCAGATTTGGAAAATATTTGGAAATGAAATTCACTTGTGGTGGCACTGTAGTAGGAGCTCAGATTTCAGAGTATCTCCTTGAAAAATCCAGAGTTGTTCATCAGGCCGTGTAAGTATAAAAAGTGCATTTGACCTGATTGTGGGTTACAGAGGAGGCCTGCAATGCAGGAACTAACTTAGATCAAAACACGAAGATGAATAAGGTGCTGGGATTGTTCATTATAAATGATATATGAATAGCTTATAAATCTGTAAGCTAGCTGAAAACGACTGATTTTTTTCTCCACTGCTTCCTGGGTAAGTTAAACAAATCTCATTAAAAAGCATTGTGATACATAAAACATATCAGAATATGTAAAGAATTAAAAACTTTGTAGTAGTTCAGTTATAAATTCATTCATGGAATTTCAAAGTATTGCGTTGTGTATATCCCTTGGATTTAATTCCTCTGTGTTTCCTCTAGTGTTGTAGCATTTTTTGTTTGTTTGTTTGCAAAGTGCTCAGTTTCCATTCTGGTGCACGTGGTTGAATGCAGTTATAAAGCATTATGAACCAAGTGCAGAACAGATCTCTGTCATGCGTGAATCTCATAATATAAAATGTCAGAAAAATCAAATGACATTTCCAATTAATTAACACTATTGGCAAGTATCTTCTATCCTAACATATAGCACATCCAGATAAAAAATATTTTGGCAACTCTATTTCTGCCATCATAACAATGGGAAGAACAGAGTTTGAGACAATGAATGTTATCACTGATTTAAATTGTTTCCCCTTGCTGATATCTTACTCATTTTTACTCTTTCTATAGTTGTGCACAACTTTGTTGCCTGATGTAGATTTATGACATGAAGAACATCTAAGTATTCCTTGGAATACTTCAATAAGCAATTTAAAGTTAGAGGCAATTTTATGAAATGGTGGTTATTTCCCCAGTTGAACATAAACACAGAACCTGCTTTTTTAGAATAAAATCAGCTTTTTCCTTAAAATTACATATTTCTCGTTACTTTTCCAGAGTTTGTTCTGTGGTTGTTAGTTTGTATTTATATTTAGCCACATGCTGAGACAGGAAGTCAGCAAACCATTTACATACCTCGGATGCTACTTAGGTAAGCATTTAGGTGTCTGCATTTACAAGAAAATGCCACCGAACTGTTTAGTGTGAGAGCCACTAGACGTGATTAAATTTTGAGGTCTGAACTTAAAAGTGTAGCTGAAGCTACTTGTATCAAGCGTACCCTCCTGTTCTCTGAGGTCTTTTTGTGGCTGGTCCATACAGCTGTGCCAGGGCAGAGAACTGGCAGTCGGGTACCTGCTTTGTAGGGACAGTCTGTTCTGGTCTTCTGGTAGAACGTGACTCCCAAACTCACATAGAGAGCCAGCAATGACTTTTTGCAGAAAACCAGTGTCTGACTACCCAGAAACTGGGGGACCCAAGTTCTGGACCCACTTCGGACCAAAAGATATTGAACCTACAGGTTCCCTTACCTTTCAAGGGAATACACAAACCATCAGGACACAGAAGGCATACAAAGCATTGCTATGCAACCTGATGGTTAGGACACTGAGGGGGAAGATATAGGGATCAACTCCTGCTCCTTGAAATGGTCTTATTTTCTCTTACTGACTGTCCACAGTAAAATATGCAAACCAAGATGGCACTGAACACAGATCAAGGCACCCCTGTGCAGAGGAGTGCACTGGGCTCTGATCCCATTTCACAGAAGGCTGAAATGGTGCTCTGGAGACACACACCTCGGCTCATGCAGAAACCAGGAGTTTGAACACAATTCCTTTTTGTCATTTCATAGTGATTGACTTGGCCATCTCAGCGTTGAGTGCTGGTTGGAAATTTCCACCTAAGTATCCAGTTCCTCCTCATAAGGTGCACAGGATGCTTGGATGTGTAAATAAACCTTCTGTCCTGGATTTGAGCACGTAACTTTTAGGCAAAGCATTTCAAGTCATAAGGGCCTTTGCTGAATATCTGCTTACGTGCTTTTTTTGTTGAGGGCTAAATGACACAGCAAACATACTGGATTAAGTGAATCAGGAGTGTACAGCTCTCCCATGGTGAGAAGACTTTTTAAAAATCTCTATGTTAAGCCATCCATTTAATGGGGGGGAGGTGAGCAACATGCAAGATCTCAGCCAGCATCAACCAATTACATCAAAGGCAAAGCACCATTTAGCTGCCTGTAGCACCAAGCAGCCACCATGGCAGCTTCAAAACAAACACACAGTGGCACAGAAAGGGTGTTCACTTCACAGGAGCTTGTATAATAAAGCTTCTTTCAGAGTCTTCTGTCAGATTACATGAGCCTTATCTGTTATTAAAAGAACATTTAATAATAACATGCATGTCATCGGTAAATGTAACGTTACTAAACTAGTTTGTTGTTTCTGTTGTTTCAGAGGAGAGAAAAATTTCCATATTTTTTATTATATTTATGCTGGTCTGGCAGAAAAGAAAAAACTGGCACATTATAAACTGCCAGAATACAGACCTCCCAGGTAATGCAGTTTATCTTTATATAAATTGATTACTAAGAAATGCAATGTTGTTGAATTCTCGCTTCATTTACATTCTAATTCCATATCCTTCAACTCTTTCAGATATCTGCAAAACGATCATTTCAGAATAGTGCAAGATTTCATGAACAACAGCTTTTATAAATCTCAGTTTGAATTAATTGAACAGTGCTTCAAAGTCATAGGCTTTACACTGGAGGTGAGTGCTGATAATCCTTTTTTTTGTGAACTTTAATAGCTACCTTAATCAGAAAAAAACTTTGTAAAGCATTCAAATAATCTCCATTGTCATTTTCTTCCTTTAGCAGTAGCGTGTTTATGGTTTAGGATATTGCATGGCCAACTTACTGTTATATTACCACATTTAAATTTTTAAGGTTTCAAGGCACTGATAAACTAATAAAACGGTGTTAGTCGACAAGACTTTGAAATCAGTGAACATTGCACAGCTGAGTAATTGGGAAAAAAAGGGGTTTGCGAATTAAATGCATAGAAAATGATGTTGTAACTATTTATTAGCCTGTAATTTTAGGCCTTTGAATATGAGCCTCATCTCTGTTTTAAGATGAAGTCCATGCTGAGGGCTCTAAAAATTCATTAACTTGATCTGAGTTTTGATGAACTTAATACGTCTCCACAACTCCAGAGGCAAAGTTGAATGAAGCTTTTACATTCATTTGGAGTGAATCTCATCACTGAACATTAACTGAATGCATTCTTTCTTTATGAACTCATATCATTGCTCTGCTGGCCATTAAACCCCTCTCCTCAGGCTGTCTTCGGTATAATTTCAATAAAAAAACCCCAGTCCTCTAGATTTATAAATTAGGATGCAAGGGAAGGAAACTTCATCCTGCACCCTAGTTCTATCTTCTTAGAGGAAGTGGTACATCACAGCTGTAGTTTACTGCTGACTTTATTGCAAATGATAGTAGGAGTATGATCCATACAATATCTGTGAAATATAGCACAAATGCAGCAGAATGGATGTATGTTTTAATTTCTTTGACAAAACCACATGTTATGAGGAGCTTTTCACAGAAAACTACTCAATTCAGTTGAATATTTTTGGCTTCTCTCAATGTAAACATTTGAATAGCTAGCAGAATAGATTAATTCACCTATTCTGTTCCTCCATAGTCATTTTACATTAAGCCATAATAGCACCAGAGTTCACAGTCTCTTTCTCCTCTACGTGCTTATTCACAACTGCACTTCATATTATCACACCTGTAATATCACACATCCTTTCACACCTGTACTTCCACCTTTCCAGAAGCAGCATAGAAGGATGTGCACAGTTCAGCACCGACAGCAGTTTTGTCACAGCATCAGAGACCTTGATAAATCCTAATTTATACCATGAAAAGCAGCAAGTCTGTTTTTGTTTCAGGTTCTTTTGTTCACTTTCATGGACAGAAATGATAATCCTGATTATCCAAAAGAGAAGACCTTCCTTAGAACTAGGTCACTGGCCACATTGTGCAATTCTAGCATGGATCTTCCCTTGATTAACTCAGCAAGCCAGCATGAGCTGGATCTGTAAAGAATTGTCTACCTATATAACTCCCACAGTGTCAGAAGGAGATTCAGTACCATAGGCAATCTAACTGTGTTTACATATGATCCACGTCCACCTTAGCCTTTCTTACATTCTCCACAGGACGAATTAACCTGTCTGAGGCTGTGCTTGCACAAGTGAAGGAACAGAGGAGTTTTCTTCCCTCACTGAGGTTCTGATATACACGTGCAGAGACAAATTTTATTTTCAGTGAGAAAAAGACAATATTCAGACAATGAGTTCCTCTTCTAAGTTTGCTTTTTAGTAATGCAGCCTTAAGCTTTGACATTCATCCCAGTGCACAGAGGAGATTCTATCTAAGCATGTTCCATGTTTTATTAGCGGAAACCTTAGACAATGTCTTCTCCACTCCAATTAAAACTGAGACCTAAAGAAGGCTTTATTTTTTTAAGATTTGGTTTTAACTGACTGGCAAGCTTTAATAGTAACTACTATCATTATTTCCTGTCTAAAAATCACACTGTTTCATTTCGGGCTGCATGGCAAAATTAATAGGAAAGAACTGCCTGAGGTGAACAATAACCATACTGTATGATACACATCAAGCCAGATTGCAAACACACTGGAAAAGGGCACAAAAAAGTCAGCAGCTATACATACTGTACAGTATGGTGGCTGAAGTTAAGCTATGCGTTTTTTTGCACTTCACCTGTGTCCCTAAGCTTAGAATGAAAATAATTACTTAGAAACCTGGGTAAACTGCGCACCAATTATCCTGAACATAATTTTTTATGTTGAGCTTATCTAGTTTGTCTTGCTGTCACTGGAATAATTAATTTATTAGCTTCTAGATTAACTTCTGAAAGTGTTGAAAACAAGATCAAGTATTCTAGAGCAATTAAGGACTTTATATGAGTAAATGATGCCTGACATAGTACCAGCAAACTATTAAATAGTAGAGACAAAGTGCTGTGCAATTATGAAAAGTCCATTGTTGTAAAATACCAATGAAATTTACGAATTTTTCTTGTAAAACTACTATAAAACTTATAAAACATAAAATACTATTACTGCATGCCTCAATATATTGTATCACAGATTCCTAGCTTAAAGCCTGCTTTACAGGAACATCTCAGCATTTCTGAGTGCAGAATGCTCAGAGATCATCGAGTATACCGGCAAAACATTCACAGTTCAGAAGAAAATTCGTAATTCAAATCTCAGTCAAGCCTGCAATGGGAAGCATTATTTCATTAACTGAGAAAGATATTTTGTCATATATAAGTACTTAAAATCTTTTACTATGTATATCCATTCCCTGTCAAGACTAATATTAGCCCTTTTCCAAGGCAGAATCCTATTCCAGAACCTACTAATTAATCTGAAATTTAAATATGTTTAAGTAAAGTTCATACCAAAATACTTTGGTGAGTACATAGTTACTAAGTGACATTTTGAAGGGTTAAGTGCTTTGCCAAATCAGAGATTTGAGGTCTTATTCTTTTCCCAGTGTAACTTTTTCTGATAATGTTCTTGGGAGCTGTTGCAGACCTATTATTTGAAATGCCTTTGTTTCTGTGCTCCAAGAAACATATATGCAGGGTTTTCTATATTTTAGTTGATCTAGATATTAGAGTTACAGTTATGCCTGTGGACACGGTGCAGGCTGGGTGTAAAATAACATCTGAATTCCTTCTGTGTAAGAGGATTATGCTCACCACTGTTCTGTACTTCCCCTGCTCTGTGTCAATCCTGTCCTGTAGGCAAGTATAGAAGAGAGATTAGGCCATAGTTTGTCTTGCCCTCTTTAGGTGTCTAACACTTGAAAGACTATGCTAAGAAAAGTATTCCTAAAAGTCTTGAGCATGTGGCAGGCAAGAGAGAGACAGTGATTGGTCCAAGCTTAAGAACAATACACGCATGTGCCCATTGCGCACACCAAAGTGACAAATCTATCTGGCTATTGTTTGGCATCTTTTTTAATATATTTTACAGGAACTTGGAAGTGTGTATAGTGTCCTGGCTGCCATTTTAAATGTGGGCAACATTGAATTTTCTACAGTGGTATCAGAACATATGATTGACAAGAGCAACATTTCCAATCCAGTAGCCCTTGAGAATTGTGAGTTTTTTTCTTGATTTGTTCTCCTTTAGTGTTTTGATAGCAAATTTATTTTCTTGCAAGGGAGTTATCAATGAAAGCTAATGGAAATTTTACAGAATGGAAATGAAAATGGAAATTTTACAGAATAATTAAATGCTGAAGTTAGATTAATTCCAAGACCACCTGAATTCAAATGCAAAAAAGAAAAACTTTTTCATGCTATGCACCTTATTTGACTAACCAGTTAACTGACATTCAGGAAATACTGGCATACAGGATATATGACTAATACTCCAGATACCTGAGAAAAAGATCTATGGAATTTTTCCAAGGTTATTTGAACAGTTGATGGAGAATCTCATTAACACTTCAAATAGTTTTTTTCCCAGTTTCTTTCTCAGATACTCATTACTTGTTTCTTACATTCACCAGTTGAAATATGGCTCACTAATTCTTTGGAAGGGATACTTTACACTTTAGGATGCCAGGAGGCAGAGGAGGGAAAGGGGCAAAGATTCTCAAGAAAGTTGCTAGTCTTTCTCTGTAATTACAGATGGTGAGATAATGAAGTCTTCATGTATTGTCATACAGATTTTCCTGCCATAGATAGAAAGATATTATGAAATTGGGAAAGAAGCACCCCATTTTTGGAGCAAAAGGAGGACAACAGTGACTTATATGGATGGATTGTAACTGAGAGGGATATTCACACCTCACAAATTACATACTCCTGATATTGTCACCTAGATTCCCTAGCGTTTTTACGTAGACAGTTTGTGGCAATAGCCATCTTGATAAAGCAATTCAGAATCTAAAAGCCTCTGCTTTGAATCATTTAGTCATTGACTACAGTGGAAGCTAGGAAGGCTGGTGACTAAATTAGATACTGACAGTTGTTTGGCCTGAACACCCTCATTAGTCATAGCTCAAGACTTTGATTTGGCCCTTACTCATAATACATTGTACTTGAAGCTTTGATTGCAAAAATGCTTATTTTTCCTTCCATAATCTGCCTCTGAGCTCTGTGACCTTCCTTTCTAGGTGCGTCCTTGCTGTGTATCCAGGCAGATGAACTGCAAGAGGCCCTCACCTCTCACTGTGTAGTGACTCGAGGAGAAACAATTATTCGTCCCAACACTGTGGAAAAAGCCACTGATGTCAGAGATGCCATGGCCAAAGCTCTATACGGGCGCCTCTTTAGCTGGATTGTCAATCGCATCAACACTTTACTCAAACCTGACAAACAGTTAAGGTAAAAGAAGCTTTTCCAGAATAAAGAGAGATTTTCTGTGGGAATAATATCATCTGCACTAGAGTACTTAGTGCTGTTGTCTACTTTTTCTCTTTTTGTCTTTTTGTTTATGACACCACTATATTCAAAACAGAAGGCTTTATCCTACTCATAAGATGCGGTAAAAATACAGTAGATATGGATAGCAGAGGCGTCTGGTGTTTTCCTGTTTGATCTTTTCTTATTTAATCCTTTTTCCTTTATACTGTTTCAGGATCAACTTTTGACATCCATCTGTTTATTCCATAGTTCAAATTCTGCTCTTATTTGCACTGATGCTGTTTCTTCTGTTTCTGTTGTTATAAGCATGGTTTTATGTATTTGTGAGAGTAGTTTTCAAACACTCTTACTGAGGTTAACGTCCACCCTACCCGTGCAAGATGATATTTTAAACACAAAGACAAGATAGATAATGAGGATATAAGGATATAATGTATTTTGCAACTTAATCAAAGAAGAAATTATGTGGCTTGCATTGTGGATACTATAGATGTGGACCCTCTATGGCTGGTAGTAGCAGTGAAAAGCGCATACTTATAACTACCTGAATAGGAATATCAATACTAAATAGCTTTGGGGTGCAAGTCTGGATTTTCTGGATTTTTTTTTTTTTTTTGAAACATCAGAGCCAAAATTGTAAACCTAAAAGTTGTCTAAGATTTCAAATATTTGGTTACAGCAGAGCAGCAATAAAGAGAATTTTAATCAGTAAGTGATAGGATAAATTCAAGATAGATGGGACAGCTCTGCTAGCCTGTATGTCTCTCTCATGTGCCTGTTACAGATCCTTTTTCAAATTGAGTACTTATTGAGCTAGTGAGGAGGGAGGAAGTTCAAACTGAAATACAAAAAAAACCCGAAGTCTGCTTTGGTTTTGTCACTGTAAAATAATGTCTATTCACTATTCATATGTAGTTAGGTCTGAGAAGGAATGGGACAGACAAATTTCAGTAGTCTGTTCACCCAAAATATAATTTCCAGATAGATTAAGTTGTCATCAAACTCAGGTCAAAATCAGCAAATACCTTTGATCCTTTCACAATGAAACACTTCAATTTTTGAGATGGACTTCACAAAGAGGTTCAATTGCAATTGTTGAGTATCTTGAGACTAGTCTTTCATTTCTGATTTCCTAAATATTTTAGTAAAAAAAAAATAAATTGGTAAAAGATAGTCCCTCAAAGGGGGTTTATATATAAAATGTGATTTTTAAAAATAATTTAGCTTGGAAAAGATACTAATGTCACACTAATGTCAACTTCAGTTTGATATTAAGTTGTATCCTTTTAATTTTTTGTTTCAGCAAATCAATTGAAATATTAGAGTTTTTATCAGTTGCGGAAATGACGACATATATCTCAGAATGCCTTAGCTAAATTTTCAAACTGATTTTTTTACTGCTAGTACTCCTCTGGAACTTAATTGGTAATTTAAATTCATACCACATTGCAGTACATAAAGTAGTTATTTAGATGCATAAAAGTTCTAGCTATTGATACTTGTGACTTTCATGTAAAAATAACAGATTTTAATTGTTCTGAATAAATTATATGAAGAAATAATATTTAATGACAGCAGTCTTTAATTTCAAGATGTTGGTAAGTAAAGCCTGTTTTATTACAAGAGAAACAAAAAGAACTGCATGTTGTTTCTGTACAGTCATTAGCTTTTTACAACAGAATAAAAACAAGCAAATATTCATTTAAAAATAAAATTGTAAATCCTCTATATGTTTATCAGTTGACTTGGTCATTATGTGATTCAGTGTTTCTGCAAATACAGTCATCTTTGAATTGATTTAAATTTATTGTATTTCAAACAAAAGTTGTTTGTTGTTTTAAGAGGTATTTGATTTAGCAAAAATTAACCTGTTCAACTGGCATACAGATTTGGCCCATTATTTTCTTTTGCGAAATAATAATGAAGCTAGTCACTGTAAAAGGAAGATACAACAATAAAAAGTTTAATTAATCTTTGCAGTGGAAACGATGATGGTTTGAACATTGGAATTCTAGATATCTTTGGCTTTGAGAATTTCAAGAAAAATTCTTTTGAACAACTCTGTATCAACATTGCCAATGAACAAATTCAGTTCTACTTCAATCAACATGTCTTTGCCTGGGAACAGGTATACGTTGAATATTTTGATAAATCTTTAATATTCCTGAAAGTATAAAACCTTGTTTCAAGAACTAGATTGTTCTTTCTCCATAACAAGTTGTAAACTGCAGATTACAACGTTTTCTGAGTATGTATTCTGTGAAGCAGTGCTTGCTATTTGCAAGTAAAATGCCTACATAAAGTCCATTAAACTTGAAATTTACCGTATCTAAACAACATAACACAGTGATAATCAGTTTCACGCAAATACAGTGTTGTTTTCTTGAGGAATAACAGGTGATGTAATGTATGGTTCTACCATAAAAAAAAATAAATGAGTGGTAACATAAATTTTAAAGTGCAATGTTCATAATAGCTTACTAATAAGCTTAATGAACACTGAAATTCAATTATTAAAAACTGAAACTGTTGCAATTATTTTGTTCTGATTCAGGAACCAGATCATTTAAGATAAATACTGGTGGATTTAATGACTAATTTGATGTAAAACAGAAAAAGAATAGAATTTTAATTGTAAAAGTTTATGAAATTGAAGAGACCGAGGAAAACCGCAAAAAATAACATCTCAACTTCGTAAATAATTCCATGTGAATTAAATTAACCATGTCTAAGTTCTTATTCAATATTATTATTTAAAGAAAAAACATGTCTGGGGAAAAAAATTATTAATCTTGCGGAAAATAGAAGTATTACTCATTTCTGTGTGAGTATAACAGTCAGCAATCATGTTTCAGGTGAAATAATACTTTCTGTGTTTTATTGAAATTATTGGGCAAAAATCCTCTCTAATGCTAATTTTAATTATTAGTAGAAAGATAGTATTTTGTCAGTTTTAATTACTGCTTCTTTTAAGGATGAGACAGGTATGAGTCTGGAATATGCACATGCTTGTGTCAGCCCAGAGGTATATATATTTATGTGTAAAATGGAATTTTTTTTTAATATGGTTCAATGTTTTATCCTGTTTCCAATTATTTCAAGAAATGCTGTCTTGCATTTTTAGGCCTTGTATTTGTTTTTGTAGATTAATGTGAGAGATTCTTAGTCACAAGTATTTCTTTGTCTTTAATACCATCAGATGTAATTAGCCTACTGTAATTATTTACGTATCTGCTTTCCAGAGTGCATGAATTCACACAAAAAGAGCACTTGGCAACTGCTGTTTACCAGCTGGAAGATGGAAATAGCACAGACTGAAGAACCATTATTTATTTCAGTCAAATTCAGGCACTGACCAGGTCTCACAGACTTGTGTATGGACCCTTTGCTCAGAAGTTCCCTAACTTGATCCTCCTCTACTGAGAGTAGGTCTACCTTGCTCCAGGCTTTCCCTTTCATCTCAGGTTCCTGGAATCATCAGTCAAGACCATGACAAAGAAAGCATCAAGTATCTCAGCCTTTTCTATGTCATCCACACTCATTCAGCAGCAGGCCTACATTTTCCCTAGTTGCATTTTTGCTGCTGATGGACCTGCCTTGGCTTTCCTAACCCTCTCCCTAATGCCTGAGTATTGTCTTACTATTCCTTCTCTTTTTTTAGTAGACTTTGGTTCTGTTCAGTGTAATCTGCCTTTACTAATTTCTGGATATCCCTATGCAGAGCATTTTATCCAGAACTGCATGAATACAGAGATTTGTGGTGTCACCACTTAGCAGGAACAATTTGTTCTCCTGCATGCATCCTGCTGTAGAGAGGTCAGGGTGGTTATTTTGCTATTGAGATAAGGGAGAAAATAAGCTTCTGATTTTGACAACATACAGTTTACTCATTTCTCTTTGTAGGAAATTAGTATGACAATAACAGACCTTATGGAAAGGTAAAGTGATCTTTATTTACAGAATCTCTGAATATGTCGATTTTACCCACTCCCACACGTTCTCTGATAGATTTCATTGACTCACACCCGCATAGAAAGCACAAGAATGTGTGTGTTTTCAAGTGGTCTGGCCAGGTTAATTTGTGAACAACACAGAGAATAAGGGACACCAGCTAGCAAGTCTTCATTATGTCTCTTAGGTTCTTCTTGCTGAAACAGTTTTTGCACAGATCTCTTATATCTTTAGCCATCAGCAGTTTTTACAGGGTAGTTCTTTGCCTCAGAACCTTACTTATTTCAGCATGTGTATTCTTTAGGCAAGGTCAGTATTTGATTTTGCTGGTTTGGAATATGTACATCTTTATGCCTATGGTCTGTTTCCTTGGTGGGCTCGTAGGAAAAGGAAAGGTAGATATGATGTGCTGTAACCTTGCAGTCATTCATTCTCTTGTTGTCAGATTTAGAGGGTATTCCAATCGCTAGCTGTCTGTGCTGTGTTTTTATGAAGGCCTTCTGGTCTTGATGTAAACAACAGTTTCCTCAGTTTTATTGCTGTGAACAAATGTTCTTCATTCAAAGCACAGGCCATTCCTCTAAGACTCTTTCTTCTGGTTCTAATATGCACATTTCATTTATACCAGTCCTAATATTTCAATTACAAGTGTCTACATCCTGCCTGTAATACTGACAAAGATACTTAATTTACATGACACCACTACATGAGATTATATCAAACTTCATTATATTATCTTGTAGCAGTCTCCAAAGATATTACTGCAGCAGTGCAGAATGAGCTAAATGTATTAAGTTCATGCAGGTGTTGCTGTAAATCCACCTCCTTTCAGAGACAGGAAATGACAAATATGTTATTCTGCATTACAACCCAATGGCACAGGATGATTTGCAGTATGATTCACAGTCATTATAAAACATCACTCTTCACTTATCTATAACGTGGTTGTTCCAGCTTTACATCACAAGAACAGTCTTGGAGAAAGCAGGTGGCTTCAGAATATTTTATGTTCAGTTTAAGAACTCTCCTGTGTTAGCACCAGTAATGCATTTTAACTGTAAATACAGGCCTTTCCTGCAGACAAATAAGAGAAAGCTATTTACAGGAAAATACAAAATGTATTTCCTAAGTTTTCTACACATGGCAAAAAAAAGAAAATGTTTTCAAAATCATATGGCTGAAATGAAAAGTTCAGCAGAAAAGTTCTTGTTAATGATACAAAGTATCACTTATGTAGAAGCCAGGCAATAAGTTGACCTCTGCCTTTCTTTGATGTGTCTGCCTGACTTCACATGCATATAAGGGTTTGTGTCTTTAATACTAAAAGTCAGGAACTATGTTTAGAAGGCTGATGCCAACAGTCACTGAGTCCTTTGCATTGACTTCATTAGCCCAAGCTGACTGTGATGCTGATGGAGCTACCCAGTTGCTGTGGACCCAGGCTAATATCTTTCCACAGCTCTGTGCAATGCCAAAGGGACGTGTTGGATTGCTCTGTGCTGTCCCAGAAATCTATAACACAACATTGCATTGCACCCAGTAGAGCTAACCAAAAGAAGACTGGGGAAATTAATTTCTTTCATACTTTCTCCGAGAGAAATAAAACTAACAGGTACATTATGTCTTCATTTCTTTCCCTGTTTTGCCCGGTTCAGTTCCCTACCACATGCAATTAAATGAAATTTGACATAGCTGTTGGGAAGTCAAGGCCTAAATCAGTTGATTATAGTCTAATTCTCAGTTAACCCATGTCAACCTAATAGGTAGTGAATATAAAACTCAGGAAGGTGAATCATTTTTGGCAACTTGAGCAATGAAGCCAAATAGTAAATGAACTCATAAGGCTAAATTGCACTTTCAGTGTTGCAGGTAATGTTTTTAGCACTGTCAGTGTTTTATTTTCTCCAAATCTGAAAAGTGTTCAGTTTTACTTTCCTTGGAAGTGTGGTCTACAGATATATGACCTCAGAAGTGATAGGAATAGTAGGATCACCCTGAGGCTCGGGTTGTATGTTACAGCGGAATGTCTGTGTGCTCACATGCAGAAGTCCAGTCAAAATGAAGGGAATTTATTTTTTATTGTTGACTTAATGTTTGCGTTTAAGAAAAAAGGCTTTTAGGCCCAAATGCTATCTTCTTTCCCTAATTTAGCAGGAAGTCTGTAGTGGGAAGTATAGTTTAAGCTAAACCTAGTTTCGGTTCCCAGCAGTCAATGGAGACAAATAGATACATCTCTGTCTCCACTGACTGCATGGAAATGTGCGCTTTCAGCTTAGTCACTTCTTTTGTATATCTATAGTTGAATTAAATGAATGCTAGCAAAAGCTTTTGTTAGGTTAATATTAAGAAAAAGACAACTTTTGCATCTTCAGTACTGCCCTTCAAGGTGTTTCTTTTACTTGTAAGGTACTGATATAAGTTAGTTCTCTGTCAGCTCCATGGTCTGCAGGTAATATTGGATGCTAAGACAAATTTCTCACCCGTTACTTTCTCATTTGTTATTCTTCCATAAACAGTAAAAGGTGTATTTTCAAATACTTAAAATATTTTGGAAAGTGGCAAGTTTACTGTCAGTTGGAAGGATGCTACTTTTTGCACTAACTATATGCAGTGTTTCTTTTACATTCATATGACAATGTAATCTTCTTCTGTAAGCTGGAAATTGTTCATTCTGAATAAGTCTCCAGTGTTCCCATTTGAACAAAAGCTTTATCATAACATATTTTCAGCAAAATACCATTACTTTTTTATATATTAAACACGAAGGCTATTTCCTAACTTATTAAGTGAAACCAGGTTGCTTAAGCTAATATTACCTAGTGGTTAATATTATCATAGCTAATGTTACCTATTACCTGATCACAGAAAAGATACCATGCAATACCGAGATAAGATAGGAGTCCAAGTATTAGTGTAACTCAGTCATTCCTTTTGACATCCCATCTATAGGAGTACTTCTAGTGGATTATGAGCAGCTGCTAATTTAAGGAGCTTTCTTGTCATAAAGCATCACGGGGGATTACAGAATCCTGTAGCTGATTCATCTTATTAATTCAAATATGATCTATTTCATTACAGTTTTATGATGTGCATCGTTAAGGCTTTTATCCTTGCTAGTTGTATCCTAATAATATGAAGACCAGCGTTGCATAGGAAAAGTATTATGGTGTCTTATTTCTGAGCCATCTGTCACACTGGTGCCTGGAAGACTTGGTTATCAGCCAGCCTCCAGAGGCCAAAGGGAAGTGATGGCGTGAACTCCTTCCATATCCGTTGTTGAGGTACAGGCACAAAAGACTGAATGGTCGCATGTGCTGCAGGCTTGGAGGTCAGACCCTGCACACTGGCCAGGCAGGGAAGGGAGCAGCTGTTGCTGTTTTGGTATGGTAGTACAGCTTTTATAGACCTCCTTTCAGTTTTGAGGAGAACTCTTGTATCAGCTCACTAAAGCAGCCTCTCTCACAAGCATTTGAAGTGGAAAAAGTTGATCATTAGACAGGTCGTCTGTGAGAGCTTATTTGAGGATTTCTGAGTGTCAAGGAAACACTCTTCTCCAATAGATTCATCCTGAGCAATCTGTTCCTTTCCCCCCATGATAAGTGCACTCCTAAGCAGCAAGAGCTGGTTTCACGACGGTAACATCTGTGTCTCAGTACAGCCATAGCCCTCGGTTAAGTTGCACCTATTCTGGTGTTATCTTTGGAAGCTAAAACAAACTCATTCTTTTCCTGCCACTAGGTCCTACAGGTGTATGATTAACTTCTTGCCTATATTAGTGAAACATTTATTACTCTCCTGTCTTGTCTTTCTACTCAGGTTATAAATTAAAATAAAAAGCAGAACCCAACCTATCTACTGCTCCTGGGAAGATGTGAGTGAAGTTAATGTTATGTGCCTGAAATGAGGAGCCCTCATGGGGCTGTAGGAGAGATTCTTAACACTTACGCCCTTGTACGGGCATATAAACTGAGCTATAATCTGTCCTTAGAGTGAAGAGCATCCTGGGAAATTGGATCAATCTGGACAGTGGAAGCGTTTAGGTATATATTCTGCGTTCTCTTTCAAAAGGATCAGCAGTTTTATTTATTTGGGCTTGTATTTCAAGGACAGTGTTATTGATTTTATTAATTTTGCTCTTTCTCTCTGGCTTAGAGGTGAAGTTTAATTGTGCTTTTCTGTTGTAAATGGCAGTTAACTCCTTTTCTAAACAGTATATAGCTTTCTTCATTCACTCCCGACTGTCATTGAGACTCAAGTGAATGACACATAAGGAGAGGTCTTTCAGGGTTAGAGGTCTTTGAACTCATTAATATTAGCCATCGTTCACCATACTTTAATACAACACTTTTATAAAATCTTATCCTTTGGAAGAGGGGTGGTTTTTAAAGTAGATTGAAAGCCTTAATTATTTGTTTTGTAGTGTAGAGAGCAGCATGTGCAAGACTAAACTGTTCGTTGGATAACAGCTATTGTATGATGTAAAGCAGGCAAAAACACAGAAAGGGGGCAGTCCCCAGAGCATCCTTCTTTTGGGAAATCTAAGGCTGTTCTCTGTCTTGCTGAAGAATTAAAGAAAGTCATTCTTGTGTTAATCAGCTATAATTTATTTTCAAAATAAAGCCATCATAACGCACTGTGGACACAACATTTGTTATCAGATTTTTCTCATTCTGGTAAGAATCCAAAGATATTTGCAATCTTTAGGAGAAAAACCAAATCCACCAACTTTTCTACTTTTTATTAATCTTGCTGAATACCTTTCCCTAGTTCCTTAAAAGCAGTGAAAATGTTGTAGATGCCAACCTGAGAAAATTCTTTTAATTTTTAGAAAGTATATACATCTTTCTTCAATTATTAGAAAGGAGTTGCATCATTCTTCTTCACATAAGAACTTTTCCAGGTGTTTGAGGAGAGGGATCAAAGAACTGAGGCCTTTGTAATCTGTAGTCACTTTTGTGAATCTTGGCCACTCTATAACACATAGATCTGAGCGATGAATTGGAAATACAAATATAGCTCTAAATTATTAAGAAATATTTTTTTACATTCAGACCAGGGAAATAATAGACATTGAGATCTCCGTCTGCAAACACTGTACATTATCTTCTTCAACTCTTTTTCTTTAATTCTTGTGCATGCCTGGAAAGCATCTTATTTTACCAAATATGCCATAGGAAGCACTTACATATCTGAAGGTAAATTAAAATCTATAGCCTGACAGTGTGATACATCCCAGCTGACATTTGTTCCTGCAAAATCTTGATGTCTTTAGCCCCAGGGCATACTTTTTAAATGTAGTTTTAATTTGCTACAATTGATAGTTCGTGAATTATTGTCTGAAATGACTCTGTATGCAAAGACAAAACACACCTTCTGTTGCTTGTTATAGAATGAATACCTGTATGAAGGTGTTGATGCAAGAGTTATAGAATATGACGACAACAGGCCCCTCTTAGATATGTTCCTGCAGAAACCAATGGGTTTATTGTCCCTGCTGGATGAGGAAAGTCGATTTCCACAAGCAACAGATCAGACACTTGTAGGTAAGTATACGGTTTATTTCACAGTTTTGCAGGATGTCTTCTTTGTAAGTGATCTGTTTGTGGTCTAGTTTAGGCTATATGCTAGTTATGTTTTTAGGGAGCCCACATTCCAGGGTCACAGTATGTTTGAAGGAGACATGCATGCAGTGGATGTGTCTTTGATGTTGATAGAAAAACACAAAGAGAACAGATGAACTTCAGCTGCTGATCCAGGGTTTGAATTCTTCTGCCTTCAGGAATTTTTAGCTGCAGGGCTCAAAAGTTAAAGATCAAACCGAGTTTAAGCTTTCCTCAGTGCCTTTCAGCAAATTATGCTTCCTGCTTTTTTCTATTCAGAGATTAAAACATCTAAATATGTTGTAATTCAGATCCTGAATATTTCAGTGCTGCTGAGTGGATATAGTTACTGTTGATTTAGTTACTTCAGTAGGGTTCCTGTGCAGATAAATCCTTATTTTATTCATTTTTGAATATGCAAAGTGTCAGATAAGAGTTTTAACCAACACCCAGTCACAAAACCTAATAACATCCAGTAATGATGCCCACACTACAGCAATTCTATGAACTTGTTGTCTTTCTGTCCTCATACTTTTTAGTCTACAGTACAGAGGCCCTCAGTCAATTGGTAAATGTTTCCTCAGAATTCCTTAAGGAATCCTTAGGAAGGACTACTACATTGTTTCATATATGAGGATCAGAAGCATAGAAAGGCAAGCAATTTTCTGAGGTCACACAGAAGAAAAAATGGTACAAAGTAAGTAACTGATCCAAGAGCTGCCATATTCTCTGTCTAGTACCTTTTGTTACAAGAGCATTATGGTATCTTGTACTTAAAAACATAGGGTCTGTTTTGTGCATCTGCATTGTCTAAGAAGTCAGGCAAGGTCCTCAGAGGGATAAAGAAAATTATTGTACATTAACTTCAGTAAGATAAGTTCTATGTTTCCTTTCAGAAAAATTTGAAGATAACTTGAAGTCTAAATATTTTTGGAGACCCAAAAGAGTAGATCTAACCTTTGGGATTTATCATTACGCAGGAAAGGTAAGAAACCTAATTATTTTGGTTGGGGATTGTGGAATAATAGGGCTGGAAGGAAATAGAAGAGGTCAACTGGATTGATTCTCAGCCTTCATCTATTCAGGCCTGACATGAAAATGTTAGCAGTGCCTTACACATCAAAAATAAATTGAAAAGTTATTTTGCCTCATAAAATAAAGCAATAGCAAGAGTGTATTTTTCTTAAATGTCACCAGGTAAATGAACTGACTGTATTATAGAAAAACCAAAACATAATCATTATGTAGTGTATAAGTCCTGTGCCATGCTTGTTCGCACTGCTTCAAATCAGGATCCAGCTCCATTCTTTCTACTGCCTCCTGCACCTCATCACCCTTACTTAATTCTCTACTTTTTCATCAGCCAGATAAATAGTGTAGGCCCTGCTTTTTTCTTCATTTGATGAGCAGCATCTGCCTCTCCTGTATAAGGTGACTTGCTGCACATGCCTTTCAAACTCAGGAGGAGTTTTTGATGCGCTGCAGCAAGATGCTGCTGGGCACATGAACCATTCTTTGTGAGGAGCTTCCACCTCGTTTTGAGCTCTTTTAAAGGGTAATTCTGTCTCACATAGAAAGCTATGTCGGTTCTGTGCAGTGCTAGAGCAGCTGAGCTGGAAAGAGGCAACATACTGCCTGTCAGCTGATGGACTAGAACTTGTCCTTATGTCAGCCAGCCAGCTACAAAAGGCCTGCAGTAACTCCTCTGAACCTCATCTCCTGCTGAGTTATACTTCATCAGCATATACTTCATCTCACTGTTGAGGAGCAGAGAGTCAGTTCTCCCTGTATCACTATGGACTCCAAGCACTGAAGATGGGGATTCCGCCTGTGCCCCATCAGCTCTTTCCAGTGTGCAACAAGGTTTTAAATTAGGAAGTTTCTCCTACTGCCTAACTTTTATCTCCATTGCTTCTACCTTCTTCACAGGCCAGGTTTTATTTTGGATCCTTTACAGCATCATTGAGACAGAGCTCTGGAGGTACATTTTGAGTTAGGTACACCATTCCTGGAATTTTTAGAGAGATTCCAATTGCCAATATGCAGGTTATGATTTTGCAAACTTCCTCTACAATTAATATAGAGATCTTTAGGAAGAGTGATAAGTCCTAGGACCAATCCAGCATGATATGAATGGGACAGAAAGATTGTACAATCATATGGTGATATGGTTGAAATCTAGTGCATTAATAATTGTGCATTTACACATGTACAGGTGCAAAATAGGACTACAATACACTTTTCCTAGTGATAAATCCACAATGGCTAAAACTAATATTAACATATCTGCATTAGAGAAAATAAATGTCTCAAGCTACTTTGGAATGATGGATTTGCTTTTAGTGACCTGCATAATAATGGTTCTTGGTATTGAAAAGTTAGAACTTTCAGTGATCAAAAGAAAGATTGTAAGCAAGAGTGAGCCTGATGGCTGAAAAACTATTTGCGTATATCTTCATATATTAAAAGCCACATGCCAGAGTGCTTAAATTTACAATTACTTTTTGAAAGCCCAGAAGATACATAAATGCACTTTTTAAACAGGTTCTATATAACGCAAGTGGATTCCTAGCCAAAAATAGAGATACTCTGCCAGCTGATATTGTGCTGCTGCTGCGATCATCTGAAAACAATTTGACGCGACAGTTGGTAACCCATCCTCTTACAAAAACAGGTATTGTTATTGTGGTAATCTTTTTCCTCTTTAGCCTTTATGAAGACCACTGCTAGGTTTCATATGACCATTTGTTGATGACATTATACACTTTGTGGCTTGACTTTCCAACCCTAGAATCTATACAGAATGGAGCCCCAGCCATCTCAAGCTGCAGGGGAGGGATTGGTCTGGTCAAGTGCCAAGGATGTGGTAGAGGCTACTTTCAGGGTCCTCTCTTCAGGTTAGGGGAGCAAGACAGGGAGTGGAGTGCATCCCTTGAGTTGAGGACTGAACAGAAAGTATCAGGTAAGTGACTGGCCTTTTTTGGACAGGACACAAATTAATTGCCTGTTTTGTCTCAGTGCAATTTTTCTCTACAGTAGTAGAGAACCAAGGTTGGGGCTCCTAACATCTGCTGCAAAGAGTGAGGAGATGCTCCTCTGTTTCCCCATTCTAGTCCTTTACAATTGGTAATTGATGGGGTCCTAGTGGTGAGCCCTTCCTCAGGGAGTTCGTGAGTTGGGGTGGAGGAATATGACTGGCTCTGCAGAAATTACTCCTAAGTTGCACCTTAGCTGAACCAGGTCCTTGCAGAATGTCCTACCTACCATTTTAGGATGATGGGTAAGTCTCCTTACAGCCAGTTTTCCATTGTGTTGTATTACTCCCTGTGTTATGACTTTGATTTCACACAGTAAGTACTTTACAACATTACTTTCTTGTAAAACTACATGGAGGATGTACTTGCGGTAGAACAGAAAAGCTAAATTGGAAGAGAGCAATGGAAATTTCTCCAAAATGCTATCGTGGCTTACAGAAACTGAGGTTTTGGCAAGGCTCCTGTTCTTCACAAAGAAGAATGCTGGTGGAATGCAAAATTTGGTCTTGAAAGTCTATTTTAAGTCAGTGTTCCTGGGAAGATGCTGAGCTCAATGAGCCTGAACTTTTTGACTTGTTGATATCTGCTGAGATACTAAACTATAATTTCTGTAGAGCCAAAGTCAGGGCCCAAATTGTCCCAAGAACTGATCCCAAGTCTTAGGTAATGTTTTGAAGATAACCCTGTAGGTTGTTTTAGTCTTCTTTTTAAATATTATGAAACACTATGTGTAGCCTTTCAAAACTGACCCAAACCATCCAGCTATAGCCAACTAAAAGTCAGATTTTTTATATAATTTATTCATCTAGAAATAGTGGAATTGTAGAGGTTTACCCAGAGTCCAACCCAGCATGCCTGTCTCAGGTGTTTCTCTTAGGATGGGATAAATCTTCTCTGAAGGTGTCTCTCTCCACTGAATACTGCAGGGATCCTGTACACTTTTCATTTTCAGATAGCTTAAGCTGGGTGTGAGTAATCCTTTCTCTGTCTTTCTCACCCTGTGATACTCAGCTGAGCCCAAGGGAGGGTTAGCACTTGAGATCTTCACGTAATATATGACACATTAGCTCAACATGTCATATATTTGCAGCTGTTTTTCCAAGTCTTATCCACCTCTTACTGAGAGTAGCTGAGCATAGAGAGATAACAGGCTCTCCCAGTGGAGAGTGAGATTCCAGAGGTATTATGCTATTAGCAGAAGCAATGACAGCACACAGCAATGGCTAGGGTTTATCAACATAGAGTGACATGATGGAAAGCTCAGCAGAATTTTCATTATCTCTTTAGAAGACAAATGTCTGAGTAAACCACTACAATGCACCTAGTCCTTCAAGTCATCATAATAAAGGTATTACTTGATTTAGAATTCCAAAGTTGGAGTCTCAAGACTATGTCTATGCTAGTAAACCAAACAGGGCCAGTGAACAGTAGCTGAAACACTCCCACAGGATTGCCCATTCTGAATAATTGCTAGCATGTTTCCCTGGGACAGTTTTGTACCATGTCAGCAAGCGGTCTCCTAGAAATGCCAGGGCACACTTCAAAAGAAAGCAAAGGCCAACAATGGTTTCCAACAAGGTCTGTGGAAAGATACAACCTTATTTTTACAAGGAGGTTAAAAGATTGGTAAAGTGTAAAGTTTAGCTGTAGAGACTTGAGTCATGCCATGTAGAAGGGTGCTAGCCCTTTTTTTTCTTAACTAATATATATGTAACATTAGATATTAGATACAATATCCTTAGGGTAAAATCACATGGATGCTCTAAGACGTATTTTTCTTACCTGCTGCAGCAATCTGTTTATTTTTTTCGCTCTAGTAAGTGGCGTAAGTGATGAAGGAGGAAAATTCAGCCCATGTTCTATCTTCCTGCACCTTCTTCAGACCTTGTTCCATCCCAAGGGTGAAAGGAAAAAGTCAACAACCTTTATGATTATAAGTGATAAAAAAGTCAACAACAATATGACTATACTGGGGGCAAGAATACGGTGGTTCAGCATAGTTGTTAATTTAGATGAGATATAAACATTTTGGTAGATTGCTTTCTTTCATCTTCCCACAGGCAACTTGGCACATACTAAAAGTAAAACTACAATCAGTTACCAAATGTGGACCCCCCAGAAATCCATCAGCCGTACAAAGGTAAGAAAACTGATTTCATGATTCTGCATTAAGCCCTAATTTAAACTAGAAAGGCAATACTGTCATTGGTACTAAAAGTAAGCAAGTAACCCCTTCCATGGTTTTTTTTTTCCCTCTCCTATTTTCTTTTCTGTTTAGCTGGATATCTTTGTGTTGTGCAATTCATATTCCTTCCGTGAGGTAAACACCTAACATTTCCCTTCTTTCTGGCTATAGTTTATAACAACTTCAGGGGAAAAAAAATATTTCCTAGCTGTCTTGTAGAAAAAAGAGAAGTTAAAATATTGATGTAGAGTATAGCCAAGTTCCTTAGTGAACTACCAAAATAACAGTGATGATAAAATAACAGATAGGACCTCAGACATAGGTTATTTGTGGCAGTATTGTGTCCTCCGTGTGTGAACGTTTGTGTATTGTGTAGCAAAGTAATGGATTGTTCTGGTGTAACTGCTTTGTGCTAGTGATCGTACTGTAACTTTTTCTGTTTAGAATACCTTTTTTTTAATTAAATATATTCTCTAAGAGGTTCTTTGTTTTGGCATTGGAAGGGGCAATACAGGCTCAACAGAGATAAAAAATGTCATTTTCTTTCTTCGTCTTCATAGAATGAAGCAGGAGATACTGGGCATCATCCCAGAGAGACAACCAGCATGAAAACACAGACAGTAGCTTCTTATTTTAGAGTAAGATATCACATCTTTTAATATCTTGTTCTAAAGTAGACTGAATGTTTATTATTTCACCTTTTGAAATGCACCTGCCAACCTGGAGTCAATAGTGATCCATTTAGAATTTGTGAGCTGCATATGTGGTGCAGCAGTCCGTGCAGTACAAATATCTAGAGGAGATTGTGATGTTTCTTTTTTAATTATACTTGATTGCACAGCTACATTTCTGTCATGATGATGTATGATGATCAATATTAATCTTTCACTTGCTTGTTCTTCCACCAAGGGAGATAAAGGGTGATTAGACATTTTCAGTATAGCATTTCTTTAAGATTTTAAGAAGCAGAAGGGCAAAGCTAATTTGGAGCAGGCGCTGCAGAGAAAGATCTTGATGGTCACTGCTCCGAGTCTGTCCTGAGTCAATCCTTGTGACTCCTTCAGCAATGCCCTTGAACTTACCAAGCACTGGATGTGCTGCTTGTCCTGCAACAGAAAACATCTGTGAAAATCCTTCTTTCCTCCAAAGTTGTGCACAAAGTTTATTCACTTGGGCTCAGCTCTGAATTTCCAACTCTTATTTAGTAATATCTCCAAGCAAAAACATGGCTGAGATGATGATCATGACCTTTAAGAGTTCATTTACATCTGTGACAGAGAACAATAAGGAGCAAGATCTCTGTCTAGTAGGTACAATTGCACAGCTTGGTGTATTGCTAAGGATAATTTCAGCCTAGGTAATCCAAAGATGGATGGTGTTTTGAAGTTCTATATGGAAAAATTTATTGAAACTCATTCAAACCTAGTACTGTGATTCAGTGCCTTACCCCTACATCTAACATCAGAGGCTGCAAGTGAGTTAATTATATTTACACTTTTCTGTTATTTTCTATAGTGGAAATCCCTGCTCAGAACATGCCAGCTAATCCTCTTAAATGAAGATTCAGTTTCAGTGCTACTGGTTTACTTATATGCAGAAAGCTATGAGTCATTTAGAAAAGCATCCGCCACCTCAGATTGAGTGGAAAAAAAAAATATCCATTAGTGTGTCCTACTTGTTTGTGTTCAATTGGCACACTAGTGATGAAACTAATTAAGCAGTTTTCTACATGGTACAGCGTCTGTCCAGAACAGAATTGCACATTTTAATAGGTAACATATGGCTCTTGACGTCCTACACTGGTTTCATGTATCCAACCTACTGCTGAACGGCATTACCTCCCGGCTGCCTCTTTCTGTTGAGTCAGGTTGACTCGTGAGGAATAAGCCTTTTAATAAAATCCTCCCATGAAGCAATTTTTCAAAACACCAGTCAACAACCAGTTTACAGCCAGATTCACCTCAGCTGGCAAGGGAGCTAAAAACTGCATACCCTCTGCTAGCCTGGTATCCTGGTGAGATGGGAGAAGTGCAGCTTTGGAATTGTGATTTTGTGTACTTTTAGTTTTGCCCTCCTCAAAAGTCTCCTTGTGGTAAAGCAGCTATAGTATCACCATCAGCCTTTACAATGACCAGGACATGCTAAATCAGACCAGTTTAAGCAGGCCCCCTTCTTTACTTCCTCCAGTCTAATGATGGGATGGCAATGTTTACTGGCTTGCTGCTCTTCCACTTCCCATCTGTAGATGGATGACTTACTCTGGGTGAATAAGGATCTTCAAACAGGTGACAAGAGGAAAAAGTGGGCTGTAATTACCTAACAGGGCTCCAAAAGAAGCAAATAAGTGTAAGGATTTCTGTCATATGTTAGACATTAATGGCTGTTTGTGGGAATGTTCTGGGTGGAATTGGAACATCCATTTGGAACCAATGTTTCTGCCAAGTAGTATACACTAGTAACTTAGAGATCTTATCAAAGCTAGAAGTGTTGTTGGGTCATTTACTCCATTTACCTTTAAAGTACCATCTTATTGAAATGTAAAAAGGTTTGAACATGATTCTGATCATATGAAATAGAATTTAAGCTAGACATGGACCTATATACAAGTTTTATAAATACACTGGTAGCAGATATCTTGTTTCTTTCTTGCAGTATTCTCTGATGGATTTGTTGTCCAAAATGGTCGTTGGCCAGCCTCATTTTGTCAGGTGCATCAAGCCAAACAACGATCGACAGGCAAACAAGTTTGATAAAGAAAAAGTCTTGGTTCAGCTGCGTTACACAGGAATTCTCGAGACAGCAAGGATTCGAAGACAAGGTTATTCACACCGTATACTGTTCGCTAACTTCATAAAAAGGTAACATTGACTTGAAGAAACCATTTTCTGTCTTATCATTGCTGCCCAGTGCTTGCTAAGCAATAGCAATGTCTTTGGTATGGTCTTTAAAGAAAAAATATGAAGACATTTCCTGTGACAAAGATTACAGACTGGATGACAAAGAGTAGTTCACACACAAGATTAGTGACCCATTTTGGATTGGTAGGGGAAGATGATGCATCTCAGGATGATTGTTTCAGGCTCCTTGCGTATTTGGGTAAAAATTGTCTTGTTTAGAATCTGCAAATTTTTGTCAAAGACTACCTAGACTTTAGTATTTGACACCATTTCCCGCAGCACTCTCATGGAAAAACTGGCTGGTCATGGCTTGGAGGGGTACACTTTTCACAGGGAAAAACACTGGCTGGATGAGCAAGCCTGAAGAGTTTTGGGGAATGGAGATAGATAATCCAGTTGGCAGCCAGCTAAAAGTGGTGTTCCCCAGGGCTCAGTGCTGGGGCCAGTTCTGTTTAATATCTTTATCAACGATCTGGTTGGGGACATTGAGTGCTCCCTCAGTAAGTTTGCAGCTGGGATGCCTCTCACATCATGTTAACTATCTCAAAGCTTGATGGTCTAGCACATGAGGTAAGATATTTCTAGATACGAAATAAGCTAATTTAGGCAGAAAGCTTTAAAAATATTTTTATTTTGCCACTGAAATCACAGAATGCAAAGAGCCATAACAGCAAAGAACTGGTGCACTACTCTGCTTGGATTGCACAATTTTTAAAAGCCTTCTGGTGTTGATATAGAATTAAACAGCCTTCCAGGGTGTGCAATATGTCACTCATACACTTTTGATTGAGTTTCTCAGTACTGCATATAAATCACAGTAAGTTCTTTCATATGCAGTTTTGTTTTTTCCAGTTTTCTTTCATGCAGTTGTTTTTAATGTTATAATCAATAGTTTAAATGCTTTTGCTTCTATTGCTCACTATTAACGGAATAATGAATCATATATTTGTCTTTAGGTATTACCTCATCTGTTACAAAACAAATGATGATCCTCCAGTCAGCCCAGAAACCTGTGCTGCCATCTTGGAAAAAGCCCACCTTGACAACTGGGTCCTTGGAAAAACTAAAGTAAGTTTTTAATATACTGTATCTGCATTACTGCAGTATGTCATTGTTAACTTAGTAAGCAATTTCTTTTCTCATCTGCTTGGTTGGGGTAGCTCTTGGTCTCTCCTGGTTTAAAAAACCTACTATTTGCTAGGTACTCTTCCCTGATACCTGGCTGAAAGCCTGACCCTGTAAAGTGTTAAAATACTGATCAGCTTTAGTGAGGCCACAGTGCAGGACAGGATGTGACAATGACACTGCTTGTATTTTCTTGCAAATAATGTGGTAGTAAGGATCCCAGTGAGCTTAGTCCAAGCTTTCTTAAGGAAAAGAAGTTATACTTCTTCCCTGGAGCAATCAGACTCACAAAACGGGAGGAAAAGATTTTGGCTTTCCAGCCAGAGGACTCTGTGGCAGACTTTGCTGAGCACTGGGGGAAGAGATAGCAGGATGACACCTTGTATGTGACATGAGGGAAAGACTTTATTATGAGAGAAACACTTTTCTGTTCCCATAATCTTGGGTTTGGTTCTAGCTCACTAGTCTTCTTCCCAGTGTGCCAGAGAGGGACACCCATCCACCCATCCCCACTTGGCAGATCTCAGGAAGTCTGCCAGAGAAAAGCATCAGACAAATACTGACCAGTCTCCCTATTTGCTAGTAGGTAGCAGAAGTGCCCAGGAAAGGATATGGATAGACAGAGAGGTGGATCCTAAACTATTTGAAATCACCTCAGTGTAGAAGTTCTTCTGAGACATCTTCCTGGACAGCTGGGACAGAAGCCATGAAGTTACCTCCTCCTCAACCTTTATTTCCCTCTGCTGTCTTAGTGAGGTTAATAGACAAGATGCAGCCAAAAGAAGCGTATCTTAAAATGTCAGATGTATAGCTTATGTTTACTTTAATTAGGCCTAACCTGCATCTGCACCAATGAGTGATCAAAGATTTTGTGCAAAATAAGTATAATTATTGTCTTAATTGTGCAGGCTTTTTCTACACATTTAATTTTATCCTATACACCAGGACGGTGTTTGTATCCTTTGCTAGACTACTTTTTCAGGGATTATATGAACTTCATGCTTGATAAAAGCAATTGTGTAAATAAACAATGCCTTAGATTTAAAATTGAAAAGCGCAGGAGTTGAAGGTTCCAGATTTGGATCATATTTATGTAACACACACCAGATTGGTGATGTTAGCAAAACTGTTAGCCTCATAGTTTTGAAAACAAAATTTTAGTTACAGACTGAAATTTTGCACTGGGACTTTAAAAGGTCTTCCCATCAAAACAGAATAAGCACCAACCGACAAAAGATGCTGAAGAGAAGTGGACCAATACCCCAAACAACCAAAATGCTATTTTTAACATGAATAATCCTTTGAGTGCTACAACTAAATAATCTGTTCATCATTTGAAACCAACTTGTAACTTTTGTTGACATTAAATGAATGAGTGAATACAGGACCTGGGAGGATAACTAAAACTTTTGCTTGTTTGCCTCCTCTTTTTAAGGTGTTTCTCAAATACTATCACGTGGAACAGCTAAATTTAATGCGGAAGGAGACTGTTGACATGATTATTTTGATTCAGTCTTGTGTCAGAGGGTGGCTGGTTTCAAGGAGATACAAAAAGATAAAGGAACAAAGGGAACAAAGTGCTATTAAAATACAGTCAGGTAATAGCTTTAAAACATTTACCATTTTGCTTAAAACTAGTGCATGTGTACAACTGATAAATGGATGTGCATGCTGGATGTGGATTTTGCAGTTTTCCTGCTGTTACATTTGACAAAATATGTTATATTTGGTGATATCTATTCTTATGAAGAAAAATTTCTTTTAACCAGGTTATGACAATCTTTTTACTGAAGTTATGTTTACCAATGTTAAATTTAAAAAGCAATTTTAACCATGGAAGGACATGATTGCACAGATAATATTGTTATTAATAATATTCTGGCATGCTCTGACAAGGTTGTATAATATAATAATGAAAATAAAATGTATTAAACACCATAGATAATAAGGCCAATTACACTATTGAGTGAGACATTAACTGACATTTTTAATACATTTCAAACATCTTATTTTACACTCTGATTCTCTCATGTTTTGTAGTCATTTCATTCATAAAAACTTCACTCACCAGAAACCAAAGGTTTTATGTAGATTTACTGCTTGTGCTTATTTGCCATTTTTTTGAAAGATAAAGCCTGCAAATTATTTATGAATATTTTAATGGAGGTCTGTAATTCCTTCTAGGCTTTTTTTTATTCTTACAGCTTTTTGTGGACCAAATGGATTATTTAATTTTTGACATCTCTTTTTAGCTTACAGAGGTTTTGTTGCTCGTAAAGAATACACAACTGCAAAACGCAATAAAAAAGTGGAAGAATATATTACTAGACTTCAAGCAAGTAAGTATTCTTCGCTTTTGTGGCTTTTAATGTGCTATCCATACACAACATGTTGACCCTAATTATTTGCTATTACCTAGCTACAATGATTGACAATGCTCATTTACACATTCTGAGGTATAATTTATCTATTATATATCTATATACAGTGCTTGAAACAGGTCCATTACCTGTACCTTGAAGTGACTTAGAGGCACTTTCCACAGCTGTGATGTGGGTGGGTTAAATGCCATAGCAAGGCTTTTCACCCCTAGTCTGATATATTTTAAGTATTACATCTGGTGTTGTTGAAGCCCCAGGTAACACTGCCTGCCTGTAATGTGTATGTGCGCTGTTGTGTTAGGACTAGGTTTTGTTACTTATCAGCAATAGTTATGTTTGAGAAGACTACAACCTGTAGTTTCACTCATATCTCTGACTATTTTTGCCATCACAGGGTCCAACCTAGCAAAACATTCCTTCTCTTCTGCAGCAATTAGCACCTTAGGCCCAGATGTATGCTATGTGACATCCCTTTTTCCTCCCTATATTTCTATCTATCTCTCCTGTGCCTGCAGAGATGCCCCCAAGCCACATGTAGTCAGGGCAGCTCTGAAATCAGCAGCAGTACAACTAGAGAGGTACAGGTCTGAAAACAGTTGGCATAAACCTAAACAGCACTTTTAGTAATTACAAAGGTGTCAACTCCAAATACAAGCTAATGCTGTCATTACCCAGGCTATCCAGCTTTAAACCACCTCAGATATGCCTTCATGAGTATGTACTGACACCAGTGCTGGTTTTAATCATTGTAAGATGCATCTGTTAATTGCACTGAATCAATGTTAGCATGTACTGAAGAGCATTTCATTGTAGTTGGTGGAACTTCATCAGTGTAGAAAGCAACATAAAACCAGGATAAAATCCAGTGATGTGCTAAAAATAAAGTTGTCAATTATATTAAGATATTTAACAAATACAAAAGTATGAATTCACCACTTTGCTCTGTTTGTTGATCTCCCCAGTCTCTACTTGTCCACCTTCTCTGTCCTGTATGCAGTTTCCTGTCAACATTTTTCAGTGCATACGAAGCCAGGACAAAATAGAAGTCCATTTTTACTTAGCTCTCTCATTTTTTTTAACCCACATTTATCTCCAAAGCAGCATAAAACTCCTCTTCCAGTTTGAAAACAAAGCCTTGAAAGCTATTATCTTATTACAATGTTCTCAGAAAACTTCAAAGGTGAACAGAATAAGTCTAAAAAGAACTTACTTAGCTTATATTGGCATGTCCATTGATAATGAAACTTGATTTGTTTCAATGTAACTCCTGATGAGTTGCTTTTGTATGAAAATGGAATAAGGATTGGCTCAGAAGTCCAAGAGACCCTAGAAGTATTCCAAGTGCTTTACAATTTGCACTTTGTAAGACCCTGTCAGACTGCAGTATAAAAACCAGTTGGGCCGCTTTCAGTAAATATTTTGGTTCCTTTACCCTATATCTAATTATCAAGATGTAATTTATGTCCCTTTTATACAGTGCTTCAGACACTGAACCACTGCATCTAGTGAAGCCCAAGTTGCTCTAAATTGTGAGTAGGAAATGCTGGAGCAAATGAAATGTATGAAATGTATGAAATGTAGCCCCAAGTTATATGAATGTGATAGAACAAACTGCTTATGCTCCCTTCCGATTCTTAACTGGGCTTGACCATTCTCTGTGATGCAGAACACTCTCAGCAGAGCTGGCATAAGAGTTCCCATGTCAGGTGATTTCAATACCTGAATCGTCTATTCTTATAGTCTTGATATTGCATTTGGAATTAGAGTTCAACAGACATATTGTGACAAAAAAACTGTTCTTTTTATTTTGCCAGGGATTAGCAGATTTGTGGTGAATCCCTGGAATTGCAGACTTGCCCACATCACAGCACTGTGGAGTCTTCTTATAGTTAGCAGAGCCTAGAGTTCAATTAATTTCACTCAAAGCCTCCAAGTGCTCAGCTTATTTGCCCCCATATTGGTATCCAGTATAATTTGAGATGTTTTGGGTTATCTTGCCTGGCCTCCACTGTATTTTCTCTCTCCAGAAAGTCCTGTCTTGTTTTATTCTTTCTGCCACCTCCCTGTAGATGCCTTGGCTATTCTGGAGCACTTCAAGATGATGCTACATAACTATGTGCCAGCAACTGCATGAAGTCCCTAGTGACTAGTCAGCACTACATGTCTCAAGGGAAAGCCATGTTTAAGTCTTTATTCATCCTGGTTCAGAGCAGAAACCTGAACGGGTGCCTCCCACAAATCACAAGTAGCGAGTACCCTTGTCACAGTGCACCTGGTTACTGTGGAGCTTAGCACATCTTTCATGCTGAGCTTTTTCATTTTGAATAATGAGTCTTTGCAAAAAGAGCATCAGCTAAGTCTTCTGTAGCTGCTGAGCTATAAAATTTAAGTTTCTCTCTGATGTAGTGAAGATTCAGCTAATTCCAATCCTGTGCCGGCAGAGAGCCTGGTAACCTCTATAGCCTGATAATCGAGCATTTCGCAGGGAAATGACTGAGTCAAATCAATTGCCTGAATCAGGCAAAACAGGTATATGAAACTAATCACATAGTGTTCTAGAGGCACTTCTATAGCACTATGCTTCTGCTTCATTTTGCATCTTCCTGTATTTTCTTTAGTCCAATAAAATACAAACAAAGAGCTTGTTTATATTCTCATGTAGAATGGGTACAACTTTCTGAAATCTCAAAAAAGTTTTGTGGGGCAGAATAATTTCAGATGAAAAATAATCATCATAGCCACCCCAGTCTGTATTTCCTTATTGATTTTGTGTAGTGCTGTTATCATTTGACTCTGAAATGTGTGGGACACCCATTGCTTGTTGCCTAAGGTTTTTTTATATTGCAATTTGTATCAGTTGCCAGAGGATACTTAATCAGGAAGAAGAGAAAAGAACTAGCTGAGACAAGAAACAAAGCAGCAGTAACAATTCAGTCTCACTACAGGGGATATAAGGAGAGGAAGACCTTCAAAAGGAGGAGGTAGTGTTATTTTCTGTCTCATGTCACTCAAATGTGTCCCTTTTCAGTAACTATACGAATGAAGAACAGCAACGTAAGCTAAAAATGGAGCAAATTAGGATTATTCTAGATATATATGCAGAAGTAATGTGCATTTATGTGGAGGTTTTTAATGTCAGTAACAAATTTCCTCATGTTTATAAGCCCAGGGAATAAAGTCATATTTAGGGGAAAGATCAACAATATTGTGTTTACCTGTTCTGTTAATGCAATCTGTGGATTAGTCTCATTTTGGAACTAGCTCATCATAAAAGCCGCTCAAGAAATAGGCATCTGCAAGGAACTGTTTGAGATAAGCATAGGTGATGACAGCGGGAACCCAGGCTCAGATCAAACAGCTAAATGTTAGGTGAGGTGAATCACATTCTGACTATCTCTGCAATGTGGTTGTAGTCCCAGTCTCTGAAATGGAGCTCACAGCACTTTGCTCATAACCACTGTTTTTTCAGTGATACCATTTAAGTAGGTGGAGACTAGTCCAGAGAGATGGAAATCAGTTGTGAAGAAACCCAGAGTCTTTCAGAGGGAAGGAACAGGTTGGCAGATTTCATCTAGCACTGAAGTTTTACTGATGGTAACAAAGAGAGTTTAGGGACTAGGTCTTTTAAATTTACCTGGACCTATGCCCGAGATCACTCTTTTTTCATTCTTAGTGTGACTTGAGGCAGTTTTCTTTCATGAATACAGTTAGGATTTTGTGTATTCATATATATTTGAAGTGCTAAAAAGTTTCTGCCTTATGGGTTTTTTTAACATTTAAATTACTTCTTTACTGTTTTATCAGCCCTCATGCAGCCTAGATTTTTCCCCTAGCAATTTTCTCTGAAGAGCTTAACAGGGATGTCCCTTTTTACTTCAAGAAATAATAATCATTAGAAAGACAGAGATTGGTTTGCTGTCTTTAATTCCAGCTGTATGCACTAAATCTTTCCCATGTTGCCATGTATCAAATTGCCTTTTAGGATACAAACACCACCAAAGGTAGTTGTAAAGTTGTCACTATCCTTCATCTCCTTCAGCTATAATTTTTGCCCAAAACTCTATTACATTCAGGGAATCTCTTAGAAAGAAACATGCTGAAAATGCAGCGTCTGTTAGTGAAAAGGAGAAGGATCAAGAACTTCAAGACAATGATGAAAGTCCTGCTGGAGTGAAGAGTGCCCTTCCTAAAACAGAAGAAGAAGCAGCTGTCATTGTCCAGAGCCATTACAGAGGCTACAGAGTCCGTAAAAAAAATAAGGAACAAGACAGAAAAATAGCAGAGGAAGAATTATCTGTTGTGGAATTCCTTGAAGCACAACTGCAGCCAGCTCAAAATGATACACTGGAAGAAACAGCAAATGAGGAGACTCAAGATGAAAATGAAGCTGATGCGGTTACTGACAGTGAGTGCTCGAGGTACTGTGATACCAAGAATGTACAGGAGCAGCAGAAAACATCGAATGAAGGAGAGGGAGCTTCTGTGAAGCAGAACCCTGCAATAGACCATGTTGGTGAAGGTAAAGAACAGGCCCCTTTTGAAGAGATGTCCAGGAAATCTTCTGTCAAAATCACAGCTGAACCTGGTCCCCAACAAGAACAAGACAATCAAGACATCCTCAGTGCAGATGGGCAAAATCAAGAATCTGCTGTGATCCAGCCCAGGACTGACAAGGATGCGGAAAGAAACCACCTGAAACATGAAGCAGTGATGCCTGTAGGATGTAAAGGAATTAGAAGAAGAGAGTCACTAAAAGGCTCATGGAAGCAATTTGAGGCAGAAAAACGAGGTTCAGAAGACAAAGAGAAGGCAGCAGTGGTTATTCAGAGCAGTTACCGAGTTTACAGAAGGAGGGGACAACTGAGAAAAGAAGGGAAACTGCCTTGCAAAAGTCAAGAGAAAACTGCAAAGGAGCCAACAGAAGTGGTGCACATTCAAAATAACAATCCTCAAACAACAAAAGATAGAGAAGGCACTGGTATAGAAGCTGAAGACTCTAAAACACTGAAGGGAGACTCAGAGAAAGATGCTTGTGATTTGGCAGCCTTTTCACGACAGGTAAGAAGCTTATAAGCTACATATGTTAGGCATAATACTCTGAGCAATGTCAGAATAGTGAAGTTATTTTACTGTCTTCAGTGGCACCAAAGTTTTATGAGACTGAGATTTTGTAATGAGTGTTCTATAAATATGCATATTTTGAGCTGCAAGAGAAAATACCCTTTTCAGAAAGAAGGGAAAGACAAATCTAAAACGCTAGCAAAAATTTATGTTGTTTTAACCTGGTTTAGGTTAAATGCAGAAGCTTTGCTTTTGTTTGTTGAAACGTACACTTACCATGCAAGGCCCTTAGTTCAGTATACTAGGGAAATGTCTCTGTAAATGAAACTTAAAAGCTGCCACGTCAATGTCAGGGACTCACACATGTGCACAGAAGTGTGCCTACAGCTGTAGAAGCTATTTTGCATCAGCAAAGCACCGTCTGCTCACATTTGTCAACCAATATGAAGTAGCTGCAGAAATGGGCTGCATTATGGAGTTTATGTCTTTTTTTTTTTCTGTTTTTCTTTTTTCTTTTTAATGAGGATAGGGACATAAGTGTGGAAGGGGCCTATAGTGCAGCAGCTGGAGCAATAACTTTTAAAATTCATTCTCTAGTCCACTATTTTACCTTTCATTATGTGGGAATGTAGATGCTTATTTATATAATAATGTAAAATCCTGTGTTATATTTTTTTATATTTTTCAGATATCAAAATTATCTGAAGACTACTTAGCATTGCAGCAAAAATTGAATGAAATGATATTGTCACACCAGCTGAGACCTGTGATGCTGTCCAAAGATAAGCAAGCTAATGGTCGACTTTCTTCTCATGTTTGTCAGTCAGGTAATGTTGACCTTACTGTTGGCAGAATTTTCATTTGTGCACGCAGAACTGTTAAGAAGCAACTCCTAGTCATGTTTTTAATGGCCAGGGAACTAGTAGATGAGTTAACTCTGACTTCTCATATAATTCAGCCTGTTCATTTTTGTACTAAGCCCCATATCAGTACATCTAGAACATAGTTTCCAGAGAAATATCCAGGCTCGGCTGGGATTTACATATTTGCTATTTTTCTAGTATTTTGCTTCAGTGCTGCTTAAGAGCCACCTAGACATAGTATCTCTAAAAATACTTTTATTTGGTAAAAATTCCACATTTGCTCTTTTTTACTCATATATTTCTGAACTGTCTGTGCTATTGGTAAGATATGGGACTATGTTTTAAAGGCAAAATATTTTTTTAGGTATTGCATTAAACAGTTTAGCAAAGTTTGTCACGTTTATGCTGAGTAAAGTTTTAGCTCTCCACAAATGCAAATGAGGCTATCAAAATAAAACTTCTACTCATGGTCGTGGGCATGTCCTTAAAATTACAAGTAAAGTTTTATTAATAATTGGCATCTATTTAATGCATACATTTAAGAGGACATTACCTCTGAAAATATGCTCCAAAGTTATTTATATTCCAGTTAATATAGGCAGTGGAGTTCTTAAAACGCAAGCACACTTGAAGCAGGTTAGGTGGCACCAGGAAGGAGAAACGGGAGAATAAAGTGGAAGACATGCGATTCAGAGCGTGCAGATCATTAAGACCCCGTGCCCTATGAAGAGGTCCACAGAGAGCCAACTGAGCTGCTCAGGACTCTTTGACTGGAATAGACAGAACAGGGATTTCTTCAGCCTGTCCCTTGGGCCACAGACGAGGAGGGAGCTCAGGGTAAATGTGGCAGATGACTGGGTAGGTCTCCATTTCTGCCATTCAGTGTCATTGCATTGCCTCTGGGGAAGATCCCTGCTCATGCCTACACAGATGTGATCAGATCTAGGACTTCCCAGAGCTAATTGTACAGTTTTCATTGTACCATTGTGGAATCACTTGTCATGTATGCTGACATTTCTTTCTGTTCCCATGACTGTGTTGAAGAGATCTTAAAAGTACTTCACCCCTACTTTGTAGTTCTTTCAAATGGGCAGAGTGCTAAACTGACTTAGTGTTTACAAGTTTAATAAGTCCAAATGTCGGGTACTTCATTTTGGACACAACAATCCCATGCATAGCTACAGACTGGGGACAGAGTGGCTGGAGAGTAGTCAGGCAGAAAGGGACCTGGGAGTGCTGGTGGACAGGAAGCTCAACATGAGCCAGCAGTGTGCCCAGGTGGGCAAGAAGGCCAATGGCATTCTGGTCTGCATCAGGAATAGTGTGGCGAGCAGGACCAGAGAAGTTATCGTCCCCCTGTACTCGGCACTGGTCAGGCCTCATCTTGAATATTGTGTACAGTTCTGGGCCCCCCAGTTTGAGAAAGATGTCAGGATGCTGGAGTGTGTTCAGAGGAGGGCAGCGAAGATGGTGAAGGGGCTGGAGCACAAGCCCTACAAGAAGTGACTGAGGGAGTTGGGACTGTTTAGTCTGAAGAAGAGGAGGCTCAGGGGAGACCTCATTGCTCTCTACAACTACCTAAAAGGAGGTTGTAGTCAGGCAGGGGTTGGTCTCTTCTCTCAGGGGACCAGTGACAGAACTAGAGGGCATAGACTCAAGCTTCATCAGGGAAAGTTTAGACTTGATGTTAGGAAAAAGTTCTTCACTGAAAGAGTGATCGGCCATTGGAATGGGCTACCCAGGGAGGTGGTGGAGTCGCAGACCCTGGAAGTGTTTAAGGGGAGATTGGATGATTCACTGAGTGTCATGGTTTAGATGATGGGTTGGTGTTAGTGTTGGTGTTGGTGTTAGTGTTGGTTATATGTTGGACTTAATGATCTCAGAGGTCTTTTCCAACCTTGTGATACTGTGATACTGTAACATCTAACCCTCTAAGTGTAAACTGTCTACCCTAGATAATCTATGTAGTTCAACCTGTTTCCAGTACCAAAGATGAAAGAGAGGACAGAAGTCAAATGGAAAACTAAGCGCTGTAATCTTTTATTAAAGACAGAGCAATGCTTCTGGTTGTCATTAATAGGTTTGTACTGAATTCTTTATTAAATATTGCTGATTTTTTAAATGAGAAACCTGAGGGATTAAAACTTCATGCTTTGGAAAATGTCTTGATTCTTACATATTTTCCTGCAGAAGCTAGCGAAGAGAGGTGGATAAAGGGAAAGGGATTACACAAACCCCTCTTTTATGAGTTAAAGATCTTACAGGAATGAAACAGGTGAAATTACATCAGTATGTTCATGCCATGTGCAAAATAGAGCAAAGTATACAGTTCCCATTGCTATAAATTGAAGTAGCTCTACAGGAGGCAAAAGGATGCGAGTTTGTCATCTGTGCATGCAACCCTTTTTAAAGTGGTGACCAGTCAGCCACTTCAGTTCCCTTTATCTCTGAAAATGTCCCTCTGCTTTAAATCTCTGTCATGTCATAACACAGTGTTCTTCCAATGGTAAAGCGCGTGAAAGTGCTGTGTTGTATCCTTTTGAACAAAAACATGAAAAATGTCATACATTTCTTTGAACCATGTGAAAATGCTTTTTAAGGCAAGACTGAAACTGTTATGCAGTTGCACAAGAGACCAAGTCTTTGGCCTCATTTTAATAAGCAGAAGATTTTTTTACATGCTAATGTGTGTTCTTAACAGGAGGATTTGTTTTCTTTATGTTGTCTGCAGACAAATGCCTGTATATGTGACATGACAGCACTTAGCTCTTTTGTGCCCCAGGCAAAACGTTTACAGAAATTCTGATGACTTACAAATCTCCCTTTTTTTCTTTTATTGATACAAAAATTGAATGTTTGCTATTTTGACTACATTTTGCAAAAACTGTCAGCAATAGCAATCACACCTTTAATATAGTAGAAAGTGTCAAAAAAAGAGTCCTAAATTCTCATTTTCATATACATTAAAACATATTTTGGGTTTTTTGCTCATTTGAAGAAAGCTCGTGCAGAATTTTTTGCAAAATATTTTTTTTCAAAATAAATATGGTGAACACAGTCTTTGGTTTTGATTGAATTGATGCAAGTTGGCATGTAGACCAGGTGAGTATGGAGCTCAGAAGAAGTTACTTTTTTCAAAAGTGAATGCATTTAAAATGAAACTGTGGGTGCTATTTGACTAAGAAGCTATGACTGACCTCACTACAGAGAAATGTGCCGCTAAAGCACAGGCCTGCTGAAGTTGTCCTACCGGATCTTAAATGCTGTAAAGCATGGGTTGGCCCCTTCTGTCTCAAACCAAACTAGCCCTTCCAGCCTGCTTACTGCTGCCCAGCTAGTCACTCACTTGAATGTTCTGCTTCAGTAAGTCAAACCACCCTCAAAACAGTCCTCATCTAGTTCTCATTGGAACTCATGTTTGCAATCTTTCTGTAGCCAACTTTCCCTTGACATAACCAGAAATATTACACTTCGAGCTGGGTCTGGCTCCTTGGCCCTTCTTGCTTAGCTGGTCTGAGTTGGGCAGCCATAGTTTGCATTTGCTGTGTTTTGTTATTGACCCAAGGGCCTCATACAACTTTTGTGGCTACTTGTGATAAATGTGACAAAGATTACTTTTGCCGGACATTGAACTTTAAAAAAGCAAGAAGGAAGGCTGACTGCACTTTAATCAAACAGTGTATTCTACCAGCCTTCTTGGCCATGATGTGAAGTTTTACTCTCTGTAAAACCATTTGACAGTGGGTGCCAGACTGAGCTGCTCACCTAGGATATGGAGCGATGGCAGTAGGGACCCAAGCCCTGATTTCTCACATCCCCACAGCTCTGTTTATAACTGCTAAGCAGTCCCTGAAATACCTTTCTTGGTGCAGAATGTGAACTTTCTTTTTCTACATTCAAATGTAACTCACGTGACAGGAAACCTGTTTCCTTTCTACCTATCACAGGGTGCACAGTGTACTGAAGGAAGTGAAAATGATGCATTAGTTTCCCAGCTTGCCTGTGAGCCAGTTGGAGCCTAAGCATACAGAGCTCAATCACAAAGCTGTTTATCTTAAGAAGATACTTTTCATAGCAAACATGATCCAACTAGATGTAGAGAATATTTAAGTAAAAACAGGCCTGTGTTCAGTTCATTTAGGTTGTTCTGTCTACAAGGCAGGACTTACCAGCATTCTGGATATCGGACTGTGTGCAATATAGCGAGATAACTACATAAAAAAAAAAAAATACTTGAGGTGATGTACTGCAGACTATCATGCTAAAGTGAAGCAGGTAAATGTGGTGAATTAAATGTCTATTAAACAGGGAGGAGCCTTCCTATCTTTTTCCCTACATTCTGTGTTACAATACAATTTATACACAAAAATTTACAGGATATGCTTTTACTTCAGGTTTCCCTCTAGGGCTCCCTTTGCTGTCCTATTCTTATGAAGGTAATGATTATTGAGCTTTAGCTGTTCTTTAAATCATGTAGTATTTACCTGTTAGTAATTACTCTGATCGTTCACATTTATTTACACTTCTTTCTCAGCTTCTCTAGTTTTATATGTCATTTTAAAGCTATAACGTGAATTGTATTTCATAACTGTATGCCAGATAGGAATATTTATCCACCTTCATCTGTGGGTAGGTGACTGTTGTTCAGTTTGAGAATTTACTGGCTCCTTTGATAAAATATTTTATTGCATTGCTACCCACAGAAGAGGAGGAACTGTGGGGCAGCTGGATGGCATACTATGATAAATGCTGAGATTTTCAAAACCATTTATTTTAATAAAAATGCAAAGCATGCAAGTTAAAGAACATAAGGGCAGAAAAGTTAAATGAATCTTAAATCCACAAGCTTAAGTTGTTCTTAAATCAATTTATTTGTATTTATAAAAATGCATAAAGCAAGTTGCACAAGGTTCCAGGAATTAGCAATATTCCCTGTGGCCTGAATTTCTGAATAGGTTATATTTACTTGCTAAATGCATTCAGCTAAATATAATGGCTGCATCCCAGGAATGCACCTTTGGACTGCTAGTGAGCAGTGGGTTACAGTGATGTCAGAATAGATGCACAAATAGCCACTGTTGAATTTTCTGAGGTCAAAGCCTGGAGTGAGGGGAATTTGATCATTATGGGAGCAAATTTTTCCTTTTTCTCCAGATGAATAATGGTGCCTATCCTTCTAAGTACTAAATCTCAGGAACATAATTTTCTATATTTAGAATGAAATTCACGTGGTACAAGAAACTCCAATGCAGCTGAGTATCTTTTCAGCTATACAAATCAGTGAGACGGGCAGGGTTTTCATCCAGGATTCCTCCTACTGTAGATTGCCGCTGCATTATTTGAATTGGTTCTGTGGGCAACCTTTGCAAAGAAAAGTGAGCCCATGTAGCACGGGTTGTGCAGAGCAGTATTCACTGAGTGGTCTTTCTTTGTGAGTGAGAAGCCAGTCAGGGAGGACTGAGGCATGGGACCAGAGAAAAGCAGTACTACCGTCAAGTGCTTCTGCTGTTTGGTCATTCTCATCTACTGGAGTGGCCCTTTGGACAACATGCAGCCAGGACACAGATCTTTGGTGGGAGCTGGTCAGATCCATGCAGAGCAGAAGAGCTGGGAGGTCACAGAAGTGGAGTGCTGCCACTGTCATTAAACAACCTCTCCAAAATAGCAATAATACCAGGTCACAAGACTCTCTAAAACGAGAGAATTAGTGTCAGCCAGAGAATGAAACCATTTCCCTCAGTGGGGCTAGCAGGACTTAGGCACAAGAGATCAAACACTCTCAGCTCATGCTGGGTGCAATAAGAAAGTTCTCAGTCTCTTGCAGTTCCTAGTTCTAGGTCTGTGCCAGAATAACCCCTCTGTTTTTTCCAGATTGCTTAGCATTGGCACCCATCAACAGTAATTTCCAAATCTGGCTGTGGTAAATGTCCCATGAATAAACAATACCTAAAAATTACTAACCAGAATGTTAAAGATCTGTGCTTTTCTATCTGCAAATCCCAAACGTGAGTAATTACATCCTCATACTGTGTATGATTAGGACAGTAAAGAGGTATATACATAAATGTTGTAAGCAGTAATAGCTGTTCACTTCTCATGATCAAGTCCTGGGATTCCAGTTACTATATTTGCATTTTTTCTGATTACTTCCAAGTCCCTCTACAAATCCCGCACAATTACTGCTCTTGCTCTTGTTTTTCTTCCTGCTTTATTCAGAGCCTGGCTTTATAATTCCTGTCCCCCTAAGATGTGGAACAGAACTGCATCAAACATGTAACATTTCACTTAAATGACTTGAAGAGGAGTTTATCTGTTTCTCCAGGTGGCCTAATAAATAGAAACCTTTCATCACTTAGATGCTTATCACAGCTGTAACCACACTATTTCTCCAGTCTTCAGTATAAGATCTGTTGTAAGTCATACGTTAATTTACATTAGCATCCATGGATGTTGATTCATCAAGATCATTGTCTTCCAGGCTTATCATTGTATGTCAGAATGTGCAGACACAGTTCAACCTAAAGGGCTGTTGATACTGACTCATCTTTATTCAAGGGTTTCTTGCTCATATTTGAATGTTTCAAGCACATGCAGCTCTCTGCAGTTTCTGTAGTTTGTGATGGTGTTCAGGATACACATTCATTAAATAAGCTAGTCCAAAAATTCATTGTCCCTTTTCTTTTTTTTTTTACTATCTTTGGAGCTTTCAGTGAGGACTAAGTAGTAATACTAAGTAGTAATGCCTTATAAGTCAACACCGTAGAGCTGAAGAGTATGTGTGCAACTTAAGCAGAACCTTTCAGGTAGTGTTAAACGAGCTAGGTGAGGTACTGATTAGGAATAAGGAGTTTTCCACAGATTTTCTAAACTTTCTTTACTGTTACCTGGCAGCCACACTGTTCACACATATTTGTTGACTCTTAACTCTGTAATTCGTTCATTCTCATGGAGAATGACTTTAACATATATTAAACTTTCCATCATCGCTTGATCAAATCTATGTTTCAGGTTTGGGCAGCAGAGAGATATAACATCCTAGGCATAGATTATAGCATGGCTGACATTCACTGTTAAGGTTCAAAAGCAAAGCATCCGTGTCACAAAAGCAAAACCTCTTTCTTTTTACTAATTGAGTACTGACTGCATGCACTTAAGCAGTTCAAGGAAAATCCTTCTTCCTTTTAACTTATCCAACTCATCTTCTTGTTTGCAAAACATTTAAAAATAAATGTTTATGCAGCATCAAATGTTTAAGTTTCCAGTTTGTCTGAAGCATTGCTTCTAAGGAATGGGAATGTGTCACAACACTGACAGCACCTATGCAGGTAGATGTAACTGTAGGGTACAGGCTGGCTGCAGAGATGCGAGTCTCAGCACAGTCCTTCAGTTGAGCTCCTTAGCAGTGAGGATCACTAACCAGGACATAGCCTTAAGCCAGTCCCAGTGTCTTGCTTTGTAAATCTCAATTACCCTTCTATAGGGTAGGAATGATAGCGCCAACCTGACATTTCCAAAGTGCTTCGACAGCTACAGTTGTGAATATTTTTGTATCACTGTTGTAATGTGTCTATTTAAATGTTTGTTAGATAGAAAGCATGATTTCCTTTTAACATAAAAAGCACCCAGCCAGATCTTGCTAGAGATACCTGAAGTCTTAAGGGAAAATAGGCTATGAGGTATTTTGCTATGGGAGAGACTGAGCCTCAATAAAAACCTTTTCTTTGTAATGGACTCAGGAAGCAATGTAATTGGCCTATTAATAAGTGAATTATTTTACTTCTTTCTGCTTCATTGCCTGCTGCAGAAAGGTATAGGCCATCTGGAAAACAAGCACATCGAACTCACCATTTATCAGGCTTTGGTATCTAATTTGCCTTCCACCTTTAACTCTAGTAAGGAAATGATTTCTGGAATTATCAGCAACTAATGAAAAAGAAAATTTTACTTTGTGCAGTGAGTTACCCAATACAAGCACATCAGCTTTACTTCAGTAGCAATGAACACGCAAATCTAAGGTGCAGAAGGAAATCACAGGTTCACTTTCTGGTAAAATATAGAAAGCTAAAAACTCATCAAACTATTTTTTACTTACTGTGTAATCTGGAGACAAAACTCAGAATTCCATTTTAAGCCCTCTATGTAATTTTAAAAAGAAACAATGGAGATCCAAGCTTAGACAGCCGCCTGCCCCAGCATGGTATTTCTGTCCCCTCAGTTCTTTTGCATACCTCATACACAGGTACAATGCAGGAGTGCAGGAGCCAAGATCAGAAGCTATTTTGTACCTTATCATTGTCACAGTGATGTTTTTTGAATGTAAGAGGAGTCCTCTTTGCAGAGCACATATGCAAGTAGTATACAAGTAATCTCAGTTGGAATAATTGTTATCTAGGATACAACAACATTTGACAGTGATGAATTAAATAACGTAATAGTATAAATAGTAAAGAATTCTTAGGGGACAATAAAAAAGCTTAGGTATTTTCCTTGGGATTTTCCTAAAGCCCCCGATTTGGCTTCATTTTCTTTTACCAGATTTTCATGCAGTCATGATCTTTGACACAATTTTTTAATATGTCCTACTGACAGGGGGTTGGGTGTTTCTTTTGAACTACACTGAATTTTAAGGTGTGTTTTTAAACCTATTTTTTCCAATTAAAGCTCCTGTTGTGTTTAAAAATAAGACAGGGAAGATATGCCTCTACTCTGTCACAAATGGAAACTCAAATAACTGCAGGTGGCCCATTTGAAATGCATCAGGGTAACAACAGCTCATGTAAGAGCAGTCAGGCCTGCTATACCTATTCAAATCAAAGAATGTAATTCATATTTAATACAGGTTAGTGAAATGAATTTATTTCATCTAAATTTCATTGTTTAACATGAATTATCTGTACCCCGACTTAGAAAAACACCATTGTTCTTTTAAGTGCAAAATGTTAAAAGATACTTGTTCATTCATTAAATGAGAAGCAGGTCTGCATTTCAGGTAAGAAGCTAAAATAATAAACATAATAATTATCTACCTACAATTTAAATCAACATTATTCATCCTGCCTCCTCTGTATACCCATGACCTTTACAAGCCTTTATTTATCACACATAACAAAAAACTTACACAGCTAATTTTGCAAGAGTCAACACTGATATATTACTCATCATTTCTCATTTTAAATGGTTGTGCCACCTCCATAGTTAAAAATATGTCTGATGTATGTTTTTATCTTGTAAAAGGGTTTCTGATGGTCATTAGAGAACAAAATACATTCTTCCTTCCAAATGTAGTTAGCACATTGGGGTTATAGAGTTAAACTCACTTCATGTGATAGACAACTAGATCAGCAGAACACCCTTCAATAATTCATTGGCAGTAGTTCCTCATTCCACCCTCTCACCATATTCATTAATGAGTAAGGAGATGTTTTTAATTATGGACTATCTTCTGAATACTTCTGTGATGGGACAAGGACAATTTAAGACCTCACTGGATGATGCCATACAAGTAGACACATGGTTCAACATGCCTAGACCTTATCCTGTGGTTTCATTCATTGCCCTATATGTGTCCCTATGACCCATCTCTAGCATAGGTGTTCTGCTGTTCATCATCGTGAAGGAATTGCTATAGCCCTCTATTAACTTTACCTGTAGCTGAAGGTGAATGTAAGGTGATCATGCTCACCATGCTGTACATTTGTTATTCCTCAGCCACCCAGAGTCAGTTCTGTGGTCTCAGAACCTATAAGTCTATGAACCCTTAGCAATCCTGTATCTTAGCACTGTTAAGAGTTGTCTATAGATTTTTAACAAGCAAATACCCAAGACATTTGTCTAGTTCCCCATGTGCCAGACGATATACCCACAAGTCATTATCTAACTCTGAGTTTGGAAACTGACAGAGGACATCAGTTCCATTTTGTGTTAAAATTTTGATTTTGTTTCCATGAGAATGAAAACATTTTTTTGCATGTTTGCAGAAAGTTTTTGTAGAAGTAGATCAGGAGTGCACTAAACTAGATTACACTGAATGCAATGGACATGGTCACACTGTGTTGCTCAGTGGTGCATGATTTGGCTTGAAACACAACAGCCTCAGCAGGAGACCTTGGGGAAAATCTACACTGTAATGATGTGAAAGACTAACCTCTGAATCAGAGGTCTAATGCTAGTTCCCTCATTCAGCACCTTAATGATTGACTTGAGTCTGAAAAGCTATCATCCCTGCCACCCAGGTCCCTGTTACGATATGGTAGCCTTCCATGGCTGTTACCCTTCAGAGTCTTTTTTTGAACGTGGAGCATCAGCCCTTTTCAGAAAGAGAAGCCTGTGCCAGGCAGACTACTGGATTGTTCCAGCCTGACGTTCAATACGTGGCATGCGTCTTTGTGGCAGAGAGGACTCAAACGAATAAACTCATTCCCCTTTCCAGTCCAGTCATGGAAATGTCCCTAACAAACAGTTGTTTTGTTCTATGAAGAAATAAACATTGTTATCTTGCTTTTTTTACAGTTGCATCCAAAGTAGAAGGCTCTCGGCCAATGCAGAGACCCCCAAGGAGGCCACGGAAACCCAAGACATTAAATAATCCAGACGACTCCAGCTACTACACTCTAATACATGTGAGTTTAGCAAGCTTTTGTGGGCTAACACTGCCAGATAATTCCCACCTAAACTTTTTTCCTAATTGCTTGATTCCCTGTGTTCCTTTCTAGTAAAACATGAAAGCTGTGGCCTGCTGAAAGGAGGCAAGCCACAAACCATATTTCAAACTAGATTTGAAATTATTAAGGTTTGTGTCCCCAGGTGAGGCCAATTGTTAGTTTTGTACCTAAATACATACATTCAGTGTGTGCATAAGCAGCATTTTCACTTTCAAACCTAAATTAAGTGCCGGTCTCAGTAGTTTCTTTGTCAGTCACGAGAGAGAAACTTGTTCATTGAGAGAGCTATTTTGAGTGTATAAATTAGTGCTTGATCTTGCAGAGAAAGCAAATATTAAAATAGACTGTATTAGTATGCACACTGTAACTTCCTTTACAAATGTGTCAGATTCTGATTATGAAGGAATTGGCAACTACCAGCAGCTCAGGAGACTAATGGATTTGAGTGTCTCTATATATAGGCTTTGGTCCAAGTTCAGATACCAAGGGCTGCTTTCCACTTCTGACTTCATTGCCCTTAAATATAGGAAAACAGGCAAGAAAGTAGGCAGAAAGAGAGAAAATGTAAAAGCAGCTCTGAAAGCAGTTCCAAAAAAAAAGCAATTAAATTCATTTGCTCGAGGTGCCCGTATCTTAGTGATCTATTTTAAGAGCCGGTGAGAGCCCAGCTAATAAACTAATGGTAGCAATTGCTTCTCCTTTCAACAGAAGGTGTCACGAGGGCCTTAAGGGAGAGTTGTGTCTGGCATACCAAAAAAGACAAATACGGCTAAGTTTTATCATGGGAGGTTTGAAATAACACAGCTTTGGAACAGTGATATTCTGAAAATAAATTATATTCTTAAAAATAAATTGGCATGTAAGAATAAGGTTTGTTTTGTGAAAGCAAGATCGGTGGAAATCAGTGAAGGACAGAAATGAAAGGCATTACACTGAATTCTGTATTAGGAAATTTCTGAGGTGAAGTGTAATTCTGAAGTAAACGCATACTTAGAAAGCCAAGACTATACAGTCAGGCATATAGTATTTTCTGAAAGCTAATTTGTTATGGGGCCAGCTCCGTATCAGAAAACAACCATTGTATCAGTGCAAACAAAACCTGCAGTAATGCTGGGGAATTTTTAAACAAATACTTAGCAGCAGCTTTTCAAGGTATTAATCCATGTTACCTCCAATTAATTGTATTTTTAAAGGCCATGAAAAAAAGAGAAGCCTCTCTTCCTAACACTGGTGATGGAAAGGTTCAGTGTAAAATTCAGTGAAGCTTAGAAAGGAGACCCACTAGTTCTTGAATTCCTAGACCTTGGGCAAGTCATTGAGCCCTAACTCGAGGGTAGCCAGCTATTCCAACTATCATGAATTTTCTACCTTATTAAAAGTATCTGTGACCTGCAGGTATTCACAGATGATTAGCAAGCCTATATCACCTGAAAGAGAAGGCACACAATAGGAGCGTATGTTTTTAAATATTTCCTCTGTCTTCTGCAAAAACAGATATTTTTCTCACAGCATGTTACATATATTACTTAGATACCGTCCTTTCTCACTCATCTTCTTGCATATCAAATGAGCTAAATTGGTACACAGATATAAATCATAAAAACATAGATAGCCCATTGTTCATACAAGGCACTAAAAGTTTATTTTGAGGGTTTATTTCTTTACATCAGCCTATCATTTAGACATTGGTTTTTGCATTTACCTGCATAGGAAGCGTCTGTCCATCAGGATTTCTGGTTTTCAATGACTTTTCAGTGGTACAATTCATTAATTCTAATGATTCTTCACTCATTTGCAAGAAACACAATGAAGACCAAAACTAAGATCATCTGCACTTAAAAATACTGCTTTTGAAGTGTGATTCTTTAGATCCTGCAGCATAGCATTGTTTTGGCTGTAGGGACATAAATCTATTAGAGATCAGAAATTTTTCACATTCCCTATAAATATCTTCCTCTCTGTATTTCTGCGCATTTTGTATCCTAAAGGTGCTTTTGCCATCTAGTATACTGCTTTTTAATGTCTGTTTTGTTCTACTAAAACTGGTGACAAGACTGCCTTGACATTAATAGGAAGAAGATTGTGCGTGCTCCCTCTGTGATGCCTGCATTCATGGAAATTCTCATGGCATCACAGTAAATATGTCTCAGTGACAGTGTTGTCAACTTCATTTAAATAACTATAGATATCTCAAAGTTTTACATCTCATTTTTCTGTCCTAATTGTAATTACTTTAGCTTTTTTTCACAGTATGGCAACTGAAATTTGGGAGTAACAATGCTAATCCTTCTCATTTTCAAAGGTTCCGAAGAGAGATTTTTACTGGGGCAGTTGCTCAGCAAACTAGATTCTCTGTATTTTCTTTAATGAAAAATATACAATACTCTCCTACGCAATGTATTGCTGAATTGTATCTTTGCATAAGCTTTCCTTTTAGTGTTTTTTAATGACTTTGTATTTTCTTAGAAATCAATACAAGACGAAAAAAGGAAACCAAGAAAAGAAAGGTAATTATTTTCATTATCTCATTATTGTCATTTTAATAGTCTAGAAATAGTTCCTAGCTGTACTTCAACCAGAAGAATAAAGTATTTAAAAGCATGGCGATTTGGAGATTGACACAGGGAGAACATCATATAGAAAGTTAAAGTATGCAATTTTCAGTGAAAAAAATCCATTATAGAATTCAGTCATTCAGTTCTACTACAGCGTGGCCCTTTACCATGGCAACACAAGCACAATAATAAGTTAAGATAAGGTCCACATCAAAGATAGTTCTGACACAGAAAATAATTGAAGGTGTTTAAAATTCCAGCCAAAGCCAATGAGTAACCACTTCTTTTTGGTTAGCAAAAATACAAAGACTGCTAAAATTCTCTCCCCCCCAAAAAAATCATTGTTTAGAAATAAATCATAAAAAATTAAAACAGAAGTTATTACTAACACGTAAAGAAGAACGATTATTGAAATTTCAACCATAATTCTTTACTTCACAGTGTAACTAACCTATTTTGATGGATCTCTGCATAAATAAAGGAAGCAATAGTTACATTCTGCTCTCCTGGTATCTTAGATCCTTACATGTGTTGTAGGCCTGATTCACAGCTCCTAATATGCATCATAGCTTTATTTTATCTGCGTTTCTAAAGTTTTTTTGTTGCTTCCCTTTGACATTGCTGTGGCACTACAGCATGCTTGCTATGGTAGCCTGGCCATAGATGCAGTATGAATGGGCTTTTAGCACTCTCCTTGGCCAAGGCTGCAGAATACAAACTATGGATCTAAAACATCTAAGAGGAAATTACATAACATTATATGCACATAATATGTGCTCACAGCATCTAGCTTCATTCAACAACAGTTTAAATTGCACTTGATTATGCCACTACTTAAAGGATTCACTTAATACCCATGTCCCCTGTGCCAGGTCTGTTACAGCTCTTTTTCTGATGTCATTTGGCTGCTGAAAAAAAATCATATCTATTGTTGTCTCCTGGTTAGCAAAAAAAAATAAAAAAATCCAAATCTAGTGTTTTCTCTCATCTGGCTTAAGTTAGGTTTCACTCATCTTAAATCTAGTTAACCAGTTCCATGACTGCATCTTCTTTCAGGTGCTGACTCTGTATTAACAGAACATAGCAATTGAAATCAATGAGTTATCTCTGGTTTCTACCAATGTGAGAATTGAATTCTGAAAGGACATTTTTTTTCAGGTTGCTTTCAGGATATTATTTTTTCCCTAGCCATTCCTAATTAGATGTTCAGATTGGTGTTTTCTGTACATATGATATCTTGGATACCATTCATCTAACAAAATAACAAAAATCAGCATTATTGACACCAATATCTGAAGTAGTTGCTTTAGACTCTCTTCTTATACTAAGAAAAAAATAGTTATCTTTAGGAAAATTATTCATCTTTTCCTCAAAGAGTTATCTAAAATAGTTTAGATGAATTATACCATAAAAATGTCTCTCCATTGAGTATAATGGCAAACCCAAACAATTTCAGTCACATTTGTCTGTTTTATGAATATTTAAAAGTACCTAGCATTTCAAAATTCTCAGTATCTGCACTGTACAGCAGTCACATTTCAGAGACTAATGTATTGAGCTTATATATATTTTTCCTCAGATCCTCAACTCATAAATACCACTTAATAATGATACTTTGTTGCCTTATTTTTGAGTGTTGAACATAATGTTGAAAAGTGAAACTGTTAACTTATTGTACTTATTTATTGACAGTCTGAGCAAAGTGCTAGATTTAGATATCTACTACCATGAAATTTCATCTGCTGATTCCACCACAAAGGACAGCAGTCCTACCACCAGAAAGAAGAGACACCCAGCCGAGCGCAGGACTTCTATTTTAAGAGCTACTGAGCGGTAATTCATACAAGATAAGAATATGAAAAAAAAAAGTTGCATATCCTTGTTCAAACGATTCATAAAAGGAAAGATATGCTTTCAAATTAGACATAAATCTAATTTTTTATTCATGAAATCTTGCCAAATTAACTTGTAAAACACATAGCTGAGAATTTCTCATCTTTATGCAGCAGGGACAAATGTTAGTATGATGGGTGTTCAGCCTGCCTGCTAGTTTTTGGTTTCCCAAGTGCCAGATGAGATGGACAGACATCTGCTATAAATCTCTGATCTAGAATCAAATTAGACTAAAGCAGAACCTAAAATTGTATTTCTGACTCAATCTGGCTTAAAGTAGGGTGGATGTGCACAGAACTTTCAGCTTGCTTTCTGCAGAGGAGGCACCAGCTTGACTACCTCCTTTTCCTGCAGTCCTGTGTCACCAAGTGTGTTTATAGCCTGTGGTGGACTCCGCCAAGGTGGACAGCCTGGAGAAAAACCTTGAAAGGAGAGTTTTCTTGACCTCTTCTCTTCCTACATAGACTTCATAGAGGGCAACTTCTGCTAGGCTAAGGAAATTGATACTGTCATTCTTGGCAATGCACCCACACACGTTGCAGGTGCAAATACTTATTTATGTGGTTTTATGTATTTGTATATTCTTGTGTCTTCATCTAAGAAAAACTTGGAAAATAGCTAGGTCAAAGGCATAAGAGAAACACTAAGCCTGGGATGACTGCTAAATTTGAAAATGTATGCATTCTAATAGATAAAATGTTTGTAGAAAATTTGGTGCCCCTTATTTATTTTATTTTTTGGCATTTTTCAGGTAGGATCTGAAGCAATTTTAGTAAGGTGTTGTTAAGGCATGAAATTAAAAATAATAATTTCAGGGAATTACTATATAGTTTACATCCCTTGGAAAATGTTGCATCTCTTGGGTGGTTAATTACACCAAATCTGTCATCCTGAGGTCTGGTTTAGATGAATGAGAATTTTGCCGCTGAGCTTACTAAAAGGAATTTCTTGCCTTTGTGTGCTGCTCTGGTTGCATCCTGATTAGCCACTGTGAAAAAACATCCATGTAACTTTTAAATTTATGCTGTTACCTCTGAGGGCAGATGAATGCAATTCATAAACATTTCTGCACATCATAATCCCTCAAATGGGGGTCACATGGATCTGAAGACTACACAGCCATTTCAATCTACTAAAATGAAGCACTGAATATTTTTTTACTTTGCAGTTTACGTTCAACACTGGTATTGGGCCAGTAGGCTACGTCCTTCATGCAGAACACTACAAATGCTTGTATTTATTTCAGAGTATATTTCAAAGTAAATATACTTTTTAAATAACTGAGTTTTATTTTTAATGTTGCTCCATGGCAACATCTGTTGCCAGGTCACCATTTCAGCCTGTCAGAGGTGGCTTCCAAAATGTATCTTGTAGTCTGAAAAAAAAATAAAATGAGATTAACACTTAGAGTGAGCTCCACAGGCAGGTTAAAAACAGAGCAAACAAATTTACGCCAACTGAAAATCTAGTTCAATAACCATCAGGCAAATGCTGCTACAAAGCATCCCCATGTTCTCAGCATTGTTATGTCCTCTTATTATGTCCCCTTTGTAGGAAAACATGTTGTACTTCTGTGTTTAGTATATAATTTGTTTGTTCTGAGGTGCCTGCTTTATTCGGCACGAGAAGAGGCCTAGCAAAGTCAGTTGATTTTTTTCTTCTTTTATTTTTTCTCTCGAGGGTGGAGGTTAAGCAGTCGATTAGGAGTGTTTGCCAAAGTAAATGTTTTGACTTTAATTTCTAAAACACTTCTTCGCTTAATCCCTAGGTCGAGGCTTACAGAAACCCCCCTGGAAGAGCGTAAAACCGAAGATAATCCCTATGACTACAGACGACTACTGCGGAAGACCTCACAGCGCCGGCGCCTTATCCAGCAGTTCTAGCTGCTGCGGCTGTTCCTGCTGCCATTTGGCTTTTATTAGCATAATCTTTTTTATCATTTTATACCATGTGCTTCCTTTTGTTTTTTTTAAATCTCCACTGTTTCAAGTTTACAACTCGTGTGTTCATGTGAATATGAATTACTGTAGTTTACAGCCCAAAACCATTGCAAAGGGACACTGTCAGTCACATATCATATACTTTAAAAAAAAATAATATAAAAAACAGTTTTCTTTCAGATACCATTGCTACATCTTAAAATTATTAGACATTAATCAGCTTAAATCTAGTTTACCTTCCTAAATGCATAGTTCTTTGTATTTTGCATTCCAATTAAAATACATAATTTCATTTATAGTTCCCTAGTTAAGCTTTCAAATTCCCATAGACACCTTCAGAAAACCTTAATTATTGTTTCTAATAAATTGTTTTACAGGAAAAAAAAAAAAAACAAGAACACTATAGGGGAATTGCTGCTCATTTTGGGTTTACAATGCCTAAATTTTGGGATGAACTGTTCGTGGCAAGTGTCCCTCTAATGAAAACAAGCATAAATTATTAATTGGATAGCATACTATGACAGTGTATTTAATTATTAACTTTACTGTAAAGCTAGTAGCCAGTTTTAAAGGTCAATATTGTGTGTATAATCTTTATGTTGGAGATGTTAATTTATGAGAAGTGTATCCAGCCCTCTCCTCTGCCTCTGAGCTTTGTGACCAAGTGATGAACTTCTAATTGTGTTTGCTTTGTTCTCCTTTGCATTAGATTTTTAGGAATCTCAGTCTCTGGGGTGCCAAGAAAGGAATAGCAATAGGCTCTCTAGATGATTACTGACTAAATGTAATGATCACTCTTAATCAGTTCCACTAGAAATTAAGCGGAGATAAAAGCAATAGCCACCGTGTTCAATTTTTCCTCCAATTTCTTATTCAAAAGTCCTTATTTCACAGAAACCACACAGATAATTGCTGTGCTTCCTTTCAGGATTCATAATTGCATGTTCCCAGCTGCAAAGCAAGAGAAAGCGGATTTCCTGATGCCAGTATGAAAGCCTGATCCTGCTCCCTTGCTTAGCTCTCCTAAATACCTCGATTGGTGGCAGCAACGAGCCACAGGGCTCGGTTTCTGTCTGCTCAGTTTCTGTCTGTTCCCCCCTACCCCTACACACTTGGCCCTTTCCCCAGAGACGGTAACCATCGCTCCCTGATCTGTAACTAGTTATAAGGCCAGATTAAAATTTGCTGCAATGCAAAGTTTTCGATAAATTGTGTAAATTTTAAAATCTGTTTTGAAGTTGCTTTTTCGTGTATTATTAAAATGGTAAAGTAAATAAAAAAAACGCGCAAGGCAGTGATACGGTTGGTTGTGTCTGAAGGAACACGCAGAACTGACAGAGGACTGTGGACTGGGGCACGAGCGAGAAAGAGAGAGAGCCTGTGTTATCGCCTACATTTCTTTATAGCCAATGTGATCACGAAACTGGAAGAGATATGTTATTTCAGAGATGCCTCGGCTGGTTTTCTTTTACTTCCCACCAGAGCAGCGTTGAAAAACATCAAGACATTGCTCTGAGATTTCGGGGGTGCAGTCCTAGCACACATGTGGGTGAATGGACAGAGCCAGGAGAGATAGCCTTGTGCAAGCACAGCCTGGGATCCCCCAGCGCCTGCTGCCAGGAGCAATGAGAGGTCTGGGTGACCAGTGACCAAACCCTGGCCTGGCATGGCCTCACCTGCCTCCCTCCTTGGGCTGGGGCTTGAAATCCCTCTTGTGCGGGAGAGGAGGCAGCCGCGGCACTTGGGAAGGGGGAATTTCTCCTGCTTCTACGGGGAAACGGCTGGGTGGAAGGGGGGGGGGGGGGGGGGGGAGCTTTGGTGCCTTCTGAAACTACATCGGGAAGGGGAAACGGTTGTTTTCCTCCTCCTCCAGCCTGGCTCCGAGCCCTTCTACCTGCCGCGGGCTTTCCATTCTGGGGGGGTTGAAGGGAGACCTTGGGAGCATCCTGGGAGCGCCAGGACCAGGGCAGGGAGGCGCAGGAGCCACGGGCCGCCCCCTGGCCTGGCTCTGCCTGCAGACACCCCCGGGACACCCGTCGGGCCGGGTCCCTACGGAGACGCTGCTGGCGGAGGTGCCCGCGCCAGGGTTCAAGCGGCTCCCGCTCCTCCCTGCTGCTTCCGGGCTGGGCAGGGGGGTCCTGGCTAAACTCCCGCGCGGGGGGCGGGAGGAGCTGTCCCTTCCCCGCCCCGGGGCTGCCCCGCTGCTCCGCGCTTGCGGCAGAGGCTGTGCTGCTCACAGCCGCAGGGGTGCCCTGATGGTGCGGCGAGAGGCGCGGGGGATTTCTCGGCGTTTCGCGTCTCGCAGGATTGGGGACTTATCCCCTTAGACCCAGGAACTGGTGTCCCAGACCTCCGCGCGGGGCACCGGGCAAGACTGCCTTCTTCCCCTCCGCTCAGCACTCAGCGCGGCGGAGCCGTCGGTGGGCTGAGGGAGGCACAAAGCACCTCGCTCGCCTGCACCCGCGAGGCAGCAGCACCCCCAAGGCCGGCTGCCCCTAGGGCTCGCAGCTGCCCCGAGATCCATCCCCACCCAGCTTCTCCTTCAAGTGCAAGAGTGCGGGACGCCTCCCCTAGCCCCCGCGGCGCCGCCCGCCCCGTCCCAGCCAGGGGGTCAGCAGCCGCTGCAACTCGGCTCGGGGCGCCCATCGAAGCGTCTCCCACCCCCGCGTGCCCGGAGCGCCCCCGCCCCTCGGCTGCCGACGCCTGGCGGAGACGCGCGCACTTACACACCCGCACGCTCGCACTCCCGCACACTCGGTCGGGCCGCCGGGGCTGCAGCTCGCCGCTCCTCGCCCGTCATGGCAAGCCCCGGCTCCGGCTTCTGGCCCTTCGGCGCCGAGGATGGCTCCGCAGCCGCTGGGAGCCCCGGCACAGGTAGGGATGGGGCGCCGAGCAGCCGCGCGGGACCGGCCCGACGGAGCTGCGGAGCCGTCGCGGCAGCGCTGCCCGCTCGTCCCAGAGCCCGGCGAGGCGGCTCGGCCGGCGAGACCGGGGACGGTTCTGAACCCGGCCGGTCAGGGCCTCCCGGCCCCCGCCCATCGCCATGGACCCTCTGCTCCGTTTTCTCTTGCAGCCAAAGCCTGGTGTCAAGTCGCCCAGAAGTTCACGGGAGGGATCGGGAACAAACTCTGCGGTAAGGGCAGGGATGCCCCGGCAGCCCGCGGAGCGCTGGCGGGCGGCCGCGGCCCCTGCCCTGGGGTGGGGGCGGGAGGGACGGGGACTGATGCCGCGGTGCTGAGCCCATGTGTCCATGTCAAGCCCTGCTCTACGGAGATGCCGAGAAGCCCGTGGACCCCGGCGCCAGGGCCGCCCCGGCGGCAGCGGAGCCGCGGCCAGCCTGCACCTGCGACAAAAAGCCCTGCGGTTGCCCGAAAGCAGAGGTGAATTACGCCTTTCTGCACTCAACAGGTAACGGCGCTCCCGGACCTCGCCGCGTTCCTGAAAGTGGCAAAAAAAACCCGGGTTCTGTTGGGAAATCGACTGTGCCTGCGGTGCTCCGCGCCCCCGGCCCCTCCTGCCCTCTTCTCACACTCGCCGGTTCAAACCCCAAACGCCACACAAAAACAAGACCACGGGGGAAAAAGCAATAAAATCCCAGCGTGGTGGAGCCCGCAGGTTGCTCTTTCTAAGGAATACTGACAGCGGCGACCTTCTTGTTGAAGTCCCTGCGGTGTAATTAAGGTTTGAGGGGAGGAGGGAGAAAGAGAGCTCTCTTACTGGTTTGTTTTAATTCAGGGTATTTTTGCACTTCATCTTCTCAGACCTTGGAGGTAGTAGCTCCAGCGCTAAGCAGCCTCTCGTAGGAACGGGCTGGCGAGAAACTCTCCCGTTGGCGCGGCGAGCGCTGCCCTCCCGGCCCCGCCGCTCCCCTCCGATCGGGTTACCCAAATTAGGGGGGATCCACTGCAGCCCGGCTCTGTCCGAGCTATCGCACTCCGGTTTAAATAAAAGATGTCGGTGTGTGCGCTGAGACACCGCGCGGCAGCGCCGCGGAAAAAGGCGTTAAATCGTCAACAAGTTCTTTGCATTGGAGAGTCACAATGGAGGTATTTTATTGCAAGGCAAATGGGCGTTTTCAGAGACCTTCTTGTAGCATTCGGTTCCCAGTCTTTCTTTGTCCTGAGATTCGTTTTCCTTTTTTTCTTTATTCCATGCTCTCTCTTACTGTCTTAAAAAATTGGTCTGAAATATACAGGGGGGGAAAGTGTGATGGTTTAGATAGGAAATTAAAACTTAACTGTGTGTCTCAGAACATTCTGTAAAATACAGTCTTACCAATTTGCTTATTAAATGAAAATAAAATCTGTTTTTATTGAACACAATGAAAAGACTTCATAAGTGTAAATAGGAGAAGCCTTTGTGCAAAATCTGTGGTCATAAAACGAACTTTTCATTTCTCTGTTCCCAGATCTTCTGCCGGCATGCAATGGAGAAGTAACAACTGTGTCTTTCCTACAAGATGTTGTGGACATTTTACTTCAGTATGTGGTGAAAAGTTTTGATAGATCAACAAAAGTTATTGATTTCCATTACCCAAATGAGCTGCTCCAGGAATATAACTGGGAACTGGCAGAGCAGCCACAGACCTTGGAAGAAATTTTATTAAACTGCAGAACAACTCTGAAGTATGCAATTAAAACAGGTAATAGCAGTACTCATTTTTTACCTGTATGGTCTCGTCTATTGATTCAAGGTGTCATTTCATTTTATCTCGAAACGTTAAGACTTGAAGCAGTGACTGTGCTTTGTCAGTTCCAAGCAATTTCTAGCCAAGACAGAAATCGTTTCCCTAAGTGATAAAATACTCCAGCAGCCCCGTCTTCGTGGCTGGCAGTGCCTCCTCGCACGCCCTTTCCGATGTAAAATTAACGCTGCTCTTCGTTGGAGTTGCAGACTGTGCCACTGAGCAGCCTTTTCACCACCTTCGCGTCTTTCCTCCCTTTCTTTTCATCCATTCCACGGGCGGTGGCCCGGGGATTGCCCCCTGCTCCCTGGGGGGCAGCCAGAACGGGAGGAAGCGGGGATCAGCCCGTTTGGCAGCCGAAATGGCAATAAACATCCTGTACCTGGGGCTCTGAGCGGCTGTTTGCCATGCCTCTCCCTTCACCTGCGGGGCGTAAAAATAAGAGAATTCGGCAGAATTCCCTATGGGAGTATTCGGGAGTTTTTTCCGAATTTAGGCTCAAGCAGTTAAAACAAAGCCCAAATTGTTTTAGTAGCCTTTTGTTGTTGTTTGTCTCTGGAAGGGCAGAGACGACTTGACTCCTGCCTGTCTGGGTCCACGCCCCCGGTGGTCGTGTCCCCATGAAGGGGCGGGAGCGGGGGTCTCACTCGCGGTGCGGGGGAGAGCCCCTCGGCTCCACATAGGGGGCCACCTCAAATAAACGGCGGCAGAGCGGACAAAAAGCAGGGCTGCAATTACGGCTGTGGTTGAGAAATAATGGGGGGTGCCGGGAGCTCTTAGTGGGAATTTGAATTACTGAGAAATTGCTTAAAAATAAATGCGTAGCAATTACTGAAGGAAACAAAAGGCTGATGTGTAGGTAGAGGTGGAAGCAAAGAACAGGTTTTGTCACCTTTTGGGAACAGAACAGACTGAGCCCAGTAAAGATTGCGGGGATCTGTGTAATTCTCCTCGTTTAGAAGTGGAAAAGGCTGGCTGAATGGTTTTAATGCACGAGTCGGGTGCTGTCAAAACGCCTATAAAATATTGGAATAAATAGTTAGAAAAATGATGTCCATAGGAACAAAGTCGATCAGTCCAATGATCCGTGTGATGTGTCTGGGTAGGGCATTAGGGAACGTGTTTTCACATAATACTGTGAAACACAGGATCTGTGAATCTAGGAAATAGAAAAATAGGGTTTCTTAAGCAATTTTTGTTAATCTTTTTTTTGTTATGCATCCAAAAAAGACCCTTTAAAACAAGGTTGCCATTTGTCTTCCTCCACATAAATATCTGAAGCTTTCCCTTCTTGGCATTTTTTGTTTATATTTGTGAAAATGGTGTTTTCAAGGTCAGCGGACCAGTGCTCAGGGGTTATGCGAGATGTGGTAGCGTGGTGGAGTTCGCGCATGGGGCTAGGGGAGTGCAGAGCCACCTCGCTCGGCTTCCGCCAGTCCTCAGCATCCCAGGGGGCCTCCCCAGCCTGAAGGGCTCACAAAACATGCCGGATTTACACCCAGAGCCCTTCGGCATGAGTTTCAGAGCAAAACGCTTGAATCACCTTCAGAGAAAGGACAGTGTGGTTGGGGGACTGACTCTGCTGCTGCTGCAGGAGCCTTTCAGACATGGACCCTCCTGGACTGGGAGGGGTGAGCTTGGCTGCAGGGGCCAGAGAGGCAGATTGGAAAATAAATTATGTGTCTTAGATTAGCCTCACAGCTGGATCCTCAGTCCCAGCACTGATTGCCGGTTGGGATTTGAGGAGTCGAATGGCTGATCTTTTTGCCGAGGGGGAGTGGGATGCTCCCAAGCGTTGTCTGTGTGCCACGTCTCTCTGGGGTACCCAGGGAAGCCACACTCTGCTTTCTGCCCTCTTAACCAGCTCCCAGCATCTACCCCAGTGAGAATTTCAGCTCAGAAAATATAAAAGTTGGCATTTGCCAATGCAAGGAAAGATGTGAAATTCGGTTCCCATGCAATTCTTGCAGGGAAAATTGAAATGTGAGCTTTTGAAAATGGCTTGCAAACCCCAAGAAGGGTGTGAAGAGGTGGCACTCGTCCAGCCTTTCTCCTGGCAGCTCCTGATGCCAATATCAGGCAGTATGTGTGGTGGGACTGTGAGAAAGGCCAAACATAGTGCTGCTGTGACTACCTTCATTTGTGCTGTCCAGCTTTGCCCAGCCCTTGCCGTTGCTTCTTTGTGAAGGTTGCAGAGGCTGCATGTTAATGATAGAGCAAATCTGTGCCTGAAAGCAAGCTCAAGCAGGAGTGTGTTTGAAAGGGCTTTGCGTGGGCTGAAGACATGTCCTTGGCAGGGAAAGTCTGTCCCTGGCTGTCTTAGTGCCTCAGCCCTGGCTCTTGCCCATCATCTCCCAATTTACTCTGGGATATGCGTAAACATGTTGTATATTGCTAAACCAACCAGCGAGCAGTAATCTACTATTTTCACATCTCTTCCTTTCTTGCACATTGTCAGTCTCTTCTCCAGTCACCTCTTTGTTTGGTGACAGCCACCACAAAGGATTTGCGTTTCAGGCAGACGCTCCCTGGGTAGTGATTTTTGAGCATCTCTTGCAAACTCTTTTTACCTGGCTGGTGGAGCCTGTATTTTAAAGCAAAGCCACAATTTTCTGTGGCTGTCTAGCTGAGGGAAGAGATCTTGCTCACGTATTAGGGTGTCACGTGGATGGACAGACCCTTGCAGCTGAGGCTGAGTTCAGATTGGGGCATTATATTTGCTGCCATTGCGTGTCGAAGCCGCCTTGCAGAAGGCAAGGGCACCGGGTGGAGGGGGCCATGTTACAGGTGTGGGCACTGGGACTCTGCCAGCAACCGTGCCAGCAGCAGCAGCTCCTGCTCTCCCTATACTTAGGAGAGAGCACAACACTGTTTTCCCACTGCCAGCGGTACAGCTGCCCTGACCCCTGCATGCAAGCAGCCCTGTTCCCAAAGCAGGAGGCGTGCTGTGAGGTTTCCTTGAAGAAACAAGCAGTGACAACTAGGCTGTGGCCTGGGGCTGGGTACAGGGCTGACGGAGAGCCACCGAGACACTGCGGCTGCAAATATGTATTCTGCTATTCCCAGCTTTTCAGTGTGGATTTATTTCCAGGGCAGGAATTTATCTGGCCTCTTTGAGACTTCCTGAGGCCCAGATTCACCAAATGCTTTCAGCTCCTGCTTTTCTATTGCTTCCCGGCTGAATTTGGGAACCCACTCAGAGCCTGACTGTGGGATTGAACCCAAACTATAAATACTGACATCTCTCTCTAAAACCCATCATCAAGGGAAGGTGCAGATCTCTGCAGTCAGAGCCTCTGGCACAGGATTGCTGTGGCTTTGGCAGTGGTGGTCGGGTGCACGTGTGCTCCAGGCCCACTTACCCTACTTGTGGGTGTGCAGAGCAGGGGCCAGATCCTGCTCATCCTATTGGATCTCTGCGGTGTCCCGCAGTTCCTGAGGGTCTTTGGCCACCTGTCTTGGGTGGTGTGGGCATGGGGAAGGGGGCAGTTCCTGTCTCTCGCGGAGGGGACTTGCTGCAAAACGCAGTCAGGCTGGATGGCAGTGGCATGAGGTTTGTCTCAGGTTAAGGGTGCAGAGCTGAATTTTGTGTGTATGTGTCCCCCAACCCCTTGTCCCCTCCTCTGGTCTGCCTGCACAGCCCAGTTGCTCTGCCTTTGTGTGTGTGATGTGGAAGCCAGGGAGCAATTCCCTGTGTTGTTCTGCCGGCAATGTGTCCGTGCCTGATAAGAATCCTTTGGAGACTGAAGATGATTTTTTTCTTGGTGCTAGGCCTGCATTTCCTCCATCATCTTGCTCTATCTTTTGTTTTCTGTGAAGGCAATAACAGTATGTCATCTGGGGATCAGGACAGGTGTTTTCCAAGCAGAGACTGCTGTCTTTTGAGGCGATGGCGTTTAAGTAATTGTAAAGCATCTGTAATTTGTATCAGTAATTATGACACTTAATAGGGGCTTGCTTGCAGGGAGCAAGTATTAAAAACTGAGTTTTAATGGTTCTTGGGTTTAATGGCTCTAGGCACATTTTTAGAAAAAATCTTTAAGAGGATTTTATAAAAAAAAATCAGGAGCCAATTAGTTTAACCAGGTAAATGGACTCTGAGCTCATTGAGTATATTCTTCCACATGGTTTTGCTGGGACAACAGTGCTGGTTTTCATGGGATTTGTTTAAAATTTAAATTGTGAGCAGCCAAGCTATTTGTAATTGCACTCTGACAGGGAAGAAATGACAAGAACCGCCACCTTCCCTGCCATCTTCATACAATCATCAGCCTTTGAGTCATGTGCAGAGCAGTCACCAAAATGGTCCATTTTCTCATTTCATCCTGTCTATTATAATCATTAGCCATTCATCACTGATGTTCTGTGTAGTGGCGAGCTTTTCAGATGGTGTCTCGTGCGTGCCTTTCAAACCTAGCCAGGCAAAAACACATCCAGTGGCAACATGTGACACACTAACGGGAGCAAACAGCTATTTTTGTAAGGCAGCAATGTGCTGATTTTCAGGGCATATTGAGAGGATAATAGGGAATGTTGGAATTCATTATTCTGCCTTTAGAGTAATTACTCTGATTTTACTAAGTTTGGAATGAGAAAGAAGATAAATCCTGCCTTTTCCCAGACATGTATTTATTGCTGTTTGCTTTCTTTCATACCTTGAAAGCACTTCCTTCTCTATAGAAATCTGGATGTAAATATACTGTTCAGCACTGAATAGTTTCATTCAGAGTCATCAGCCTTTTGATAATATTTTCTATCTCATGCAGGGCACCCTAGATATTTTAATCAACTTTCAACTGGATTGGACATGGTTGGATTGGCAGCAGACTGGCTGACATCAGCAGCAAATACTAATATGTAAGTAGATTTTTTTTCTGTAACAATATGTAATAGGATTTTACAGTTATACTCTAGAATATTAGCTGCTGTAGCTGAATGAAAGAAAGAGTACTTTTATGTTAAGGTTGCTGGAAAAAAAAATGATTGTTGGCTTTTTAAATGGTTGTTACAGCTATTTACATGAAGATTTTACACGTTGTCCTGTAGAGTGTCTTCTATAAAATTTCATTATATTAATATGATGTTGGCTTTGTTACCCCCCAAAAACTATATATATAAAAAAAAATACTTTAGCGTTTTGCATGCCTATATATATAAAATGGAAGGTGTGCTAAGTGAAAAGTTGCATTCATTTAGAGGGTTTATGTACAGTCTATACTCATAGCAGTTAGAGCTGTTTCTTTCTGTGAGAAAGAGGTGTAGAATTTAAAGTGTGGGCTTTTTTCATTTTGGAGCTAAGAAGCATTTTTGTGCACTTACTTAGCTTGTGCACTGTCTTCTTGTCTAGGAAGGGACAGCTGAAGTGTATGCTTCTAGACAAGCACACAGGTTTTTGCAAGGCAAAGGATTGGCTCTGTCCAGCAGCTCTTCAAGGCAAAGCCTTTGAGCCTAGAAGAGATGGGCAAGGTTTATTTCACTAAAATGGCTGCAAGTAGTCTCAGTGCTCTAAGCGTTTCTCTTTATAGATATTTGACATTGAATCAGAGGGAAGATTATCAAAAATATTGTAAACTCTACCCAGTGCAAGATAAGAGTATATTGTGACTATAATGTAATGTAATATTGGAAAAAGATGTGTTAGTGTTTTAGATGAAAGCATTAAATATGCACATTGCTACGTTTCAGGTTCACCTATGAAATTGCTCCAGTGTTTGTACTTTTGGAATATGTCACACTAAGGAAAATGAGAGAGATGATTGGCTGGCCAGGGGGCTGTGGCGATGGGATATTTTCACCTGGTACATGATATTTCAAGCTTTCTTTATTTTTCAGACTATGCTGTATGGCATCCCCAGTAGTTAAAAGTAAACATAATTAAATATGCATGTTCAAGAGGATACTTGCTAATAACCACCAGTGGCCTCTTTGAGATAAAGTATTGCATGTTTATGAATTTTAGGGATGTGATTATGAGGATTTGTTTGAGTAAATTGCACTGCGTTATGAGCAGCTGTAATGGCACATGGGAAACATAATCAGAAGAGACATTTGCCTTGTAGTTTTGCTTTACCCTCACTTTTTATGGATTACATGAAATAGAAAGGTTGTTGTATTAGTGATGGAGGGGAGAAATACAACAATACTCTCTATCACTGCGGGGGAAATTGTAGCAGAAAGGGAAAGATGTAACATCCCTTTAAGTAATTTTAGTGGAGTCAGAATGATCTTGCCAACATTATGATATGCAGTTAGCTTTCCCTGTGCAAGCTGGCCTGTTGAGCTCAGTGGGGGTACTTGGGTGGCTGGTTAATCTGAGCACTTAAAGACTCAGAAGCCTGGTTCTTCAGGGACAGTCAATAATGCAAAAAATAAGTGTGATTAACTGTAGAGAAATCATTGACTCTAACAAACACTACATTGTTAAGGCTTTTTTTTTTTTAATCATTCCACTTAGTCTTTTGCTTTATACTTTGTGTCATCTCCTGCCTTACTCTGGAATTTCATTGCTATCATTGGCCTATCTGTCTCACCAAATTGCAAAGAAAAAAATCAGAAGAATTTGCTTTAAACATAGCATTTTGGCCTGTCAAAAGAGAATAGTCTTATAACTGTTGGGGAGGAAGCCATTCTGGAAAGAAAGTTCATTGACCTAATAGAGAGAGAAAGAGTTTTTGGACTAAGTGAAGGAAAGGCTTCAAGTGATAGCTGAACATCCTAAGTTGTTCTTCTGAGGGCATGAATGGTATAGTTCATGCTGTGCAGAAGATGAGGCAAGACTCATCTTCAGTTTTTCACATCTGAAAGCACACATGGGAAGTGGTGCAGGAGTTTTGTACTGGGCCTTTCCACACAGGGGGAGAAAAAGATGAGAAGAAGTTGCATTACTTCTTGTTGAGTCCTTGTTTAAAAGCACAAAGAGCAAAAGCTCTGACAGCTTTTGCTGTAGTACTTAGAGGTCATGACCTCTATCACACCAAGCAGCTTCTAAATATGTGCCAGGACGAAAGATTTACAAACTGGACAGTGGTTGGTTACTGTCTAGTCCCTGGGCTGACACAGTACAGCTTAGATCTTCGATTCCTCACCTTGTAGGCTTGAGCTGCAATAGCCTGTAGCCTAAGAGGGCAGAGAAGAACAGTAGCAATGCTGCTCCATCAGGTCTGGTGGGCAAAATCTGGTCTGGATGTGGGCAGCAGGTGGGGATGAAAAGCTCAGTACGTGTGCTAGATCTGCCCAAGTCTAGCAAACTGTTCTTGAGATAGCGTGAGTGAGGGAAGATGAATGCCTCAGGAGGAAATGCACTCCCTCTCATGACAGCCTGACCTGGGACCAGGGTGTTGCTAGTATGTCAGATACTGGAGCTCACTCCATCTAGCTGATATCTGTGCGGGCACGGGCTCTTAGACACACACGTACCTGTCCTGACCGTTGGCAGTGCTGCCTTCCTCTCATTCTTTCTTTCGCTGCAGTTTCTGCTTTGTGCAGACTACATCTTTGTAATTAACTCTCTTAAGGCAGCAGTGTCTACTGTGAGGGTTCTGCTTTTCTAGGCAATAATCAAAATAATTTCTATGCTGTCTTCTCATTTCAAACTGTCACAGCTTCTGCTGAAGACCTTACTGTTGTGAAGAAAAGGTTCTTGCTCTCTCCTTTCTCTGGAATGAAATATACAATATGCAAAGCATAGAAGTCTGATTAGGTTCTCCAAATTCTGTAGGTGTGTTTTGTTACCTGCAATTAACTGTGGATGTAAACATAGCTGCAAAATTAAAGGCAGAATGCAGACATTAATGAGCTTAAGGTTACATGGCTAGGTAATAAATACTAATAGGAAAGCCTGATATTGAAGAAAAGTAATTTCTTCATTCTTTTGACACTGAGCCAATGACTTTGGACAAGATACGCCAAATTTCTTCAACTTGAACATCTTAGTTCAGTCATCTAAATCATCAACAGCAACAATTACATGACATCTGCTTTTTTTTAGGGATAGGTACACAAGCATTTCCTGTTAATCTCTTCATTTCTTGTTTTGTCATTTGTGGAAAGAAGTGTAGAAATAATGTTCATACCTCTCAGAAGAAAAAGCGTGATCTGCACTGAGCCCCATGCCATTAATGCCATCCCTATGTGTCATTTCCCTTGGATTCACAGGAGGACCAGTGTGGTCAGGGAAAGCCCAGAGCAGGAGCAGTCTCTCTGCAAGAGGAGAGCTAGGACACTAATTGTAAATCAAAAGCACAATTTCTGTGGGCTGTGGAACAGTATATATCTCCAGTGGGATAAATACAAATATTACAAAAATCAAAACTGTTAAATTTGCCAGAACATATACCGTGCTAGTGTAATCTTGCTGCTTTCAGCAGAGCTACTTTATCTACTTAAAGGGTAGATCTTGTTTTGTCTCACTTTGGCTGTCCAAGCATTGGGTATCTACCCTGGGCTAGTTACAGCAATTCCCATATATTCAAGGGAGAGAAGTAGATATGCTTGCAGGGCAAATCATCCCGCCTGCTGCAAGCAGTATGAGCTGAACCATCTTCTGGAGATGCCTGTCTTGTGCTCTTCACTCCATTTTTAGGTGAATGAAAGTTGGGTTAGTGGAACTCTACCTCATCTGCACTCTGACCTCTTCACTTAAAAGACTAAAACCATGATCAGTATACACCTGTATATATACGGGATAAAAATGATGGAATTTATGTATACATGTCAGTGTGTGTGTGTTTATGTGCATACATAAGTAAAAGTACTCGGACTGTTCCTCAGGTTCTGCATTATATTCCCATAGTGCTCATGCAGCATTAATGTATAACCATATGTTCAACTATAGATGTAGAGTCTCATTTGATAAAATTTTAGCAAGGAAAAATAAAGTGCTTATTTTTAATTAATACATTTGTATTTGAAATATGAGAACAGCGTACTGTAGAACTGTTGTTTTATACTCATCTTGAAGTGGATAAAATACCCATCTTGAACTGGGTATTTTAAGTCAATGAATGCGAGTGGTTTTAAGGGTAGTGTTAGGAACATCTAACCTTTTCCCCTCTTTCCCATCAGAGGACAAATAAAAAGAAAAATATTTGTTAGACTAGCTCTTTTTCCTTTCTCTTCCTTCCCATCACTCCAGTTATTCAGGAGATGGTTGGAACATGCTACATGGGTCTCTTCAGAGCTGGAGCATGAAACAGCACCCTGATTTTGGGAAGGGAGAGCACTCCTTAGGTTGCGTTTGGAAGCCGCTTAGGAAGTTGCTTTGTGGTGGCTTTGGTTTGGGAAGTGAAACAGAGAGGGGTTTACATGATGATGATGTATGGAAAGATAAGATGGGGGACTACAGGAGAAATGGTAACAAAAATGTGGACGAAAGTCAACCCGCATAATTTTTTGAAACAGTATTTTTGTATGAATTGTTAAGTTAGGTGTAGTGGATTCTGTTATTACACAACCCAACTGTGAGGAGCATCAGGAAGAAGAATCTGCCCTTAGGCAGGAACATTAACCTTAGCGTTAGAAAAACTGTAAGAAAAACTGTAGCAAGACTTGTCATTTGTTCTGCAATAATATTACAATGCATAGAAAAAGTAACAGTATGTTACTGTGGACTCCAGGTGGTGCCATATCTAACATGTATGCTATGTTGATTGCACGTTTCAAGATGTTCCCAGAAGTTAAAGAAAAAGGAATGGCAGCTATTCCCAGACTGGTTGCCTTCACATCAGAACATGTATGTGTTTCATTTTTTTTCCTATCTGTTGCTTTTGCTTGTATGATTGTATGATGAAGAAAATAAGTGAACAGCAATTTGTAGCCAACTGCCTTCGTTTGTGTTGTTTCTTGACTGGAAATAAAAAAATGCGAAGAGATTGGCTTTTTAATACATACAAAGATGAGCTGTGCTGTAAACCTGCTTTTTCTGTGACTGAAAACCAGGGAGAGCAGAATCTACATGCCACTGCTATTTTTTTTCTCTCATTTGTGTGTGTATAAATGTCTATGTTAATGGAAAGGACCACATAAAACAGTGGGAGCTTAGCATCGGGCTTCTGCACTTTTCTGCCAGGAGTGTTTTGTTCAGGTCACGCTGAGGGTACAGAAAATCACTGTGAATTAAAATGTTTCTAGCTGAAACCACTCCTACGCATTATTTAATGCATGTGATAACATAGGTGAAGACTGTAGTACAGAAATGCTCTGTGTGTGTACAGCAGAGCAGCTGTACATTGGGAACTAGGCTTTGCTGTGTGTTCCAGTCTGTGAGCAAATGCTTCAGCACACCAGGGTCCATCACAGGCACTGGTGGGATCTGGCAGTGCAGGAAGGGAGGGGAGGTGAGCATGGCAGAAATCAAAGTGGTCCTTATGGGGGAAATGCTGACTGTTTTGCTGTTTGAACAACCATTCAGAAGTCACGCTTGCGTCAGTATCGTTGGGGTTGTTCTGGGTTTATGGCCATTTAAACCTCCTTGCACCTTATAGTGGAAAACGTGTATGCAGGAGGAAAAGAAAGGGTTATAGTAAGGATGGGCTGTGAACTCTCTTCTGGTTTCAAGATCCCCTTCTAAATTTTTCTCTAACTGTTTGGGACTGGTCGGAAATGACTCTTTATGGCTGGAGCTCAGCAAGATGCCACCCATGTTAGGTGACAGCATCTTCCTGGCCATCTTTTTTGACTTGTCAGAGAATGTGTTTCCTTTCTGTTTAAGTGTGGAGAGCAAATTGTCCTAAATCCTGATCAGAGTTGGCTGTAAGGAAATCCCTCTGAGGATAACTTTCATAGCAGTAGGATGAGAAGCAATATGCAGGTGTGGGCTCCATGTTGCAAAATAACTGTCCCCAAAGCAGTCAGAGGGAAGAATATTCAACAAATGAGTAGCAGCTCTCCAAAGTTGGCTCTACAACTAGAAATGTATTATTCATGTGGAAGTTATAGACTTAATACTTCTTGCAAATAAGGTTAAACATGATTATTTTAAATAAAAAAAATTGCTATTAATCATTAGAGGATTTCATTGTATTCATAGCAATGGAATGTTAAACAATGAGCCAAATTATGCTATCAGTCTCAGAATAATGAAGTGGACCTTGATAATTGTGTTTTCATGCCAGGGAAGAAGCGGTTACCTTAGCAAATTAAACATTCCAAAATCAAACATGCTAGCAAAACCATAGAGCAGAATCTGAAATCCATTACTTTTAAAAAGTATCTTGAAATGGCAGTTTTGTCTCTTCCTCAGTTAAGTTTTTTTATCAAGTGTGTAATGGCACATCTTTTACCTTAACCGTAGTTAGGGAATGATGCGATGCTCTGTGAAGGTAGGACCCGTTAACCTTTAATTGCCTAAAGGATATGGGATTGGAGTTTAACCCTCAAAATAGCAGAAGCTGTTGCAGGAGTTGCAGGGGCCTAGAAGTAAAATCCCTTTTTAGATAGAAAACTTCATGCAGAACTTGAATAGACACTAAGATACGAGAATGTCATGTGTCTCATTTAGCAGGTAATGCTGATCTTATACTTATTTCTAGCTTCCCTAGTCTGATTCTGGTTTCTCTCAGCTACAGTTGGATATTCTGGTAAGATAACAGCTGTGGAACAGTCTATTAATGAGATACTGTAATTTCCCCATACTCTGCACATGTGGCATGATAGTAAATAAAGCTTGACATTATATATGTTTATAACTTAAGAAGTTTTTTTTCTCCAAATTTCCAGTCAGAAGCAAAGATTCAAATATCGACAATTCTCATACAAGAATTTTGGCATCACAGACCAGACTCTATTTTCACTTCTATTAATCCAGAGCTTCCATTGCTACAAATGAATGAAGTTACTCCACAATTGCCACCAATATTATTGCAATCAGAATCCGGACTCAATCTGATGCCATGATAGGTTCAGTTGCCAGTAGGGGAGAAGGGAAAGGAGGAGCGATTCGCAGCCCCTAAGTAGTTCCCTTCCTAATTTTAGGAGTGCTTCATGGTGCTAATTTAGGAACCTCACTCTCCGCACAATCAGTGAAGAGAGGCACCTCTGGAGGCAAATTCGGAGCATCCAAATTAGGAACCTAAATATTCCTTAATTTGGATGTTCTAAATCACCTCTGGGAGGGATTCACCTAGTTCTGTGCATTGAACTTAACACAGAGATCATCCTCCTGACGTACGCAACCTACATTAGATGCCTAAATTAGGTTATATGTCTGTTCCAATCATGCACGTTCCCAATAATCAGATCTTCCCTGAGGTGTTTAGTAGGACCATGACTTATCTCTCACTCTGTTTCTGTTTGTTTATGTTTCACCAGTGATGGTGAAGTACACTATAACTTCTCAGGTTGGTCTTGGCCCAGGTATAATTTCACTGAGATGCACTTGCTTAGTAATTAATTCAATCCATTGTGTTCACTGGTGCGTTACCAGTGGTTCTTAAATCTGCACTGGTGCAGGAGCAGACTGATGACCTTCAGGGTGGCTGTTCTGGACTGCATGTGACGCAAGAGACCTTGCCTCGGAGGAGTAAAAGTGATGGATGACAGTTATAAAAACTTATTTTAGTCTATTGTTTCAAACACAATGAAAAATCTAAAGCAAAGGCCTCTTCCTTTGTACCAGTGCATCATGTTTAGGCTGCTTCGAGTGTTCAGCTGTGCATATCCCTTTTTCAGTGTGGAGAAAGCAACTGAAAGAGAGAGCTGCTTTCTCAAGAGTGTTTTCATTGATACATTTGTCTATAAGGCAAGTCCTGTTTAATTTTAACCCATTCCCTGTTGTGATTTTGATGTTGCTAGCACTTTCTTTGACAGCATCCAGCTGTAGCTGGGAATAGCATGGATCAGGGATCACCTCTAGCAGGCGAGAAGTACAAAGTCATTATACTCTGAGGAGGAAAGGGGTTCAGAGGGAAGAAGTTTACCTGTAGAGAAAGAGCCGGGTCCAGGTTAAAAAACAGTCCTTGGCCTTTTTATTTCATAGTGTGAAAATATTTGAAGAGACTCGCAGCTCTTATTTGGACTTTGTGTTTAATTGGGGGCTATACAGACTGAATCCACTGTTCGGGGAATGAAAAAAAGCTGGGCATAGTTGGAAATACGTAGAGATTTCTTTGTCTCTGCTGTTCTCCAACCCAGCAAGACTATGCTCATGTAATCTAAATCAGCTTTCCTCGTTTCCCACCCCCTCTGGCAGCCACTGCAAGGAGGAACATCTTGTCAGATGCTCACTAGGGCTATAGCAGTATAACACCTGTCGTAGCTGCGAAAGAGAAACCACAGAGTAAGAACTGGCAGTTCATTCAGTTAGAGAGCCAGAGGAGGATAGATAGGGTGTGTCTGTCTCTGGCATTCCCACATCTGAACTGCTCTTGAGGTGAAGCAGCTTCTGCCCAAGGCTTTATGTATGGGAGTATGGTTGCACCAACCACTGACTGTGAAGGGAGGATCTGTTGGCACTTCAGATGTAAGGTGCCAGCACTGTAGATGGCCAGGGGAACCTCATTCTCTGGAGGAGCACTGGGAGCATCAGTGAGGGGGGGGGGGGGGCGGGCGGAGAACCCTCATAGCCAAAGCATGCACAGCATCCCTGTTTTGGTTAGGTCAGAGGAGGCAGTTTCCAATAAATCTGCTTCAGCTTCTTGCACTCTGATTTCCCCTCGTGGACAAACCCCATTATTTGCAAGGGAATACAGCAGACTACACCAGTAGCTGTGGGAGGACTGGCTTTGGCAAAGGTTTTGCCTGAACAGTTTCTGAAATGTGTAACGGCGGTTCTTGGCTCAGAGACAGAAGGAGATTTAGAAGTTACTTCTGCCTCAAAGCAGAGAGCGTGACAGACCTCCATTTCACACAGCCTATGGAAGATTTTGGTTTGGTTCCTGTGCAAAATGAAAAGCTGATGTCCAGTCCCACCACTTTGTGGCATATAGCATTGCTCTCTAGCGGGGCTACTTAGGAGGCAGTTTCCAGGAGCGGCATCTGCAAGGAGCCGACCAAGGGGGACTTCCAGGGAAGAATTTGAGAAGCCTGGAAATCACGCTTTCCATTTGGTGGCCTAAATTGTGAAACCATAAATTACACTTCTGAGCATACAGAGTAAGTAGAGAGTATTTTCGTTTGCAGCTAAGAAATTCACACATTCTTTCTTTGCATTACTGGATGCATAGTAACTAGAAAAGTATTGCTTGGTGGTACGTGAAGCCAGAGTGGAACAGTGAAAAAGTTCGTTTTATTTGAGGAGCAATTTAATTCAAGTAACACAATTCCAATCAAAGGAAATCCATTTTCCACAAAATCAGCAGCCATTCCCAAAGGAGACATTCATCATTTGGGTCTAATCTTTCATCACATCTTGTGACTTTTACACTGCGACAGGATTCTCCTGAACTACGTGCAACATTTATTACCCACAGAAAATGCTGTAAAACTATCTACACTGGAAAAAAAAAAAAAGTCTTACTGGATTAGAAAAGCATTTCAAAAATACAAAAGATGGAAATACTAGTATGGTGTGCATAAACATTAATACACTGATTTCTCCCCTGAGGTTAACAAGTGACTTTTAAAACTGATAGCAGTAGATAAAGGAAACAATAGCAAACATATATGGCATTACAATGTATTTAAAAATGTGGTGGGACACAGTATATTCTTTTTGTAGGTCATTTAAGGAAAAGCTATAGCTTACAATGAGATGTTAATGATAGGATTCAGATCACTTAACTTTAATCACCTGAAGTGTAAACATTTAATCTGAGTTAGTCTATGCACTTTTTATAGTTAATAAAAATAGGGTGATGGCTACAGAAGACAGCTCATCCTGTTATAAAATGGGCGCATAGCCTCGGAGATGAGGTGCCGTCTGAAGATTCCTTTTCTTCCCCACTGTTGAGGGAACCCAGACAGCAATCCTAGACCAGATACTAGATAGACATTTTTAGATGATTAAGAGAGAAGTAGCCCAGCCTACATATTTGGCATTCCCCTGTTGTGTAAAGCCCACGGGAGATGGAGGGGAAAGCATATGCACCTCCTTTGCTGGTGTGTGGCTGAAAGGGTAAGGCTGGGGGACCAGGTCTACCAGGCCACCAGGGTGACAGCAACAAAACCTGCAGACCTCAGGGAGATTTCAGCTGCTGGATGGCTTAGCTTGCTCAGCATTTGGCAGCTCACTGCTGATAAGCTCCCTCCACAAAGATTGTGCCACTCTGGATTGATGTGAGCAGTGAGAAACCGCAATCTGAAAAACCAGCCGTGGCCTCTGGGCTTCACAGCATTAGAATGGCTCTTCTGACAGCTTCAACCATGCCAGATGATGAGCAATTAATTTAGCAAGCCATTAATTTAGCAATGTAAAAATAGAAGCATCTGTATATTGAAGCACTGCTCATTTAAGATAACAGTGCCATACTTTTCATCATTGTATAATTTTGTATTATTCTAATTCTTCCTGTTTCCAAAAGCCCCATTCATTATTTCACCTGTAATAAATTTACAAAATGTTTAAAAAGCTAACTATGAAAAAATGGCTATCAGACAAACAAACTTATTCGTAACAGTATTTGAAATTTTAGATAAAGGGAAGATTCTGCTGGCTCAAAATTGCAATTTTTTTCCCTGACTAATAGTATACTTTTCTCACTAATATTGACTAATACTCCATGCCTTATCCTTCACCATTTAATTTTAAGCACATTTTCTTTGAGTGGCAAGTTGAGATTCCTCTATATTGGGAATGTATTTGTAGTCTTCATGCACCCTTTTGCAGTGCAGCACTGTGGGGCATTTTCCTCCTGTCTCTGGCAAATACAACACAATGGTGAAACTCTTGTCCCATCGGCTTCTTCTAGGCTGTTATTCAGGACTGTCATCAAACAGTCTGCCCCTGTCCTTCCTTTTTACCCTAGTCCTCCCACCATAAGACCTCAGATCTGTGTAAATCCTACATGGTTGTGTCGTGAAAGATGATGTTCAAGCTCAATTCCTTCCATGGCCAGTCAGTAGCCCCCTATATTCCCAAGTGGGTCACAATTCATGTCCTTATTCCTTGTTAGCCCTACTGAACCTGTCAGTAGTTCTGTCTAAGCAGGCTTATTTCTACAAGACTTTCCTTCTCTTTGACCTTCATATTTCTCTACATTTACCTTCATATTACACAGGGAATCAAATGTTCATCACCATCCCAGGAATATTAAAATAAAGTTTAATATTCATCATGATTAGGAGAATTTTATTTTCTCTTAAAACTGTATTTTTTCCATTTTCATTTTCATCCTGGCTTTTTTAGAGCCTCTCAGGCAGTTGGAGTAATTCCTCTGATGTTGCCCTGAGACACAAAAATGTAGCAGTCATCATATAGCTGTGGCTGTATACACAGATTGAGCAATTTCATACTCTGAGTTTGTTTAGAAATTGTAATTGCATTTACCGTTATGTGCACAGACTTCTGTATTTCTTCCCAATTTATCCCTAAACCTGTTTTGGTTCCTGACTACTGAATTCCAGTCAGTCTGTAACAAGCCTTCAGGCAACTGAGCTATTAGCACTACATTAATTTTTTTCCCCAGTGCTGTTTAACAGTGCTGTGAGACTTATCATTGAAGCAGCTCAGCTTGGCCACATTCCAGTGGATGCTTTGAGCACATGACCTTAATTTTTTTCCTCATAGTAAACCATTCAAATCCGTACTTTCTTTTTTAGACATTTTGAATAGTTCTGTTTTGTATTAGAAAACCAAATTATAGTAGTAAATCTGTTGTAACTAGTATGGAATAAGGAGTAAAATTCATCAATTTAATGTCATTGACTCAAAACACAGTGAAATATATCTGTGACTCTTCCCTCTACATCTCTACATGTATGTATATATTATGCTACGAAGTATGTGCACATCAGTTTGTGTAATACATAAATAAACATGTTTTTTTTTATGCTGGCAATATTCTAGCTCTGTTTCAGTTTTTACGAAGTTCAGAGATCTCTTCCTAAACTTCAGGAGTTTTTATAAGCCTCCTGATGCCAGTAGCCACCTCCTGATGCCAGTAGCCACCTCCACATGCCAGTAGCCAACTCATGGCTCCTCACTGCTCTCGTAAAGTTGTACTGCTGCACCATGCTGCTCAGGGAGACCCACAAGTTTGCAAAGAGACTTCAGTATCTTCCACATATAGAGATTTGTGGATGGGTCCCAGTGCAGGCGTTAATTTATAGTGCATTTGCATTTGGGAAAAGTCCACTCACTGATTTTAGTGAAGCCAGTGAAACTCACAGAAATGTGTTTGTTCAAATTTCAGTTTTGTGAAATAATGGATGTACCATGGAAAATATCAGTGTGATGCTGAGCAGGCCTGTGATGTTCAATGTGTAAATTGTGTCCCTAGCATTTTGGGACTCCAGATAGAAACACAGCAGGGCAAACTCCTTATCTAATATGAGCAGATCACTAACTAGTGGTTTTAATCTTCTAGACAATCACAGTCTGCTAAAGTCCACTGTCTACCAGTTTCCAGAGCACTGGTGCTTGCAGGTGTCCCGCGCTTTCCATTCTCACAGACAACAGATGTCAGAGGGCTTGGTCCATAGAGAAGGGATAGGAATATCCTCACCTGATGTCATTCAGCAACGACTCCAAAATAGCAGCAGGTCAAGGGAGGTGATTCTGCCTCTTGACTCAGCTCTGGTGAGACCCCATGTGGGGTACTGACTGCATCCAGCTCTGGAGCCCTTAGCCCAGAACAGACATGGAATGTTGGAGAGGATCCAGAGGAAAAATGATCAGAGGAATGGAACACCTCTCCTGTGATGAAAGGCTGAGACAGTTGGGCCTGTTTGGCCTGGAGAAGAGAAGGCTCCATGGAGACCTTGCAGCAGCCTTCTGGTGCTTAAAGAGAACCAACAAGAAAAATGGGGACAGACGTTTTAGCAGGGCCTGTTGCCGTAGGGCATGGGGTAGTGGTTTTAAACTAAAAGAGGGTACATTTAGACTACATATAAGAGAGAAAGTTTTTTGTGCTGAGGGAGTTGAAGCACAACAGGTTGCCCAGAGTAATGATAGGTGTCCCATCCCTGGAAACATTCCAGGTCAGATGGCTCTGAGCAGCCTGATTGAGTTGAAGATGTTCCTGCTCAATGCGGGGTTGCGTGGACTAGATGACCTTTAAAGGTCCCTTCCAATCAAAACCCTTCTATGATTCTGTGATTTTACTGATGAATCCTTTTCTGGAGATGCCTATCTCCCTCCCAAAGTGCAGAGGGGACCTACATGATGTCCTAAGCATGATGAGGCCAGCTACAATGAACCTGGTTTAATTCAGCAAAACGCTGAAGCACAGGCACAAATACCTGGTTGCTCATCTTAAGTGCCGTGAGTATGGGTTTCATCTGTTCAACAGTCCCACATTCAGCGGCTGTGATGATTTGTTTTGCTAGTGCCTTAAAAACTAATTTTAGGTCTAGGCGAGGTGGTCAATGGCTGTTCAGTACATGTTGTTGGCATTAAAAAAATTACCATACTATGAAAAATATCATTCTCTTGGTCAAGAGGATTTTAAAATTGTCCATGTTTCATCAGTGAATAATGGCTCAAGAACAACCTGAACTTCTTAAAAGTATCTGAACATTGAAAAAGACTGGGCACCCCGAAAACTTGGGGCATTTCAGCCAAAATGGTGGCATACAGGCATATGAAAAAGAGAGTTTGAGGTGAAAACTCTTCATGTAGCCACAACCACAGTAGTCGGAACTGTTAATTACCATTATTTCATAAGTGTTTTTTAAAACACAGGAGCTTTTTTTACTTGCTAAGTTGGAAGGTATAAGTTGCAGTTTCACTCTTCTTCCTCTCTTTCATAAAGCTGGTTTTCCTTTCTCAGAGTGTTCATTATGAAGGAGGCCCTTAAGCATGAAGTGAAATCCCACTGACTTCACAGCCTTCCGTGAAGCCAGACACGTGTAACCATCGTGTCCATCTCTTCCCCTATAGCTCTCTAATGCTCTCATTACAGTTGAAGCCAAATACTCACTTGACAAAGCAGTAGTGATTACTGTGCTGCTTTGTGGTCTGCTTCTCTGCTTGTGCAGACTGTATGTCTTTCTTTCTTCTTAAACATCTCAGACACCTAAAAAACCCTGTTAGCTTTTATCTCCTTGATCTTATAGTGTTAGGTCCTGAGCTAGTGGAACTGTGATATATGCAAAAAATTTCCATTATTTAAAGTTTAAAACCCTGAAGTTAAAATTACGTTGGAAGATTCTGATAAATCTGTGTTTGAGTTAATAAACATCAGGTTTTTGGTGATATAATTTGATATTAAACTACTATTATGGTATTTCATTATCATAATCACTAGGATTTAAACTACACTGACTCAGATGTTAAGTCATATGAGGCAGGAAAATTAGGCCCACTTGCAGTCCAGTATATAACTTCCAGTTTTTATTCTGTACATACAGGTTAGCTAATAGTCCTACTAATAGACCAGATCGGATTTTAAACTGTAGTAGCTCTGTTTATTAATGGGAGTTATTATTACCTTTCACTGGCATGAGATCATAATTAGGCTTCCTATCTTATTTTTTCTTAGTATATTATTTGATCAGAAGTTATATAGCAGAAACACATTGCTCTGGATGCTATGAACTAAGTGAATTCTCTGGGGGAGAATCAACTTCATAGCTGAATCTGTACAAACATTAGAAACTGCAGGTATGCATCAAGAACAGAATCTGTGTCCATCATCAGACATAGCTGTGTGCTTAATATTCCAGGAGTAAATCCAGATTAGTGATTGCTGTTTCTCTAATTGACTCTACTGGTCTGGTATGAAGCCTCAGGTTACCATGATTGGTTTCCAAAAAGCCTGTGAATAGAATTACTGCTTATGTGGGACTTTTTGCTGAAAGGTTTGCAAGAGCGTATTGTTTTATGTTAAATTGGATAAGAATTAATTAAAAATAAAAAATAAATAGTAAATCATAATAATATGTATTTTCTCAGAGTCACTTTTCTGTGAAGAAAGGAGCTGCAGCCTTGGGCATTGGTACAGATAGTGTGATTCTGATTAGATGTGACGAAAGGTAAGTAAGGACACTAAATATAGCTCTTTTTATCAGTACATGGAAAATCTTGAAGTGCTCAGCTTAGAGAGAGCATATAGGATTCAGTTAACAGTTGGTATAGTTATTCATAATGCTATGATCTATAGCAGTCTTACAGTGATTTATCCTGCTTGAGAAACTGGCTCTGTCAGTAGCTTCTTTGGGAGTCAGTTTTTGGAGCTTATCAAAAATCCTAAAAGTTCACTTCCTCACAGATTTCTGATATTTCTTTTTCTTTCATCCTGAAGTGAAACAGAAAGTCCAACTAAGAGTCATCTTTACACATTATGCTGTGAAATGAGGAAGAAGCTTGTTCTGGTCAAAATTGAGCGTTTAGACACTCGCATTTTGTGTTCCATTGAAATGAACTGAAATGGGCCTTTTAAAGCAGTAGATTATTGAGATGCATTTGCTAATGTAATTGTATTACTTCATGCTCTCACCATCCTTCCTAGCTGGCCTACATTTCCCCCAGTGCCCTTGATGAGGACACCCCAGTTATGAGATGTGGAGAGAAGGGTAATGGCAGCATTATAGGCAATGTAGGATAAGGAGAGGGTTGGTCCATGTAGGGAGTAGCACAACAGGCACCTAAATGTCCCATAAGCAGTACAAAACCAACGGTAGATAACTTCTTGTTTAACTCACCCAATTAAAGGCTTTGCTTCTCTATGAAAACCCATTTTGAGAAAGCAAAGGAATATTAACAAAATTGATGTGGTCTGAAGAAGATTTTCAATTTGAGGGAAAATTTCTATGGGACAAAAAATAATAGATCCTTATCAGTTCTACTGAGAATCTTTTCAATTGAACATGAGTCCCAAATATCATTGTTATAAGATACTGAATTATTTATGGCTCCAGGATAAATAGAAGGTTTCAGTGCTATCAAAATACTCTGCTTCTACGCTAAAAGAAGAGCATCAACTAAGCAATTTACAGTGCTAATCACAGTGCCTGCATATTGACTTACAGTCTTATTAACAATAGACTGAGCACACCTTGAAGAGGAGTACACATCAAAGTAAACCTCCGATTGTTTCTATTCACTAAACACAGACACGGATCAATGAATTCCTGTGTTCCTTTTCTTTTCGTGCAAATACAGCATGGTGATTGTCTGTGAAGACCATAATGCTTACCCTGCCCTCCCTGAAGTAGACAGCAGGATTACTGTATGTCTCACCAAATGAGGCAGATGGGACCAGGACAAAGCGGGCTGTTTGCACAGGATATAAGCTTGTGCACTGTAGAGGATCCTCTGTGAAGATGTGGACCTGTGGGAGGGTGAAGAAGCACCAGAAGATTTTTTTGATATATCCAACATGACCAAGGACGCTTTATGGTGGCTGTTCTCCATCCTGACCCACACCTGCCAAGGGTTCCTTGTTTTGCTGTATCGTGGGACTATGTAAATATGTGGTGAATTTCAAAACAGAAGAACATGCAGAAAATCATATTCTTGCTCATACCTCAGACTGGACAACCATATATTTCTGTTGCCTCTTTTACTACCATGCAGACATATTGGTAGCAATAGCATATTACCTGCAGGTTTGGGGTCAAAACACATCAGTACTTTGTGGCAGCAGTGAGAGCTGTACAGATGTGAGTAATATAAGGAGACTTTGACACTAACGCTCATTCTGTCCTTGGTGTCCTCTTGCTGCTGAGTCTTTTCTGCCTTTTCTAAAGCTAGCCTACTGCTTGTTCCTTGGTAAAGCTTGGCATACTCGACTACAGGCTGGATAATCACTTATCTTGTTTAAAAATATGGTAATGAAGGGTTCTGCCCAACTCTGTGTGTATTTGTATGCACGAGTTCAATAACTTAGAAACCATTAAAGACCAATATCTAAAATGTATTTGAAGGCAGGAACTCATTGCCTTCCTCTGACATGCTTTTTTTTTTCCTTTATTCTTCTAATGATCCCGGAAACAGTTTTTTAAAATAAGACAACCAGTGCTTTTCTCTGAACATGTCATGTAACTAGGGGAACTCAAAGTGAGTTGAATACTCTTTAGACCTTGAAATTCTATGAAGAAAATCAGGGCTAATTTTTAGACAGATTTTTACAAAAACTTCAGCTGTGCAAACGTATTTCTACTTAAATTAATGACTTATTATGAGGTGTGTAAGGATGAAAACTTATAAAACCTAGCAGTATTTTATTACAAGAAATCAGTAATTTTCACATCCATCCAACTGTCATGAAAACACTTCAAGTTCTTTTTATGTAAAAGTAAGATTGAAACTCATGGTTTTATTTGTTTTCCTAAAACTACTATTGTGTGCTTAAGTAGAGGGTTTTTTTCTAATAACAAAAGGAAACAGTGCTTTAGTAATGAAAAATATGTGTCCAATTATACTTAAAACTAAAAAAGTCCTTCAAAGTACATCAACATCTAAAAATAAATGAACACTTAAATCCAGTGAAGAGTTTGTTCCTGTAATGTTGGGAGCTGTTATGTTTTTATTGCTGTTATGCAGACTCTCTTCTTAGTTAGTCTTGCTTGTGTCTAAAGCAAAGAAAAAACCTGACCTCAGTATTTAATATCAGCACTGTTTGTATTTGTGTCTATTTCATTTACAGATTTCATAAATTAGCCTTCAAGCCTTACACTGTTGAGTCTGAATCTCATGTGAATGGTTCATATTAAATGTGTTGCAAATACAGTGTACTGTCAGTACAAATGTTCTGACAAAGCATTTAAGGAGTCCATACTGGTAGCTTCTTCTCATATCCTGCTTCAGCAAATGCGAACAAGTGAAACAGCAAAGTGTGGAATAGTCACCCTGAAATGAATTCATCTCTCAGATGGAAACATGGAAATGTCTGTTTACACCAGAGCTGAGTCCCACTGCTCAAGGACATGCAACTCAACCAGCTGTTTTTTGTGTCTGCTGAAGGGGTACCCTGGGGTTTGGCACCCAGCGAGCTTCTTGGGAGCCTGGGCTGAGCCTGTCCCTGAGACCTTGGAAGATTTTCCCAGGGTGTAATGTCAAACAGGACCAGGAGGCTCCATGAAACAGCATCAGTCTTTAACGAGGGTGGCCACGAGATAACTTCTGAAACTTGCCATGACCATATTGGTACAAACTGGTTGACAAAATAATTAGAGTAAAAATACCAGACTAATGGTCAGAGTCTTTTTGTGCTCTTCAATGCTGCGTAAGTTAGCTTGGTAAAAAAAAGTCATTTTATTTCTTAAGTTTCCTGTTAAGTGAAGAATTAGCAGCGAGAGCTGATTTCAAGATGAAATTTCTAACATAACTCTCTCTTGCTCCAGAGGAAAAATGATCCCGTCAGACCTTGAAAGAAGAATTCTTGAAGCCAAACAAAAAGTAAGTTTACTAGCTTTTTGGCTTCCAAAAAGAAAACCCCAAGAATGATACAGCTGTTTTTTTTCTGCTTTCCTTGATAAAACAATGTAGGCTTGCCCATTAACTTCTGATTTATTTATCAGAAATCTAACCTGTTAATAAGTGGGGCAAGAGTTGCTGAGAAAATAGGTTTAGAGCTACTCTATAATCTCCATGAGCTATTTGGCTTTTTCAATGTGTTCCTCTGCATAACATCTACTTTTTTTGATGTTAACAGCCTGTGATGCAGTTCCTCACTGAATATTAGCAAAAACAGTAATTACTTGGGTAATTTGTATGTATTTTAATGTGCTGAAAGTATTCCTCATAGTCATCAAAACAACAGAAGATAAACTGAAATCCACAGGTCTCTAAAACTGCACTGCTTTTGTACATGTTTATTAATAGAAGCTAGAATTAAAACAACAGATTAAAGTAGGCAATCAACTTAGCCTCACATCTTCAACAATACGTGCTTAAATTAGCATTAGAAATGCAGCATTCAAAGCTCATTAATAACACAAAACTGTCATTAAAAACTTACTTTGTCGAAGAAAAGTAACATAGTAGATAAAAATGAAAGGCAACATGGCAATAGAATACACCCAAACCTACTGACGATGTGTTTCATTTTCTAGAGGGAAGTTTAGACCTTTTTGGCAGCTTATACCCCAGCTCTGCAAGACATGTAGCCACTCTTTTGCTTTGTTCCTCTGGGTATTGCTTATGAAATCAACGGAATTACAAATTATTTTAAAATTAAGCACTGATGAATATTATGGCATATGATGGACAGTCAGTGCTCCTTTGTGAGGCACAGCATTTAGCAGAGGGAATGCAGTAGGTGGTCTCTGGCCTCTATGAAGGTTACTCTCTGCCCACTCTGCACAAGGGATAGGACTGGAGGTAAGCCCCACACCTGCCGTGTTCTTTGGCCCCAGGGGACATCCCCAGAGAACTTGCTTCCACTGACAGGAGTGGGCCACCACATGTTCAGACACTCACTGCGATAATTTTGATACAGCCCAGAGCAAAGACCACCAGAAGTGTTTCTTGCACTGTGATAGCTGGGTGAGGTTTGTTTAACACATCATGTGGAGCAGACCTTTTTTTTTCAGGTAGGTGAAATGGAGCAAAATTATTCTGAGTCGTTGCCTTTCTCATGCATTCTAATAAATTGAGGATACTGGTTTGGAAGTTTACTGCCACCTTAAGGTAGAAACTATAATATCAGTAGCGTATATAAGAAAACCAGTGTAATGTAGCAGGAATGTCATCTAGGAGACAGTTGTGGACTCCCTCTGGAAGCAGCACAAGGGGATTCAAGGCTGCTGCAGGGTGAGGTGGCTGCAGCACTCTGACCTTGCCAAATATCTCTGTGCTTTCTTGCAGGGATTTGTTCCTTTTCTGGTGAGTGCCACAGCTGGGACGACAGTGTACGGGGCATTTGATCCTCTCATAGCTATTGCAGACATCTGCAAGAAATACAAAATTTGGATGCATGTGGATGTGAGTATCATCTGACATGGAGAGATGGGTTACAAGGTGTATTAGCATTGATTTACTAATTTTGGACATTGTAATCTTGTTCAAAAGCCGTTGTATTTGCTTCCTGTAATTAAGTGAAACATCCAAGCACTGACATACCACTCCTCTGAAAGGTTCAGGTCTGGGGTACATTTTAGGAGCTTTGATTGTGCGGTACTTGTAGTTACTGGGGCACTTAAGATGACCTAGTTTGAGTGCTTTTGGCTTTCAGTTTTATCTCTAAATGCCATAGTACAAGAAATATGTAAGAACCAGCCTGAGCACTGGCTCAGCTTCTGCAGCAGCTGCAAAATAAATACATAAGAAAAAGGCTGCATTTGTGAGGAGTAAAGTACTCCAAATTGCTGTGCGGGTTAATGCAAATGCTAAAGAAGTTTATCAGATTGACTACTTAGCTTTGGCTGGGTTCTTGCCAATTAATCTTTCTGAAGGATCATCTTTCAGCCACAGAATGGCTTTTGTGTCATTTTTGCAAATACTTTCTCCAAAAAGTAGTTAAATTTCCACAGGGCTGAGTATCTTGCTTTTAGATTACTGTGTCAGCCAAAATCACTCTAATTCAGAGAAAGAGTTTGTATTTACCTTAAAATAATTCTCAGTCACATGAAATGCTTTTTTTGTCCCACATCTCTGTCAGCAAAAGCAGATAAGTAGAGGACAAGCAGTAGTGATCTGAAATATGATGAAAACTCACCAGAGGAGCTGGGATTCTGGTCTGGTTTGTTATCATCACTTAATTACTAGAAGAGAAAAGACAGCTTACCCAGGAGCAGCCCTGCAAAGTCATTAATCATAACGTGGGGCAATCCAATGTATCCGTGTCAGGGGAGCTGGCAAGGGAGGGGTTAGCAGACAATAAGGGTTGACATTCGGATTGCAGGCTATAAACCACTGCTTCTAAGCTATTGGAAGAAAATTGTTAGCATAGCTGATGCCTCAGGCCACATGTGCCTGGTCATTTTGGAACGTGCCACATCAGCAAGTAGAAAGAGCGAGCCCCAAACTGGTGTGAACACACAGATGTCATAATGGAGAAATGCAGAGTCCTTTTCTCATTAAGATGATTTGTCTTGCCTTCTAGGGAGCGTGGGGTGGCGGGCTCCTGATGTCAAGAAAACACAAATGGAAGTTAAATGGTGTTGAAAGGTATGATTCATTAACATTAATTAAGTGAATTTATTATATAAATAAATTACTATCATAGCAATGTTTATAAGTAAAAATCTATGTTATCTCCAAATTACAACCTGGCAAAAACCTGCAAACTGTTCTTCTAGTTAAAGTAGCATTGTTAAGTGCCTTAGCTCAATGCTGCACTAGTGTGGCACTTTGTTTTGTGGTACAAACAGTGGACATTTCTTGTTTGCATTTTCATTCCTTCCAGAATACATGTGCATCTCAAGAGTGGTTTCTGCAGCATCCACTGATTCAGTGTCCAACATGAGTTAGCAATTACATCTGCAGTTTAGACAGGTGTCCTGGCAGTCACTGACCACTGCTCTGTCACTTCTGGAGAGAATATTCCCATCCAGGCTGTGTGAATCACATCTTAGTAAATCTGTGCCTGGGTATACACAGTAGCAGTCATGAGTTCATGAACATTACACACACACATAGATGAATATAAGTGATGCCAGTCCAATTCGGAGTCTGGAAAGACTGAAGTTTTTCAGTTTTCAAACAGTTCCTGATTCAGAAACTTTCTGTTAAGCTGAGAATCTTCTTGCCATAGTATGTTAAGATTTTCTTGTGTTCAAGGGAAGACAAATAAAAACCATTTGGGAATTCTGTGAGTCACAAATGACTGGGGGCTTAGAGAATATTTGGTGGAAGATCATATATGCTTGCCCTGTTTTGAATTCTTCCCAGATAACTATTTAGGCTGCTTGCTAGAGACAGTTTACTGGGCTAGATGAAGTAGCCTCTCACATTTATGTATTTTCTGAAGCTCATGCTGTTCAATAGTAAATCATTACTCCATTTTACTTTTTTAATCTCTAAATTGAATTGCTGTTCTGTGCCAATTCAAATTACAAAAAACTTCCTCATGCTGTTCCTGAAGATAAGTAGGATACCTTGATGATTCAGTTCCTTTCTCATACATCTCACATGCAAAGTTTGGAAAGCAGCCAATAGTTCTATGAATTCAGTTTGGTTAAGGCTGCCTCCAGCACTCTGAACTTGCATATTGTGCATTTAAGAAGATATGAATCCAAATATCCAGTAGAGTTAGAAAAATCCACCCTATTGCCTGTGAGGACAGAGTATAAAAATATGAGTTTACTTCCCATATTGCTGTCCAAATTCTTCTGGAATGAGAAGTTCAGGTTGAATCTGTGTTGGAGGAATTTCCAAATAATGTGCTTTATATCCAAAACTCCAATGGATTTTATCTAGTGCTTTGATAAGGAACATCTGCATATGTTTGGCAATGAATTAATGAAATTTGTCATTTCCAATGCAGTTCCTCTGCTTGAGGGACACAGAAGCTCATTTCAGTTTGTCCAGATTTCAAATGTGGGTACCTTTAGAGGAGACTTACTAGACCCAACTTTCGTGGACTTTCATGTTAGATACTAGAGTACAACCTAGTCATTACAGGTCTGGGTAGAAGAGAACTGGAGCTGTTACTCATGTTTTGTAGAGGAGAAAGGGACAAGGAGGGAGGATTAAATGGAGCACTCTGTGCTCTTAGTACTCTCATTTTTCTGGTAACAGACAGTCCAGCAAAATTCTCCTATCAAAGGCAGGAGTTGCAGGACCACCCTTACAGTGCCCTCCAGTCCCCACGTGGTGGATTTCAAGCTGCTCCAAGGCACCCTAAAGGAAGCACGTTTCCTAGTGGCTGGAGCAGATCGGTCTGACCACTATCAGGAGTTTTCAGTCTGGTGTCCCTCGCCCGGAGGCTCGAGCAGGGAGGTGACAGCTACCTGAGAAAAGCATGCTTGCAGCTGAATGAGGACTCCCACACAGGATCGGGGCATCCTTCCCAGGTCTGTTGCTGGTTAGTGGATGTTCCTCAGTCTGATTTTAATGATGGCTGAAGACCAAATTCTGCAAGTCCTGAGTATCTCCCGTAGTTCATTTGAAATGTCTGAAGGAAAACTTCTCCTCTTCTTTCTTTTTCTGTCTGTGACCCACAGCCAAAAAAGTCCCATAGGTGCTTGGTTATCCATTTTGAGGCAAATGTGAGATTACTTAAAAAAAAATCTATGGGTCTGTGTAGCTTTTTTCCTTCACCATTTGTCTCGGTCAGCAGTTTCCTCAAGCACATACTGATGGCCAAAGCCCGGAATAACTGATAACAAATGAAAAATGGTGATTTTTTTATTTTACATAATTAATTTTTACTATATGCAATTGGGATGTAATTGGGGAAATAAATTACCTTACACTAAATTAAATGTTTTGGTCAGATAATTAACATCTGGCTGTGGTCAGTAAATAATCCTTTGCTTGAGAAAACCCATACCACTACTATTACCTGGAAGTCTTTTAAAGAATTTCTGCCTGATTCTGCATAGGCACAGATAAAATTTAAAAGTATCAGATCAAAGGAAATTCATAGACTTGAATGCATGTTCAGAATCATTAGCTTTGGTGTTGCAATCAGGTGACTGACTCTGAGCTGATTAAAAGCTGCCAAATATTCAATAAGCCAAGCCAAGTGGACAGATGTTGCTTGTGGAAGAGAGTTCCCTACAGAATTTGCATCAGACACTCATGCAGTCCCATTTAAATAGCAAAGAAGAAATCACGGAAGTTGCTTGCTTTGAAGGAGTGAAAATGTTTTGGCAGGAAATGATAAGGAAATGCATAAACCCTGAGTGCTGTCTCCAAATCCTACAAAGAAAAATATTGCCAGCCTCCAATATGCCCACCTCTGTTCCCATAAATGTTACCTGCAAGTGTGTCCTGGGTCCTTTAAGTTTTTACATACCCCCAGTTGATTGATTTATATCATCAAAACTCAAATCACTGCACTACATGAAATCCTGCGCATTATATATCCTTGACAACCTGCCAGATAGGACAGATTTATAAGTCTATCAGCTAATCATCATATGTAATAACAGTAATTAACAAATAGCCAGTGAGGCATAATACAAAATTAAAATAATAAACAACTGGACAATATTCCATTGAGTCCTTGCCACGACCCCAAATGTCTGTTCTCTATGCTGTTTTGTGGCAAGACCCTGTTTCTTTACAAGATCTGAGCTGACTGTCATTTTTGCAGTGCAGGTGTCCCGAATGGAGGCAGGATCAGGTTCTTTTGTTGGGCAAGTGGATCAGTCCTGTGTTTATTACACTGGTAATTTTGGACCCAGTCATTCAGTTGTGTGGGTTATCATAGCCAAGCTAAAACTTAAGGAGCTGTGAAATTTTATCATCAGTAGAGCAATGAGAAATGTTACTTTGGGCCAGGTTTTCTAAGTTGCTGAGAGACTTCGAGGTCCCCAGAAGTATTTAGAGGAATTTCCAAAAATGGCTCTATGATCTACTTACTAAAATCTTACTGAAACTGGAATCAATGGGAGGCAATACGCTAGTTTGTCAGCTTCCTATCAATCAGCTGTGTGACTTTAGAAAGTCCATCAGTCAGGTGGGTGTTTTTAGGAAATTTGCTGTATGTTTATGAAGTATAGATTAAGTTTAGTGGATAGAGAATGATCCTATGGTAAGTTGCCAAAATTGTCATCCAAAAACCAACCAGAGTGGAGTAGCTCCTTTATGAAGGTATTGTTTTCCTAATATCTGTCATGATTGTTTTCAGCTTTATTTGCTCAGAAAACAAAAAATGTGCACATTGCTACATGTTCATTACTATTCTTGTTATTACTAAATGACTCCATGATTTCACCACCACAGTACAATGTCTGAATTTCATGTGGTTTGCTGTCCCAGGGCCAACTCGGTGACCTGGAACCCTCACAAGATGATGGGTGTCCCGCTGCAGTGTTCAGCCCTGCTAGTAAGAGAAGAGGTATGTCCCAATGTACTCAATTCTGACATTTTGCTTCTGGAAATCCTGGGTTTTTTCTTCATTAACTGTCTTATAGCTAATATTCACTAATGTGACGATGTATTAAAAAACCCTGAGAAACAGACCTCTAGTTACGTGCTCAGACTGTGACTGCAAAAGGAATTAAAGCAGTTGTCTAGCAGAAGAGGTAGATCCTATTAATGGCAATGTCTCTACGGAGTTTTGTGGCTTTCCCTTCAGAATGTTCGTAGTTAAGTTGTGGGTGCATAGCTGTGTAACTCCACTAGTTTCTGCATAGTATAAAATGTAACTGTAGGCAAACTGTAGTCCTGTTAGGATGAGTGGTATGGTGTACATGCAGCATGACATTTCATTCAGAATGTAGACATCATTACACTTTCTAAACTTTTCCACTAAGAGATTTCATCCCATCTCTGATCTATATATGCACTAAGGGGCACATGGAAATAAAAAGGGAAGACAAGTTCACTTGGAATAAAAAGTAGACATTTCATTTCATACTAGAATTTGATTTACCCTTCAAGCCTGTAACTTTCACATAACCATCAGTTACTGGGACAGCTGCTATACAACTACCACTTACTAGACCGGCTATCAAAAAGCTGGTTGCTGTTTTGCTAACAGCTGTACAACAGATTGTATACAAAGTGATTGCACTTAGGAGAAGAGAAGCTGGCTTTTATTTGCCCTTTGGGTCAGTTCCCCAAGACAATTCTGCCTGGTTGAAGTCAGTACCATCCTTGACCTCTAGTGAGAACAGATGGCTCACATTAAGAGCAAGCCAATTTTTTTTCTGTCGCGTTTTACTATCTCAGTTTTGAGTTGCCCCTAAAGATTAGACTTGATGATAAACAGCTATGTTTTGATTCTCCTTGGACTGGAAATTGAAGTTTTAGGCAACAGCCCTAAGGTATACCTTAAACTTAGTTGAGAACATAACTAGAGCCAGAACATGACTCTCTGCATTTCACTTAGAAAGCTAAAAAGGAAACCTCATGCTTTCATCAGCCAGGTTTCTTCACCTTGTTGGCTTCTGGCCCTCTGATAAAGTTGCCTCTCTAAATTATTATGCTGCAGCTCAGAAATATCTCTAGCTGGCTGTTTAAAGGCATATGCTCTTCTGCCTGTTCGAAGCTTTCTGTACCACTTAAGCTTCTCATCCTCAGCTGAGAGCATTGCAGGAGAGAACTGTGCTTACAAAGGAAGAAAACAATGAAAATCAGAATTTTAGAGGCCAAAGCATTTAGAAAATTAGTGTGATATTTAGATTAGTCATCAAATTGGCTTGGTCTGACTCAACCAGAAAAAAGCCTTCCAAGTAAAGAAGGAAAAGGAAACAGAACAAGGAATAAAAAGCAAGATCCAAAAATGAACTTATGCATAATGATGCTAGGAAGCACAGTGGCCCCCTTTTTAAAAAAAATGCCTTGGATCTGAGAGTGGACTACACATTTCTGGGTCAGGTACCAAGGTGTCCTGGACTTTAAATGGAATATGAAAAACTTAGTCCACTGAGCAACTAAGTCTGGGTTTGCCCTTCCTTTGATATTGCTTTTGCACTTGGACGCATATTCCACTGAATTTGGATGTTTGTAGTTTTTCACCCAAACCAACTCTCAAAACAGTAGTCACATCTATGCCTACATCACTTTTTTTGTGTCCTTGTTTCTGTAAGGGATTGATGCAAAGTTGCAATCAAATGCATGCTTCCTACCTCTTTCAACAAGACAAGCACTATGACCTGTCTTATGACACAGGAGACAAGGCTTTGCAATGTGGACGGCATGTTGATGTTTTCAAGCTGTGGCTGATGTGGAGGGCAAAGGTAGGACTGCCTGCAATATATTTATTTGCATTAAAATAACACACACCAGATACAGTGTTTTATCCTTTAGTCATCATGTTAGAGAATATCTGACCTGAATTTCCCATATATAAGATGAAAGAAAGAACATTATTATTGTCATTTTCTGTTTTTTTTATACTTTTAACAATTTAGCTTCAAAGCAGCATGCATTATCTGGAAACTTGAACTCCGTGGCTTTGCATTGCATTTGCTTTGTGTAACTGTAGCAGTCTAACAGCATAAATCATATACCTAAGAATGTTGTTATAAAGATTTCTGGAAATAAAAAATGTTATAATGACATTCAGAAATTAAACATGTCAAATCAAGACTGGAATACCTAGTTTCATTGCATGCAGTAGGTATGAAGTCATCTTTTGAAGGAGTAGAGGAGAACTTGTAAAAATCTGTTCTCTTCGAAATCTGAAAACACTGGCTCTAGTGATTAATTCATCTGTATTTGTACAATGTTGCTAAATAAGTACTTCCATATATTTATCCAGTCTATTATGTCAGGTTACCTCAAGTGTGTTCAGAGGAGATGACATCACTGTTTTCATTTCCAGAAAGCCTTAAAGAGCCTCATGTGCTTCGTTAAAACTCTGAAAACAATTCTGAGGCAGATATAAACTGTAGCTGGAGGTGTGGAAGTCTGTAAAGGAGGATGCAAGTTGCTGTGGTTGTAATAGCTGTTGTGCTAACTGGGGTCTCCAGAGTAGCAGGCCATTTTAGCCACAACTCTTTAACTCCCGGCCTTTCTCCTGGGGCTGTACTAGCTCTACCCTGTTTTGAAATCTCTGTACGCAGAGGAGTAATGACAGGGGCTCTTAAGTCAGTTCTGCGCTGCCAGAACAGGTTTAACAGGGACATGCATCCATTACTCAGAGAGAATTTTTCTTTTAAGCCCATTTTTTTCAATATGCCTTGTACTGCTTTTCCTCTTCTCACACTTCACTTGTAATATTAATGTAACAAAATAGGATGTGTGTTTCTTAAACAGTTTATCTGTTCCAGCTGTTCATTCCCCTCCTGCCTCATAAAGCTGGATCCTTTGTTTGTGGCATCACAGCTGGTGATTGCAGGATCGATTGTCATGTCACAGAGAGACAATTATGACTTCTGTCAGAGAAGAAAAAGCAGGATTTGCTGCAGCTCTTAAAAAAACAGCTTCTGGGTTTATATGGTGTTGATTAGAAAAGAAGAGAGAAAACACTACAGATACAGGGCACTATCTAAACAAAACATGCATTTTCACAGGCATCAGGTTGGGCTCTGAAGCATTTCTGCACGTTCTGTATTTAACTGGAAAAGAAAAATTATTCTTGAAAAAGCCTCCAGCACATCACCTCTGGAAGGTTAAAAGGAAGACTCCCCATGTCTGGATCTCAGAACCTTCTAGAGACCCTCCTGTATGCCAGTCCAGGCTGTCCAAAACCATGATCAGTCTCTCTGCACAATCTACCAATGAGGGCACACTTCGCCGGAGGTGTTAGCAATATTTTGCTGAGAACCGAGTTAGTACCCAGTGTTTATTTTTCCGAGGTGGCTATAAGAGTATTAGTGGCGAGAGCTACACACAAATGAGCTCTGCTTAGCAAAGCATCCTTTGTCTTGTAGAATCAGATCCTTCTGTCCCACAGAGGCTTCTGAGACATGACTTGTGCTAGTGCTTTGGCAAGTGCTGCATGGTCCTTCCACTGTTTTGGTTCACAGAACAGATAGTCACATAACTTTTTTTCTCCCTGTCTCTAAAGGGAACCACAGGATTTGAAGCCCAGATTGATAAGTGCTTGGAACTTGCAGAATACCTATACAATAAAATAAAGAACAGAGAAGGGTATGAAATGGTGTTTGATGGAAAGGTATGTATAGCAACTTCTTTTTCGCAGTTGGTCAACAGCACTTGGTTTAGTCACCTATTGGGATGCCACCAACAGGTCAAACCAAACATGACAGAAAGCAGTGTCCCTTGTAACAAAGCCTGTTGTTGTGCCAGTATCTCTCTTCCTCATGGGATCCAGAGACAAGGGAGGTGAGGCGGCTGTTCATAAAATTTCACTTTGCATAGTTTCACCCACTAAAACTAAATACTGGCATCTCAGGCTAACACACCATGCACGTGATTAGAACCAGCTTTTAAGTAATAAAAACAAGTTGCCCTCTCCAGCTGTGATAGTTGGGGACAGGCCTGGTAGAGACTTCTGTTACAAAGTTGACTAGTGTAAAATAGATAAAAAAAGATCACATTTAGCTTTTTTCCTCCTACTTGTCATGGTTTTTGCTCTCCGTATGTACCCTGGAAGGTCATTTCTCAGAACATTTCTCCCTGCTAGTAGTCACTTAGTGTGTGTTGTCAAACAGAGATCACAGACTTGTGCCCACATGCCACTATGTGATTTGTTTCATGCACTTCACACATCACTGAATTTGGTCCACAGCGTCTGATCATGAGTAGAGAAACCAGGAGCAGTAGGAGTTACTGTAACTCACACATTTTGCATACAGCAAAGAGGAGCGTAGCAAGGCAGGCGAGGCAGGGAGATTGCAAAAATACACTAAACATTAACTGATAATTACTTTATGTCTTTCTACTTGATGCTCCCATATAACTTAAACTAGCTGAGATGCTGTGATGCATGATTATTAATACATCAGCTAGCTGAATCAAACTGAGAGGTAATAAATATCATTAAATGTAAGAAAATCTTAGACTGTCATGTACCACCTATGACTCCAGTTTACAGAACCAGGATTTATATTATTCTGTTATATAATAAAAGTAAATGGCAAAATGCTCACCTCTAAATTATCTGTAATAGGCTCTTACCTTAACCATAGAATCTCTTCAGCCTCTGGAAGGGACAGCACCTACAAAATTTAGATGCCTCTCAGTAGGGGATAAATATCTTTGCACAGCAGGATGATGTGTTTCTGCATCTGACACCCTGGGAATAAATTGCCTTAAATTATTTTTTATGCATTAATAATGATGATGACTCTCAGTGGACCGCAATAATGAAAACCATTGACTGCTGTCACAATATGATGTATGAGAAGGAGGGAAAGGCATGGGCATAATTGCAACTGAGATATTATGAGCATTTCTTATGTCATAAACCATTATTATTCTGTGTTTAGCCTCAGCACACGAATGTCTGCTTCTGGTATATACCACCCAGCTTGCGGAGTATGGAAGACAACGAAGAAAGAATGAGCCGCCTTATGAAGGTGAGCAGCGTCCTTTGGGACATCATGTAGTTGACAGTGAAGTTCTTGCAGGCAGGCAATTATTAAAATGGTCTCAGAAGGCACAGAGCAAGGTCACCTCACAGTATTCCAGCAAAGGACACGTCTGTGGTCATTTTACTGTATGTTAGGCTGGCACCCGCTTATTCTCGTCTCCAAGTTTGGTATTCACTGATTTTGCCTGATCTCTGGAGAAGTCATTTGAACACTTGTATATAATCACCAAAGTGACTGTAGACTCCAGTTGCTAAATCCAGCAAGTGCAACAACAGCATGACAATACCGTGGCACTCTGATATACAAAATGAAGAGGGAAAATAGTTGTAGCAGTACGTTTTGAGCACTACAAAAAATAGCTACTGCGTGGCTGTCAGCAATATTAAGAAAGCAAGGGGAGAAGAGTCCCCAGTGATTTTAAGAGTATGACAAAGAAACATGATAAACCCAATGTCTTTTCAATTAGCCATTTATTCCTTGATGGAAGTTAAATTTTTTATCAATATTGGATGTAATCTCATTTTAACTACTTTTTGTAGTTTCTCCTCTTTTTTTAAAAGAAGACATCCTCTGTGTTTTGTTATAGTAATAATAAGGATGTTGCTAATATTTAAAATAATTAAAATAATGGTAATAATAATCATCATTATCATCCCTTGCTTTTTGTTGCATTGCAGGTGGCACCAGTGATAAAAGCCAGGATGATGGAGTATGGAACAACCATGGTGAGCTATCAGCCCCTGGGAGACAAAGTGAACTTCTTCCGGATGGTCATCTCAAATCCTGCAGCAACTCACCAAGACATTGATTTCCTGGTTGATGAAATAGAACGCCTTGGCCAAGATTTATAATAATCAGGTCTGAAGTCTGTTTCTGGACCTTTAAGTAGACAATTAAGTTGTCACAAGCTGTGCGAATGTATTTGTAGTTTGTTCCAAAGTAAATCTATTTCTATATTGTGGCGTTGGAGTAGAGTACAGTTTAAAATCAAGAAATATGGCTCCTTTAAAGTCCTTTACTGAGTTTTAGAATCTCTCCTTAACAATTAGCTGCACAAAAAGCTTAATTAAAATAAATAAGGAAGAACAGAAGATACTTAAAATTTTGTCCCCAGTTTTAACACAGCAACTACTACTTTAAATTGAAGGCAATGAGAATGAATGATGCCAAATTTGCCCAAAATTATAAAATCAAAATGGGGAAAGTGGAAGGGGTGGTGAAAAGCAGAGTATACAAGCTGTATGTTTAGAAGTGAAAGTTTTTTGCCTTTTTCATAGTATTAGAATAGAATTTCTAATTTGCCTATAGTATTTGAAATGTATTTAAATAGGTATAGTTTTAGAAGAGGAAATACATATATAAAAGAAATCCTATTTTGTAAACTATATATTTTTATTTTATATGGGTTATAAAACTGCAAGGACAGAAGCTGAAAATTAACTAGGATCCTTTTTCTTTTGATGGAGGTGCCTCAGATATTTATTGCTGATTATTTTAAAATATGAGCCCACATACTACATTCTGAAGAGGCACCGATACCTCATTTCTCCATGTCATATGGATTGTACATCTCCAGGGATGTTAACTGAAAAGCCTCAAGAGTACTGCAGCTCTTAAAACCACTTAATAAAATCAATTACAGTACAACAATAGGATGCTGTTATTCCTAATTATGTTTCCCACTTGGCCTAACCAAGCAGACGCACAATATACAGTGCTAACCAAGACTGAAATAAGGTTGTATTTGGATGGTTTCTGTGTTCTGTGGTAAAAAAAAGCCTACGAAAAGAAGTCGCATCAGAATAAATGCTTAGTTCATAAACTTTTCTTCTATGACCAGTCCAAAACTACACTGAAAATTAAAAGTGACTGAAATTCTTATTAAAGAGAAAGCGTGAAACCTCACAGCTGCATTAGGAGGGCAAAGACTTCTTACAGATGTATAGGCCTGCAAGACAAGGCCTAACTTAAATGTGACTGCAGTCTGAGTGGCAGGGGTGGGGTCTAGGTAACAAACTGCTTTGTCAAAGGTGTCTCCCAGTGCTGAACTCCATCTTTGTCTGCAACGGCTTTTGAAATTGCACACTAAATCTGCCTAAAACAGACCACATGGAGCCTGGCAGCCTTTGTAGAAACCATGGGCACAGCTTTTGCAGAATTCATGTGCTGCATCATTCCTTAACATTAGAGGTGACTGTGGCATGCAAACTGCATTTTAGCATCTTTTCCCTCAACCTCTGGAAGTGTTGGTAAGGGTTCTGTGGCTCGGGCCAGTCTGCTTATAACCCTACTAAAGTTTTGGTTTTAACTTTGCCTAAGCGGCCAACTTTTCTTTATAAAGCAATATTGTTTTGCTGTCTCTAAAATACTTGAAGATAAAAAAAAAGTGCAATGTGGTTTTAATTTAATCTGAAATAGATAAATGGAGTATTGATTCAATGTAATATCATGAGGACATGAAGAGGAAATAAATTGTGTCTGTAATTGTGTTGCCTTTATTATATTGATAGTACTGTTTTGTCACCTCAGATTGAGGCTGTGCACTTTAGATTTAAACTGTACAATGTTGCAAATCAACATGTGTTGCTGTATAAGCTTGTACAATATATTATTGAGATGTCATTATTTGTGTGGTAGTGGTGCTGACTCTTGATATTGTAAGAACTGCGTTCACGCCAGTCCCTTTACTATATCTTTGCTTGGTGTTAACCTCTTCTAGCCAGCTCTTGGGCAGACCTCTCACCTCACTTCGGTGGATTTCCATTGCTGTCTGCGATGCATATTGTGTAGCAAGTCAAGCTGTAGAAGAGATACTAATTCTATCAGGAAGGACTTCAATGTGATCTTTGCTAAATGTGTCAGAAGCAGCAAACGAATCGCTGAAATACTGAGTAGAGCAGCAAGTTATCTTCTTTTTTTCTTGCTGGGAAAAGGAAAGCAAAGAGCTTAAAAAATAAAAATAGTACAGGGACAGTGTTGAAGGTGATCAGTAGCCTGGTTACATCTTGCATGTGCAATTCCGTTTTAAAGTGCTAAGTGCAAACAATGTATTTATTAACTGTATGTGCCAATCCAAGATTTACATTCAGTGTTCCAGGAGAACCAGCATTTTTTTCCATGTTACTGTACTTATTGCAGCCAGGAAGGAGCGGCATAGCAACCTGTTCTTGTGTTTGACCAGAGTATCTTATCTGTGGTGTTGATCTAAATCCAAATAAAAGTGTAAAATGTGAATCTGGGTCTTTTCATTAGCAGCACTGATGGGCACTGAACATTTATTACTTGTGCCATTTCGGAGCAAGGCCCCAATAAAGAGAGTGTTTAATTGTAACTTTCTGTGTCTCCTGCTGGATTTTTTTTCATCACAAGATGCATTGTGTTTATTATTGTAACATAAAACAATTCTATCACCAGATCCTTTTTGAGGCAATACTCAGGACCAGCAGACAAGTGTAAACCTGCCATCTGGTATTCCTTTTCCTTATCTTTACAAGACAGTTTAGCTGCGTTTCTCTCCTTTGACAGACTCAACAAATTTTATGTTTTGTTTTGTCTTCTTATTCCATGAGCACTTATCCCCAAGTTAACTATAGACTCTAATCAGCCTCAAGCAGAGCAGTGAAAGCAGTCAGGGCAATTTCCAGGACAACACAGACTATCCGACAACAACAATTTAGAAGGGCTGTGAAGTAAAAAAAGACAAAAGGACCAATACAAAAATCAGGATTTTAATCGTCACGTCTACTCTGGCTGAGGGCCTCATTCCTCTAAAATCTACCACCTGTCTGCTCTATTTTCCTTCCACGCTCTGAAGTGCTGCCCGTCTTGATGACAGCAGCATAGAAAGAAAACAATCTATACTGTGAGAGCAACAGCAGACAGAAAACTTATGCCTGAAATGTTTTTTTTTGTATCATTTCTTGAAGTCTGCAGCAGAATTTGAGATTAAAGTCTGCGCTGAGTACCTGCACAGAGCCCAGGTAGGAGTTCTTTAGGAAATACAGAGGGAGATGTGGTGATAAGACATCCTTACCACAATTAATCTCTTTGTTTAATGCTAGGAGAGGGAGTATTTTATGGTTTAGTATTTTTGAGTACTACTCCACAGGAGTGTGTGAAGCTTGGGCCTTGCTGTAAACCTGTTGCACCCAGAGCTGCATGGAGTCTCCCTGAGAGACAAGGGGGTGGAACAGATTTGCCTACTAACTGAGCACTGAGTCCTGGCGGTGCTCAAGGAAGGCAAAATAAAATTGCCTTCCTTCTGGTCAGGAGAAACTGTGGAAATACAATATGAAGCTTTCAGGCAGTTCTCTGATTACTCTTTCAATGAACTTGACTTTGGCACACTGGGAATTCAAAGCTGCTCTGTTTCCTTTCACCAGTTTGCCAGAGCATGAGGGAATTCATGCAGCAACTGGAGTGCCTGTTGGTTTGCTATTTCTCTGCTCCTTACCAAAAAATGCCTGGAAGAACACCCTACAGAGGGACAGTGGTGGATCTAGAAGAGGAGATAACCTATTTGCTGCAGCAGCATACTGGCATGGTAATCTCATGTCTGTGGCTGACAGGTTCCCATGCTGCTGTAGAAACCCATAAAGCTCCCAGAAGCCATTGCCCTCTCAGGACACTTTCCTCCCCAGCCACCCCACTGTGCTGCCTCTGCCTGTCCACACCGTTCCATGCTCTGCCTTTTCATACCTCTCTTCCCTCTTGCCCCTTTCCCACAACGTTTATGGATGTGAGCATCTTAACAGTCTTCATAACTTCATGGGATCTTTTTTTTTTCAAAAGAGGTTAAGATTCCTTTGAAATGCAGCCTACAAGTTCAATTAAAACCCCACCACAACATGACTGGAGTCCTCAGTCCAAGAGGTAGCTGTTCATTCCTTTATCATGGGGTGTTTCTGGTCCAAGGTAACTCCACAAAAAGCACAATATCAATGGGTGACCCCATCCTGGAGCTGGTCTGCTTCAAAAGAGGCAGCATGCCAAGGAAGAGCCTCATAGAGAGGCCTTAAAACCTGCCTGGAACCATCCCAGTTGACTCACAACCCCAGTCCTGACTGTGTTTAGTGCTCTTGATAAATTGTTTTTTACTTCGTGTCTTAAACTTCCATTTAATAAAATGTGGTTTAATAAAGCTTAGATATACCAGGTTCTGTGAAGCAGAGACTGGCTGAATGAGCAAACCTAGTGGTTTCTGTACACAGCCTTGTGCAGCTTTGACATATTGGTATGTGGTATCCTCTGGGATTTTACTGTGTGGTGCATTATTTCCTCCAGAGACACACTCTTCCTACTGTTCAAGATAGCCATTCTTGCCCAAATGGATGCTCTGTTGTGAAATGAACAGATTACAAAACTGTTTCGTGTCCATAAAAATATGCAGAACGTTTTTACTGGTGATGCCTGTGTGCTATTGCGAACTAGGACTCAGATTCAGCTATTGAAACAGCAATATAGGCAATATACAGTGCCAGCAGAACTTCAGACCGAGAACTGTGTCTGCACCAAAGAAAGCCACACCTCATAGACCCTGTGGAGATTTTTTGTTTGTTATTATCTGGGGGGGAGGGGGCACAAACACTGGCATATGATTCTGAAGTCCATAGCTATAAAGAGCAGCAAGATAATATGTAAAAGTGGTTTATTGTCATGATACATGCCTTCACACTCAGCAGTTAATAGCTGCTTGGGGGGGACTGATGCAGAAACAATAGTGTAGATGGGCTCTCATGCAGCTTTTGCAAATCCTGGGTCCTGGGGCCATGTTGGTCACATCATGGGAGTGGCTGAGGGGCAGAAGAGAGACAGGAGAAGTTCTCAGCTCAGCTGGCCTGGCAACATGAAGGACCACCCGAAGATATGGCTGATGAGGTGACTTGGTCTCAATGATTTTGACTACTCATAAATACTGCTTGCTCTTCTGTAAATGGCTTCCAGGAGGGACACAGAGAGAAATCTTTGCCTACCCTATAGCCCTTGGGTCCAAGTAAGGCATGTCTAAATATCAAGTTAGATGTATTAAACTCATGTTTCAGCATGGTTAAGAAAGGAACAAAGCAAGACACAGCTCAAGGAAATATGTATCTTTTATCTGTCTTAGCCAGGCTAACTGCCAATAGAAAATAATTTTAGGTAGAAAGCAAGGCCCATAGAAAGCCATGTGGCACTGTCTTCAGACTTACAATGTCTGAATTATCAGCTTTCTTCCTGACCAGCCTAACTAAAGGAAGTAGTTCAGGCATTTAAGGGAAAGGCAGGTCCTGCAGTCAGAAGAAATACAGACCAGGCTTTGCTCTTCACTGAGAAGACAGAATGGCTACAGGTCATGGTGCTGTTCACTACAGCACTGTAGGATGCAGATGTATAGATTTTACACTGTACTTTGGAGCAAGAAGTTGGATCTGAGATTAGAGTCAGAGGAAAAGGAATACATTCCTCTTTTTGCATTAGAATAAAAGCCTATGTATGTTGTTGCTGAAATCTGTTCTATAAATTCATATTGCACAAACACAGCAAAGGCTCTTTCCTCAGGGCACAGAAAAGTCACAAGTCAAGTAGGAAGGGAAACCTCCAGTTCGGCCACTGCAGCAGCTGCCCTTGTACATGTTCTTGCTCCAGCTGGTGCCTGGTGCGAAGTCTTCCAAAGGTGTTCAGATACCCAGCTTCCATGCTGTGGAGCCAGATTGTTTAATCCCAGTCTTCTAGACCACTCACTCTCAGCCTGTGACCCTATGGATAAGATCCTATGGATAATTCCTCAGAGGTCTGTGACCAACAATCAAGAAGAACAAGTTCATGTACTGTTCTGCAGTAAGTGAAATTTCTAAAGGGATCCTCACCTTTTTAGAGGCTCTTGACTCAAAAGATCTTTAAAAACACAAAACTAGGCAATTTCTCTTTCTAAAACACTTCATTTTGCATTACACGTAACAGGGTCTGGTGTACTGCTGGCATCTGACCTGCACTGGGCTCTACAATCATACAAGATTTTAATTATGTAGCAGTTGAAAGATAAACAATGCACAACAAGCATTAAACTAACATGCTTGTAATTCGCTCCATTGCCCTGGATACTTTTATTATTTCATATGATCCTATTAATGAATCAGTGAATTTCCATTTTCTCACACTTCTGCACTGCCTGCATGACGGATTTCTATTTTCCCAGCGGTCCTCCTCTGTTCTGGTAATAAAAGTGGCTCTGGAAGAAAGAACAGGTGTTTGCAACTTGATGTAAACCTGCTTTTGTTGCTCTGAGAAACTAAAAGGAAACGGCTTATGTTAAAATCATGAGCTGCAGACCACAGCTTTTTTAAAGACAGTCTCTAAAGAGTGATGAGGCAATGTGGTTGAGGACTGCACACACACCAGGACCGCCTGGCAGAGCTCCCCAGGTGCTCCTGTGCTGAGAGGCAATGCCCACCAAGGGTAGTGACTCCACAACAATCCCTGCAAAAGAGCTTACTCTGCTGAAAATAATCGAGTTAATTTCCCCACTCAAATGCACCACTGCTGTTTGTATTATATTAGCAACCAGCTGAAGCCCAGGCCTTACAGCAACATAAGCTGTAACACGGTCAGCTCGAGATCTGAAAACACTGAAGAGACCTGATACACAGAGCTTGTCTCAAGTCTTTGTCTCACGTCTTTGTCTCACATAATGATTTTTCTCTTTCACCAAGCTTTTCTTCTGATCAGGAGAGACTGTGGAAACAAAACATGAAGCTTTCGAGTAATTCTCTGTTGGATTGATCTTTCAATGGACTTCACTTTGGGACACAGAGAATTCAGAGCTGCTCTGTATTCTTTCACCAGTTACCAGATGCATGACTTTTACTGGCATGTTTGATAAATCCTCCTGGCTGCAGAAAGCTCGAAGAACCCAGGTCAACACCTCTGCACAGTGCATGTGAAGACAATTACCAGAGGCCTGGAAAATAAAGCTGTCCTTTCCTGGGTGGTGGGATAGTGTACCTTCTTTTGCTCCCACCTGGGAGCAAAACTAGTCTAGAAGAGATATGAATCAGCTGCAACAGATTTATTTCCCCATCCCTTATTATATAGCTCTGGTTCTTGCACCAGAGGTTTGGGCAGTTACTGCTGACAAGCCGGTCTATATTAAATCTGAGCGTCTGAGAATTAAACAGTATTAATTGTGATACTAATGAGAATTGGCAAGGATGTTATTAATAAAATGCAGAGTGCCTTAAGTAAACTCTTTACTACTCAGTGAAACTCATGACAGTTCTCAATAGACACGTCAATAGAAATTTTTAGACTGCAAGATTAACTTTGGGTTATTTTCTGTAATAACTTTGGATAAAAATATAATCCTTTCCTGTTTGCAGTGTTCAGATCCGATAAGCTGCCTCAGGAATTAGAATCCAACAGGCAAATGGTAAATGGCAGGGTTATGAAATGGTACGTGCCTCCATATCTCACTGTCCATTTACCTTCAATACAAAGAGGCGTTTTCAATGCTTAATCAAATGGAGATTTGTCTATTTGTATCTCACATTTACTAAAATTTCAATAGATGTCAGTAGTCGAAAGAAATGATCACGTTAAAGTGAAATACAAAACATCTATGATTAACAGTAGCGCTCAAAAATGTCAGCTGATGCACACACTTTAGTCAGTACCTTGTTTGTGCATAATATGGTTCAATTTGTGTTGATTCATTTCTCCCTTCGCCATTTCTTTTAATTCACTGTGTCATGTTCTTATGAGTTGGTGCTGCAGGAAAACCTACAAGCAAAGCACATGTTGTTGATATGACACTGGCAACCCAAGAGGTATGCACAGATCTTCTCCCTACTTTGCCATTGCTTCTGAAACAGATTGCCTTGTATTTACCACTGTGATAGACTTCGTCTTCTACAGCTGACAATTTGCAATCACTTTTCTTCTTTTCTTCAGCTAGTTCAACCACAGTCATTATGAAAAAAGAGATAAAAATAATCAGACTCAAAAAACCTTCTAGTGATTGGATCTGATTGTAGATGCCTCAGTTGCAATGTAGCAGAAATTACTGCTGTATTACAGTTCTCAAAAGTAATTTTATTGCAGTAACTCTGGTAAGAATCTCAATTAAATTGTAGCTATTGATCTCTAGCCTTCATATTTCCCACATAAAAATTCTGTCTCTTTGTCCACATTTTAGGCAGCCTCGCTTGCTCCCAGGTTTGTTTTTAGAGTGAACCAACTAATCCTTTCCTATGGGAAACAGAGCACATTGGACAAGATAAGTCACCACAGTCTGATCCAAGCAGACAGCAGAGATGCAGGCTGCACCAAATTTGACTTCTGTACCACAGAGGATGTTGCAATTTCAAAAATACCGCTACTCTCTTGGGTACACAAAAAAATATTCTAGCGTCATACATATAGACCTCATTCTGCAGGCTGTAATAGAACCCTCTTGGAACTCAGAATCAGAATCATAGAACCATTTGGTTGGAAAAGACACTTAAGATTGAATCCAACCATAAACCTAACACTGTCAACTCCACTCTAAATCACGTTCTCAAGTGACACATCAACACACTATTCAAGAAGGATGGAAAAATTAATAATTTTGCCTCAGGACTTTCCCGTGGTATCCCAAAGTGATCAGGTCAAAGTGTTGTGCAATGGGATTTGGGCAATATATGGACCTTCAGCAGGGTGGATACAAATCAGCCCAATCAGACAGCCTAGTGTGTCTTTTGATTTAGTCCACAGAGGTAAAACAGTCATAGTGACAGGACCAATGCTTCAAATGAACCTGAGCACTCTCCTGCTCCAGGCAATTACCTCATAGCAAGGTTTAGAACATGTCAGCATGGTCTTGTTCTAGTGTATCCAATAAGACACTACAGTAAGATAGTGAGAGGATTCGTTTTATCTCTGAGTGTCTCAGGGCTGACAGGAAGATCCTCAGAAATGGGGAATGACTTGCCCTCGTGGGTGACACTGATTTCTCTGCATGGTTCTCCCTGACAGTGCATCTTCTATCCAACTGCTGTGCTGATGCTCAATGAAGTACTCGCAGGTAGCTGGCAAATGACTCTACTCTGTTACCTGGCTTGTGAATATTTAAAGCAGAACAGAAAAGACAGCATTTTGGAGCAATGACATAAATAGCTCTCTTCTCTGTACTTTCCTGTAATCTAGCGCAACCAAGATGCCCCCTGCTCCTCATGTTCTTGGAAGAAGAAACTAATGCTACTCAAGGGCTTTTCACCCTTGACTAAACTCACCCAGTCACAGGACATTTGCTCATGTGTAGCATGAGCTGGGTTCTGCCTTGCAGCAATTGCAGCTCCCCTACTTCTCCACCCAGCAAGGACTTCATCACTTAGTTCCTTGTCGTCTTTTGCCCCTTCTGTAGGAAAGATGAAATTATACAGGCATTGGACCCAGGATCTAGCTGCCTTATACAGTAAGTCCCAGGCAAAGGCCTCTGTTACTGCTTCAGCTGATCTACCTCGAGGTCCTTACTGTCCGCAGTAGTTCTGTAAACAGAAATTTAGATAAGTAAGGGTGGATCCTCGTTTCTGGCCACCCATCCCTAGTTTCAACGCACGGGACCATGGATGAGCTGTTGCCTGTTGTTGATCATCATCCTTTGCCGTAATACTGCCTTGTCATTGAATGTGAACTAACTCAAAGTTGACTCCCATTAAAGATTGCCTCAGGAAGAGCAAAAAGCAGCAGACAAAATAGGAGGATGATCCAGAAAGGCTCACAGAGAAAGAAGTCTCCCCATCTCATTCAGTGGTTTGGTGATTGAACACTCAAAACCAGCAACATGATGTCTCATATCTAAACCCTAATTTTGTTTAATGAGACCTGAATCCAAATATGCACACTGCAATAAAGTGCTCGTTGGTGTTTATATGCTCTTAATCCCTCCTGCTGATATGTGATTTGGGGGAAGTTAGGATGGGATTGGTACAAAACTGGTTAACAAATGTGCCCAGAGAATTTTCTGAAAAAAAATCGCAAAAGAGTGGCTCTCCAGGGGCCTGTCCCGGACTCTTTTTGTTCAGTTTCTCACTAGTGGCTTGAACAGTGAAATACAGACTACATCTATCAAGTGCCTAGACTGTATGGTGCAAGGAGGGGCAGGAATCTGGGAAGAAGAGGAGAAGGGGGATGGCTAAATTTATATCAATGTTGACAAAGTGGAAAAATAGTCTAAAAGAAATAGGTTGAAGCTCAGTAAAGGCAAGTGAAGGGTGTCAAGTAGGACTAATCACAGTCATAGTCTGGGAGAGTGGGTTATGCAGCAGTCTTTCAAAAAAAGTGGCTCAATTATCAGTGACCAATGTCCTGTCAGAGGGAAAAAGGATGTACTCATTCTGGAATATACGAGTAGGAAAATAGCTTGCATTGTAACCTGAGTCATCCTTCTGATCTGGTCACGAGTGATGGCTGGCACAGCCTCAACTGGGACGTAATACTCCATTTTAGGCACCATATTTCCAGGAAGACCTTAAGATGACAGCAACAATAATTATTAGCAATGTAAAAACATACAATCTGCAGGGAAACACCAGAAGTTGAACGATCTGACTAAAAATCAGGTCAAAAATTATGACTAAAATCATCTAATATCTAGAACTTTATTATAGAGAGGAAAGAACTTCTGTTTTCTTTGTGGTCATGAAGGCTCAGATAACAAAGAATGTGTTTGAGGTCTAAAAGCAAGCATTCAATTCCGTATTAGAAATAATTTTCCAGTGGTAAAGGTAATAAAGACTCAGAACAGCTTAACTACGAAGAATGGAGTGCTGGAGGTCTTCAGAAGAGGATGGGTGAATGTTAAGTGGTGAACAGATGAACCTGCTTTGAGCAGAGTGATGGACCAGGGATCATCCTGAAGTCCTTCCCACTGAATTTTTCTGAGATTCAAGGTAGTAGCCTTGGTTTAATCTGTGACTACCTGTAACTCCTTTCAATGACAATTTTCAGGAATATGACAGTGCTGTGAATTGAGGTGAAGCTAATTCCTAGGAAACCCAATGTAACAGAGGTCTGTAGAGATCTCAGGCAACCAGTGTGATAGCAAATATAAGAAACAGTATTAATTAGACTCCTTTGGCAAAGGCAGTGACTTGAGCTGCCAACTCCCCAAAGTGCTGCTACCCTATGTTAACTATAGTTAGTTGTCTCCTCCTAAGTCATTAAATGTTTCAAAACGCAGCTGAAAATGCCTTAAAAAATATTTTCAAATCTGAATATTGTGAGAGATGCCAGAACAAGAAATACAGATTAACCTTGTGTCTAGATTTTGAAGGTAACGTAGGAGAAAAAGGACAAGAGAGAGAGAAGAGGGTGAGCTTAGACTTGCTCCTACCAGCTCTGCTCTGGAGGATCAGCCTGGATGCTTGTCTTAAACCCTTAAAACCGGGACTGGAGGAAGCAAGTTCAGTCTTCTGTTCATTTCAAATTCATCAGCTTGTTTTGCCTATGTATTTTTTACTAGTTGCATGCTGGCACATTGATCTTTTCTTTATACAGACATTACAAGATTTTAAGCAGTTAAAACAGGACATGGAGCTGACAGCCCTCCTATACTGGGTTGTGCCTTCAGGGCACAGGGAGGGAGAAGGGAGGGATGGGTGTAGGAGCAAGGTGGCTGGACAGGGGCTGTGATTTGCCTTGTGGCTGGGGAAAGCGGACAGGTGCTAATGCTGCACATCACAGGACTGTCCTGGTTTAGTCCCTGATGAAATACAGAAGCCAGATGCAGCTGATGGTGAGTCCTCTTTAATTTGTCTTTCCAGTTGGGTGATCCTGGATGCTATCTTACCCTGACTCGCCTTCAAAATTAACCCAGTGCAGTGGTGAATAGGTGATAAAATATTCTGTAGCCTTAGTTACTGACAGATATGTGTTGAAGGAAGGTAGCTGTAAATCCTGCTCCTCTACACCCACTCAAGCTGAGTTTCATCCATCCCCTGCCCAAGTCCATGGCAAAATTCCCACTGACTGCAAATACACTTAGACTGAGTTTATAAGCGACATAATTTACAGGATGTCCTGGCTGCTTGAACTAATGCCCATCTGTTTCAATGCCATTTACGATAACTAACAAATTGATTGAAACCAGAGGCTAGGCAGGGCTTGACAGGCAAATGCCAAGTGGAAACATAGACTGTCACTGCTGCTGCAGAACAGCTCTTTAGACACAGCCATTTCTCACAGAGCCTGCCCCAGAGAAGCACTCATGCACTTGCTCTTCATCTCCCAGCCAAGGAGTACCTGGGCAGGGGAGTGCCTTTAAGGTCAAGACGGAGCGGGAGGAAGCAGCTGAGTGTCCATCTTTACATCATCCCATCAAATCCTCACTATCCATGGCAGGCAGTGGCCAACAATGAGAATTTGTCAGCTTTCTAGACAGGCAATAAGTTGCCAAACCATTACGAAGGTCTACAGAATAAAAAATCAGTTCTTGACCTGCACATACTTTTGGAGGTAAATATCCAGTTTGTATGCATGAGGGAATTAAAATAGGCACCAGAAAATGATTAACAGGTACTATACTCTGGCAGTCCAACCAAGAAAGAATATTTACATTAAAAAATGAAGAGGGGGAAAAAAATAAGAAATTAAAATTTAAGAGACTTGAAAAGGAATAATGGATTTTTCAGTTCAATGATAAGGAAAAGATTTTTTTTTTTAAATCTATTCGACCTGAAATGAATTTTTATTGCAGAAACAAATGCATTTGTATGTCCTCCCCCAGTTTAAATTCTGGACAACCAAATTATATTGTTAGAACTAATGTGTTTTCTTTTGGGTTTTTTTAGCCTTCTAAATCTGTTTTGTGTTTAGAGTTTATTTTAAGTTGGGTAAAGTTTTCAACAAAAAATGTTATTTGAAAATTAATGCCATGTGTTTGGTTTAAAAATGCAGAAATTATGTTTCTCAAACATGTTTGTATTATAATTATGCTTCTGTCCATCATAACTACGTGATCAAAGTTGGTTTGATCCAAGTCACATCTGGAGCCCCTCTGGCCTTTTCTGGCCCCAGACCTCTCTTCATTTCTGGAAGAGTTTTTCCTTCACTTCACACACTAGCCAAGCCCTTGGGAAAGAGTCCATTACAGTGGGCCATGAGGTAGCTGGGGAATGAGGTGGCCTCGCACTATCTCCTGATGGGACCACAGTTGTGCGAAGGTCTGTTGTGTCTCTCTCACTTTCTGTATCATTTTTCCTATACCAGGTTGGTGAGAGCAAGGCAAAAGTGTGGGGAGAAGAAGCAGTTTAAACATGACCATGGCAGGGTGATGAGAGATGATTCCATAGTACCCTTCAATGGATGTGGCTTTTCCTCAAGCACAATCTCCGCCTGGAATTGTGGAGCTTCAATAAAAACTTCCACCAAAGCAGAGTTACCATGTGTGCATATTCACTCATTTCAGTGTCATCAAGTCACAGATTTCTTTCTCACTCCTTGCTACAATGATACTGAAGATGCATTTGTGGAGCATCAGTGTTTAGCAGACAGGAGCAGCTTGGCAGCCACCCCTCGCAAAAGGGTGCATTTTGTGAACCCATGAAGTATTGTGTGACCATGCAGCCTTCCCTCCACTCAGACCACTGGGAAGTGGACCCAGTTCCTTAGAGGTGATAGGAAAGGAGAGAAAACTAAGCAAATGCCAGTGGTTCATGTCAAAGCTTCTCATCAGACAGAGATGGGATGTAGAACAACAACTGGCAGGAGACAGGGTGACTCAGAGGGTGGCAGATGCTGCCATAGGTACTGCCAGTTCGTTAATGTTCTTTTAACTCACCATAATTTTTTTCTACTAAATGGAAATGCCTTATCCCAATGTTACATGTCATGTTTTCAAAATATCTTCTACCTGCAAGCAACGTTTTAGGGGTAAGACAGCTGAGTATCAGACATCAGTTATATCAGTGTGGTTTGACCACTCTGATGTGGCAATTCCAGGGTTTTTTTTTAAATTTAACTACCTAAATGACCAAGTTCTTCACATAGCTCTTGAAGAAAGGTCGGTGACTAAGGCCTCAGAAAAGACTGAAAGCCAAGTTAGAGGGGCAGAGAATATTAAGGTATTTTATTTCATACAGATGTAAGTCTGACATTCCAGCAGCCAAGGGCAACTTACATTTGCACAGAAAGAGTGAAAGTGCAGTCCTTATAGTAGGTTGGATTTTTTTAAACTTGTAACTCCATTGTAGGATTGTGACATGGAAAATGTGGGATTTTTATTGACTAAAAGAGTTTTAATCTAGAAGTAGGGAAAAATGTACCAAGCTAAGATCTGCCTTTTAAGTAAGAAACTAAAGTATTCCAAGTTGTGGCAGTGCTTTCTTGGGGCTGCCTGGGCAGTTTTAGCCTGGCTATGGGCCGGAATTCTGCAGTCCAGCTGGTAGACAAAATCCCAGCCTTGCAGAAATTAGAAAACTCCCATTTATTGTAAAGATCACAGGATTTCCTTCATATCCTTGTGTTGTCCTGAACTTGTTGGGTTCTTTCCATGAAAACGATGATGCTTCTGGAGTGGGTAGTTATTTTCTACATTGCACGGTTGTGATCTGGTTATTCTTACAAGAATCAGATCTTCAGTGAATGGCAGGTTTAATTGCTCATTAGAACCCTGAATTTGACAGAGGAAGGGAGAGAAAGCTACTGTAGATGTTGGACGTCAATAATACAGAGCTCCACCAACCTAGAATAGCAGAAACATTTACCTGACATATTGTTGCCTGTGCAGGGAGGCCACTAAATGTGAAAGTGACTGCCATCATTAAGAAGATGGATTTCTTTGTTAGTCTTTCCTGTACCTTAGTCATGTTCAGGAGACCTTATAATTTTGCCCCCAGTGGCTAATTTAACAACCTAAAATGTTTTGTTTCATTCTCGCCTTAGTTGTCATTAGTTTTAAAAAGAGGCAAGCTGATCCAGGACTATGCAATTAAACTGTTTAATTGGTAAACGGACTTATAACACATTGTTAGCAGTTGGAATATTCTATACCCTTCATTACTAGGTAGCTGGAGAAAACTGTTGATAAAATTAAACATTTTATATACAATGATTCCTTAATTTTTTTCACAACCATGTATTTTCATCTAAGCGTTTTAATAACCAGCTTTTATAAATCATTAGATTAAAGTATTCCTCTCATCTTATCTTCTTGTGTTTCTAATGCATGAATCTGTGTGTCTCCTCAGTACTTCATTTTCTTTTATTTATTTTTCCTCTCATGTTTATACATATATCATACTTTATCTTCATCCAATTTTACTGCCATGTGTCTATAAAGATAGTATTTTTATCAATGAGGCACACATCAGAGATGAATAGCAATGTGGAATTAAACCTACTAAGCTGTGAATAAAAGAATCCTTAGTTGTACTTTGTAGTTAACTTTGTACCTAGGAACATTCACTTTTCTGTAGAGGATAATTTACATAATGTAGCTTAAAAAAAGGTCAAAGCATGGGAGCTTGGACTGATTTGGGGAAGAATGAGGTGGATAGATTATGGCAGGGCATGAATTCAAGCTTTCACATTTCAGGCATTAATTGTTCACTAAGAAGGAATGGCTGGAGCACAGTAGAAGGGTTAATTTTGGTGGGCACTATCAAAGAGTAGAAAAATTCCTAATGCTTTTATTTCTCAATCCTACTCCCATACAAATTAAGACTCTGAGTTTTTTTTAGAAGTCAAGGCAAGTGAATGTGAGGATACTGCTCTGGGGTGAGGAGATGATGTCTGCTCACAGTGTTACCACCTCCAGCTGAGCCTTCTGCAGCAAAGCAGGATTGAGCTGCAGCATTGCTGAGCACCTGGGCACACTGCTGGCTGCCGGGATAAAGCTTTCCTCCGAATCAAGAGAGTGTACATCAGGAGATGATGTGGAAAAAAAAATTGCAGGTATTGGAGCTGTGTCAGAGCTAACTCCAGTTCCCACAACCTGCCTAATTCAGTTGGTGGATGAAATCCTGACCATGATGAAGCCGGCAATGAAAGTGCTTCTGACTCCAGAGGTCTCAGGCATCCATTGGGTATCTGTGCTTCTTGCTTCCACCAGGCCTCGTAGGGTTTGAAGGTGTTTTTGGGGTGCTGGCAAGCTGCAGTGACAGAGCATTTTGACAGTGATACTCTCTCTTTCCTCTTGAGAGGACAAGCATGCCACAGATTGACAATTTGGCCTTTTTAGAGCTGATCTGTAAAGTCATCCTGGGCATGCACAGAAGAGGAAAAGGACCTGAGGCTCTAAAATTAGCTGCTTCCAATGTGCTGCCTCCAGGCTAGCACAGAGATGGGCAGGTAGGGGGCCCATCCTCTGAGAGTAAGGGTAAGAGAAGGCTGCCAGTCACCTTTTAAAAAGCTGGATGCTGATTTACTCCCCAAGGAAGTCAAAGAGGAAGAAGAACTTAAACCACATAAGTATGTTCAGCTAACAGTGAGTTGTTGCCCCTTATTCTGGGTGAACTGTGACATGGCAAAACAATTCTTTGCCAAAAATTAAACAAGGAGTTTGTGTGTCATCTGAATATGAGTAGAATGTGTGCAATGGCTTTCAAATACTTATAAAACTTTATAAAGCTTAAAAAGTATTTGGAAAACTTAACAAATACAGTATACAGAAGTACTGAACTGCTGTATCAATAAATATAAACTGCAATATTCAAAGGAGACCATAAGGTCCTGCCTGTGTTTTTTGAAGTGTCTTACAGAACCCAGTGGCAGGGATTGCATTCTCTGTTAATACTGTATTGTGGTTTATTTTCTACAAAATTCTGTAATGCAAGGATAGCAGAAGTATATTGATAATGCATTATCAACAGGTTTCAGCTCTGCTCAGACTCTCAGATATACATACATAAACTATATATGGAAATCAAGTGTTTGCTGAAAAATGAAAACAAAGTAACTCTGCCAGAATCCATGAGACATTCATCTTCCATTCACTATCCCAAGCTGATGTTTTCTATTAGAAGAGCTTTAGGTGGAATGTGACTGGGACCTTTTAAGCAGAAGAACAGGGATCAAGACAAGATTAACTAGGATGATGAAAACCTTGAAGTGCACATTAGCCTATGTTGTGTTAGCTTGTCCATTTCTATGTACAAAAAAGCGGACTACACATGTATGCTCTATTATTCAATAGGTACTAATGATTGTTAGCATTTACACAAATGCCATTAAGTCAGCTGCATTTCATGGATAGGGACTAATCTGCTACTTTTTCTACATCTTTATATAAATAACTTGGAAAATATTCAGAAGTATGCTACAGGTTTCTTCCTCTCTATAAGCTACCAAGGCTACAAAGAAATTGGTACGTTTTCTAAGCAGAAAGAACAAGGATGGATTTTTGTCTAATGACAGGGTTTTACATGTTCTTAGTCTAGCTGCTGCTGTGAGAGCTGTAGTTTAGAAAAAATAAGCACAGCTGCATTTAGTCATAATGTTTAGTAAGCAAGAGGCCTTACTACACAGACATGCAATGAAAAAAAAAAAAAACAAACCAAAAACAAACCTGTAGTTTTAACAACCTCCCAATTCTAAGATTCTGGAAAAAACATGTGGTTCAGTTTTTAAATGGTGGTTTAAAACTTATATTGTCTTCTGTAAACCGAGTGAAGACGAGGTTATTTCCAAAGTGGTCATGAATTAGTTTGCAAAATTGTGAGAAAATTATAAGGATTTACCTGCATATGTAGTTGTACATGGAAACTATTGTGTTAGTCTGATTCTAGTAAGAGAAATTACTTTTTCAGACATGGTTTTTATAATAGATTTCAGGTTATTTAATCTATTTTGTAAACCAAACTATTGAGAAATGGTGCATGAGATATATTTATTTTCAGATTCATCCCTGTTTTACAACAAAAGTCTATTGTCTTATTTGAATAAAGAACCAGAAGCAAAACTGCTTGCAAAACTCAACACTTAAGTAATTATGTGGTCTTTAGGGTTTTATGGACACTTATTAAACACAACTGTCTAATGAGAACAGATACTCTGCATGTAATTGACACCCACACAAAATGTGCAGGCACATGTATAGCAATTCACTCTAAAATTTTTAATGTGTTACGAGCACTCACCAGATCTCATTTTCCTTTTGGTACTACATAGTTTTAATATTCTTCTATAAATAGGAAGCAGAAAATCTCTGTTTTCACTTAAATACAAATGGTTGTTTTAATGAAACCAGTAACATACCTTACCTTACAGCAAAACACTATTGATGCTTCCCAGCTTTCCTTTGCCAGATTCTAAAATGACAATACACTGTACATTAAAATAAGTGGGACATTTTAATATTCAGCAAGAAATGGTCCAATATTAACTCAGTTCACTTAGTGCTTCTGAGTATCCTGGATGTTATTCTGGGTACTGCTGCAGTATCTCTAGGAGCTCTAGAAGATCTTACTGTGGTCCACGCTCATGTGCAGTTTTCTCTCTTGGACGGCATAGGTGTCAGCACTGTTGCTTTTTTCAGGATACTAATCAGAAGAGTTCTTTTGTTTCACAAGTACAGGCTTTCCAATTGGAACAACTGTCCATAATTTTAAAGCTACCTGACAGCTACTGAAATCAGTTTGAAAAATTCTATGTCAGCTAAAATACTGCATAGGAACAGATACAGAGGTAAAAACATCAGTTGGAGAGATGTATTGCAGGCTGAGCCCCTCAGGGTACGGGCACAAACCTGGACCAGTGAGTAAGAAAAGCAATATGTGGTAAGGGCCAAAGGCTGGAGAAAGGACCATCTCACTGCTTCCTGGAGAATGATCCTGCTAGGAGCTGGAGCACCACAAGTTTAGAGCTGTTCTATTGGCCCAGACATGATGCTGCAAGATGTGATCTTTGTTTATCCTCTGTGCCAAAGGTTTGGGTCCTTATCTGCTGAGGATTCCCTTGTAGGAGGGGAAGAACCTGCTACTGTCCACTTAAAATGCCAGAGCAGGTTTAGCAAAAAAGGCAGACAGCTCTACCCTTTGAAGCTCATGCTGGAGCCACACAAAGATGTGTTTCCACCATATACAATATAAAACCATAGGCACTCTGCAGACACCTGAGTCCTGGTTAACACATTATTGCATTACAAATGTTTACCCAAGGAGCTTATCTTCTGTTTCTACTTCCAAGAATACCTACTTTAACTAAATATCCCTCCCAAGCGCTATCTGATCATCCTTGCAGTTTTACCCCTGCTATGATTCTTACTCCTGTATCTCTCCTATAAATGATTGCAACAAATTGCTGAGACCTGGACATCAACATTTTTCCACTGGAAAAAAAAATCATCCTTTTTAATTTTATTTTCTTACTATTCTGCTTTAAACCAAAGCCAACTCTCTCCACTCTACCCAAGCCATTTAATCATGCAACACTTTTGTTTCTTTTTTTCCTTAGTATAGTTCCTAACAGATACAGAGAAAAGTGTTGCAGCTTGTATTCCCCGGTGGCACATTGTCACATTTTCAGTGTCTGTCCAGAAAGGTGTGATTAAACAGAAAAAGGAATTGCTTTGCAGACCTCAGCATCTTTTGGATGTTTTCTCCCACTACTAAAGTTGAGCACTAAAGCCAGGTTTACTATTTGATGGCCCATTTCAGTGTTTGAGAAAAAAAAAGATGCTTTAAAAAATGCAGCGGCCACATTTACCAACAGTGTCAAACCTATATAAAGTCACTCTCTCAATAAATTTAATGAGAATGAACTAAATAGCTTTCTACTGATGTATAAGGCTTACATTTCCAGACAGAGCAAGGGACTTTGTTATACCACACTACCGGCAAGCGTCTGCTTTTCTCTATCGTTTTCCTTCTCTGGACTCTGACTTTATTATCATATCACTGTAATGAAAAGCACAAATCATCTAGACAGCAATGGCAAGGAGCTGTATCTCACCTCTCTGATGTCCTCAAAAGACTATATTTCAAAGCTTGGTCATCATATAACTTTTGTGAAAAATACCTATTAATTTGAGGACCAGCATGCAAATAAAGAGGAGCTGGTTACATGGACCTCCTGTGAGTCACATCAGACAGATATTTTGGTCCTCTCTTTGCCTGTGTCCTTCACTCCTGGATAGTTGCGGCAGCTCCTTATGCAGTGGCTCCCTATGGAGACTTCTGGGCTCCCCGGCAGGGACCAGAGGCCAGGGCTCGGGATTTCCCCAAGGGGAAAGTCAAGCATTACAGCACAGCAGGGAAAGCTCTGTTTTCCCTGTAGCTTCACACATCACAAACAAATGTTTCATTGCTATTGTTCTATTCATAATCCAATTACTAACATGATGATCCCTCCCATCCAGCAGCAGGAAATGCCGCTATCAGAATTTTATACATTTATTGTGACTTGTATGCAAAATTCCCACAGTAGAAATAGCACAATGATACTGTTGTTTTTTCCAGTCTCAACTCCTTCTCCCTCAAATCGAGAAGGCACTGGACTGGAGCACTAATTCAGCATTGTTTCAGCTTCATGTTGGTATTCATATCGCCTCCCATCAAACTAAGCCCACTCATGCGCTAAGAAACCTTTGTGAGCAAATCTTATTTGGGTGTTTGTGTAAAAAGCCATAGGATGGAGATCGAATGTGGAGAAAAGGAGTGACCTTGCTTTAAAAGGCAGTTAACTTCAATGTTTTTAGATGAAACATTCCAGAAAGAGCTAGTGACTGAGATATGTAATGTGATACCTGGAAAACTGACCCCAATTTCTGGTTACTGACCTTCATCTTACCTGCTACTGCTGCAGAAAGCTCAAGCAGCTTTGCGAAAGGAAGTGTGAACACACTTAGGCTCTGCTACAAGTCTACCAACAAGAAGAATTACACGAATAAAAACTGGTGGTTTCTGTTTTGAAAAATTTTGCAAGTAATTGTTTCATTAAAAAAAAATCAAAAACTATACAAAACCCTAAGATGATTATTCCTTCTTAATTACATCATTATGAAAATTATATCTTGGGCTGAGATTCTTTCTATTACAAGTTGTTATTTGAGTGTGTAAGGAGGGCATTTCTGCTTGCATCCCTGTCCTTCTTCAATAGCAAAATGGAGTCATGGCAACACCAAGAAGTGCTCACCCATGAAAGGTATGTAGGGTAAGAAAAGATTATAAGAAAGGGCAATGTAAAAAAACTCTACTTTCTCAACAGAAACTGTATTAAGCTACCCTTATTCAAGTGATTCTCCAGGGGCTCTATGTGTCCACAAGGTAGGCACAATCCTGCCAGCAACAGGTGCTTGACCAATGCTTTCCCTCAAGAAGGCGTCCTGGTTCACCACTGCAGAACTATATTGCTCTTCCCATTTATAAAACAAAAAAATGTCATACCCAAATATTTACAGCATGCTATGAACCCAAAGCAGTGCTTTTTGTCAAAAAGTTACAGTGAAATATGCACACACAATGGCTGTAATAACAATTGGTGTTTGAAATCCATGTATCTCAAAACACCAGTATGATCCCTAATATGTAGACAGGTTAGCAGAAATACTTCTGTGGCCAATGCAGCACTGCAAGCTCGAGGCTTAGTTCAGACTGAAATGCAGGACAAATGTATCTGGTTCTACTCACCAATAAATCCTTGCAAAACCTGCAGCTCCACCTTGAAAGTATGGCTGGCCAATAGGAATGTGCTAGGTGTCATTCCTGCCATACCTTGAAGGACCTACATATCAAAGTAGCTAATCAGGTGAGTGTTTTGCTCAATATAGTCCTTTCTGGACTAAAAACTGGATTTCTGATAATCTCACCCCATAGCCTCCTTCGACAGACTTCCTTCATGCACAAAAATCAGATAAGGTTCAACACAAACCCATGGAGATACTGCTCACACCCATTGCAGACATCCTTGGTAAGAGAAGGGACAATGACATCTCATTCTATATCCTGCTTCGATGCGTTTAATCTCATACTTCAAGCACCCTGTACTACAAGATTTTTTTCAGGTGATTATTGTTGGAGCCCTCTTTTTCCACCCCCTGGAGAAAATGTAAGCATTTTGAGTAAGAGAAGGACCTCACTTGAAAGAATTGTATTTATCCTGGGGGGAGATATGCTTTTTTCTACCTCTGAGTGATTAGTATGACTGTGCACATTTCCAAGAAATAATTAGCACATGCTTATAAAAATTAAGTCTTTTTTTTTTTTTTCATTCACATGTTATTTTAATGTATATATGTCCCATATATTATATATTTACATATACCTGCACATACAACTTGCACTGTATGGAATACACAAATCTATTGAAAGCCTTCTCAAATTTTCTTACTCATGTCACTTTTTGGAATACAACAAATAGAAATATAATGCTGGCAGTATTGATGATACAGCAACACTACCTGCTTGAATCTAACTGATACAAATATTGTACATGGTGACTGGTGTTACACAAGATGTGGTTGCTACACTGAGTTATCAGCAGTGTTTCTGCCACATTCCAGAGCTGTGCCAGGGTAGATGTGCTCCAAGGGAAGGCCAAAATATTGCATTAAATGCAGATCAATAGGATAATTTAAAAATCTATTGAACTACAACATTTAAAACATGATTTCTGAGAAACGTGAGGAAAACATGACTAAATCTGATTCAATTTTGAGGAGAGCAAATGACATGTAAAAATTTTTCTTGATGGTTTTTAACTAAGTACAAGAAGTACTGATTTTTGGAGTCCCTGAATATCATACAGCTATTCTAGCAGCTATTTGTCTTTTCATTATATTCACTGCAAAACACTTCTTGTCTTTAGAATCCTAGAATCATCTGGTTGGAAAAGACTGCTGAGATTATCGAGTCCAGCCGTACCTGTCCCCTTACTAAACCATGTCCCTAAGAATCTTCCCAGCAGTCTTTAAAACATCTGCAGGAATGGCAACTCAACCACCTCCCTGGGCAGCCTGTTCCAATGCCTGACCACCCTTCCAGTGAAGAAATTCTTCTTAATGTCCGGTCTGAACCTCCCCTGGTGCAACTTGAGGCCATTTCCTCTCATCCTATCACCTGTCACTTGTGAGAAGAGACCAACACTCACCTCGCTACAACCTTGTTTCAGGCAGCCGTAGACAGTAATGAGGTCTCCCCTCAGCCTCCTTTTCTCCAGGCTAAACAGCTCCAGTTCCCTCAGCTGTTCCTCATAATACTTGGGCTCCAGACCCTTCACCAGCCTCATTGCCATTCTCTGCACACACTCTAGCACCTCAATGTCCTTCTTGTAATGAGGGGCCCAAAACTGATGCAAGATCAAGTACTCAAAGCCAGATTCTGCTCAGAAGGGTCTGAGACAACAGGAGATTTTGCCAGTGATTTTGTTGAAAACAGAGTTAAGCTTTTATATGTTGCACTATCCTGTTTATAGGCTAAAATATAGATTTGTTTTAGTACATCTTTCAAAGATTATTGAAGAATATGCAACTTTTTTTAAAACTTTTTTTTTTTAAAAAAAAAAAGACATTTCATCATGTTATCTTAAAAGCCTACATGTTTATCACCATCATGACTATCATCACTGGTTTTACCCTGAAGCAGCTTTAGGAAGCAGAAAAGGCAAGTGCAAGGAGACTGCTAGGCAAACACACAGCTGTGTCTCTGAGGTATATGTATCTCTCAAGGGCTCACTGAAAAGAACTGGTCAGAGGCAAAGACAGATTGAAATTCAGGTCCACAATAAAAATCTTCAGACTCAGAAATTTCAGTAATTTGTCTGTGCCCTAATCTGTGCCCTAATGCAGTTGCCCTATGGGTGGATGAACATTGTTGCCTTCAGCTGAAGTCAAGAAGAATTAGATTACAAAGCATAAACACAAACCCACAAAACCAAGAGATAAAATCCTTTGCTCTTTTCTGTGCATTCCTATAATATCACAGAATCTGAACATCTTCCACTGGTGCATCAAGTGATGCAGCCAATATTTGTTAGTTGCTTTCTCTCCTATTCCCACTCAAGGGCTCAGTGTGTGTCTGTGGAATGCCATGTTCTGTACTGGTGAGATTCTGCCTGAATGGACATTTAGCCTCCTTATTGCTCCGTGCTGATTTTAGACAAGTGAACTGAAGAGACGCTCTGACAGAGATTCTTCATGACTCTATATTTTTAGACTTGTCCCCAGGAAAGTTTAGTCTTTACCCTTAAACTAGAAAATGAAGAGTTACCCCCCCTAACAAGTTTTTAGGATACCTCTTCAGAGACACTTTCAAACAGTGCAATACTGGGTTTGGCTTTTAGCTCTGGTGAAGCATAAAGCATCATTTATATGTTAAATATACACAGACACTGCAACTCTCCCCAAGAAAGATCCTGTTATGCTTAATTTGTTTCAAATCATTTTTTAGTGTCCTCTTATTCTGATGCCTGATGGTCACAGCCCAAAAAAAGTATAAGGTCTGGTTTTAATCTCTTTGAGGCAGAAAAGTAGTGTCCTTCAGTGAAAGCAGATGGGAAAGCCTGGGATTCCAGGCAATTACACACACGTGGTGATCCAGGAATAGAGCAGCTGATGATGTTAAACTCTCTCAGCCTGCTGGAATGGATGAGTCCTCCTAAAGACAGATTTAAAGAATAATATTTTTCAAATTGATGGATTATAACCCTTGACAGCCACTTAAAAATAGTGGGAACTTAAAGAAAACATAGCCTGAAGGCAGTACCTCTCGGTACATGATTAAATTTCCATTCTCAATGCGCCTCTGGTAACCAAACACTGTAATTGGACACAGTCATGGAGAGTGACCTAAACAGCCCATATTCTGCCTCCACTGTACGTACTGAAATCTCTTTGAGACATGAAGAGTATTGCAGCCCCTGGAGCAGCAAAGGACTTGTGTTATCACTGCATCATTGCATCTATTAAAAGTAATTTTAATCATTAACCATCAAGCACATCAGGCAAGAAAAGGGGAATATGCTGTGAAGCACAACAGAAGTATGAGATATGTCACCTTTGCAACCTTCTAACACTGAGTTGTCACAGACTGTACAGTTCCTCTAAATTAAAGCAGAGCAGTACAGAGCATTGTGGGCTGCTACTGAACAACACAGAATCCCCATGTTCTTGGTATAAAGTAGCTCATTCTTGTCCAGCACAATGTCCATACATGGAGACTGTAGGTAATGTCTTTTAGCATCATGCCCCTGAGTGTGTACTACATGATTCATGCTCTGGAGAAATATGATAGACTTTTTTACTTCAACACTCCTCCATATCTTCTTGTAGGGGAAAGAACACAAGTGAGAGTGTCCCAGAGCTGCTTTCGGTGCATGCTTCCAGGAGCCTGGCAGAGATGCTTGCAAAATCAGGGATCTGGACACTATGACTACATTCCTTAATCCTACATAAATATTTGAAGCCAACTAGAAGATTGTTATTCCAGTTTATGATTTAGAGGATGCTGAAATCATACGTCACAATTGTCAGTCAGTATATTAAAGATCACTGCTGAATTTGCAAGAAGGATAATTTCTGAAAGAAGGATCATTGATCTCCATACAAGGGGGATTTTACATCTGTTTTTAAACACCTTATCCTCCAAATAGCTGCCAAAGTCTGTCCACAAAAGGGTGGGGATGAGCTAGAATGAAATGAAACACCTTTTTAATAATTTAAATAAATTGAAATAAGATATTTTAATAAAATAGAAGTATTTCATTTGGAATAGCCAAAAAAGAACATCGTGAGGATAATCACATAGTGCTATCCCCCCAACAGTTCTGCAAGTCAAAATGAAACTGAAAAACAACTGCAGATTGCTAATAAATCTGTAGCTGGCAATAATATGGCGTGATCAGATGTCCTGAAAATAGCTAAACTGAGGTCTGGATGATGTTCCATTTCCTCTTTGCAGCTGTGGCTGGTAGCTAGAAGGCACAGGTAGGCTGCTTTCTTTATCAGTGATTCTTCTTTCATGGATTTCCATGTTTTTTTCATGGACTTGCACTCACCTACAATATTTATTTTGCAGTTATGCAGTGCTGGATGTGATGACAAAGTTGTCTTCAGAAGTATCTGCCTTGGAGCCTCTGCCTCTCTACTTTAATTATTTTGCAACCTAGTTTACACCATGGCCTCAAAACCAGCCATAACTTCAAAACTTAGAGGCTGGAAACTTCAGCACTGCAACACTTGTTCATTGGTTGTTATGAAGAAAGGTATGAGCTTCTTAAACCAGCTTTTCCCACTGGAGCCAGCAGACAGGCTTGACTTGATTCCCTACAGATATTTAGTCCCGTAAGGCACTGCACAGTGGAGAATCCTAGTCTTTTGATTGATCAGAGGCAGTCCAGACAATGTAAAATATGGCACGCAGCCACAGCACACTGTAATGCAGAGAGGGGTACTTCCTTGCTTCTCACAGTTTTGCCGCGACCTAAATATAACGGGCTAATTGGTTTGTATTGAATTTAGGACTCTCTTTCTTGTCAGAGGCAAGTCCACATTTCCTTCTCTAATCTGTTACAGAAGTGCCAACTGAACCCTGAAGTTATTTTCACTGAGATCTCCCTCACAGTTAAGTGTTTTTCCGAGTATAGAGAATTGCTATGTGTCCCCATATGGCTTCCATATTTCTGAAATGTATTTTTGTCTGTGTGTGTATATATATATATATATATGTTCTCTTACCCTGCCCTTCATTAAAGTAAACATGTGTACCATAAGATCTCTTTGTCATGTAGCCAATGTTTTTTTAATACCTACATCAAGTACACAGAACATCCTGCTGTTCTCTATACGCTTCCTATAGAGCAGCTCTGGTGCTGTGTCCATGCTCAACCACTTAAAATACATGCTGGGCATAAAAATCTCAAGTGTCTCCATAATTTTCAGAGAAAATTAAAATCTCTAAAAAAGTCAGTATGCAGAGACTGAGGATTTGCATGAAACAGTCAGTAAGAAACAGGGAGAAGTTCTGTCGCTTCCAGGGATTTTAACTACCATATGAAAGCCATAGAAAATTACTATTTTCAGTTTGGATGAGCAACCCTGAGCTCTGTCCTGGAATTAGACATCTATGCAGTGCTTTCTCACAAACACACATAAGGAGTATTGAAATAGTAGCAATGTGATTTTTCACAACAACCTACTAAAAAAATGTTGTTGGAGATTTGGTTTCAGTCGGGTCCTATACCAAAGGGCACTTTTGTCCCACATCTGCCCAAAAGAGCTAAATCCCTGGTGGTTTTCCCTCTGCTTCAAGTGTAGATGCTGTATGTTTGTGTGTGTGTTTAATTGAATGCAAAGTCACTTAATAAATTAACTTACATAAAACACTTTGAAGGAAGGTCTCATTAGAGTCAAGGGAAATTATATTTTGTAAGGTATTGGTAACACGTAAATTTGGAACTGATTTATGTTAACTTTAAAGTACATACTCTTAACTTTAAAATGGAAAATGGCCTCCCAGGATACTGTAGAGCAATTCCTTATGTCTTCATTTGCAACAAACACCACTCAGAAACAGATTTCGGTAGAGAGCACCCTATGTTACGCAAAATGTAAGGAAGAACTGTTAGGATAATCTTCTGAGATCTCACAGAGTAAAGCCTCCTTCTTCTGCCTTCAGTTCTTGCCAAAAATAAACAAAGTTCTTTCTTTTGCAGCTATTCACATTCCAGCTTTTCTAAAACAGAAGGAGGTCTCATCGGCACTAGAGAAATGATTGTGATATCATGGTCACATAAACACTGAAAGAATGGGCAGATTTACAGGAGAGACTTTGTGGCCCACATTCTGTGCTTTCTTTTTTCTTCTAATCACAAAATGTTTCTTAACTAGAAATTGATTTTCATGTTCAGTTTTGCAATACCTTAGCACTCCTTTTTGGCGCTTTTGCCTGGGACACTACCCAATGCAAATGCACAGGATTGCAAACCCATTCAAGAACACAGGCACAAGCAAGTAAAGTACTGGTTGATGCAACCAACCCCTGGGGAATTGTACCCTGAACTCAGGTGCCTTTGTTGCCTGTGTTCACCTTATAACTTTACATGACAATCAGGCTAGAGTGTCAGTGAGAAGAACTGACTTCTCGAAACCTGAAATTTTTATTTTTAAATCAGTGACAACTATTTAAACATGACATATTTGCTTTTCTCCATGTGTAGGTCTGGATCTTTGGCAGCCACGAATCATCTTAACGTGGGAGTTTGAAGGACGACAGAGACACTGGCTGTGTTAGGAGGATGAGGCTGTCCAGTTTCAGAGCTGTGATGAGCGCTTTTTCACATGAGCAGCCCTTGGGGTTTCATAGGCAATAAACTCTGACTTGTCTAGGAAGAAGGATCACATGCAGCTTTGAACTACAAAAGATCTCTTTGCTGTTTGTTTTATTTAAAGGCAATTGTATAATCATGACATACGTCAAGATAAAACTGTTAGATAGTATCACATATTTCTGCTTTTCTAAAAGGAAAAAATTTATGGGTAACATCAGTGAAACAGACACAGCTCTTCCCAAGGAGGGAATACAAGGTTATCATATGCATCTGCTGAGAGTAAGAGATGGCTGCACTAATTGTTGTTCAAAAAGTTCATGTTGTTTTAATTTCCACAAGGACAATGCAGGGAAATGGACACAGACATGATATGTTTCCATATTACCACATTCATGCACTGCTGAAAGAACTGCTGTTGCTTCCCACCTTCGGTGGGATAACCCTGAGGCTTCTGCTGTACGCAGAGAAGAGGGTTAAGCTGACCTGTCTTTCCATAGCTCCCCTCTCTCCTGTCTCTCTTTGCTTCTGCTTGGTCCTTACTCCCCTGCAGCATCAAATGCCAGTCTGAACCCTCTGAAAGGCAGCTCAGAAGAAAATTATTCCTTTATTTAATCTTTGCACAAGGTTAGTTTGCTACCAATCAATGGAACTGAACTGCGCTCCTCAAGAGGTGAGCATGGATCCTGATGGTAGAGGAAAAGGGGGGACTGCACCCCTGGGGAGGGAGAGGAAGAATAAGGGGAAGGAACAGGGAGGTGCATGCTGGCACCATTCAGAGAAGCAAACTGTCAATGCAACAAAATTTTTTATAATAGCAGAATTAAAATGGAGGAAATCACAAGCAAGCTTCAGTAATGATGCTTGATATTTCCACATTACAGTGGAGAGCAGCTACAATGGTACAGATGCAGAGGGGTTGTCAAGGAAACAGACGTGTTTGGCTTCAGATGTGCAGTGAAGCATATACTCCAGACATCCTTATTGCCTCATTACCACTGCATCTGAATACATCACAGGCATTAATAATCAATTTTTCCCTCCTAACACCCCTGTAGTCCAGTGGCACTTTATCCTGTTTTGAAAGGACTGAAAGCAAATAGATTGAGTCACCTGTCCGGTCATGGTGGCATTCTATAGTCAGGTCCCTGAAATCTAAACAAGAGTACAGCAGTTGTACCTGTCACCCAGCCAGTGTTCTGACTTTCATGTGCATCAAAAATAAACTGCTAGGGAAGAGCATAAATATAACAGAACTCCAGCGCCTGACACTGGCCACAAGACCATTGCCAGGGCGTGGTGCTGGATTAATTTCCAGGGATATGTGACACTTTTAATCTTGAGAACCATGGATGTGGGTTGGGGCTCTGTACTTCAGAATCAAATAAAGGTATAGAAAAAATCTCTTATCCTAAGAATACTGGGAATTTTATTAAAAATTCAATGGAAAAATAGAGATAAGGAAATGAGCAGACATGACTCATCAAAACACAACTTTTTATCATGCTCTATTCACTTCCACCTTTAAACCAGCACAGCTTCCTGTAAGCCTGGAAAAGAAGAGAGTGTGGGATGTCGTCTCTGTTCAGGAAAGATGAATGAATGGCCCAGTCATAGGCAAACAGACCATATGATACGCTAACCAATGCTCAGGCTGTATTTTCCTTGCTTTTTATTTTAATTTTGTGTTCTAATCTATCATATGCCCAGAAAACTTTGTTCTTATCAGAACAACAAAAAAATTAGAACAATCATTATTTCTCATTATTCTTACAGCAGAAATTTCTATGCTGAGATATGTATTTTTCAGATTTCTAGTGAAGATGAAACAGTGCAGGGCTCTCAGGGTCAGCTATGGGTGACAGGTAATACCCTGAAAACACAGGCCGGGGTGAAATGTTTTCAGTCCCTTTTAAGAAATCTGGAGATAAGTAGCAAGAGCACTAGAAAAAGCCAAACAATTGTCCATGCAGAATAGTCTATAGTGATTTCAGGATGTACAATGGGTTCAGAGTTGCTGTTATGAGCTCTCTGTGTCAAAGTCCGTTCTGAAAACTTATTTCAAAAGCTTGGTAACACCCTTTCTTCAAAATAGGGGAGTTTTCTAATCTGTGGCTCAATCACACAGCATGAGCTATGGAAAGGAGGAAAGGCATGGCATATTCTGCAAGTCTTTGGTTTGGCTATCAAATGTTCGGTTGCCTTTTAGACTGACTGGTCTGGACAAATAGGTAACTAGGCATTAATTCACGTAGATGGTTGAAGACAACATTTTGCCATTGTTAATACAGGTTTGATTTCAATAGTCCTCAAAAAGGGAAAATGCTTGTGTTCTAAAACCATCTTTGATAACATCTACTGTCTACTTTTGTTTAAGGAACTTCTTCATCTGCCCATGAGAAGTATTTTTCTCATATTTTTCTCAAATTTAAAATATGAACAAGTTGTAAAAAAGATAAATAAAAATAAATAAGGGTCAAGAGTACAGATTTCCATCTAAAGTGCCTTTAGAAACACTCTAAAATAATTCTGCCATAAAAGTTTAAGTGCCAAAACATTTTCAAGGCCTATGATGTAGAAATGCCCAGACTTCTTCCCCCCCCCCCCCCCCCTCGTTCTTTCTAATAAAGCAGAACAATACATTCCGTTGTATCAAATGAAATTAAGGGTTTAGGTGGAATCCATAGAAATTGAGGGAATATAGTGACTGTGACCTCTTCTGTTTTCATTCTTACAGCCTCCATGTCTGCAATATTTTCTTATGTCAGACTAATATAGTCTTTGAAGACTTCATGGTTGACCTTAGGGCACCTAAGGCAAGTCAGTAGGGGTGTTCACATTCAGAAGTAGACTCAAGCCCAAAAGAAAAGCTACCAGAAACACAGCATTTATTTTAACAAATTATTTGATCATTCAGAAATACAAGAGGAGAAATATAACAAAATCTGTATTGCTCAGAACATTTTACAAGGAAAACTACAGACTGTGTATTCCTTTCCTTTTGAAAATGAGTATGTATGCAGATTTAACATTCAGTTACCACTCATCTAATTCTGTACAGAAACATGTAACGAATTGCTACAGTGAATATCAGCTGATCAATGTTGTGATATGCTCATGGGAACAGAAAAGACAAAAATTTGTAGGAACAAGGATTAAAAAGAAAATCTATGATGAACTGTTTGCAAATCAGAAGTCAGTTTAACTTGTAACAAAACAATCTGAGGCCAAGACTTGTCATAAACACAGCTGTTTAATGTATGGCACAAAAATCAAAAGACACCCTTTTCCTTTTGCCCAAATGGCTCACTCATCCCTCACTCTCTATTCTCTGAAGGTCTCTTTAAAAGAAAAATGAGTTAACTATGAAGGCAAAAGATGCTACCAGTAGATGAAGACATTGTTGTAACTACCTCAGCCATGCCTACAGTAATTTCTCTATCATTTACCTTAGCCTTACCTACATTCTTCTGATGAGCCCATCTGTCTCCAAGCCAGCAACACCTCCATAGATCTAGTGAGCATCCATTTGTCAAAATCTTCCCTAGGGCTGGAGACCTGCCTTTTTACTGCCCTTATCAGCTAACTATTATTGTCGCTTTTATGACTGCTAAGCCACGGCAGTGAAAAATAAGACCTTCCCCTGGTCGGAGCTTCTCACTGTAATGAAAACAAGTCCTCTCTAGTAGTCAAATCTGATACTGGCAGCCTTGATGGGTGTGGAACCCCTCTGCTGCAATGCAAAAGCAATCAGTGCTTAACAATCCTGAAATCAGAAAACTTCTTTCCTGGCTCAGTTTCTTAATAAGATGCTGCAGCCTCCACATCCATAGCCTTACCTAGACAAGGGGAACTGCACTGAGTGGCCACACACAGCGGGCAGTGCCTGGCTTGGCTTTCCCCTCCACCTGGCTGACTGCAAGGATATGGAATCTGGGGAGATGTTCCCATGCCTGGGCTGGAGCCACCATGGCAGCAGAAGGATTGGTGTCATGTCTGTGAGCTTCTGCTTTTGAATGAGGACATTTCAGGTTGGAGTGGGGTATTTTTGCAAGGTCCCACTCATGTATATCTGCTGTTTTCCTGGGAGGAACTATGGCTTGTAGCACACGCTACGGATGTGGACATCTGCAGCACACACAGAATGAACCATCTTCATTAAGTTATACCAGAACTAGTTTTTTTTGATTGATTGAGGACCACACCACTAGATTACCCCTAGCCCTAATACAGACTGGATACTTGCTTATCTTAGTATGCGACACTGTTGGCTGTGCCCAAGGCATTAGCATCTCTTGGCAAAACACATTGCAGGACAGTAAAAAACAGAGATACAAAGGCACAGTAAGGAGATCTGCATTTAGTAGTTCATCACATAAAGTTCACTTGATGAGACTTTGCTAAGGGCTTATTTCATGTGAAATAACTGTCAACCAGTGTTAGCAGGTATCAAAGAAAGATATTTATTTTGCCCACTGGAACTCTGTTTATAAATCCAACTCAGAACCTGATAATGCTGCCAGGTTTACACCAGATAAGCTGTGTGAAGCAGAGAAGGCTGGTAGAACAACAATTTTAATCAAATTGTGTACTCTTATCGCCCTAAAGAGCAATGAGAAATAAAATGGCTTCTGCTGTTCTAAATGATGTAGCTGCCATAAACCCAGAGGCCATATCTCAATAAGTGGGGTGGGGAAAAAAGCATCTTTTGGTAGTTTTCACCAAAAGAGCTTTTATAAGAGATATTTGTGACTAATTTGTGACATAAGCTGAAACATCCATGTTTCCCAACCACATACTGCAAATCTCAAAGAACTTGTATTCCTTTTTAGTCATAATACTAACATTAGTTCTAGGACATTTTGAGTATTAACCTTGCAATCATAATTAAACCAGCTGAAGTATCTGGTGATTTGGATTACTTTGAAGCTAAAGATTATCAGTTCTGAAACAGGTTTTATCAGTAGTACCTCAATAATATTGTAGTTATTTACATAGATCTTACATGCAGTATAGGAACCACACTGCTTTGTGTTTTAGCCTCCAGAAATCAAGTGCCAAGAAGACTGGATGAAAGCAGATCTTTTCTATATAGTTGACTTAGGGTGTAATTGAAGAGGTAAGAAAAGAGAGGTTTTCCCTCTTCTCCCAAGATCCAAGTGAATTCTTAGGTGCATGAGAAGCAGAAGTAAAGGTGCACATCAAGGATGGAGATGTGGGAACAACAGATTTTCAGCCTCATGGCTAATCCTGAAAGGAGGATGGAAGGCAGAATGGCTGAAATCAGAGGGAAAAGGAAAATATTTGTGGTTAATCCAAAACAAATATCCACAGTTTCCCAGGCAAGACAGCTGTCACTGCACCCCTCTAGCAATGCCAAAAGGTGGGGGAAGTCTTGACCATCTCGAGACAAGGGCTTCAAGAGGCTGAAGTAGCTGAGAATAACAACTGCTGCCTCAGCCAGAATCATGGGGGCTACATCTTTCATGAGACTTGCAGTATCAGGCACTATTTTCTGTGGATTGAGCAAATGTTCTTGGAAAATATTATGTCTGGCATAGAGGTTGAAAAAAAAATCTTCAAAGAGATTTTACCAGAAATCAAGCCGGTATTAAATCACACATATGGCAGTAGTTTGAAGCAAAGGCTTAAGCAAATCTAGGTATATGTTCAAGAAAAAGTGAAGTACAGAGCTTTTTCTGGAATAAAGGCATCTTAAGCAATTTGTCTTATCTACTTGGCATAAAACACATTTTCATTCTCCTCTCCTAATAAAACCAACAAATGTAGCCCTCCTTCAACAAACAGCGTACTTCACAGTATACACTAAATCTTTTTACTTTTTTCACCTTCTTTTCATTTGAGTTTGATGCAAAGTATCTCCAGTTCTTTACTCAAGACACCTGCATTTCATCTAAGAATATTCTCAGAAGTTTTTTATACTCAGCAAAAGAAGGCTGCAATCATGCAACTCAGATGTGACTACCTGTCTAAATCACTCACCAGGTCACATTTGCTTTGAAAGCCCGTATCTACCATACGGACTTGTGAACTGGTTTCAAAGTATGATTTACAACAATGAAACAAGTCAGGGAAAACTGTGACAAGAACATTTTGTCAACATCCCATATGTGCAGAGGTCCTGAAGACACTTACTACATCTACATTATTCACTGCAGTATAGTAGAAAAATACCCAAAGGAGACTTAAATGAGCAACATTAGGTACCATTAGCAGTCAAGTGATGATTACATGGAGCTCAGAGAAGGCTCATTTATGTAATGAGATGCAGTTCCCAATATAAACATAGTTAAGAGGTAATAATGAAAACTAAGGTTTGCATGCCAAAACCCACAAGTATATCCACAGGTCTGCTAATATGTCAGCACTTAATTAACCCAATTACCCAACTTAATGTTCTAGCTCAGCAAAACACTTATGCATATTCAGAATAATCTAATGTTACTGAAGTTTACACAAGTTGGTGGATGGGAAGTGTTTTAATGACAACAGACAGAAAGTCAAAGTTGAACAAACTTTCACTCACAACTGGTTGAGAAAACAAGAATTTACTTCAGAATGTTCTAAAGAGAACTAGTTTAAATTTTCTTAAGTTAAACTACCTAAATACTGGAGATTCCTTTTTCCTTCTCCCACTTTTCTCCCCTTCTATATGCATTCTGCCTTCCTTCACTTTCTTATTTTTCTTTTTTCCATACTACCTTTCCAGTGGAAAAAAAGGCAAAGGGGAAAGTCAGAGAAATTGTTTTCATAAGATGTAGAAACTTTTGAAATCCTTTCTCCACAGTTCTTCTTTTAGAAAAAAGCTACTTAACCCAAGGCTATAGATATATTTTAACATGACAGGCTTTTACTTCAAGCTTCTGCTAAAGCCAGGCATTAACACCCTTCTAGCAAGGAAATGACATCCAGCCTTTTAAGGCTACTTTTGAAAGATGCTATTTAACAGGATTGCACCAGACTGTCTGGAGTGTTAGTTTCTCTTCTGAAGAGCCTATAAACAAAAGATGCAATCATGCAGGTCCCAACAGGCCTGCAGAACTCCAATGAAAGACTGAAGAAAGCTATACAAACTGCAGCTGGGCAAGAAACTGTTTTAGCAATAATGATTCGATTATTGAATGCAAACAGGAGTTTCTTGGATGCCCCAGTAGCAGTCATTTGGCTTTCAGGCATCAAGAGCCAGACTGAGACATGTATACATGTATAGACACAGAGATGTTGAAGTCCAGCTGATTGGCAACATAGCTGTTTTGAGGTACAATTAGTATCTGCTTTCTCAGGCAGCACCAGCACAGGCTCTACTGCTACCACATTGAATATCTTCTGAGCCTTATTTTAAGGCAAACCCCTCCAAGCAGAGGATGGGACATCACACTTGGTTGCATAGCGTGCTTCTAGACCTGTGTGTGTTATACGAGTGAAGAGCTGACTCCTGAAGAGAAACATAAGGTGAATCTGAGACAACCATTTTACCTGGTGGTCAAGGATCAAGATGGTTTGCGCTGGTATGGAAAGCCATACCAGCTGCTGAAGGCCAGAAGCGGCAGTTTTGGATCCAGTCTGGAGGAGGATTGTTCCCTTTTCGCCAGTATTTCACAAATACTTCTCTCCTTCCTCTAAATTTCATCCTTGGCTAACTTCGGTTATGTTAACAATGTCTGTAATCCCCTTCTTATTGCAATTATTTCTTTGAGCCCTTCAAATCAGTATAAATCCAGTTGGTGAAAAATATATCACATAAAATTTCTCATTTTTGCTTTTAGTGGAAAAGGCTGAAAGAGATACCGATTTCAACCTTTTTTTGAGGAATCTGTTTCAAGATTATTCCTAAATTGAGGCCATTTGGTAGCACCTCTCTTTCATTCAGCTCTGATAAACAATAACATCTCCAACAAGAATAAATTTAAAACAATTGTAAAAAGTCTCTACTGAGACATGAGTTTTAATTTGTACAGACTCAAAAAAAAAAGCCTAGCTGGGCTACTGCAAAGTTCTGACCAGGATGCCCCCCACACCACTGTCAAAGTTTCCACTTGTGACAGCTTATGAAGCACCAAGATAGTATACATTCCTTACTTAAAAAAATATATTCTCATTTTTCTGCTCAAGGTTACTATGGTGACCATAGAAAAGACCAAGATAAACTGTACTGCTTTTCTGACACAAGTCTTTATTACTAGTGTCAAATGCAATTTTCTTCTTCTCAGATCCACTGTAATGACACTGGCAACAGAAAACAGGGAGATCAGATGATCTCTAGAAATGTGTACCATTACTGTCCTTGTTTAATGCCACTTCAGCAAACACAAGTAAGTAATTCAGATAACATCTGTGAAATCCTGGCTCCAGAAGAGCCAGGGGTTAAAATCACAATAGCTGCAATTAGCCTTCCTCAGAATATAGCATAAACACCAATGAAGCCTTATTGTTTTATTTATTTCAGTAAAGTTATCTTAAAACATATCACAATACAATATGAAAAGAGGCAAGTGTCTAAACAGTATTTTTAAAACAAGGCAATATTTCAAAGTAGGAAATTCCATAAAAAAGCACAACTTGAAACTAGCGTAGTTTTCACAGTGTACTGTAACCTGCAGAGACCACATAGCAGAGGAAGCACCCACAATATTAAAATAGACGTCATATTCTGCCCAGTTTGACTTCATAAAAAGCATTAAAAAATTGTATAAGTAATAAAATATGTTCAGGCAAAATTTTAAATTGCAAAATGTTTCACAATACAAATGATGCAGGTCTTTGCAAGCCAAATCCTTTTCCTCTTACAGGAGCACCACTATACAACCTGTAATGGTCATGTATTCATTAACAACTTCGCTGCCCATTATCTGCATGACATAAATGAAGTAACCGCATGACTTCCTGGATGTATTACTACAACTCTTTCTGTGCAATTAGATTCTGCCAGCCTCATACTTAACTCTATTGCTTTTTGAAAGTCTCCATTGGAAATGCTCTCTGGTAGACAGGACTGGAAAGACTGTCTCCAACTATTTTAATATTCATGAATGTATCAAAATATGCAAAAGAAAAAAAAGTAAATGAATTCTGTACTTCACAGTATTATATTTTGCTACTAATAAAAAGAAACCATATTAAAAAAATAAAAAAGATCAAAAGTTGCAAATATAATTAAGAAGACATACTTGTCAATAAAACATGCAGTTTATTACAGAAAATGGGACAAGTGCCATAAAACTAGCATTGACTGAATATCATCTGATTCATCTTGAATTTTATCTTAATTAGGATCATAGCGCACCACTTAATGTTGCATAGTACGAGGCAGTATATATCATCTTCATAGATGAAAAAGCTATATACTGTGCCATTAATTAGAGTATCACAAACCAACACTGATTCCAAAACACTTACTCCAAATTCATGTTACTATAACCAAGGTCAGTGAGTGGCCTGAACTATGGAGTCAGCCTTTTTTTTTTTTTTCAAAAGGGAGAGACGCAAGACAGGCTCAAATTATCAGCTTTCTCTCGTTTAAGGCCAAGTTTGCCGCAAGTTACAATTAATACTACACATTTAATAAGATTTTTTTTTCTTCTTGTGGGTACCTTATCACAGACGATATTACCAAAACAGTATCAGATACATTACCACCACCAGATGGGTGCAAAATACTGCATTTCTACCCCGTGCATCTAAAAATCTACCCTGAGTTTTAGGGCATTCCCCCTAGAATCCTCAGAGAAGATTTACTATATTGAAGAATTTATACTGGGAAATCTCTCTTAGCTGTAATAATGTTCACTTGTACCTCCCTGGTAGTTTCTGCATCCTTTAATAAAGGTGTATGCAAATGCAAGTACATCCAATATGTGCTTAATACAGGGTTTGAGCAACAGTCTCTTCTGTAATCAAGGAATTCCCCTGATATCATAACCTCACTCAAAGAAAGCATACTCATATAACACAGGCCATTAGATTTGCTATATGCTATATATAGGTAAATATTTACTATACTCAAGTAACATCTGGACTTTGCTATACATAAGCTGATGCTTATTATTTTCCAGTAAGATTGGCACTTTGCTAAAGATGTAGTGGATTATTAAGTTGTCATTATACTGGGGGGATGGCAGTCTTTAAGACAATTGCATAACACAAAATAGCAAAGAAAAACAAGCGGTTTGTCTGTGAGAAAGCGAATAATTTGCACTCCCCTAAAGTCTTAGAAATACCCAAGTCTTCTCTCTGCAGGGCTTCTCTTGTCACGTGCATCCATGTACAGAAATGAGCTACTTGCTAATTGACCACCTCCCTGCAAAATCACCTCTTAGTAGAGAAGAGTTTGTTCAAGAAGATGATGGTCTCGATATCACCTAGTAATCACTTCACCAGTTTGCCTACTAAGCAGATGGATATGTCAGAAAAGTTTCATTCTTGCAGCATTTCATCTTTGTTCAGTCACAGTGGACTTGCAGAGTGAAGTATCCAGAAATACTGCTCTGGTTCTAGATAATGCAGCTCTTCAGTATATAATAGACATGCTCTCATTTCAGAAGTCTTCCTCTACCACTACAAAACATCCCCTGTAACAATAGTAGTATTTTGCAAATACTGAATGCCTTTAATATCGGCCTTATTCTATCCCTCCTCGTGTGCTTGCGAGAACGAATGTGCCTGGTTACACGAAGGCACTGAGACTTCAGGCATACCGGGACTGAGGTTACTGTGGTTTGCATACTTATGCTGACTTCATTGCAACACTCAGTGAGGTATCTTGTGATGGACTGCTTAGACGTTGCAGTTGAAAGCAAAAAAAGCTACTGTTCTCTGTTTAGAGCACAAGAGCAATTTGTCCAACATCTGCATACCTTTGAGTATAAACCTGAAGAAAAAATGATGAGGAAAAGACAACTGCCAAGTACAACAGAGTTATAAAATTACAAGTGAAAATAAAACGACCAGATACAAGTCCTGCATTTGGATTCCTGCTTCCACAGAAAATTATAGGAAGAGACTACAACAGCAAAAGCAGTGTGACAAACTCTAAACCAGGTGAAGTGCACAGACAAGAGCACATGTTTTCGATAAATTGAAGTTATATTGTGCATAGTATCCCTTCCTTCAGTAAGGTTGACATAAGGCAGCCTGTGAATGCCTTAATAATGTCCCTCTCCTGAAATTACAGATGTGAAATGCATCTATCTGATCTTTGGTAGGGATGACGAAAGAAGGCTGGAAAGAGTTGAGCTATGTGACAGGGCATGCCATTTATTCCTATGAAAAGAAATAAGAACAGAGGGTGAAGCAGCATTTGTGGAGGAGAAAATGAGAGAACACACTCTACATAGAAAAAGAAAAAATAATTTGATGGAAGAGTTGCAAGAAGACAAAAAATCAGTGTCACTGAATGTATCAGTTCTTCTTCAAATTAAATGAGTGATTTAACAAAAGGAAAAAATCTTTTTAAATTAAGTATCTGTTCAGCAAAGTAAGTATGTTTGTGAATGGTGTTTGGTTTTGGTCAGAAAAATATTTTGTCATTTATAAGAAAATGAATAAAAATTTATTTAATTTCCAAAATCTTCATTTTCAAGACATTCTTTTAATATTTGTTTCTCTTCCTCCATATACTCTTACTTTTTAGAAGAGAATTCTTTACTCATCCTGCAATTTTCCAGTGGCAAATTATTACATTTTGTAAAAAAAAGTTGGTTTTGACCTACATCCATTTCTATAATATTAAGCACGTATACTCGTGTCACCATCATATGACCTCTAGTTTGAGGCATGTTCTCTTCATTTACAGAAAGTACTGCATTTTATAAGATATAGAAAAATTAGCCTCAAAGTGCATTTAGTCTCGCTATTAGCCTGCTGCAGTGAAGAAACTGAAAGCAGGTTTCCATTATTTGTCTGTGCTGCTTTCAGTTGCCGTGCTAAAAGGTACATATTTACCCTCCCCTACAATTTCTTGTGGTCTACAAATAACTCATTTTAAGAGACTGCTTTATTAAAAATAAGAGAGTTGGACATGAATTCAAAGTTGCCATGCCTGAAGATGTTAAAAGAATACTTGGAACACTGTTAATTCTCTTCTCTTTAAATACTGATCATGCAATTAAGCTTAAATTTAAATATTCCTAAAATTGAGAGCATTTTAGTGGGATCATCTGCTCACATTGACACAGTATGACACAGTATAAAGTGTCAAATACGTACAGAGTCAGAGTAGAATCCAAATGCAATTTAAACTTTAGTTCTGTGCTGCCTTTACTGTACAGAAATTAAGATGAAATCCATAAAATAGATACACTGGTTCCATGTTCATGAGTGATCTGATTAATCCTTCCACGCACACAGTCAAGAGAAACTGATATCAGTGTTCCATTATGTACGTCAAAAGATGCACGGAGGGACACACTGGTCCATATGCTTCCCTCTGGCATCTGACCTCCAATCTGCTGAGCAATTGCTGTGGGTTGCATGTGATCCATGGTCAACTGATTGAGAGTCATTTTGAGCACACTGCATGAGTGGATCAACTTTAAGTTAAATGCAAGGTTGGCAATTCCCTTTTCAGTAAAAATGAAGTATTTATGAGCAAGCTGCCCAGAAGAAACCAGCTGTATGTGCTTCTCATTGGATGAGACCAGGGTGAAATCCAGCAATTTGTTTCTCACAGCTCCAGTAGGCAGACCTGTAACAGAAACTGTGGCTGATATGGCGCTAGAAACTGCTGAAGGCATCCAGATGAGGCTAAACATACTAATTCCAGAACTATCCCCAAAATATCGAACATTACATTGTGGAGGAGAAAGTATCTCAAAGCTCATCAGATCTCCAGCACCAACTTTTGTGGCTCCGGAAGCAGATATCGATGTATCTCTGTAGTTTACCCCAGATTTAAATACATTCATTAATTCTCTGTTGGTACCATTCCTATTCATATAAGAAATTAAGGAGAAGCCCTCCCGGACACAGGTATGACCCATGGAATACAATGCTTGGTGGAACACAAATTTGACAACACCAGTTTCAGTGAACTTTATAGCTCTGCCATCATGAGATAAACTTAACATGTAAGGGTCGGAAACAGATACTATTTTAAAGGTAGGTCGATAGTTTGTTTGGTAATGCATTGCCGTTGACATCTGTGCACTGAGTGCTACTGCACCTGTGTCATGGGACAACCAAAACAGACTGAGTGGGCTATTAAGATCATAAACATTTAAGTCTTTACTTTGATTGCAGAATTGATTTGGGCTCCTCAAATACACAGAAAGAGTTTGGCTGGGCTCCACTTCAGCAGCACTGCTTAGACTAGTGCTCTGGAAATACTTTCCTTCTGGCTGTTCAATGCGAACACCACTCAGTTCATAGCCTTCCTCACTGCCATTTAGCTTTAAGGAAAGCTGCAAAAAATTCCTGCAGTTGTGCTTTACTGCAAAATTCAGGTCAGCCCACAACAGACCATGTTGCCTGAATACCAGACTGTTATCTTCAACAGACAGCACTTCACAGGGAAGCTTTCCTTTTATCTTCAAGTTCAAGCCAGAGTAGACCTGTGAGTTGCCAGACTTCACAGAGGGTAGAATGATGTTTGCAGCCCAAGACTCCGAGAGCTTGTTTTCACTGATTGCTGAACAAACGGTATCACTGACAGTGGAACAAGGCATGGCCACCATTCCATTTTCACATTTTAAACATGCCTGGCATTCCTGCATTTCCTTATTAAAGAAATACTCCTCTCCACACAGTCCCAAAGCTCCATCTTTCTCAGCAATTCCAAGGCATCGGAAACCACCTGTTCATGGGAAACAGATAATTATTATGGTCATACCTTTAAAACACTAAATCTAAGAACTCTACAGCTCCACATATCAAGTATCTTCAATAACACATCTAATCATAAGAACAAAAACAGAAGGCAATCATGATATTAGAACACTTTGTGCTGTTAAAGAATCCTTGATACCAAATAGAGGAAATACTAGGGGTAATATTATCTTGTCCAAGTCAAATCCAGTGGCTTAGAGCGGCAAAAGCACAAGCTAGAGCTGCACAGGGGCAATTCTAACCAAACCCTGTAATGGAACAGATACAATGATATTGCTGGAAGGGCAACCTCTCCCTTCCCCTAGGAGAAAGGCATGATGACTAATTGGTGAACTGTGCAGCAAAGATACTTTCAACTAGGAGAGAATTCCCCTATGAAAGGAGAAAGGTGCCCTGTCTGCCCAGCTGTGCTGCAGTGCAGTACTGCTGTAGCTGTGATTGCTTTGCTAAAGCAGTGCTTTTCAACCCAAGGCACACAGACCCTGGGCATTTTGTGTATAGTTTTTAAAGAACCTGCAAGAGACAAGTAGGAAAATCAAAATTGTAAACAGCAGGCTTAAAATCATCATGCAGAAGTCCACATATTTAAAAGGTGGAAAACTACTGCCATAAGACATGAGACAGCAGTAATTGTGATAGTCTAAAGTTAAAATAAAACATTGCTGCAAACAGTTAGGAGAATATCTAGAAATGTCATTTGAAATTGCTTAATTTGACATAAAGCAATTTTGTGCTGTTAAATGGTACACCATGACCTCAGTCGATCACAGAATGCACACCCAAAGAGCAGGTCTTAAAAATAGTAATTTTCTACAGCAATCTTCCAAGACCACTGCCACCTGCCAATACCTCCAGCTGTAGCAACCAATGCACAAAACCTTTGTGCATGAAGTCTTCAGGATCTAAATCAGCACACAATATTTGAATCACCCTAAAGAATAACCACTTGCAGTTTGTGCCTCAAAGCTTATTCACTAACGCACTTGCTTCTGCTTTTTTTTTAATCAAAACTCAGTAATCGTCTTTCTTATAGTTCTTCTTAAATATCCTCTACCATCTAACTACTGTGTAGCACCTTTGCTGTATTCCTCAGCTGGAAGGTTGCTACATCTGAGCTGGGATTTGTTCTGAGACTGGAAGGTTGTAACCGTTTGACACAGACCCCAAATAGCCATTTTTCTCTACTGCTAACCCCAGGGTGGAGCTGGCTATGCAAACTGCTGATGCAGACAGAAAAGCACATTACATGTACTGCAAAGTGCAAGACAAAGCTGTATACACACACCTGGCCCACAAAGGAAGACAGAATATTAGCTAAAATTCACATCTAATACTGTATTATTCAGTAGAGAACACGAGACACCGTGTTAATTTATACAGGCTTCATATATTCACCTTTGTATCTCTGTTTATTTATGTTTCATTTATTTAAGTGACAGTTCTCCACTCACACTGATATGTAGAACTACACAACTTACGATGTGAGAACATTCTTTCTGAAACCAGATATCATTTTCTAAAAAAGTTCACTGCAGAACAGTAAGATTTTTCCATTTGAAAAAAAGGGAAACAACACTTTGTTCCCCTTGAAAGCGTCTGACTTATTTAACAAGATACGAAAGTCAAATAAGATCACATTCTTCAATGAAGAACATTCTAGAGGGAATAATTAACAAAATCCCAGACAAATTTTCCTTTTGAAATCAGTTTGAACCATGGTGGAACTGCTCATATGACACTTCTTAACTAATTCTACTATATTTTAACCTATATCTAAGGATTTTTAATAAATATTGAATTTTACGAATACATGTGGTAACTACTCTTACCAATTTTCTGCCTAGTCTTTTATCAGTTAGATAAAAAAGAAAAGGTGTTCCCCCTGCATGCACTTCAAATAGGTGACTTCAAAGCAGCGTACAGGCCACTTTTGGCTGTGGACACAGTGGCAAGAGCTGCATCCTACCCTTTTGCCCAAAAGAGGTAAAGCAACAAATGACGGTCAAACATCAGAAAGCCAGCACAGCAGCACATTGTGACTGTTTCCTACTTCTCTTTACTGCCTGATCACCTCTTCTACCTTTTCCTGGCTCCTGCTCTGAGCACTGCTGTACATGATTTAACAGTGAGCACCTCAGCTGTACTCAAGCTAGACTTGTGAAATCAAGTATCTCCGTAGTAGGTTCACCAGCCCTTGCCATTCATGGAGGCCAGGCAAGTGCAAGGCAATTAGAGTAAGCCATGCCTATTTTCTGCTGCTACTTTTCATAACTGCCTGATGAAAAGGTGACATTCAAACAGGCTAAGCATGGGAATCCATCTCTTTTTAAACTCTCTATGCTAAATTTGGATCATCATAAATCAACACAGCAAATTACAAACCAGGGCTATCGGTCTAGGTTCTTGTTCCTCTTCCCCTTGCATCCCACAGTAAGTTCTACAGTAAATTAGTTTTAGTTTGCATGGCTATCTGGGGAAAGTGCCTTTGGTTGACTCCACACTCACACCAGCAACAACAGCTGGACCAGTCTCCCATGGCTGTCTAAGAAGAAAACAGTGCACTGGACTCAATTTTTCGCTGATTAGGTACCTCCTACTGTCACTGCTCCTTGACGGCTAGCCTTTGATCAAATAACCTAACAGCTTTCATCTCAGGTAAAACCAAGAAAAAGCGGGAGGGAAGAAGCTATGATGCAGAAGAAAGTGGAAGGGTGGAGAAGACAGGCTCCTAGTTGCATGTTTCTTTACTGTTATTTGCTCTGTCTCCCTTCACACTGTACAGTGAACATGAGTTGCTAGAGATGCAACAACCTTTGCGTGCAGCTCAAGAAACTACATAAAACATCTGGAACTCATATGTCAGATCACATCCCCAACTCCCCTAGTTACCCAAAACAGACATTCGGCTTCAGCCTCCCTTTTGACAAGTTAATTGCACTTGTGTAAGATAATGAGCTATCATTAACAGACAGGTTGAAAGTAGCAGTCCTCTCTAACAAAAAAATAAAAAGAATGCTTTATCTTCCAGGACAACACTGACAGGACATTGATTCCTGATCCAGGTGATGGGAAAAAAGCTTGTTTTCACATCTTCAGAAGCCACCATTAAAACTGGGAAACGAGGAATCAAGGGAATAGTCCTTTCCTTTCAAATACACCGCTAATGCCTTTCTGTTGCCTGACAGGCTACCAGCATCCCTCTGTTTCTTTGGCAGTATTTTGCCCTCACTTTTCTCCAGCAGTTGTACACACCCACTCTTGGTCTGGGTCCCTCCACCACAGAAACCACTGAATAAATTTCTTACAGCCTTCTCTCTTCCAAGCCACACACTAGAGCAACACCAAATAACTCCCTTTGGAGTGGATCTCCTTTTCTAGTGCTGGGACCTTGTGGGCTTCCTTCCACAAAATCACCAACTCAACCAAACCTAGTCTCCTACTAAAGAAGAGACAAAGCCTCAGGCCTTTTCAAATGCTCTGTTTCAATTTTTTGTGCCCTAAGCTGTCTTGCCTCTAACTGCCCACTATTAAGGCTGTCTAGAAGTGTCTTGCCTCTTCCGTAAGACTGATGGTGTCTCCTCTACAGCATTTGCCACATAAGTGCTCTCTTCCTCTAGTGATTTCCAATTTCTTATGGTGTTTGTAGTAATATCATTCAACCCACCATAGTTCCAGCCCAGATGAACTAAGGACAATGTAAGTAAGTCCACGTCTTCTTTTAACCCTTTCCTAGGACCACTTCCCTCCCACTTTTTTCTCCACCAGTGGCAGGTCAGGAATAGCACAAAATCATTCATGATCAACTGAAAATGCCCCTGCCCTTCAGAAAGGCCACCCTCTTTTTATAAGTAAGAAGTGTAGAGGAAAATCACAAAACCTAATGATGAAGTCCTGCCTCAGTTATTCAACTGGGACTCCTCAGGTAGAGGTCCCAACTGGTGATATGCTCTAATTGGTCACAGAGTACCTTTCAAGGTTTTTGGCTCATCAAAAAGTGAACAGGTAGAAAGAAACCTAGTACCTGGATATAATTTGCTCAGTATGCCTGTTAATCTTGCTCTTTTGTGCATGACTGTCATGAGAAGTAAAGAAGGCAAAATCTGCAGCACAGAACTCCAGTTAAATTTGTTCTTTAAACGTCTGAAAAATTCCCTCAGGCCCCCACAAATGACAGAAACTGTTGGTTGTTCCACAGTATTTGACAATATTGTTGCTAAAGGAGAATAAGATTGATGGAGAGAGGCCTTATAAGAACCTTCATTAGATCAAATCAAATATCTACCCCAGCGCAGTAGAAGGAAAATGACAACTATTTTTCTCCATTAGGAATCATATTTTTTATTTTGATCCCATCTGCACCAGCATAAACAAGAAGAAAGTCAGGTCATAAGCGAAAATTAAAGCCAAAGCACATAAAATCTCACAAAAATAAGGTGAAAGAGACTATCCAATGCTCCTAAGTAGATATTATGTCCCAAATAGCCCATTGTCCACAAGAACTACTATCAACTTAGAGCTGAGTGTTTTTCAACCCCTTTGACTCCAGCAAGCTGAGCATGCAATTAAATCACAAACAAATGGGCCTGAGTCCTTACCTATCTCTCCGGCCTATTCCTGAAGAACTAATTATCTTCATTCTTAAATTATCAGGGAATATACCTTACCTGGAGTATTCAGGCATTTTATCCTCTCCCCACAAATGCTTGGAGATTCAGTGCATTCGTCTCTGTCCTGTAAATCACAAGAATCATCTTGAAATACTTTAAAGAAATAACAAATTTGAAACAGGCACTTCTTCAGGCTATTTGACGTCCCTCTGCCAGTAAAAGGTGTATGTGGAGATGAAGAGGGGGCTGAACTAGTAAGCACATTGGAACAAAACAACTGGATTTGTCACCTGTTTTAACAAGGTATCCAAAAAGACCATGTGGTGTCCACAGAAAGCTAGTAGTGCACAGATGACAGGATAAATGGATCGATTTTACAACTAATGCTTGCTATGATGCATGATCTGTAAGGCAGCACCACATCCCCAAGCGCAATGCATCACTCGATTGGTCTTAAGGACATTGTAACAATCAAGACGGTGTTAGAAAAGGCTCTTAAAAACATCTAGTGTGGGAGGAAGGTATTAATTGAAAAACACACCAGAACAGTAAATGATAAAGTACTACTTCTGCCAGCAAGCCTTCATTTCACCCTACAATAGGCACAGGGGAAAGAACAGGCTACACTTGTACTTTAATGCTAGCATGAAAAAAAATGATACTAGCAGAGAGGGAACCATACAGGCTTTCCAGTTCTCTTAGTACCTTGGGCTTAGGTCATCAGCCATTCAGGCTTGTGTCAAGCCAAGAATTGAGGGTAACACTTGACAAACAAGACGCTGCTTTAAATATCAAGATTCCTTGGAATCTTAGGACTTCTAAATGAGAGAAAATGACCAAAGCCATCTTATTTTGCTTACATGCTTTGTACTGTACAATAAAATTTTATAATAAAATATAAGCAAGAATAAAATCATCCATGTTCTATATTTTTGTATGTTTGTATATTATGTTTAAGCTGGATGTAGTTTATCTGACTTCTAGTTTTGCTTAGTAAAGCTTTCCTCTGCTTTTCAGAGATGTCTAAAAGTTTCTGTAGAGTAGACTGGGATTAAATAAACAAATTCAGCATGCAAATGTATACATGTTTTAGGATGTCTTTTCCTACCATCATGAAAAGAACAGAAGTCCTGCCAGCTATCAGGTTTGGGAAAGCGTCACACCCAACAGGCACAAACTAGTGCCCTACTTAGCATAGTTAAAAGCTAAAGAGCAAACCCACAAAAAACTTCAGGCAGACTTTGAAGTACCATAGTTACATTCAGTAAAGCACATGCTTCAAACAGGATCTCTCTAATTCTCCAAGCAGTTATTTCCAGAATGTTATCCCAGTATGTCCAACACAATACTTCATAAGCAATAACTGAAAGATAAAGAACTATATTTCACCTGGCAAATCCGATCAGAGTTTGCAGAACACTCAGCCATTTGAAAGAAACCAGCAGGACACAATGTGCATTTTTCACATTGCGCAGGTGTCTTTTGGAAATTGCAAAATTCATCACTTTCACAAAGGCCACAGTCCAGCAAAGACTCCCCAACATTAACGGCTTTCGCAGCCACTTCTACTTTATGCACAGAGTATGACTTCTGGAGACGATTTCTGACCTGGTTCTGAAGTCCTTGAAGATGACTTTCAAAATAACTTTGAATATCTTCTTGCAAACTCTGAAATGACATTTGTTTCACCATATCAAAAAGCATACCATGCTGGACTTTGATCAGATCCATTTGCTCATACATTTTTCTTTGCTGTTCAAGAATCTCCCGTTGCTGGCTAACCAATATGTGCTGTTGTTCTGCAAGTTTTTGCTGCAAATCAACAATGATCTGCTGTTGGCTTTTTAGCATTTCAGTAAATTGCTCATGCCCTTTCGCAAGATGTAGTTGTAGTATTAGGGCATCTTCGGATGGAACCTCATTTTCTCCTGAAATAAAAATAATCGATTATAATACATTAAAAGTAATTTTCCAGCTTGTTGTATTATCTCTTCAAAGGCATTCAAATTTTAATAAGTTAATGAAAAATCTCACTAAATTCAAGTCATGTATACAAAGTCAGTTCCTTTACTATCTTTTTACCCCTTCATTAGACTACAAGGTCTTCCATTTCATAAGCAACAACATTTAGAATTGCAGAGATTAGAAAGTTGTAATCAAGTCCCATGCTTCAGGGCATAGATTAATCACCACTGGGGTTCAATAACAGATTAATCATTCCTATGTATGTGTTCAAATACAGTAAAGAGCAAATGGCCAATTTTCACTGTAGAGGCAATAAAATGAGGTGATAAAAGTTGTAGAGAATATTAAGCTATCAAGGGTAGTAAAAGTAAGGGTCAAGGAGCTGCAAGAGGAGTCTACAATACTGAGTAGCAGCAATAAAATGGCAAAAAGAAACTCAAAGGAGAAGAAGGTGAAATAGGGCACCCACTAAAAAAATCCCTATGTTTTTTATACCAAATGTTGTACTTGGAGTCTATTATTACCACTTGGAAATGATCCTGAGGTAATAGATCTAGATATAGATGCTACGCTAGTAAAAGCCTGACGATAACATTTACTGTCAAATGAACTGTATACACACCTGGCTTTATCAATAACTTCAGAAAGAGATGATCTTGACTTTTTAAGTTTGAAATGTTAAAAAATCCACGTTTGTAAGGAACAAACAGTAATGAAAATAACAGCATTAAACTCCTCCTTTCTAGGCTTTTTGACTCTCTTTCTCAATGACAAAGGAAAAAAGAAATAACCTTCCCAGAGGTGAGGAAAAGTCCAAGTGCACCACTTAAAATAAGCCCAGAAAATTGTCTCTGGGGAACTGCAAGAGGGATTGAATCCTATGGTCAAGGATATATTTTCAAACCACTTTTTTCCAAAAACGTTTTCCCCCCAGTTCTCAGTGTCTGAGATTCAGGGACCAATAACAGTAACATTTTTAATTATTCCAGTCATCACAAGAAGGGAGAATACAGCCCCTTCTAAGACAGGGTTATTAGGCTCTTCCCATCCTGGTAATCCGGGCTTTTCTCACACACATCAGAAAAACTACAAGAGCAAAGAAAAGTTAACTAAAACCCTGATTCAGTAAGACCCATAAAGTAGAGCTTATTCTTAAGCAAATACTTAAGAAGCATTGTCTTCAACCAGCAACTGTCTGACTTGCTGGCAGCAACAATGGCTATAATTTTAAGTGCTGATTGCAGTGAAGCTTACTCACATGATGGATCAACTTTCTATTATCTCTGCACTAAACAGCCTTATAGAACTTTGTAACAACAGCTATATTCCAGTCAGTCAATTTAGCTTTGCTCCTTTTGCTTGTCTAAAGCTCAGCTGGTGAGAATACGAGGCCTAAAAAATCCTTTGTAACTGTTGTTTTCTATCATTTTTATCCTTTTTGCAGTACTATGACTAAAGTTATACTTACCAGCACAAGAGGCCCTTCACTGAACAGTACAGTCGGTGCTACTGCCAGTTCACAATAATAAAACTCTGGCATGAAAGAGAAGACTCTATTGAAAATAAACTACATTCAATTAAGCAGCAAGTATATCTTGTTTGCCAAAATATTTGAATGAAAACTTTAAAATAGCTCAGATGCAGAGTGCCCTAAATGTGGCCTTGTTTCTCTGCGTTAGCTGTACAAAAGTAAGGCCTAGTGAACATGTCAGATGAGGGTGTCTCTATTGCAGATATCTAAAATCATCAGAATTCCACTGCAAGTGCTGTTTACCCATTAGTAGATGCCAACAATCCATTTAAGTACCTTTCCACATTGCCCAGACAAGCATCAAACAGGCACGCACACTAGCAACGCTCGTGCCCATGACCACAGCTGCAGTACTATAATAGTTTCCTTGCAGTGCAAACCACACAGCCATGGCAAGGACTGTTCTGCAGACACCTGCTCCACTTTGCCAGGATCAATCCTACATGTTCCGAGGACCATCACATCACATACAAACAGCTGCTACATTTCCCCAGTAGGCCTGGAAAGAACACATTATCCTGAAGGCATGCTGCATGTACAAGGTAGCCCCCAGGAACAATCTGCCACTGCAGAAGGGTAGGAGCCTAAATCCAGGCAGTCATCCGACTTTGAGGAAGGGAAGTGAGATCCTGATCAGGATCGGAGAACACAGGGCCATCTGACAGTGCTAGTCATTCCTGATAACCACAGCGGATGAGAGCAGTGGGCTGCAGGCACTGTTCAGCACACAGACAGCAACAGCACGAGAACATACAACCTCCTTCAGGTCTGGCAGGTATGAAATATGGCAGCTGCATGTTAGTTTGCCCAAATGTAGGTGTTTGAAGGTGCAGAGAACTCAAAAGAAAACAGATAGGTCTGATAGGAAAAATGAAGGATTTAATGGTAAACAATGAGTGAGGAGAGAAACACAGAAGAATACAAATGATAATACAACAAAAGCATATCCTGTGCATTCCTTCTTTTGGGATGCCAGCCTTTCATTTGAAGTAAGGTATACTCATGGTGCTGCTGAGAAATAGCAGTGACAATACAGAATCATATAATTGTAAGGTTGGAAGAGACCTCTGACACCGAGTCCAACCATGCCTGTCTCCCTACTAAACCATGTCTCTAAGAAACTAATCAACCCATCTTTTAAACACCTTCAGGGACGGAGACTCCACCACCTCCCTGGGCAATCTGTTCCAATCCCTGACCACTCTCTCAGTGAAGAAATTCTTCCTAATGTCCAGTCTAAATCTGCCCTGGTGCAACTTGCGGCCACTCCCTCTCATCCTGTCACTTGTCACTTGCGAGAAGAGAGCAGCACCCACCCTGTCACAACCTCCTCTCAGGTAGTTGTAAACAGCGATGAGGTCTCCCCTCAGCCTCCTCTTCTCTAAGCTAAACAACGCCAATTCCCTCTGTCTCTCCTCCTAGGACTTTTCTCCAGCCCTCTCACCAGCCTCGTTGTCCTTCTTTGCACATGCTCCAGCACCTCAATGTCTTTCTTGTAGTGAGGGGCCCAAAACTGGACACAACACTCGAGGTGTGGCCTCACCAGTGCTGAGTACAAGGGGCACAATCACCTCCGTGGTCCTGCTGGCCATGTTTCTGATACAGGTTTCTGATACAAGATGCCATCGGCTCTCTTGGCCACCTGGGCACACTGTTGGCTCATGTTCAGTCAGCTGTCAACCAACACACCCAGGTCCTTCTCCTCCAGGCAGCTCTCCAGCCACTCTTCCCCAAGCCTGCAACGCTGCAGCGGGTTGTTGCGACCTAAATGCAGGACTCTGCACCTGGCCTTGTTGAACCGCATCTCAGCCCATTGATCCAGCCTTTTCAGATCTCTCTGCAGAGCCTCCCTTCCTTCAAGCACACCAACACTGCCACCCAGCTTCGTGTCATCCACAAACTTGCTAAGGGTACATTCAATGCCTTCATTGAGATCATTGATAAATATGTTAAACAAGACTGGACCCAGCACTGAACCCTGGGGAACACCGCTCGGGACCGGTTTCCAGCTGGATTTAATTCCATTTACCATCACCCTCTGGGCCCGGCCATCCAGCCATTTTTTTACCCAGCAGAGGGTGTGCCTGTCCAGGCCAATGGCAGCCAGTTTCTCAAGAAGAATACTGTGAGAAACGGTGTCAAAGGCTTTACTGAAATCCAGGTACACCACTTCCACAGCCTTCCCCTCGTCTATTAACTGGGTAACCCTGTCATAGAAGGAGGTCTGGTAGGACCTGTCTTTCATAAGCATATGTTGACTGGGCCTGTTCACCCGGTTGTCCCACACGTGCTGTGTGATAGCACTCAAGACAATCTGCTCCATGACCTTTGCCAGTACCGAGGTCAAGCTGACAGGCCTGCAGTTCCTTGGATCCTCCCTCTGAATCTTCTTGTAAATGAGAGTTAAATTTGCCAGCTTCCAGTCGAGCATTACTTCCCCAGTCAGTCAGGACTGCTGTTAGATGAGGGAAAGGGGTTTGTCAAGGACCTCTGCCAGTTCCCTTAATCCCTCGGATGGACCTCATCTGGCCCCATGGACTTCTGTCCTCCCAAACAGCTGGAGCTTCATTCCCATTATCTTCTGGCTGAGGGGGCTGGAATGCTAGGGCATTCCTGCATTGGGGTTAAAGACTGAGGCAAAGAAGGCGTTGAGCACCTCTGCCTTGTCCTCATCCCTCATTGCTACTGTCCTTTCTGCACCCAGCAAGGGAAGGAGAGTCTCCTTTGTCCTCCTGTTGCTGTTTATATATTTAAAGAAGTTCTTTTTATTGTCTTTGACCGAAGTTGCCAGTTGAAGTTTTAGTTGGGCTTTAGCCCTTCTGATTTTTTCCCTACATGATCTCACTTCACCCTTGCAGTCCTCCTGGGATGCCTGCCCCCTCTTCCAAAGCTTGTAAACTTCCTTCTTTTTCCTGAGGTCACTATGAAGTTCCCTACTCAGCCATCCTGGTTTTCTTCCCCACCGACTTGTTTTACGGCGTATGGGGGATGATGATCTCGCAGAAGAATGCTCTTATCTGATTTGAAAAGGCAGTACAAGTCTGCACTCCAGCATCTTCATCTAATCAACAGAAGCAGTCGTTCAGCTGCAGCTGGCAGAAGCTTTCCAGATAGTAGTTGTGATGTTGGTGATACTGGCTGAAAAGATGAAGATGTTTGTGCGATCCCCACAAAAGAGTTGTGCTGATTCTGGCAGATAGCTGGTGGAAAGTAACTGTCACCTGCCTTATGCAGGTGAGCCTGCAGTCACAGACACAAAGCTGGTATCAGAGAGAGCCCCTGGTACTGGCCTGTACCTTGGAGGGCTGGTATCAGGCATGGCCTTTAGCAAGCATTCAAGTCGACTGTACCTTGTATGAATGGGGCTACACAACATTTGGACACAAATATTCTGCTCACAAAAACACAGCCTTCTCAGCCAGGTAAACTGGAGGGGAGATGTCTCTTAGTGACTGAAGAATCATTGCAAATCTACTCATGCACTGTCACAGAGCTGGTAGTCATAGGCTGAGGTGGGCCACCATGTCTCCGTCTGTGGATGGTGAATTAATATAGGCAGGAAAACGGCCTTAGGCTCACCAAGGCAGTGTATTCCAGCTCCCCTGCTGTCAGAGGAGAGGGCAATGGCAAAACACCCTACGCAGCTGGCCTTAGAATGACATGCTGAACAATATAGAACTGCTCCCCTAGAAACAAGAGAAAGACAGGAACAGTCACTGACCCATTTCTCCTTGAATAGGTTGTTTCCTCTTCTTCAGCTACAGCACCTTAGACAGGAGAAGGGCCAGATAGTCTTAAAACCTGTAGAAATCTCCAAGATGAATTCTCTGCATGTGGCTGCCAGAGAAACCTCCTCTTTTTGGGGCGATCAACCAAAGAAGAATTAGGAGGATGAGTGAGGATGTAGAGGTGGTAGATAAACTTGTATACTTTCTAACTGTGTGACAAGTTCCTGGAGGCTAAAATAAATGTACGACTGCCTGGGTTGCAGGTAGACACCTGCACTGTCCGTAAAATGTACAGACATTCTGCAGTCATGCAGATGATGTGCACAGGAAAAAAACCACTATGGTGTCTTCTTTGCCTCCTGCTCACTTAAGTCACATGCTGAGAGCATGTAGCAGCCTCATCTCACGGAACACTGCAAAGAGGATCGGGAACACATGGCAGCCGCTCTGAGTACTGGAGGCAACTCTGTGCACTCTAATTCCAGAGACTCCTAGAGCTCTGCCAAGTCTGTCTGCAGTATATTCACTGCTGCACACAAGAGGTCCCTAGGTTTCCTTTAAAAGGATTCTTGCTGGCCCACATGCACTACTGACCACCACAGACAATCCCCCTTGAATCTGGTTCTTCTCCGTGAAGTTACACCAGTACTACACATCTGTAAGACAGGCTCCTGTCACACCTACTTAATGAGATTTACTCACAAAATTTCACAGCGGAAAAGCCACCATCTCCACCACAGAGACTGGACACAGCTCTCGAGTGAGCTCTCAGTCTCCTCTAGCAGGGCTCTTCAGAAAACTAGAACTGCAGTATGTTCTTCATGATCCTTACCTGGATTTGCGCCGTCACATTCACCACATGCTGTTTGAGTAGCAGCTCTCGCTAGGCACCTATGTGTTTCCCCTACTTAGATGTCTGATTACCCCATTTTGTTTATCTGTCCTAGCAGACAAGCCATGCTGGAATGGCTATGCAGAACCATGCTCACTTCCAAGACCCCACCATTCCAGCTGCAAATGGGGACTGAAGACTAAACAAGGTATTCTCTGCACTAATGCAGGAAACCTACTGACCTGGGCCCAAAATGAAATCTCAAGCAAATGCACAGAGCTTGCAGGCAGAGCAGAATATCAGATGCTTGCCTGTACACTGACTTGGGGGAAACCAAAGACTGTCAACATGACTTATTTTTTTGTTCCAGATGTCATGAGCATGGAATTTCTGCTAGATGTTGATTAATCCAGTACTCTATTCTTCCACTCATAGGAGAGAAAGCTGTTTTGAGAAGGCCCAGGTCCAGTCTTTGGAATATTCAGAACATCAATATATGCCCTTTCTCCAGTTTGGACAGAAGTATAGAAGGTCTCATCCACACCTGCCATGATTGCTGAAGCAGGCCTAGGTGTGGGCTGGTGCCAGCCAATGTTACTCACTGGCCATAAGACAAAAGCAGAGAGATGTAAGAACTTCTGAGGGTGCAGTTGTCCTCATCTGAAAACTCTCTCTCACATATGAAAGTTCATGTGTTATCATAGGTTTTCTCACTGTGTGCTTCCATGTTGACAGTGCCTTCCATGAGATTACACGGTTTAGCGGCCAGTGCTGTACACTGTTTTCCCTCCAACATACAGGATGCTTCTTTGCCACAAGGAGATGAACGCACAAATCCACGAATGCAACTGGCCAGAATGCACAATCCATTCCTGATGTGTTCAAGGATTTTGTTACAGAAAACTTCTAACTATGCTTTTGTTCCTCCAGGACTTCACTCAGCACTAGGCCTGCGAAGAGCATAAAATTGAAAGGGTATAGTGAACTGTATTGAGTCTCCAAAATCCCCAGCAACTTCACTCTCAAGTCTTTTGCTTTTATTTCCCTTATTTTGTTTTCTTCTGATCCACATCAGAGGGGACAGAGGACCTAACCCTAAGGCCTAGGAGATGAGGGATGCACATAACTCATCATGCTAACTGGAAGTGCTGATGATACTGGAGACTGGGCAGCGAAGACTGATTCGGGTCCTCTAAAGACGGTCAAAGAATAAGATGTTGGGAGAAGGAGGTCATATCAAGCTGGATGCTCTTCATAAGACCTTCATGGAGATACAGCATGTCTGCTTTCAGCACCATCCAAGAAGTATTATGTCTTTTCGGTCCATGTAGAATGCCCTTATTATTTCCCAGGGCTTGTATTACATGGAGATGGATTTTCGTAAGGACAAAGAAAATGCAAATATCCTAGATTCTTTTGCAGAAAGGAGGCATGGCAGTTATGATGATAGTACAAAAGGCATGCAGAGAAGCAGAGAAAATGGAGGCTAACCATATCAACTTCCCTGTTTTCTGTCCACCTTTGGTCATGGAGCGCAAAGGTGGACATCTGGGAGCAGTATCAGGCAGGATGCAGGTAGGCAACATCACTGCACCAGGCACAGGGGTTTTAAACCTCAGCCCTGGGACTGGAATGCCACTAAGTGCTGGCATCTGCTTTGGAGGAGATGTCACTTCTCTAAGCAGACATTGGTAACAAGGCCTGGAATGCACTCTGGTGTTTGAAGCAGCCACAGCCCTCAGATTAGCCACATGGATGTGACAAAGTTTAAATGACCTTAATGCTTTCCATCACCTTCTAAAATTGGTAGGGAATGAAATAACTCACCCTCCCATACACATTTTATATCTTTCAAGTAAGGCACTAAACCAGAACCCAAACTGCTTTGTGGTGATTAAGCATATGCTGGTGTTTTTCATGTGCATAAACCCACACATCCCAGGCAACTATCTAACGTCTTCTGCTGACCTCTGAGTATAACCGTGGACATACCAGGCTCCCTCCAGGGATACTGAACTGACCAGAGCTGTGCTCTTGTCAAATGACAGACAAGAGCTCTGAATGATGTGCAGTAAGAGAAGCTCTGCAATTTTTTAGTTTGTGCTGGCTATTACAGCATAACAATTTGTCAGCAGCAGCAGTATGTTTCTTATCAACGCCAGCCTTCTGTCCATCCTGGGTGTGGAGTGTACACACATCCCACTGAAGCCTTGTATGCTGTTGCTTTAAATTAAAGCCCCTAGAGATAGCAGACTGTGGAGAGACAGAGGTCTTAGAGTTGCTTAAAAAAGGACTAAAAAAGGTTTTGCCATGTGTTATCTACCATGGGTCTCCCATGTGTGTGCGGAAGGGAGCTGAAAGGGGAAAGCAAAAGGAGCTAGGGCAGCAATTCCTCCACGCATCACGAAGACCAGTGCCAGATTTGCTTCCTAATTCTCCCAGAATGTGGAGTTCCGGTGCACCTACAAGGCCACCCCTGTGGGTGGGCTCCCCGAGGTGCTGGAGCCCCAAGCTCAGCGGACTCTCACCAGGCGACAGGAGACCCAACACAAATACCCTCATGACTGGGCTCCCCGAGGTGCTGGAGCCCCCCAGCTCAGCTGACTCCCACCAGATGAGAGGAGACCCACCACCCGGTGACTGCGGCTCTGGGCGCCCGTCACCCCGGGGGAGTCCCCCCTCCCGCCCCCCGGGCGCCCCGCACCTGACTTGACGTCGCAGGTGAGCTGCACTCCCAGGGCGCTGCTGCCCAGCTCGGGGCCGCCGTGGGCGAAGTCGTCCCCCGCGAAGTGCGCGGCTCTCTCGGCGGCGCGCAGCAGAGCGGGCTCGGCGCAGCCCTCGGCGTGGGCAGCGCAGCCCTGCCCGCGGGGTCGCGGCCGCAGGCGGGGCGGCAGCCGGCACTCCAGTCCCTGGCAGTCGCGGCGGGTGCCATTGGCGGCGCAGTCCGCGCCGGGGCAGGGCTGCGGGGCGGCGGGCGGCGGCGCCCTGCCGTGCGGCGGCCGCAGCGGCGCGGCGGTGTGCGGGGGGGAGCGCGCCGGGCGGGCGGCGCTGGGGCCGCAGCGGGCACCGCGGCAGGGCGGGGGGGGCGCCGCGCCGGCCGCGCAGGGGGCGCCGCGGCAGGGCTCGCCGCCCGCCGCGCCCAGCAGCCACAGGCAAAGCCCGAGCCAGCAGCGCGCCCATCGCAGCCGTCTGCCCGGCATCTCCGGCCGCGCCTGCAAGAGAAGAGAGGCCGCGGCGCGTTAGGGCAGCTGCCCCTCTCGGCGGGGCGCCCCGAGCCCGCCCCCCTCCCGCCCCATCTCTACCCCTCGGTTTTGCGGGTCCCGCCAGAGCATCCCAAATCCAGGAAAGACTTTACGCCACGCCTCCTTATCCTTCTCTGCCTCGGTTTTGGGGGTCCCGAAAGAGCATCCCAAATCTAGTTAAAATTTTTTTACGCACCGCCCGACTCCCATCTCTCTCCCCCTCGGTTTTGCGGGTCCCGCCAGAGCATCCCAAACTCGGGAAAAACTTTTTTACGCCTCCCCTCCGGCCCGTGCCGCCCCTCCCTGGCGTCTCCCGGCATCACCTGCGGGACAGCGCCTGGAACAAGTGCGGTCTCGGGGTTGGGCTCTTCGGAGGGGCTACCCGCGGCGGCGACCGACTGACCTCCTCCGAAGGCTGAGGGGAATGGAAATGTGCAACATTCCTGGGGCTTCGTTAGCATCAGATTTCCCAAGCGCCTCCCTTTAACTCCTTCGCTCCTCCAGCCCCTCCCGGCTGCCCGGGGCTGTCCCGGGCTCCCGCCGGGGCCGGTGCTCCCGCGGGGCTGCCCGCGCTCCTGCGCCCTCCGCGTTATCCTGAGGCGCCCGGCAGGGATGCGCACAACTCTTAGAAGGTTGGCTTTAATCCCGAGTGGGTTTATTTCATCTGATAAAAAGAAAAAAAATGAACCCTAAAAACACAGGAATTTCCAATACAGAAAATTTCACGCAACTGGAAAAAAAAGTTAGTTTGAATTTCTTGGTTCTCACTTTGATAGTCAGGAGATACTCCCCTACCTGGAGTGTTATGTCCAGTTCTGGAATCCCCAACATAAGAAGGAATGGAACTGTTGGAGCAGGTCCAGACAACGGCTACGAAGATGATCAAAGGACAGGAGCACCTCTGCTGTGAGAACAGGCTCAGAGAGCTGGGCAGAGCTGGGCTTGTTCAGCCTGGAGAAGAGAAGGCTCCAGGGGGACATCATAGTGGCCTTCCCGTACCTGAAGGGAACCTACAGGAAAGCTGGGGAGGGACTTTTTACAAGGGCTTGTAGTGATAGGGCGAGGGGGAATGGCTTTAAACAGGAAGGGAGAAAAATAAGATGAGCTATTAGGAAGAAATTCTTCAAGGTGAGGGTGGTGAGATACTGGCACACGTTGCCCAGGAAAGCTGTGGATGCCTCCTCCCTGGAATTCTTCACGGCCAGGTTGGATGGGGCCTTGAGCAGCCCGGTCTAGTAAGAGGCAGGGGGATTGGAACTGGATGAGCTTTAAGGTCGCTTCCAACCCAAACCATTCTGTGATTCTGTGATAACCACGATCGGCAGCTGCTGGTTTCTCTGAGGCTACCTGTAGCATAAGCCGAAGTAAGGGCTGGTGTTGACTTCACATCAGCTGCGCGGCTGGGCTGATGTGCATTGCTTTTTCATAAAGCAGCTTTCCTAGCCCCTGCCTAGCAGGGCTCGCATCAATGTGTGAAGAGCAGCCTACCTTTCAAGTGCTCTGAAGCGTGAATAACACCCCACAGCAGGAGCTACCACGCTTATCTAATCTCTTCCACATGCTCCTGGGAGAAAGGGACACCAAGTATGTGTCTACTCCAGCACTTGCTGCAACACTGCATTTGGTCTTTGGGAACCTGACCAGCATAGACATGGAGAGAAGAACAATTATAGAAAATACTATTTGTTGATTCATTACCTTCAGCTTCCTTCCACCCACGGGCTAACACACACGTAAACTCCCTCACACTGTATCTCTGCAATGATCTCACGCTGTCCCTTTGCTATCACTTATACAGGAAGAAGGAGAAACAGCACATTGTCCTCCCTCCCCCAATTCTTTTTGAAACTTGTTTGGAATCTCTGGGGTTTTTTTAATCCAGATTGGCTGGTTTACTGTTTCCCTTGCTACAGAAAAAGCATACCAAATACATCACTTACAATTGGCTGGCAGTTCACAGTATCACAGTATTACAAGGTTGGAAAGGACTACTGAGATCATCAAGTCCAACCTATAACCCTACACTAACACCAACACTAACACCAACCCATCATCTAAACACCAACCCATCAACCCAGTTCTTTGACTAAGCATTACTTTTTTAAAAAACATCAGATTGTCAGAACTGAAAAGGTGTGCAGTAGCAGCAGTGGCTCCAGATACAGAGAGGTGGTACCCCCAGCTGAATTTTGAAGGGCTCGTGCCCTGCAAGGTTGCAGGGCTCCTGAAGAGGTTAGAGAAACTTGGAAGCCCTGCCAGACTGAGAACTACATGAAATGCTCAACAGTTCCTAGACTCTCTGCCCTGACCTTCAACTGAAGTAGAACTCCAAGGTCAGCTACTCCTGAGATAGCTTAGGTTTTCCTATGGTTTCCAACATCTCTACCACAAAAAGACATGAAATAAATGGGGATAAATCTCCAGAATCTGTCCCTCCAGGGTATCCACAACTCAGCTGTGGTTGCATGGAGCACTGTATGAGCTATTTTTTCTTCTGAATTAATACGTCTGTATTTTCTCAGGTTATTTGATAGGTTTTGCAGCTAATACATCACTACCACAGCTGCATTATTTTGGGGATCCATGCCAGTGCATGTAAAGCTATCTAAGATACCAAATCATCTTTGGATCATCTTCAGAAATGGCATAGAAAAGCTACAGAGCTGGGAATGATTCCCAGAATAGCTAAACCTGCAGGCTGATAATTCATGTAATGATATGAGACATCTGATGTCCCTAGTCACAGCACAAATCAAGAGCAACTCTACTGGAATTGAGGTGGTTATATACTGTTGGGGAAAATAACAGAATTTAACTTCAAACCTGAATCTTAATAACAATATTTTTGCATAGGCAAACATATCAGTGGTAGTGCAAATGAGAGTACTGATTCATGCATTTTGACTGTGGAGATGTGTATACTGCAGAATGCAGCAGTGTGAAATGCTGCCATCAATTTGACAAGCAGCATAAACATGTGCTTGCTATCCTTTATGATCAAAAAAACGTAGATCAGTTGGGGGAGAGGAGATGTCCTGCTGATGTCTAGCCTATGGCATATAAGCTATAGCACAGTATTTGTAGGTATTGTCTTCTGATGCTTAGGTGCCACAGTCACCCACCAAACCTGCCAAAGAACCAAACTGAAGTCAGTGACTTGAATGTCAATGCACATACTGCAACACCTATCCCACCCTTGCTTGCCTTCCCTGCATGGGCTCTACGTAAGCGAGGAGAGCTCGTACTTCACCTTTTTGCAAGATGCTTTGGTGCAAGGCATTTTTTTTTCTCTTCATGGCATTTTTCAGATTGGCTGTGTTCTCTAGCACAACAGGAGTGACTCAGATCAAACAAATAGGTAAGGAGGCCCCTAGGTTTACACTAAATGCACTTTGGAGAGGGTACTTTAGACTTTGCAAGGATTACAATTCATACAGAACTGGTCTGGACCCCTACGTCTCCAAGCAGTTTGGCAATTGTCCAGAAAAGAGCTACATGCGTTAGGTTCCTCCAAAAGGGACACTCTCTGCAAGCAGCAAAACTGAACGCAGTATGCATGTGAGACTGGGATAACTGTTTCAAAACTGCCAAGCTGCCCCAAACCAGTGCACAAATCCAGAGAGACCCCAAATTCGAATTGCTTAGCACCATCTTCCAGTGCTCGCAGCAGTGGGTGATGGGCTTCGATCGCTTCGACATCCATCTCCGCGAGGCCCGGGAGACTCTTTACCGCCTCAAGACCCGGCGGGCACTCCCGGCGGGCTGAAGGGGGTCCGCAGCCCTCCGGGGCGGGGCGGCAGCCAGCAGAGGGCAGCAGGACCCCGCGCCTGCCCGCCCGCTCCGGCCCCGGCGAGGAAATGGCTTCGCCGATCAGCAGCTGGGGAGCCGAGCTCTTCGCCCTTTCCCCTTCCATTCTGGTCCCCTTGGCCGGTGCTTTGGGGTCTCTCGAGGCCGTGCAGCGAGGCCCAGACCTCGGTACCCTGAGGCACGGAGCTGGGCAAACCGGGAGAAGGCACCACTTCCTCAAAGCCCGTTTGTTTTGTCAAAACCTGAGCGGCACGTTTTTCTGCTTCTTTCCTCATTTCTAACCAGTTGAGGCAGCTGGGTGCTGTAAAATGTTCTCTTTTTGTGCTCTGCCTGTATGAGCCAGTATTTTTCAGGAGCCCAGACAACCTGTATTAGGCCTGTTTTAAATTGGACGGCATTTTGCAATATGGATAACAAAACCCATCCAAAGCAGGCACACATAAAGATGATTGCTCTGTACGATTAATTTTTATTAAATCTCTAGTTTAACCATGCAGCCGTTTTGGAAAAACTCTGTGCCAGGTGCATTCTAAATCCCGTTTTGTTTTCCTGCCTTTCCTAATTTTTTACAACAGCAATGTACTACAATTATTTAATCCTATAGGCTTCACCCACATGCTTAGTTTAGCAGTCTGAATTACTGTTACACCCAGCAGGACTGCTTACAGTGCATATCTTTCAAGATATGCATTTTTCTTTAATCAAAACCAGAACAAAATAAATACTTTTTTTGTTTTTCAGGCTAAAATTCTGCATATTGCTGTCTTTATTTTAGTAAATGTTGTTTTCCAAAGAATACTGATAGTTAAATAAAAAAATAAGTGTGAACCAGGGAATAGTTTTGAGTTTTCCATTTAAACTAATAGGATGTTTGCATGATCATTCACAAAGAAAGAAAGAAAAAGAAAATAAGGAAAAAAAAATCCTGCTACACTATATGGAACTCACCCTCAGCCAGCATTTGAAACACCTTAATTTTGCTCAACGTCTTGTAACCTTCACTGCTTTTCAAAACTTTATCAAAATTAAATTCCAAAGTGTTTTCAGTCTTTATTTCAGAACTGCTAGGTTTCCTGTTTAGAAATTATTTTTAATGTCTGCCAACCTTCAGTCTTTATTTCTTGAGTGACTTTAAAGCAATTTATTCTGTATATTGTAATATTCCTAATCAAAGTTTAGATGAGTTGATTATTCATACATGCTTAGGGATTGACAAGTTTCTCCAAACAGAGCCATCACCTACCATTACTGATACAAAGTAGGTAGACCTCAAACTTCTATTCCTTCTTTCCTTGAATGATTTTTTGTGAAGCAAAATAGCGTGCAATGATATCCATGATGACTGATTTGCCTGTAACTACACTTTAGAGAACTGAATAATTAGACAGAGAGCCATGTCACTTAAGTAGTACTTGTCTCTGCTATGTCCTTAATAAAGAAGTCACATCAAATCTTAGGAGACAGACAGCCTCCCTTAGATGTCCAGAATGTTATCCCTTTACAGGTAACAGTTTACCATCTACTAATAGCAAATATGGGGATAGAAATGTAAACTCACCCCTGTCCAAAGGGTGAAGATGCAGAAACCCCACATGACAGTAATAAAAAAATAGTCCCACAGAGATGGGGGAAAAAAGGGAATCAACGTATTTCAAAGGATATATTTTCTTGTTGCTAAGTTGTACAGAAAAAGTTGTTACCTTGGCATATGGATACTAAGAGTCAAAAAAAAAAAAAAAAGACTTATTCTGGATGAGAAGGTCACTGCCATTGATCTCTGATAACCCATACTGCCAACCCCACCTGGACAGAAACAATAGCAACAATTCTCAGTTCAGGAGGAAAGCACTTCTCTAAGTAAGTTTGGGAATGACCTGATGATCCAAACAATTCTAAGGAATCACCTAAATATTTTTTTCATAAATTGATAAAAAACCCACATCAAATTAGACCGGTAGTACAAGTTCAGTCTTTGGAAGTTATACTTCTTTTGTTAAAATAATACAAAGACAGGAAATACAAATGTTTTTCTCCAGTTGCTGAGAGAAAATGATATCCTTTTCACAATGCAGTTCCTACTTGTACTGCAGCTGAGCAGGAGAACGCACACACCACAGCTAGAAAGGTTACTGACACCATTTCACTGTTTCCACAATGCCATGTAGTCTCTCTGCACAGCAATGTTCTGTGACATATCGCTGTGCTGATTTGCTCCGCACTGGCTCACAGGGCTGAACCCAGCTCTGCAGACATGCTCTGTGTTGCAGTTGCTTCCTCCAAGTGAGCTGTATCTTCCCTGTGAATAAGCCTTCAGGCTCTCAGACTCTGCCCATTCTAGGATTTTACAGTTGCAGCATACTACAAATAGTTTGAACTTGTTAATGATTAGAATTGGTCACAGCTCAGAATTTACATTTTGTGAGAAATCTCACCACTTTGAAATCTTAATTTGTCCCAATTTAAAATGAGAACTGTTAAGAAATTTCCCAAGAAAGACATTCCAATAATAACTTCATTTGGGAAACAGACCCACAGCATTTCAAAAAGAAACAATTTCTTCTAGGGCAGTGAAGCCCTCAATTCCAGAAGGTCCTTGTGTTCCCTGGGTCCCTGAAATGAGGAAGAGGCTGCAATACAGGAGTAAATATGACTGAATGGAAAACTGGCAGCTGACCTGCCTAGTAGACAACTATCAGAAGTTATCTGTATTTCATTATGAGGCTCGCTGAGATAAGCTTTCACGAAATGTTTCACTCTCAATGAACCAGCAACTTTTGACAGAAAACATTCCAGTAGAATGGTGTTTCCAAAGAGATGCATTCATAGCTGGATGACATAATGATAAAAGCATTTCAGTCTTGGCTTAACTAGCTGATCGGCATTATTTCAGTATCACTATTCTCAATCTCCTAAAGTAACAGCCTTTGGGTCGCCTTCTGTTCTCCTAATCACTGATTGCACTCCTTGAGCAATGTCATGTGTGAGCACCAGCAGCGCAGCAGAGAATCTCTTGGACAGAGATTTCTGCATTCTATTTTGAAGGCTTATAGTCAAATACAGATTACCAGTCCATCCAGAAATTCTCCTGATCAAAGCACCTTAACAAGGAGTCTGGTTTGTTCCACTGGGTCCCTATATCATGGTAGTGGGAACAGCATGCAAATGAGGAGAAAAGATTTCTCTTCAGTAGCTCTAGAGTTAAGGAAGACCCTGATGTTTTCCCAAGCCTTCATACAGAACACCTTCTACTAAGAGGAGAAGGTGTGCTTAAGGAACATCACGCCGACGTACATTTGGGCTACCATGAAGAGTGGAGTGGGGTCTCATCCTAGACATAAATAGTGTTTTAAAATAAATGCCATCTAGTGCAAGAGTTACGTAACTGTTCCATATTAACTGCTGCATATCCTTCCATATATTGTTTTTAATGGCTAGAGGACAACCTCAAATCTAACCTGTTGTCTCTCATTACAGGAGTAGTAGAAATTATCACTTACTAGTAAAATTGTCACAGATTTTCCCACTATAAGATCTGGCTTGAGGTTTTTATAGTTTTGCCATTTTTTTTAGTGTTTGGACCAATACATACTGAGGTAGAGTTTTGCATCTGGCTGTGGTCTATAGAAAAAAGCACAGAAGCCATATAAAAAGCTCCACGCTATATGCAAAGAATGTTACAGAAATTAATTTACAACAGCAGTCTTAATTCTGGCATTTCCTAAATCATGGAAGTTTTATTTTGCAGCCTTAAAAAAGCTTTGGTTTTGTATATGCTTATGTCTTAAATATTTGGTATAAAATAAATCACTGGCAACTTACCACCCATAGAAATTCCATAGGCCCTGCAAAAGTAAACATGTACGTATGGTATAGGTTGGACTAAAATGTACCAGCTACTCTTGGAACATCAAAGAGCCCTGAGGGAAAAGAGCTGGTAGTTAAAGAAATTTTTTTTTAAAAAACTAATATGAGTGAAAAATGAGTAAAAGGTCCTGGATCCACTAAAGTCAATGGTAAAGCACTGAGACTTATAAATAGTGTCAGAATTTCATGTTGAAAACCTAAGCAGAAAAAACGCAACCCCCTAAAAAATCTGGAGCTGGCTGAATGCAAGACTGGATTCTTTATCTTTAAAAGTCTTCAAATCCTAAACCAATGCTTTTCCAAAAAATAAAATATTTGGCTTAGTACAGAATATAGATGTAGAGGCTTTTGACTTGTGTTATAAAAAAAGAATTGACTCAGAGATATAACGTTCATGTCCAAAACTTCTGAACCAGGATCTGACAACATGGAAGTAGGACAAGATGGTCTTGTTTATATTGTGCTTCAGTTATAGGATTCTATTAAGATTCTTGAAACTTAAAAAAAAATGTATTTTAAATTATGTTTAACATTTTGAAAAGCTTTTGCAACATTTCTTATTAATTTATGTCTAAAACTCAGAAACAATGACTATGTCAAGCACTGTCCAACAATGAAGAAGTGAAATCTAAGAAAGTGTTAGCTGTGAAATTTTCCAGTGAGCACTCCAGACTAGAGTCTCATCAGACGTGAATCTGATAATGTTTCTACTTCATTTTAGATAAGTGTACAGTCACTGTTAAAAATGGGTCTTGAACCTGACAAAGTCTTGTCTGTATTTCACTAATGCAGAAAATTATCACAGGTCAGCCTCAAGGCTACCAGAGAACAAAACAGAAGGCAACTAGGTCCCAGATAATTTTTCTGCACACAACTTATAGCAGGGCAATTTCAAAAAAGCCAGGCTGCAGAATTACAAGAAAGACGGGAATGCATCTTGGTGCCTTTTGCCGTCAGGTTGAAAATTGCAAGAAAACTCGAGTTGTAATAATTGCTATGGCCACTTTTCCCCCTTCTTTTAATTAACTATAATTTTGAGTTTTCCAGACTAACAAGGGGAGAAACAGCACAGAAGTCATACCATGGAGCATTTACAGGTTTCCAGTTCTTTATTTTTGTTCATCCAAGAACAGTTGAGGTTTTTCATATACAGGAAAAAGTTTTTCAGACATACCCAAGGAAAAGGCATCACCACGAATGGCCTCTGAAAGGACAGGCAGCATTGTAGCAGTGGACAATTTAGACCTGCGTGTTTCCGTGCGCAAGCTTAGAATTTTTTTTAACAAGGGGGTTATTCTCGGAATGACGACTAAATTAAGACTGTTTAAGCTACTAAATACTGTAGACTTGATCCTCATTTATCCCATGTGAAGGAGCTTTACTACAGACATAAATCAGGTGCTCTGTGTGTTTTCCAAACTGCTATAAAATCTTTTGCAAGAAATAGACCTTATCAACTTGTCTTAGTGCCTTTCTATCAATAAGAAGAATTCTGTTTTCTTTTTAAGAGAGGAACTATACTCTTGCTGTATAAGAGAAAAGCAAATTAGCTTCCTTGGTTCCTGTGCAGAATTCTGCACCAGTAACTCACAAGGTTCTTCTCAATAATGCTCCAGTGTCTGGTGGTCTCTCAAATACCCTTTGTAAACAGTTTACATTGATCTTCGCTCCAAGCTGTGAGATGTTTATGGATCTTTTTTCAGAATGGCTATTTGCCCACCATCAAGATCCAAGGCCTTATTTTGGTAATCCTAAAAATAGGCTAGGATCAATTACAAAGACTTTTCCTCAACAATGTAGTTCTAAAATAAATTTAGTCTAGGATTTTGGCAAAAAACTACATTAACAGTCAAACTGGAAATGTTTCAAACAGTGATTGATCAAGACCGAGCTGAATTTATTCTACTCAAGATAGATTTTCATTACATAGTTGAAGAAGAGTGTTTGTTTTGGCCTCTCTCTAGAAATAATATTAACCTGGCAAAAATGTTGTTTCTATAAAGAAAAAGACTGTTGAGCAGGCTAAATATCTGTGTCTTTCTTGTGTACTACACTAGTTTCACTTACATCCTGTGTTTGCTAAGTATTTTCAGGAGCTATGTTAGTTTCTGTGTTGCAGTTGAATCACCTATCTAGCTCTCTGGCCAGAGTTTCTGAAAAAGTCACAGTCCAATGTTCAGAACACATTTGAGACCTGAAGAAGTGTTCCCTCCCCATTCTTCATCCATAAAGATTTGACTCATAGAGAGATAAGGTGGAGATGTCCAGGTACTGAGGCATAGTCACATAGTTAATGGGACTCAAATGTTTTTCACAATCCAAGGCAATATTTAGCTCTTTTGACATTTTCAGATGGTTTTAATTGCCTTTAGCAACCTGTATACAAATGTGCAGTGGCAGACTTGGAAAGAAACAACTCAGGTTTTCCAAATCCTCATTTAGCTCCTTCGCCTCACTTTCCATTGATTTATTTCCAGACTTCTGTGCTTTAAGGGAAAAAGCAGACTTCCTTACCCTCCAGGAATGTTTGAGGTAGATCCATTGGACAATGTCAGACCCGAAATTACTAAAGGAATAGAAACCCATAAGAGAGATAAAAGTATAAAAGAGATTAAGTATTTTCATTTTAGGTTGAAGAGGATTACACTTTTCATTTCATGTTACTCTTGTGAAGGAAAGTGGTTATATAGTGTTGTCAAGCAAGACTATCTTCACCTTATGAGACAATAAAATATTCAAAAAGTTGTAAATGTTTAAGACTTTTCTGGAGTATGTTCACATAAAAGAGATGTTTCTTTTGAATGTCTGTATCATAAGACAAGGAATTCTTTCTGTATAGAAGAGGAAAAGAAAACTGAATACAGAAAAAAAAGTTATAATTAAAGATGCTGCATTTGTCTTTGAAAGTCCTGTTACCATTAGAACACTCTAACACCAGAGCAAAGTGCAGGGTTTGCTTTTCACAGTTGTCACAAGTACAAATCAAGTGCATATCATGTACATGACAATACTGACTGCTTCAAAAATTAGTGCATGCTAGTTGCTGAATTTACCTGGAATGCACATCTATATGTTCTGGATTCATTTGGCCATGCATGCTTTTCAAATTTTCTCTTTATCCAGCTGTCAACTCAAGCTCAAATTGAGCCAATTAAGAGATTTAAGAAAACATTTACTTCCAGGTGCTTTCCTTCCATGCTGGAAACCAAGCTTCATCTTTATCTCAGACATATATTCATATTGTCCTAGAGATTGCTGATTAAACACTAAAATACATGTCCTCTTTCCATATGCCAAAGCTTGAAGCAAGGGTCTCATTTCAGATTCTTATACTTGGTCTACACATGAGGTCTTTCCCTTCTCATTTATTCCTTCTCACTCTGAATAATACTTTCTATGTCAAATGCTTGTATTGAGTAGACAGGTGGGGGTCGGACTCTTCTCCCAAGCAACCAGCAACAGAACATGAGGGCACGAGCTTAGACTCTGCCAGAGAAGGTTTAGGCTGGATAGAAAAAAGTTCTTCACAGAGCGAGTAATCAGGCATTGGAATGGCCTGCCCAGAGAGGTGGTGGATTCACCATCCCTGGAGGTTTTTAAAATAAGACTGTATGTGGCACTTAGTGCCATGATCTAGTAATCATGATAGTGTTGGATTAAGGGTTGGACTTGTTGGACTTGATGATCTTGGAGGTCTCTTCCAACCGAGATAATTCTATGATTCTATGATTGTATCACTTAATGCTTGCATTCCTTAGCTGTCACTGGCTTCCCACTTGTATCAAATACAAGCTGCTGATCTTCACTTTCAAGTCCCTTTAAGGACTCTCCACATTCCATATTACCTCTCTTTCACAATAGACTCATCAGCTTTCATCTATCCTTAGCTCATTTCATAGAATCATAGAATCTTCCGGTTGGAAAAGACCTTTGAGATCAAGTCCAGCCACACCCATCATCCGCTAGACTATGTCCTTCAAAAAGTCATCTACCCATTTTTTAAACATCTCCAGGGATGGAGACTCAACTACCTCCCTGGGCAACCTGTGCCAGTGCCTGACCACCTTTTCAGTAAAGAAATTCTTCCTAATATCCAGTCTGAACCTCCCCTGGTACAACTTATGGCCATTTCCCCTTGTCCTATCACCTGTTACTTGTGAGAAGAGATCAACAGAGAAGAGAAGAGAGCCATGTAGTCCCTCCTCAGCCTCCTCTTCTCCAAACTAAACACCAGTTCCCTCAGCCACTCCTCGTAGGACTTTTCTCCAGCCCCTTCACCAGCCTCGTCGCCCTTCTCTGAATGCACTCCAACACCTCAATGTCCTTCTTGTAGTGAGGGGCCCAGAACTGAACACAACACTCGAGGTGCAGCCTCACCAATGCTGAGTACAGGGGCACAATCACCTCCCTGGTCCTGCTGGCCTTGCTGTGTCTGATACAGGCCAAGATGCCATTGGCCTTCTTAGCCACCTGGGTCACTGCTGGCTCATATTCATCCAATTGTCAACCAACACCCCCAAATCCTTCTCCTCCAGGCAGCTCTCCAGCCACTCTTCCCCAAGCCTGTAACGCTGCATGGGGTTGTTGTGTCCCAAGTACAGGACTTGGCATTTGGTCTTGTTAAACCTCATCCCATTGGTCTCAGCCCATCAATCCAGCCTGCCCAGATCTCTTTGCAGCGCCTCCCTTCAAGCAGATCAACGCTGCCACCCAGCTTGGTGCCATCTGCAAACTTGCTAAGGGTGCACCCGATTACTTCATCCAGATCATTAATAAAGTACTGAACCCTGGGGAACAACACTTGTGACCAGCCTCCAACTGGATTTAATTCCATTTACCACAATCCTTCGGGCCCAGCCATCCAGCCAGAGGATGTGCCTGTCCATGCCAATGGCAGCCAGTTTCTCAATCAGAAAAGTGTGAGAAACGGTGTCAACGTCTTTACAAAAGTCCAGGTACACCACATCCACAGCCTTTCCCTTGTCCTTTTACTGGGTAACCTTGTCATAGAAGGAGATCAGGTTGGTCTGGCAGGACCTGCCTTTCATAAACCCATGTTGACTGGGTTTATTTATTAAATAATAATAAGTAATAATGAAATAAAATAATAATTAAAATAATTATTAATTTAAAATCAAAATAATTTTAAATTAATTAATAATTAAGTAATAATACATAAATGACTGGGTTCATTTATTAAAATCTACAAAGCCTTCACTTTCTATTCTCCATATCTGATACTTCTAGAAAGCCTCTTCAAAATTCTTTTTTGAAATCCAAGGGTAACACTGTACACATACTTGCTACTCTACTACTGCTACCAGTACTTATAAAGGTCTCTCTCAGCTGGTCTAATCCAAATGCTACTCCAAAGGGTTTTTATTTGAAAATGAGCAAAAATAATACTGAAGAGTGAAATAAGAAGAGTACACAAACAATTTGAACTACGTTCAGAGATAATCTGAAGGATGAACATAGTGTTAATGATCCAAAAAGGGAGCAGAAACTGAAACCTCAATAGAAGTAAGAAAGCAGAGAGTATAAACACTGAACATGGTGGACTGAACATAAGTATGGGACAAAAACTTCCTTAATTGCTTTGCTGAAATACAGTCATAAAACAAAATACATGCCTTTTCCAGAAAATCCTGGACAAAATTGGTTAAAAGCTTGAAGTTATTTGTTAAGTCTGTTTGAGAAAATAATCTGCTTATTTTCAGAGAAATATTATGAGCCAGAAGATCTTTCATGCTTATCATATTTTTAGAGCAGAAGGAACAGTTTTCTCAAAGGTAAGCTACTTTATTTGAAATAGTTTGTACAAAAATTGTACCCAAAACAGAAAGCCACATCCTGCTTTGATGTGTCCTGCAAGAAACTGTTATAATTGCCACTGACATTATCTAATACATAGGAACCCTCACCTCCAGGAACATGAAAGTCTAGCAAAGTGTATGATTTTGGCTGGAACACTTAAGCCGTATAATGATTCTAACTACTGTTGCTGCATCAAAGCTTGCTTTACCTTATTCTCATAGGAAGCTCTGTTGTGGTCAGCTGAGGGTTGTGTCACTAGGTAAGAATACAAATGTTTGACAATCAGATACTCAAACTATCATATGATGAAAATATGACAGTATTTAAAATATTATTTATAGACATATTCTAAAAATAATACAAACTGTACATTGCAACTGTGCAGTGTAGAAAACTTAGTTATTAGAGGGAAGAGGAAGTGAAAATTAAGTTCCTCTTACTAAAGTTTAAAAAAAAAAAGCTACCAAAGGAAGCACAATGCCATTGTTAAGTTCCTCTTTTAGGTATTATTGGTTCTAATAAATTCAGACGGAGCTCATATTCAAGTTGTATTTTGTGGAAAAATGCATTGTCAATGTTATCTGGAAAACAATTAGCTTACTACATCTATCTCAGTAAATCGTTCATTGTCTTATGCTCTTGTGAGTCATGTGAGATGTTAGTCTTGAGTAAAAGTGATGCAACTGGCCACAGGTGGGGTGATGTCATTTCTTTGCACAATAGAATGAAAGTCTCACGTTTCGCACTTGGCTCACAGCACCAACTATAGTCTATGGAGAGCTGCAGAAAAAGAGAGGATAGAAAGGTCAAGGTTTGCAAATTCTTCATGGCAATATTCAAAGCTCATTACCTGAGCAGCATGCATACTACCCTTCAGATAACCTACAATTTTATGCAGGCAAATTTTTATGAACTCAAGTAAAATTGTTCCCTGGCAAACTTATGTAGCAGCAGCAGTGTAAACCATCAGGCATGAGCTGAGCTCACTGCTGCTGTGTTAAGCTCTAGCCACTAGCTTTTCATTTAGCATTCACTATACAAGATTGTGGTACGGTGGAAACTGATGAATATTTATTTGCTTAAGTTGTCCTACACCTTTCAAAAATCTAACATAATATTCTGAGGTGTCCAAGACAGAACAAAGCTCTTAGCCTCAAATTTTTGTATTATGTGTACCTTTTCTGTAGACTTACCTTGCAGTGCTATGTCATCACTTATCTGGTTCACTGGGATCTACCAGAAAGGATTGTCTGTGCACCCAGATTCCATCTGTTAATTTCATATGCATGAGCTAATTTCATATGCACCTCTCTTCAAGTTTGGGCAAGACGATGAAACTATCAGTTTTGCCCATCTGCATCCACATTTGGTTCAAGGACTTGAGGCAAGTTCTCCTTCCTGCTTTAGCCTCTTGTGAGCTTAAGGCTCACACACCTAAAACCTATTCTGCAGTAACAATCAGTGTCTTCTTCAGTAGAAAATAATAGGTCTGAAAACTATTTCTGAAGGTTTCTATCACACACTGATAGGAAACAAGTGATTGTGCAAAACCTTTACTTCTCACTTCAGAGTAGAAAACACTGCTCAAAATAAAATGGTGAAGTTGTTTTCAAGTAATATTGTGTAGTCAAAATAAGACCATTGAGTGTTTCAAAGGCTTTCCATAAGCCTTCAGAAAATGGGGTAAATTTTAATATTGATGTGAATGTAACCAAATAGTCAACAGGGAGCAAGCAAAGGAGAAGGTTTTAACACTGGACTAATCAGAGGATGAACTTCAGAGCTGGCTCTCACATGAGTTAACACAGGTTAACCTTTGGATGGAAGAAACTTTAAATGAACATTCTACTGTGTAAATCAACAACATTTTAACAATCAAGAAAAAAAGTGCATAGGGAAATAAGTCACAGAGGACAGGACTGAATAAGGAAAGGGTTGAACAGCTTTTCATTCAGGTTGAGGTTTTCTTTCGCTTTTGGTCTTCCACAATGCGTATGAGTTTTCCTATGAATAGTTATGGAGAAAGAATTCTATTCTCAGTTCTAAGTCACTGAAAGATTGCCATCAAAAAGATGGACAGAAGGAAATAGGTCTAGTCACATAAAATACATCATTGATTTATTTCTATTAATGGAGCCAGGTAACTCCATCTTCTTTTGTCTTCAAATGCTGCTTATATTCACTTCAGTAAAAAGCTTCAAAACTTTGTTGATATCATGCTTCATTTGTCATACGTGTGAAATCTTAACACACGGCACCAATAAAATCAAATGTCCAGTTTAAAATTATGGTTCTCATTAAGTTAACATTTGTACACACTGCTCTGAGCAATAGCTAAAAGTCTATCTCGTAAAGCTAAAGAAATAATATTGATAATAAATGCTGGCATTTTCAAATGAAGACCCTCAGGTTGCAATTTTCTATTTAATAACAAGTAGGATTCTGAACAAGTTAGATGAGATTTCAATATTCCATTTCACAACATTTACAGGTTTCCTTTTAGGGGTGCAGACAATTCCATTTAATCATAAGATTAATAAAGCTAATAAACAAGATATAGTAGTCAAGCTTTTCCTATCTCAGCTGCAATTTGTGTTAGATGCTCAGCTCTCACAATGCTGAAGTGGGCTGACTTGAACAGATGTTTTTGAAGAACAGAAGGGGATATATATCCACTATGTATAAATGGTCACAAGAAATATGGATGTACACAGAGTGGTATTCACATGTGAGATCTGAAACTCACTGAACCCTGGGAGAAAGGCTCCCCCAGGGACTTCTACTTTTTAAATCAAGGTCTTTGAAATTTTAAGTGCAAAGTTTGGACATGTAAATTGTTGCCTGAACATATTCTATACATAGAAGTTGAAGCCACTGACTAACCTGAGGTCCTACCACATACAGAGAAAAAAAAGTGGAATACCGTCTTCAAATCATTGTGGTGGGCAGAACTCTAGTAACTAAGCTTTGATCATAAACTCTTCAGAAGTACTCTGTCCTAATTTCCTGCAGTTAAAAGTGTGAATTTGCTAACTTCACTGCTGACATTTTCAGATAGACTTTGAACCTCTTATTCAGCTTTTCATTCAGGTTGAGGTTTTCTTTCGCTTTTGGTCTTCCACAATGCGTATGAGTTTTCCTATGAATAGTTATGGAGAAAGAATTCTATTCTCAGTTCTAAGTCACTGAAAGATTGCCATCAAAAAGATGGACGGAAGGAAATAGGTCTAGTCACATACCTGCTCTTTAGGACAGTGAGTTTTAGCTTCTGCATTTGTTCTAATTTTAAATAATTATATGTGATGTTAACTAGCTTCTGTATTCAATGCAGTTGTACTTAAATTTGGGTTACTGTGATATTTCAAAAGCTACTTTTGGTAAATCTGTCATATAAACTCTCAAATGAGTCCTTTCATCTTTCTCACAGGAAGTTTTATTGCTTATGGGTCTTCCACATTATCCACAATCACAAAGGAATATAACTTCTCTCAAACTTAAACAGAATGAATTCTTATTGGAAGAGCATAAGACCTATAGTTGCTACTTGCTTATCCCTATACTTCTACTTTTAGCCTTATCATCTAGGAAAATGCAAACAGATACACATTTTTCCAGAATGCCCTGACTGACATCACAGTCTGATGTGGTGCTGTGATTCACTTCGCGCTAATTGCAATCTCTTTAAGGTTTCTAGAAAAAAATCCCCAGTGTCTTGGTGAAAGAAACTATCTGGTGTACCCCTGAGGATCATCCAGTAACTGTACCAAAGATTTTCACAGTGTCTGAAGAGTACTACTTGAAAAAAGGATACTCCATCCTTAAGATATTACTCACCTTAAACTGATACTTTTTAATCCTATTTTGTAGCTCCTAACCTATTTTGCCCTCTATGATCAAAACCTTTATTTTTCCATCATGCTGAAAGCTTTTTTTGTTTAAATAACAAACAAACCTTTCAAATGTATTTTATGTGTTTTGCTATAACAAAATATCTAATTAATACACTGATTAATTTTTATTTCCCTTTTCTTACTGTTGGCCAGTGCACAATGGCTTAGCAATATTTTACTTGTCTGCACCTTTTCATTCATAATGATGAGGGCTATGTGCATTACTCCGGGCATGCAAGATCACAGTCAGCATAGTGTCACGTTTACTCTGTAGACAAAATGAATGTCAGTCTCTAAAGTCATGTTATTATCCGTGTATAAAATGATGTCAACAAAAAAGCATTACTTTTTTTTTTATTTTTTTTGCCAAAGCAGTGCTGTTTTCCTGGTGCTAGAAACATATCTGCTTGTTCCATTTCAAAACCAGATGCTCTGCTTTAACTCTAAACTATTTGCTGGTTTGTAGAAATTTACATGACAATAAAACGCAATCCACAAGGACCGTGGAGATAAATAAAGCTCCCTTCCTAGCAGAGGGTGTGTAATGACAGCATATCTGCTCAACGATCTACTCTCCTGTGATAAGAAAAGGAAAAGAACAATTTGTAATTGCATGCTTTAGCTCTTCACTCATGCAACTGCTGAGAAACACACAATTGTAATGTGGGTGAGGCGCATGTCTCTTCTTTCCATTAGAAAATTAAAAGCTTTTGGAGTAGAACAGAGTGTAGACCTGGACTTCAGGGGAATGATTCTACTGCACGTTGGTTTTAGCTGAGAGAGGAGAAAACAAATTAGGAAGCATTACACATTTCCACCTGCTGTTGCCACAAACTTTGCTCTAACATTAAGACACACACTATTAATCAAGCCCGTGTCTGTTGCAGCATTTCCCTCACCACATTTCTTCCTTACGAATGCATGGCCTCCACCCATCCCACTGGAGCACAACACTTATGCTCCTGAATGCAGCCCAAAGACTTCTCTGACAGCCGCCAAGATTTTCTGGGATTTCTGTGATTTTGCTCCTTGCTTTCTACAAATGTGCCCTTCTCCTCTCCACTGTTCCTCTTGGAGAAAATGATGCCTGTTTGTTACATCCAGGTACAAAGAGAGCTGGAAAATACTGCCACTCAACTTTCTTCTCAGCCTTATTTCAGGATACTTCGAAAGGATGGGAACAAATCTAGGTACAGAGAAAACAAAGGCTGATTTGTACAAGCAGAATAGATGTTTTCTACATTATCATAACAAATATCTTGGTTATGTATTTCAACAACAGCAAAGTAAGTGCAAAACCACGAGTGCAATCAGGGTGTGGCAACATTAGTTGTAGGTCAAATATAGAAGTGAAAAAACACATAACAAAATGCATCATCAAATATTTTTCTTTTAATACATGCAAAGTGTTCACTGCGAAGTGTTGATTTCAAAATTGATTGTAGGATAATAAAAAATATAATCTTTTGACATTACCTCTTTCCTTGGCACCATAATGATCTCAAAAGCCAAAAGGAGCAACTGTAAAGAAAGTTGGCAAAGAGAATATACAGAACCGCATACTCCCAAGCTGCTGAACCAATAACCATTTATTGACTATGTATGACTATGTGATTTTTCAAATGCTAAGAAGTTTGCCAAATATAGATGTATTCTCATGTGCATGGCCAAAGAAAGAGCTCTGACCTCAGCAAAGTCACTGGTAAACTTTAGCAAGCGTCTCAGGGAAAAAAAACTTTTTTTTTTTTTTAAATAACATGAACAGAACAATGTTACTATTCCCTAAATGTATTCTTAAATATGACTGAGATGTCTCAGCTAGAATTTTTCAAAGCAATTTACCCCTTAAATCATTGAAACATAGTTGCTGTGCAAAACATGGTAGTAATTTAAAATGCTACCATACTTCTGCTATAATTATTTTATCTCCAACAGTGCAAAACCTAATGCCTTAATATAAATTGCCTGCAAACACAAAATTAAGCCAAAAGATGTGGTGACTTTTCTAAACTGAAGTAACAGAAGTAGAAGACGGTAACACCTTCACCTTTGTTCTCTACACTTCACTGCCTGTCAGTGCCTTAGATATATAAAAAAAGCTAGCTAAAAGCATTGGTTTGTCAAAGTTACGAACACTGAAAATAAGATTTTAAATCAAGAGAGTGGTCTGGTTGCATGCCACCTGCAGCACTTCGAATCTCATCATTTTACCTTGATGACATTAACCCCACCAAGGCAACTCTGAATTTTCCAACTGCTGTTTCCCTTTCTAACTCCAGATGGAAACCTTTCAAATTTGGGGTTTTCTTCTCCTAATCTTTTTATGGAATTTAACATGTTAAAAAACTATTTCTACGCAATGAACAAAATCTAAGTACACTTCAAAGCAGCACTTTGCAAAGCTACAAAATGACATCAGAATGCCTTAAAAGCAATCTGCTGTCAGAGAATCATAGAACAGTTTGGGTTGACGGTGACCTTAAAGATCATCTAGTTCCCCTGCCATGAGTGGGGATGCCTTCATAGAATTGCTTGGTTGGAAAAGACCTTTGAGATCATCGAGTCCAGCCATACCTGTTCACTACTAAACCACATCCCTAAGTGCTTCATCTACCCATATTTTGAATACCTCTAGGGATGGTGACTACTACCACCTCCCTGGGAAGCTGTATAACCCTTTCAGTGAAGAAATTTTTCTAAATGTCTAATCTGAATCTCCCTTCGCACAATTTGTGGCCATTACCTCTAATTTTATCACCTGTCACTTCCGAGAACAGATGAATACGCACCTTGCTACAACTTCCTTTCAAGCAGCTGTAGACAGTGATGATGTCTCCCCTCAACCTCCTTTTCTCTAGACTAAACAACCCAGTTTCCTCAACTGCTCCTTTTAGGGCTTATTCTCCAGCCCCTTCACCAGCTTCATTGCCCTTCTCTGGACGTGCTCCAGCACCTCGAGGAACACCTTCCAGTCGATCAGGCTGCTCAAAGCCCCATCCAGCCCCAGGCTGCTCAAAGACTCATCTTAGCCTTGCCTTGAACATCTCCAAGAATCGGGCATCCACAACTTCTCTGACAACATGTGCCAGTGCCTCACAGTCCCTCGCAGTAAAACCTTTCTTCCTAATATCTAACCTAAATCTCCCCTCTTTCAGCTTAAACCCATCACCCCTCATCCTGCCCCTGCCCTGAGCCTGTCCTGCGGCAGCATTCCCTATCAGAGATGTAGAGGCACTAAAGGGAGCTGCGGAACAAACACGCTTCTGTTGAGGCCGGAGCGCAGCTGGCAGCGCTGCGCAGCCCAAAGCCTCGGCCCCGCCGAGGGGAGTGAGGGGGCGGCTGCCCGGGGCTCCCCCCGTGGGGCTGCTGCCTCCGCACCGGCCACAGCCCCTCTGCGCGGGGCTCCAGCCCCCAGGCTCTTGTTGGGCAGCCCGGGTGCCCCTCAGGTCTCTCACAGCACGAAGGGGCTCCGGCTGTCCGCTCGGCGCAACCACCGCACGGAGCGAACGCGGCTTCCCGCAGAGGGCTCACCCGCCCGGGCTCTGCGGGGCGGTGCTGCGAGCGGCGGGGCGGCTCCCCTCGAGGTGACCGCCCCGGGGCGCCCGACGCGGCGGTTCCACTTCCCCCGGGCGCGCAGGGGTGCCGATAGTCGCCCCTCTCGCAGCGCCTCCGGCAGCCGGCAGCCCCGCCAAGGTGAGCCGGGCAGGGAGGGAGAGAAGGAGGGATGCGCCGTCCCGGGACCCCGACGGGGCGGGTGGAGGCGCAGCTCCCGCGGGGACCGTGGCGCGGCGGGGTGAGAAGGGACAGGGCAGGCGCCGGCGCTCGAGGTGTGGAAGAGCCGCGCCGCCGGGGAGCCGCACGGCTCACACGGAGCTTCCCCTCGGGGCACGGAGTCCCGGCGGGCTGAGCGGTGCCGGGTGCCGCTTTGGGCTGCTCTCCCGGCAGGGTTCGCCTGGGTCAGACCTGCCCTGCGCCCAGACCCCGAAGCAGGAGATTGATCATGTGCAGGGCAGGAGCTGCCCCGCAACCTGGTGGGATCCCGGGAGACGCACAGTGTCCCGCGCTCGCCGCTGTGTCGGTAAAGTGGAGGCAGGAGAAATCGCAGTCCAAGCTGCCTGGCACAAGCAGCCAAAAAATACACCATCTGAATGTGCCAATCCGTCAGTCTTTAACTAAGTACGTGAGTAGCTGGTGTGGTTATGGCAAAACAGTCAGCCCAGGCTTCCAAGGAACTCAGTTTACATCTCTCTGCTGGTGGTGCGTTTGGCCACGTGGTTTATGGAAAGCATAGATGCGTCTCCTGACTTTGAGAAGGCCTGTCCTTGCCCGACACCATCATCTGAACACCATGGAGAAGTAACACAGTCTCCACAAGCTTAGAGTAGTTTTTCAGTCCTGTGTGCACCAAAAGATAAGTTATTAAACTCATTCATTGTCACACTGGGAAGATGTATCCAGTAGGGTCTTCTGGGCAACGTATCATCCGGCCCATCTTAGTCAATATTAAAATATCTGCCTAACTGGGACAGACAGTTTGAGCTTTTTGAGGTCTCTACCTGCCCCAGATTACTCTGATTCTGTGATTAGCATGGCTGCAGCTTGACTCTACCCCTCACAACTTCTGTTTGCAGAATTTTGATGGTCAATGTTTCCCTTTGGTTCTAGTTCCCCTTTGTGAATTACTTGACATGCATTTTTTGTTGTCTTTTCCTGACTTGCTTCTAAAAAATAACTCATTTCAAATACTGCTCTATTGATATTGCTGTTAATTAATTACAGTGCTGCTTCACAACAGTGGTGTAAAAGTAGTGTAGATTTAGTACATCTGTTGCAATAAAGACAAATAGGCAAGCCTCAGTCCTTCAGAGGGCTGTATTAGATGACCTGCTCCACCTCTGTGGATTCCTATTCATTTGTCTTCACTAACTTTACAAAGCTTTTTTCTAGAAACTTTGTAAAGAATGTGAATTTAGGTTAAAACTTGGCGTTTAAAACAGAATGTTTAACTTTTTCCTGAACCTGTTCACTTCTGTTTCCCACTATGGGCTTTCTAAGGAGCCTATTACATTTAATTGTACCACGTGCTTTGTGGAAGCATTGCTAAAAAATGGTGATAATTTGGTTTGAAATATGGATTACAAATATGTTGGAGATGTGTTATCAATAGAGCGTTACAGATAGCTGGACTTATATTCTCTGAGAATTCTGATCCATCTGGGAGCACACATAACTGGAAAAATGTGCTGTCCCTGAAATGGCACTTTTGATCATTCACTGTGTCTTCTCTTTCTTTTTCAAATTCCTCCTGTGGGTACTGCAGACTATTCTGGTGTTTGGAGACAAAAGTGCAAAGTAATAATTGAGTAAATTGTGTTTTAATTGTTCATGCTGGAATTTTTGATTGTTTGATTTGCAGAATCTTCACGCAGGGTATGATTATTTTGTTTATTTTTTTATCAAATGTATTTATTTCACCTAAGTTTGATTTTTTTCAGAGCAGAAGTCTGAGTCTCACCACACTTGAGAGTGTCTAATAGACTGCACACTATAACTCATGCACCTGTAAATCAGGCTCTAAACTGGATCTTTTTTTAATTGGTAAACCTTCAGAGACTAACACATTTGAGAGAGTAACAATTTGCACGAAGAGGGCGATAGTATGAACAGAGACACCAACTGGATGTTGTGCCAGTGTAATTTAGACTGTGGTTGGAGCTTTAGGGCTTAGGAGCTTAAGGAGTGAAGAATTTACCCAACCTACTAAGATTTTGCTTTTGCTATGTTTCACTTTTCCTCTTAGAAGAAATGTCTTACAGCAATGAGAGGCAGAAAGCTTTCCTCCTCTTGCTCTGCAGTATGTGGCGAAGGGAGAGGTAGGGCTCGGATAACTTGTGAATGGAGGAATCAGCTATTGCATTGCTTTGTCCCTATAAAATATCTGAGAAAACCAGCCTGGAATACTGCTGGAGTTGAGAGGAGGCATTGACTTGTTCAAGAGAGAACCTGTCTTGTTTGCAGGTTCATCAACATCTGTCCTTGAGAAGAAGATGGGAATGTGGATTTTGTTGAAAGAGCGTTTACGGTCCAGAGGTGGCTTTAAAGGAATATAGTTGATTTTGATTTTCCTGTATAACATTGAGATATCAAGGCCTCTATGCTTTCCTGCCCTCTCTGCAAGCCACGTGTGTTTTTCTTTCCCGCAGATTTTTTTTTCACTTTTTTTTTTATCCTTCATTTCAGTATATCTTAACTTGTTTAACTTGTTCGATGTAGGCCCATCTGACCTGTTGTGATGATGACTTCACGTGATCAGGTACTGCTTTGGAGTGAAAGTGAAATTAAGATCTCTTTTTTTGTCTGCAGCAATATAGAAACTTCAGCTTTTTTTCTGTTGAAAAGAAAACTAGTGACTGGTAACTTGCATCCATGCAGACCTTCCAAAGCACTTCCCGGACTTTATAAGCAGGATCCTCCTCAACCAACTTTAGATGTTAGCATTTTAGTTAGTCACCTGAGGTTCTGAGTTACCTTTACAGTCAATGACTAAAAAGAGCCTGGAATGACCGGGTCAGATGTAGATGTCATAGAAACTCCACCATACGTCTTTTCATGATTAGGAGAGATCCATGATGAAGTAAAGTTGCTCTTGGAAAAGCAGATATTTGGAGCAGCTTTCCTTATCATCCATCCTGTTTATTGATGCCACCCTAGATATTGTGTAGCTGCCAGCATAGAAGAGAATATGTTGCATTGTGAAAGAAAGAAGCTAGGGTGCCATGTTTAAGTGGCTATAGTAGACACATGTTCCTCCCCCCCCCCCCGAATAGTACTTTATAACATTGTTCCTGGACTATGAATGAAAAAGAATCACAAATTACTTGGATCTGGCTTATAACTTTAAAGTGGGAATTCACAAGCTAGTTTGAGAATGACTGTTTCAAGAGTTTAAGTCTGTCATTAGTTTCAAAGCCTTTCTTCCAGTAAAGTGACCTTTTAGATCTGTGACTAGCTAATTGCTCTTAGAATTTTTGCTACCAGAAGTTACGTCAGCCTGCACACAGCGCTGTTTCTTCTTCCTGAGTATTGATCCAGCATGTCATGAATTTAGCCTCAAATAAATTAGGGTTACAGTTATTAGGAGAATTAAGAGTATTTAGGGGAGTAGGTGCTTTATGAATTCTAGAAGAAAAAGAAAATTCAGTATATTTGAACCAAAGTTTTCTGTGATACTCTGTTTAGAAATGCATGCAGAGGCATTTCTGATAGAAGCTTTGCACTAGATTCAGTTTTTCAGTCCTTTTCCATCTTTTAATTTCATTCTGTATTTGCTTGTAATCTAAAGCAGTGGATGTAGAAGCGTGACATATAACACTAATACTAAACGATGAAACTCCCTGTTTATCTGCTATCAGTGATGGGCAGGCCCTACATGGCTGATATAACTACCAACAGAAATTCTCAGGGGTCTTCAAACAATCCAACTGATATAATAAAGACTTTGATAAAAGTTTTGGCATTGCACATACAAATATCAGGGAGAGAGAGGATATATGGGGAAAAATGCCGCTTCTAGCAGCTTTGCTGATCAATCGAGTATAGAGGGAACAGCTAGGAGCCAAAATCAGAGGCACTCACTGGACGCTTTTGCCGATAATATTGCAAGTGACCTTCCAAGTCCCCAGTTCTAGGCAAAATAAGTGTCTGCCTAGAAGGCCGCTCACCAAGAGAGTGGGCATGCTCTACAAAATTGTGACTTCACTGCTGGCGCCAAGTCCATATAGGCAGCAAATGACAACTTGCTCCTCAGTATCCTTAGCTGGTCTGTTTCGATACTCTCGCTGCATCTTCAGGTAGCCCAGACTGTAGACAAATAATTACTTTTATTCTGCTTCAGAACAAGATTTTGATGTGCTTTTGAAGATTTTCTAGTAGTTTCTAATACTACTTGAAGCCCCCATTGTCTCACTTGCTATGGGAATTGCATTGAAGCACAGAAATAAGAAGGAGGTATCAGTCCAAAAAGGTTTTTTGGAAGTTGATTTTTTTTTTGTTTCTGATGGCAAATTTTTAAAAATAATAATTTAAATAACAATCAAGTCTACATTACTGTTGTCTGTGCTTTTTGATGATTTCTTACATGTGAAAGATCTGCTCTACGTGTGGCTTGGAGGGCCTGACTTAGTGAGATAACCCTGAGCAAGTGAGATGATGTGCTAAAAACAGGAACCCTGATCACGTTCCCAAATACTTGTGGTTGCACCTTGGTTTTGTACTTTAGTGACCACATCTTCATAACTGAGGGGAGGCTGGCAGACCTGATGTCTTAATGAACAAATGCAAATGAGCCAGCGTTTTATATGTCTTAGGAAGAGATTCAGCATAAACCTAATTGCAGTTTTGTCCCATGGGGGCCACATACTTCCATGAAATTCAGCAATTCCATATCTATCACTAGGTTGAACTCATATTTCCTCTGTGTCATGATGGAGTTGCTATCTCTGACTAAATCAGTTGTTCCATCCCCCCCTCCACTTGGTAAAAAAAAGAAACAGAGGGAGATAGTGGCACTTCCTTCTCATGGAAAACCTTACAGAAATGGAAGAATTACACTGGAAATGTCACAAGGTTTTTGTCCTCTTGCTGCATTTTCTTCCCATGAAGGTTTCCTTTCTGCAGTTCAGGGCTTGCTGGGATGTGGCAAAGCAACTGCAACGATACCAGTATAACATCCCATCTGTGATGACTCCAGACATCCACTTTCCTTACAGATCTTCATCTGAAACCCACTGCTTATACCTGTTTGCAGTCACTGGGCATTATAGAGACTGAAAGAAACAGCTTTTTTTACATAGGAAGTTAATAATGGGCCTTGAAATTATGCCTGACTGTTAAGTCAGTAGTAAAGCTGAGGCAAAGGTTTACAGAAAGTTCTTCATTTAATTTTTCTACCACTCAGTATGGTATTGAGCACCATACTTCGGTGAAATACCTTTAAATTCATATTGAAGCATTATTTTCTTCATTTGATTTTAATACATGCACCGTTTCTGAAGCGGATTCAATAAATTTTTTACAGATTTGTTTTCTCCTTTTTGCTTCACTCTTCTCAGAGGTTTTTAGGCTAGTGTCCTTTTGTCTTTCAGTCTTCCTTTCCCATGCCATATGTGTCATCCCCTGAATATTTCTGGCAGTAATAAGAACATGTGATTATAAGTATTAAGATGATGATTTAGAGCTTTTGCCAATGACTAGGGCCTAGGAATATATTACTTGTATGGGTAGACAGTTCTGTTGTGGACCCTTACAGCATATCTTACACTTGGTGCTGATGACTCATTGTGGGAGGGAGTGAATGTTGGAAGTGATGAGCTATTCATTATTCAATGTAGCAGCTCCTGCATTTACATTTTGTATTGTAACTTTTTGTTCTTTTTTTTTCTCTTCCATATTTTTTGCTATTATTTTCATTATTCCACACTTAACGTCTCTTACTTTTATAGGGAATTGGGGAGGGGAAGGACTTTTTCCCGTTGTAGATTCCTGCATGTCTTCCTCTCTGATCTGTGTGCTTCCTTGTCTACCATTTTCTGCTCATTAGACAGTCTGTTCATGTGGGATTAGCCTACCTTATGGGTTGTGAAGCTAAATATCAAAATCTTCATTTAGTAGAAAGCCACAAGACACAATTCTCATAGCTCAGTGACTTAAGGATAAAGGAATTCTGGGAATAGTTCAAAACTAGCAAATGGGAATGAAATGCTTATAGCCCATCTGCTCCATTGCAGGGTGGAGTTAGGCTAGGCATTCTGCTGGATCCAAAAATTATTAATAATTGCACTATTCTCATTTGCTGGCAGTTTTTTAAAGTACTAGACAGTCTTTTGTTGTTGTGTAAGTTCTATACAGCAATGTTGGGTAACTGAAAAAAAAAAAAGGAAGGAAAAATTACACCACCAGCAGCGAACTAGAAATTATGGGAAGGAATGTGAAAACAGAGAAATTTGTGCTGCTCAGACTTCTATTACTCTTTCACTCTTCAGCTCTCCCATCAAGGCAGGAAATGGGAGGAAACTGGAACTGAAATTCATATTTTCTAGTAACTTGTATGTCTGCAGTTGTTTATACCTGAGTAGAGCTGAAGTAGACATGTTATCAACACAAAACAGATGAGCTTAGATCAGCTGGTAGTTCATGAGCTGAATCCATCTCAGGAACACACTCCCATTCAGCTTTCTGCCTTTTCCAAGAGGAGATGAGTTGAGGGAATAGAGATCTTGTTCCTGTGAGCCAGTAATCTGACACAGAATAGAGAATTGTTTTCTACTAATCTGTAGAAATCCCACCTCACCCTAAGAGGAGGACCCACAGCTGCTTCTCCCAAACACTATTCTCAGCAAGTGGGGTAAAGAAAAGAGTTTGTGTTTGGAGCAGCGCACAGGAGAGAGGAAGGCTGGTGAGCACCGAGGTGATGGATGCTGAGGCAGTGCCATCTGAAGGACGGCCTCAGACTCAGTGTCCTGTAGTGCTTTACAAACATACTAGAGCTCTTTCGGTCTCTCTCTTGGCCATGGAAAATGAAATGCTGAAATGTATATCACTGAAAAAGATAGTGGTGTAGTTGTGCTCAGTTGGTGTACTCATGCATAGGAGTTCCTGTGGTGTTTAAAATTTCACTATTATCATAGCAAAGCAAGGGTAAAATACGACTGCTGTTGTCATTAAAGTGTGGCAGTGTAGCTTTCAGGACTATGAAATCTGTGTTTTCTTCCAAACTCAGTTCAAACTTGTTTCTTGAAATACAAGTGATTTAACTGAGTTTCCAAAACAGTAAAAAAGAGAACAAGCTTTTTATATAAATGGCATCATTACAATGTCTGTGAAATGGAAGTAGGATCTGTGAGTTTAGGGTGCTCTCGTCTAAAGCTGTTTGTGCTTACATCTGGTTGGATGGTTCTGGAGTTAGTAATAAGCTTAAATATCAAGTGTGCTTTTATTCTTTTAGAGGCATTATGAGCAATGTGGTAGAAGATAACAAGGCAACTGGAGTAAAAATTTGTCCCACAGTATATGTAAAAATATGTCTGGAGCAATCAGTGGAAAATGCTGTAAAGTGTTTTTTGTAGCACCATCAACTGAAGAGGCTCTAGTGCCTCAGGTTAACATTAGAAAAGGATTCTCTCATATCGTTGTATTTATATGCTATTTTTGTATTAATCCAAAGCCAAATGTGACTTACTTTTAAACTAGGAAGGATACTTCACAATTGCATCAGTCTTCCTGCAGCTACTAGTGTTTTAGTGTGTCACTGTCATTCCATCATAAGCAGAGTTATGACGTGTCACACCCATCCCTGAGATAACTATGCAGTGGAATTTCAGTTGCAGATAAACCTATAGTCATTGGCACGCAGGGTTTCCCAGAAGAATAGTTGATACTGAGTAAGAAACTACTTTCAGAGTTATCTGTGTGCAAACTTTTTCTTGGAAAATGCCATGCTTATGAATGTTAGGAAAGTGAGGCACTGGAAGTAGTCTAATTGCTTTTGATTCATCCTTTTCAAAATATGAGTTAGTATTAATACATGGTACAGGGTCATCTTATGTGGGTTAGAAAGAGAAGTCTTTGGAACATGCTAAGTGCCAAATCTGATTGTGATTTTCAAAGCTTGAGGGCAGCTGTCGTTTCTCCTTTATCACTCCAAAACTTAAATTTCCTTTCTTAGTACCTGCTACAATTAGTAACTAATAGGATTATTCTTCTGGGCTGAGTTCTGCAGAGACAGATGTTCTTGTATTCTACTTCATAAAAAATGACCTAAATGTCTGTTACGGACTTTTTACTAGATACGATGCAATAGCTGGTTAAGGAATTTCCATCCTGCCTCACTTAAGTAGATAAGAAACATTTGAGTAGTCAGAGTTTTTCTTGACACCTAGCTGTAAAGTCATCTTAACAAACCTAGTTAGACCTATTGCAGACCTGCAGTCAATTTTGCCAGCAGGCTGTCTCCAACAGTGGCTAGCGTCAAGTGCTTCGAAAGGAGGAATTACACAAGAAATCCTGTGCTGAAAGGTATGGTGTAGCCCATCTACCATGAAAACTTTACTCTGGTTCCAAATTGGTGGAGCCTTTGGTTTAGGTCTTGAAACATAAAGTTCATCGTATCCTTGCCTGAAACACTCTGAAATACTGACGCTTTTAGCTATAACTGCTTGTAGGGAAAAGCAACTCCTCAGCTTGCTAACTCATCTGTTTTGATGATGAGTTTCACAATTAGACTGTGCGCGTTTCCCTGGAACAGTTGTGAAGACTTTAAATTTCATTTACTGTACCATTGATTTTCTTTTATAAGCCAGGATGAAATGATGTCTCAGTAACTTTCCTCTAGGTTTTGACGGATTTTTCTTTTATCACATTGTTTTCACATCTGTTTCCTGAGACAGTCAGTTACCCTCTTTCCAGCTTTGCTGTTTGTGGTGGGGCTTCTCTCACTGTCTTCTCTCTTTTCCAATTCTCCTCTTTTTTACTGTCTTTGATATGGGATTATCTACTTTGCGTATTCTGTTGTAGGTAAGCATGAATCTCTGATTTGAGTGATGTAATCATTGCACTACTAGTGGGTCTTTCTAAAGCATTAAACATTTCTTCATTCCACTCCAGAAAGCATTTAAGCACTAAGCATTAGCAGGAAGTTACACTGTTTCAGTGATTTTCTGGATATCTGAACAGCTTGTGTTTATTTTGATGGACTCAGTACTCCAACACTTACACACTGTAATACAGAGACTAGGAGGTCAAGATGTGCTTTTGGTCTTTCCATGTGACTTGTAAAAATATTCTTCATGTATTTTTATCCTTACTGTTTGTATATGTAACTCTTTAAGAATAACAACAACGCTTTGAATTTAATGAACATGTCTGTTACTGTTCACCAGGTCACTAGGTAGACTGGTTCCTAATACTGGTCAAAACATGAATCCACTGTATGTCTTTGTTCTACCAATAGCATGCCGTTCCTCATTCCTTTTCTGTTGTAGCGCTTAGGTTGATTAAACTGCATCAGCTCAACTGAGGCTGATTTGCAGAGCTGGTAATCTAGTGTGCGATAACGGTTGGTGTTTCCTGTTTGGTGTTGCACCAGGGCTTTGAGCTTGTTTTCAGACTGGGGGTGCAGAAGCCTTGTTACCATGTGATTTAGACCACTCTTCCTGTTGAAAGCTACTGGCTTTCTGTAGTTGTCTGAGCTATCAGATACTAACAGTTCAAACTCTGCTTGATATAGCACTATGCCTGTTTGTTTTTTAACTATACCTTATTATCATCTGGTCAGATTTCATTGTATTTTTTGTAGGTTCTTTTCTTAAGCAGGGTGAATTTTGTGCCATTGTTTTATTACTCATTCTGTTAGCTTCCTACCAAGTGACAATGATTGTATCAAACAATTCCATTTTCTATGAATTGTTCATAGACATAGTGCTGTTGTCTTATCTAAGTGTGCAAATCACAAAACTTTCTTCAGTCTTAAAAAAATAGTTGTTTTATTATTCTCTCTAATATCTTAACAAATCAAAATGTATGCAGCCATGCAGAAATCATATCCTGATTTTAATTACAGAGTTCATATTGATAGACTAGGAAAGGCAGTTCCTGCTCCACCTGTCAGTGCATAACAGCAAATAACATAGGGGAGGTTCTACTTAACGTAAGTAAGATTGTACCTTGAGACTGAGCGCAAGGATTACTTCTGCATTCTTGCATCTGAGCAAGAAATTTCTCAGTTGGTGCTTTTCTTTGGTTCTCTTGAATACTGGACTATCCCCATGGGAAAACAGTGTTCACTGTCAGCAAAGTACGTTGCTCATGCGAGCACAACAATTGGGACTAGGGACTGTGTCTTCTCCATCTGTGTGGGATAGCTTCTCTCTCTCTGCCTCTGCCACATTTCTCTTGTGTTAGAAGTGAGATAACTTGATTCCAGCTTCCTAGCCCATAGCTCAAAACATGCAGAAATTTACATCTCAATTTCAAAATAAAAGTATATATCGAATAGACATTTAGGAGAGGGAAGAAGTTTTGTATGGTCTGTTGCCAAGTTTAGAGATACAGTGCACAGGAGTTTTTTAATGTCATTCAGAGCAGCAGGCCTGGTTCCTGTGAGAAGGTGATGGTTGGAGACCCCCTGACAGGGGCATCTGAATGGATGCAAGTAGGTTTTTGGAAAGGCGGCAAAGTGTGTGACAGAGAAAAGTCAGACATTGCAAAAGGCAGACACTAACAGGTAAGCAGAAGTAGGAACAAATATGCAGAAATTGTATATTTTCATTGAATGAGCTGAAATATGAAATATTAATTGGATGAGCTGAAATATGAAAAAGGTGCTAGAGTACAAAGAGTGTAAAATACAAATGTTTAGTTATTTGTGTCTCAATTTAGTTTTAAATTATTTTTATCAGCAAAATTGGAAATTTATCAGTTAAATTGGAAAGGTAAAAAAATTAACAGGTCTAGCAGGCCTAGGGGAATTCTGGTAAATGGTGGGTTGAATAAGTGTACTGATGAGTCAAAATACAATGAGTCAATATTTATGTATTAAGTTTAATATGCATAAGCTAATTGTGAGACTATCTAAAGTTGAAAAAAAATGCCCCAACCCTTTAGGTATAGAATATGAGAAATGTGGGAGTATTAAAAAAAAAAAAAGAGGCTTTCAGGAAAGCTCAATGAAGATTTAAAAAGATGTGAAAATTCAAAATTTGGGTGAAAAAAAGGACAAAAAATACCTTTGCTTCTATGCTTGATGTTACTTCAAGAAGTGGTTTATAACACATCAATTTAAAAATCAATCACTTAAAAAATATGTTGTTTCACATGTATGCCTTCCCACAAGCCCCTCCTTAGCATGTTTTTTTCTTGACAACCACAATTTCCTCTTTTTTTTAATTCTGATTTTTTTCTCTGCTTAGAATCTTATGCATAACATCGGAAACATTGTAAAAGTTCTGTTTTTTTTTCTTTTCAGTTTATTGTAGTTGATAGTGATTTTAAGAGTTGTTATAAGTGCTATATACAGAAAAAGCTGACAGAAAAGTTACTGTTTAGTGGATATAGAGAAGGATTGATTATGAAACTCAATATTCTTCTAGGGACTCTTGGTAAATCTCACCTTTTTGTTAAAAATAACTCATTCACCTGCAGGTTTCACTTTGAGTTTCTGGTTTAGATAAGTTCAAGACTCTTATAAAAAGAGTCAAAAGAATTTGCCAAAATGCAGCAATGTCTTCCTTGATTAAGATAGTTCCTAAATCTGCATATTGGTTTGTCTGTGGCGATCAAATAAAAGAAATGGAATTGATTATGGAGAGGAGTCAAAGAGAAGGAGAGTCAAAGAGGATGCTCATTTGCAGTTCCATGTTTTGTGGACTCAGTTTATTGCTTTTGGCTTTTCTAGCCCTTGATAAAATCGCTGATGAATTTGGAGAATTCTCACCAGTTTAAGAGATCATTCAGTATGTTTTAACATAAAAAGATTTTAAAGTTACTTGGTGATTTTGATGTTAGTTTTGTCTTCCTAAACCAAATCAACAAAAATTCAAGAGAAGAAAAAAAAAGATATCAGAAGGGGCAGTGGCTTGGTGACAACACGGCTTTATCAGTCTGTTTATGATCATGGATGTCTGTTCATTGAAAGTGACACTTGAAAGGGACACAAATATTTCCTCCTCAAAATATGTGTTCAGGCCTTTTCTCACTTCCCCCACGTCCTTAAAGTGAAAAAAAAAAAAACCCTTAGTATTAAATGTCATTTATTTGATTTGATCAAGAAAAGTCATCTGTCACTAACAGCTCCATTTTAGAGCGGTAATTCTTACAGAATTCTTTGCACACTGCTTTTTCATAGGATTGCGTTATTTTCCTTATGAATTGAACGTGCCTGAAGATTCATAAAATCATATAATTGCAAAGTAAGAAGCTCTAAATTTACTAGAGTCTGTAACAATCCCATAATCCGGTGAAAGCATTGTATAATCCAGTATTCAGTTCTCTTGCCTCTTTTTTTTGTTAAATGCCGAAGAGGGTTCTTAGTTTTGGTGTTTGGTGGTTTTTTCCCCCCTTTTTAGACAACTCTTATTTCTCTTGATGAGCTCTCTTGGTTGTAATGTAAAAGTAATTTTTTTGCTATTTTTATATTTCTATTCTGGAAAAATAAAAAAATCAGGATTCCAGTTTGACAAAGAAACCAGTATGAAGACTTTTCCCTGAAAGCAGATCTAGCCAGTGCTTAAAAACCCACAGAAACATACAAATGGCTAGAGCTGATAAGATTCTCCCAGCAGATATTTTGTTCTCCTAAGTCAGAAAACAGAAAACAGGAAATTATTTAGTATTATTTAAGCACTGATGAGATACTTGTCAGTAAGAACTGCAGCTCTGTATTTGTCACATAACAAATCTCACTTCACTTTTCCTGATCGAATAGGTGCCATTTTATCTATCTTTTTATGAAAAATGATTCTCCAAGTGCCAGGTGCATAGGAAGCTGTTGATCTAAATAATGAATTAAAATTCAGTAGTCATTTACCCAACCAGTTTTCTGCTGAATCTACAGAAATGGAATTTTATATAGAGGGCTCTGTATGATAACTATAGTGCATACAGACTGAGTGAGCCATCCAGTGTGGGTTTGTCAGCTGGAAATGTAGCAGATAAGATGGCTTTATTTTTCCATTTGCTCACTCACCTGTGTGTGTGTGTTCCCTGTTACATAGGCTTAGCTGTGCCATCACCACTGTTGGGTTAGGGTTATCCTCAGCCGTGCCAACCACATCCTCTTAAAATATCTTTAACAGCATCCAATTTCCAAATCTTTAAGACTTTGATTACCTGGATGTGAGAGAACTGTAAAAGTTCAAATTCCAGTTCCCAGTTGCCTGTGCCTTGTTTAGTTACAGCAGCTACAAAAAAAGTCTAAAGCAGGTAGAATATTCCCTGAGCCTGACTGATGAAAGCTCTACATGCCTGCTCATAGTGAGTTCTATTATCATGGATAACACAGATAGTAAGAGGACAAGTGGAAATTAGGCCAGTCTTGCTGATGCTCCAAGTCCAAAGGAGTTGGAGCAGCTCACATTGCTCCAATATTAACTCTCATATTAAAGACGTCCTACCAAATAATTCTCAAACAACAGATACTGACTTTCATCTTTTAACTATGAAATACACAACTCAAGATGCTCTGTTAAAGCAAAAGCATTAAGATTGAAGAACAGGATACCTGCTGTTCTTTTATTGCCAGGTTTTGTAATCAATAGAGTTGTTCCTGTCTTCAGTTGATTGCTTTCTTACATCAGGTTGGTCCTCATCCTGTAAGGTGCTGTGGTGGTTTGACCTTGGCTGGGCACCAGGTGCCACCAAGCCACTCTATCACTCCTTCTTGACAGAACATATAAAGAAAATATGGTGGGAAAGCTCATGGGTCGAGATAAGGACAGGGAGATCACTTAACAATTACTGTTGAGAAAAGGGGCTCAACATAGGGGAATTAATTTAATTTATTGCCCATTAATGACACAGTAGGACAATGAGAAATAAGAACAAAACTAAAAACATCTTCACCCCACCCATCCCTTTGTCCCAGGCTCAGCTTCACTCCCAGCTCTTCTACCCCTTCTGCCTCAAGCAGCACAGGGGACTGAGGATTGCAGACAGTTCATAATGCTTTGTCTCTGCTGCCCCTTCCTCCTCATATTCTTTCCCGGCTCCAGATTGGGGACCCTTCTATGGGAGACAGTCCTTCATGAACTTCTCCAACGCAGGACCTTCCCACAGGCTGTAGTTCTTCATGAACTGCTCCAGCATAGGTCCTTTCCACAAGATGCAGTCCTTCAGGAACAGATTGCTCCAGTGAGGTTCCCCCATAGAGTCACAGGACCTGCAAGAAAACCTGCTCTGTGTGGGCACCTCGCCACAGGCTTCAGTTTCTGCCCAGAGCCTGCTCCAGTGTGGGCGCACCATGACCTACAAGCACCTTCAGGGCATGTCTGTCTGCTCTGATGAGGAGTCCTCCATGGAATGCAATGCAGATATTTGCTCCTGCGTGGTCCTCCGTGGGCTGCAGGGGAATAAACTGCTTCACCATGGTCTTCACTGTGGTCTGCAGAGGAATTTCTGCTCTGGTGCTTGGAGCACCTCCTCCCCCTCCTTCACTGACCTTGGTGTTGACAGGGTTGTTTTCTCTCACATTTTGTCATTCCTTTCTTACAGCTGGTGTGCAGCACATTTTACCCTTTCTCAAAATATGTTGTTGTGGAAGTGCCACCAGCATCACTGATGAACTCCGCTTTGGCCAGCACCCAGTCCATCTTGGAGCCAGCTGGAATAACTGTCTCTCTCTGGCATGGGAGCAGCTCCTGGTGTCTTCTCACAGAAACCACCCCAGCAGCCCCGTTACTACCAAAACCTTGCCATGGAAACCCCATGCAAGTGCACACAAAGCCAATGAACGAGGAGGACTACTTGTTTAAAGCTTAACCCTAGCTTTATGTGATCAGTCCCGGGTTTCTCAATTCCCTTCAGACTGGAGCCTCATATGAAAACGTTTATAGTTCTTGTCTCTGGCAGAGTTCCATACCAGCCACCCTTTTACAGTACTTCTCGCAAAGGAACACATGTATGAGAAAGAGGAAGAGGATTATTGTAGAAGCTGTATCTCCCCAGTATTTCAGCAGCACCAGTTTGTCGTGCTGTCGTCGCACTCACCTCTTGCGACGAGCCATTTAGTGCCATGCAGCATATACCCATTTTGCTTGTCTCAGTGCTCTGCCCTCAGATGTCTTGAGGTTAGGTAAGACTGGAGTTCTCTCAGTGCGCTAGTAGGGAGAAATATTGAGACAAACTGTTGGTCACATACGTAACCATAACCAGGTCCTGTAATAGGTAACACCTAATGAACTCTTGCTGTATTAGTCGTCTAAGCCAAGGAAAGAAAACTTTTGAGATGAAACATTCACGAATTTCGCAACCTCAAACTTTGTTTCCCCCTCCATCTCTCACTAGCTGCATTTCTTTGATTTTTAAGGTACAATCATGGTTTATTACTAGTGATTTCCAATGAAATGTGAAAAATACAAGGAACTCCTAATGAATGTAAAGCCCAAGTGTGTGTTTAAGCATATATAGGACTGAGATTCTGATCTGTTAATAATTATTTCTAAACTATGGGTAGAGGGTTTTGCAAGTCATGAACAGTTGTTTTAAAGTTAAATGGGAACGCAGTATGAAAGAACGTTGCATATCCTGTGTTTTTGACCGTTGCTGGTTTTGAAATGAATTTATGATGATTCCTTGTCTGTGGATATTTTCTTTCAGATGGAGCAAACATGTGATGATATAGATGAAATGTTCAGCAATTTACTTGGGGAGATGGACATGTTGACCCAGGTAAACAATTATTTTTTGCATCAAGATAAGAAAAATAGCTATTACATGTTAGAGAAAAGTGGCAACTTTTCTGCATGCTTCATGTACCTCCACTTTGAATAAAGACAGATACATTATTTTGAAAAACCTTCAACTAAAATTCTCTATCTGACATTTAAAATAAGTGGCATGAAGAATAAGGTACTATCAGTGCAGGGTAGATTATTAAAGAGAGCTAACTACTTATAAGAGACACTTTGTCCAATAAAACAAATAAGCAATTTAAATTCCTTTGGACTCAGTCCCAAGAAATTGAAAGATTCTGTCAAAACAGGAAGAGGTTGAGTCAGAATTTTCAGGTATGAATGCTTTGCATGCACGAGTTAAGGATATTTCGCATGAGTGTCAAATGTAAACTTTGGAAATGAAAGCAACATCTTGGATATATGCATAAAACTAATTTTGAGATATAACAAACTACTAAGTTACAGCAAGGGTGGCATTAATGAATTTATAGAGACATTATTGCCAGTGCTGAATACACTATTGAGAAGAAACTGTAAACCAAAATGAGCTTATTTCTAAACCTGTAATCATGGAATACTTCCTGCAAACCTTAAGAAAGGAGAAACTTTATTTCTAAGTACACTACTCAAAGACAGTAAATTGGTTGTATTTTAATAAATGCATGCTTGGAAATACTTAAGCTATCATCCTGGACTCTATCTGAGTTTGCTTATAGCCACTGTTTTGAGGAGTCTTTCCTCTTGGTGAATCCCAGTGCTGGCCAGATTACATACAAATAATTATGAGCCACCAAATAGGAATTGTGCTTAAACTGTGTAAAAGCCAAGACTTCACTTGATGTTCTTAACTGTCAAATCACAATACTTTGCCCCTTGGTAGCTTTTCTGTTTTTTAAGGGCATTTTATAACCGTATATATTTATTTTATATATATATATATATAAAAGAGGGAGGAGTTTAGGGTAATTTAATTTCATTATTGTGCCTTGGAAATTAACAAAAGTCTACTTATGATAACTTTTATCTCCTCACATTGGACACAGCACTTACGAATGCAGATGATGGGAAGAGTGTAAGAGTGAGCTTCTTCTCCCTCCGCTCATTGGTGCAGTACTGGATGGCACTGGGACATGTTCCTAAGATAGAGACTGACTCCTCTTTCTCTCTGAAGTGCTGGCATCACCTCTTACCTCAACATTGTATGGGGGAAGGAGACAAGTGTGTCTGAAAGCTTGAAGGCTTTCAGATAACAGACTCCATGAATTCCTTTAAAATCTTGTTTTCCAAAATGAGACTGTAGATCGCGTTTCATCCTTTTTCACTAATCTGTCTGTTCCTAAAGTAAGCTTAAATGATGGAAGCACACAGAGATGCCTTCGTGTTGCATAACAGAGCTCATAAGTAAATACAAATTCAGAATTGGGCTTTTCTGCTATTTCTGTGTACTTAATTTTCAATTTTCTTTCAGGATTTTGATCTTTTCCCTCTAATTTCCCTTTACATGTACTTACATTTCTTTTTCCTGCACTTTTATGGCCATTATGACTCCGTGTTAGATTAATATTGGAAATATTTCCTTTATGTTCTTACAGTTGGTTCATCAGTATGTTTTGTGCCCTCCCTTTCTCTCTCTTTTTCTTTTGTGGGCACAGTAAGATTATCTCATGTGCTTCATTTTTCCCTCTTTCCCTATTTATACCATGTCTATGTTTATGGAAGTGAGTATTAACACAGAAACAGTGTTTAAAGTTATCACTGCCTTGGTTTCTAGCTCTGTATAACTTCAGAGGAAACCGCCATATTCTGGGTGGGAAGTAGGTGAAAAGTGCTGCCAAAAAAACATTTACATTAATTTTCATGGAAATGCTTGTCTGTTTCAGGCAACTCTAAGAAATGTGAATGCCTCTAAAACAAATTGAATATGGTACCAGGAGACGAACATCTCACGGGGGGTGTATAAACAAGGGTATAGTTTGTAGGGTATATGAAGTAATCCTTCCATTCTGCACAGCATTGGTAAGACCGCAACAGGGGAACTGTGTCCATGGCGTTTTGAGAAGAAGGAGGGTCAACTAGAGAAAATCCAGAGGAAGTCAGTGGGAATGAAGAGAAGGAAAAGAAACATGACCTCTAGGAAAGGATTGCATGAGATTGCTTAGTCTAGAGAAGAGGATGATAATCTTAAAGTACATCAAAGGCTGCATCAGCGTAGAAAGAAGTACTTGGTTCCTCATGTCCGTGAAGAGCAGGAAAACAGGGAATGATCTTTAGCTGTAGCAAAGGAAGTTTAGGATGAGCATCAGGAGAAGGATGGGATGGCAGGAGCAGTGATCTCAACAGTGAAGTAGTGGCACAGATTGCCAGAGGTGATGACAGAATTTATCTAATAGGAAGCTTTTAAAATCAAGTTAGGTATGCATTTTTCAAATATGACCCAGGTATAACTGACCTGTCTTAGGGCAGGGGCACAGTCTAGGCAGCCCTTGAAATTCCTCTTAGTCTTGTCTACAGTGTTTGCTTATTAGATCTATCATCTTCCTCATTGTGGAAGGGAGAAATTATCTTTTTCTGCCTCCACTGTATGCACTTTTGCTAACTTGTGAAGCACTCATTCCTTGCCTGTTTCCTAAACAGCAAGCCACAAACTAGGAATTCTTTATTTTACTATGCAGATTTACAGTTTTCATTGCAAACAGCAGCATGTTTTGTTGTTTGTTGTGGTTGGCGGGGAGAGTTTCAAGCACCATAAGAAAACAACAGTTAGGTTAGTTTTATATTAGTAAATAAAGTGCTCTGGAGCAAATGTCACTATGTAGGTCAAGTGTGTACCCAGCTAAACTCTTTCACCACCCTTCTCTTGATCTCCTTAAAAAAACTCACAAAAAACTAAAAGTCAGTCTGGCTTTACCCACTGTCTCTATTAGAAACAGCCCTAGCCTTTGCTGTTCCCCACACCAAGCCCAGGTGCTGCATGACAAGAGTTGCTGTCTGCACGGGCCAGCGTTGTATTGGGAAGCATCCCAACCGTTCAACACTTCGCGTGACTATGAGACACTGCTCAGACTCCTGTCCTGCCACATTTTGTTTACTGTTGTAGACATAATCCCAGAAACCAGTGTGTGTCATTATGTTTCTTGAAAAATAATCTATTTCATTAGACAAATTCAAGTAATTAATTTAAAAATGTTAATGTCTGTCATAGTAGTTATGTCATCAGATGCATGTTCTTTTCTTCACAGAGTTTAGGAGCAGAGGCTGTACAACCCCCATCTCCCAAAGTGTCCAACAATGAATTTAGCTTTACAGTTGGTTTTAAAGATTTAAACGGTAAGTAGATGAATGGACTCTTTCGTGCTTTTTATGCTTATTTAAAATACCTCCTAGCAACAAAGGAGAAGGAAAACTTCTATCACCCTTGTTTTTAAAGACCAGACACAAGATCCAATCACCAACAAACAAAAAAACCCGTATTTTCCTGGAGGGGGAGGTATGTTTGTTTGTCTTGATTTAGGAAACTTCAAAGGGACCAATTTTTTCTTTAAAGTGACGTTGCTCAGGCTTATATAGGAGTCAGACTTTTAAAAATGTCTGACTGTAAAGGAGAACAAAAATGAGAAGTGTCTCAGATAACTTTCTAACATGCAGCCTTTTTTATGTAAAGACAACTTTATAGAAGATGAAGTTACTCAGTGTGAGATCAGAGCTGCATAAACATTTTTGTCCAGTGGAAGTATTGGCTTCAACTACTTCCACATCACATTGCTTGTTCTCAGTTTGGGTTGCACTGTCACTTTTGTCTGTACAGCTGCTTATTGAAGCTGTGTGTCAAACAAATGAGAGAATTTATCTGATTTAAAAAAAAAGAACCCTCTTTTTGTTTTTATTTGTGGGTTTTTTTTTTCTTTTCACTGGCAGCTGGTTGTTTACATTTGCCTGAGTTGGTTTCAACCTGTGCTTTTGTCCCACAACCAGTTCACTGTTAAGATACCTAAGGCCCCTGCCAGCAAAGTGCAGAGGTATGTAAATAGAGGATCATAAGCCAAGTTTCTCACTGAAAAGAGAAGCTTATGAAAATACTCCATTAGCATTACAGTTTAACTGAGACAGTCTAGTGACACATTCACACTTAGTGTGATGAATGATTTCTTCTTTATTGGACTTTATTAGCATTTTTGAGTATCCAGTTCAGCACTTTCCATCTTTTTACAAAATCCCACTTAAAGCTTTCCCAATCTGGGATCTATTTATTTTTTTAAATAGACTCTTCAAAGAGATTTAAACCACTGAATCTGTCGGTTCTTAAAGAACCCTTCTCCTCTAGAAAGGTAAATCATCCTACAAGATGTTATCCCACGGGATCAGTTATACCATGGCTAGTTCAAACAACCAAAGAGGAAACTGCATATGAAGTTCCAGTATAGGATCTATCTTATACTCTGATGGAGTAGAAGACAGAAAGAAAAAGTTACAATAGTTCTATCTGATTGACAAGATGCTTTTGGAAAGAGAGTGTTTTGTTTGTTTTTCCTTAAAGGATCCCCAAATCCCTGCATGTTACATGAGATATGTCACCAGTGTTTGTCACATAATTACTGATGTGCTATAAATGGTACCATACAATTTCTTGTATCTTAGAACTTTCTGATTCTTCTTGATGTTAACGTTAGAGTTGTAGAATAGTAGTGATATATGAAGATATTCTTGATCTAGACCTTGGTTACATTGTTTGTGCTATGCCAAATCTCACTAAGTGTTTACATTTGTACTTAAGATGAGTAAATAGCATGGAGTTTCTTGCACCCATGTCATGAAACATATGCCCAGAAATCTTTCTGGGTCAGGGCCAGGTTTCATAATATCGTGAAGGCCTGAGACTTTTATCACTGAAAGTGAAGCTTCCTGTCCTGTTTAATTTGTATTCATAGAGTTCCTTGTACTCTGAACTTCAGTATGGCCAGATTAATGTCTGTTCCTAGAACGCGTTTGTTACTTGAACCCATTTAAAATGCTCTTTCCTTTCCCATAACCCTTGTATCTAACAGGAACCATGCCTTCTGCACTTTAATCTCCACTGAACTGAAACATAGTGGTTTGCATTGCACACACTCTGATGCATTTTGTGATTTTCTTCACAGAATCCCTAAGTGCCCTAGAGGACAAAGACCTGGATGCTTTAATGGCTGATCTTGTAGCAGACATAAATGATGTTGAACAGAGAACTTTACAGGCCCAGAAAACTTCTGACAGCCAGCAAAGTTCAGTCACTCAGCCTTCAATAGGCTTGGATAGTGACATTTGTTCTAAATCGAGTTCCTACGTTACCATTACTGGACAGTTTGAGGATGACTTGCCCCCTCCGCCTCCAGAACCTGATTTAGACCTTCCACCAGCACCACCACCTCCTCCTCCTGAGCCACTCACCCAGGTAAGCCTGGGTAGGACCTTGTTTTAAGCATTCAGTAGTTATTGTAATTTTGCAAGTGGTATTTGGCATTGGAACAATGGTGCACATCCCAGGTAGAAATGGCTTGGGAAGGCTCTGCAATGATGAAATTTGTATGAACCGTGGAGTGAGAGTTTTGTATTACTGTGGGTTCAGCAATTTCTGCCTGTTCCTTCACCTATTGCCCACTCCTTCACCTTTCTAATCATCATTTTGAAAGCCCAGGAAAGGCATGAATCATTGCTAGTGGTTTGTTGTAACAGAAAACTTGTCATTGATTTTTTTTTTAATAAGCGCTAATCAGTTAATACCTTCTCATAGAGAACTTGGCTTTGGCATCAGTGCAAAGCATGGCCAAAGATCTCACTATGTTGAGAAGGTGTCACTGTTATTATTCATTGCAGTCTGTGCTGTTGGCACTGATGAGACTGTTCTGTGGATATTTCCCAGATCTATTCCTGGGCTTGCTCATTTATTGCAATAGGAAAAGCTGTTCTGTTGTGTAAAACCCAACATCTGGTAGGAGACTGGATGCAAGGCTTCTTGTGCTCCTAATCCCAACACAGAATCACTTTGCTGTTCTTGGTCTTTGAAGAGAAATAGCGAAGACCATCTGCAATATGGTACAAATGTTCTTTATTTAAGAGGTGCTAAAGTTTATCAGTAGGTATTCTTTATAAACAATTGGCTTACCTGTACAAGAAAGCAGTGATAGAACAAAGGATGTTTAGTTCAGGTTAGAGAGTTGTCAGTTAGGAGTCCTTTAGTTATGGTTGAACCTGCCACAAAGCTTGGGATAAGCAAGATTATCTTAACTCTTTTTTTGCTATGATTTTTCTTCTGTGTAAGGAGACAGTGGTGGCAATGTGTTGTTAGGCCTAGTTTCTTGCAAGTGCATCTCCCATGAGTTACCATCATCCTGCATTTCTCTTAGTATGAAGTCCGCTAATATTGTGACTTTAGGGCACAAAATGGAGGCTGAAGGTAATAGAGAGAAAAACTTTGTGAGGAAGCAGGACTGGAACGTCCTTTCACAGTCATTGACTGGAGGCCGGGTGTGCCTGTGAGTGCTATGGCACAAAATCCTATCCCTTTAGAACAAAGAAAACTGTGAAAGTGAGAGAGAGCAACAAAGACAGTAAAAATCAGCAAAGAGGCAAGAAAGCAAAGACAAGACAGTTTTCAAAAGAGGAGCAAGGATTTAAAGTTGGAAATAAACCCTCCAGTATTACTAGCAGTCCTAAGCAGCCCCAGGAACCACAGTTACTTGCTGTCCAAAATGTACTTTTCCAGCTCTATATATGACAGGGGAGGGTACTGGAAGATAAATGGGAAAAAGAAACCGTCACAATCTATACACCGGTCACAGAGGCAACTATAGGCAGTGGCATCTGGTATGTGTATCTACAACTCTCAGCAACTGGGCATCCAGAGTCACTTTGGATCACAAGCCTCACTGATGTAAAGAGAAGGGTATGATATTGATACAGCTGCTTTGTAAAAGAAGAGCCAGATGATACTGGGATTTTTAGGAATCCTACTGTGGTGTTTGGCAAAAGCTGGAATGAACTTCAGTGCCTTATTTAACCGTGCCTATCTTAATATGAATAGGTCCATTACAAGAATAAAAAGCCATGATATCATCCAATTTAAGGAAGTGTTCCTCTCAGTAAGAATGTGTGCAGTAAGAGCTCATGTGTGGCAAAGTGAAAGAATTCAAGTAAATGAATGTACTTAACAGAAAGTTTAAAATTGTAAGTGGTATAATTGCAAGCCAATTTTTCAGCAAGATCCAAAAAACTCTAGTTCTCTTGACCATATTGAGATGCAGGTTTTCTTTCAAGCAGATACATTCACAGTGCTGTTCCATTCAGGTTACGTCATCCTTCATCTTCTCTTTTGTACCAGCCATAAGCCATATGGGAACATAGAAGAGTCCAGTTTTGAGGCATTCCTGTACTATTTGAGTAACAGATTATATAAGACCTGTGTGACTGGGCAAGAAAAGGACACACTGGACTTGTAAATCAAAGCTTTGACTGGAGGATACTAGCTCAAGGAAAGCTGTGGGTTTCCTATAACTATGAAGTTTCCCTGGACAAACCTTGTGTTCTGGATATAAATAACAAGAAACAATTCTTTTCAAGTAGACATAAATTGCTGGCTTTACTTAACAAGAATTATAGCATATAACCTTGTGTCTTTTCAGGAAGAACAAGAGGCACAGGCTAAAGCTGACAAGATTAAACTTGCCTTGCAGAAACTGAAGGAAGCCAAAATTAAAAAGGTTAGCCTTCAAATAGTGAAATGCTGCCATAAGAGCTACCAGCTAAGAATCTACTGTCATTCTTTTAAATAATACAGTTCTTACTAAAATTGCTAAGCTTTCTCATATTTTGACTGTAACTTGAGACATATAAAGATATTATGTGGAGCTGTCTTGTCATCAACGTGAAGAGAAGTCCCTGGGACAATGCTACCTCTGGGGGATTTATTTTTAAGTGGGCTTGGAAAATAAAAGAATAAAAGGCTCTGCCTCTTTTTTTTTTTTTTTTTTTAACAATATTGGAGCAAAGGCCACCATTCTGATAGTCTGCTTTAGGGAAAGTGGAATGTATTTAAAAATGTTGCTCACTTATGCTGTGCTGATTCCAGAAATGTTAAACTTCTCTTCTGCAGTGGATGTAGGTTTAGCTAATCCCCAATTAACTTAATGAAAATCTCCTTGATAAATCTTTTCACAGCAGTGTAGTAGTGTACAAGGATAATAGAAATTATTTTAGACCAACGATTGACAAAGCTTCCAGCCAGTGTCTGCACAGTGCTGTAGCGTGTTGTGCCATTATGTCCGTTCATCCTCAACTAGTGTTCCAGCTGAACTCAACAGAAGCTGCAGATATTCAGCAACTCTGAAAAACAGATGTGAAACAAAAACAGTCATTCTGTTTGAACATTAGGAAATATTTTTTGCTGTGAGGGTGGCTGAGCACTGGCAGATTTCCCAGGGAAGTTGTGGAATCTCCCTCCTTGGAGATACTCAAAAGCCATCTGGACAGGGCCCTGGACAATGGGATCTAGGTGACCCTGTTTGAGCAGGGGACTGGGCCGAATGACCTTCAGCAGTGCCTTCCAGTGTCAACCATTCTGTGAAGATGGAAGATGCATGCATGTTTCTGAGCAGTCAGCTATAACCAGACAAAAATACCCTTTTTCTCCCGGGCATGTTGTAGATTATGCATGTACAACATTTCTTTTTGTCTCTGATCTGCGCTATGGCTCAATTACTTATTTTAGAGAGGAAGATGCTTACAAAGGTTGGAAGTAAAGCAGATTCACATTTTTTGTTACATTTGCTTTTACTATCAGAGATAGTGTTGATTTTCTCTGGGGGATCATCACTCTAAGATCTATGACAGAGATTGTCTCTATACTACCAAAACTGCTTATGCACACATTTTAAAATAAGGAGCTTTTGAACAAGGCTACGTGGAGAATTCCTTCCAATTCACCAGTTCAGTTCCGGTTTCCATGTACAGATCCTGTAGACAATTTTTCTTCTATTTTCAGTACTAATGGAGCATTTTAAGTAATTTGCTTACAATGTATTTACAGTTCTTTATCACATTTTATGTACTTCAGCATTTTCTTATATTGTTTCTTTCTGTAAAAAAAAAAGTGCACACTGTCTAATTTAGCAAGAGCTTCACAATATGAAGAAACAATGAGTCTCTTAGGTTTTGGTCAATATGAGCAACTCATCTGTTTGCTTATTGATGGGTGTTGGACTACTGCCCGTCTTAGTACAATCTGATTTCAGGTTAGTCTGTTGGCATGGCAAGATTTTTCCATTCTTTTTGTCATTTAAAACTAAACTTTCTGCATTTCTAGCTTGCACTATGGACACTCTGTCCTTTTGTACTTGGTTTCCTATCAAACATTTTCCTTAATTATGTATCTGCTAAGTTTAGAGAAGAGATTAACCGCTGCATTTTCTACATAGCAATTTCACCTTTCCTGAAGTCATGCATGGGACAAGGTTCAATTTCATTTTTTTTGAGAAAAGGTCTTTATTGTCGTGGCAGTATAGTGTGAAAGCGTCCAAGCTGTTTTATTCCCTTAGCTCACTGTGGGACAGCGTGCCTTTGAATCAGTAATAACCTTCAGCCTTAATCTTTCTTATCTGTGTTAGCAGATTCAGACTAGCCTTGTACTTGCTTCTGAAATTAACTGAATCTTCTGTGACTCTGTACTCAGCTTGTTGTCAAGGTGCACATGTACGATAACAGCACAAAGTCACTAATGGTGGATGAACGTCAGGTGACACGGGATGTTTTAGACAATCTCTTTGAGAAAACCCATTGTGACTGCAACGTCGACTGGTGTCTGTATGAAATGTACCCAGAACTGCAAATTGGTAAGTCGCGTAGGGACAGAGCATATAGCAGACAGATATAGTGCATCCTATGCTATTGGTAGACTTGAAAAGATAATTAATAAGATTTCTTCTGCCCACGTGTCTGCTGGTGTTGGAACATCGCAGTATCTAAGGTAAGGGATGCTGTAGGAATATACTTGGGCTGTTCTTGCTGTAGAAGTGAACTTTCCACTTGTCTGTCACCATTGCCATTATTCTGTTTTACACAAAATGAAGGAGCTATTTGAAATTTCACTGTTTGTCGAGGCAATGAGAGACCCAAAGGCACCACTACTCTACTCTCTGAAGAGAGGATACAGTGCTGAAGTGCTGTCAGCAGACTGTTACATGCTGGCCAAACAAATGTTGTCATTAAACAAGACTGACTGAAAAGCATTTCAGTCATTTCTAATGCTTTTCTCTTGTAATAGTCGTTTTAAGTGTAGTTGTGAATGGAATATCGTTCTCTGATGGGGCTGCAGAACTGCTGCTGGTAACTTATGATTTAGGAAGTAACTAATCTGGCCTCCAGCTCCCTAGGAAATAGCTGTTCAGAACTTAGGTATTGTTTGGTGCAACTTAATGAGTTTTATTTCAAAAAGGCTTCAAGGCCTGATTAAGAAAGGAGTATTATTTAGTTGTAAGTTATTCCAGAATCTTTTTTTTTGTCCTGACTGCAAAGGTATCCTGACTGAAAAGGAAAATTGCCAAAAGTTTCTTGCAGGGTAGCATTTGACCTAGAGAAACATGAAATTGTCAAACAGCCTTTAGCATTCTCAGTTTACAGACTCCCAGCAGACATGTTGAAATGCACAAAGAAAGTTAAATATCTATATTGCATTTTAAAAGAGCCCCAGGAATAATCATCCTGCCAAACTGAAACAAAGAAATGTAAAACTAGCTGGAAAAATCCTGACTGCTCATGAGCAAGTAGGTACTCATCTGTATGTAAGAATGGCAGAGACAGTAACTGCTAATCTGTTTTTTCTACTCTGTTAAGATGTACATGAAGCAACATTGCTGCATTCTTTTTAACATCCTTATCTTAACTAACAAAACACTGGAAAAGATCATCATTGCACATAAAATAGTTTTAGATTAATTGCATGTTAAATATTGCAAATAATTTCAGTAGCGAGATGGTGATATAACACTGGGCTGTACCTACCATCATGTATTTTGCAATAAGAGTATTGCCTTACAATAAGCATCCAGATTTGACTTTTTTGTAACAAAAATTCTAAAAAAGACCCTTACAAGGAGGGCAAGATCATAGCTTTTACACAAGAAAAGCTGTTCTAGAAATGAACAAGCTAAAGTATATGTGACAAAATTAAATGTTAAATAACTGGTGCAATGACCTGAGAATTATTTTACAGCCATCCTGGACTAAAACTACTGTTTATCCTTCAATTCATTACTTGGATTTTACATAGTGTTTTCTATATCCAGTGCATTGCAGAAGTATCAACTGCTAAACGTAAAGTATGGTGTTGCTTGTATTGTTTTGTTACTGTATATAAGTGAAATGGCCCTAAAGCTAATCTCATTTTGTGAATTTAATTAATTCACAAAATCTAGTTTTGATAGGAGACACTGAACCCTTGTCAAAAGTAACAAGAAATGTTAAAGAAAACCTACAAAATGGATGCTCAATCTAGGCTGTTGAAAGATGTGATCCCAGGGAATTGCCAAAATCATGCTGAAAACTGGATCTGGGTGAATTCCCTCTCCTAGTACTGAATTTGTAGAAAATGCAGTTTGGTTTCTTCCAAAATCGCCTGTCAAATTATGTTCAATTCCTTTTCCTTCCAAAAGGGGTTTATGTGACTGTTCAGCTAATGTATACAAGCAAAACAGCAGAAGAGATCAGAGTTACCTAACCTCAGCATACCCTGTCACTTTCCTAGGTAGAGAATCTGGGTTCAGATCTGCTCAGAAAGGGAGCGAACTGACAGTAGGTCTCCCACATCTCTGGTGAGGTTTTTAACTACAGTGATGCTGAGTGGAACAGTATATATCTTCACATCAGCTCTCAGTCTATCTTCCTATTTCCTCTGGTTTGCTGTTTCTGTTTTAAAATACAGTTGCTTGAAAGAAAACATTTTATTTTCAGTGCATAGAATTGTTCCTGCTGACAAAAACCAATTTTTTGGTGTGTGTTCCACTAAGTAAAAAGACAAGGAAATTATTTTTACTGTTTTTTTTCAATTCAGTAGCCAAATACCCCCCCCCCCAGTCATACTGCAAACCTTAAAAACCAAAACCAAACAACAGCAAAAAGCTGATGAGAGGCTTGGGTGTAACCATCTTCTCTGAGCAGGTCACTGTTTCCATCCTTTGCAGTCTTCAGGCAACAGCACAGATATGGAGGAGGAATCCAGGCTCACACCAGAGCTACATAAGGCATCTTCTGTAGCTGATTTACCCTTCCACATGACGCTGTTTTCATGTAGTTTTGCTCCCTTCTGTGCGGTGGAAAAGAGTGCTGGGCTGCTCAGCTCTGAGTAAACATCAGATGATGATTTCATTCTTACACAGGAATCACTACAGCTGCAGAAGAGGGAAAGGAGAGTTTGAGTGTCTTACATTACCCTTTCTGTCTCTCCAGAAAGGTTTTTTGAAGACCATGAAAATGTTGTTGAAGTGTTGTCAGCCTGGACTCGAGACACTGAGAATAAGATCCTGTTTTTGGAAAAAAGTGAAAAATACGCCTTATTTAAAAATCCCCAGGTAAGCTAACATGGTATTTGGGTAAGAGTCTAAAATTGTGTCATTTAGTCTGTATCTGCCTATTGCATTATCCATTCAGCTCTGTCTGTTTGGAATTCGAGAGAACGAGCCTTGTACTTTCAACATAAAAAACCCAAAATGTTGAATGCAAGGATCTGAAAAGTAGTGCTTTCTATTTTTTTTTGGTACTATTTTAAAGTGCCAGCTTGAATGGAAAAATAATGAAGCAGGTAGTTCTCTCCTGGTATAAGCTGTGCTTAGGCAGGAGTGGGATGGCGCAACTGTAAAAACCTGGCCTTTGTTGTTACTACTCTGTCCACTATTTCTACCGGTGAAAATCAACATTTCCTGGAAGGTCCAGTTTTTGTCAGTTGTACGTGAAACGAGTATGCTGAGTACTGCAGAGGGTTTATCTCTGGATTTCAATTAGACTGGAGAAAAGAATTGTGTAAACAGTGACTTGTGCACAATAATTTGTAAAAAGAGGGTCTGCGCACTGAATTGCGTCAAATTATTCAGGATAGGTGTATACACAAATAATTTCTTTCTTGTGGTATGTCATCAAAACTGTATTTACAAACACCTTAGCACATATAGTTGATGGATTCTGGGACACTAGATCTTCTCCCCTTGACAGTGGTCTGTTAGCTCACTGAGCATCTGGTTTGTTCCTGAGGGCAGCAAGAGAAAATGGGCAATTCAGCATTGTCGAAAAAAATTAGTCAAATACATAATCTGGCAGCAAATCTCACTAAGCTGCTCATTCGGAAGGTTTTTTTAGAATGAGCAAGTGTTTCAAACAAAACCTGCAGAGGGGAAGTTTCCTTCACTGATATATAAAGTATCCGCAGTCAGGGAAAGAAAACCTATCCCACAATGTACATGGATTGATATTGATTTTTAATATGAAACAGCAAAGCCAAGTTTGGAAGTAAAACATACGTGATGCTTAAGATGTCCTACTTTCTGATGCACATAAACATACCTAGCAGCAGAGATTCGATTGTACATTTGATTCGTAGACTGTTAGTGTTATTTGGGCAAGTGGCTTAGGGCAAGGCTGTGAAACTCCCATAGGCAGTAAATCTTTGAAGATTCTGGGCATTTTGATAGCAATGAACTTTAGAAATAAGCATGACCTAAACCAAAACCAGAATAAAAGTGTAGCTCTGTCCTCCCATCTAAAGACACGCTGAGCTTGATCTGGACACATCTGCAGTACTTAAGCTCTGGGATAGGCTCTAAATTGAACAGCCTAAGGAAACTGGATCAGTTGTGGCTATCACATTATTGAAATATTTTGCCTGTAATAAAATCTAACCATCTGTCAGGCTTAGTAAATTCAAACATTGTGAGACAAGCAGAATAGTATGGTCGTATTGGCAGTTTGTCTTTTGGCAGAAAATAATCAGTATTCTACAGACTGAGCTCATGCTAGATAATGAAACATGGTAAAATACATGGTCTGGAGTGAGCCCCTGAAAAGGTAAACTGAGTGGAAATGCTGAGTTGGCGAGAGGTGGGTGTATGATTTACTAACTAGCTGCTTATGGAAACCATTGTGTAACCAAAGGGAAATTGGAACACAGTGCACTGATACTGTATTCTCGTACATTCAGCCTCCTCCTCCCAGCTCAGTCAAGGTTGTCTTATAAACTCATTTTCTGAGCACTAAAATTGCAGAATCCTTTTTTCTACACAACCAGTGGTAGTAATGCTGCATCAGTTGGATTCCTTGTTGGTCTTATTTAGTGCTCATTCTTTCGGAGGTTGTCTGTGGAGGTCTCACAGCTTTGTAACTGGCAGGTATTATTCTGGGGAAACAAAAGAGGCAAATTCTAAAGGTGGCTAGATGCCTGCAATTTATTCTTAGACAAATTGGTGATACAAAATTTTTCACTACAGAGCCTTGATGCAATTAAATGCTTTAAAAAAAATGTGTCCAAACACATTGCTAGTACAAGTATATCTGCGGGAAGATCCGTGACCTGTGGCAATATGCATTGTTTCTTTCTGTGAACTAGTTATATGCATGGTATAGGCTAAGCAACAATTAATTAAATGTGCTTCATTTTTTAAGGAGGAATTGAGGTTTTGAAATGCAGAATTTATCCTCTCTGTCTGTGCTAGCAATATGCTACTTGGCTAATGATGATGGCTTTTTTTGAGGATTGTCATTCTTGTCGTGCAGTACTCTAATATTTTTCTGCACTTTGTTTCTGAAAACAGTTTTTAAAAGTATTTGGAATACAGTTTAGAAAAAAATCTGTAAAACCTTCCGATGTCCCCTTTTTCCTGAAGACAGGCACGCTTTTGCCCTTTCCTCACTGTAATATAATTTGCCCTGTAGGGAACTCACAGTAAAAGACTGTTCCATGAATGGCATCAGTGACTCACCGACAGAGATGGAGCATCACAAGTCTGTGACTAGAGTACATGTGCAAATAAAGAAAACCTTTATAACATTGGAAGAGTGATGCTTTATCATGTGGTTGAGTGATGCTGTGCTTGAATCTTGAAAGGAAATGTTGTCCGGTCTCAACACCTCTTTTCTGAAAGCTTGAAGAATAATTATTAGCTAAAAGGGACTCTTAAAAAATAGAAATGCTTTTGTTGGAAAATGTAGGAAATGCAGGAAATGCTTTTGCTTCTTTTAAACAGGGTTATTTATAAAGGGTAGTTGAATCTAAGCTCCTGACTATAAATGCTAGTCATGCTCTTAGAACGCTATGTTTGATTTTTGTTTTCATGTATTTTGATTTCCTGTGTTTCTCTTTTACTGATGCAAGCAGACAGGATAAATTCAACCAGTGCAGGTGACACCACGTGCATGTGGGATTATTGGGTTTTGGGTTTTTTGGACAGTGGTTATGAAAATCAATGGAAATCTGTACAGTGAGTACTTTATGCCTCTGCTCCCTAATATGTAAGCCAAAAGTAAGAGCTATACCTTTCAATAGTGTACTCATACACTGAACTGACATTTTGTCTTACAAAAAACAAGAGAACTAAACAGCATGAGAAGGATGGGGAGTAAGAGTTTGTAATGTCTTTCATTACAGGACAATTGTAGTGAGTTTCAAGTTTGAATATTTAGTTTGAAGTAAGTGAAACTGGGCTAGTATCCACGAGGAGGTACTTTCAGTTTTCACGACTTTGGCCACCTTTATGGTTCAAATTTTTTTTTTTTGTCTCCACTGCTACCCAGTGAAGGAAACATAGAAGGGTGGTGGGGAACCTGGTTATTGAGAGTGCTGGCAAATGCAAAAAGAAATAGAAGGGAGAAAAGAGAAGTGTTTTTCACTGTATTCCTACTGTTTAGTAATCTTAATTTCTCTCTGTTAGTGGATCTCAGACAGTGGTATAGTTTCAAGTTGAAGATACTACTTCAATAAATATTTTTCTTTTTCTACTTGTGACTGTAACACAGAAACAGTCTTTACACATTTGAACCATTTTGCAGGAGACTTTTAGTCAGCCTGTTGTGTGCTTTGCTATTAGCTGCATCCTAGCATATGCACGTCTTTCATTTGTTTCGTGTTCCTCTTCCATTTGGTGAAAACCACCATTCTCAAGGCACGAAAAGTCAACTATGGTGATTCCTTCAAGTATTGTAAAATCAAGAAAACAGAGTTGAAAGTGATTTTTCAGGGCTTCAAAAAGCTTTGTCTTTTAACTTCTTTTTTATTTTGTGAGGATTCATAGGCATCTTCTAATTTTTTAATGTGCGTTTTTTAGGTGACACATTATGATACAGGTTTTAGATATAACTGTGTTCTAGTTTATTTTTTTCCCACAAGCCATGCTGCTTTCAGTAGGCAGTTGCAATGAGCTAAAATGGGACTTGAGCAGGCCAGTTCTTGCCTCATTCCAAGTACAGTTTGGATGAGCGTAAACAGGCAGCTCGTTGCACAGATAGTCATGAGTATGGAGCAGCTGCCTTCTTCACTGCAAGCTGTTGTGAAGCTTGCAGGCCTTCTGGAAAAAAGTTTCAATAGCTTGAAAGGAAAAATACCGCTTAAGTAGAAGGTGAAGCAGAGGGAGGATGCTCTCTGGAACACCTATTTCTTGCTGTGTAGCAAGTAGCTACATACAAGTAACTGCTGCATTCCAGCTTGGATGATGCTGTGTATGAAAAATGATGAAAGGTTTGAGAGAGGTGCTGTTTCATTTAGGAAATTCTTTTTTTACAAATATAGGGACACATAACACCAACCGGAGAGTTTGGCAGTGCAGTAGTTAAGGCTACTGTTTCTACCATTATCCAAGTTAGGTTTGCTTACCTTCTGTCTTCCACTGTTTGAGGGTTATACAATGAAGAGAGATACAGCCTGAATTTTTTTACCTGCCTTTCCTTAAAAAAGGATATGCCTGTATGCGTAGACTGGCTTTGTGTCAGCTTTAGTGAAGCTAGTGAAGAATCTGGAGAACAAATCTCATGAGGGGCAGCTGGGGGAACTGGGGTTGTTTAGCCTGGAGGCTGAAGTGAGATCTTATCGCTGTCTACGAATGCCTGAAAGGAGATTGTAGCAAAGTGGGTGCTGGTCTCTTCTCCCAAGTAACAAGTGATAGGACAAGAGGAAATGGCCTCAAGTTGAGCCAGAGAAGGTTTAGATTAGGTATTAGGAAAAAATCCTTCACTGAAAGGGTTATCAGGCACTGGAACAGCTGCCCAGGGAGGTGGTTGAGTCTCCGTCCCTGGAGGTGTTTAAAAGATGGGTAGATGAGGTGTTCAGGGTTGTGGTTTAGTAGTGGACAGGTATGGTTGCATTCAATGATCTCAAAGGTCTTTTCCAACCAAGTGATTCTATGAGTCTATGCACTGGTTTGGGGTGCGTAGGCACAGGGAACAATTCAGCAAAATTGCTTAATTGCTTATCTCTGCAGCAGATAACCCCAACAGTGCAAACAAAGCAAAGCAAGTATGCCAGCATACTTTGTTTTGTTTGCTAAAATAACACGCTGTTTGGTTTTTTTATGTTTTCAGCCCAAGAGGATGAATCCATCATGTTAAGTAAGCTCAACTTTCTTTCAAGAGGAAGACATTGTCTTTTGAATGTAAAAAATAATTAATTCTCAAATTTGTAGACATATGCAGAGAGCTGCCATGCCCCTTGTCATCTTGTCCCATTAATGACCTGACATCCCGAACCAAAATGCATTTCCCAGTGGTGTCCTCAGACAGAAAAGAGCTTGCCTTTTATCATGACCTTTGACTGCTGGACTTCAAATGACCTCTTGTGGAGACATGTGGTTGGCCTCCTATAGGATGAATGCTCCTGATCAAAAATAGGAGACCACACAATGATAAAACAATTACAGTGTACAGTCTGCTCCCCAGGTTTTTAGCCACTGACAAATAATAAGTACCATGTATTTCCCGATTTCAGGGCAGAGACATAAAGGAGGTAATCAGTAATAAGCTAAATGTGTGTTGACAGGTGAAAGGTGACAGCATATGTCTGTGTAACATTGGTTTAGGTGACAGAGCCCTGTTTCCGTAATGAAAAAGCTGCATTGTTAGAGATCCAGCATGGATATCATTACAAACTTTCTCTCTTTACCATTGATTATGTCAGTACAGGGTGGTCTGTGTTTCTGCTAAATAAATGCCAGATGCCTCAATGTGAATCAGTTGTAATCAAAGAAGCTTTGTTTTCTTATTACCAGTGCACTGAAGGCTGACTGAGCCATATGAATGCTCTTTCTGCGATCAGTAAAGCTGATGAACCAAACCTTGTCGAGACAGTGATAAGGTGTACTTACCTTGATAAATCCTCATCGTGTATTTTAGGGGTTGTACTATGTCTTTATAATGATCTATAGAAGAAGGTGCTTACAGCTTGCATGTCCCTCTACGTTCTAAATCCATCCCGAAGTCCGGAGGCCCAAACCAGCCTAACAGTGCCCTCTGAGCTTTCTTTTCATACCTTCATCAATGCAAAAGTGTCAGTGTCAATGCTAGCATCAAGCCAGCAGTGCTGTGATAGTGCTCTCCGTCAAGAAGAGCTGTTGCACATGTAGAGAAGACTTGGCTACAGCTGCTCAGAGCCGTGTCTTTTTTTCGAGTGGGATGAGTAAGAGTGTTGTCACTCAGTCACACCTATGGTTTTGGACTGCAGAGGCAGGCATCACTGAATGGGTTGCACTGAGAGCCCACTTCTAAGTGAATTTTGTTTTGAGCTGGTTTGTTTTTTTTCCACTATGAATACTGTCTTCACATGTAGTCATAAAACTGTGGTCCTTAGTGTTTGCTTACTTTCATCTCTGGACTGAAAATGTGCCCAGGCAACCTGGTCCTAGCTATGTGCTGCCGTGTGTGCTAGAGAAGAGCATTACTGTGTTTCCTAGCATAGCTGTCTATTGTACTGAATATTAAAGTTTCTTTTCTTATGTTCATGCCACAGATGTAGCATAGACCAAGTTGCAGGTGGCTGTGTTTCCAGTATCCCCTGTCTGACTTCATGTGAACTTTTAAGAAAGCAATTTTTAAAGAACTGTTTTTCAGATAGCCACACCTCTTCCCCTTCCGCCCTGGTGCAGCTCCAAAAAACCGTCTGCTCTGAGGCTTGTGTTCTGGCAGACAGCTGTTCACAGCACTGCTTGAAAAGAAGATGTGGCTGTATGGAAGAGCAGGGTTTCACTTCAGATAAACCTCATTTCTGTAAACACAGTATCCTGGCAGGGCAGATTTTCTGCTTGTTTGTTTCTATCTTATGCTGTAGCAGCAGCATGTTCCTTCATTCACCCACTTCTCATTTGTCTTTTGGTAGTATTTGCATTTCTGTTGCAGTTTAGTCATTCTGGAATTCTAGACATGTAAATATGTTGCCACATTCTCATAGACCTGAGACATGAAAAAACAGAGAGGGGTGAAAAGTCAGATAAACTCTTTCTTTTCTTCTTACAGAGTTGCTGAAGAATTATAGGATTAGGGGTAATTTTTAAGTAGCTTTCAAAATGTGTTGGATTTTTACAATTATCTATTTCCTAGACAATAGTGTTTGTTTTATGCCCTTTATTCTGGACACGTAGCATTTTGACTGATTTCAGAGAAATCAGTAGGACTGTCCTATGCATCAGGTATTTTGCAAACCCAAGCTCCTCTTCTACATGTACTTTTATTTAGAAAATGATAAAACATGAGAACTTTGCATGTTACTGTTCTGGCCTCGTGCCAATGGATCCAAATGCTGCTTGATGCATACATGATCTACATGCTTCCTTCATGCCCAGCTGCCTTACTGTCTGCAGGCAGCTGGGCTCTGCTATCTGGCCATGCTTGTTGGTGAGCCAGGCCGCTGCCACGTGCTCTGGCACAACGTGTTCTGAGCTACCTTCCCACTCCCTGAATTTGCACATTATGCCCAAATGCTGTCCTCTTGTCCATCTGTACAATGCAGATGGATGCAAAACTGTTTTTGCCATTTAACAGAGGCTGAATTTATTTTTAGTGGTACCTGTGTGCAATGAGGCACTGTGCTTCCTTATTTCCAGGGGCAGACAGGCACTGGGTTCTCTGCAGGACCTCTACTTTTGTTTCAGTAGGCTGGAGCAAACATGCCAAGATATTATGGTGATAATTTCTTCTGGTTCTTCTAGTTTTTTGAGTACCTTCTCCATTGCATAAAAGAACTTTACAGAGCATGAGCAGGGGTTTAAAAGTAAAAAGAAGTAACTTTAAATAAAGGCTTTGATATACGAGCACTTTTATTAAAAATCCAGAGTGCCAGCTACAAAGTGTACAAATTACTACATCGAGTTGTTAGGAAAAATGCCTTGATGCTGCATTGTGTTCATTATATGTCAGAATGCAATAAAATATTATATTCTCTACCGCCTATAATAATATAGGAAGAGTTGAAAATTGAAATGATAAAATCAAACCTATTCATCCAGAAAACCAGCCAAAAACATAAGCCAGTGCTTTTAAAATTTTGGAAGGCTGATATATGGATGAAAAAGTGATTTTATACTACTTTTGAATTATATTCAAAATAAAGAATTAAAACTCATGAGCAGGCAGCTTTGATTAAAGTTTTCTGTAAGAGTTCATAAGCATCTGCCTCTTGCATCTGCTGTCTTGGATACTCCGTGTTGACAGATTGAGTAACTATTGAATGGGTTTGTAGTGATATAGTTACTTGTATTGCTATCTTTGTAATGAACATCAATTTCTTTTGTGTCTTAATCAGAAGTTCTACCTGGCAAACAAAGGGAAGAATGAAAGCAAAGAAATGAATGATAAAAACAAAGAGGCTTTGCTGGAGGTAAGCCAACTTTCTATGTTGATGATGTAAATATACAACAGATGCAGTTGGTAGCAGAGTTTTGGTGACAACAACAGCATGTAGCTCTTTGTGAGCAAATGTTTAACGACAGGAAGTTCTGTGATTGTTGATGTTTTTGTGTCTGAGGTTTGATATGTGGATTTTCCGCTACATCTGCTACTCACCATTGAAAATGAGATTGTATTCCCTATCAGAGAAATTAAAAAATGGATAATTATTACCCCAATACCATGGAGCTTTTTTACTTAATGTATCTATGAAGAATAATGCCATGATACCAATATAAGCAGTGTTATACAGATATGAATAAAGACACAGATGTGCCACGTCCTTAGGCCAGGTCTTGTGATTTTGTGCTGTTACTAAGGTTGATCGGTAGCAAATTATTATCTTTTTGGGTTAGAAGCAGATTTGCTTCTCACTGCGTCAAATAATTAGCTGTACTACAACAGAAGAACCTTTGCGCTTTTCCAGAAAGTCTGTTTAGCTTCTTTCTGCTGAAGTTTTACTTCAATTGTATGTTTGAGAGAGAAATCCAGAGCTATATGAAAGAAAAGATTATCACTGTTTTCCTGGCAAGCGATTTGAATTTGCTAGAAGTTCACAAAAGAAATGCTGTTTGCAGGTGACTGTGTATTCCCATTTCAGAATTAGTGCATCTCATGAAGGTACCACGTGTCAGCCCGCAGAAGTCTTGGTAAATTATAAATGAAAACATTAAGTGATAAGAGTGTTGACATTAAAAATTACCCAATAGTAAGTCCTTTAAACAAACAAGTATATTTGTTTAAACAGTGTCATAAATGCTAGCGTGTGTTTCAAAGTGAAAGCAGAGATTGCAGGGGAATTTTTCTTTAGCTGTAGAACTCTGAACAGTCTCTAAAGATCCTCTATACAAAAGTATTTCTCCATAGAAGCTATAGATACAGCAATAGAGAAAAAACAACAGTGGCAGTATCAACCATTCTTTTATTGCCTTCACTGAGCACATCTGTATCTAGTTAAAACCTTTTGTAGGTTTTTGTTTGATGCTTCAGAGAATAGAGGTTTTGCGAGCCGCCTTTTCCAGTGTGAGCTCCCAACTTGCACAGCTGAGTTAGATTGGAAAAGTTTCATTTGCTTATCTAAGGTGTTCATCTCCCTGGTAACTGCATTTCCCATGTTCACTGTAACAGTAAATGTTCTTTATTTTTCAAGGGAGCATTTTCTGCTATTAATAGGGTTATATCAATTTATTTTGTGCACTATTATTATTCTTGTTGCACAGGAAAGCTTCTGTGGGACATCTGTCATTGTGCCAGAGCTTGAAGGGGCCCTTTATTTAAAAGAAGATGGAAAAAAGTCCTGGAAGAGGCGTTATTTTCTTCTGCGAGCTTCTGGAATTTATTATGTACCCAAAGGAAAAACTAAGGTCAGGAAACCAAATAACTCTTTTAGCAACAAAACAATTCATGAAGGTGAAAGGGAAGAACTCCCAAGGTGACATTTTAAGAGCACTCGCTGGTGCATCTGAAATGGTTGGAGGTTTTTTTGGTTTAACTTTTGACTACACCATTTATGCGGATATTGGAATGTAGTCACTGAATCCTGTCACGTTTCTCTCCTTTTGATTTCTGTGTACATATAGAAGCAGTAATGAAATAGCACTCCTCCGGAAGTCAGTAGGGGAAAGAAAAACAGGAAAGTATCCCAGCTGGTGTTATGCTGCCAAAATGCTTTGCTATTTTATGGGTTCCCTGTGGAAGAATATTTAAGAATTCTTAAGTAAACTAATTTCTTCTCACAAAATAAAGGTGGAATTTTGCTTTTTTTGATACTGACTTTCTGTGCCAGTAACCAGCATGCAGAAATACTGTATGTTTTTTTTCGTGCTGTGCTTTTTAAGACTGCTCTTTGTGTAGAAAGAAGTGAAACAGAGACATCCATCAGACTGAATCAAATGCACTAACATATAGTATTACAAAATATTTAAAGAGTCTGAATAGCCAACAGTGGAGAAGCAAACAAGTTCTGGTCATGTTGCACATAAGAATGGCTGGCTTCTCATTTCCACAGTGATGAGGAAGAATGCTGGCTTCTGGGACTGGTGGTATTCTCTTTTTTTTTTAGATTTTTTTGAAAACCACTTCTGTTACCACTTACAGCTCTGCTAATAATTCATATTTGATAATTCTGGTGCTGCTGGATGTTTACTGTTATGATTTGTGCTGTGAAACTTAACTCTTCTGCTATTCCTTGACTAAATTACAAAGGAAAAATAAAATTCATTGCTTGTAAAGGAAAGCTGTGCTGCTGCTCCAGTGAGCTCTGTTTATAACCAAATCTCAGTGAAACACAGACCTAGATTATTTTGCTGCTTTCACAGCAATTTGTTTTGCCTTTACTTGACCCTAACATCTTTCAGTCCTCAATTTTCATTGCACACACACAAAGCATCCTATCAATTAGGAATTAGGATGCTGTTTGGAATACACTTAAGGTGGAAATGTTATAAGAATAATCAAATGAAAAGTCTGTTTGGACACTTCTTTGCAGCCTGCCTCCAACAATGGCCAGTAACACAGTGCCAAAGCAGGACAAGTTCGTACTGATACTTACCCAGCCTGTTTTCATTATCTGGTAATACCTGTTTCAGTGACTTTCCATTGTAGTGCAAATAAGGGAAGTGTTTCCTTTTTTCAGGTGATGGACTACAAACAGGCTTAGGATGAAGCCTGGCAGTCACCTTGTAACAACTGTTTTAACACTTTATTACCTGTTAGTCCATACAGCCTGTGTACACCCTGCCTATAACTGAGCCACTTTAAGGAACTGTGTGAGTGCTTCAAACTCGCTGTGTTACCAACTCAGCCACTCACAGGAACTGAGGACCTCGAACCTGGTTCTTTGGGAGATAGTGACAGCTTTTTAAAATAATACCACAATAAATTGTTTGCTCCTGCTTCTGTAAAAGCCTTCAGCAAAAGGATGCATATGTCTATACCTCAGCCATTGCAAAGAAAGTCTCTCAGCTCAGACCTGTGTTTAATGGTCATTTAAGTTTGTTACTGGTCTCTTTATTGGAACAGCTGAGGCTCAGGTACACATCTTTTGTGGAGACAGTAATCTCTGGATACAGTGAGGGTGCTAAGCATCTTCAAGCACTGTGCAGAGTTCAGTAGAGCTTTTCAGTCAAAGCCTTTACATTATGAGAGTCATCCCACGTGAGGGTGGTAGGAAGAGTGCACGTGTTCCTTGCTGCAGTCATGCAGTTGTGGGTAGAACGGTCTTTCATTGAGGTACAGAAACTAACAGTTGGCAGGTGAAAGTATCTTCAGCTGCTGCAGCTGTTTTGAAATTTGTTGTGTAATCATGTTTTCACTTGCTATAAAAAAGCAAAGAAATCTGGCATATCCTTGGCACGTCATGTTGGCTGTAAAATACACTGCAAACATGAAAATACAGGGACGCATTCAGATAATTTTGCACACATGCCTTTGGGTTTTGTGTTTGGGTTTTCTTTTCTGGTTAAAAAAAAACAGGCACCAGTCAGCACTGCTGTCTGAATTTCTTCCTTCAGCATTACACTACTTATATCCCATTCAAAAATATGATGTTAATGGACTGGGTGACAAAATAACAGAATCAGAATTGGATATATAGTTTTAATTTTTTTCCTGTTAATTGTGTTGCTTTGTCATGTTGACATTGCAGAAACACTGACAATAAGTGCCTTAGTCTTTTGCATAGAAATTTGTTCCTTACATGGAAGAAAATTATTGCTGCATTCATATTGGTCTTAATTGCCATTACCTGGTTTGAAAAGGAAGGAACAACTCATTATACTGCATGGATTTAAATACATTTAGGAACTTAATATTGGAAAATCCTAGGTCCACAGAGATATGACAAAATCCCTGACATCAGCTTTAGAGGAGACAGGGGAGAGAAAGAATCCCTGTCTACATACAGTATGGAGTGTTTCTTCTCCCCGCAAAACTTACTTGCAAACTCGATTTGTAAATAAATCCAACTTAAGGACATATTGTAATGAGATCATTGCTAAGAATGAAGCAACATAGAAAAATGATCATATGCATAAATGAACCCCTATTCCTAGGGGTAGAAAGTCTGTGGTTTGTTTTTTTTCTTTATTTTTCACAATTTCCTGATTCCTCAGTTTAGCCAACAGTGACCACGTACAGCCATTTTTGTGAAATGTGCCAGCAACAGAAACCTTATTACTTTAGCAACATATTGTGACCAAGCAAATGGTATGATGAACAGAAAAGGAAAGATGCCAGGAATTTGAGAAAATTCAAAGCAAAACAGATTAAATGTATGCTTATTTCCTAATGAGAGTTTGTTTGTTACATAAACCAAAGGAAAAGAAGCTCCTTAAGTAATTTAGAACCCTGAACGTTCTTTCTCCACTCAGAATTGTAAGGCGGTGGTTGCAAGGCCTATATTGATTTTACTAAGGTTATTTCTTAGTGTGGTGTTCTATTTGGTCTTACTAAGCATAAGCCAAAATCATCACGCAAAGCAATAAAGCACAGCAAAACTAGAACAGCATAAATGTTGCACTGTGTTCTATATTATTCCTAATATGTACTGCCTCTCTTGCACTTGTTTAAGAATCTACGCTCTTAATATTCGTTTTTCTTAAATCAATTTCATGACAGTTGAAAAATTAAAAAGCATTGGAATTCATGCACTGGAAAAAATGTCCTATTTTTAATGAGTTTCACATCAAAATTCAATTTGTTCTAACAACGACGTGCTTGGTTTTCACTTGTAGACATCACGGGATCTGGCGTGCTTCCTCCAGTTTGACAATATGAATGTTTATTATGGTTCTCAACACAAAGTGAAATATAAGGCACCTACAGATCACTGCTTTGTCTTAAAGGTAACGTACAAGAAAATAAGTTCTGCAGATGTCATACCCAGTTTCTTTTCTATGTAAACACCTTTAATTTTGATGTTCCGGGGTCCTGATGAGATAGAATACTTCCTACAAAATCATGTCTATTTTCTTCTTCATTTCGTTGTTGATTTGCAGCATAGCTTTAGAACTTTAATTATAAGGACTGGTAGTCCTATAATATATGTCTACACTGCATCTATGAAGTTATCTTTAAAACAAGGCTGAATATGCCTTCAGTGACTGGATGCATCTGGACAAACGGCACAGAAGGCAGATGTATGATGAGAAGGCTTTTAGTCCCTAATGGTGACATTATGAGTACCATGGACTATATACTGAAAAGTATCTGGTTTTTATTTGCAGTTTAATCACACCTGTTGAGTGGTTTGTTGAACCAAGATGCAAAAATCTTGTGGGAATAGGCATCTCAGATGGCATATTTTATTGCACAACTGTTTGTAGCAGGAGGGCAAAAGACATTTTTCAGCCGCTCTTGAAAAATCAGTGCTTGATGTTGAAGTATCTCATTGCTGCCTCTCCTGGTAACAGCACTGCAAATAGGCTGGGAATTCTGCATTCCTCTCACGAAAGAGAAATCTGCTTTTCACATAGTTCAGATAGCAGAAATGAATCTTTCAGGTTGCTGTACTTAGGCCTTGCTTGCTAAATGTCACTAATACACATTTTAGAATACAATGAGATTACTGTGCACGAGACAAGATAATTTTGTTGCTGCTTCTCTGTTTAAAGGCCTGCAGTGCAAACATGATATTAGAAAACAGTATCCTTCCATCAGAAACAAGTACAGCAAACGTTCACATCGGATCACTTAAAATACCACATTTCTGGCTGTAGCTGCGCTGTTACAACACTTTTTTATTTCGTTTCAAAATGTCTGCTAGCCTAATTTACACTTGGCCAAGCAGAAGTTGTTTATAGACACAGACTTATTTTCTGAAGCAGATGTATCTAATTAACACAGACGAGCAGTTCTAATAGTGTAGTTCTTTGCAAAACACTATGCAAAAACTACTTTATCCTTTTTTGTAAAACAGGGCTGAGCCTTCTGAAGTTAACAGGTAACAATTATTTCTGAAAAATACAACTTCTAATGAAAAAAAGGAAAAGTGCAGCTGATTTGAAAATAAGGGGAAATTGATTTTCTAAACAAATGTCTGGTCAAAGAAGTGTCTGACTAATCTAATAACAGTTATTCACATTCTGTTCAGATGAAAATAAAAGCATGATTTTTGAAGTGTTATGTATCAATGTTTTTAACCGTTCACAATGATTAGCAAAACTATCTGGACTTATTGTGGCTTTTGTGAAAAGAGGTATACTATAAATAAGAACTTACACAAAAAAATGTAACGACTTGGCTGAAATACTTGTTTCATTGAATGTGTGATGTTAGCACTGTACCCTCAATGTGAAGTACGAAGAACAAGATCAAAAGCTCACTAGGGAAAGCTTTACACGTAATAGGCTTATGAACGTATGAAACCTACTTCACAAAGCTGTTTGCTCTGATGCTTGTGAAATGAGTTTGTGGTATACAGAATAAACATCCTATTGATAAGATCATTATATCCAAGCAACACTGCTTAGTGGTGAATAGATTATGTGACAGTGATTGTTCTTCATTTGAATTCCCACAAATCAGCATACACTAGATTCCTGACCAGCTCAGTTTCAGACTTCGCTTCTTTTAACAGCTGTCTATTGCAGTTGCTGGAGTTGGTCAGGAAATATGGGCAAGTACTGACATTGTTAACTGTTTTGTTGTTTCAGAAGTGTAAGCCTCCCATTTAGGGTGGCTTTCTGAGGGTGATGCAATGGAGAGTTCCGTATTTATTGTCATTTCTGTATGTTAATTTGAATTCTAGATATACCTTTTTGAAGGCATGCAGTTGAGACGAGTTCTGTTATATCCTTCTCTTACCTTTGGAGATTGGAGCTGAGGATTTAATACATATTGAGATATGTGGCCTGAGAGAAAGAGCAGAGTTGAATGTTGGTCTCTGATAGGATAGTGTGTGACACGAAAGCATGTGTATGGGAACATAGACCCATTTATTACACTTGGTCACATTTTGATCCTGTCTGCTTTTATGTGGAAGTCTCTCAGAAGAAAATATCACTCTTGTTGGGACATGCTTTTCCTGAGATGTCAAAGGAAAACAAACCATCGTCCTTGAGATATTTTTCATCCTGACATATTTTGAGAATAAAGTCCTCAAGATGAAGTGACAGTACTTTTGCAGACAGATACAGTGAGCTACAGTGAGCTGTAACCTGATCTAGCAGGTAAACATTTGTTTTTACTATACTGATAACCTAGTAATTCTGAAGGAATTTGGGTGCTCAGCTCAGTCCAAGCTAGATGGAAATTTCTTGAACAGCCAGGGCTGTGCTGCTGTGTCTTCACAGCTCTTCCATTCCCCTGTGTGTGCCTCAGGACAGTGAGCTCTGCAGAGGTTCCCTTAGAGTTACTGGTTTGTGTTGGCTGCCGGAGAAGATTATCCGTCTTTAAAGTAGATGGGGAAAGTAACTGGAAGCGTAGCAGCAATAGCACATGTTAGCTGGTCACTGGTGATGGTTGTAAATCAAAGGAGATATTTTCACATTTTGGAAAATAGGTTACTCTGCAGCCCTTATTAGCTCCAGGAAGCTGTAACACCACTTGGAAAATTTTTGAATAATAGCATACCATTACATTTTCTGGGGACCCCTTAGGAACTGCTGTGTCAAAACAGTGAGCAGTCATCAGCCAAGTTGCTCACTTTGCCCACCTCAGAGGCAAGAGACCAGCTTGTATGTTATAGTGCAGGACAAATGCAAGGACTTAGGAGTTTCAGCAGTATCTTACTTCTGTGCTAGGTGGAAAATCCTGCTGAATTCAGAACCAGACATAATTTCCCCACTTGGAACATTGAGTTGAAAAAATGCTGTATTTATTTCTGACTGGTTAAGCTAATTGGAATTCTTACTTCAAGAACAGGGGGAAAGTCCTTTGTTAATTAAACGGTAGCAAATGGCCAGCAAGGTGGGATGATTTGGAGTTGAATGTGATCTCATGCTTGAAAGAAGCATCCATTATTTTCCTCCAGTCCCCATTTGAATGATGAGCCTTCTAAAAACATAACTAGGCTAAATGCAGTAACATTTGCCTTCAAAGGTCCTATCTCAAGTTAGCAGGGAGAAAAGATAAAACATTTCTTTTTGCCTCCCTGCAACCTTAGTTGTCTTTATTGTCAAAGGAGAAGAAGAGAGGGAAGAGCCCTCAAGAAATATTATAAGAATTAGCAGAGTATTCCTGACATTGTTGCATCTATGTGCCAGGCATCACCAAGAACTTATGGGGAAGAGGAACCCTATAACTAATGTTAATTACAACACTAGTGACTTGGTTTTAGCTAGAGCAATGAGATTACTCAGGTTATCTGACACTGCCATGAACAATACGGGCTTTTGTCTCAAAGTCTTCATGGCATTTCTATGAATGTTGCTTCACCTTGATCTCTCTAAATGAGAGGTGGGCTTTTTCTCCAGTTTGTTCTTTTAGGCTATACTCAAGTGCATTTTTGGTCCTAGTACCCGTCTCAGCTAACACACTGGGAGCCAGCAGCTCCCTCTGTCCTATTTCTTTTTTAATCTAACCATTTAATTTCAGCTTCACTGGATGGGCCTGGGTCACTTTAGCTGATGTTGGCTTGGGTGCTGATGTTAGTGTAGCAACAAGATTGTGCACATTGTGGGCAGGTTGCTTTGACACTTATCCAGAAGTTGGGGTAGGTTTTGCAGCCAGTGATGTTGGAGCTGCAGATATCTAGACCGGCTATTTTAGGTAGCTCAAGGATAAATCCTGTAGGATGTGGCTCTTACGGCTAGAGAAGCATGATGTGATGTGAGTGCTCCTTGCCTGTCATTTCTTCCCATTACATTAGCACCTCATTGTATATACTGTAGCTCAGAAGAAAAATGCGATGTTTTTTCTTATTTGTTAACCATCAAGACACTGAGGAGATAATGCAGAAAGGGTGGTGTGTCAGAAACAATTTGAAAGTACATCACAGAGCCCATCAGCCAAAGAGAGAGCACTTTTGCTGAGCTTATTGAGGAGTTTTGTTTCAGAATGATTGAGGAGACAACTGCAGTAACTGAACAAAGCAGTTGCTTCCTCGTATCTGCTCCTCTCAGGCAGCAGAAAGCCCAGCTGGGACAAACAGAAAAGAGCACAGCTGGCTAGTTGGTGTCAGATGACAGGGTCACCTTTCACTGTCCCTGTGCAGCAAACCAGAACCAATGTGGCTAGGTCCTGAGGTTGAGAGCGCAGCCTAGCACAGGGTCTCCAATAGAATTTGCTTTCAGGAGTCTTTAGGCTTTGGGGCAACTATAAAGCACAGAGAATGGTTTTATTTCCCAGTAGCTACTTAGTCTGTGCTGAGTTATAACCTTCTTAAACTGAATTGTTCTATACCACTACTAAACAAGCTTTCCTCCCTCAAAGCAAGTCCCACATTTTAAAAAATCAAAACCAGCGCAAACTAACCTCAACGTATTAAAAATAGAGCCTTTTAATAAAATAAATATTTTGGGGGCATCTGCTCCTGTAAACTTGCAGATTTTTTTGTATTTTTTGCTCAGGCTAAATCTAATGCTTACAAAAATTTAAAGATTCCACCCTTCACTTTTATATCAGATAAAGTGAGTCTTTTCTTAATAGAGACCTTCATAGGCTGAAAAGAGGAAAGGGAAGGGCAACCAAGTGTGACAGAAAACTCTCACTCAGACCTGCGTTTGTCAAGGTCAGACCTGTCCCTCTGTTCCAGATGGAGGAGATGGGAGAGAGTAGCAGCACGGCTCTCCCTGCCACACTGCGGAGAGTGCTGGCCGCTCCTGGGAGAGAAAAGGTGAGGGAACGACAATCTCTGTCCTTCACAGAACAAGTAATTTCACACACCACACTCAGCAAGTGCACAAGTTGGAGTGATTTTGTTCCTCACGGTTGCCTTAGCATTTACAATGTGAAATTTTTATGCATAGATTCCCTGTAGATTATCTCTTTCACTATCTACTACGTTACCTGGGAAATGCTAGGGAAATGAATAAGATCTTTTGTGATTTATTTCGTATTCCAAATCTGAGAGCCCTTAAAACCAAGAGATTACACTGTGAAGGGAGGGATTGGTTTATCCTGCCAGCGACAGCATCCATTGTCCTGAGCAGAAATATTGAACGTAATGTTTAATTTGTGTGTTGTGTGTGTGTGTGAGTGCGCGCATGCGCGTTTTTCCAGGAGCTGGTTTTGTCACACCATGCTGAAAAATCTTTCAAAGCAGACAAATAGAAAGGTAATCTATATGCAAATTTGCTGGTTTAGTCAGTCTGATGTGCCTGTGACGAAGTTGGATTTAATTATAGTTTATTGGTGCTGGTTGTGCTTGAGTAATCTGGAGGTAATGGTGCATAATGCTGAATTAATCTAGGATGAGAAAAATTGGTTTCCTGGGGATATACTGAGACAAAGGCAAATCATCCTCTATTTCTACAGCTGGGTACATTTCCCTGTGCAGTCTACACAGCTACGTTTTCCTTGTGTCATTTGGAAAATGCAGGTTTTTTTTAGAAAAAATTCTAATAATCCAAAGAATTTTGAAAGTTAATTTTTAAGAATAGTTTCAGTTTGCAACAGTGCTGTCATTCTAGCAGGTGATTTGGTGTTTAGTTGCTCTGTTCGTGATTCCCTCCTCCCTCACCCCCAGTGTGCTCTGTGGCAGACCGAGTCATATACGGAATGCATTCAACACAATGAACGTTAAGAAGATAGAAGGTGAGAATTAGCAGTGTTTGAGATAGTAAATGGTAGGAAAAAGTTGTGGAACAAATGGGTGGTGCAGGAAACGAGGCTAGAAACCAGAAGATTTTCTGTTTCTTTATGTGAAGGATTTGAAAATTGTTGTGTTAGCATGAATGCTTCAAATAAATAATTCAGAATAAAATTCATTGCTAGATAAACTGAAAAAGCAAAAGCAGAAATACTCTTTATTACAGAACACTTTCTAATATGTAGGATTACAGTCATGGCACATGCACACAGTTTTTCAAGATTAATGCATAAAAAATGGGGAGAATGAGGACAGAGAATGGACAGTGAGAAATGAAATATAGTACCTGTGGAAGATATTAATTGCTGCGTAATGCAGTGCTTTTTGGTTATGATCCATATATTTTTAATGACCTAAAAATTTTGCCTCAGTCATTAGAGAAATATAGGTCAAAATAATAATTTCCTTATACGAAGACAGTTACTGCTTTATCTGTTCAATTCACACGTCTTCAAAAGAGCAATTGTCTGATAAGTTGTGCATTGCATCAAAATTTGACCATATTTAATAGTAGATGGCAAATCTGAACCACTTCAGCGTGATTTTTGAGATGTGCTGAGTATTTCTTCTGCCTCCCATGACTGCAAGTAGAATTGTTTCAGCCTTTCTGAGAAGCTAGCTCAACATAGCATAAGTTCATCAGTAGAAGAAAAGGTGTCCAAAGACACTGACTGTTTTGTGAAAATTTGGCCTAAAGCCAAAGCTTTTCATCCAAAGTTAGACACTCTTTATGCTTCTGGCTGTTGTTTCTGCCTCAAAGACTGAGCAATGATCCATGTATTTTTGGGGCAAAGAATCCAATGAGATGCCTGAATAGATTCAGTTTACTTTTCATCTTCAGTGTTGGAAGAAGGGCAAAGCATTTTATTGGGATAATCTCTAATTTCATGCACACATGGCCTTTAGTCATTTGTTTTGGCACAAACCATAAAAAACACATCGTTCAGTTCCCATTTCTTCAGGTTTTCAATGTGTTCTATCTTTTTTCCTTAGACAGGGAGTTTACTTTATATCTAAAAATGTAATCTGTGCACAGAATTTTTTTTAAACCTCTCTGGAAAATAAGCTCTTTATATTCAAGTGCTTCTGCTTTCTTTATCTCTAGACAGCTGATACTTGTAGAGGAGACCGTGGGTCAGAGGAGTACGCTAGATTCTGCTCCAAACTTTTTGAGTGCTTTTCTGGGTGGAACATGGCACATCCTTTTGCAGCCTGATGTTTGAGATGCTCAAGCCTTAATAAGTAACAGGAGAGGTGTCCAACACTTCAAAAAAAACAGGCCAAATAATGTGACCAATTCATCATTATTTAGATTTATTTACATCAACAGAGAAAAAAATCACTATATTGAAATCATGTTGCTTTTTTTATACACTGTATTATTTCGAAGCACTATTACTTTTCTGTGAGAAAAATTCTGAGTCTCTTCCTACTTGCATATTGCCACTTTTCATTCAAACTGTGACTTCTGGGGAAGTTACTTTTTAAACAGTCATCTTTCATAAATCATTGCATGTTTCAGGGGCAACGGTGATAAACCTTTCCAGAAGAGATGTTTTCACTTCACTGTCAGATGATTTTAATGACCTTTTCAGGACACAGTATGCACAATGTAACAAAATAGTTTATCCATCTCTATGTGTGAGATGTGTCAGCTGTGGTATGCTGAGGGTAGTGTTACTTTTCCTAAAAATATAGTATTTCTCACATGACTATCATGATTGATGTTGTTCTGACCTCTGTTAGTCTCACAGAGAGGTTATTACAGGGACTATGAATCTAGTTTAGCAAAACCAGGCTTGCATAGTTACTATAACTCCTTACATCTATACTAAACAACTATCCTGAGATGCATGAGCTGTGAAAGGAGGAAGTTGGTTCACATGGATCTTCACACCAACTCATCATTTCCAGGGACTTTCAGCTGTCCAGATTATTCTCTGAATTGATTTTCCTGACTCAGCATTTTCCTGTACTATCTAGTAGATTTTGCATGTGGACTGAATTTCTTAGTGGAGTTGAGCTTGTAAAGGTCAGAATTGACAGCAGAGACTTCTGCCATTTGTACTGCCGAAGTATTTCACTATGATAGAGTTCTTCCCAAGTGAGCAAGCCACTGGGGTGAGATGTGATAGTTCTTGTCTGAAATATTATACCTTCCTATCCAAACCAGCATGTTTCATGGCAGCTAAAAACCACAGGAAGCCAAATACCTCCATCTGAGCTGCTTTCTAATAAACTTCTAGACCTTCAGTATTAAGACTGGTGCTGCTGGTGTTTGGTCCCGTGGTCTGGCCGTGCTCACCGCTGCAGCAGGCAGCCTCTGCACTGTCACCGTGGAACATTAGACTCCTTAGATCCAAAGCCCAGGAAAGGTGATAGGAATATTTCCGTTCAATCTCAGTGGGCTATAGGTCTGGAGCATGTTTTATGTGAAGTAAAGTTACACATAAAAAAGTTACCAAATAGAACTACTGCTGCTTGGAAAGTGAGAGCCAATTTGGAATAGGCCCCACTGGTGAATGTCAGTAGTCAAGATGATTGTCCAGCTATTGTCATAGTTAGTAAAAGATAATGTAGCCAGTAGGCGGTAAATAACTCCTGTGTTGTCCAGCACAGGACACTCTAGTCTTGTTCACTGACACTTCCCTCTCGACTTGTCAGGATGATGAGAACCCCAAGCAGTCTCAAAATAGTCATAGACAAGAGTAAGCAGTGAGATGAGGAAGTGGCTGACGATCATAGAATCGTAGAATGGTTTGGGTTGGAAGGGACCTTAAAGATCATCTATTTCCAACCCCCATACCATGGGCAGGGACACCTTCCCACTGGACCAGGCTGCTGAAGACTCCATCCAACCTTGCCTTGAACACCTCCAGGGAGGGGGCATCCAGAACCTCCGTGGGCAACGATGCTTCATTATTCAGATAACTGAGGCAAGGGCAAACAAAAGAATTCTTAAAGGCTGTTGTGAGGCTGAGGTTCTGGACAATAAAATCACAATCACAAATAACATGGTCTAGATATACACACAGTAGTATTCATAAGGACAAAAATGATCAGAAATTCACCTGTGAAGTTACTAACTTTAAGCTAGTTACCATTCAGGAGCAAGATGCTGATATGGTATATAACTTGACAAAAGATTTGTTTCAGTGCGCAGTGGTAGTCGGATATGTAAATCAAGCATTAGGAATGATGAGGAAAGGCGTAGATGATAAAACAGCAAAGGTTGCCATACCGTGGCACAAGTTCATGTTTTTCCCTCACGTATGCAGTACTGGTCCTGACATCTCAAACACAATATGATAAACTTGGAAAAGGACCAAGGATAAGCAAAAGCAAGGAATGACTTTGACTTGAAGAATGACTGCAGAAACTAGGAGCCTGTAGGCTGGAAAAGAGACAACCAGCAGATCTTTAGGCCCAGGAGTGGCATGGAGAGGTGTGGATAGAAGTCAATCTTTTACTGCCTCTTCCAAAACAAGAAAGTCGCAAATCTACTAGCACTCAGGTTTAGAGGAAAAGGAGGCACTTCTCCATAGAGAATGTAGCAGACCTGGGAAAACTGTTGCAGGAAGATGATGTGGGTGCCAGAGAACTCTCTGGGCTCAATAAAAAGCTGAAGTACCTGGAGGAGAAATCCACTGAAGGACCTAAATAGAGAGGAACCCTGTCTGGCTCAGAAAATCCCCTGACCAGAAAATAGTTGCAGACAGGGAGAGTACAGAGAAGGAAGTTTCATGTGTGCTTGTCTTGTTGTTTCCCTTCCCTCAGTATCCATTTGTGACCACCATCAATGTCCGCACACTGGGTTCAGGGACCTTTGATCTGACACTGTATGGGTGTTCTTGTGAAACTGTTATTTCTGTAGGGTGTCCCAGAGAAGCTGTCTGCAGCAGCCCCTCTGAGCTCCCCCAACAGCAGATCCTTGTGACAGGGCTGTGTCTATGTGCGACATCATTGTCCATCTTGCTCTGTGCCACCAAGAAAATGTGTACTTCTTCCAGATGTTTGCATGAGATATCTCTTAAATTATAGAAGTCTTTTTTTTCTTGTAATAAAAAACTGTAGGTGTGGTGGTGAAAATTGAGGGGAGATATGTAGACTCGTTGGACTTTGTCAAGAAAAAGAGGGAAAAAAATTCCTTTTTTTTAATTCCATTTTTGAAAGCTTTGAGAGCCATCTGCTGGATGCAGTAGGACCTTACACACTGGAGTAGAATTCCTAGTTGCTGGTTGAAAAGTACTTGAAGAATTTAACTTACCCAGGATTGCAGTGTGTTTGCACCTACTGGTTCTTTTTGCTCTGTTGCCGATAATGTAATGCAGGTCTACGGGGCATACTCTGCTGCACAGAGAAGTGTCTGCTTATAGCTCCCTTTTTAAAGGCACCATTCAACCTGAATTCTCTAAAGGTTTTCATTGTGTTTGGTCACATAATGGAGAAACAGTGGAAGGAAATTTGTGTCATTGAGTCCTGGCCACGTATTGCAGTAGCAGAGCCCGCTTGAGCAGCATTCAGGCTGTCTGAGGCTGCTGGAGACAGGGACAGGCAGACACCAGGGAGCTGGGGGAGGCTGTTTGTCCAGGGGCCCCGGTAACTGTTTCTGGTACATGGCACAGGTGCATAGCAGCAACATACAGTCCTGTAAGTTGAACTGCATGAAGGGGTGGTGTGTGTGTACCAGGTGTGTGAGGCACAGGTCCATGGGACAGGCATGGTGCCTGCTTTGCAGTTAAAGACATCTGGTGACAGTGAGCTGGCATCTCTGGGCTTGCAACGTGAGAGGTCTCTTGCTCTCACCTTGGGAGTGCCCAAGAGCAAGGCCCCTTCCAGAGGACTGAAGTGGACTTTGCGTATTCATTGACCAGAGGTGATGGCCAGCTGTGTGTTTGCAGAACAGTGAAGAGCATGACCTGTGTGATCGACTGAGTTCAAACATGCAGGGAGCTATAATGCAGTTACCCACAGTACTGTCTTAGGACACAGCTGTCACTGTGAGACCACTCAAGAGTAACATCCCTTTAATTTTTTATTTCCTCACAGTTGTCTCCTTAGTGTGCTCACTCTCACTGTGTAATTTGATTGTACAGGGCTTTGACTGCAATACTGGCTTGCACGATTCCCTCTTCTTGCTACTTGTTCTCTCCCCATGCCGCTGTGTGCCTTATCCCCACACCATATGTGAGGCCATGCTGTGTACTGCTGGGTTTAAAAGAAATAAACCAAAACTGCGGCATGATGAAATGGTCTATATTTAACCCAGGCCAGTTCCTTTATTTTTGAATTACAGTGTGGCCTCATAAACAGTTGGGTGAGCACAAGCAAAGGGAAGCCTGGTGTCTGCAGCACTGAGGGAGGAGCAGGGACACGTGGATGAGAAGCAGGACCTCTGTATTCATCTCCACTTTCGAATACCTGGATCACCCAGATGTGGCCATGGTTTGGCCTCCACACTGGCAACACCCTAACCGCTAGCAGGCAGCTGCGAGGAGTTGTGTGGTGCCTACATCAGCCCAAATTCCTGCAGAATCTTAGAGAAGGATGTTCGGTCTCAGGCAAGTGGGCAGTGTGGCATTGTGGTGATCTTTGAATTGCAATGGTGCATTACCACATACCATTACTACATTGATCAGTAAGGAGAAGAGATCCTAAATTGTGTCCAAAAGAACAAAAAAAGGTTTGAAAATTGTAAAGGTTTTGGGTGCAAATAAACAAAAAAGATTACTTCTGAATGCTCTGCATTTTGAACAATCGTCTGCCTAGAAAATATGGCAGAATTACAAAACTGTTGGCAAACAACAGCAAGAGTAAAGCAGAATAAAAATGCATAGGAAGAAAGTTAGAACTGGGCCCAAAGAAAGGCAGTCAGTTAGAAGGAAAAATCTGTTTCAGCTGAGAGTTTATATTTAAATAAATAAATCATACTCTTTGAAAACTAATTATGTTCAGTGTTCAGTCTGAATGCCTTACAGATGACAAACCACAACGAGAAACAGACTTCCTTGCCATGTTTATACATTGAATGCTAAACGTTGAACCATGGCATCTGTAGACTTCATTGAACTCTAGATCACTGTTAGATTTCTGTAGCCTTTGAGTTCATATCACAATGCATTAAAACTATTTCAAGCCAATGCTGCCTGCCAGTGGCAGTTCATGTGCAGTTCATAATTACCATCTTTTTTTTATATTTTATTATACTCTGTTTTTGTTGCTGCTTTTTTTTTTTAATTTCCAGATCATCTTCAAGTTGATATGATGCCTACAGGCAGTGTTCTTAGCGAGATCACTGTGCACTGCCTTCACGCTTCTGTATAGTGACTTTATTTTGGTGTTTGTCTTAATTTATGAATTAATATCTTTCAGCACCCCCAGATTCAAAAGGAGTCACACTATATCAAGTACTTATGCTGTGATGACGAAGTAACCCTGCATAAGTGGGTAACAGGAATAAGAATTGCTAAGGTGAGATTAAAAGTAAATTTTGTTTGATATGCTTCCTGTAAAATCCTGTCTTCCTCAGGTTATTGACTTGTCATTATATCAACTGGAAATTTTGTGATAAGAATGGACATTTATGCTAATTTTACCATAGAAAGAAAGAGCAGAAGGGTATGACCAGGATAAATTTGCTGAATGTTCCTGTACCATAGTTAGCAGTGTGTTTTTCTCGTTAACATGAGGGTGAATTCTGTAGATACGAAACTCACTAACTCGTAACATCTCACTCCACAGTTACCTGACATAATAATAATATGCTGTGGCTAAAAATGTGCAAGTCTGGTCAGTCCAGCTGTGACAGTTTTCAGATAATTCTGCCCAAATTGTCTGACTCACCCTCTTCAAAAAGATCCAAATTCATAGACCATTTTGGTTTGCACAAAGTATTAAGGGAGATGGATTTATACATAGCCCAGTATACTGGCTGTACCTGGCTATAACAGACCCACTCTTGTTAGCTAGATATTCTTTTCTGCCTGTTTGCTGCAGGGTGACCTCTAGCAAAGATGTGGGATGAACATCAAATGTTTACTCTAGAGCCCAGGATTCAGTGTCTCAAGTCTCCCGTTTGAAAATGTAATCCTTGGAAAGCATTGGAAAAGATATTTATTGAGAACAGTTGGTTTTAAAGCCAAGTTTCAACATGTTTACAGATAATGAAATGAACATAAGATGTGAGACTCATACCAGTAGGATTGTGTTTGGTCACAGGGATGCTTTCCACCTGGCCCTATGCAGCAACAGGCACAGTACTTGTAGAAAACCATTTTAACAAAACTGTGTAGGAAAGAATGGGGTCAGAAAAGTTGTCTGAGAGCAAAATGAAAGCTTGGGCTATTTCAAGCTTAACACCATGTTTATTGTATTGTTTCAATTGTTCTGCAGTATGGCAAAACGCTATATGAGAATTACAAATGTGCAGTCAAGAAAGCTGGTTTGCTCTCTCGGTGGACAAATCAAGGGATGGTGGAACAAGCTGCCTCTGCAGGATCCTTATCAGCAGGTACTGATGCTGTCACAGCAGCTGAAATCACATTTATGGCTCTCTTCTGTCATCGTCAGTGTCGCACATAGTCTTTGTTCACTATCGTGGACTCAGCAAAATAATATCTTGTTGTAGACAGCCCATTGTAGCTCTGATCTATAACTAAGCTAGCAGCAGAGCTCCCACTTTGAAGTTAGAACTTGAAGAATACATAAACAGCCCACCAAAGGGCAGATTAAATATGCATAATTTAGTAAGGTATTTTTCTGTTGGCATCTGAATACCAATCGTTTATCCTCCCTGATGGTCCATGTCTTGAAGTTTTGTTTGCCTTTCTCTACACCGTCTGTATCGGAGCTTTTGTTCCAGTGAGTAAAAGGGATGAGTTGGGATATTTTGAGACTGATCATTTCAGAAAGACATAATTATAGGGTGAGCCACTCTCTTTCCTAACCTTTCACTCATTTGCGTGGTAACAATGTGGGTGTTGTGAGAAGGACACAGAGGAAGAAAGGATTGTGTTTTTCTCTACTTTCCGGTCATTTCATCATACTGCTGTAACCTGTTTTATCATTGTACAGATACAACAGTGCATGATACTATCTGTAACTTGCATGAATGCTTTTAGTTTACCTGCCTAAGATATGATTTAGTTATTAGGAAGGACATGTTGGCCAAGTATAATACTTCCTGTGCTAAGACACGCAAAGTCAAAATCAGCATTGGCAGTTAATATTCTGACTTTTTATGTAAACAACTCAAAATCTCCAAACACCTTTCCAAGTCTTCAGCTTGCCTTTTTTCGGTGCACATGAGAAGAGAGTGATCTTTCCACTATTCCTTGGAAGCATGGTAATAAATACACATTTGGGGTGGGGAGACCCAGTAACAAACTCTTTCAAGATCGGGGTATTTTCTGATGGTTGTGCATGGGGGTACTTTAGCAGGGGTGGATGGAACAGTCTTGGAGCATTTGTATTCTGGTGTTGATGGCAGTAGCGAGGTGGCTCACCAGTGGGGCCCCACACTGGTGCTGTAGCCTATACTGGGTATGGGCTAGATCAAGGCCTTATAAAGTCTTTTATAGATCCCTATATCTTCAGCTTCTGACTAGAATCCAGGAACACTGCATGTGATCATAAAATATACTGTTAATCTTAACTAATGGATCCCATTAAATGGTTAAGTAGCCTAGGAAGATTTTAGTAATGTAATCATACATTACTAAAGTCTCTGTGGAAATATCTCTGTAGGATCATTAGCGTTCTAATTGAGGCAAGTCACTGTGATACTTGCTATCTTACAGTTATCATTACTGCCCTATATGAAACCTGAGGTCCAACTACAATACTATAACCTGAATCACTTGACCATGACCAGTTGTTGGTTGAAGTTTTGGAAATGGAACAAAGCATGTTTTCTTTTGTTGTGTTTTCATATGGCTGTATAGTCATTTTTATGGTCTGATTTCAGTATATGCTATAATCCACTGTAGAAAACTACAGTCTTGTGTGAGCTTAGCAGGGGGCTGTACTCTGCATTGGCAGCTGAAGGGAGTGCTCAGGAAGGCAGGTGGAACTTCTCACATCTCATGTAGCCTGTATTCTCTGGTCACGTCGCTGTAGCCAGCATTTGTGTGTTTGCATATACCCCAGACTGTATAACCTATGGTTCTGAAGTGTCCCAAGTGCATCTCAGGCAAAATATGTTGCTTGCCCTTCTGCCACCCTGTGCGTGTCTTTGGACACTAAAATAAAGTCTGTGTTGTGTGTCAACACAACATCCTTAGGATTGAAAGAAGGATGTTGCTTTATTCAGATGTTCCATATCACAACAAGGCTCAATATTTTGCATTATGTATTTTAAGTATCTATATTTTGCATTATATTTCAGTATCTTTTTTTGTTTAAAACAAGTATTAATTGAACATAAACTTTTAGAGGAGTTGACTTGCAAGGAATACTATAACATGTAAATTAAAAATAAACCTCTATAACAGCATGCATGAACTCACATATTGGATTGACTGGGATTCCTTTAGCTGATTGACTTTGTATACAGCATATGTGCACATATGTGACAGGAGTTAATATTGTTGCTTTCAAATCCTGCACAGTTTCTGAAATCCATGAACAGAAAAAGAAATTGATTACCATTTAGCTATGTCCCAGCTTTCTGATAGATCATAATTGCTGATGAAAGACAGTAACTTGCTTCACGTGAGGTCATGGCCATAGAACCCAGGGATTTAAATCTCTCTCCAATGAGCACTTACAGCCCCAGTATTGGTTTTATCTCTTTACTGACTTCCATGTTAGTCCTTCAGCAAACACAGAGTGTAATTTGAATGATCAAAGTAGTGCCTTGGATTAAATATGATGAATGACATGCAGACACAGGCATAAAACACAAGGACTTCAGACCATCTTCTCTTGTTTTTTGAAGCCTAAACAGCCCTAGTAAATTCTGTACACTGCAGAGTTTGTCTTACTTCTCTGTCAATTGTGATTTGCGGCATGGCAATAAAAATAATTCATTATATTTCTTATCATATTCATGGAACCTCTTTGCTAATCAGGAAAGTACATGTTAAGATTAAACTCATTGTTGTGCTTAGACTTATGCTATAGACAGCTAAGGGTTCAATAGCATAGAAGTAGTACATGAATGGAACTTTACAGGATCTCAGAACTGTAAATTATAATAGAGCTAAGGGAGTCATTAAGGTTTAGAAATGTACGTATACAGGCACCAAACACTGTCTGCTACTTTGACATCTACAGCTTCCAGAAATCCTAGACTAAACTGGAGAGTTTATTTAATCCTCATCAGACTATACAGGGCTGAGGATTTTTTCCAAATTAAACCCATAGATTTGTCCTTTGGTCTCACATTCACTTACTCCATTTGACAACACCAGGTTATTTATGCATGTCCCTTTCACACACAGTACTGGTGGGCAGGCATTTTGCACAGCTTTAGCTTAGCCAGCTAGCAGATCTTCACTAATCTGAGAAGACAATGAGGTGCACAAATCTGTGATTCCAAATCAGGGAGAGATTTCAGATCTGTTAGCTCCTTTACTGAAGAAAATGCACCTATGCATTCTGTGATTCTATCAGCCCCTCTGTAGGACTTCAGACCTTCAGCTCTCATGACTCTTATTGATGAGAGGCTATGGTGCTTTTAATCTTTAACCTAAAGTAAAGGGAAAGAATATGCCATAAAAACTGAGAATACAGTAATAGTACAGCACAATGCAAGCTTCAAAATGCTGTTATGAAACAGGTATTTAAACAAGAGAAAGCCAGAGGGTGGGGTTAGCTATGCCAGTTTGATTTCTGCTAGGCTTGCCTTCCAAAGTCAGCTTCCCTTCGCTGTTCCTGTGTCAGCTTTAATTGTCCTCTTCTGTAATCACTGTTTTCAAAATTCAGAAGAAAAAGCTCTTCATTTGTCAACATTTTTACACAGTTTGATAATTTGTCATATGTCTTCATAGTTTTGCTTCTTGCACATGCTATAAGATTGTCAGCTACAACCATCTAGGCATGTAGACAGGTATTAGTTTCAATATAAGATATTATGTTTATTTTCCTTAGATAATGAACTACATATGAAAAGTCATAAAATGAGGCTGAAGTAAAAAATGGACATCCTCATGGATTTTACTGAATTATGTATAAAAAACCTGTAACGAGTTGTTCCTTTGTGGAAGTTGTAAAGAATTTTAAAGCCTTTTTTTCTTAGTTTGCTATTCCCTGATCTGGTAATACCACAGAAGTGTAACACTCTGTCCTCTGTCTCCTCTCCTTGTCACAGGTGCTGTTCAGGCAAATGGACAGATTCCCCAAATTGTTCGTCGTTCCAGTGCAGAATTTCCAGAGTCTCAGAAGAAAGTGGATGCATCAGAGGTATCAGTCAGCAGTTACTAGCAGTGCTTTAGTTAAATGTACCTGTGAACATTCTCCAAGTTTGTTCTTCTCCACCTACTGTCTTTCCCCCTCAAAGTGCCAGTGTACAGTTGTGACAAGGATTTGACTCCTGGGCAAAGTGGCTGGTTCCATGGTGCCTCTCCTCATGTTTTACACGCTGCAAACAGTATGCCCATTGCACAGAAGCAAAGAGCCACTCACAGGGTGGGAAGGCACAGCCATCTGCCACTTTCATTCTTCATAACACATAGCTGTGAGTTCACGTAACAGGAACATGACTATGGGGACAGCCACAAAGAATCTGTACTGCCAGAACCTCGGTGCCTTTTCCTGTCTCTGTCGGAAAACAGGTCTTGCCTTAGTAACACGAAGGATACAGTAGTGTTTTCAGCAGGGAACACTGTGCACAGCCTGAAGATGAGGGTGTAAGAAGGGAACAAGTGTGAAGAGGTAAGGGAAAATGTTACATGTTTTCATAAGGCTCTAAATGCATTCCTTGGTTAAAGCTCCAAGTTTTGTCTGTTTGCACCATCTCTGGCTGTAAAAGTATCAGTAGTGTAGGGTACAGTATGAGGACTTAAAAACATCCTCAGAACAAGCCCACACACATTTGTTTGCAGCTCATTATTCAATCCCTCCATCACGCATAGCGTTCACAGGATAAGCAAAATGAAATCCCTGTCTCCTGCATTATGTGTCCTATGCTGCTTCTTTCGGTCTTTGTGTTCCTCCTTTAAAAAGATCTGTGTCTTTACTCCAGACCTCACTTCCTCTGGAACAGATCACATTCTCAGTACTCAGACAGTGGTTCCCTCCTCTGATGTCTCATTTACTTCCATTTTGTAGGCAGGAGGAGCGAGGAAGAGAAGGCATGCGTGTTGTATTTAGCTAATGACAGAATTAGCACTGCTGACCGCATGTTGCAGAGCACTTTTCTCTAAGCAGAAGCAAACATATTGCCTTTTTCCATCTCACAGCTTCTACAAGCCTGGGACCAAAGGATCAAACTTTCAGGGTGCGCTGTGCTACAGTTAGAGCACTAAGCTAGCTGGATCTAAACTGATAAATTGGCATAACGAGAAATGACCATGTAACAAAGCTTTGTTTTCAGGACAGCAGATTCTCCACAGGTTTACAAGGCTAGACAGCATATTTGTGTAGTAACTGTCAACAGCAACCTAAAAAAAGGCAAATTATTTTCAGATATTACCAAATGGGCTTTATTTATTTTCAGTGTTGACTAGCTAACGCAATTTAAAAGCCACCTAAAATTTTGTCAAAATAAACATCTTCCTGATGAACTGCTATCCTATATTTTATTTTTCTTAACTTGTATGATGAGTGATTTGATGCATTTTTCCTTAAAAAAAGTTGTCAGAGGGTTTGAACTTCTCGTGACTTTGCAAACATGGCTAGGAGTTAGTGGCTTCAAGGACCTGTTTGTCACACTATCAGTTCGGAAGAGAAGGAGGCCTGTGCATGTGCCTTGCCCAGCAGGCAGAAGACCCCCTTACCCTGGCTTATCCATGGCCCTTGCCAGGTCACTGATGGAGCCTTTCCCCTGCTGTGTACCACACACCGTTGTGGCAGACAGCTTTCCCAAGTATCTCTCTTCACAATGCTGTGCAGTGCTCTTGCTCCTCACAGAGGGGGCCCAGCACACTACCCTGCAGGTGAATGCATCTCACACCGTGCCGCAGAGCGACGGGGACAGTGAATCCAAGGCACATAAACGTTGAATTTTAAAATCTCTCCATCTTCTCCCCAGTTCACTGCTGTTGTGCCTAATGAGTTTGACAGAGATATGTGACTTCATTATTTTAGCTTCGTGTAATGGTCACAGCTAGAATGGGAGGTGGAGCTACAACAGGGATGAGAGCCAAAACTACATCTGCTTTATATGTTCTCAAATCTCACTCAGTATTTTTGGATGTAAAAACACAGCACAGATTTTTTTTTTTTAAAGTCTTCAAGTTCTCCGGGAATGAACAGCAGGGTGGAACATCAAGAAAGTACCTTTATGTGTCTTACTAACTGCAATTCTTTGAAGTTTTAAAAGCACTAATTTTCTGAGAACAGCGCTCAAAGAAGCGCTATGAATATTGTCAACATGGAGGTTTCCACTGTCAAAGCTCTGTGGGCAGCTCCAGAAAGAAAACAAAATACTATTTGCACTCTTCAGGCAAAATGTACCCTGCTTCATTTTGCTGTCTGTCTACAGCACTCTTCTTACATATTTTCACGTTTTCCCTGTTCTTAGGCTGTGGCATTAGTTTACACATGCACTGACTATGTCTTGTCCTTTTATTCCTTCTGCATATTAAAGGCTAAATCAAATCACATCAGTGCACCTGGCCTGGTGATGAGGCCACAGAAACACCAGATTAAGAGGAACTCACTGCAGCCTCCTGCCCCACCTGAAAGGCGGTCATCTGCTATTTCTGTTTCACCAATTCTACCCTCCAAAGTCAAACGAGATAGCGGCGTTTACGTAACAGATCCAGATAGCTTTCCAGCACCACCACCTACGTTGAAGATGGATTTTCCACCACCACCATCTGATTTCTGTGAACCTCCTCCTGATTTTGTGCCTCCACCACCACCAGCCTTCAGCAGCGGTAATGGAGATGTACCATTACCCCCTCCACCTCCCCCTCCACCTGTGTCCAGTAAGCCACCACCTCCAACAAAGAAACCTGTGCCACTTCCTCCAAAAAGGCTGGAAAACACAGGACAAGCTGGAGAGCCACGGTCAGCTGGGCCACCTCCAATTGCAGGTGGAGGCAGGCAAGCAGATTTCATGTCTGACCTAATGAAAGTGCTTGAGAAGAAAAGGGGCAACAGCTCCTGAACTCTGGGAGCAGGTGGACTTCAAGCCATAGCTGGTTTTGTAAGCAATCATGAAACGTGCTTGATCAGGCTCTTCCAGAAGGAATTCTCCTTCAGAGTTCCTCCTGGGGGACTCAAGAAGTAAGATGGGGTGCCCTCTGTCCCCCACTTTGTCCCTATGACCTGCTCCTTCCTTCCTCCACCCATTAACTACCATTTCATCATAAGGCCAAGTTAAAAATTGGCTGTGGAGTCCTGCTTCATTCCATCAGGACAGCCAGGGATGGTGAAGCGGCACTCTCAGAGCCAGTGAGTGAAATGCATCTGCTGTGACTGCCTTTCTAGTAGAACTGGAGCTGAAGGAAAAAATACAATGTTCTTGTGTATATTTTGAGAACTGGGAGGATCCCCTTTCACAGAATTCCCCTTTAAGGTTCTTTATCAGAAAACCCCCAATTGGGGGGGGGGGGGGTCAGTAAAAAGACCGCAGATATTTTTTTTAAAAACTCTGTCTTAAATAATAAAGCCTCAGCTGGATTTTTCTGAGATGCAAGGCAGGACTAAGACCATTTCCAGATGGTGTAACCTTAGATGTTACACACTCCAGCTTCCATATGCAACTCCAGTCATACCTGTCAGCACTCGTAATTGCTGCCTTTAAATCTTAATTATGTGATTAATCTTAGACAAAGTAAAAATTTTATTTTTAAATTTTGTGTGCTCCCCTTGGTAACGAGGGATTTTTTTTTTCCCTGGTGGATAACATTTGTCTTCATACTGTACCTAGAAATATGTCCTCTGAAAGACTTTGTAATTATCCTGTGCTTGATATCATAGAATCTTCTGGTTGGAAAAGACCTTTGAGATCATCGAGTCCAACCGCACCCATCATCTGCTAAACCATGTCCTTCAAAAACTCATCTACCCGCTTTATAAACAACTCCAGGGGTGGTGACTCAACCACCTCCCTGGGCAGCCTGTGCCAGTGCCTGACCACCCTTTCAGTAAAGAAGTTCTTCCTAATATCTAATCTGTCTCTTCCTACATTTTTTTCATTTGTTCTCCTGTTTTAATTCTCCATTGCTCATTGAGGCAGCACTCATTATTGGTTCTCAAATAAAAATAGCTTCCATTTTATATCTGCACAAAGTGTCATAGTTAATGAACTGGCATTTTACTGGCAATTGGTACCACTTCAAGTATTTTACAGAGCTCTTGCCTGTACCTTCTAGTCTTCATTTGCATTTCCAGTCTTTGCCTCTTCTCGAGCACATGATCTTTAAGATATTATAAATAATATATTTCTGTATTTTGTAACATAAAAAGCGAAGTGTGTGGTCTAAGTAAATGAATACATAAAAGCACCTGATATGGCAGGGGGCAAGAGCACTGCTATTGTCAGAGTGAAGTCCTGGGTCAAGAAGTGCTGGTGGGAGGCAAGGAAGGGACAAGCCAGTGGCAATGCCATGGTCTTGGAATTTTTTGGGCCATCTCTAGTTTTATTTTTGGCTTAAAGTTGGCTTGTCAATACCCACATACTCTATACCAGCCTAGCAGAAATATAAAGGGTATAACCACCTCATTATAAAGTGCCTTTTCTTTAGAAATTACTTCTTTTTTTTTTTTTTAAGCTGGAGACACTAATGACAGTATGAACCACATGCACTTCTTCATGCCACTGAAGTGACTTTGCTTTAAATACTGTGGTAAAGCCCACAGCCGTGTCATTGCTGGTAGAAGAAGTGGCTGCTTGAGGCAAACTAATAAATGCATCTGTATGGAGGCAAAGGCAGTTGTGGTTAATCCTCCCTGGTTTTGAACTTGAAAAAAAAAAAAAAAACATTTTCATTACAATGTTATACAAGGTTGTGCAAGATATGCTAAGTGCGAGATGTGTATCTGCAGAGATGGCAGAGAGTTCAGGCAGTGCCTAGAGAGACCACCATGTGAGCACAGACAAGGAGCATTAGAAGTCTGTTGATGCTACTGTTTAAATGGGGCCCACTCTCTGCCCACCCCCACACCACTATATCACACAGCAGTGCTGGCTGGCCAGCCTCTCTCACTTCTGTTCTTGTGGTTCCTACTATGTTGGCACATTTTGGTGCCTGCATGAGTGCTGTCCTCCACAAGGCAGCAAAAAGAACAGGACTTTGCTAGGTTAAAGCACAAATCACAAGCACTCAGGATGAGGGAGCTAGACCCTGACAAGTTGGAGTAATACAAGGCAAAATGTGCCTTTCTCAGCACAAGGAGGAGCAGGTGGTACCTGGTCAAAGCAGCAGGAGTGAAAGGACAGGCTCCTGGAAGGAGCCAGCCTGGAGGGTGGTGATGGACGCAAGAGGAACTTGGGGAAGCTTCAGCCAGGAAGTGCCAAATGAGTCACTAAAAAAAGTTTAGTGACATCCTGCAACTTAATGTGTTTACAGATTATCTGAGACAAACTGAATCTAAGGGATGCCCTTTCTGCAGTAATCATGCCCATCCCCAGGGCTACTCAGGTATAGCCTTGTGACAGCCACTCTACATTTTCTCCTTCCTCTGTTTGGTTTGTGTGCAGTGTAAGCAAATACAGCTCAAATCAGTGATACGGGGATGGGGGGGAGATGTCATACAACAGCTGTTAACTATCTGTTTGCTCTGCAGCCTATGGTTGAGGAGCTACCATTGCTAGCAAGATCCTACAGCTTGTACACCTGTGTGTCTACTGCAAACAAAAGAGGACAAGGATGCAAGCTTGAGCTTAGTGCTCGCTCGTACTGCCGAAGTGGGCCTAAGCACAGTTCCAGGTGCAATTCAAGGAATTAACCAGGCCAGGGCCCATTCCCAGAAAACAACATGGACAAGTCTAAAGCACATTTCACTGCCCACACAGAGATACCTTGTGGTGCACATATGGCAATTTAGGGTACCTAAATTGCACATAGGGCAATTTATGGGATGAGTTCCTGGCCCTCTTACTTACCAGTACAGACAGAGCTCAGGCAACTCTTACAGGTCTTCTAGCTCCCTTGCTTTCACTGAACCAAGAGAACTATGTTCCCCTATAACGTTACCTAGAAGTTCTGAAGTGACAAGCTAGAACGTTCAAGAGGTATCACATCATCTCCAAACACTGAAACAATTAAAAAAGGATTGATCTTTCCCAGTTGCTTTCTGTATGTAACTGAGATAAGCAATATACAGAATCATTACTAAAGAGCTGGGTGTCATTTTCTGACAAAGTGTTAGGAGTGCACATCTTTGACACACTTAAGTGAAAACAACTGTCTGCCATCCAACTATTTTAAATCAAATTAATTTTATTTTATGAAATATACAGCCAGCATCAAAATAAGAACATGTCCTTAGGAAAATGTTGCAAAATAAGCTAATTTCTTTGAATTCACAAAGCGCTAAGACTTCTACAGAGCTCTCCCAGCATTTGTTCTTCTCACCAGAAGGCTCAGCCTCCTTCCCTATTTTTTCCCTCTCTTTTCTTACAGCACAATAATCTCAGTTTTATAAATTTTACATCTGCAGTCAATCATAACTCATGCCCTTAAATCTTACACAAAAGAAAAAGTTGAGCTTTCTTCAAAACAAAAAAATCAAAGCCTTCAGAAAACTCTAGTAATCAATTAAAATGCTGTGATGATTAGACCTCTATCAACTATTTCTGTGTGTGTACATGGTTGCATTGAATTTCTGAAATGTACGTACTCAAACTCTCCATTCAAAGAATGGAGCTACCATCTTAATGGTATGCAATTATCTGGCTTTATTTGGTACAAAAAAAGATTCTGAAAAAAAAAAAAAAATGTTCCTTTCCAAAACTGTAAATCAAAGCATTTGTTAAAAAAAAAGGAAACTAATCCCTCCAACTCTGTCTAACCTATTGCCATATGAAATTGTCTTATCCTATAGATCTTGGTAATATGTACATTACTAAAGATAACACTATTTTAGTCTGAAAAGAACTGAAACTGTGGCATGTTATTTTTAACTTTTCTCCATACTTCAAATGGAAAAAATCTCAGCAACCACTGTCTTCTTTGAGCTCTTACGTCACTAATATGGAAGACGGACCTAATTCAAGCAATCACTTTTCCATCAGTCCTCAAGATTAGAAAGGTTAAAGTAATGTGGAAAAGTCCAGAAGAAGGCCAGCAGTACAAAATTCCTATTTTGGTTACCAGTATGTTCACTCCCTATCTGCCCTTGCATTACTGCTATGTTAATGCAATGTGAAAGAAAAGGCAGCTCCAGAACTGCAGGTGATAGCCCAGGATTTTAGGAAATATACCATGAAATACAGTATTAATGCATACATTGTCATGGTAAACCATGATTAAAAGTTAGAAGAGGAGAGGGAGGTGGTACAAAATGCTGAACATGGTGGGGGCTCTTTTCTCTACTTTTACAAATCATAGCTAAAAGGTACCGTTGAAATAACTCTATTCATGTGTTTTTCACGCACCTTTTGTCAGGCACTTTGAGAGTGGAGAAGTAGAAACTTAAATGGATTGTGGCATAACTACAGGACAACTATTATTTATGGGATATCATTGACAATGTCACAGTAGCTGGGCAAGGTGCCTATTCTGTTTGAGGGAGACATGCAGACAGAAGAGATTCAGCATCATTAAGATTTATAAGTTCTTACAGTCTTGCAGAGTATGCCAGGGCAGTGTGATTGCCATTAACAGTCACTACTCACTATTATGAAATGAGAATACTCAAGATTATGAAAAAGAGGTTATGCAAACGACATGGTAATACTGGCGGGAGGTAAAGAAGATTTGCTTTCACATAAATCAAGGAAAGAGGACATGAATTGAGTCCATGAATGAACTCCTGGAGACAAGTAGGTGACCTAAGGCTCTTTGCAGGCAGAAGAATATGTGAAACCAGTTTCCAGGGCTTGCTTATCCTTCTAGATGTTTTTCAAGAACCTGTAAAAAGCTTCACAATGAACACAAGTGGGCAGCACAAACATATCGCTGCTTGGAAAATAGCTCACATTTGGGACGTTCTGGTTTTGTATTATGACGCTGGAGGCTTTCTTTACTTCTAACTATGGGTGAAGCAAAGGTCCACTTGCAACTATTACTAATAGGATTTAACATTTCTAAAACACTTTGAAGAAGAAAGCAGCATAAAAATGTTTTGCATGTATGGTGAAGAAGCACAGGCAGCCATGTCTGATATCCACAGATAGAAACTTACAGATGTTTAGTTCAGCATTAATTAGAGTTCTTTCCTTGCATCTAATTGGAAACCAGAGCCAAAGTTACAGTGCTGCTGTGCTTACCCCATAGGCACAAACACCTTCATATCATCACTTACTTGCAGTGTAACTCATTTCACTGCAGGTGGTAATGTTGCTGTTCACATATTTATTTCATCACAACATGCTGTTTTGCTTGTAATTATCCTGGAAGAGACATCAACACCAATTTTCCACGAGGTTGGAAATGTAGCCCACTCCTGAAGGGCTACTGCAGCCCCCCACACACCCCCCCAGCAGCTCACACCTTTTACCTTGAGGTGTTGGTATTAGTATTCAAGCTGGCAAAGGTTGCATAAAAGCACTTACAACCTGCACAAGGAATTTTATCCCAGGCTGAATGTAAGTTGCTTAAAATTCAGACTGGACTTTCAGAAAACTATTTAAATATCTATATTGTGGCTCACGTTGTAAGTTACTGCTATCTACAATTGAACAACTGTATTTATATTTGAACAGCTGTGTAACTCAGTGGAAATCATCCTGAATAATTGTGTTGATTATAGTTAAGAAGTAAAGGCATTCAAATATTTTTTTTAGTCACTGGAAGATTTCTAATAATATAATTCTTCCCCCCCCCCCCCAAATTATATTTCTAGAAATAGATTTGTGAAATGCTAATTATACCACTTCATAGTGTCCATTTCAAAATCAAGTGGCACTCAAATTTGGAGATTCTAAAACAAACCATTTGGGTTTAGTAGGAGACAAAGGAAATGTGAAGTTACAAAGTCCCCAAATAAGCCATTTTTGCTGTAATTTTTCTAGCATTACACCTGATTGCTTATTAATTTTGGCTTCATTCCACAGTAAGTTTTGTGATTTGGAATGAGGAGTATCAAACATAGATAAATAATAAGACCCAAGACTCAAAGACTAGTCTCTCTCTGTTACTCAGAGAAATTCTATATAACAGCTTCCATTCAATTTTAAATACCTTCCCTGCAAGATTTTAGTCAGTACCTTACAGCATCAGGCAGCTGGATGCAAAAGGCACATTGACTTCACTACATACGTGGTGTGATACTTCCAAGAAAGTCCTCTTCCACATTCAATCAGTGAAAATTTCCTGAAGCATTATATTCATGTATTGACAATCTTCCTACTACTATCAGAAATACACTTTAAAAGAGTGACGGGCCAGGCCTTATAGGCACCTGACACCAAACCAGACACCAAAATTTTATTTTTGGGCAAATCACTTCCAAGACAGACATCTTTGCTCACTGTGTAATTAAATTTCCTTCAAATCTTTGTTGGCAGTTTAACATGAGAAGACGAGGTCAAAAAGAGAAAAGGTGGCAAGGTCTAAGTGCAAGATGATACTCTGTTCAACTCCTCAAAAGACTTAAGTACATTTATGTCTTCAGAATACAATTATATTTGAACAGAGTGTAACAGCAAGGAGACCATTCATCAAAATACTGTATGATTAGCTTAGATGGATTTTAAATTGACCGTCCATTAAAACTCACCTGATCAGCCATGAATGTGGAGAGGTTAAGTGTGACAGTTGGGCAGAACTTTAATACTGGGACTCAAAGTAATGCACAGCTGAATATGAAGAGTCCATTTCTTTAGTCTTTAGACTTTATAAAGTTCATCAAGACCTTATCTTCTCTAGTGCAGTAGCAGATTCCAGTCCACAAAGTGTTAGTGAGAAAAGTTCCTGTGGTTTGATCCATTAATCCTATTTGAAGGCCTGAGCTTCAACCTTGATAATTTTTCTTGCTTCTTCAAATTTCTCTCAAGATGAACAACTTACTTTAAGATCCTTAGCCCAAGCTGGAGGGCGCAGGGAGTAGCCTGCCTGCTCTGCAGCCTGCTGTCTCTGAAAAGGATGCTGCAAAATCTGCTGTAGGAGATGAACCTGGAATTGATAAAAATGGGTACGTTTTTCTACAATGTTTTCCTGCAAACAAGAAGAGTTTCTGCCATGTCATATTATTCACCCTCCTGGCCCAGATATTACTCCATGAGTTGCTTACTAATATTAGTACTACTAGAAACATACTCTCTACTATTTATAATTAATACTATTAACAGTTTTGTTAATGTTTTTAATCAGGATTAGATAGTACAATGTTGGTCAAAGTGTAATATATAGTCTAAGTGTAAAAGCAACAACTATTTCATTAGCAGTTATGCCAATTAGTAATTAATATGTTAATAAATAAATAATTTTACCTCTGAGAAATCATTCAAATTAGCTTTTTGCACTGCTGATTCTGCCATCCAATTCCTAAGTATGTATCTAGGATTAGCAGCTGAAACCAAAAGTAAATCGTGTTAAATTTAGTTAGACATATTGAACAAAAGCAAAACACAGTAATTGAAATATATCACTGAAATGTTCAAGAAGTTTAATTTTCAGATCAAGGAAAAAAAATCATAGAAAGGAAAAGGAATTAATCAATTATTTCTATTTATGAGCTGCTAAAAGGATTTTTTTAAATTTGCACGATCAGTAATGCCAAAGTGCCAACCAAAAATGAGAATAGTATGGAACATCACATTGCCACGCAAAGGATTTCCTGTTATGAACACCAGCAGATTTTCAAACATGATGAGTTTACCATGACATAGCTTTCTTCTACCTTGTTAGAAAGCATAATTCAACATTGTCAACACATTTCTGGAGATCACAGAAATTAATATTATTTAATGTAAGAAGGAATTATTGAAGTATTCATTAAAGTATATGCACTTAGATAGTCCTTCTTCTATACCATACATCAAAAGTCTGGCCACAAAAACCTTTAATGTTGGATTTCAGATGCGTTTTTAGAAACTACTTTTTCAATTCTTTTATCCACAAATGTCTTACTGTATCTTTTTGGAAACACACACACACACCAGCTGCACCGCTTCTCTGGCACCTTCCAGGTTGATTGTGTCTAATTAGTGGTAGGAAGACTGAAAATTAAACTGCTGAATTAGTAAACCAGGCTGTATCTTACAGGACAGCTACTAACAAGTCATAAAAGGAGTTCTGTCAAACTTTATGCCAAGAACAATTCTCATAAGCACACATACCTTTTATTATCAATTTTTTAGTGCATAACATTAACACAATTCTTACTTTTGCTCTGCAATTCAAGGTTAGAATTCTGCTTCAAAAAGTTTTCCCTTTAATTAATGATCAAAAAGTGTTACAGATTAATTGTAGCAAACATTTCAAGTTTGCATTGTAAGTCTTACTTTGACATTGGTCTGCATATTTTCCCAAATTCAGTAGCTGATTCTCACATGAACATATTAATTAGTGATATCAGAGGCATTATCACCCAAGGATTTGAACCAATAAATCTGTGATTTATGGACACACACAAACTTCATCTGTTCTTTCCCTTACCATTGATACCCCTGTAGGTTTTAGATGAAGAAACATTAGTTTGAACTTCATATTTTATATATTTTGTTCAAAAAATCCACGTAGCTTTATAAAACATTGTCATAAATACCCTCACAGCATATTTGAAAGAGGCTGTTAGAGAAAGCAGAGTAGTCATCAAAAATCACTATCCCAAATTTCCCTTTACTCAATTCCTCTAATCAATTACTTATGAAGTTATTTTATTTACAAATAATAAAATTATATTAGGAGGATGATCAGAAACAGTATTTTGGATAAAAGTAGGAAACAATCTATTTCCATTTCCCAATTCACTCTGTTCTTGCATATCCATATACTGCTTCTTTGGTTTGCAAACACATCTTGTTTATCCTAGTTGACTACCAAGACAATTGATGCTTTCGAGAAAAGCTATGACTTGCTCCTCCTGAGGTTCTGTGATTAGACAATTGCAGGACTTAATTCATATGTAATAGCTGCCCATACAAAACAAGTGCCTAGTGCAGTGAACGGACTTCTCTGTAATAAATGCTGCTTCTAAAAAGTACCATTTAACCAGCTAACAAAATACAGTTTACTGAAGCTATGCAATCAGGGAAACAACACGTGCATGATTATTTTATGTATGACAGTATAATTAAATTCTTTATGTTTCAAACTGGATGGTAGCCATTTTAAGCCCCAAGACTTGACATACAGCAGCCATATGCAAAGGGTCATAGAATTACAGAATAGAATCATTAAGATTGGAAAAGATGTCTAAGACCATGAAGTCCAACTGTCAGCCCAACACCACCATGCCTACTAAACCGTGTCCCAAAGTGCCACTTGTATACATTTATTTAACAACTCCAGGGATGGTGACTCAACCACTTCTCTGGGAAGCTGTTCCAACGCTTCACCACACTTTCAGCAAAGACATTCTTCCTAATAGGCAACCTAAACCTTTCCTGGTGCAACTTGAGGCTCCAGTTCCCTCAGCTGCTCCTCATAAGATTTGTGCTCCAGACCCTTCACTAGCTTCATTGCTCTTCTCTGATCTTTATCTTACTTAGAAAAGTAAAAGACAAAAAAAAATAATCACTCGCTTCTTTTAAGTGCTGAACTCTGACTACTCACATTCCTGCCAGCAGAGAGAAGGTGAAGGCCTCTTACAAAATCAGAACATGGGCCACCTATGGTGGCACTGCCACGCCCTCCTTTATAAAAGCTGCCTATGTAGTACAACATCATTCCAGCACAATGTCCGGGTGCTGAATTCGACGAGAACAATGACTGAGTTACAATCCACCCTGACACAGACATTCTTCTTTTTCACATTACCACTGTTCTGTATCATAGAATCTTCCGGTTGGAAAGACCAACCACACCCATCATCTGCTAACCCATGTCCCTCAAAAACTCATCTACCCATTTTCTAAAACACCTCCAGGGATGTTGACTCAACCACCTCCCTGGGCAGCCTGTGCCAGTGCCTGACCATGCCTATGTGTATGTTCTTACACATACTTAAAAAGCCAATAAATAGTTATACCTATTTGGAACCCTGATAACCTCTATTAGAGGGTGCCAAACTCATGGTCCACAGGTGGAATCCAGCCCTCCACCTTGTTTTATTCAGCCGGGCACCTCGTTTCTACCCAGTGGCAGTGCTGAGCTCCTTGCCTCTGCGCTCCTGCCAGCACCAGTCACGTGTGCAGCGTGTGACGCGTGTTACGCTACAGGAGCAGGAGAACGGTGAGAGCCCCGAGTTTGACACCCCTGCTCTACATAGTCATTGAAACACCCTGCCCTAAAATAATAGTATTTTCTTACTTATCAAAGTAGCCTGCTCTGGCCAAGTATTTGATTTAATCCAGTAAATGGGTTTTCAATAGTAAAGTGTGTTAACAATATAAAAAAAAGAATATTAACTTCTCTACCTTTTAAATATGACTCACACACACAAAAAAAGGTAATTCACATTAAAACCATGACTCAGATTAGGGAGAACATTTGTCTCAGAAATACATTCTTAACAATTGCAAATTGACAAGTTTCACAGTGGCATTAAAAATCTCTGTAATTAACACGAGTGACGAGATAATTATGAGAGACTAAACAAGCCATATAAGAAAAGGACAAAGAAGAAATTTCATGCCCATAAGAGCATTTTATGATTTGGTCTAAAACTTTTTTTACACCCAAAACTTTTTGTTCATCTCCTGAAAAACTATGCTTAGGCAGCTCAAGATAAAGTGATACTAAGGACTAAAAGCTAAATGAAGACAGAAAAAGAAAAATAAAGAATAAGTGATCAACTTATGCTTCAAGGTAATATACTTTGGGACGTGAGATATTTTACTAGACTTACTAATGATGAGGGAAAGGTGGTGAATAGTGAGGTGATAATGGCAATATAATCAAGGTCAGCCAATGCTAAAGATAGCAATCAGAAATTTAGTGAGACTTATCAACCCATACAAAAATCTGTAGAGATCTTTGACAATTTTGTCTTTAACATGAAACACTGAGTAAAAATGCAGTTGACTGAGTTGAGACAAATTTCTGCTGTAATTTATACTCACAAGGTTACAAGCAAATACTTCAAAAATGGATTTTTTAAGAGACCACAAGGAGCATCTAAGAGATCTATTTAAATGCACAGATGCAAAAGAGAAGGACAACAAAAAAAACTTCTGTAAGAAAATTCACTCATATTGTAATATAGAGCAGCTAGCAAAAATATAACAATAGTTGTTTATTTTAAAAGGAAAATTAATTATTAAATAAAAAAATAACAAATTAACATCAGTGGCCTGTTAGAAACTTCTATAGCTCTGCTGTATAAATATAGATGACTGATTATATGGAAGAAAACTCAACTATGAATCTTTGCATATCAAGTTTTGGATTTATACCAAAACTGAGTCTCCTAGCACAAGTGCAATCCTGGAGGCAAACCCTTGTCTTTGTTTCATCTGTCACCCGTACTGTAAGATCCTCTGAGATGCATGTGGAGAAACACGATGCTGGTTTGCAGAACATCATTCCTGAACTGGGTTACTTTCTGATTTGTAATAAAATCTCAGAATGTCCTGATTTTCTCTGTAAGTAGATTTTAAAAATACAGAAAAATATGAAGTAGTACATTAGAACAGTTTTCAGCATTTGATTTTAGCTGAGGAAAATGGGAGCTCAAAATCTTGAAAGAGTAGTTGAGCTGGGAGCCTCAAAGTCCCACAGTTGAAACCCCTTAAGTCTAGCAAAATACAAATAATAAAACAGGCCTTTTTTTTTGGTAACTGTTTTCATATTAACTTTCTAAGAATACATGTAAAATTGTAAGAAGTGTTCTTAAAAATGAATGGAGCCTTGGTGAGAAAATACAGATACAAACTCAAAGGTCCACGTGATGATAAATCTCCTGCAATTTCCTACTAAATTAATGCTTTTGAAGAAAGCAGTCAATCAATATCTAACAAAAGAGTAGAGCCATTTCCATTAGAAATGAGAACAAAACACCCTGCAAAGCAGCGTAATATTGAAGCTTGTAATATCTCTTGTGCAGAATTTGATCAGATCCTGCATTTCCTTTACTCCCTTTTGGCCAGAGATTTTCAGTTGCTCATTGTCTTTTACAGACAAATTTGACAAATTTGCCACAGCTTTTTGCAGATCCAAAAAAACCTCTCCCCGAGTAATTCTTAGAATTTCATATCTGCTGTTTCTGCTGTAAAAGACAGCTAAATGCAGTACCTCTACCATTTTGTATTTAGAATAACTTGAAGAATTAAGTACACTCATCACTAGAAAACCCTTTAACAAGTAAGAAATCTTCTCTCCAAGTGCAGAAGATAAAAGTGGGTGCTTAGAGAAACCTGAACTCATATAACATGTAGAAAGGACCTGGACATATTTGAACACGCAGACAAAGCTTAGTCCATTGAGTCAGTACAAGATGCCTTCCAGAATATTTCCTGATGTTATCAAAGGTTCATCACCAAAGGAAAACAATGTTTTTCTGAGCAATGAAAATCAACACATCCACAGACTGCTAGGAATGAAGTACAGATCAAGGAAAAGGCGTTGCCCTCCAGAAAAGCAGATACTGCAGAAGAGGAAGGGCACCTATCACAAGGAAATCAAAAGCTAGGGTCCCTTTCAGGGAGCACCCCACTTTACAGTTAAATTGGGAAGCAGCCAGAAGATATCTATCATTCCAAGATAATAGGATGAAACCTCATTTATGACTTGACAAGATACAGACAACCATGTTCTCACAGGTCAATAATTTTTAAGTCCTTAAAGGAAATCAAAAGTGGGGAAAAATGAATCAAGTCCATGAGCACTAAAGCATGGAACAAGCTAGAGACCTGGCATCTCCTGAACCCTCAGATGGAAACTGTAATAAAAGCAGTAAAAAAAAAAAAATTAAGAGATAAAAAGAAATTCAGAAAGGTAAACAAAAGATAAAGGAAAGAAAAAATAAACAAGTGGGTATATGAGGATTGATATGGAATAGACCGTGGCCAGACAGCTGAGCGGGATTGCTTCAGTGTCTGTATTCACACATGATGTGACAGTGCAGCATTTGTGCACACTGATAGGAAAAGCCTTCTTCATGAGGTATTCATCCCTGGTGATCTGAGTCACCCAAAATATGAACAGACGTGCTCTGTTATTCAAAACCTGCCGAATCTAGGGAAGAGCCACTTGCTGCAGTGCACTTCTGTGCATCTCACACTCTTAGTCCTCAATTAGCTGACATGGCTACAACTGTATTAACAACTGAAGAGGTCTGGGCCAGACCAATTTCTTCCTAAACACAGACAATCACATAATTAAATTAAGGATTTTTTTTTTTTTTAAGGAGGGGAAAAGGAGGATCCCTAAGGAGGAAGTGAGCCTCATTGCAGCCAAGGAACTTCTTGATGATATAGCTTATGTAAAAAAGCACATATATATTCACAGGTCTAGCCATCCTAATCACAAGAGTGGATGAAACCAGAGACAGGCACAGTGAATGTCTAGTATTACAAGATTTGCAGCAGTGTAATGAGAATCTATTCAGAAAAACTGTACATTTTAGTTCTCTTCAGAAGTAAAAATAGCTAACACTAAAGAAACCTATGTAAATAGGTTCTTGCTATCTCTAAGCATAAGAATTCCTTTGGATTGTTTTACTTACTTGTCATTCTTGTTCTTCTTTTGGTGTCTGAATCATCCTTATTGCTACAAATGAAAAATAAGCCAAAAGAAGAAAAAAGAAAATGCTTTAGCTAATGAGTGTTATGCTTATTTATTTTTAGAAATGTTTTATTTGACTTTCATGAATCATTAAGTGCTCTGCTTTTGTGCTTTTGTGCGAATCACTTAAGAATGAGAAAATTTGAAAAAAGAAAAAAGCACTCCTCCTTTTAGGTTTTATATCTTGCATTGATTTTTTTCCCTAAGAATTATATTTACTGACTAAAATTTCCAGGTACCTGATATGTACTTATTTGAGTGCTCTCAGCTATGCATACCATATAGAAAAGCAGAGAAAAACAATTTCCATTCTTTAAGACAAAATAATTGGTTGGAAGTTCTAACACGCACACCTCTGCAACACCAGCAGTTTCTAAACATAGCTTTTGTATTCACAACTGCTCAACTTCCACCTCCTGTCATCCTAAAACCACATTACTAAATAATAAAAATGTATTACCAATAATGTAACACCATTCATTCCAATAGATTTGCAAAGCCTGACTTTCAGATTCTTGAACTGAATCTGCAGGACTGTTTTTTTAACCAAAATTATTAACCAAATAAATCCAATAGGTTGCTCAATGAAGAACAAAAAATACAGATCACTCCTCCCCCATCATTTTTATTTACCTGTGTTTCAAAACAGAAGCGCAATAGTAATTATTACAGAATCTAGCACAGTGTAGTACCATAAAGACAAAAAAAAAAAGCATATCAAACCATTTTGAGGCCAGTTTACCAGACCCACTAAAGATCATGGAAAATCATGGCAGATTAAAGTTGCCTGCTTCTGGCAAATACACATCTGGTGTTATTTTTTATGCTTGAAACTGCAACAGACTCACCCATTTAATCTCAAGAGGTACATAGTAACCCATTCTGAAAATAGCTTGTGTTTACCCAGATCCTGGAGAGCCCAGAACTCCTGAAGAGAAAGGAACAGTTAATAGTAGGTAATCAGAATTTTGTACCTGTTCATCAAAAACTAAAGTAAGCAAAGACATAAAGTCTCCTAATATCTTTTACTGTGTATTTAAATTGGGTGGGTTTTTTTGCCAGCAAGACACACTCATATTAATCCCTCTCTGTTACAGCAAATTCTACTTAAACAACTCCAGCACTTCACCCTTATTTTCCCTTGGCTTATTGTCTGACCTATTTTATTTTAAGGCTACATAACTAGAGGTTTTATTCTCCTCAGAGTTTTGTACATGGATTAAATCTATTTATAGAGCCTTCCCCCCTCCCCAAAACTATGGAATAAGGAAAATACATTGATAAAGAAAGAAAAGGTGTAGAGAGAAAGGGGCAGGCGAAGACTGAGGAGAGTAACAGAGTCAGTAGCAGAGGAAGAAGGGAGAGGAGACAGAACTAGGAAAAGGCAAATAGAGAGAAACCAGAGCTTGGGTTTACTGCCTCCAGTGTCGAAAAACAACCACAAACAAAGCTTCCCTGGCTGACTACACTGAGCAAAGTGCTGCTTCATATTGCTTGGTTGAGAGAAAGTAGCCAAAGCTCACAGAGGAAAAAAAATGAACTTCATAAAAAGAACAGATTAGAAAGAAATGAGCATAAATAAAAGGAGGTAAACAGCAGATTTACAAGAAAAAAGTGGACAAAAAATAAGGGAAATTAAAAGCAAGATTAAAACAAAGTTTTGATCGCACTTGTGTTTTTTTTAAAGGAATGTAACTAAATAAATATAATGAAAACCACATTTGAGTATAAAACTGAGTTAAAACTACAGAAGTGATTAAGAACTGAGAGTCAAGCAGGTGGATAACAGGTGCGTATGGGAGTCAAGCATTTTTTCAAAAGTTCACAGGATTAGGCTGCTTTAGGAGGAATTTCAGAATGTTTCCAGTCAATACTAATTGTAAGGACTCCTGCAATGTTCCCAAAGGGTTCTGGCATTTTAGGTAAATTTTGGTGTGCAGCTGAGCAACATTATAAGTGATCTACAAACTAATATGAGAATTTTGTTACTGTGTGACTAAACATCAGGTGAAATTACTTTAATATAAAAATATCTTTGAAAAAAAATAAAACTTTTTACTAGCTACTACTAAAATTGTACCTCCTTTACCACATCAATTTTGGGACATAGAACGTGTAGGCTAAATTATTTCATTGTTTGAAAGAAAAGGTCAGCTACTACTAAGCAAAGGCTGAAAATGACCCTCGGTGTTGTAGCAGGGTCACAACTACATGAGAACTGTGAGTTCCTCAGAATCTACCTTCAAAGAAGGGGAGATGGAGTTGCCATAAACGCCACTACTGCAGTAGCCTGGGAGTAGCTCCATACTGCATGAGGGTAGCTTCTGTTCTTGCTACTACACGCAGGCCACTAAGAAATGGAAATACCCCTTGTATTCCAAGACAGAAATACCTTCCTTAGAAATACACCCACCCTCTTATTACCCCCTCTCTACAAATGTCTAATTCCACAGCTACAACTCTTTGTATTTTTGTTGCATGCCACTAGAAAAATCTCAACTCATTAACTATTAATAGTTTCAGTCTCATAGAGAAGGTCAGAACAAACGAAGGAAAAACAGAAAATTTGGTCAAAATCAAATTATCTAGGATACAACTAGAAAAAGAAATAGTAATTCCTCATTTTCATTCTATGTTCTACACACAGTCACTCCGCTCCCTAAAACAACCTGTAAGTCCACCTGCTCTCATTTTAAATTAGATCTAAAGAATGAGGTGGAAATTTTCCTAACGAGCCCCATCCAACTGCACTTATGTCTCATAAAATACTGTTAGAAGGTATTCTTAAACAAAATAAATGAGGCAAAGCAGAGGAGGCAGGAAGGAAAGTTCTTCCTAGCAGACCCATCTTAAATGTGAAGAAATTCACATTCTACCTGTTTATGAATATTTATGATTACTCGTTTTTGGACTTGTACCAGAGGCTGAAACGTCACCTCAGCACTCTTCATTTATGTGTATTTCATTAGCACTCTTTGTTAATGACTCCTACATTACTAGAGACAGGCTAACATGGGGTGGTAGCATGACACAGAAATATTAGTCCCTCTGTCTCTAATATTCCTACAATGACACGCTTCCCAGGCAAATTACGGCCTGAGACGTTTTCTATTACACCAGGCTTATGTCAGACCTAATTTAGTCATTTATATTAAGTATTTTTACAGTTGGGGGGTCCTATTAATTAATACCTCAGGAATATGGAGCTCCTTTAACTGGTCTTCAGTAATTTCACTGAGCTGTCGAAATGTCATTGTAAAATCAGCCTTTGTGTCTTCCATAAGCTAGTGAAAAAACATACTTTTAGCAGAGGTTTTAAAATATGAGGTATCAGTCTCGCCAACAAAATTAGCAAAGCAAACTCACTTTTAGGAGGAAAGCAATCAAATAGTTATCATCCTCATTCTCTCCAAGAAGACCCAATTTTGTTTTGAATAGTTCTGTGAAACTGAAAATCGTAGCAAAGTAAGGAAATTGTCACATAACATATTTTATAGTATTGTGACTACAAGGTTTGGGTTCTGGAACTGCATACCGGATGTAATAGCGATCACCATATCCTTCCAAAATCTGGGAAGCTCTGCAAAAATAAATGTCAAATTCTATAAAACTACAATCCTGCCATACACTATGAAAAGAAAGCTTCTGACTGATATCTCACAAACATTGATATTCTGTATGTTCTGGGATCCATAGTGGGAAAAAGACTAACAGAGAACATTTTAACAAGCTTCAAATACATAAATAGCTGCTGTAAAGAAGAAAAATCCATTTTATATTTTACATTTTTAGATTGAGTAAGAAGTCATGAGTTTAAACCACACTAAAGAAATTTCATATTAGGAATCATTACAATAGGATATTAAAATATTAATTACTTCAGGAGGATGTATGGTCTTCACAAGTAAGCATTAAACAACAAGCTAGACAAACCTATAATAGAAAACTACAGGCTAAGGTCCTACCTTAGGGAAAGGAGAATGGAGCACACAACATCTAGAACTGCCTTCCAGTCATATTTTACTATTATTTAGGACCAATGAAAACTTCCTTCCCTCCCTCCACCTTATCCTGGCCAATAAATAATTCAGCATCATCTTCCACTCAGAAAAAAAAAAGATTTTAAAGGCTAATCCCTTTCTTTCCAAAGCATATGGTGATTAGAGGGTCTCGCATCTCACTAGTTCTTTTAGGTGTTAAGATATTTTAAGGATTACTTACAGCTGCTTTTGCCTGGTATCCAATAAAGGTTTTAGTGCTTGTAACAGCTTGCTCAGATTAAATAGCCCAACATTTGCCTGGTTTCCTATTTTATACCTCCTTTCATCATCAGACGTGTTTGGAACAAAATCTGTTTCAAACAAAACATTACTCTTCCACAACAGAGCAATTACAATAAACCATCCATGTTGTAATACTGAAGTGCATTAAATTATACACTTACATGGCAAACTAATAAAAGCCCTAAGTTACTAAATATTTAAAATCAGACCACAAGGATACTTATTGACAGTTACTTAAGTTGACTTATTATCTGCACATCTAGGGAATCCTTCACAGATGAGTTCCCATATGCCACAATTGACATTTTCTTACTTAAAGATACAAAATAAAATCAGATGTTTAAACAGAAGACCATTTTACCCTAAAATCTACGTCTTATACAATATTTTTACTACATATAGTGCTACTACTTAGCACACAGACTAAGTAAATAACTATACAACTAGATTCAGGATTTACACGTATTTTTTTTTAAACGCAACATGTATAAACATGTATTTAAGTAAATAGGCCACCTAAGCAAGATATGTTTCAGTTATACAAGCAAGACTTATGTATTCACATAAAAGGGCTAACATCTTCCAGTATGCAAATCTATTACTTGAGAAATAATAAGTATCTGCTATGCAAGTTACAGGTATCCAGAAGTAAACTGTTTGCATATCTACAGCACCAGTCACTGAAAGGATGCAATATGAATCCCTTGCTCAGAACAAATGCAGGGAAGCTGATCAATGCACACAGCACAGCCTGAGTCCTCAGAGGGAATTCTTCACAAATGGAGCCTTAAGAAGGACACCTGTGACATATCTGTCAGATCTGGTGATTTGGTTCCAATTTGAATTTTAATTGTAAGGCATTTCACTTGGTTCTAGGGTGTGCTGGCTCTGGCTGGGACAGTTAATTTTCTTCATAGCAGCCTGCGTAGAGCTGTGTTTTAGATTTGTGACTTAAGCAGTGTTAATAACACACCAACGTTGTAGCTATTGATGAGCAGTGCTTGCACAACATCAAGGCCTCCTCTGTTCTCTCTCTGCAACCCCAGCAAGTTAGGTGAGGGGTGGGCAAGGTGCTGGGAGGGGACACAGCTAGGACAGGTGACCCCAACTGACCAAAGGGATATCCAATACCATAGGATGTCTCAGCAATAAAGCTGGCAGTAGTTTTTCCAAGGCAGTTGTTGTTCGGAGACTCACATCACTTGTTGGTATCGTCCACACCTCCCTGCCTTTTTTTTCCTCTCTGTTTATTCAACTGCCTTTATCTTGACCCATGAGCCTTTTCCTCATCTTTGCTCTTCCAACTCTCTCTGCAGCAGCAGGGAGTGAATGAGTAGCTGGTGGGTCCTTAATTGCTGGCTGAGGTCAACGCACCATACAGGGAAAGATCTAAAAAGCAGAAAAGCCCTGCTTTTTCAATACAACAGAAACAATTTATTCTCATGAGATTTCCTTAATTTGAGGCTGCAGTCTCATGAAAACAGATAGCGAGGCAATCGCTGTTGAAGCTTACTCAGATGTAATCTCTAAACGATAATCTAATGATATGTATTTATCTACTGGACCTATATCTACCAATACCAGGCTGGCTGAGTTCATCATTTCAAAGAAAAGTTGCCATGACTGGGTAGGTTTGATTTGTTTTCCTCCAACATAAAATGAGCTGCTGTGACTATAAAGCTAGAGCATGATGCATGCAAAGTTACTGTATATCACTTTTGGTTTTGGCTGCTTAGAGCAAGAGTTTTTAGTTGTCTAGGTCTCTGTTGTAGCAACTATTCAATTGAGGAAGTTCAACTGGAAACATTCCCATGAGAATGGGTTTAATAATAATATTTCATTAACAAGACTTTTAGCACTTGAAACACAACCTGTGTATCATAAAACTGGCCTCTGATATATTTTTTTCTCTAAAACTCTTCAAAAAATATACATGGTAGGAATTTTTCTCTTGGTAATGTAAGGAGTTTTCATGCACACAGAAACTACATAAATTATTATGAAGAATGTAGTTTAAGTAAAAAATTATATTTAAAAACAGGTGCTAAACTCACTTGGATCATAGGATTCCATAAATCCAAATGGACCATAATCCATTGTTATGGATAATAAACTGAAGTTATCTGTATTGCACACACCTACAATTAAACAAGAAGAAACAAAAGTTAAAATTCCACCCGAACCTTGTATTCTCTAGAAATTTTGCTGTACAATAGATCCACTGAATCTAGAGAACTTTGGAGCAGCTACCTTTCAGGAACCAGACTGTGGAAAAAAGAACCCCACGCTGTTTCTCTTACTCGTGACCTGGCATGCATTCCAAGTATCAAAATGAGAACTTGTTTGCTACGTTATCGTGCATCTGGTTTCTACACCTAGGTGGCACTGTTTCCTTTTCCTTTCAGCGTTACACGGTATTGAAACAGCATCTTGTCATTAGCTGCTTCCTCGAGAGCTGACTGAATGCTGTATGAGAAAGACAATAGTATTTTATTTTGCATAATACAAATCTGAAACAGAGGTGGCCAGTAGTGCATCAGGGGTTTATGTAGATGCATCAAATTCAAAGCAATTAAACTTCTATATGACATCAATACGTGGTCTTTGTACATCAGGCTATTACAACAATTCTGAGAATTCTTGCTCCCATATCCTTGCTCCTGTCAGATACAGTCATGATTTGAAAGATCAGAAAGTGCTCCTAACTCTGTTAGGAAAAAAACTTCTATATGAATGTATAACAGATACTGCTGTAGATGAAGACATCAGAAGAAACAAAGAATAAAGCAAAAAATAAAAGCTATATTTAAGTGTATGACTATAGTCACTCATCTAAAGCCAATGCCATCTAGCACAACTTACCATGTGCAAACCCCACAGACATCCACAACGCAATAAGATTTGCAGTCTCTGATACGACTGTAGAGAAAAATTCCTAAAATCAAATACATCTTTTACTTCAAGTCCTCTGAACCAGAAATATGAAACACAATAAATAACATAAACATTTGATTCACTTTAGAAATACGTCATACATTCTATTTTCAAATGTATATCTCTGTCTCTCAGGATTTTTCATTCACTTTCTAAATTATGTGACTACATGATAACCTTACCCAGCAGAGACTATATTTGAATAAGTACATACAGGTGCCCTAAAAGAAATTAAAAAGTAAAAAAACCCCACATGGACACTTTATAAACTAGTGTATATACTAGTACTACATATACTACATTTATACTAGAAAAAGCATAACAACACTTCCTGACCACTTAAAATCTGAGCAGTAAGACAACAAAAAATAACAGAAGTTGCCCAAAAAACATTTCTATAACAAAAACTGGTGAAGAATTTTCATATTTGACTTTGAGGAAAAAAACTTCAAGAAGCAGTTTTTTTACTGAAGAAAATTAACAAACTTTCATGAACAGAACCTGGTCACTTACTTCCAATTTTAAAACTTGAAACTTTGAAAAGCTTTCTATAATTTTTGTACTCATGCCTGTGGAAAATAAAAATAACTTTTAAAAAAGGCTTACCAGATATCTATTTGAATCATTCATGGCTATTGATGGAAAATGTTCCTGGATGATAAAGTCTAGCAACTTTCTGTAATATGAGAGGTAGAATGCTTTAAACAAAACTGGTATTTTTAGAACTGATCATTCAAAATTCTTGTTTTCAAACAGCTAAATACTGATCTAGAGCTTGTTGTAAACAGTTACTAGAAAACTCTATTTATTTCAACAAGTCTTAGATTAATTGCTTAGACATAAAGCCTAAGGTTCCAGTTACAAATGTGACTGAAGACTGCTGCGTAGAATTAAATTTATTCCCACGTGTTAAACTTCCAGAGTGCACCAGGATCTGGTTTCACATGCAGTAATATCAGTTTTGGGGAGGGAGGGGGGAAGTTTGTGTATTGGAAAAAAACATGTATGACTACAAGGAATAGTTCTATATTAGAACTGTCATAAAGAAAATTTTACTCTTATGGGCTACTTGCCACAGTAACTGGCCATTCCCAAAACAATGCTGTATAGTCCTACAAGATAGGCTCAGGAAATTGGGATACATGCATGAAAAACTGCAATGTCTGTCAGATGGGTATCTTTGCAGATTTCAAGTTTGAATTAGGGCAGCTGGCATTTAGTACATTTAGGAGCTCCCTTTAGGACCCTCTTGTGGTCAGAGCCAGCCAGGGCCGCTGGCACAGGAAGCTGTAAGCACTATCTACAGGTAGGGTGGATGGCAGCCTGGGCAAGGGCTGGGCCTGGGCAAGGGCTGGGCCTGGGCAAGGGCAAGGGCTGGGCCTGGGCAAGGGTTGTGCACCTGTGCACACAACTATCTAGATTTTATCTTCTAATCAGCTTGTTGGAGCAAATCACTGAACTCTCCTCAAACTGTGATTAGAGTACCTCGCAACCAGACCTTTAGAGGGGTGTCCAGCCTATTGTCTCTGAGTTTTAGCTGGTTGCTCCAGGTCATCCTCTTTCAGGAGGACCTTCTCTGAGGAGGAAGCACAGACAGTCACACTAGCCTTAGCTTGCTCTTGGCCACTCTTTCTGAGCCCCCCTCCAAAGCAGGCAGGAAAGAGTCATCTATTCTGCAATGAGTACATATTATCTTATGGTGCTCTTTAAATCCAATGAGACACAAATACTTCAACCAAAAAAAAAAACCAAAACAAAACTTAAACTCAGTTCCTTAATTCAGTCTGTCAGTTTTACAACAAAAATCTCCTTGAAATTTCGAAAAAAAAGGAAAGAAAGACAGCAGAGAGTCATGCAGGAAGTTAAATTGCATTATCAGTTGCTACAACATCCAACTGCTGCTATGAGCTCTTGCTTGTTTTAAGCACCCCCAAACAATTTCTATTGCAAGCGATTATGAACCACCACATTGCTCCTGAGGAGAAATGACCAACTTTTAAATATTTACAGTAGAACTAAAAATTTGTCATGCTCACTGCTTGAAGTGAAATAACACACACAAGGTAATATTGCTAAGAGGCTTAAAACCGTGCAGTAACTTCTTACCTAGTCTGCTTCTCTGGTTCTTCATGTTTCTGGAGAGCATATGTTATACAACATACTTAGGCTAGTGATTTATTTCATATTAGTGTTAATTTAGCTTCACAGACCACTATAAGAAACGTTGGAAGTTACATTCTAAATATACAAATCTTTCCAAACCAAAGAACTCCTCCCTAGCACTTGGTTACCAGAACTATTTTAGCTATAAAATCTTTCTTATTTTGTAAGCCTTCAAAAACATCTAGAGAATTTTACCCTTATGAGGTAAGATCTTTCGTATGCTTGTAGAAAAACAGGTTATCTTTCTAAATTATGCGGTCCTCCTTTTTAAACAATTTATGTCTAAATTCCAACTGTATTTATGTATTATAATATATATGATTGTTATGAAAATTAATATAGTCACTATGAAGATTGAATTCAAACCTTTGCAAGTCCAGTTCCCCAGAATAAGCCAAGATTTCTAAGGATCCTATACGAGACCATGATTTGGCAAGACGTAGCACTATTGCACCTTAAATACAGACACATATGTTTACATTTAAACAGAGAATCAGCAAAATAAAATAGTCCCACAGTAAAAGCCATGATGTGTTGTTTCAATAGATGCGGAATCTATATACACGTAGTTAAAATGGTTATTTTTATGAGCATGAACAATGCATAACAGGTTAATATGTATAAGAAGGATATGAAACTGTTGGAGTAGGTCCAGAGGAGGGTTACGAAGATGATCAAATGGCTGGAGCCCCTCTGCTACGAGGCCAGGCTGCGAGTTGGGCTTGTTCAGCCAGGAGAAGAGAAGGCTCCAGGGGGACCTCATAATGGCCTTCCTGTACCTGAAGGGGGCTCCAAGAAAACTGGGAGGGACTTTTTACAAAGGCTTGTAGTGATAGGACGAGAGGGAATGGCTTTAAATTGGAGGGGCGAGATTTAGATTAGACATAAGGAATAAATTCTTCACAGTAAGGGTGGTGAGGTACAGTCAGAGGTTGCTCAGGGAGGTTGTGGATGCCCCCTCCCTGGAGGTGTTCAAGGCCAGGTTGGCCACAGTCTTGAGCAGACTGGTCTGGTGGGAGGTGTCCCTGCCCATGGCAGGGAGGTTGGAACTGGATGATCTTTAAGGTTCCTTCCAATCCAAACCACTCTATGTTTCTATGATTCTATGACTATAATCATTTGAATGCTAGAGCATAATTTGCTATACCAGCAAAGACAGACAAAATTCCAGTACTGCATTAATATCAGAATTACTCTAAAGATGCCAGCAACAAAGAAAGAACAAACATAAATAAATTTTCCGCCATGCTGTGCCATGTCGCTCTTCTTCAGAGTAGGCACAGATGATGAATCAAGGCCTCAGCCCCAGTAGCATTCCCATCATCCAAGCATTGCTATCAGAACAGTGGAAATTTCCGTAGTTTTCAATATAATTTCAGTATAAATTTTGTAATGGTATGTGAAAATAAAAATTATAGCCCTACCACACGTATGCCACAAGAATAGCAGACCTGTTCATAGAGATGTTTTTCTGTAATTAAGATATGTTTCATACTGATTTTTCTCAGGAAAGGTTTTACATCTTAATAAATGAAATAAAGCTTATTTAGTACTTTGTATTACACATATATGACATATTACAATTCATGTTTGCTATGCAGAATTAAGTTACAGAGTTGCAACATATTATTTTGATGTGTCCATTACCTCTTTCTTTCTTAATATTTCCATTGTAAAACTGGTCTCTCCACACATCATCATCACTTACAACTAAGCTGTAACAAACAAGAAATGAGCATTAAAAAGTTATCTCAGGAAAAATAATTTACAATGAAGATCAAGTCATATTTTATATAACTTTATTTCTTTCATAGAAATAAAGAACTTTTTGCTGGCATAGCTTTGTATTTACAAATTACACAGGCAAACAGTAAACCAAGGCTTACCAAGCTTCATTTTCAAGATGTATTTATTTTGTATTTATACAGTGTTGTCAAATTTCCATTACTTACATTGTTCTTGGGGAGGAGGTTGCATGCAAAAAAATACTGCATTCATTTGGAACCTCAGTGACTGATAAGTGTGATGACAACATTTAAAAAGTCAAAATTTCCCTAAGGACAACAGCAAAATTAGAGGGACCGAGAAATTAGAAACAAATTTTTGCCTTAGATGGATATTGCCCTTTACGTGAGCCAAAACTATTGTCTCAGGAACTTTGAGGTCAGCTCTGACACCCTTAGCAATCAGGAAGTCTTCAAATAGTACCAACACACAAAAAAAGGGCATAATTGTGATGACACATTATAGTTATCCCTTTCTTCTTCACTGCTACTTGTACTTTGATTTTTAAAAACAATCTCTTCCTTTCATTTGCCTTAAAATTAATTTGCCTTAAAATTCTGTACAGCCTACAAATTTTCATGTTTATCCAAATACTGAGATTTGTTAGTGCTTGGAACAACTTTGCTTGCTCTACAATATTTCACAACTTACACTCATTTTACAAAATAAAGTATGTAATTTCACTGTATTTTCTGTTCTATCAGGGAAAATAAAATGGAATAAATCCTCACAAACTATGCAAAGACATCATATGCCCCTAAGGTTAATGCATGAGTAAGTAAGTTAAGTGTCTTCTGAAAGAGGTGCTGTCCCCTCAATAGGCACAGAAGACTTCTTTTTCAAGCCTAGCAGCAGGAAAATTTAGCTCATTTTATATTATTCCTCTTTTATCTTTGCTGGCCGATAGTTGCAGAACAGTCTTCTATTCAAAATAGTTGGCTTGCATGCTATTTGAAATTTAACGCAGCTACTTATAGTTGTTATCTATTAGGGAGTCAAAGACTGCACAGAAGACAGAACCAAACTTTCCTTGGAGGCACACAGAAAACAAACAGAGGCAAATCTAATATTCCACTGATAAATATGACAACACTTACAGAGTTACAGCTCCCAAAGTGTTAAATTTTCAGAGTGCACTAGATTCTCAATTTGCGTACTTTACCATAAAAATTTTACAAATAATTTAGTTGGACCAAAAATGTGGGGCATACATATAAGCATAAATACACAAGAACTCCACTAGTATTAATTATTTGTCTGCATTCTTACACAGTGTAGTTGCTTTCGGCAGTAAGTGTACCTTTGAAACTAATTTATGATTATATTTTGAATTTTTGTAGGTATCTAGTAGCTATCCAAACTGAGTATTCTCTGTTAACTGCAAAGAACAGGCAATGAATTGTTCCAGAAGGAGGGAAAAAGTATCTAGAAAACAATCTGCTCCCATTACTGGAGCTGTACCAATACAATCAATGTTAGGGGTTTTTTTTTTTCAAAAAAAGACATATGATTGGTATGTCTGTAGGAGTAAGCACAAAAGGTGTTGATATAAATGTGATGGAAAAAGAAAAACTTTAATATTCAAAAACAAAGGAATGAACTCCAGACACTAACAAAATAGTATGTGCATCAGAGCACAAGCAGAGAGGAGTCAGAATAATAATGCTACAAAATTGTACTGTTTTGAACAGACCTCTGCTAGAAGGGTTGTTTCTTTTTGACTCTTTAACTCATAGCAGGCTCTCTGCAAAATTCTTGCAGAATACCAGAACTTCTCTTATCACTAACAAAAAATCCACGGGGGCATCACTATTTGGTTAATTACCAATACAAGCTAATGGATGAGCAACACTTAAGAGCTGGCCACATAAGATACCTACATTCCCACTGTAAAAACAGTTTTCAAATGGTCCTTGTAGCTGGTAATTACCACTACTTGAGAGAATGCAGCAGGAGATCAGACGCACTCAACCACAGGAAATGGAGCACTGAAATTGCTCTTACACCAGAGAAGCTGGAACAGCACTCACAGAAGGGTGGATGGATTATATCCCTCCCTACCCCTGGCTCTAGCTTAATGGCTGGACTTCACACACCCGAGTGCTCTGCTTGCTGTTTTGCATGAACATCAAGCCCTGTGCAAGTAAGGGCCACTCTGAAACTATGCATGTTGGCTCACTCTTTTGCCCTAATGCATAACACTGCTAACTGGTAGTCCCAGTATGCAACTAAAATGGTACAATATGAAGAAGTTTTCTTTATCTGGCAGTACAGTCATAAACTGTAGCACCCCATTGGGAACACAGTACTTAAAATTAATAGAGCAAAACAACCCGCTGGGTGTTCTGGAATAAGCTGTAAGGCTCTTCCCCACACTTCTGCCAAGACTTGACGTGACCTCCATAAGCACATCCCATCAGCCTCAGTGCAACAGCTTCCCGTTGGGAAGAATATGGATATCAGCTGGGTTTTTTTCCAAATGAAGTCTTGCAAACAGTTTGGAGACCTTGTATAGCAGTTAAGAGAGCCGGGCATTTAACTAACCTGCCAGCAGAGAACTAAAGCATACTGCGTACTCAATAGAATTTGTCCACAGTTAAGGAGCCATTTCTTATTGGTTTTGCACTGCACAATTTGTTGAGACGACAGCAAAGAAAGGTTACAACCTTGCCAGATGCTCTCCTGCTGATACTCAGACAGATTTAAAGTTCTGCATTAACAGCCAACAGCAAAGGGTCTCAAGGTGCAGTCAGTGAATAAACCATCAACAGAGCAAATGTGTTAGAATTAATGCCAGAGAGATTTGCAGACACTTCGCAAATACAGACACCTAGCCATGTGGCAGCTGAGTACAGGCCTTTTCTGCAAAACATTTAATTTCTTTAAAGCCTGAAATGCCTGAGTACAGGCATGAGACCACTTGGAACACAAAATGAACTTGACATTTCAAACATGATCATCTGAAAAATTCAGCTTACTTAATTCTGATAAAATCATCCAAATGAGTGAATGTATTGGTTTGCTTTTGTTCAAAAAGGATTAGTTTTAATTTTTTTTTTTTACAAAATCTCCTTCTCTGCTCAAGAGGTGTTTATACATACGAGGAATTGAGAGTAATTACCTGCATTCTGTTATACCTCCAGTATTAATGTCTAGTCATCTGACTGACGATTTTTCCTACTTGCAACTAGCTGACTAAGACAATACAGAAATAGCCACTTCCAACATTTTCCTACTTGGCCTGAATCTAGAAAAATTCATCTAAATGTTTAACTTTAATGTAATAAAAGACTCATTAACCATTTAAAATGTATTAACAGACTCACTGAGTATCCACATGCACTAAAGGTATCATTTATTATTTACAGAGCAGGAATCTAGTCCTGCTGGTTTTTTAAGTCTTTTGTGAGCAACAAGGGAGAGAACCATTTTTTTCAAAGAGAAGAAACTCTTGACTGCAGTATCATAAAAGTTGGAGATGGGAGTTAGTGTCAGATATAATTCCTCAATATTGCTTCCACTTTTTCCTTTCTTTACAAAATGAACCAGATTTCAAACCAAGCTAATTCAGTCAAGAGAGCCCTACAAGTGAACAACAGCTGCTCACCACAAGACACAGACAGTACACGACATCATATCTAAATAAAGTAGTATTTTAAAGCATACCAAAGACAAAACTGATTAATTTCTGAAGCTCATTGTTATTGGAAAGTTTTAAACCCAAATCTATGAAACTGGAGGGATATATTTTGTTCTGATTGCAACATCTATCCTCTTGAAAATTAATTGTCCTGTTTTATTGATGCTCTGTGAAACCCAGTCACAAAATTACCTGTAAATTAGGATGCTGTGAAAAAGAAAAGAAAAATACCTAGCAGCTCTGCTTGTAGGAATTCCAAGATGGTGCATAGCCTCACTGCACAAAAATTCTCGAACAGAAGAGCGAAGCACAGCTCTTCCATCGCCATTCCTGTGGAAAATAGAGAAATAAGGAATAAATCATAAAATCAAAGTAAATTTTAAAATGAAAACATCCAGGTTTAGTGTACATAGATCAAGTGCAACTGACCTGGAGTATGGGGTCTTTCCTGACCCCTTTAACTGTAGCTCCCACCTCTCACCATGCCTGCAAAAATACCATTAGTATTTCTATCAGTACACCTTGGGCTATGCAAGAATCGGCTAAATACAATATAGAGTTGAATCAGTCACTTAAAAAAATGCCACACCTGTTTGTGTATATTCCGATCAAGTGGGCTCTTCCATCACCCAGCTGACCTGCCCAGCTACCAAACTGACAAAAACGAAAATAAAGTTATTTTCTTCTATCATTTAGCGCAGGTATATTTTAAACAGTACAAATTGTATGTAGGTTCTCTGTCATTTACACAAAACAATTACACATTTACTCAAATAGTCATTAAGACATTGATCCCTAAAGCTGCATTTCCGCACTCACACCAAGATGAATCAGAAAACCACAGAAAAACAAAATTATGCTGGTAATCCTCATTATTTTTCCTTACCTTCCAGCTATGATGTACAGCTACAGCCAGTCTCTTTTGTATAATGAGCCTTTAAACTGACTCATCTTGTAAGTTATTTTTTTAATTGCGAATTACAAATCAAGTTCTACCATTCTTTTCCATGAATATTTTTACTCATTTCAATAAAACTTAACTCTTCAATAATCATGGTATTGCTGAACTCAGTGAGGCTCTGTCCTCCTTCGATCCTCTGAGATGATATTACTTACCATGAAGCAGAGTTTGCCAGGCTGCTGGAGGGCTAAACAGACTCTCCAGCTAAGTCAAAAAGATAATTTCCTTCTGGCATAAACAGAAGCAGAGAAAGCAGACATGGTACTGCAAAAGAATATTATAGTTCTCTTCCACTGGCAGCCCCTTATGAACAACAAATCTGCAATTGAAGTGTTTCTAAGTATTCATATATTTATGGGTATTATCATGGTATGATTCACGTGAAAAGACCTCTGTAATTCCACCTGGAAGAATGAGCATTATAGTTACCTGATGACCCCCATATCTATGGGCCAGCGGAATAGTTCCAAATATCACTTTCCCACCACTTACGAACTGAAGAAAATCAGATGTTTCTTTGACAGATATATCAAGATCTAAAATATTTTCAAGAACTTCCTGGAGAAAAAAAATAATACAGATGATACTTGAATACGATCAAACTTTCAGTGGTAATGAATGTATTTTTTTCACCATTTTGTTCTTAAAAGACATCTCACAATATGTTTTACATGTTTTATTTGCTTAAAGAATATACTGATAGGATGCTTTCACAATAAATAGCATATGATTATTAAAACAGACTTTAGTGCATGTATTAACAAGTGCTACTAATCAGACAGGAACAAAAAAAAAAATAGCCAACCTTTGAAACAGCTACAAGACGAACTTTAGATTTAAAAGGTGTAGGATAGACAATTGAAAAAATACAGTTTCTCACGTTACGGATATAATTTTCCTGGACCCCATCAACCGGAAAAGTATCTATAAAAAGAAACACACAAGGAATGTTATTTTAAAAAACAGTTCACCATTCTTAATACTTTTCCTCTTAAATCAAATCAAAATACTTTAGACATAATTAAAACCCCACTCTCTATCACTATGCATATTAAAGCTGCATGAAAAGCAACCCCAAATAAATTCAGGAGTTTATTCTGTTTGGGATTTTTGAAAAGGATTGAATTCTGGAACTAAAGCAACCTGTAGAGCATGCCAATTTTAAGATGTAAAACATATTTAAGCATAGTTTCAATTAACTGTAATTAGAACAGTCTTAAGGGAGTTTTATATTGCACTCAGTTATATACAATCCTAAAAGATATTTGCATGAGACAGAAAAGTTCAGCTGCCCTCAGAGCTGAACAACGCAGTGCAATGGATGAAGTCACTGTGCCCCAGTAACTGTGGCATACAGTCCATATGCGGTGGTGATCACCAAGTAACCTAAGAAACCAGCTTGGAGTCTTCTCTGGATAATGTAAACAGAGAATGAAAGGGCCAGAAGATGCATTTCTTGCCGTAGTGTAACATATGTACTCAAAAGATGTGCTTCGTCCTTCCTTCAGAGCTAGTCCATACCCTGATCCATAGCAACAGAGAACAAATATTATTTTAAAACACTGGACTAATACTGTCTTTATCCCTCTTTATGCATTTTTGCTAGCAAAAATCTTACAATTCCATGTTAATTATAAAACTCAGTACCTCATTGTCACTGCTTTGTAAAAACTGTAAGTTGGTTAGCATATCTGGAGATTTGCTGTTAGCCCTGTTCCTCAATACCTCTAATGACAAATCCTGTTATAGCCAGCTGCCACAAAATTTATGACCAATTATTATTTCTTAATGCTCACAAGCAATTGTATTGCTCAAAGAAATTATTCCTGTAACGTTATCATACAAATTATCTGTATTATTACAGGCAGTTCTGTATGCCTCAGAGCTATGCAAATTTGTGTACTTCAAATGAGGTGTTAGGTTAACAACGTTGCATTAACACATAATTGGGACTTGCACGTCTCCCCATTAGCATAAATTGCTAGTACAAAAAAAAAGGAGAAAAAACCCTTATGGATAAACTAGTTTTAATTTTAAAAGTGCTATTTGACTGTGTATATAAGGTACATATATGTGTATATATATATGAGGTCTAAACTTCATTTTTGCTTTGGTAGCAGCTACAACCCATCAAGCAAAAGCACCAAGGCAGACTGCACTGAGCAGAAGCATTGGGGTTAAGCACGGCGCGCACGAAGGCAGAGCGGGACGAGCAGAAGCGGCAGGGCAGAGTAAGGTCTGCCCAAATCCCAGCGCACAGCAGGATGTACAGAAGCACCAAGGCAGAGTGGAGTGTACAAAAGTACCAGGAGAGAGTGAGGCTGTCCAGAAGCAACAGCGCAGCGCGGGGATGTGCAACAGCAGCAGGGCAGAGGTACCAGGGCAGGGCAGGTTTTGCAGTACCAGGAGGGCAGAGGGGTGGGCAGCACCAGCAGAGCAGGGCAGGATGTGCACAAACAGCAGGGCAGCGCAGGGATGTGCAGAGGCACCAGCGCAGAGCGGGGTGTGCAGGAGCACTGGGGCAGGGCAGGCAGTACCAAGAAGGCTCTCCGAGGAGAGGGGCCACGCGCAGAGCTCAGCTGCTCCGCGCAGCGGCTGACAGAGCCCCGGCGCGGGGCGGGAGGCGTTGGCGGCGGGCAGCGCCGGGCAGAGCCCGCGGCAGCCGCACAGCAGCGCTGGCCCGGCCGCCGCCGCCACAGCCCACGCCAGCCAGGCGGGCAGCCAGGGCGGGCACCGCATGGCCTCGCCTTCACCGCGACACGCACGGAACCGGCTTCACGTCTCTCTCCCCTCAAAGTGGGGGGATGTCTCCCTTCTCTCGTATCCCTTCACAAAGATCGCCCGAGAGGGCTCCTGCCTCCCCCGAGCGCGGCTGGGGCGGGAACCCCCCTCCCTGCGCTCTGCTCCGGCGGAGGCGCGCGGAGGCGGGATCCCCCCTCCCGCATGGACTCCCGACTCCCCCGCGGGAGGTACCGGCGCGGGGCTTCCGCCTCCGGGTCGCGGCGGTGCAGGAAGGCGGCGGGGCTGGGGGACACCATGGCCTTGCGCTGGTGCTGCCGCTTCACCGTCTCCTGCCGCCGGGCGCCGCCGCTCGGCACCCTGCGGCGCCTCCGCCCGCCGGGGCCCGGCCCCCGCGCCCCCCGCCCGCCGCCGGCCCCCAGCGCCGCGGTGAGTGCGGAGCGGCCGCGGGCGCCTGGAGGTCACCGGGAATGAATGGGGCAGCGGGGCGGCGGGGGCCGGCGGGGCGGCGGGGGCGGGCAGCCAGCGGTGTTTCGCATCCCGGCCGGGCGGTCAGAGCCGCCCCCGGGGCCGGGCGGTCGCAGCTGCCCCAGCCCACAGCGGCCGAGCGGAGCGCGGCGCCAGGTTGAAGCCCGGGTGAAAGGTTTCCAGGGCAGGCTCGGTTACTGCTGCGGGGAGCGTTACCCTAAAAGCCGGTCAGATGGAACTCAGAGACCAGAGCTTAAGGTTTCTGAAAGAAGCATCACTTGCTGGCTCGGTAACTGCTACGGGGAGAAACCCCTCGGAGAGTTCTCTGGGTGGGAACGGGGAAGTGATTCGCCTTAGGGCGAGGTTTTCCACGCTTTTGTGTGTTCTGCGTTGAGATCGGGGGAGTTCCCTCACTGCTTCGATTGCCCCTTCCTCAGAAGGCCAAGCTGCAGTTCTGACCTGCAGTGAGGTGTCCACAGTGGCGTGTCCAGCGTTGCGCGTGGCCCAGTGTGACAGAGTTATGCAGCAGTGTGAAGGGCAGAGTCTGGGCCCTCCCAAAGAAAGAATAGGGAGATCGGCTGTTTTTTTAACAACAGAAAGCAGTGAGATGTCAGAGGGAGCAAACCTGTGAAGATCTTGGGCATAGGGCATTGAGGTCAGACTGCAGTGAGCTGCACATCTATAACTTAGGGTTTCTTTCTTTCCCTTGTGTCCTTGCCTGACCTTTTTTTTGTCCTGTGCGTCCAAGGAGAGAGGATTTCAAGCTGTGTCTAAGGAGACATTGAGGCATGAGAAGCTAGCTGGGGGGGAACTCTTCTCCAGCTCTGGGTCTCCTTGAGCATTCCTGCACAGGTTTTGGTGAGGCGGTTTGGTGAACAAATGGATTGCAGTGATAAGGGGCTTGGTCGGCCTGGCTGAGCCCCTGAGGCACCTTAGGCTACAGGGTGGGGCTGGGCGGTTCCTGGCAGCGCTGCCAGGAGCAGAGCAAAAGGTGCTTTTCCTCCCTCAGCCTGGAATTGTGTACTTAGGACTGTGCTTTCCTCCTGTGCTCTGTCTGCAGGGAGAGGGCATTGGCGATATTGCTAGGTTTGGAGTTTGGGTTCTTGACATCTAGCAGGGAAGATGTAAGGAGCAAGATGAATTAAACTTGCTTCAGGGGATAGCAAGGACACGTTCTTCTGTTAGTGTAGTCATTCATGAGAACAGCTCTCTGTGCCTGAACTGATGAAGTCCAGATTTATCTGGCAAGCAGGGAGTGTTTGAAAATTGCACCTTTCACAAGTATGAAAATAAGGTGTCATTAGAGCAGTTCTGGGAAGTGAACTGATAGGCTTTCTGGGCTGATCCTGCAAGAGGAGGGAGCCCAGCACTCCTGATCGGAAGAGTCTCTTTAAGTCAGAAGCCGCTGTACATATTGGCAGTTATGTCTCATTGATATGAAGGGAGATTTTGAGACTCCCTTTGCTGCTGGGTTTTTAAAATGGGGAAATAGAGCAGTACCAATGAACAGACACTTGGTTTTTTTTTATAGTGAAGTGTTTTCTGTCAGTTTGAAGTGGTATTAAATTAACCCTGATTTTTCTTTGTGCAGATGTATTACTTCACCCAAAGAAGTTCAGCTTTGTCATTTCCAGAAATATGTAATATATTTTGGCGGTAAGTTGAAGATTTGTATTATTGTGTAATGGGTAAAGACATAGTTATTGGGTGAAGTGGGTAGCTACACCTGTGAGCTGTAAACTTCGAAAGTAAGATTATTTGCTCTAGTACATAGTTGGATAATTCTGTGTAGACTGCTGCTGTGATTCTGGGTCTGGATCTAAGTCCTCCATCCTAGAGAGCAATGGGCAAAGCAAGAATGCCCCAAGAAAACCCACATTTCACTTTGAAAAAGGAATTTATAATTTCTAATGTAGTTGCATGTGCAAAGGAGAATTTTCAAATCCAAATCAGGACTATTTTTTCAAGGAACAAACAGGAGAGGGAAGAAAGCAACAGAATAATTGTGTTACTGGAAGATGAAGACTTAATCTCCAAATGTACCCTATAATGTCAATGGTATATTCAAAAGGAATCCATTGAGAGCAGTGTAGTTTCACGTGTTTCAGAGGACTGCTGTAGTATATGAAGGGCACAGAGGAGTTACTGTTTGCCAGAAGCTGCACTTTACCAGCTCTTAAAAATCTAGGATCATCAATACTGTGCTGCCATTGCACCTTACTAGCTAGCTGAAAAGAGTCTTTTGATGCATTCTGCTTATATTTTAGCTATGGGGTTAAATTTTATGTGAGGGGAGAGGAGGAAATGCTTTGAAATGTTTCTGTTTGGGGAGTCAGGGAAATCTTGCTTTAAACAACATTGTTCTCTTGAAAAACATTGTTACCAGGTTTCATCATACAAGTACATCCTGCTTGTGCAGCTGCAGTAAGACAGTTAGTAATGAAAAATACCAAGACCCTTTTCAACTTGGTAGGAAAGACTTGAAGAATCTCTATGAAGATATTAAAAAGGTAAAGGACTGTTCTTGTATGTTGTGATGATTCTGATTTCAATAGCAACCATCTCTTCGGAGGATAGTTATTGAAAGAACGTTCTTTATGTTTACAAACAGCTGTCTGAAACTCGAACTGAAGGCAAAGAGAGCATTTCTACATATCTTGTAGAACCCAAATGCAATTTTTTTTTCTCCTGTTTTAATACACGCGTACTATTTTGCTTACACTAAACAGATTATTTTTGTGACTTTTATGCTGATACGTTCTTTTCATTTCTGTAGGAATTACTTGTATCTACAGCAGAACTTAAGGAAATGTGTGAATATTACTTTGATGGGAAAGGAAAGGCCTTTCGACCAATGATTGTAGTGCTAATGGCAAGGGCTTGCAACATTCACCATAATAATTCCAGGTGAGTCAATCGCTTTTAGATATATAGAAATTTGTCATTCTCGTATTCCCCAAAAATATGTCTAGTAACGTAACGAAAATAAAAAGCTCCTTAGTAAAACCTGGATTTAAGTTCCATGGTGAAGCTGTATTCTTGTAGTTAGCATGCAGAATGAAGTACTGGATTCCATGTGTAAAATTGTGGGCTATACTGCAATTGTAATGGGTGATGGATAAATAATAACAAATTTTGATATTTGTGAGGCTTTTAGTCAATTGTCTTGTCTTACATAAATGCTTTATTAGAACCTTTAATACTGCATGAAGCTATATAAACTTCATTAAAAGTATTTTTCTTTTTAACTACTCCTGTAGCTATTAAACTTTTGTCATAGGTAAGAACTTTGCTGCAAGAGGATACTTTTATAGGGTTTTTTGTAATTATGCAGGAAAGCAGTTAAGCAGATGGTATGATTATATTCAAAGCTGTGAGACATTCCAAACAGTCAGAGATTTCCCCCCACCTCACCAGTAAGTTTCTACACTTTAGGGTAAGATTCTAAGCTTGGAGCTGGTGTAATCTTCAAGTTGCTTGTCTTTCAAAAGCAGTTTTAACTGAGCAGAACATTATACTTTCATTGTACTCTCTGTCATTCCTTGCTCTGGCTGGTCGCAGATGCTTCTCTCCACATGTTCCTATTAGTTGTTACACTTGCATTTGAAGGAAGGATGTTGGCTGAAGTGTTCTTTGCCTTCCAGTTAGGCTTCCAGTCTTCCCTTGTATAGAATTTCAAATATGAAGTCTTTGGTCCCTTTCCAGAAGTGTTTCTAGACTAATTTATTAGTCTTAAAGGAATTTCTCTCTGCTCTTGCATAATTTTTTCCTTAGCAGTAGGTTAAAGCCTTGTTGGACTTGATTTCTACCTCAGAGCATGCCATATGTTTTGCTGCTTGATGTGGCACATCTCCCAGTATGCCCCCTCCTATGTGAATGTAATTTTGAAGGACGAAGCAAAACCTAGTTGGCAGTGTCCTGTCCTGTGTATGCCAATTCCTTTTCTTCTAGGAAAACTTTGTCCAGGATTCATGAACTTCACTCCAGCCATATTCTGTTCTCCATTCAGTACGGCTCCTTGGTATTGTCTTAGAGGTAGCAAAAGGAACAGTGTCCTTTGTGAAGATCCTCAAGGATGTCCTTTGACACAGCACTGATTGGCTTAATAACTTGATGAGTCATCTTGACATGAAAAACAGGAATGTGATGATGGCAATTTTTGATGACAAAATCATTCTTGGTCACTGGCCATCCAGTGACATGGTGGAGTGAAGTGATGTACAATAAAACAAAAATTTCTGCTCAAACATGAAGATTTGTGAGTGTCCTGTTAGGGCATAAACCTGTTGTTATTTGCAGCCACTTTGTCTGTCAAAAAACATAAAGTAATCCTAGGACGCATCAACCACCTTGTACCCGTTCAGCTGTTGGATGAGGGAGTGCTGATACTTCTGTATAGTTCACACTTGGTGAACTCATCAGCATGTCTGATCTTCATGTTCAAAAAAAAGATAAGTCTAGCTAGCTTCAGGGGTGAACTGGAAAATAATTGGGATGAATGAAGGACTTCTGGTCTGCATGTTTATCAAGAACAAGGATGAAAGAGCTATTTAAGGCAAAAGATGATATTGCCAAGAGGCTAGAAACTTAGGAGACTTTTAACAGCTGGGGTAGTCAGTGTTTGGAGCATCCTAGTCAGAACAATGGGAAAAAACAGCTTTATCTCATTCTACTGTGTAGCACGAGAAGCTTATGAACGAAATTATGTAGTGTGCATGCAATACTGAGAAGGCTGAAATTGATGTCACATGGTGTAGGGGGTGACCAGTGAATCAAAGGTAAGAAGTAGCTGTAGAAAGATCTGAATTTGCCTTTATTTGCTCAAAGCGTATTTGCTGTCTTTTGGCATATGTATGTCCTCGTGGACATATTCTTGTCCATGTGTTATGCTGTCTAGAAACCATCAGGACCAGTTTTGAGACCTACCCTATGCCAGTGAGAAAGTGTGATCTCAGAGTTCGAGTGCCACATATGCCCGAGGCAGGTCTTTGCTTCACAGTAGCCAAGCCTCAGCATAAGTGCTCTGGTTTATAGATGCTTGTGCCGTTCAGCAGCTTTTGTATATCTGTTACAGTTTTTTTCAGCACCTCCAAACTATGTTTGATGTTTAAAAGCCTCCTCGTTAATCTGAATGTTCACTATATAAGGACAGACTGAGTCACTAACTCTATGTTCTTTCTAGAATGCAATTATGAGTAGGGAGAACAAAAAAGTTTCAGCAAAGGAAGATAATGAAATCCAAGGGTATTTATGTTTCTCCTTTTTGCCTCGTGACTTTTCTCTAAGCCAGTGACTGTAATTAAAATTCACATGTGTTTACACAAGTGTTCAGTGTACTGCTTTTGGTTCATACTTGATGACCAATGGCTTTTGAGGGCGTGCTAGAAGAATATACTTTGATGCTAAGGAGGCCAGCTTACTTTGAAAGTTCATGAAGTTGTATCGGCATTTTCATTTTTGCTTTTAAGCTTCTTGAAGCAGGCAATGTTAGCACCTGCTTTGTATGTACATACACTTCTATTCACACTGGTTTCTTTATTGTTGCTTCTTGAAGCAGCATTGCTTCCAGGGACAAATTTTTCTTACAACTTTTTACTACTTATGAGGAAATAGTGTATGTAGAGAAGGAAACACTGCATATTTGTAACCTTTCTACTCTGCTATAGACTTGAGGGGAAGAAAATACTTGCTTTCCATTCTACTTCTCCCATCGGGTTTTTTTTAAATGTTTTTCCTCTTTCGACTTGTCATTTCCCTTAAAGCTTTTTATCATTCTTTTCCTTGGTTAATATTGATTCTTCTCCCAGACTTGTTTTTCCCAGACAAAGATACTGGCCATAGCATCAGTAGACTTGTGGGGTGACCCAATATCCTGTGCTGTTCATCCCTAGCACTTTTTTTTCCTGCTTTTAGGGTTTGTGTTTCTGATGTTGAGTTTCTGCTTCATCTTGCTGCCATTCTCAACTGTTACACAACATGCTGGACCCAGCATGCTTAGGTATTAGTCATTTTTTCTTTCTTTCCTTTTGTACAATACTGGTAAGGAAGATTTTTCCCTTCCTTGTTTGGCTGTTAGAATAACAGGACACAATGTCATAAGGTCCTAATGTTACAAGTCAATCCACAGAGAACTTCATGTCCTCACAGAGCCCCACCAGAATAGCTGAGGCTTCTCGAGTGAATGGAGTGGAACACTCAGAGGGCTTTGCTTACAGGTAAGGTGACATGGTCTTTTGTGTTTAGATTTGAGGAAGGCTAGGTATTTAGAATGCGCTCAGCAGGTTAACCAACATTCTAAAGTGAGGTCACTTTATTGTAGTCATAATAAGGAGAATGGCGGTTGTATAAAGAATCTGAACTATTATCAAAACGATAAGTGTCATTCAGATTGTTCTGTGCTGGTATGTTAGTTTTTTATCCCATGAAGATCCAAGTGTCAGAAGTCCAACCCTGAGTCCATAGGTCCCTTGAGCAATGGCTTTTTGCTTAAGGATTAGCAACTTACCTTTGTGCAAGAGTGAGAACTGTTGTAAAGAGTTTAAGCTGAAGTCATGCAAACGCTCAATTTCACACAGCCTCTGGCATTTCTTCACATACCTGTGTGCAGAATTTCACATCATTATGACTTAGCCTGACTGGACCTAATGTCTCTCTTCAGGTGTATTCTCCAGAGGTGTTTGCAAATAGGAGTTTTTATTTCTATTTCTGCAACCAAAATGAGAGAGACAAACAAATAAGGCTGAAGAAGTACAGAGGCATCTCAGTAGAGGAACTAGTGAGCACAGAAGATTTATCATGACCACCTCCACGAGGAAGAAAAGACAGGTTATAGTTGTAGGTGACTCCCTTCTGAGGGGAACAGAGAGTCCAATATGCCAGACAGACCCTTCTCATGGGAAAGTCTGCTGCCTCCCTGGGGCCTGGGTTAAGGACATCACTAGGAAACTTCTAGCCTAGTAGGGCCCTTGGACTGTTAGCTGTTACTGCTTTTCCATGACATGTAGTCCAAGGGTGATCGAAACAGACTTCAAGGCCTTGAGACAGTTCATAAGGGAGTCTGGAACAGAGGTTATTTTTAACTCTGTCCTTCCAGTTGAGGTCAGCAACATTAGAAGAAGCAGATGGACCCAGTCTGTTCATACCTGGCTCCTGGAGTTGTGTCAACACCACAACTTTGAGGGTTTTGATAATGGGGTGGCCTGCATGGCAGCAGGCTTGCTGGTGTCTGATGGGATTCACCTTTCTCACTTTGCTCATAGCTTGCAGGGCTCATTGACAGAGCGTTAAACTAGACTTGAAGGGAGAGGGGATAATATGCTTGCCCATGACAAGCTATGGGATGACACACCAAGATTAGAGGGATAGGGTTGTAGTGAAGGCCCTCAGCCTGAGATGTGCTGGCTACACTGCAGCAAGCTTGAAGTCTTACAGAGATGAGCCAGGGGTTCCTGAGGTGATAGGACCTAACAGGGAAACAGCAGTGAAACACCTCAAATTAGTTAAGAGGTGTGCCTCTAAGAAGGTAATGTGGCTGACAGCCCTGCTTAGGTGTCTCTACACCAGTGAAGCAGCATGGGCAACAAACAAGAGGAGTTGGAAGCCCCTGTGCTGCTAGAAAGCTGCAGCCTAGTTGCCGTTACTGAAACCTGATGGGATGAATCCCGTGACTGGAATGCAGCTGTCGAAGACAACAGGCTATTCAGAAGGGACTGGCAAGCAAGGAGGAGCAGAGGCATTGCCCTCTACATTAAAAAATGGAGAGTGTAAAGAGCTGTCTCTGAAGAGTAGCCATGAGCAGGTTAAAAGCTTATGGGTAAGAATTACAGACAGAGGCAACAAAGGGAAGCTTGTGGTTGGTGTCTGCTGCAGGCTGCCTGATCAAGGGGAGCCTGTTGACAAAGCCTTCTCACTCCACCTGCAGGAGACATCGTGCTCACAGGCTTTCATCCTGCTGGGGAGCTTCAACCTGGAAAAGTAGCACAGCGAGCTGTAGGTGATCCAGGAGACTTCTGGAATGCATTGAGGATAACTTCTGTTCCTTTCTTTCAGCCGCAGGAACTTAACAGCAAAAGCGTACTTTGAGGAGTGTGGTGAAAACACATTTTGCAAGTTCTTTTGCACATTTCCTGTCTTTAAACTGGCAATATTTAAGTACTTACTGGCAAACACACTGCAGAGCTCTTTGCTGCAAACTGTGATTTCTGTTTTGTGCTAAGTTCCACACACCCCCACCTGCTTTTTATTTTTGAAGAATATTTGGAGGAAGAGGTGTGGGGAGGGTTAACCTGTAAGATCAGTTTTGGTCTTGTTTGGTGTACATGAAGCAAGTTCTGTATCAGAAAAGACTTCAGGGTGCTGTAGGTGTATAAAAGCTTATCACAAGAACCAAGCAGGGAGTCCCACTGAAAAACAGAACATGATTAAAGACTTAAAAATTAATATAATACATGTATAAAAAGACAAACAGTTGTATAAACATTTTGTGTAAATCTATATCATCTTGGGGTACTTTTACTTTGGTAATGACCTAAAATGGCATCTTTCCACATATTTTTTTTTTTACTTATTTCCACATGTAGGGATCCAATTTTCTATTGACTTGAGTTACTGCTACTTTTTGCTTTTGTTTTACAGGTGAAACGATATGAAAAATGGCAGGAAATGAGAAGGATCCTGCTTCTTGTGTGTTTTCCCTAAAATAGGCATGCTCTCACTCAGAACTACTCTCAAAATGTTTGTAGGAAAGTATTGCAATTTCTTTTTGCCAGAGATGGGAAGAACTTTGCTTGACACCTTACAGAAACACTAGTTTAACAAAACCTGTCAGGTTAAATAATCACATCTGATACAACATTCTGGGAAGCAGACACACGATCCATGAGCATTCCTATGCCATTTTTAGTCATTGTCAGAGATGAAATGCACTATAATGCAGAACTTTTCAAAACCTGCTTTTGAAATGTCTTTCCTTGTGCTGTCTTCATACTACTGAAAGATTTTGGTGTGTCGGTGAGTGTTGCCATTTACTGCTACTTCCCAGCAGGAAGTCCAGTTTGCTGATATAATTAATGAAAAAGGGAGTCCCCAAAAGGAGAGCAGTGCATGAAAGAGCCTGGAGACCTTTACGGTTTTTTGAAGGTAAGTTCTCCTACTTAGTAGCAATAGCTTATTTTTGAAAGCTACTTACAGTGAACTAGCATTTGACTAAATTACTAGTCCACACTAAAACTTACCTTCAAACAAAGGTGAAGGTTTCCAGCCCTTATTTTCTGTTGTTTAAGAGCCACAATTTCACAGCCTGTGAGCCACACATCCTGCTATTGTTCAGGATGTAGAACTCCCACTGACAGCAGTGCGGAGTTCTGCATAGAGATAGGTGTGAGAACGCAGTGTTATGTCAGCAGACTGCAACATGTTCTTTCATTTCGTGATGAATCACCAGATTTTAATAGCCTAAGGCAGTGCAAGAAGATTTAAAATTCCCTTCAGCCAAGCTGAAACGATTATCTTCTATTTCTCACAGTTCTTTTCTGCAGAAAAAATACTGTGATTTGCTTTGTTATTTGTATACCAGAAGTAAGGTATCTATCTATCACAAGTAATTTTTAATTTTGTTGGGGTTTCTTTTGGTTATTGGTTTGGGTTTTTTCCTTTGCTGGGTTTGTTGTTTTGTTTTTTTTTCATGTCCATGTCGGCCTGTTACAGCTCAGCTACAAGGCGAGGTTGACTGAAATTGCCATTTCTGGGATCGCATCTGCAACGTATGAGGGAAACAGGTAGAGAAAAGAGAAAAACTTAGATACTAGAACAAGGCAGTGGCATTTGTATACTAGGGTAGATGGTCCTTTGTGTGAGCAAGGTTGACTCTTGTGTTAGTTTTGTCAACCTTGATCCCTGGTTGATTGTTTCTGTGCTCTCCCATTACCACCTTTTCACCTAGTTTGAAAAATAAAGTAGGTGTGAACTATTGAAAGTTGAATCATCAGTGTTAGATCTTCACAAAGGCTGAATTTCACTAAGTGCTAGGTCGCTGCTGTTTACAGTCCTAAGGTGATTCCAGTGTAATTCCAGTTAGTTGCTCAAGCTTTTGAAGAACCTCTGAGGTCTTAAGGTAATCAGATAAAATGAAGGATAAGATCCATGAGTTATATCTTTTCAATGTAGAATACAGGTTTCGGTGCCTGTTGATCTTTCCAGCTTGCCGGTTTGGAGAGTTTGTGACGCTGTGTTTTATAGGTGGAGCAACACAGGAGTAAGGAAAACTTAAAACACTTCTACAAAGCCATCTGGCATTTTTTTTTCTCTGCTGTTTTCCAGATTTCCATCTCCTTTGAACTGAGCATCCTTGATTCTTGTGCTATTTATTGCAGCCTGGATTTAGAGGCGTTAGAATCAATAACATGGGAGTTTTGCAATGCTGTTAATGCAGCGAGGCAGAAATGGGCCTGCAGAGGATGGAATTGTCCTGTTGCACTTATTGGACTAATGTGATCTTACTTTCTCATCTTCCTGATTCCAGGTTTGAAAGATGGGGCTCAGACCAAGGAAAAGCTGCGACAGCTGTTTTCAGAGAATTTTTTTTTTTTTATTTTAGTGGAGATTTCTTTTTTGTGTATCACAGCACATATAATTGATTTAATTATTTATCGGTTCTTGCTTTTTGTTTTAGGGAGGTGCAGGCAAGCCAGCGCTCCGTAGCCATAATTGCAGAGATGATCCACACAGCTAGCCTAGTTCACGATGATGTTATTGATGATGCAAATTCTCGCAGAGGAAAAATGACAGTCAATCAGATCTGGGGAGAGAGGAAGGTGAGTTTGGTATTATGTGCAAAACTGGCCTTTGAGTTTTGGCAGAGCAGAAATATCTAGGGCTCTTGTCATATTAATGTCCCTAGGCTTTGGGATGTGACTTGGGATGTGCCAGAAGAACTATGTAGGTGTGCAGAGATTGTGGGTAACAAAAATATGTATTCCTTTTCTGAACTGTTGGAAGCATTAGATAGTGTATGATTGTATTTGATTCTTACTGATTTTACATTCCCTGTGCCATTCTCTGCAGTGCCATTGGAATCTCTTTGAACTGGTGCCTTGTCCAGAACACTTTAGGTTACCCTGTTTCAGTATGAAATTTGAAAAGTTTTTCACTCAGCATGAAAATGATTTTAATTTTTTTGAGAGAGGTGTTTCTTCATAGAGCATTAAAAGGAAAGTCAGAAAATGCAAGGCAAGAAGTACGCTGTTGACACATCAGAACTTATTGTGGCAATTCAGAGCTGACATGGCATGAGAGTCACAGCAGAATGGTAAATAGAGAAGTAATGTTCAAAAATACTTCCCAGGCAAACACATATTCAGATATTGCATGCAGGGAAGACAGTGCTTATAAACAAAAATATAAACAACACTGTAAGATAGGGATTAAAAATCCTTCCGATTTTAATATTTTGTTATTCTCTGTTTTCTCTCTGACACAGTAAGATATGTGTGCTTTGTGTAAGACTATGATGTGATGTCAATAGACCTGCCAAATAAAGGAAATTGTGTTGCCTGTACTAACACTTACAGGAAAAGACATAAAATATTATTTTTTTTCTTCTTAGGCTGTTCTAGCTGGTGACTTCATCCTCTCAGCTGCATCTGTAGCATTAGCACGGATTGGAAACACTACAATCATCTCTGTTCTAACTCAGGTGATTGAAGATCTGGTGCGTGGTAAGGTCTTTTTCTGATTTTATCTTCAGATTTGCTTGCCTAAGCAGTAAATCCACAAATAAAAACTCCATCTGTGCAACTTTTTAGGTGAATTCCTCCAGCTGGGTTCCAAGGAAAACGAGAATGAGAGATTTGCTCACTACCTCGAGAAGACTTTTAAGAAGACTGCGAGTCTTATAGCAAACAGTTGTAAAGCAGTATGTACGTCTGTCTCTTCTAAAGTTAACATACCACACTGTAAACTTCACAGCTAAGTTCCTAGTTATTGCTGTTTCTTCTGGAGACTCTCCAAAACAAACCTTTTAAAATGGTATTCTGTCAGAATGGGAATGGGTTTGAGATTGTGCATTTTATCACAGTTCAGCTCTAATATCAGTTTTCACTTTTTCTTTTCTGTTTTATATTCATATATAAATTTATTGATACCCTCACTTGATTTAAAAGAAGGTTCACAGTGGCAGCCTTTAATTTATGAAATTCTGCAACTTTGAGACAGTGTTTTTAATCTCAGTTGATAGTTCTTGAGCCTGTACTTTGATTTTAAGTGTTCTTTGACATCTGGTCCCACTCATTGGTGCCATGTGGGACGTGAATTGATAACAGTGGGAGGAAACAACTAATTGTGTATATTCTACATTGTATGCTAGAAGAACAGAAGCATGTACTTCTTGATTTGTCTCGGGTTTTTAATTATCAGTTGCTATATCCAACCATGTCTGTCACTCAGTTCTGTTACTTCATTACAAAAAGATCTGATTCAAGATTATACTCTTACTCAAAAGAAGTTTAGTTTTAGTGCAGAAAATGGAGAAGGTGGGCAATAATCTCATCCCCAAAAAGACTTATCATTTCTTTTTTTATTATTATTAAAGGCGGTGGAAAAGAGGGAGGTCTAAGAGAATTAGACTAAAAATCTGTGCTAGTATTAGTCATCCTCCTTTGTTCTCAGAGAACTGGTATATTTCTACGATTGACAGCAGCTGAAAACTGCTTAAATCAAAAGGACCATACAGAATAAGAGAGACAGATTTTGTGTGGAGGGAAAATATCTTTCGTTCTAGTTGGATGAAAGAAATTAAGTCTTTGGGATTGCTTATATTAATGGCAATATGACTGACAAGAATTTCCCTTTGTAAGTCCTCATTTTTATTAAGTGGGCAATTGGACTAGTAAGGAGCATTCTGCTACCCCTAAAAAACACACAGGTTCTTTTATTCACTTTGGCAGTCTTCTGAAAAGAACCTTCACAGACAGAAGAAATCACCTTCCGACTGGATGGATTCTCCTTACAAGCGTGCTATTTGGAGATTTTTTCCCTTTTCATAACTTGCAAGAGCTAAGAATTTAAGCACTTCCCTCCAGACTGTGGCTGTGATGCTGGTGAAGGAGGTGTTTGGCTGCTTTTCTTACAGCGGTTGTTCTGAGTTGTTCCATTGTTGAATTGCTGGAATTTTATATACAGTAAAATTTGTGTTATATTTGAAGGAGAGAGGTCTGTCTTTATGGCAAAACCATACTTAAAGCACACAGTAGCAGTGACTTGCATATATATATGTCTTCCTCAGCTTCTTTCTGCATGGAATAGGAGAATTATTGATGCTAGTGAAAAGGAGATTTTTTGGTTTATTTTGTTTGGGATTTGGGTTTTTAATGGGTGTGGAGATGGGATTTTTTTTGCTTAGATAGTTTTCGTTACTAAGAAAAGGATGGAATCAGAAGGCAGTTATGTTTTCTGTAGCGAAAATGATAAGCAGGATCATAAGTTCTAGCTTGAAGTAAATTCAGTTGGGGAATTGAGTATTCACATCTTGTTTTCAGGGACAAAGCTAAGGAGAGAGATTATTGGGTTTCAGAACATCAGTTACAGCCAGGCTAGTGTGTCATTAGAAGCAGTTCAGTTCCATTAATGATAGCGAAAAACAGTGATTCTGTACATAAATAAGATAAAAGTATTACCTGTAAAGAAGATGTCAAACAAGTTCAGGTGGCATCTTAGAATTCTAGTGTTGTGCCTTAATGATGGAAGAGTAGAGGATTCCTGGAAAAATGTCTAGACAAGATAACAAGTAGTCTGTCAACACTGGTCCAACCGCTGTATTAGATACCTTCTGCATCACCAAAGCATCACTGCATTTGAACCAAAAGTTGTTTACAATACCAAAATAATATTTTTATGGACAGAACAGTTAACAGGACTCTGACCGATGTTTTGAGCCATCCCAATCTCCAGTTTATTTCTACAACAGTTCTGCATGGAGGAATGTTACTGAAGTTGTAGTCCAAGTAATACATTGCAAAAGGAAGTGGTGGCACATGGCCCAGAGGGTCACTGAAGCCTTCGTTGCCGAAAGGCATTTGTTCAGAAAAACATGAGAGGTGACTTTGGTTTTAAGAATTCAGAAACAATGAAGCTGAAGTGGAATTTCTATTAGTTACCAGGCCAGTTGGAGATGGCAAAATGAGCTGGGCGGGTTCTCTTTCCGTCTTTTTTTATCCTGTTGTAATGTGAATTTCTAACCCTCATAAAACTGTTTATATTCTGCACAGTCCTTTAGATGAGGCTTTAAATCATGCTTGTTTTGAGGTAAGTGTAAAGTTACACTGGAGATTCTTGATTTCTCTGCTAGGAGAAAGCATGCAGCCCCCTCATGTAGGGCAAGGCTGTGTATGGAAGGTCTGCCTTAGGGACTGAAGAAAAGGAAAAGCCTGCAGCTTTGGATCTGCCTGTGAGCTCCTGCTTTAACTAGTTGGTAGTTCGGTGTGTGCACAAGGGCTCCGTCAGAAAAACCTGTCAGGGTGTGGAACTGGTATCTGACCAAAATTGATTCCCCCCAGCCCAACTGGGCATCCATGCTACAGTACAGTAGCATCAGATTTTTTGGTCAGCCAGTACATTTCCCTTATTTGTTATTTAAAATACTGTAACTCCTTTGAGGTTATTTCTTCTTCATAACGTTTGCTATGAAAAAGATCAGCATAAATATATCACAGCATTCAGGCAGGTCATCTGCACTCTGTGAAAGTACAGTTGTCCATAAACAAGTACTTGTTTAGCATGTTAAAATGGTCAAATGCATTAAAATGCAAACTGAGGACAAGACAGTCATCTGCTGTGGAGGGGGCTTCAGCTGGGTAGACATCTTCCTTTCCAAGGCCTTCCCAAGAGGAGTCATCAAAAAGGATTTGGAGAGCCTGGAGGAAAAGTCAGCGGGGTGCCCTGCAGCAGTGAGGGATCAGCACGTACAGGGCTTGCACCACCACCAGCGCAGCCAGCACAGCAAGGGAAGTGACTGGTTTCTTCCATTCAGCACACAGGAGCCCTCGAGGCTCAGAGTCAGACATTCACGTTGTAGAGGGAGTTCAGTGCAGGGCCACCGTGATGGCTCGGGACCGGAGCAAACAACATGCCAAGAGCTGGTGTTAGTCTGGAGTGGAGGAAGGAAAGAGGAATCCTCTTGCTGTCTCCAGCTGTGTACTAGGAGGGCACAGAGAGGATGGAGAGATTTGCAGTGAAAAGACAAGTTGTACCATAAAAAAAATCAATTAGCTTTTAGGAGAAATTTCAACTTGAGCTTGGTCAAATGCTGGAACAAGTCATCCAGACAGAGTGTGGGATCTTTATCCTTGGAGATGCTCAGAACTCAACTGGACACAACCCTGAGCATCCTGATCTAACTATGAAGTAAGCTCTGCTTTGAGCTGATGACTGGACCAAGTAAATTCCAGAGGTCCCTTCCAGCCTAAACTATTCTGATCACTGGAAAGAGGAACAGTGCTCCTGTCTGGAAAACCTGTGGTAGATGAGCCATGAATTAGAAGGCAGGATTCTACCTGCTTCAGGAGATGGGCATGGAGGAGAAAGGTTGGTAAAGGGGAAGATTTTAGTGCATTTTCCTTTCCATGGTGTCCACAAATCTAGGAGTGTGAGTGCAGACATCTCTTGTGCTGTTTATACAAGCATTTCCCTGCCCAGCAGCAGGTTTTCCTCTCTGACCTACAGGGCACTGGTAGAGATGTACAAGTACTTTCAGCTGCAACTACTGTATTCCCACATGATGAATTACAGCACAGGATCTATCTACCCAGAGCTGATGATAGAATATTTTATGGATGTGAAATTCAGTAAAGAGGCAAAGTTGGTTTATAGCCTCTCCTGTAATATAAAATAGAAATAATTTTTTTATTTTAAAAAGTGTTTTTGATATAATGCCAAGGAGATTGACTTCCTTTATTGAATTCAAAGAACCTTTTTAAAGAATTTGTTCCACTTGGTATTAGGAAGGATTTTTCATCAGGATTTAGAGAAGGACAAGATTGAATTCTTGCAAGATTAAATTTGGAATCAGCCAGTTATATCAGGGAAGCTGTAGGATGTTTTCAAAGGGCTTTATCATTTAAAAGTATTTTATTATATTGATATTTTTACCCTCATTTGTATTTGTAAACGCATGCTCTTATCCCAGTATGGCTTCACTTAAACTTCTGCACTCTCAGAGTGAGGGGCTGACTGGGACAGGGTTGCCTTGCCCGCGTCCCAGGGAGTGTCCAGATGGGGGCAATAATCTACAAGAGCAAATTGAGAAATGGGCTCCTGAAGGAATTCCCTGTTTGACGAGACCCAGTCGTGGTGCAGGTTAATGATGGTCTGAGAGTTGCTCACTTGAGGTGCAATAGGTGTATCAGTTTCCTGGATTTTTAAGTTAGTTTTGTCTTCAGAAATGTTCATAACCTGAACATGAGCTATAAACATCTTCTCTTCCAAAGATGCAAGAATCAATTTTGTGTTGATGAATTTTGCTTGTGCTTCTGTTTTTTAAAAGTACATAGACTGCTGTGATCCTTTATATAGGTTATGTCTGCATCCCCAGAAAGCTGTACACCTACAGGGACAGCTCTGCTGTGACCTTCTTAAATGAAAAAGCTCTTCTCTGTACATGGCGCTTCCTCTCCCCATCCACCAACTTGTGCTCACTCTGACCCTTTGCTATTAACCAGGATTTTGTCACTGTTCTTCTGAATTCCATATTCTAATTCTTCACCTGAAATGTGGTGGTAGGTAAAGATTTTATTGAAGCAGGGTCAATGCAGTCCCCCTGACTTGCTGATATTATTTGATTTATATTACAGAAGCAACCAAAAGTCTGCTAGGCATGGTACAGCTGTAGAAGGTGTTAGCTCTTTGGGGCTTTTTACAAGACAAGTATCAAAAGGAGGATAAAAGGGCAAAATATTCTAGTTTGATAGTCCCTAGCAGCATCTATTTAAATATCTCATATTTGCAGTTCACTCTGTTTCAACAGCCTGAGGGATTTTGAGTGATTAGACATAAGTAGCATTGTTTTCCTGCTATACTATCTCCCTCTTTTAAATAAAATTGGGAAAAGTGAGATGCTGTTAATATCTCAGGCATCCAGATGGTTTTAACTGTTATCCACAGATGCAGGTTGTGACTGGGAAGCGTTCTGATGCTCAGTTACAAAATGCTCCGATGCATGAAATAGTCTCTAATCTTGTGCGAGTTGCATCTCATTTATTAGGTTGTAATGTTGTTCCTGCTTCATGTTTGCCTTCAAAGCTCCTTTTGGGCTCGCTTTTAGTTTAGGGTTGGGTTTTGGGGTGGTTGGGTTTTTTTTCCTACCTCACATAGTCTTAAAGAGGAATTTTTATATACTTATATATAGGCACATTTTTATGTCATGGTTTTCCTAGCATGTATTTTTAGTCTTAGATTAAGTAAAAGTATCTTCACTCCTTCTGTTAGTCAGAGCTGATTTGGAGTGTCTGCAGTAAGTTAGAATAGATTTTTACCTCCTGTTCCCAGTTGCTTTATTGAAGGCTGAAATAAATTTGAGTATTTAAATATAACCAACCTTATTTTGTGAATTGCATAATCGATACACAAATGCAAAAGCATTAAGTACCCTCACTTTGAGACAAGATACTCATTCTCAAATTTTAGTTTGTGTTCTATATTTTAGCTTTGAGGAATTTATACAGCAAAACTTCTCTCAAGTAGTCGATTCCTTTATTGTACTCAATTTAAATGTTTGATTTGTTTATCTCAGTTTAGTGATACTTTTGTCTGGTTTGATGTGCTTTCTTCATTCAGTGTCCACTAATTATCCCTTGTCTGCCAAGTAATCAGCTCATCCTCCTGAGCAGTTCAGTTAACTTCACCCTTAAAAATACTCTTCCTTTTCTCAGCTCTCCCTTCTATACTGGGTGCAACACATCCAGTTTTATGGATCTTTTACGAGCCATGTAATACCTGTTTATCTGTTGTCTGACCTCCAATTATCCCCTGGCTAGTTTATGTATATAATAAATTTAATTCCCCTGTCACTGGACTGTATATGACTACCAGCCTGCACGTGCAGCGCATCCACATTTCTTCTGTCTTCATCCTTGCATTATAATTTCTACATCTGATAAATATTTAATACCTAATTGCTTTCCAGACTTGAATATATTTTTAATACTGCAACTGCTATTCAGCCTTGTTTTCTAATAAGCTTGGCTGTTTGTCTCCATGAACAGGGATAAGCAAGAATGTGATACTGAGTCAGCTTTTTTCCTTTCCCAGCTTGCTGCTGTCTGTGCTCGCTCTGTCACACCCATGGTCAGAGACTAAACATGGATGCTAACTAAAGCTGTTATTTTTTTTCTTTTCAGGTTTCAATTCTAGGCTGCCCTGATCCCAAAGTTCATGAGATTGCCTACCAGTATGGAAAAAATGTTGGCATAGCTTTTCAGGTAGTGCTGTGGTTTATCCAAAGGGAATCTAAAATCTAAACTTTACCAAACTGCCGTAGAAATCCAAGTGGGCTGTGTTAATCCTTTTTATAAATCTTCTGTTAACAAGTATTATTCTGTATTTACTTCTTGCTTATTTTAAAAAATGAAAGTTTTAAAATAGTCTCTGTGTTTGTCTCTTTCCAGCTAATAGATGATGTGCTGGATTTTACATCGTGTGCCGACCATCTGGGGAAACCAACAGCAGCAGATCTCAAGCTTGGATTAGCCACAGGCCCTGTATTGTTTGCCTGTAGACAGGTAAGTCAACAGGAATCTAGTTCTCCAAAACAAAAGGTAAACGCTGCTCTTCACAGCACTCAGAGGTCCAGCTCAAATACTTCAAACCTACAACATGAGTGATGAGCATGGCCTGGGCAGGTGTGAAAAATCAGTGCATTCAAGATCAGATGGATTCAGAGTGCACCTTCCTACCCAAGCCCTCTTCATATTAGGCCCTTGTATCAAAAGCAGACTTGTCTGTTACTGCCCCAGTTCCATTGCTTAACCTTCTCAAAGGGGAAAGTATTCAGGGAGTGTTTACAAGTTTTATGCAGGTTATTCCTAAGTAGCTTCATGCTTATATTCTTTCCTGAGACATCTTGTTCTGCCAGGCTTGGCTCTGTGTGTAGGCTTTTTACCAAGTTCTGGGCTTTGTATTCATTCTGGGACCAAGAACTTAAATCTCTGCCTGGCTTTTAGGTGGGCACTTCTATTTGATTTGATCTCTTCATCTCTTTGTTCCTAAGTCTTGCCTAGTTACAAACATGGGAAGTTTTGTATGAAAGAAGTATCATAAATAAATTAAGCTTAAAATCAGTCAAGCTTTTTAGTGGCTTAAAAATGGAGGAATGCAAGGAAAAGAGAAGTGCCAGCAGCACCAAAAGAAACATTAAAATTGATGCTAATCCATAAAAGGGGAAGAAACTGGTTTAATGCACCTTGCTCAAGCTTCTGGTTCACCTGAAGAATGAAACTTTGGGACTTGAGAAAGCAGTCCTTCATACCAGACCTCACAGCGTGATAGAGAAACTGGCACAACTACTTCCAGTAGAGCTCTAGTCTGTGATCTCTCATTGGAATTGCTCAGAGCCTGACGTGGGAGAAGTTTTAAATAATTAAAAAAAACCCAACTTGATGACATTTACTTCCTTCTTTCTTAAAGGCCCCTGGGGTACGGGGAGGTGGAAAATTTGCATGTGTGTTTTTCCTCATCTGTTGGACATTTACAAGGATGTGTGACTTGGAGAAGACAGGAAAGCAAAGAGTATCAGCCACTTGAGAATGCAGACAAATACGTGCTGAGAACAACCTCCTCCATGTTCTCAGTTCCTCCCCACAAGACTTGTCTGGGGGATTCACAGACTTGTTCTTAAATCATTATTTTTGAATTTGTTGATAAGTGTCAGGGTCTTGTTAGTCATTGGCAACTGAAGTTGTGTACAGAACAGTGAGAGACTCGGATAGAGAAAGAGGGTACAGTTGTGAAATGCTTTGTTTTTGTTAAAGCTGCTTGTAGAGAGAAACAAGGACGTGTTGCAAATACTCTGATTTTGGCAGAGAATGGTGACACTGATTGTCTTGTGGGTGTTGAATATTCCAATTTTTGAATTAAAATATTCTTATATTCATTTGTTTGGGTTGGCTCCCTCTGACTTCTAACTTCATCTATCATTTAATTAGCTGCAGAAGATAAATAAGTTCATAAATGGAAATGCAAGAAAAGAGAATCTGTTGGTTCTATTTTATAATCTTGTTCTTTGTAGGTCACTTTTAAATGCTTTTCCTCATTTATATCTTCTCTGGAAATCAGTATTACTGCTGTCCTGCAGATCCTTTGATGTATCTGGTAATCCTCATGCTGCCTTCTCAACAGACATACTTGAGTTCTGAATGTGCTCTGGATTGTCACTCACAGTCACCCTTTCTTCTTGTCCTCTTTCCTCCAACTGAACTATATCTTTATGTATTAGAATATTAAGGAGAGGCTGTTTAGCTGGATGTGAGATCCATTTGTTCAGTATCTAGTTAGTTCATTCAGTTAAAAAAATCCAATAGTAACACCATTTTTAAAAAAAAATACAGTAGTATACACTACGTGGCTAGAGCCACTCCTAAACTAATGGAGTGGAAGAATGAGGGTTTAATTTTATAATAAGCACTCCTCTCAGATGCTTATATACTGCTCATTAAAGCTGCAGACCTGCTAATAGTAGCTTTGCATTACAGGTTTGGGGATTGTTATGTTCTTCAGTGCTTAAATATAAAACGAAAGCATACGCATCCTATGTAATTGTAAATATGAATAATATGAAAAAGGATTATATAAAAATTGCAATTAAATTGTCATTACATGGGAAGAAAGTTAGAATCTAGAGAAAGCTAAGTATGAGTCACCAATAAACTTCTAAACATATCTTCCAAGATGACTACCTATGAGTAACAGGGAAATGTCACAACAATAAGGGATGCTTCATTTTTGTTCCCAAACAAGTTTGCAGAGCTAGTTTTAGGACAAAAGGCGTGCAAGGAAAGGAGATCTATGTTTGCAAGTGTATGACAATAAAGTAATCTTGGTTTGACTATAATGAAAAACCTCTTTCCTTTAAAAACAATTCCCCTGCAGAGTAGCTGCCTTGAGTTGTGGCTTTTGTTTGTTTGCTTTGCACCAGGTTTTTCTGTTTCTGGACTGTCTGAAAAAGCACCTGCACAGTTCGATGAGTGATGCAGTGACTTTCCCACACAGTCGACTCCAGTTATCTGCCTGCTCTGTAGGGAATTGAGTGTGCAGTACTAACTACAATTTTTACGTGATTGAAAACTAAATACAGTTGTGTTTTTTATCTTATAATGAGCTTTCCATAGGCAGAGCCTGCATGTATAAAACGCCAGAGCAGTGGATAACGTAAGTGGATGTAACGGTCAAAGGTATTATGAAGGGTTTTACAGGTTGAATTGTGCAATATAGATACAACAAACCTCCTGGGTTTGCTGCTGTACAGTTTGGGGGAAGAGATGCTGCTTCTAGGGGAGCCAACAGTAACCATCTCTTGTGATATAAGGACATCTGAACCATATTCTACACCTGGAATATGATGTGAATAATCAGAAATGACCACATGACGGAATGGCAAGCGCTAACCTTTGCTACCAACTGGCTACAGCCAACAGAGCCAGCCAGGTTAAGTTTTAATGCTCGGGCTTTGCTACACTGCCAGTCCCATGCAGGTCACAGGTACTACCCTGCAGGTGTACCTGTAGCAACAGCAGAGGCAGGGGAAGGAGTCTGTACTTTGGGTTCTTTTCGACCTTATCACGACAGGCAGCTATGGGGAAAACGATTTGTAAGCAGTACAAAACCTTCTCCCTTTGTGCTTAGTTTCCAGAAATGAATGCTATGATAATGAGACGATTCAGTAAGCCAGGAGACGTTGAACGTGCTCGGAAATATGTGTTGCAGGTAGGACTGATACCAGATGTTTCATTCCTGAAGTACTGTTCCCGCTGAAATCAATCTGAAATTCATCACCGCTGAAGTAAAATAGCAGGGCTGCATTTTCAAATATGTGTTAAGTAGCAGGCTATGTACAGGACCAGGTCAGCGCTCTTCAGCTGCCTTACTGGCACAGTGTTTGACACAAGTGCTATGTACTGAAGAGGGTTTTTTCCTTTTTTTTTTCTTCCGATAGCATAAAATCCACATAAAAAAGTAAAAAGCTCATCCATGAACTGTTTCCTCAGCTGAAGAGTAGTCGTATCCAACAACTGGTGTAAGCAGCATCTAATTCCCAGTCTGTCTGTAACTGCAGTGCATGCTATCAGTTTTTAATTGACTCTCCTTCTGAAAAGACTGAGTAATGGTCTATGCAAATTTAATGTCTATTTTTTCAGCAGAGCACATTTTTTTGTACATCTCTTTGTAGGGCAGGAGGGGAGGGGTTAAGCCATTAGTTTCTAATTGTACCAAACAGTACATTATTAATACCAGTGTTGTTTTATAAGTATACTTAAATTTAGCATGGATGACTTTTAATATTTTGAAACTTTAGAGAAGAGTTGCAGGATTCAATGAATACAGAATGAATCCTCTTCCTTTCCCCTTCAGAATATAATTAAATGTTCAGGGTACTTTCTGACCTTAGAACTTGCCCCTGTAACTGGAAGAGGTGAAAGGCAGGAGGGAGGCTGACCATCAGGAGGTTACCTGTTACCTTTCACTGTCTTCTTCCACAAGAGTGATGGTGTGCAGCAAACAACCTACCTCGCCCAGCGCTACTGCCACGAAGCTACACGAGAGATCAGCAAACTGCGGCCGTCCCCCGAAAGGGAAGCCCTCATTCAACTGACGGAGATGGTTCTCATGCGAGACAAGTGAGAGAACTCCTTCCACTCCTTCTGGCAGCTACTTACCAGACTGTGCCTAAAATTACTTCAACATCATTTGCTTCCGACACAGGCTACCAAAAATTATTTTTTTAAAAAAAAATTTTTTTGAAAGTTCTACTTTTTTTTAAAAATGAGTTTAAAGTGTTTTATTGTGGGAAGCGATGCAATTCAGAGCAAATCAAATTGTGCTGTACCAATCTTTTAGTGGGGGCTATTAACTGTGGAGGTGGGGAAGATGTTTACATGTTGATGTGCAAAGGCCACTATGAGAATAAATATAAATCAGTGTATGAGAACTAGAATTGTTCCAACTTTCAATTTTCACACTAATAAACAAAACATGCATGTGTTACTGTCTGGTAAACTCCTCTGAAGAGAGGTGGTTTGAATGCTTCCTGGCTGTTAAACTGGAGAAGTACCTGGAATTTATACACAGAAATTGGTTTATTACATATAGAAGATCAATGAGAAGTTTTCCACTTCATAATGAAATACAGGTATGCTCTTGGTTGCTTGCAGTTAACAAGCTGCAGAATTTGAGATTGTTACAGTTAAGAAAATGAAAGGCTCAGTATTCCTAACTCGCAGTAAAACCTGAATGATTCAACAGCCAGTCAAAGCTTCAACCCCATCACCTTCCATCACTCTTTTACATATTCAGCGCCCTCTTACCAGTCTGCTGTGAAGTCCCAGGCACATTCTCCTTACAGTAATTATCCAGTACTACCACATTCCTTTCCAGTTTATTTAAGCCACAGAATGTGTAGAACAGGAAGTATATCTCTAATAACTATCTCTGCCTTCCTCTACACAATGGCTAAGTTCCTGCCAGGTCTGTTGCCCCTCTGTCCTATCTTGAGGTGAGCCTGCCCTCTTGGCTAAGCTGTGTGCATCACTAAGCCAGATCCAGTTTCCACTGAGAAACACTTGTTACAGATGGTGTCCAACTTACTGCATCTACATAATGAGATTCAATCAAGAATCCTTGCTAAAATTAATCTGGGAAGAAAAGAACTTCTAAGAGTATGTATAAATGTGTAATTCAGGTTTCATATCTAATTTATTTGCCCTCTGTCAGTGATAAAGTCACATTACAAATATCTGCTTTTTAGTACGCTGCCTGAGATAACACAGCCGTGATTTTGCTATGTTAGCATTCCAAACTTATATGCCAAACAAACCAATAAAGTAATGGACAAGACCTTTGGTTCACTTATATATTTATGAATGGAAAAAGTCATAATGTAAATTTACTCATAAAAAAACTTGGGTACAAATTACACATACATAAGACCACCCATTTTTTGATTCACATGGACACCTTAGACCCAAACAACTCATTGTAATAGACTTTAGTGAGAATACTCCAGGTAAAGATTACAACAATTGGAAGCATCTTGGATTTTTAAAAAAGTATATTTCAATACATAAGTTTGTATGCATGCTTTAAACAAATATAGTTCAAGAATGAGCAGAGAGTCTAAACAAAAAGTAATATGACCAGCACTAACATTAAACTTCTCATCCAGATTTTAATATGTTAGTCTAACGTAGTGTTAGTTACCATGCTGTACTGAAAAATGTAATGGCACAATCTGATCATGGTTCATTAAATATTATACCCTACTTCCCCAGAATATTTAGGCTGGTCATAAAATTAACAATGCATAAGTAAATAAGTATAACCAGTTATAGACAGCTGCTTGTTTTACAAATTGCCATCAGGTAAGACATACTGTCTCCAGAGACTGAGAGCGATGGACATTCAATCATACCATTGAACAGTATGGCCTGAAGAAATGGGCACGGTTTTCTGAAAGTATATTAAGACAACTCTGTTAGCCTTTAGTTTCCTCTTGTAAATAATCATGGTATGACTGAATACAAGACCCAACTTCAAAAGCAAAGGATTTTAATCAGCATAGTGCATGATTGATTCAACGTAATTCCCAGGAAACAAGCCAGTTACTCGATTGCAAACTCCTTCATACCAGCCGTCATCGTTCTTCTTTATCACATAAATGATTGCACCCTCCATAAACGACAGCTCATCGTCTTTGTCCTTTGTGTAGTCATATATAGCAACAACTGTGGATTGAACAGGGACATGTTTAGCATTATTGATAGCACCACTATTAGCATTTTTCACGCACAATTATTTTTTAAAAGACTAGTTTGCTACCCTGGGATTTTCCACAATGAATCCACATGCTTTCCCTGTTGAACATTTTAAGTCTAAAACATGAAATTCCACTTTTCTTGCAAACATAGCTTCCAGTAAAAAGTGAGTGGTGACTCACTAAATGCTGAGTTAAAATATTGGCAGAGAGGTACAGTTGACTGCGACATGGTAAAGTGGAGCGCATGGATGTTTAAAAGCTGAAATGTAAAGTAAGTGGCTCCATGAGCATGGCAGTCATTTCTGGTCAGATTACCTAAAAGCAAATCCCACACAGGGATCTTTTCATTAGAGAAAGCATTAAAAAAAAACCAACAAACCATTCTGTAGGTCCCTGCAGCTGCCCAGTAGATACTTCAGGGCAGGGTCTTAAACACACAGCTACTTAAAAACACTGTGCAGAAAAGGACAGTCTCTACAGAACTTCTACATGATCAGATTTTTTGGTATAACTTTACAAGGAGCTGCAATGAGTGCAAGTATAAAAGTCACTGTAGGAAAAGTAGAAGTAAATTTACAGCAATGTCAGCTATTTTTCAGTACTTCCGTGGTACATGATTGTTTGTACCAACCTCCAATTCATTGTGCACGATTAAGAAAGCAAAGATATGTCTAGGGAAAGTAAATGTTGCCTCCATAATACTGGAATTAAAAACTACTCCTATGAATACCCAAACTTTGGACATCTCAGCCTTTCCCTTCAAAACAATTAGCAACTGATGAATTTGACGAATTCCAAGAATCTACTATTTTACATATATATATTCTCAGAAATGTGTTGTCTTAATGCCCAGCAAGTAATGATGTGGCATATCAGTTACTATTTTCATCCCAAGGGTATGTTCTACACACAGTCCCACTAGAAATGAAGATGGAACATAGCAGTTCTGCTAGGACACATATTGCAGGCACCCTACCCCATCTCATATGCACTAAACTGCCAGCCAGACCATGAGAAAATTCGCAATGCTGTTGTTGACAAAAGCATCGTGGTCAGAACTCACGAGAGCTCTGCAGGCCGGGAATCAGCATGTCCGCTGTTCCTGGGAGGAGGCGTTCATGAGGAGGCTCACACCTCAGCTTGGCTCGCATTCTGCTAATCTAGGCCACTGATTAGACATTAGGAAGAAATTCTTCATGATGAAGATGATGAGACCCTGGCACAGGTTTCCCAGGGAAGCTATGGATGCCCCCGTCCCTGGAAGTGTTCAAGGCCAGGCTGGATGGGGCCCTGAGCAGCCTGGTCTGGTGGGAGGTGACCCTGCCCATGGCAGGGGGGCTGGAACTGTTTGGGCTTTAAGGTCCCTTCCAACCCAAACCATTCTATGATGAGTCTGCAAGGAATCCTCACTACATTCTATACTTGGAAGTCTAACAATCCACCTTGCCTATCTTGTTTCATGGGATAAGCAGAACTTGGGCTTTCTGGCCTTTTTGCAGGGCTGTTTCTAGATGATGGCCCAGCAATCCTAAGGTGGCTACAGACAGAGCCAGCAGCTCAGCAAAGATGAAAGCCACCTGATTTACATCTGCTTCTCATAATGAAGGAATTTTTTTTATCCATTCTAGAATGCTTGAAGGTATTTTGTAATCCTTCCAAAGAAGGATTGTATTTTATCACATTAGGTGTAGCCACAAACTAAGAAAAGAATGTTTTGAGTTCTGACTTAGCAGGGACAATTGTTTTCATCAGACCCAAGCTAAGTCCTTGATTCTCTTCAGATACCATTAGACCTGTGATGCTGCAGTAACACAAAGTTGCAATGCTTCTCTTACCTTTCTCTATATAGTTTTTAGGCGCCCAAGCAGGATCTCCATCTGCATAGGGATCGCTGTACTGCACAACAGCAGCCTCCTCATCCTCATAATCCACAGGGGGCGGGGGTGGAGGAGGAGGAGAGTCATCAAACATCGGCATCTCATCGGGAGGTGGTGGTGGGGGAGGAGTTGGGCTATCAGCAACTAGAAATGTTTGGAGATTATTTTTTTTTCTTAAAACAAAATAGCGTGGAGATGCAAACAAACTTGAGGCGGCACATGGCACACTGCAAATAAAGGGGCAGGGAAACAACACACAGCATGCACTACAATACCATGCACTGATTAGAAACAGAGGCTTTTGTATTAACAGCTACAACATACAACTACATTTGTTATTAGTGGTCAAATCTATGTTTAAATGCCACTAGAGTGAAAGCACATGCTGCAGGGCATAAGCTGAACACCAGCAGAGAGGAAAGCTTCCTGCTTGACGTCCATGCGCTGAGGGGCTGTAGCTGCAGCAGTTAGCTATGGGAGCCCTCCGAGCAGCACGCTCTGAGCCAGGCAGCAACAGGCCTCTGGACTGGACCAGCACCTTATCTTTTTAACAAATCCTTTGTCTATAACAATCACTGTAACTTATTTTTGAGCCAGCAGTAAGGGGACAAAAAAGATCCGGTGTGGATCATAAAAAAAAAAAAAGAGACTAGTGTTTAAGATTTAACCAGGTAAGAGAAAGCCAAGTAATCCTTCTGCAGAAGAAAAGCTTTGTACAGATCCTTATCTTGCAGACTAGCTTGTGTGTGTGCACAGATCCATGATTCAATTAATAAACAGAAAATTAAAACCAGGCAGCTGCTGCTCTTGGGGAAAAAGTGCTCAAGAAATTGTGTAATCCAAAATGTCAAATCCCTGCCCTGAGATCCTCCAGTCAGCACAATTACAAGTTGCTTTGGGAAAGGGAAAAAAGAGAAAGGTATTATAGTACAAATTACTCTTAAAATCAGCTCATCAAATTAGTTTTCAGTAACATTCACAGCAGCTGGCAGCAAAGGAGAGAGCACGCTCACATGCAAGACATCAAGTCACTTATCCTGTTCCTTGGAAACTGAGGTCCACTACACACAGACCTAGATGTAAGCACTATGAAGCCAGAAGTTACCAAAAGAAATCTACTGTCACTAAACTCAACTCTGCTATATAGCAATACAGATTCAATCACAAGAGATTTGGGAGTCTGCACATTGAAAACACGGGCTTAAAACCACTGCTCTAGAAAGGGTTCGACTGGAAGGAGCCATCAGGCTGGGCATGTGCTCCAGAATGCGTAGCTCCAACACAGTACATTGATTTTGAGAAGAAAGCCAAGCTGCAAGGCGAGAACGACGAGTGAATGTTTAGCTACTGCTATTCACAATGGCAATGGAGATTAGAAATAGTTTCTGTTTGCTTCAACACTCTTTAATTTCACCTGGCCAGTACTCCAGCAGTGACTAACCTTTGCTCTTCAGCCACATGCCCCTGACAAGGGGATGTGCAAAGCTCCCATGTTCTAGCTGGATCAGACTGGCTGCACTGGTAGAGGGGAAGCCAAATCTCCTGATGTGAGGGGGCAGCAGACAGCACAAACTGCTGGGGCAGAGGCTGCCTCAGCCCTAGTGCCCAGCTTGCTCTCTACCACTTGAAGAGCTTAGTGCTGTTTTTTACCTGCATCCCAGCTCCTCCTCAACTTGAGCAGCTGAGCTGTATAACCCACTGCTCTCTCCATCAGTAAGAATGGCTGCCACTGTATTAGTGATTCCTCTCCCATACAGAAGCCTATTTATGCCACTTGGAGACAGACTAACAAAGTCTTCTGCCGAGTGAATGCTTCATCTTGACCATGTTACTGAATAGCACTCACAGACAGGCTTCATTAATCTACCACAGACACATGACAACACTGTTTATGAATGGACTGGTTTTGTGCCGTAGTTTTGGCGTATCTTTCACAAAATGTATTTCTCCCTTTGACTTCTATCTGCAGCCAGGAAAAAAAAAATGGTATTAAAACAATCCTTTGAGATCTTGAGAAATCCTTATATTAAGAAATGCAAGAAGTAATATTTATTCAACAATGAAGTTACTTATTTCAAAAGAAGAAAAGAGGGCAGGAAATGCAAGTGTGAAAGTGCCGGCACACACCCCAAGACACAGTGCAGAAACTGCGTGCTTTATGGGAAACATTTAAAACAATTCAACTTCACATTTAAACATGGTGAGAAAATGAAACAGAAAATTAGACAAGTGCCACCCCATGGAAGTATTCCCCCCCCCGGCTCTCGGATTTTAACCTAAACTTTTGCTGATTCTGAACTTAAAACAGGCAGACTCTACGATAGTGTTGCTTCTCCTAGGGGTGGGGCAAAAAAGCATACAGAAAACTACACTAAATGAGAAAGGATAAAAGGATCAGTATTTATACAGCTCCAAATTGAGACATCTTCACATCCCTGTCCTTTAAATAGTGACCAGCAGACTCCTTTCGAAAGGACTGGGTGTGACATACAGCACAACAATTTACATCCAATCAGTTGTCCCTGGGCACCAGACACACTGGAAAAACCCTCTGAAGGAAACAACCACAGTCTGGGCACAGGGCGCAGGAAAAAAAGAATAGGCATTGCGTAGTTTCTAAGCCCTCTGTCCTCGTCCTCTGAAAGAAGTCCACAGAGCAGAGGACGTTGCTTTCCAAACCCACAGATCTACATGATAAGGAAAAGATAAGCCTACCCATGTCTCCCTAACTCCACTCCCCCATAGACTTCTTGCAGAAAGTGAGGCAGATGGAAGTCTAACACACAATGCCAAAACTCAGCAACAGCCTCTACAGCCAGTTTTGCTGAGCGTATGCGCGGGCTGCCACGCATACCCCTGCCTCCGAAATGAGGTGGCAGCAGCTCAAAGCCATACTCATTATGTGACTTTCAAACCCAAGAGACCGTTAGAAGGAAGAAAATAAAAATAAAAATTCCTAAGACCAGATGTCAAGCTCCAGCTATTTGTGCTGCTCATTCACAAATCAGCTTGCTTTTTGTTGTTGCCCATACGAGTAAGTCTGTCCCTTTCACCTCTGCTCTCCCAAGGGCTGTGTCACCTCCAGGACAATACCTGGAACAATTCAGAAGCAGGTGTCAATTTTCTCAAGTTTATTTGCAAGTGAAGTAACCTTCATCTTCAGTAGGTTTACCTCTATCTACTCTTCGAATTTTGGAAAGTTTTGTCAACACAATTTTGTGGCATACTATTAATATCAACATGATTTTTACTATGTACCTTGCACACACCAAAATAACTTCTTTCCAAATGAGGACTAGAGAGATGCCTCCTGTTTCTAGGGGAATGCTCAGACCACAGTCACTTACAAGCTCTAACGGGAAGCTGAACAGCAGCAGCAGCTAGATCAGGGGGCCTCAGAATGCATGCTGGAGCTACATATCTACTACGCAGGAGGAGCCCAAGATTCTAGTAAACTTCACTATGGCTCCCCAACACTCCAAAAACATTTTATACTTACTTCATGCCCTACCTACACTGCATTTATTCTATTGTTTACAGAACTGCAACGTACTCCTACAGCAAAAAAGTCCCCAGATTAGGAACACGACTTTATGCCTCCACTAGCATTTGGGCTGGGAAAACTCACCTGAAATGAATCAAGCAGTAATGGCAAAAGCAGAGTTACCAGTATAAGAGACCTTGCAGCATAGATCACAGCCAGGGACCTTCTATCTCACAAACCTAACAAGCAGAGCTATGCTGCAAGAAGCTCAGTAGGGAAATCTGGCTGGGGAACACAAAGATATGGAGAATGAAAGGCTGCTGAGAGGAGAAATACCTTACAAGCTCCTTTGTAATGGCATTAGATCATAAGACTGCACATTTTCAATTGACTGTTCAGCTTCCTGAAAACTACTACAGTGTTACAATCGATGGTTAAACAGTACACATCTTGATAGTCTACAAAAGCCTTTCTAATAAAAACTAATCAATTATCCCTAGTGAAAGAGCCTCAGGCAGGATGATTCAACATGAAATTAGTATTTTTAAGTAAGATACATTTACACTAAGTAAATTTTAAGTAAGATACATATTCACACTAAGCAGATGCCACATATTTCACACTGTATTTCTATAATAAATTTCCAGCAGTTTAGAACTTAAATGGGTCAGTAATAATCATGCACATGTTATAAAATATTGAAGAGTGTGGTGTGCCCTTCAGCTCCAATAGCATATTGACACTAGAATGCAAGATGGTATTAGCTTCTGGAAAAGGAAACAAAATAGAGTCTGACTTGCCAGCCATGCATGCTAGAAGAAAGTAGGCTCTACCCTTTAACAGCTCAGCTTGTCCAAACTTACTGTTTTCCTGCACCCTGGCCACGAAGCCTGTGAGGGGTATCTGTGGAGTCAACTGAGGCATAGGGGGTGGGGGTGGAGCAATAGAAACTGGTAGCAACACGCACAACATATCAGGAAAGTGAAACGGACAAGGAAAAAAAAAAAGGAAACAAACAAAAGCAGTCGTCAGTAACAAGGACCACAAAACAAAGTATGTAAAGAACACTAAGAACACACACACAGAAGAACCTTCTTCAAGCTTGTGTTTCCAACAAGGCTGAATTCGTGGTTAGCCAATCCAATTGAGGATCAAAAAGCAAAGTGTGCCTCTGTGTTCAGCTGAATAAAAAGTCAAGCGCAGTCCGTGTGTCTGGAAGCTCACAGGGTGCGTGTGTGAAGGGACTGGCTCTGCTTCACTTGGGGAGCGCACAAAACTGAGCTTTTCGTCTTGATGCCAAATAAGGCTTGCTCCAATTCGGTAGTTATCTTTTAAAAGCACACTACCATAAGTAGAGGTGATGTTTCGCAGGATTCTGGACGCCTCCTCTAAAATAAGAGCAGAGCGCTACTTAAGTGCAGCAAAGCAGCACTGACACAAAGTGAATAAAACTACTTTGCAAGGGAAACAACTCCACAACATCAACACTTCATACAAAGAGCACCTCCTGACATTTTGTTTTACTTGGGGCAGGGGGCAGTGTGTTGGCTTACTATGCTTTTGTGTAAAAAATACTTTGTTGTTTGCTGGTAGGAAAACCTTATGGGTTTAGAGCAGAACTGAGCTTCATTTTACATTATTAATTCTTCTGTGGATAGAAGGCACTCAGCAACCTAAGAGGATGGCAAAGGCTTCAACAGCTACAACCGGCTACACCAGCGCACAGACTCCCCAGAAGCACCTGCAAGCTCACTGTCTCTAAAGTGTGTACCTATTTAATGGTAAGTAACAAGACAGGAGACATGGCACCAGCACTCAGAGCTGGGATGACACCTGAAATGTAAACTCCTCCCTCTATGGCAGGGGTGTCAAACTCACAGCTCCTACCATTCTCCTGCTCATGCGGCGTAACGCGCGTCACACACTGCACACATGACTGGCGCTGGCAGGAGCGTAGGGGCAAGGAGCTCAGCACTGCCACCGGGTAGAAACAAGGTGCCAGGCTGAATGAAACAAGGTGGAGGGCTGGATTCGGCCCGCGGGCTGTGAGTTTGACACCCCTGCCCTACAGATAGGGAAGTGGCATGGTAACACTAGGACATGCCACACAAAGTATCAGCTTCTGTCAGGATATCTCCCCATAAAGCAGAGAGGAAAGAACAAAAGGAAAAACCCAACAAAACATTGACTCATTTGTTTATACTGTGGTCCTCCTCAGTAGAAATTCCCTTGCACTAAAGCAAAAGAAATTCCTGTGAAGGTGGTAATTGAGCAAGGTAATCCAGTTGGAACCAAATTTGAAAGAGGTTCTGTACTTCCAAGTAAGCAACAGTTTTAAATAAAGCCATAACTAAGATTAATGTTTGATGAATAAAAATGGACCATTTAGTTCATTACAAAACCAATAATCAAATAAACTGTATGGGCAAAACGATCAATAAAAAATGGAGAACAAACAGGTTTTCATAAAATTGAAGTAAACATCTAAGAAAAAACAGAATATTTGTTAGCACGAAAAGTAAAACCTTAAGGAAACACGGAACCTGGATTTAATCAAGACAGTCAAGACAATAGCATTAAAAAACAATAAAAAAATCGACAGTTACAGAAACAGAGGAAAACAGTTTAAAGTAGAAAAACACACCCATCAAAATACCGTTTAAAAAATATTGACAATCAGTATTTTGAAAACTGGTACCAGAGAAGCTAGTTTAAGGAACAGCACCTGCATTTGAGCAAAAAATTGCTTTTCCATAAGTAAAACCCTGTTCATTCAACAGAGCATAACTGTTCAAACAGGAAGCAGTTTCTGTTGTTTGGGTGAATTAATTTGGGTGAACAAGAGTGTGGAGGAAAATAAAGTGCCAGTATGGGTGAAAGAGAGTGGAAGGAACATCAAGATTGGAAGAAAAAAGATAGAGCTACGTCTGTATATAAAAATGTTTTCTGATAAACGTAATACTTCTAAACCACTGAGAAAACTCTTTGCCTCAGTGTCTCAAGCATTTTATACACATTCTCACCTTGAGTAAGTACACAACAGTAAACACTGGTCCACAGTGATCTTCAGTCCTGACATCAACACTTCTTTTTAAAAGAAGTATCACTCTGAAGTTTAAAGAGTTGGCAAGCTGAAGAACACCACCAAAAACTATTACTGAACTACAACTCCTGTAACGCATATCTTGTCGAAATTTATGGAAACAGCAAGGAAGAAATTTCCTGATATAAATGGCTCGGGTAGATCCTTATTTTGCAGATTTTTCTGCAGTGAACCTTGTTTGCCCTGTTGGGTCCGTAGGCAGGATGTTGCTGACTCAAACCTGCTCACTTGCTCATGGCATCCATCCTTGCCCTCATTCATCTCCATCTACACTACTGCTGGTGTGAAAACACAGAGGAGGAGACTGCTAAAATGAGAGGAGAGCTCTTAACAGTCAAACTTAAAACCAAGAACAAAGGAGAAACCTGGAATCAGGAAACGATGTAGGAAAGAGACAGAGGAACTGAGTAATGGGAAAAGTTTGGTACATGAGCACTGTGCTCTGACAGTACTCTCTTGCGACTGTCCCACCAGCAGAGGGACTGTACTACACCCATATCAGGTCTCCTGCAAAAAAAACCTGGTTTTAGTTTGTGTTCTCCGAGTACACCTGAAATGCCAAGTATAATGTGCCTATAATTAGATAGGCAATCATAATAATTTCTTGTCATGAGCAACAGCAAACAAGTCAGAGGGGGAAACAGTATAACTGCATATAGTGCAATCACTGTGCAACTTCAATATGGATTTTCTTGTTTGTTTTTCCTTCTATTTTAGGAAAGAAAGCAGTAATCTTATTGATGCTCTTCATAAATGAATTATTAAATGCCATGCACGCTTTTACAATAATTTTGCTCAAAACAGTTTGTGATTTCAGAGCTCAGAAGCTTACTTGAATTTTGAGAATAAAGAGGCCCGCCATTAACATGAGGTTGAGCAGAAAATGGGGCAGTCACAGAAGGATTCCGTCTGTATCCACCAGAAGATGCTGAAGAAGTGGTAGAGTTGTGTCGCGAGATTTGCCTGGTCATTGTGCCATACTGGGAACCAGGAGCTGAACCCGGAGCAGCTGAAAAGCATTAGCCAGAGGAACCAAGGAAAAGACTTAAGCAGAGCATTACTTGGGACAGAATGCAGAAAATAGAAAAAAAGCCCAGAACATGGGAAATAACTTGATTACATATCCCCAACACTTTAGGCGCAGTAACAGGAGATTAACAGGAAACACCACCCCTGTTATAATCAATAATGAGAAAAAAATCACAGGACATAAACCAATGCTCATACAAAGGGCATTTGATAAATGCTTGAGAACTATTTTGAGAGACTGGATTAGACTGGAAAACTGAATCAGCTTCCAACTCCTAAGCATATCTCAATTATTCTACACGCATTATCTTTTATTAAAAAACAGAGAAAAATATTTCCACATTCTGCTCAAGGCAAATGTTTTCCATTGTGAACCAGAACTTGCCTCCAATCTAATATAAAGATGCTCTAACAAAACACTGAGACAGATGTAACCAGCTTCAGACACTTGGCACATTTACCAATCTTATTTGCCATATATATATTTTTAATATATTCCTTTTATATTGAAGGAATTTGCACTAACAAATCAGAACCCCTGATGCCAGTTGACAGAAAGACACATCACTCATTCTTCAACACAACACCTACTTTTACCTTCCCCATCCTCGCTGCACAAACTTCAAGGTTAATAAAACAATTTAAGTTCTCTTTTGGATTAAATTCTGACAGACAGAGAAGAGAATAACACCTTGCAAACCAATGAATCACACACGTTGAGGTCACAGAATCAATGCAATTTTTAAATGCAGAAATTGTTCTGCAATAAAAGTTTTTGTGCTTTTATATACATATGTATGGATCTTATACAAATATATTAAAAATGCACACACAGTGTGTGATCAGAAGCCTGCAGTCCTGTAATGGTATCCAAAGTCACTTTCTCTTAACGCTCCAGTAAGGGAAAGTGTAAAGGTTATGTGGGTCAAAGCCTCCAAAGCTAGTCTCATAACACAATCGATGACTTTGCTACCAGGCTGTGACAGGAAAAGGAGGGATACTTTTTTTCTGCTGCTTTTAAACCCCATCCTAACAGCTATATGTTATGCTTGAAATAATTTTTCAAGAACTGTTCTTCCCCAAGTCTTCCAGTTTGCCACCTGCCTGCAGTATTACAGAATCAAACCCCAGCCACAGTGACACACTCTTGCTTTTCAGTCACTTACAAGATGGAATACATATATCACTTTACACATCAGCTACCATTTTTAAGCCAGAGTGCAACCGAAGTGGCTTAGTTTCAGTTGCAGGAGTGATATAGCAGAATACCAATATTCAAGCTGATTTTGAGTTCTTACACATCAGACTAAATAGAACTTAGTTTTAATGAGAGGAGATTTCAAGCAACTGGCAGCCTTTTCCTCATACCTTGTGCATTTACCTTCAGAGGCTTTAACCACAGGAAATTAGTGATTAGTTCTGTTTAAAAAAAAAAAATGCCAGAACTGATTTTTATATTAAAAATCATGTAGACCCCATTACAGAAGAAAAAGCACCCTCACTACGTTTATTAGGAAGGGATGATTACTGATTATGCAGCATGACTGCAATCACTCCAGCATCGTCACAAGTCTCACCTATCGGACAGCCCATCGGGAGAGGTGGTGGCAGTGGTGGTGCTGGCGGAGCTCCAAGAGGAGGAGGAACAGAAATGTGTGCTAATAAAATAGTTTTATATTCCCAATTAGGCCATATATTTAAAAAAAATAAAAAAAGAATGGGCACTTGATAGGCTTCCCAAACAAATATAGAAATTCAACTTCAGTCAATCAATACAAACTCAGGCCCTGATCCTACACAAGGCTCTGTACCTGCAGATCTGTATTCCAATTGATTTTTATGGGATGCCAGACAATAGTAAGATTTCATGACTACCTGTACCACTGTAGGATCAGAAATCTCTGGGAAAGGAAAGCCTACTTGTGGATAAGAAAGTTAAGACTTGTCATCCAAGGAACAAGGTGCAATAGTAAATTTACATTACACCAAAACTCCATTGGTTTCTTCTGCCAATTAGCTTTACGTGCTTACAAAATACCCAGATAGTAAAAAACTGACTAAGTTGGTTTATTACCAAGACAATAATCCTGCTAATTTATAATAAAGTAGTATCCTACACATTCTCACCATTCGTCACTTTTAAAGACAGGGGAGTATGCTTTTGATGCTGAGAAATCCCACACGGCTCTCCTTCACTGCTGTGCTATCTTATACGTATGCTAGTTCTCCTCCCTCTCTCAACGACCTCCATCACAGCTTTAGCAACTTCAAACTGTAATTATAGCATAAATAACACCAGTGGATAAACCTGAATTCTACTACTAGCAGTGTTTTTGTGGATCATCTTCTGCATTTTATCTGAAGACTTATTTAATTATAAAAAGAATATGTACATACCACCACTGGCAAACAGTAAAGTTAGCCGGCTATTTCAGAAGACAACATTTCCCATCAAACATGTACCATAGCTGCTGCTTCTCAGGGCATTCAGAAATGCCAAACTGCAGTCATGCATTTAAAAATATACTTAAGTTTTAAAAAGGTACATCTCCCTCCTCCTATCCCCTCTTCCCGTCAATTACCTTGGAAAAACATGGACCGACAAAGGTGTTCTAAACATCTGCTATTCTCTAAGTGATTGTTCTGCAATTTCAGAGAGCTCCTGACTAGCACTGTGCTTCAGGACAGTTTCCACCCCACCATATTCAGTCAAAATCCCTCTGCAAACACAAGTGACTGACATTACAGCTTTAAGTTAACATGGGAAGAGTCCCACCTACCTGGTCCAATGGTTGGCGGTGACGGTGTAGGCACAGCAATGGGAATGCCAATACTGCTGCTTCCACTATTCTCTCGACTCCCACTTCCTCCACTACTACCGCTGTAAAAGAAAAATACAAATATTAGCACAAAGGCCTATCACAGTCACATTTCTTGCGAGTTCTGCTTGCCTAACTCAACTATAGACTGTAGAAAAACCCTTATAAATGCCTCTGTCTCTACCCAAAACTGCATACAGCTAATCAAGTCTGGATGTATAACACGCCTAATAAATGGAATTAGCTAAGCTGGTAAACAACATGATGCATAAAAAGTCTAATTAAATGCTTTAATAAATAAAAAGGTAAGCAACCATACCAGCTGAAGCAATGGAGTTACAACTGCAAGAATAGTTCAGGGACCTTTTAGTAAATTAAAGTAATAAGCTGGGGCTGGAAGAGTTCATTCCCGAGCTACAAATAATTAAAGATTTTTTTTTATGTCAGTTGAAGGAACAGACATTTAGATTGAGAACTTCCTAACTAAAAACAGCCATGAGAAATCAGTGGGGGGGGTGGGGGGTGGTGGTATGGATAACTTTTTTTTATCTCTAACACTGTCCCCCTGCCCATGCATGCATTTCTTGTATATAAGAAGTCTGAAAGGTAACAGTACAGCCAGGTCACAATTTCTCCAAGTATCATTACATGACATACAAATTAGAGGCCAGCAATACAGTTTTACAGAATATACTTTTATGACCTACTGGATAACATTTCTACACGTGCCTTTGGAGGCCATAACACTTCTTTTCATTGAGGTAGCTGAAAAAGAATCAAGATTCAGGTGGAATCAGTCCTTATTCCAAACCAAGAGTACTCCTTAGTCCAAAGCTAATAATATACGTGGATTACATGGATTAAAGGGAACTAAGCAGTCAAGATATTTTGAAGCCAAAATACCACTTTAACCCACCTGTGCTAATTAAAGAGTACCCAGTGATGTTATAGCTTATTTACCATTCCTGGGTGGCTACAAATCAGTGCTGCCAAGAGACAAGCACAAATCATTCAAATAGATCTTAAGAAAATAACACTGTTACAAAAAAGAAAATCAGGGATCTGAATTGGAAGCCAAGATAATTCCTTCAAAATTAGTGTTCTGTCTGCTGAAGACCTTGATCCTGTCACCATGGTTGCGGCTGAATTTCTAACTGCAGTCTACATAAAAGAAGATCTTGTGAGACAAGAGTAGGGAGCTTTCACAGTAGCCAGCTAAAAAGATTAACAAGATCTTTCCTGCAGACAGATTTAGAATTTATTTCATTGTGACAGTATTTCATGATCAACTATGTCATACTTTTAACTACATTGAATTCTTTCATTTGTTTTTTTCCCCTGCAGTTTGAAGCCTAGGCTTAAGAGGCTCAAAGAAAGATCTAGCCTTGCAATTCGAGAAAAGAAACCAAGGTAGACTCAGAACACCCTTTTCAACCAAAACACACACGACTCTCTCATCAAAGTCTTTAAGCTGTGGAAACAACTGGCTGATGCTAATACCTGTTCTGTGAATAGGTATTGTTTTCTACTTCTATCATGCTAGTGCTGACGATCAGCATTAAGTTTTAGCTAAAAGAAAGTAATCAGCTCTTTCAAACTACCTTCATCACAGTGCTTCTAATCAACAGAAACTTCCCTTTGCAATTAGTGGCCTTGAAAACAAAAAAATCACTTAAGTGTATTTTAGGCTGAGGTTAATAATGCAGCTTTCAACTCATTAGGACCCATCCCTACCCTGCCTAGCAACTACGTAAATGTTGAAGTTTTACTTATTCCTGGGAAACAAATAACACAGGACAAAATAAATATTAAATAAAACAAGTTCTGTGGTTAAAGGAGTAAGCTGCTTGATACAGTGAGGCTTCTATAGATAATGAAGACACTTCTGTCTGTTAGAAAAGCCAACAATACAGAGAAGTTCTGTTAATGCAGAGGGGTAGAATAACTTACCTTTCACCTTTCAACAAAAAAAGCCAACATGCACAAAGCTTCAAAGCTTTTCTGTGACTTTAGTAAGTGCCAGCATGCCAGGCAGGAAAGAGTTATACAGAGAAAAGGCTCTACCTGTGTGTTCTTGGTCTCTGGTTCAAGGAAGCCGTCCTTCCTGGACTGTGCTGACTGCCCAGTCTGGCAGGACTGGTCATGTAATCATTGGGGACTGTTGGTGGCTTGACTGGCTCCAGAGTTTTGTAAGGAGTATTTCGTCTGCTCAAGGAAAAAAAGATTGGAAGACAGAAAGATAAAGGATAAGAAGATCAAAAAGATAATGCACAAAGTAGTCGTTTTATTTAGTTTTTCTTAAGTTTTCATGAGAGATCAGTGTGCAGTCACCCACATTACAGTATATTAAATTCCACCACCCAAGACAGACATGTCACATTCAACTCTATAAAGTGCTCTTACGTAGCCAGTCAGCCTACGTAATCTGATTTTAAAAGCCTAAACTAAATTACCATCCAAAGTATATTCTTTGAGCTACATAATATACAATAGTTACATCCACATAATATTCTGGAGGTACCTTTCAGTATACTGCACATGACAAACTCTTCAACTGCAAGAGTTTCTTTTTTTCCTCTCTTTCCCTCCCCTCCAAAAGCATTCTTGGCTAAAGGCATTCTACTCAAATAAAGGAGTAAGGCTGAATGATTCACAAGTTACATTTGCAATGTCAGAGCTCTTCCCAGTAGCATTGTTTCACACAGTCATCAACAATCTCAGATAACTTCAGCAGATCTTAAAGTGCTTCGTTGTCTCCATTTTGCAGCCCAAGAAAACAAAGCCCAGAGACTTCCAAGGTTACCTAGCAGACTGTATCTTCAGAAATATAACACAGTTCTTTCAAGATCCATTTATCAGCCCCATCCCTGCCTTTAGAACAGTGTGTTTATTGTACTGAATTGCACAACTCTTCAGCTCTCACCAGTAACTAAGAGATCCCTTGCAAGACATGGAATTTGGCAACACACCAGCTAAGCAAAACCAAAAATACCAGACTACTGGCATTTAATAATTTCTTCACTTAGCAGTTATAACAGAGATGGTAAGTTATACAGCTTCCTGGCACGTTAAGAAACTTATTGACTTCCTTTTTACAATATGGAAGGCAGCAGTACTAAATTTTTGCTATAACATTTTAATAATAAAACCTCTAAAAGATAAATGTGGAAATACCATTAACTGTTTGCATTCACTGTGGCGCTTGTAAATTAGTTTGCAATACAAAGAACTGCAGATGATTTAAATATGCAGTCTGCCACCACCTATAGATCTGCCTAAAGAGATCAGATGTGGGGAAAAATAAAGAAACTTTGTATTACAGTTGTAAGAGATAGAGCCCTAAATACCATAAAATGACAAGCAGGGAAGACGTTAAATGTGCTTCCAACAGAAATAACCTTGACAAGTAATGTTTTAGAGCATTATACCTTGGAATGCATGGGTAACAGGAACTACTGCTCAGCTCTGTAGTACTATTCATTTAGCCTGTACAATTTAAAAATATTGTCTAAAGTAAAACCTCACATTGTTGGATTCAGCCTTGCCTCAGTTTCTCCTTTGTTCTTCTCAGCCTCATTGAAGAACTCAAACACCCAAACACCAGAGAATTCAAACTCAATTTCTTCTCATCACTGAAGCCCAGTCCTTCCCATCTGCTTTTCTGTCAGATTTACACAAAGGAGCAAAACACTGCTCAGGGCTCTCCACCTCACTGACTCCCAGTGCTTCAATGTATTGCTGATGCCTTTTGCCTACAGGGAGCCCAAAGCCTTGCTCTGCCCCGGACCCTCAAGGAACGACTGCCACTACTCCCTCCATCCAGTGCCAGCAATATATTCGCTCTCCTGTGGTACTTCCAACATGAGCATCCAAGGTTTTCCAGCCTCTCCCTGGTCTGGTGAAGACAACTTCTGCTTCCTGCAGTCCCTTCCCCTTCTCAGCCCGAGCAATTTCTGTGCAGGACTCCCTTGCCACCATATTCCTTAGGATAGGCCTGCCTTGGAGGGACAAGTGGCACAATAGGCAGTACGTGCTTAAAGGCCCGTGTTACACACTGAGCTTGTTCTGATTTTACACACCTATCTCTGTTTTCTGGATCAAAGGGAGAAGAACAGCATGCTTGTAGTTTCTAGCCATTTTTCCTGCATACATTAGGGAAACAGTCATGCCTATGATATTTCATGCTTTGGCAGAACACAGCTGCTCCAGATAAGAGCTGTACTTCCTGAACCAGAAGGGCAGACAGGAATCACTGTTACAAACCCACATTATTCCTCCCCCTCATCCAACTGCTGCCTCTTGACAAGCTCATTGGAAATGATGTTCAGCTGATTAATCCTTATCAGGCATCAGCTAACGCAACAAAACAGCTCTGGTCTGTTCAGAGGGGAGCATCAGAGAGAGGCGGTTCACCAGCACATCAACACTACTGTTGCACTACAAAATGTCCAAGAGGACATGAAAGCGCTACCCAGCTTCCCAGGGCTGATAAACAACTCTTTCTCAGCTGGGATAAGAGAGACAATTAGAATACTGATTGCATGCCCTTGAGCAATGGGAATTTTCACAAAACATGCTGAGGAAACCTCTAGGGTAATTCCTCTGCAGAATACACAACAAACTGCAATCGTGAAGCAGCAGAGCATCAAATCAGGATTAAAAATCACTACGTCTTTCACAAAAGGAGTTGCTGTTTCTAATTTTCCTTAATCGTTACTCTTGATCCCTATCCTGTTCAATCTCATTAATCCTCAATTTTTCCAGTTCCTCACCTCTCCCAGATAGCATACCTGAAGCCAACACAACCATGCCAGCCAGCTTTACGGTACCTTCAGTTCCCCCATAGCAGAAAGGAAAGACTGAGAGTGACAAATCAGTACAAAGCCTTGTTTAGGATGGCTTTTGGAACATGCTGGACAGACAAAACCGTAAGGCATGTGCTCTGAGCTTTTCAAGAATTAATGTGTTGGACCCCAGCAACAACTACTTGCTGGCATACAAAGATAAGCAGCTTTCACTCCCCACAGGTCCATAGCAGCAAAACAGATGCTATGGCAGGGAACTCTGGTCACACTGTGACTGGAGAATAGCAAATGCACAACCCTGAGAGCATCAATGTTACTCATGTGTTCACAATGCCATGAATTTTGCTGAGATAATGCAACACATATGGCACCAACACCCATTTCATAAATCTTATGATATTGAGAAATTAGTAGGTAAAAACTTTTAACAATTCTTTCGCCAATGAAGTTAAAACCTTATTGATATTCTTTTGTATCACTAAGGATTTGTCCCCAAAAATCAGGAGTACCAATAACCTCATTTACCCACATCTATAATAAATCCTTCCCCCGTGAAAAAACATTCTTTCAAAAGGTCATAATGAAAATAAGATTCAGTATAGGTGAAAGAGTTTATACAAAAAAAGGTAATTGTGTGTTTTCTGCTAAAGGCAATCAAAATCGCCATCTATCCACATATTTAAGAAACACCAACACTAGCACAGTTAAAATTTTCTATTACACAGGCGGGACCAAGCAGTCTCATTCTTACCCCAGAGTTCCCCGGCCTGACATGGGAGGACTTGGTGGTTTTTGTGTAGGCGGATTTGTTCTTGACAAGGTGCCAGTTCTTGCAGGCTGGTTATTTCCATGCTGAAATAAGGGAAAACAATGTTTTATTTTTATAGCAAAGCAGCTCTATTATTGACAGCTTTTCTTTTTTAAAGTGTAAGAATATGAAGTGAGAATTCCCAGACAGCTGTCAAACAGCAAGTTTTCAGCAACATACAAGACAAACACCAGTAAATACAAAGAGTCTAAATACAAGTTTAATGTTATTTTTGCTATTAATTTAAAACAGGTATCAGAAAGGTAGGCAACTGACGGGTTCATGCACAAATCTCTTATATCCTCATTTCTTTCAGGGATGCCACATTTTTGTTATCTCCGTTCAGGTGTTAATAATTTAAATCAAACACTGACAGTAAGATACAGTCAGCACAGGCCCAGAATTTCTCAGTTTGCCCCTGCTATTTGATTAGCAGAGTCAGTCAGGTTGTCTGGGAAGTCTCCTGCAAAAAATGTAAGTGAAGGCAATCAAGGCATCTACTGAATTCAGAGCGAAGCACTACATGTGTTAGAGAAATTAATGTATCTATGTATAAATGCAAAGTCAATGTATCACAGATATATTGACACACGCTAAATGCTGTAAATAAAAAAAATCAAGTATAGCATGTTTAATCTAAATATCCTATGGAAAGCAAAGGAGAGCATAAGAGAGTGCTAGTTATCAGTTTTAATGGCTCTGCAGCCTCTATTATCAGTCACATGAGGCACTGTGGGTCAAAGGAGAAATAACACTTCTTACCTTGGCTTTTAGCCACTTAACGTTGGCAAAAAAGGGGGGGGAAAAAGGCAGAAATTAATGGCAGATCCATTACAACTGACAGGACAGGTTAAACTACAGATAATTACATTTCAAAACATCATTTGTGTCTACTGATACATAACTACATTCCAGTACACTTAGAGATTTTACTGGCTCTCTTAAGTCATTCAAAGTTCTGTATCTGACTAAGCAACCACAAGGAAAATACTGGTGTAAAAATTAAGTTTAGCTACGCTTTTCTAGACCTTTTTGTCAGGCACCTCATAAGCAACTGTCATTTGCTGACCATTTAAGTCCAAATCCAAATCAATGCAATTTCAATGCAACATGCACTTAAGAATTTGTTCACAAAACCAATTTCAGCTATAAGGCACAGAACAGACTTGCCTGTTGTTTTGACACTTAGCCTTCATTCGTTGTGAAGAAATCCTAGCTGCTGCAGTGAATGGTGAATAAAGAAAAGGGAGTTCTCAAACAGGATGAGCAGCAGTGCCTTTCACCTTGGGTTTATTGATTGAAATTTGATTCAAGCCAGCACAGCGCTGGCTGCTCACAACTGTGTTGGCAGTGCTCTAATAACTGCTATTCTGAAATTTTAGCTCTTAGAATCAAGTCATTATACGACTCCACTATATCATTTTACAGCCTTCAGGATTGAAAACCTGGCCTCATAAGTAAAATGAATGTAAAATTTTAAATAAATTCAAGTTTAGTTCTCTAATTTTATTTAGGGGGAAGACTCATACTTTTGAATGGAGAGAAGGTTTAGATTCACTGATTTGAATAAAACAAGCAAACACAAAACCCCAAACCACAAAATAATCCCAATGCTTTCTTCGAGGTTGTTTAGAAATTAACTGTCACTTCCAGAAGGAGCCTTCTAACACACAGCTTTTCAAACTATGGTTTGCATCTTCTCTCCTCCTTCTCTTCCTCCAACAAACACAAGACTAGTCTAAAGGCATCCATGAACTCAGAAAAAATAATCAAAACATGTTATACAGCAATACATGAGATTTCTGACAGGGTCTGAAACCAAATGCCCTCAAGTTATTCAAATTACAAGAAGAAAAATGCAAAATCCGCTGCAAAATTCAAATCAAAAAGCAGAGCTGTGGTAAGTAAATTTAAAGGTCATCCCACTCACTCCCAGCCTGGACAGAGGTTCATCAGCAGAGTGGCAGAGTTCAAGCATTTAAACCATTCTGTCCCCACATTACTTATTTCATGGATAGACACGAAGGCTCAGTTTCCAAGATGCCAAGGCAGTCTCACAAGTATTATATTTTTAAAATAGGCATTTAGCAATGAAATTTGCTTTCCCCTGTCACAGGAATATGTGCTCCTTCCCCTTACTTCACTAGTTGCCAAGGGAAATGGCATAATACAAGCAATCTGTTAAAAGAGACCGAAAAGTGAAACTCTTGGTCCAGTACCTCCTCAGCAGACATAGAAACCTTTTGAAGGCTTAAAAGGAAGGGTTGCACGGCTTCTTCCCCAGCCTCTGCTACTAAATTTGCCTGCCTAAAAAATACGAAACCAAAAAGAGAGGTCTTCCCTTATGCAGTGTCACTCAGCACTCACAATGAGTCTTTCCACCTCCTCCTTCATCACTTCATTCTGCCCCCGCTGCAGCGACAATATGGGTATCGACATCTAGCAATGACTAAGGAATCTTCGTCTTATTTCAAACCTTGCTACAGTTAAGAACTTTTTAATATACTGAACATATATCTGAAGTCCAACAGTTCTTGACCTTTAATCTTGTCACTACCCCTATATCAGATGATCTCTTTTGCTATCAGTTATACAACAGATACACACGCACTTTACTGTGCAGAAGAATTAGTAACTGTTGTCATGCTGCCTTCTATGAGTACAAAGCTCTGTATGTGTCCTCTCTGTTGCTGTCCATATAAACAAGAGTATACTGCCAGAAAAACACAGAAGGAGGAACACAAAGGGAACAGTGATTCTTATGGGAGAGGAACTCCTGATCCAAAAGAGAGAAGTAAGGGAAGAAAGCAAATTAATTTAAACAAGATGAACCATATGGCTATTTAATCATGGTTAATAAGCTAATTAATTAGGGGGAGACATTTTCTCGTATTTATTAGCTGAGCTTATGAGGTCAACCTTGCTGCATAATTTGGTCTGAAAGCCAACTGTAGAGGCTTCTAAGCAATTACAATATTGCTTGGAACTCGGACTAGTTTAGGCAGCAGGGGCCAGACTCATTACGATTTTAAGAAAAACAGGAAAAAAGACAACAGAAAACCAAAAGGAAAAGCAGGTACACGTTTAATGAAGGCTCAAGCATCTCTCTACAAACGCCTCCAGGCCAGCCAGCCAGCTGGTAGAACATGAAAATCATAAACTGCCTGATCAGTACCGAGAAGGTCAGAGTCAGGAGGGAAGGAAATGCAGGGCAAGAGGAAAAGAAGAAATAACATGCATAAGGTTCACAGTCTGAAGCGGGAAGAAACTGTTCTGAGAGGGATCTAATAAAGGAAGAGACAGGAAATGTAAAAAGAAAAAAGCTTAGACAAATGAAAAGCAGTGCTGAGCACTGCCACAGAAGCTGCAAGGAGCACTACTCCCTTCCCCTCCTGGTTGCTGTACAAACAGGGGACAGTCTTCAGTTAGATACCAGCATCCTGGATTACGTACACATCAGAACAAAACCAGTGTGTAGGCTTGCTGGGGATGCATCACAAGCATTGTGGTGCCGAGGCAGGAAACAGTACAGATCAGGATGCTCCCAGAAACAAAACAGCATGGTCAACAGCAGTATTGGCTTGATGTTTCTTGCAAGCAACATAGCAGAGAGATGCTTTAAAGCAAGCAGAAAAATTATGCCTTTCCAGGGAAAACCCACAAAGAATGCAGCAGTCATGGATAAAGTTTGAAGGGCTGTCACAAACTTAAGAGAAGGAAACCACTGTCTCAGGTTCAAGAAATAAAGGTCAGCCTCACTGTATTTCCAAAAGATCACAGCTAGGGCAGTGGCACATCCACAGGGTTTTGACAGTGCAGGAGAGAGGGCTGGCCAAGGACTGAGAGCCAACAGTGGGCTGGAAAGGAGTAACACAATTAAGGCAATGGACAAAGCAGATGTTTGCAACAGCCATGCAAGGCGTTTACCAAAGCAAAAAGTGAGGCTGCTTCTGTAACTGATGCCAGGAATTTAGAGCACCTGGACTGAGAATTTTAGCTGTGGGTTTGGACTGGACAAGCAATGATTTGGGAATGTCGAGCACTGACTGTGAGTAGCAAGTAAAAAGCTCACTTGCTTAAGGTAACTATTTAGTAATTCCAATATGCTCAGTTCTGGTTGTCTGAACAGTACAAAAATACCTGCTAATGAAGGTAGTATTGCAGGTTTCTGTACCTGAGGGCAAGGGAACAGGACTAAAAATGGCATGAAAGGGTGGAGTGTGAGGCAATCCGAAGTATCTACCAATGGCCAAAGGATGACCAGACATTTGAGTGACCCCACTGGCTGGCCTCCAGAGGCAGCCATCTAACTAAAGGATTTTAATAGTTTCCATGCCAAGTAACAAGTCGGGGGAACACTAGTCATGATGCAGGGAATCAGAAAGCTATTACTTGAGTTATAAAGTGTGTTTGGAAAAATAGTGCTAGGGACACGACACAGAACTCATTTATGTGAGCAAATATATCTGTGAGCACAGAAATACAGAAGGCCACTTGCACATAGGAGTAAAATCCTTATCACACTGACATCCAGCAAGTTCCTCCTGCACATTTCATTATCTGAGATAACCCTAAAGAAAGGCAGCTGGCCATAAGACCTTTTCAAGCACTACTAAGTATTTGTGGCGAGGCAATTCAATTGCCCCATAGAAATCACAGTATCACAAGGTTGGAAAGGAACTCTGAGATCATCAAGTCAAACCTATAACCCAACACTAACACCAACCCATCATCTAACCCATGGCACTCAGTGCCTCATCCAGTCTCCCCTTAAACACCTCCAGGGTCTGCGACTCCACCACCTCCCTGGGCAGCGCATTCCAATGACCAATCACCCTTTCAGTGAAGAACTTTTTCCTCACATCAAGCCTAAACTTTCCCTGAAAATCCTCATGGACTTCTGCACAGCACTGCCTCCTGTCATCAGTGGAGCAGTTTTGAAGCACCATAGGTTAACAGTCAAAGCAGGAGAAGCAGCTTGAAAGGTACTTGTACATGAAGGTACAGGATGCCTGAGGAAAGGATACAGTAAAGCACCAAGTCTAAATCATGGTTCCCTTACAGAAATAAAGACGTGTACTTAAGGAGAACGTGCAATCAAAGATATTTTTCAAAAGGCAGACTGTACGTGGGTGTCAGACACTCAGGGTAACACTTACACTTCTGCCACTAGTTCTAGGCAGTTTTAAAGAAATCACTCCTGTGTCTCAATTTCCTTATCAGAATGGGTCAGAAACCTTTTTTTTTGTTCTTTATTTTCTTATAGTCTATTTTAAGGCAGATTATTTTGAGAAAATTTAGGTTCCTCATCAGTATTTCTTTCAAAATGAAACAGCAGTAGGTAAGTCTCTCTTTAGTGAAATTTTACCTTTATCTTTTAACTATAACTTCTCCCAGTATTTGCAACCTAGTACTTATAGAGTCTTCTGTTAACAGTAACCAGATAGAGCTTGTCAATATTGACCTTAACATGTTTTTACATATTAAACTGCTACTAACATACAAAAACCTGCTTGTGGATGATAGACAAACTTAGTATTGCTCCCTCAGCACTCAGAAGTCTTGTTCAGAGAAGGATACCTACATGGGGCCCCTCAGTGCAAGGAGGACATTAAGGGGCTGGAGCATGACCAGAGAAGTGCAACCAAGCGGGTGAAGGAACTGAGGTTGTTTAGCCTGGAGAAAATGAGGCCAAGGGGAGACCTGATCGCTCTCTACAACTGCCTGAACAGAGGTTGTAGGGAGGTGGGTGTTGGTCTCTTCTCCCAAATAACAAGTGATAGGACAGGAGAAAACGGCCTCAAGTTGTGCCTGGGGATGTTTAGATTGGATATTAGGAAAAAATTTCTTTACTGAACAATTGGCAAAACACTGGAACAGGCTGCCCAGGGAAGTGCTGGAGGCACTATCCCTGAAGATGTTAAAAAAAACACATAGATACGGTACTCTGGGACATGGTTTAGTAGGCACAGCGGTGTTGAGCTGCTGGTTTGATTTGATGGTCTTAGAGGTCTTTTCCAACCTCAATGATTCTATGATTCCTGCCTTTAAATTCTTCAAGCTTTTTGAACTTTTTGTGTTGGTAACCTTGAATCTAGCAGCTACAATAAAATAATGTTAACATAAAAGAAAAATAAAAATGTTCAAAATTAGAAAATAGACTTCATAGTTTTGAGTTTTCTTTGCAAGCAGAAAGTTTTGAAACCTACATTGTATCAGATGACACTACGCAAACTTCTGAATTTCCAGCAGCAAGTGCCCTATGAAAAGCACACAGTGTCAACACTCACAACAGCATCATCAGAGTTGGCAAAAAGGAGTTACTTTCTCCCCACAGAGAAGAGATCTTTACCCTACAGCAATATTTACTGCTTGGCATGACCACAAAGGGATGATGTGACATTAATGAAATTGGCAACATGACATCCTTTGAAGCACGAGTGTCTGATAGAGGCTAACACAGGGACAAAGGCAGCTGAGGCTCAGATTCAGAATCCCTGTCTCACTTTGTTTTTATTACAGCAAATTACTTCTAACATACAAAATGTCTTATGCTAAAGGGGGAAGCTGGCACGATTTGGTGGCTTCCACCCTTATGTCAGCACCTCATTGGCATTTCTGTTTTGCACTGACACAAATGGAAGCATGAGGGCTGTAGCTGACTTGGGTAGGCTGAGAAGTGTATCAAGGGTGAGAACAAGCCTCCCTTCTCTACGCTTAGTATTTGTGAAGTCTGGACTCAATCCCTACTTTAAGAGTATCCTTCCAGTTTCTATTTGCTTAAGAAAGATTTCTCAATGCCTGTTTGACATCCTGGGTTAGAAAGCTTCTCACACTTTTTATGCACTGACACACAAGCATTTTACGATGACGAAATTCCAATTTTTTTTCTTAAAACAAAGCTGAAAAGTGATCAGTCTTCATATACAATCCCAGTTTGGTTTTGAAGATCTATTAGTTCCATAAAACAAACTCAATCCAATTACAGCTATTAGGCAATTTAGCATGCATTCAAGATTTTATCTGCCTTTTCCATAACATCATTTCAATTTCCTACTTAGCTGCCATTTTACAAATTGCTGCAATTCCACCTGCCTCCTATTCAAATAAAATATTATAATAAATTCAAAGGCCAACTCCAAGGCTTTTAAGACAGCTTCCAAGTTTCCTCCTCCTTCTCCCCCCTCTTAAACTGTGGATTTTCTGTATAAGTAATTGTATTCGACCTATTTATTTGTTGGCACGCTACTTTCCTTTCCTTTCACAAAAGACGGGGAAGAGAAGGAAGGAAATTTTAAAGTAGCCTCTGCCTAATAATTTTGAAGCAAGCTCTACACAGGAAGGTAGGCTTGCACGTCGTGACAGTTACTCTTATCTACAAGAATGACTTCAGCTACATTCCCCTATCCCCCAGAGGGTGACAGCTGAGCAACTATTTAACAGACCAGCAAAAATGCTTGCCTGTGTTTCTTGGAGCTGTACATACATAATAGTGTGCTGCAAGAGAAAGCCAAACCAACTTTAAAAGCCCTCCTGACTTTGATTGATGCTAGGCTTGGCTTCACAGGCACATACACAAAAAGCAACTTCATCCCTTTTGGAGGCTTCATCCGTACCTGCCCCTGCAAAGGGAACGGGCAGGGAACGGAGCAGATGAGGTAGTTTGGGGCTCCCATGGAGCTTACAGGCCGAAGAAGAAAACTCCTCCAAGATCCCAGGTTGCTCTACAAAAGCTTTTCTGTCAAGAAGCTGCTGGAGGAGAGAACAGCACTCCCATCAGGGAGGAAACTCGCTTATAGACAGAGGCTGCTTACATTCATTGCCTCCTCCACCCTCATCGCCTGCCCCCACAAAAACTACTGCAGGGTGTGAGACAGAGAGGGGCATGTAGAGCCCCTCTCCACGCCTCAAGCATAGGCATCTGATTTTGTGTCCCCCAGACACAGCCCTTGAAAGCATCAGAGACACAAGCAAGAAGAGGAGCTGTTTCTGCGTTTGCTGAGATGAAAGATGTGCAGTGAAGACTGTATTTACTCTGAGGATTGCTCACCTTGCTACTTAATTATTTTTAATTCTGTGAGGCAGTATTTTTATTTACAAAACATATAAAACAACTCAAGATCACTCCTTAAAATATACAACATATTTTAATATTTAATAATTGTTAGTGTTAGGTTTTAGGTTATAGGTTGGACTTTTCCAACGTCCTTTCCAACCTTGTGATACTGTGATACTGTAATAACATTTTTCCTACGATCAGCATTTCATGAAATATATAAAAGCAGAAAAAGGCTGTAATCCAGTCTGTATCTTTATCTTCCTTGTATTCTTCCTTTGTTTCTTTACCAAATTCTGCACCAGAACACAACAGAGAGCACCATTCAGAGCAGTAAATAGTCACCTACTGATTCCAAAATGTTGCATAATTTCTATTCAATACTTAAATGTCAATATATGTGTCAACTATTACTTGATAGTCGCCACAGTAGAAGATATTCAAGGACCTCTAAGTCAGTCAAACTGACAGCTGCTCTAGGCAGAACTCAAACTTTTCCTCTAGAAAAACATACTTTCCAAGGCCTTATACAACATGCTGCTTGTCCAGCTTGGGGTTGAAATCTTTGGTCAAGAAAATAAGACTTAACAGAGTCTGAAGCATCTTCTAAGACCACTCTGGACAAGTCAAAGTACATAACTGATTTTACTGTATGCTTCTCCCTAATCTCTATGTTTAAGAGGCAACTGAGAATGTCAGCAATTCAGGGCATGTCTTTCAGACTTCTGCATCGGATTGTGCTTCATCCAGTCTGGCTTTGTTTATTGGTGTATAACAACCCTAAGAATTACAGGTTTAGCTACAAACAAAACAAACCTCATCCAGTTTAAGTTGTTTGATTTTCTTGTAACAGCACTAACTACATCTACGTTTGCAGATAAAGCAAGCTGCTTCCTTCAGAGCCACGATCTGTGTATCACTCACCGAATTCCACTAACATAATGGCTAAAACCATGTAATTGTGCCATCACTACGTCAGCCCACTCTCCTTGACAGTGTGTCCAATGAGTACCAACACTGCATACCTGAGGCCTGGCTTGTGTAACAAGTCTACATAGTAGAAAAATTATATTAGTATTTTCTAAGTATTTCACGCCTTCCACAGTAAAAAAAAAAAACTTAGACAAACCACTCAATAAAGAAACAATAGCAAGATAGAATTAGTAGCTGTTACTAAAAATATTCCGTAAGAACTGCTTAGAAACAGGTAAACAGCATCTCACTTCTATCCCCTAAAAAAATAAGGTCACAGTATCACAGTATCATAAGGTTAGAAAGGACCTCCGAGATTATCGAGTCCAACCTATAACCCAACACTAACACCAACACTAACACCATCATCTAAACCATGGCACTCAGCGCCTCATCCAGTCTCCCCTTAAACACTTCCAGGGTCTGCGACTCCACCACCTCCCTGGGCAGCCCATTCCAATGGCCAATCACCCTCTCTGTGAAGAACTTTTTCCTAACATCAAGTCTAAACTTTCCCTGACGAAGCTTGAGTCCATGCCCTCTGGTTCTGCCACTGGTCACCTGAGAGAAGAGACCAACCCCTGCCCGACTACAACCTCCTTTTTAGGTAGTTGTAGAGAGCAATGAGGTCTCCCCTGAGCCTCCTCTTCTTCAGACTAAACAGCCCCAACTCCCTCAGTCACTCCTCATAGGGCTTGTGCTCCAGCCCCTTCACCATCTTCGTTGCCCTCCTCTGGACACACTCCAGCATCCTGACATCTTTCCCAAACTGGGGGGCCCAGAACTGTACACAATATTCAAGATGAGGCCTGACCAGTGCCGAGTACAGGGGGACGATAACTTCTCTGGTCCTGCTCACCACCCTATTCCTGATGCAGACCAGAATGCCATTGGCTTTCTTGGCCACCTGGGCACACTGCTGGCTCATGTTGAGCTTCCTGTCAACCAGCACTCCCAGGTCCCTTTCTGCCTATTATAATAACCTAAAGACATCAGTGCTCCTAAATGTAGTCGTATTGGAAAATGCAACCACTACACCTTAACAACTTCAGCATTTATGGATTGAGCAACCTGTTTCAAGCCTGCACAATACAAGTAGTTCAGCAAAGCATCAACATTAGAGACTAACAATAATTCTACTTTTAAAAAGTCTTCTACAGCTCTTGATCTCTGGAACACTTAAACGCAGAAACCAGCATCTTGACACTGAATCTGTGGATTCCTATATTCTCCATGCATAGAGCTCTCTCCTCAAATACAGATACCATACAGAAAAATTATCAATTGCTCCGACCCTAGTGTTTCTATTTTACAGCAACTCAGGGTGTGTCTTTCAGGCTTCTACAAAGGATTGTGCTTTACCCAGTCTGGCTTAATTTATTAGTGTGTAACCCTAAGAATTACTGGTTTAGCTACAAACAAAACAAAAATGCAGGTAATTCAAACTCATTACGTTAACTGACAGTCTAGAGCCATGGTACAGAGCTGCTTTGTAACTTGTGTCAGAATTAGACTTCTCTGGGCATTTGGAGGGTTACTATGAAGCAGGAGGTACCCCAGCACTCTGTGTTGAGTAGTTCTAGGAGATCTGTTCCCCAAGAGCTCAGCAATTCAACTGGCACATGATGGGCTGACTTAGCTGCACAACTGACCGACCAGATCACATTGAGCTTTAGAGGATAGATGGGCGTTAAATAAAAGCTTTTTAATGCCATTCAAGGGAAGATCATTGTGAACTGAATATACCTGGAATCCCTGCTCTAGGGGGACATAAAGCTATTTTTTACAAAATCATGTCCAGAGAACAAAGAGTGTTATGATAAATCACTTCAACTATGATCATTTCAAGGGAGGCTGACTTTACTTTACGAAGGCTCTTATTTAGATAAATGGAAAATGCGGCTGTCCGAAAGAATGAATGGGAGGGAGACATCAGATGCCACTGAGATTTCAATGGATCTAGCTGACTCCCTTTCTCCTGACCACCCTCCAAAAACCATAGCAAACCACTCCACCCCACAGATGACTTAATTTTTCTCATTAATGATAGAGATAAAAGTAGTGACAGAGAATTTAATCAGACAAAAAAAGGAGTGAGAATTTTAAAAGTCAGTCATGGCTTTTTTAACAAGTCATTAGCCTAAGATCATGAGACATTATTTCCAGACACTGTGACTACCACTGATATTCACAAGGTTATGGCAAACATTGCTCAAAAAATCCTCACTGTAAACCAAACCACTTTTTAATGAAATGTTTGTGTGGGGGAGCATAAAAAAACCGTAATTCTTCCTACCATGAATGAATTAACATTTTCCTGTCATTAACACTCTGCCCCAACCCTGTCTCCTGATTGGTGTTACTTGGTATCTTAGGTATTCTTACCTTTACGCCATGACCAACATCATCCAGCACCGTGTAGTCTATAGGTTTTCGAATATACCTTACAGGACGTTCCATGTTCGCTGGCGCTATAATTTTGTGAGTTCTTGACGTGTTCTTATTGGTCGTCAAAATGCCTATCTCTCTGCGAGCGACCTTTTCTTTATGGATGTCCACAGTCTAGATTAAAAACAAGAAAGGATGGGTATCTTTAGGCATTTGCTGTTTTCTTTACAGAGCTATCTACACGTTTAGGCTTCAGCATTAGACAAAGAGTCTGAACCGAGTTAATGCTGTTGGAAGGATGCCAATTTATTGATGAAATGAGTTTAATCTACATGAACATTGTTCAAAAACTACACTTTAATAAAATAACCAATACTAATAATAAAAAAACAATTATACATTATTGCTTTGACACCTTAAAGACGCTATGCAGATACAGTACTTGCAGATTAACCCTCAACATTCTTATGACTGACACTAGTGATAAATTACTCGAACTCCACAGCTGGGAAACCAGGACAGACAAGCTATACAATTTGCCCACATCCCCAGAGGGGGACTAAGCTTGCAAAGTCTGTACAGTAATTTCTTTCAGCAAAGCCATCAGGGCATATCAGAGTAAGAGTCTGCACAGAGAAGGACTAATTTCAGCACTAGTAGCTTCACAGAAAGAATAAAACAGAGCCTTAAAGAGGCATGTAAAGGAATATAAAATATACTGAGTTCCATTGTTTTATTAGGAAATACCTAAACAGATGAAGAAATGTCAGTCCAACAATCTGTGAAGGATCAAACTGAACTTCACTCAACAGACACATGCTTCTACATGCGATATAACCACCACTTAAACTCTAGCTGAGGGAGAACAAATACAAATCAAGTATCAGATGCCATAGGAAGCTCCAACATGTAGGAAGCTTATTTAAAGATTCAGGGATTGAATTTATTGGTTTAAGTACCTACGAGAACCTCAGGATCTCACTGCAGGAGATAGAGTGGCGGGTTTTGTCAGATACTAAGCAACTTTGAACAAAACTATCATGCCACCATGTCCTCCACTACAGAAAGTAATTATCAGTCTGTAAGCATCAATTCCTCCAGGAGAGACTTACAGAAACACAGAATCAAGATTCAGAAAGAAATAAAAAACCTTGTCCATCAGTAGTCATTTGGGTACATCTCTAGAAATGGCCTAATCTAAAATGTATATTGTGATGTGCAAAGTTTTGTTCAGTGAAACAAAGACGAAGCACAAAATGAGTTTACATTTCATTCTACTTTATATAAAGCAAGACAAAAAAAAGCAAGGTCAGCATCCAGGAAATGACCATTTCTAGGAAAGCCAACGTTCAGTGTTGAGAGTTCAGTATGAAACAACTTTAACTGAACTGGTTTTTTTTCATTAACTGGTGCACACACTCACATAACCTTAAACACTCCTCAGTAAGTTCAGAAAGAAATTAAATTCTCGTTAACAGATTTGATTCATGGCATTACAAGTGGGAACACAAGCAGAGAAGAACCTAAAAGCAGTGATCTCAAGTGAGTCTGTTTTCACAGCTTAAAGCTAAATAACAGACAACTTGTAAGATTGTGAAAGGTTCTTTTACTTCAGAAGTGCACAGAATCTTAACAGAAGTAAGAGTTGCAATCTTCCGGAATAGTGCAAGACATTAAATGTGTAAGTCTGCAATAGTGTATTCAGAACAAGTTAAATATCCCAATAAAGCTCTGGAGCAAGATTTATTGTTCTAAATACTCATGCTCTGAAAAATTCCGAAGTCAGGAATAAAAAGCATCTCTCCAAATTAAACAATCCTATACATGAAGCATTTACCACTACATCAGTATCAGATATCAGCCACTGCACTGACACTTGCCCTGGTAGCCAATTTCAGAGTCAGAGCAAAGGCTTAAGAACAAGACTACCTGTATTTCTTCAACTCACGCTATTACTTTTCCTTTTAGAGACTAAAACATACATGTTGGTTCTGCATTTTAGTTTACTTTCAAGGATATCAAGCGATGTTATCTGAGTGCTGTGGTACGTGTCATCATATCAATTTAAGGCACATACTACAATGTTTCATTCACACAAAGAGTCTATTGCAACTAATAAATTCATTTTCTGTTCAGTGAACAGACAAAACCATCTCTTTATACTAAGAGTTCTCTTAATGGTGGTGTCAAAACTAAAAGGAAACAAAACAGTACAAAAGATACATCTTCTCCTAGCAGATAGTCCATGAAGACTGACTTTTCCTCCCTGCAATGAACAATGGAATTTCCATAAATCACTAGAGTAGAGTATAAGAAATTCCAGGAACAGATGCTGTACGATACATGCTTTGGTAAAGAACTTCAGTAATTTTGCAACAAATTCTTGTTAATGGAAAAAAGCCCTTAGAACAGGAAAAGAACAGGTATTCATCATATCAAGATAGCTTATTCAAAATTAAATATAGATCAGTAATTTGTAAAGTCTTTCCACAGATTTCAGTAGTATAAATCAAGTAAAGAGAGGACTCCGTGTCACAGCACAGGGCCAGCAACTTATGGTACGTCTGTAAACGCGGAAAGGTGCGTGCCTGTGCAGGAGGCTATCGTGCTGTTCAAAACAAACGAGACTGCAGCTCCTACCGCACCTGGTACATGGAAGCGCCAGGTGACATTTTGCCCCTACGCAAAGCAGAGGCTCCCAGCACACGCGCTGCCCAGAGCAGTACGCTGGCCGTCAGCTGCTAGGCTGTATCTTGCTTCAGGAAGAAATAACTTTTTCAAGCTCTATAAACATTGCATGTTATTAATTGTTATGTGATCATTATGCAATGCAAGGCATGTAACATCTGCTTAAGTTTTGTATTCTTACTTATATCTATTTGCTTGTGGAAGTTTATTGTTTAATCACAGGCAATGTTTTTCATTTCCAAAGGAGGAAAACCCCAAAGCCTAAGCAATTTTTAGCAGGATAGCATAGCTACCCAGCCAGACAACAGTTAATTCCAGGTCACATATACCAGGTAACCGCCAAACTAGACAATTTCAAAGCTCTGGCCATACCTGGCTACCAGTGTGTATTCTGATATGGTAGCAAGACAGCTAAACAGTAGTTAGTTTCCCATTTTAAGCACAAAATCTGCTTTTAAACATCAAAGATGGAGAGGAGCAAAGCATGACAAACTGGCTTGGCTTAACACAGGTTAACATACATAAATATGTAGCATAATTTAAAATTTGGGGAATAGGGATTATGATTCTCACTCCTAGATAACATAAACCAGCAGGAAAAAGTCCAGCATTGTACTGATTCGGAGAAGACAGGCCTTCCAAAAGCATCACATTTCCTTTGGGAAGCAAATTTAAACTAAACTATCAAACAAACCCCTCTGTCATTATGAGTAGGTGCTAGGGACCATGCCAGCTAATCCCTGAAGCAAAGTTAAACTTGGAGGTTGAAGGAACTGTTAATGATTAGCTGCCTCCACTATCTGTTTGCTTCAAACCATATGCAAAAATCAGATGATCAACGGGGTGTAGAGTTAAAATTTAACTCTACGCTTTTCAAGGCCAAGTGCAGCACAGCAAAGATCAAGTTGTTTTTCTTCATCTGTGCTGCAGGTACTGCTCTACCCATGCGCTACAGTGTGCAACCCCAGGAAAAGCACTTTACAAGAAATAAGAGACTGCGGTACATTTGGCCATGCTAATTTAAGGATATCTAAATAGTTCAATAAAGCCCACATTTATAGTGATAATAGAAAAAAAAACCAAAAACAAAACCAACAACTTCAAGCTTTGACCATCTTCTTAATCCTGAACCACTGCAAGTCAAACTTATGAGCCAGATACTCACACAGTCACACCTTCTTTCACTAAATGCATTCACAGCTGCTGAAGAGTACTGGAAAATACCCAAAAAACTCTTAAGTATGGCGAACTTCAGGCTGCCCTGAAGGACAATACAACTCAATACACAGTAAAATGTAACAGATTTACACCAAGCAAACACCTTTTAGATTTATGTTAAATTAACTGACCCCCCAGTAGCGTTGCACAGGAAAACTCCACTTCTTACTCTCAGGTTTCCTACTCTGCTCCTCCCCAGTTCCTGAGGAATGAAGTTGTACAGCACACAGGGTTACCTGGCAGAGGGCACAGGTGCTGCACAGCTGGAAAAAGCTGTCAGGCTTTTGGGGAGAGCGGAGTAATGGTTAGGGGAGAGAAAAACAGCTGCCAGGCCTCAGGAGTGAAGATGGTGGGTATCAGGTAAGAACAGCAGACAAACACCACCCCACCACCCCCAACAGAATCCAAGATACAGTGCAGGAAGCTACAAATTACAAAATACAAAGAAATCCCTACCAAAGACATCCCACCCTCCTCCCCCCAAAAAATCGAACCACCACAAACTTTCCCAACTTTCCCCCATGAATTCGAAGATGAGTGAAAAGTCACTTCAAGGGCACTTCCTTGATGTAAAACTCTAACATCCAAAAAGACATTAGACAAAAATATCCTAAAATGACACCACCATCTTTACTGACAGTTTTTCAGATCATTTCACGCAATGGTTTTAAGAACTTTTATTTTCACATCATGAACATGCTTCAAACAAATGTCCTGTGCTGCACAGAGCTGCAAGTCAGTAACTTTTCAATTTGTCCCTAGGCTCATTCAGACAAGAAGGAACGCACGCTCAAACTCCACAGGCTTCCTCAAGCTGCTACTTTAGAGAAAGAGAGGAGAAAAAGAGGGCAAAACAGCTTGTTATCGGCAACAGTCTTCTGTAATTTTGACATTGTTTCCCTTTCTCACTTTTTCAGCTTGTACTTGAATAGAGTTGGGTCTGCTACTATCACTTGATTCCAAATAACCTCTGGTTACAGGATAATCAGTATTACACTTAAAATGTTAGCAGAATAGATCAGAATTACTTCATACAAGCAAAACCACAGATATAAGACATATCAGCCCTGCACAAAGCATGACCTGCTACCACCTCCCATCCTTCTTCCTAGCAGACTTGGGGTAACCTCACTTGCTGAGTCTCTGTAGCCTGTTCTGCATGGAGCTGGTGCTGTATTGCCCAAAAGTAACTTGCCCCTCACCAAGAGTCCTGTGTGCAGTTTTGGGTGCCTCAGCGCAAGTAGGACATTTAACTATTAGAGTGTATCCAGAGGAGGGCAACTAAGGTGGTGAAAAGGGCTTCAAGGGCAAAACCTAAAAGGAGCAACTGAGGTCACTTGGTTTGTTCAGCTTGGAGAAGAGAAGGCAGAGGAGTGCCCTCATTGCAGCCTACAACTGCCTCAATAGGCATAGCAGAGGAGGTGCTGATTCCCTCTCTCTGCTGACCAGCAATAGGACACGAGGGAAAGGAATGAAGCTCCATCAGAGGAAGTTCAAACTAGACATTAGAAAAAGGGTCTTCATTGAGAGGGTGGCACCCCAGGGAAACAGCCATGGTACCAAGACTGTCAGTGATCAAGGAGTGTCTGGATACTCTTAATCATATAATTTAGTCTTCAGTAGTCCTGCAAGGAGCACTACCTACAAGGAACACTTGAGTACTGGACCCTATGATCTTTATGGACTCCTTTCAACTCGAGATGATTCTGTGCTAAAGCCAGCATTATTGAAAGGCAAGTTAAGAGAGAGAACAGTATTTCATTCATTCTATATCTAAGAGATATAGAATTAACCAAAGGGCACTGCTGGCAGCATAAGAGAAAAGAACAGTATAAGATAAAAAAAAAGTAAGATTTCTATGCAAAGCCAACCGCAACAGTAGATTTGATTAAGTCAGGCTACTAATCCATCAAACATGGTTTATCTCCTCTCAGCAGGAACTGTGGCTGATGTTACACAAAACACTGCACAAAGACACAGGTTTCAGACTGAACCTAGTCAATAAAATTATGGTACAGTGATTGGCTCAGAGAAAGGAGTTTAATTTCCTTCCTCGATCTCTGAGACAAATGTCTGGATCCTAAGCTTACTTGTTTATGCTCGAATACAAAAGATAAGACACGTTCTACTACCTGTAAAAGTCATCACAGCTTCAGATTTAGGTGCATAAAATAGAGAGATGGCTGAATGTCACAAACACTGTAAAAAACACCAAAAAACACTACTAAAAACACATATTCTATTAAGTACTACAATCTCATGCATCCAGACCATAAACTGTAGCGTTAACCAAAGGAAACAGAACTTAAGAAGCAAACACTAAGGTGCTTTCAGCATCCCTAAATAAAGAAAAAAAACAAGCCCTCATTCTCCGCAATTTGTTCCTAGATCCAGCTTTAATATTAGCCCTTGCTGTCATTCTTCAAAACTGCAGATATAGTTACACAATAAACTTCCCTGAAATGAAAAAATCCAATCTGTTCTGTTTTAGAAATACAGATTTATCCCATCACTACTTCTATAAAGAAAGTATATTTAATAAGACTTTTTAAATAAATGAGTTATGGTTAATTGAATAATCGCCCTGAAGAGATCCTGGACAATGAACATGGTACAGTTTACCAGCAAGAAAGTCAGTTTGACCTCCAAAAAGGACAATAAAATCCCCAGCTTTCACGAGCTCATCCAGCCAGCCAGCGTCTTTAGGGAGAGCACCGTTTTATGCTGCTACTTTGCAAAGGAAATTCAGAAGAACATGCAGCATATTCAACACAGGGAAATGTGAATGTATTTCCACTGCAAGAGAAATATTCTAAAGAAAAGATCAATTATGGGTTCAAGGCACATCAACCATGAAAAAGTATAAGTGAGTAGCCCAGTGGCTTTTTAGACATCACCTACAATCAGATGTCTACGCAATGTTACAACTTGTATCTTTCATTAACTCTTCATGAAAAGTGCAGGTAACTTAAGCATTCAACTTGATTACTATTGCCTATATATTGTCTAATCCCCATTAAGTTTCTTCAACACTCAGGAAACTCAAGAATTTAGCTACAGAACTAAATTATTCTAATCTCTTGCCCAAGAGAATCTGAATGCTAAGCAAGCTTGGCCTCAGTGGGGATGCAGAAAGCAGAGCACCAGGCAACTGGCGTTGCTCACCCTTGTCTGCCATTATGCACACTGTCATTTACCCCACTGGGATCTTCAAGGTATGAGGCTCTAGTGGCTTTGGAAATTGTAACTGTCAATTCTATTGACTAGAAACAGTTTGAATACCTTAGCTGTGTCTGCACCAACTCAGTTATGGACCCAAACTGGGCAGTCTGATGGGCATCTGCCTCTTCCCAGTTCCTCAGCACAGATATCTGGTTAAGCTAACCAACATCTGAGAGGCATATAAAAAAAAAACTGAAAGAAGCACTGTTGTGTTATCAGTGACTGGTGCAGCCAACTGAGGCAAATTTTTATCATGGCCAGTTAGTTAGCCATCAGTTGTGTGAAATTCAAGTCCCCAGACAGCTCTGAAGAAATCTTCATCTGAAGATACTATACTAGAAGCTTTTTACTGGTTGTCTTTCACAGTAAAAAATCAGAAAGGTCCTCCTTACAATCCTGCCGATCAAATGAAATTCAAAACATTTTTAATGGCCCCTTGGACAGTCAATAGAATCAAGTCTGTTAAAGAACAATCAACTTATCTATCAATCCACAAAAGAAAGCCAGTGCTAGCAATAAGCAAAAGTTACTAGAGAAAGGAAAAATAGAGGTGCTATTTTTTAGTGCCCTAAATTCTTCTGAGAACATAAGGCTTTAATTTTTCACATATACAATCCTTCAATCCAATTTTCACTAAGGATAAAAGTCAGTTCCCTGAACACCAGTGTCTGAAGTCATCTGAGAATCCTCAGAATACCCTGCTGCACCTTCTGAAGCCGCACCATGAAAGACAGGTTTCCTGTCACCTCTGAAGCATTTACACATCTATGTTTCACCTTGTGCGCTTGCTTCGTATGCAGTGCTGGCAATGTAGGAGGCAACTGAAATAGATTTAAGAGTTTTATTTCCAGAGCTGCAAATCCAGCGATGTTTTCTTGTAGGTTTATAGATAGAAGTTTCTCACACACTCCCTTCAGCATACAGACAAGTTACAATAGTAGGGCAGGCTCCCCAGGAAGCTTCATCTCCTGAAGTCCTGGTAAATCCAGGTCTCTTAAGGTAAAAGGCTAGAGGAGCCAGATAAGCCATGTCTCATGTAATGTGATATGTCACCTTCCTTCTCCTGCAGAGAGGGTTCACAATGAAGAGCTTTTCAGACTAACACAGGGAACTAAGGTCATACAGCCACCCACACAGTCCACATAAACCGCCTGCAATAATCTGAGGGGGGAAGACACGTGACAGAAAAAAAAAGGAAAAACATGAAAAGAGTCCTAAGTCCTATTTCTAGAGGTAACACATGCCTAAATGCACATATTTTTAATATATTCATATACATAAACAACAGATATATTCAATATATATATAAACACAATGGCAACAATGCATTTTACTAATACCATCAAATGTCAGGGAGATGAAAAGTGATGGCTGGGGGTTTTATTTTGACCATTTATCACTGGACTTTCCCAATTACGTCTGAAGGCAGATTACGTGTCAGTCCATCCTACAGAGTCAGCCCTTGACATAAGAATTTAAATATTTTCTTTATATACACTAGCATATTTTCTCAGATTCTCCTAACAATACTCATGAACATAAAGCAGACCAGATCTCAGCAAAGGACTGAAGATATTTTCTACCTTGACATTAGTATTTTTCCTGGGATACTAGGACAGTTGGGAGGGGGCATGTCAGGGAGAGAAGGAACCATAGAGATCCCATTTACTCAGGACAGTTTGCTTACTGTATAGGCTTTAGAATCCAGAAGCACGGAATGTGAACTAATAATGCACTTCGTCCATAGTACATCCTTCTCCAGAATAATGTTTCTTAACCTGTACCGATTTCCATGCAAGGCATACTTAACAGAAAATTGATTCCTGTTCCAACAGAACACATGCTTGCAAATGTTAAAATACTCTTGTCTTAAAAAAAAAAAAAAGAGAGTGTGGGCATTGATAAACCTCATTAAAATCAAGAAGCTGAAAACAAGAGCTAGAGGAACAGGCTTAAAGCTTAGTGACCATAGGCAAACGGCCTCACCTTTAGCTCTCTTGCTGTTATCAAACTGGAAGCCTTTCTTCTCAAGGGAAGATCAGGATTCACTGAGAACTGGACACAAAAGACCCCAGTTTCCAAAACACAGTCTGTAAAGTGGCACATACACTGATACAACTGCATTGAAAAGGAGAGGGAAGAGAGGTCTATTCAGCTAAAGCATTATTTATATAGATGCTTTTCAGAGTACCCTATTGGCAAATCTAGTCACACATTCTGCTGAAGAAAGCCAGCAGAAACGGGACACACACAAATAGGCCATGAAGCAAGTACAGACCATAGGGGCTGGGAGCGGGTGTGTGACATTCTACAACAAGAATCGGTGCAAAGAAACCAGCCCACTCGTCCAAGCACCAGACTGGAGTTCATGCCTGATTTTTCTTCCCTGGTGCCAACCGGAAATGGGAGGAGTGCTACGGAGGACACTTATTCATCCTTCAGACAGGACAGAAGGAAAGAGGCTTCTCACATTATTCTGTAACAGCTCCTTCTCAGTATGTTCATGCAAGATGCTGAGAACATAAAATAGGGCAGCTGAAGGAAATCAGTGTCATCTGCGAAATCCACACCTTGCAGAATTAGGCACTATAAATGAGGACCATCTACAGAGAGATACAAGGGCAGCTCATCACGCCCTCACTCACTGCCCCCACTTCCCCCAGTAGAAAGGAAAATGGTGTTAACACAGAGCATAAGGAAGGACAGTCTGCAGGAGTATCTTCGGAAACAGGGAGAGGGATGTGGGTAGGAAGACTGGCAGATGGCAACTGAAGGCAAATGGAACTGAAGTCCTACGGAGGAAGAGATTTTTAGCAGCTCTACAGAGGCCTTCATTATGGCAAGAAAATAGTTAAGACAACAGCCCTCCCTCCATCTCAATGCATTGATGAAATGCCAGAAGTACTTTGCTAAAGTTCACATAAGCATAGGGGAAATGGAACTTCAGACATCTGGAGTATGGAGGTCAGACAGCGCTGCAGAAGCAGCTGCCCTGCACACAGGAGGCGGCTGTCTGCCAGGACATCGGTCAAGTGAAGGGAAGAGGTGGGATGGGTCTGTGGCTGGGAACAAGAGTCTGGAAAACGGCAGATTGAAGCTCTATTCCTGGCTCTGCCAGACTTCCTGTGCTACACCAAGCAAATCACTGTGCTGCTCGGGCCAACTTCTTGGAGCTGCCCACCTGCAGCAGTTTTGAGAACATACACAGAGTGTAGGAGCGCACAGGTACAGGCAACACTGCCACAGCTGCCTCCTCTGAGCACAGTGAAACACAGCAAAGATACCCAAGATTTATCCATCAAACAACTCGCACTGATGTTTTTAACTGCTAATGAAAATGCAGAAGTGAGTTATGGCCCACATTTCCTGTGCTCTGGCGAACTACTGTCGATTTTAATCATTTGAGCAAACCAAATGTACATACACTTCAATAAGAAGTATGTTGTGAACATTACTAATTAAAAAAAGCAGCAAGCCCTCTAATGATCTCTGATAGATGTTCATGGGGAGCACAACATTAATTCCTGCATTCTAGATAACTTTTTTTGATCTTGCAAATTCAACTGCTATTTCAATTCCCTCCTCAAGATTCTCAGTACAACAAACAGGTAGGAAAATAACCCTGCATTGCTAATGTAGATCTCTGTGGGAAGATACAGAGAAGCGGAGATGAGACATTATTCGCAATTATCTTCTACCTGCCTCCTAAAGTCTGTGGCTTTGCATCATCAAAAGCTGGGAGTGGGGGAGAGAGAAGTACCTTCCATGGGGTTATTTCATGTTCTAACTCTAGAATTAATATGCCTTCCAGTATTTGCTGGAGATTCAACAGTGGCTGCACACCACACATCACCGCTTCCCACCCTTTGCAGGACAGGAAGTACAGACCCAGCTCTGCATCAGATCTAAACCACAGCGCGTGGCAAATTAACGTTTGTTAACCATCCACTGGAGTCTCATGCTGTATAGAAAACGCCTTTTTGAGGGAACTCTGCCCTCTCCTCTTCCCTTCACCAAGACAGGATTCAGATAAAGGAACTACCAAGGCAGATCCCTTCTCCTCTGGTGAGTTGTAGATGTTCTACACAGCGAACGGAATAGATATTTCAATGATTAACTAACACCAGCTGCATTGCTATTACAAGTTTGCAGAGGAAAAAAACTATCTAAATGGAACCAAAGAGTTATTATATTCAAACACAAGCCAGAAATGCAACAATCTAAAAACAGTCTTTAAAATAGAAGACACTTCAAAAGAGAAATGTTTGAAGTGTACAATCCCACTGATTGATTTTGACAAAACAACATTTGGGATGTGCAGTCATATTATGTTACATTTTTATTCAGTCTTAAAAAGTAGAGAAAGCAGATAAATGCTTTTGATTATGCAAAATCAAAACCCCAACCGTATGTGAGAGTGTATTTCAGTACCTAAAATTTGATTTTAGTAATTTCACATTTCTTTTTTTTTGCTGGGTATTCCTCAACATACACATGCATGAGTAGGTTCATTTAAAAAAAAAATAACAGAACCACCAAAAAATGCCTAGGTAAGCTCCCATATGAGAGTTTGGGCATTTTAAAGTGGCTGAATGAGTCCCTATTTTCTTATTGGAAGCAATGCACTTGTCTAGAACAAAACAAAACATACAAATCTAAATATATTCTTGACTGAAGGAAAGCACAAGGATAGAAAGGGAAAATTAAAAGGCTTCTTCAGTAGTCTGGACTCACTGAAGAACCACCATGGGAGTAGAACAAAATTGCATGTTGAACGAGAAGCATTTTGTCTGCCAAAAAAAGCAACTTCGTAGGAGATGAACATGTGCAATTGCAAAGTGCACTGCAGGTGGCTGAAAAGGAAACCATTTAAAAAAAGCCTATTAAAAAAACCAAACTCAACAGAACAAGTACAAACTTTCTGAAAGTTTGTCAGAGGTAAGGAACTGATAAATCTGGAATAATGACAAGCCAGAACACTGAAGCCTAACAAAACAACAAAAAAAGGCAAACCCCTCACATTTAGCTGAACTTGGTGTTTCAAACTGCAGGGGAGACACCACACCAAAAGAAGCCAGCTAACATAGCCTTAGCTTTAACTTATGACCTCTTTAGTGCTTATCACCTTTAATAGCAAAAATAAAATATTTTCCAACAATAGTGGTTACCTTACATGGCTGGGATAGTGGATTTATTGCATATCTCAAAACTCTTACATCAAACCTATTCTGGTTTATCACATGTACTTACTTGAAATTTTTCCGAATTAATTTTCAGGCACATACTTGGCTTAAAACAAAACAAAAAAATCCAAATAACCCAAATACAACAGAAAACACAAGAAAAAACTACACACACATATACAAATTCCTCTCACAAGCACCTCCCTTCTCCACATGAATTCAGGGTCTGTGAGGTCTCTGAGATTGACAATCGTGGGACAGATTGTGTCCCTAAAACAAAAAAGAGAGGCAATATATGTGGAAATGATGCTGAGTGTCCTTCAGCCACCCGCCAACATTGTTTTGATTACAAAACATCCAAGGCACAAAGTTATTTCTATACCTCTTTGATCATATCTCATCTGATGGCAGTGATCCCATCTAGGGGGAAATCTGCTGGTTTTCAGTGGGGTCAACACTGCACCAAGAGTAACTCAGAAGTATTAATCAAACAGCCAACAGATGCTGAAGGCCATGTTACCTACACCAGTTCACCACACGTGCAATTCCTTTTTCTCTTCTTTTGTTTCCTAATGTTCAAAAGCTGAAGACTGATATTCTCCCAAACAAAACTATTAAAGTTCTAGATTTTTTCAAGATTTTGTACAAAACAAGCAAGCCTCTATGGCAAACAACTTTGTTATGACACTATGAGGTGCTACTCCAACAGGAGGATAACCAGCAACGGCCAGACCAGCAACTCCTGCCTCCATTGCCAGTGAGTCTTATCAGCAAAATAAGATGGCACGAACAACCCTTAGCTACAAGAGACCACATTAAAAGTTTTCAGTATACTTGTTCCACTCTGCAGTTAACTTACTACCCAGACTACAACCTTCACTATACTATTGCAGCAAAGAGCTCTTCCATGTCAATTTAAGAGCAAAACAACTAGGATCTAACAAGCTCCTCACTTTTGTTTTCAAAGACAAATATAGAACAAGACCATTCAACTCTCATTCATTTACCCCTTTCTCAAACCCCCTTCAGTAACCACTCGTCCCTTCTGAAGGTACACCAGAGGGCAAGCTTAGAAGCATCATTAACTTCACTCAGCTTAAACTTCTTCTGAAATCCCAGTTTCCATAGCAATGTGCATGGAAGCCTATGAAGATATTCTAGCAAAAAAGGAGAGTTCATAAAAATTCCCTCATGTTTTCTAAGACTGCATCACTATTTTGGACTGAGTCATACAGACTACTTGTAATTTGGGATATATTAAGTAAAAGCAGAAGACAGACAACCAAGTCACAAGCACGTATGACATTCACAGGTTTAATAGGGCGGGAAGGAAGGGACAGGGCAGAGATGGAATTGCTAAGGCTGATCTGCTTCTCCATTGCCATTTTAATTTCCACACACAACTAAAACAGGAAGTTGCACATTGTTTTTGTAAATAGATTTCCCTTAGCCTCCCACTCTTGGTCACAACCGATATGAAATGCTATAGTTGTACCTGCTGGGAAAGTCCACGTGGCCTCAGCAGTTCTAACACCACTTGCTACATACTGAGCCACAGCCTTTCCCTATCAAAATTTTTCCAGACTAGAGCTGGGCATGCCGGCAAAGGATGCTGGCCCAAGAAGAAACTATGCTACCAACCACCCCTCCTCCAGGAGGACCCCTCAGACTCAGCAGTGAGTTCTCAGCTCTGTCCTGTGCAAGTTCAGCTGAACACAACTGCTGCAACCTGATGGCAGCTGAGAACCAGTACAAGTCTTGATAAGAAGTCTTGCGTGTAGGCACAGAGACGAGGCCGTTGTTATGACCCCCACTGCTGAATGCATTCTCATCACCGTTAAATTAGTCAGATTGATCATGAAATTAGACATTTCCACTGTGCAGTTATTAATATAATGATTAAACTTGATTGCAGGCGCTTGGTGAGGAGTGTCAGCTGCTGAGGATGACACACAAAGAAGCCTGCAGATAGGAGCAGCCAGAACTCTTCAAGACCTTGCCTCCAGGTCAATTGATCCCACAATTCAGGGCTGGGGAGAGGCAGAGAACAAAGCACTGTTTGGCACATGAGAATAGCAGGAAAAAAAAGACACTATCTCCTAATGTCACTTCAGGCAAAAGTGAGACACACACTACACAAATATTGACCAGTGAAGTTGTTTGAGGCTGACTGAGGAAGGCACACAGGTGCCCTGGTAAAAGTGCTCCAACACTGTGGTGAGTTACAAGCCTCTGATCCGCACCGCTGCATGTCAAGAGAAAGCCTTACAGCTCTACATTAACGAGCACCACGTATTCAGGCACAACTGCCACTGATCGGTGCAATCCTGCACAGCTAAACACACACTAAGGAGTTACTGACCTTCTGCAAGAAACCTAACTGTGCGGGAAAGTGGCTGGGATCAATATACTCTTACAGCTACCTCAGTCAGGGAGGGAAGTGTGGCAAGGAGCAAAATATACAGGGGTACATTAGGACACAATTTAATGGACTGCCAAAAGACAGTTGTACAAACTTCTGCAGCCTGCCTCCTCCCCACTGCTTGGGGAAAGCCCAGTTTTCCTAAGTGAGGTCAACGTACTTTCTGTAATTAAGTTGTGTATATTAGACAGTGTTTACTCCCAGAAGTATATAGCTAATGTAAACAACAACTACACTTTTGTTTTAAAAAGAAGAAGAAATCCAGACAACTGGGCAGGAGGGGAAGAGTACACAGGAAAAGTATCTTTATTCAAGTAAGCTCCACAGACTGTTCACAATCTCTTTTTCCAGGATGTTTATTTAAGTCACTTTAATTGTTTGCACAACCTCTACTTTCCAAAAATGTATTTGGTATAATTCATACTACAGTTTTTTAATTTTATTTCTCTAATCATCCTGATTAGATGATGTGTCTAAACAATATCAAACTAGGTGACCTGGCATTACCCAGTAATGACCAGTCAGCAGTGTTCTCTCAACCTTATTTCAGACAAACATTTCACATGGTAAACAGTCCTTTAAAGAAGATTTTTCAATTAATTTCCAAAAGAATAAATACGTTAGATACATTTACTCCAAGTAATTCAGCCAGCTCTAGTAGTTTCTTCACTGACTGAAGGACTACACGTCTAATGCAGCCCAGGGAAATACAGTTTCATAAGGATGTTGAGTTGAAAAAAAGATGCAAGTAACTTGGAGTTTTGGTCCCATCAAGCTCCCTTTGCTCCCAGGTCTAGAGGTCTAGAAGCAAGAAGCAAGCTAACTGGATAGAAGCTGATATTCTGTTAGTCAAGAGGTATGCTGCACTGCAGGACAAATGCTCAAAGCAGCAAAATCCCAAGTAATTTAACTTGAATTTCTCTCAGTGAGATCTTACAGAAACCATCCCTCACTTCCTGAAGTTTCATGTACTACTAATATTTTTGTGCCCGTAACATATAATTAAGCAAAATATTAGGCAAAAATACTAAATAATATAACTATTTGCTGGAACCAGGGATGACCATTCAAAAGGAAAATCACAGCTTTAGTAATCTATTTTTTGAAATTGAAGAACAGGGAGACATACATTTATGGTGGTTACTTCCACATGTACAGCCAGCCCTCCAAATCAGAATGGCTGAAAAGCGTATCATGGTCTCCTCTAATTGTCACTCAAACTGTTCCAGTCCAAAACATTTGTTTTTTCTCAGAAAAGAAAAACGCTAAATACAGTACAGCTTTTAAATAAGCCAAACTACAATTTTATTTCCACTACCACCACAAGGCCCACACAGGATGACACTGGTAGCATGGTCAGTTAAGAATCAGCAGTATTCGCCAATCAAATAAGTAGTTCTAAAACAAATAATATTCACGGTAACCTATTTCTACATAGGCGCTTAGCCAGAAATTATATCAATTAATACTACTGTACACACACTTCTTTCCATTACAGTAAAGGGAAATGCTTCACTTTGTGCTCTGTAACTGCCCAGTGGATGCAGAGGTCAAACTGTCCCAGGTGATCCTGGGGAAGTGATACACGCTGGGGCACCGCAGCCACTTGACAAGTGTTTGGTAAGACTAACCAACAGCAGGATCTACACTTTATACACACTTTTTCAAGGTTCCAATAAAACAACAGAAATTTCTTCAGCTTTAGAAGAGCAACTAAGTAGTCATTCATGGACCTCCCAGGAACTAATAAGAGGGTTTGTTCAGTGCATATATATATATATATATAACCTATAAGGAGACTTTTACAGACGTGCATAACAGATACCAATGGGTCCCAAAAGGCTGTTAGTGAAGAGAACAGAGTCAAACCACCAGCAGTATAAAGAGTGGTAGAACGTTACTGCTGCCTTATAAAATGCTCATAAATCATCGCTTGGTTTTCCATCTGTAGATCAACATTAACTAAGCACTTTCTGTGCCCCCTGATAAAACCAGCCAGCAGAAAACACTCTGCAATTCCCTTCCAAATGGCACAAGAAGCCCAACCACAAGCACTGAGTAGCATGGGCTCATGTACCTGAGTGCCAGATTATGAAGAGGGGCAGCTTCAGTGATGCAGTACAACCAAGACTCATCAGCTCCCCTCCTTCTCCCCAAATACAGTCAGCTCAAGCATAACACTACCCAGCTACCACAAAAATCAACATCCCAAATAGCTGCACTGGATGGCACAGACATAGTGACAGATGTGATGCTTTGGTAGGTGGTATCTGGCTGCTGTATTAAGACCCAATGTTCTTATAAGCATCACTTCATACACTGCATTTCCTGTTTGCTTTGCCTTTATGCCTTATGACGGAGACAAGAATACCCTCATCCAGAGTAAAACAGGAGCACATTAAGACTGTTGGTTTACTGAGACTTGAAATATAAGGAAAATTAATTTCAGGCAACAATCTAATCAGATGCATCCGAAGGAAAAAAGACTCCTTGAAAAGTCCAATATGTGACTTTACAGCAAGTCAGGGACGCATTTTATTTATGTGCTATATCTTCCAGAATTGAGGGGTTTTCATTAAAAAAAGAGATTGCACAAACACCCTTGACTCCTTTGTTGCACAAAATTATCAAGAAGTCCTTTCAGAGTAATGTTCACAGTCCCAAGATTTTTGGCTTTGATTTCAGAAAACAACAGGCTGCATTAGGCCTCTTAATTCAGTATTTAATGAGGTATCTAGAGCCTTTGATCAAATACCCATTCAGCAGAAAGTAGGTTTTAATGGCCTAAAAGACATTGAAAAAAAAGTGTTCAGACTGCCTTTCTACAAGACTGTGGAATGGAAATCAGCATATGAAGGAATTCAATATAGCCAACCGCTATTAAAGCTGGGAACCTCCCCCATTCCCTAAAAACACGTTCAATTCCTGTATTCATAAATAAAAAGTGGGAATCAAGAAAGACAGGAAACAGACGTTTCTGGCTCAGTTTCTTCTTCTCCATCAAAGCAAATGCCCTTCCCCATCCCAGGAAGCCTGACATTTGTGGTTGCCCTCTCATAGGTGCATACATAACTAAGTATTACAGGGGCTTGCTTGGTTGTTTATTTTGATTTTTTTTTTTTTTTGTTGGCCATGTGTTGGGTTTGGGATTTTTTGACTGCATCAGCTGAACTGTACAGGAATTACAGACAGATTCTATGTGTGTTCATTTGTGGTCATGAAGGAAATTTTTCAACAGAACAGCTGACAAGGTAAGCCTTACACATTCTGAGCAATTTATGCATAACATGTAAAGTTGATATGCACAAAGTTTACAATGATTTTCATAAGCAGACAGATAACCAGAGCAACGACAGTACAACTTCTTGCCTTGGCCCCTATCGTAGAGAGCACAGGAAGAACAGGATGTGAAGTAAATGCCACAGAGATAGCTGTCAGCTCTTTATTAGGAGAGGGAACATCACGCAAGGCAAGGTTAAACTAAACAAAAGGTGCAAGTTTCTTTGCAATATTTAGAATATTTGTGTCTGCTGACAAGCAAGGGCAGCCCAAGAGAACCAGAGAAAAGGCATTATCTTCCCAATGGATGACAGTTCACATCCCATGGGCATTACCAAGAGAAAGACTAACTGCAAAGACGACAGTCAGGCTTAAATATTTGTAGGCTACCACTGTGTCACTGCTCTTCTTTCCCTCTGTTACACTAAACAAGCACAACTTCTTCAGTCTCTCCTTGTAGGATGCCTGCTCTGTGTCCCTGATCATCTCAGCACACCCCTCTGCTAGACTTTCTCCAATTTCTCCAAATCACTCTTAAGCAAGGCAGTGTGACTCCAGATGAAGCCTCAGCACTGCAGAGCAGCTGATAATCACTGCCCTTCATCTGCCAGCTTCCGAAGGCAGGCCTGCCACATGTTTCATTTATTCAGATGGCCTTGTATTGGCTCCTGCTCTGCACAGCACTCACTAGCACACCGGCTCCTTCTCAGCAGGACAGCTAATCTCAGAGTCACATCCCAGCACATAGAAATGCATGGGGTTGTCCCACCATAGGCGTACGTTCTCACACCTCGCCCAGTTCCCCAAGGCCTTTGCTGGCTCAATCCTCAAGTTTCTCAAAGCTCCTCTGGACTGAAGATGTACCATCCAGCATACGAATCACCTTTCACAATTTAGAGTTATCCCCAGTTTTGCTTTATGTCCTGAATGGTCTTCAAAGAATATTCTGAACAGTGTGGGACCCGGTACTGACCCTCTTGTTAGCAGCCACCAACCATTTGCTAGTTATGGATGATTTTCTTTCCAGTAAACACTCCTTTTGTCCAGCCTTTCGTACCAGAGATCAAGATTGGAGTTTTAAGCATCCCCTTCTTTTTAAAAGAGGCAACTTGAGAGTAAAAGTACCTGGACAGCTGTCCTTTGGAAGCACAGTCACCACTAAGAATCTGGAGAGGTGTTTTGCTTCAATCCATTCAGTGTACTTTATGTAAATGCTTGATTCTAGACATGAGCCATGAGCACCCACATTCATCAGCCGCTGATTTGTCAACATTTTCTATCCTCTTCCTACTTACTCACTTTCCAAGATGAATTTGAACTGTACTGTGATCACATACCACAATCCCCAAATGTAGTACCCCATTAATCCAAAGGACAGACACACGCACTCTGAGAGAAAGCTCCTTCCCACAAACTCAAATATGAAGCATCCCCATTGTATGTCTGCTGCCTTATGCCTCTTCAAACATGAGAAACTTGCAGAGCACCTAACAGCTCTTGTGCCCCTCTGCCCTGGCATCAAACACCAGTTAGTGTGTCCTCAACTTGCTACTGCTTAGGAGCTCACTCCTTCAAGCCTCAGCACATCTTCAGCAGAGCTTCTCTGAAACCTAAGCTGCATCAGTTCTGACTGGTTGCTCACGCAATGGAAAAGGCCCCAGTACTTGGGGATGGGGCAAGTGGGGAGGTGTGATTCAACACAGGCTACAGCTGGAAGTTTCAGAAGTCTTACAAGAAAAGATAAGGTCTACGTATTTCATTTTTGCCACTGACTTCAGCTAGACAACCATACCATAGAAACAGAAGTCACTTGGCTTTCTGCTAGCAGGCAGCATTTGAATTAAACATGTAATGAATCAGACACGGGGGGTGACAGGCAAGATTCTTCTGAACTATTTCAGGGATTTTTTTTTTTTTTTTAAGTTCTAAAAGCTTCCAACTTTTAATGGTGACAAAAGACGCACATTTTTTTTTTTCTGAGAGTTATGCTTTCAGAAAATATTGTTTCATAATGGTCCCTATGTTGCATCAGGGGAGAGTTTAAATGCAGAAGAAAATTATAACACTGAATCTTTTAAGGGCTGAAGTGTTTCCTGGTACAAATCATCATTCCTTAAAAAGGAGTCTATTGCTTCCTTCATGCTTTCAAAAGGCATGGTTTTACATACTGAGCTATTTTAAAACTGTTTATGTCCAGGGAAAAATAAAAAAGGGATAGTTGCTACACCAAGAACTGCAGCTGCTCCAACATAATAAATGTGAGCACTGATCAGTTACATTTTTCAGTTTTGACACAGTAAACAAGGATGTCCCTGTCAACTTCTCTCTCCTCTGACAGATCTGGCTCTGTCCCATCTTCATTCTCTTGAAGTTGGTGGAAGTGAAGCAGTAAAAAATTTATCTTAAAGCACACGTATAAGTCTTGTTTCCAACAGGAGGAGGGGAAGAGGGGAGCACAACCAGGAAATGGCAAGTCAAAAAAGCAAAAGAACAGAGGCCCAAATTTCCAGAGGAACAGTTTTCTCTTGTCAAATATTCAAGCTATGAAGAGCTGAATTCTTAACTCCTTTTAGTAAAAGACATCAATTTTCAGAATGAAGGGAGGGATGTGAGAGGATTTTTTAATTTCATTAAAGAATTAACTAATTAGCTTACGGACCCAAGCAAGAATGACAAAAATGAACACCTTCAGTTTGAATGGCAAACTAAAAATTCCATTTAATACACACAGGAAATAAACATAATGAAGCATAAACTGCATTCAGAGCACAAATATACAGCTTCTTGCTTAATTCATCATCAGGGTGCATGAAAAAATCCAGGTTTATTTAGTTACAGCACACCTTAAGAAACATCAAATGCTCAAGTTGCACCGGGGAGGTTCAGATTAAATATCAGTAAAGATTTCTTCACCAAAAAGGGTTGTCAGGCAGTGGAACAGCTGCCCAGGGAGGTGGCTGAGTCACCATCCCTGGAGATGTTTAAGAGACAGGTAGATGAGGTGCTCAGGGATGGTTTGGTAGAGGACAGGTATGGCTGGACTTGATCTTGAAGGTCTTTTCCAACCAAATGATGCTATGAATCTTAAGTTCTTCATTACTTCCCAACTTCTATGTCCAAGGTCCTTCCTAGTGTCTCTAAATGCAGGCTGGCCTTCAGCTTCTCCTTTCCCCTTTTACTGTCCAGACCATGCATTCATTCATTTTCCCTAAAACTGCTGCAAAAGAAAATATTCCCTATACCTGACACCATACATCTCAAATGCTACACAAAAAGCAAAACACCTGGTTATTCCTGTTCAAGCCTTTTAAGGGAAAATTTCTTCTTGGTTGCTGCAACTGGAGGCAACCTTTACCATGGCAGAACTGCTGCTCTGCTACTACCTAGCATTTGTTGATGGACAATTCAGCAGTGACTGCTAGGAACCATCTGAGACTCTAGTCCTTCTTTCATGGCCTTTTTACATCAGTGTTCCATAGGGGGAGTTTACATAGCACACGATCATAGTGCAGCACTCAGGTTGGCTCTGCTTTCACATCAGAGACGAAAATTAGCTCAACTTCTACCTGAAATTTCCCTTCTAAGTATAGCCACTCTCAAGGCAAATAAAAAGAAAGTAAGGCACCAAATAGGAACTGACAGAAATACACAATGTAATTACGACTGCAACAGGAAGCCTGTAGTGGGGAGCCTAGAGATAAATATTCCTTAGTGTCTTTGGCAAAGCCTTGATGCTCACGTTTGCCTAAAGTACAGATCTGCTCTTTTTTTTTTTCCCCCTAAATCATGCCAAACAGGATGATTAGGATCTCTTATACTGGAAGGATTTGACAACTTCTCCAGAACACTGGTCAAGGTCCTGCTCTGCCATATCAGAGCTGCTTGGAAAGGTCAAATCAGCTTAGCAAAGCTCAAAGTCAGTATCAAGGGTTTTAGCCCAAAAGCTGAGCTGTATGTGCACAGATCTGTATATTGGGTGCAGTAAATAATTATGTGCAGGTCACTCCAGATTCACACATTACAGCTGGAAGACAACTATGACTGCAGAAAATACAGATGCAGCTGGGCAGGTTTCTGCACTGGTTGCCTATGTGAAAATCATTCCTGGAGCGGTTCACTGCCTCCATGTGCTCAGCAGAGCTCCCTCACCACAGAGCGATTACTTACATGAAGACTCTCTGTTTGCTCTCAACAAGAAACGAGAGTTGATTTTTTTTCTCCTATAAAAGCAAGTGAACTTTCCATCTGTAAAATTAAGTTCCAGTAACAAGAACTGAACACACCACTCCATCACCTAACTTTTCATCAGTGCTCTTCCCAGTGAAGGAGGGACACAGATAGGAAAAAGAGTGGCTACTAATAAATATTAACTATCTAACTACTTCGCCTAGAGTTATTGTGGAAAACATGCAGAGAGAACTGAAACACAGCAGGAGAAGAGAAACTGGCTACAGGTCAGAACACCCACAGGATTTTCTTCCATAGAAAGAATAAAGGGTTTTTTTTTAACCAGAAAAATTATCAAATTGTACCTTGTCTCACACATCTCCCTCTATGCTGCAAAATCTAGAACAGAATAAATGACTGGCAATGTCTCAGATCCACATTTCTAGGCAATACTTACATGGAGAATGTGTTCACCTCCATGCTTTAGTGGCATAAAAACATTCACGACTGTTACAAGCACAGGGAAAGACACTCTGGAGACCTCAAAGAATTTAGAAACAGTCTATTAAAGCAATGGCATAATGAATTTAAGATACGCAGTTGAAGCATTTGACAGGAACATTTCAAAGCAAACAGCTGAACTGGTAGGCATGCATCATCTGTATAAAGTTTAATTCTACAAAATTAGTCTGCAGAGGTTCATTTATAAGCATGGATTAGCTTCAGGAAAGACTAACCAGGACAGAAACTACAAGTAAGTGACCCTGCTAAACACTCCTCAAAAGCACCGTTTGTCCACAGTCTTTAGCAAACAGTTCATGTATAAGGTGACTCAATCGCTTTCCGCATATTGCCTTCAATTCAAGCAGGGAACAGTACAGAGGGTTAATACCTTTTGTGCTAGTATCAAACATTTTGGCTTTTTCCATGGTTAGTCATACCAGTGGGCCAATGAGAATTTGACAATTATTGCTTCACAGCTCTGAAACACATAAAATGCTTGGAAAAGTCTACAGGTTCAGTTCTTTATCCAGTAATTTCTTCAGAGGTAGCCATAATTCCAGCATCAAGAATCTCTAAATACTTGACAGAACAAGAAACTTATCTACAGCAGTTGTACTTCCTCCTACTTTCCTGTTTCAGTGGCAGGTACTTTTTAAATACCTAATCCAATTTTTAATCCTGTGTAGTTCTCAGCATTTGACAAGCCTTTTCAAAAGGTTTGTTACTAGGAGGGCCCATCCACTTGCACTGGAATCTTCTCCCTGCTGACAGGCTTTCAGTGAACCACTGTGCTGCAATTTAACAGAAAAATTTTTAGAAACCACAACTACTCTAAAAGAACAATTAACAGAGGCTTGCAGGGCCTCCAAGGAGACAGACAGCAGAGGCCATGAGACACATTTTCTTTTAAGTATTTGGTCTAAGGTGCGCCACTAACAAGGTATCAATTGATCAATGAAGGTTTTAGATTTGCCAGCTGCACTGAAGAACATTTTAGGTTGAATTCTCAGATTTTTTTTATGAAACAGGATATAAAGTCCAAAGACCCAACTGGATTTCAATAAAAACATATGACAGAGTTGGTACTGGGCCCTCAGCTCACCGAAGTCCACTTCAGAACAGCACTGTAAGGGTGAAATAACTAGAGCGGATCCTGTCTCTCCCTACCCTGGGACTAGCATGGCATCCACCTGATTATGCAACAAGACACTTCCAGGTTAAACACAACAGACTTTTTTGGCTGAGTTACCACATAGTTGGACCAGTGCCAGATCAGGTACAAGGCAGGCAGCCCCAGCAACTCTCTACCCTCAGCAGCAGCCAGCTAGGGTGAAGCTTCAGCCAAGGGAACACAGGGCTGCTACTGACAGGGACACGCCTGTACCTTCCCGCCACCTATTTCCATGTCATGCCTGCAGCAACTCTAGAAATCCTGCAGCCACAGTGCAAGTCAGGTCAGCTCACTCACCCAGCTACCTTGGCTTTGGACAGAGCTTGGCTTGAGCAAACAGTGGCAGCAAGTGAATCCCTCTCCCTCTCTACATAGCTCACAAAATTACATCCTGCAAGGGTATGAAAACAAATGAGATTGCTGCATATGTTGTGACATTAAATAAAATATCATCACTCATATGGTCTTTGTATCTACATTTCCTTCAGAAACAAAATCCTTCTCTACTCCTCTCCTCAAATGCAGCTTCAGAACTTGGAACCTTAATTATTAACTCCTGCTTTAACTCAAATATAATCTCAGCACTTCTTGATAAAAGAAGTGGTTTATTTTAGTCATGATCTCCAACACAAAGTGGCTTTCATAAACATTAAAAAAGCCTTACCATTTTCTACCATGTCACTCAGAATTCAAAGAAGTCAACATAAACTATCCAACTCAATAATAAAAAAGATAATGCCTCTTTCAATGTTGTCAGTCCTCTATTAAAAAAAATAAATTACCTGGGAGATATGGTTGATGGAGGACTCCATCCTCCGCAGCTGGGATGCTTGGATGTCCAGCAGTTGCAATACATTGTTGGCCAGTGCATTGATCTGATAAGCAACACTGGCTAGAGACTGAGTTGTGTAGGCTTTGGTCTCTTCTAATGCTTTCCTTTTATCTGGAGCCTGTAAAGCAAAAGAATGAGATGTTTGCTTAAGGCCAGGAAAAGGGGGTGGGGGGTGTCAGGGAAAAGGACAGGAAGGAAAAATACAACCTATGTTTAGAAGAATCTGTAGTCAAGATCTGACTGTGCAGTCAAAGTACTTGATCTGCAACTACATTCAAAAAAATTCTTAATAATAAGCAAATAAAGAATTTGAAAAATATTTAACCATAATAATAGTACATGCCAGAAAACAATTCATTCAGTAGAAAAAACAACACTATCATGATCTGTTGGAGTAGAGTTTCAAAAGCCTGCCCAATCCTTCATTTCCAGAAAAGCCACCAATTACCCAGGAACACTGAAATGCAGCTTTTGCCATCTCTTAGGCCACGCAGCCCAAGTCAGTTAAAGGCAGAAAAATATTTCCCCACAGCTGGGTGTCCCTACTGCAAATGCCTCCTCAATCCAACCCCTCAGCTACACTGACTACTCTTCGCACGGTCCAGGAAGAGGCTGAGCAGAGCATCAGGATGACATGCTCAGAGGGTTCCTGCATGCAGGAGTAATTTGTGAAATTATCACTCCTCACACAAAAGCTTAATAACCTTTCCTTGACAGCTGAGAAAGTTCATCATTGACTGAGAATACAGATTTTGAAGCATCATAAAGGAGCACAGCCTTCCCCCAAAGGATAAAAATAGGAATGGGTTACTTTCCCATCGAAATCACACCTTGCCGTAGTCCTCAACTGTCTGGAGGCATCACTCCCTTATCAAAGGGCAGGGCACCATCCAAGATCAGCCACAGCTTACATGGACTGTATGGCCCAAGTAAGTGCCTTCTCACTGGCAGGATGGGGGGTACCAACACCATCTCCACCTGGAAAATACATACATCCGCCACTCTGAAGTGTTCCCTATATCGCAGCTTGGGAGCTGGCAGCGGAAGCCACGTACTTATCTGTACCCAATTTGCAAACTTCAACCACCCAGAATTCTCGTTTTTTCCCTTTGTAGGAAAGGTGCACTGCATAAAAGAGGATTTGCAGCACATGATGACTCAGTGTTAGCATTGTTTCTTTCATATTTTATTTACTTGTGGAATCGTCTGTTTATCTCAGCAACTGAAAGCGAAGGTTCATATTAATAGTCACTTCCAGCTAGACTTCTGATTTTATTGTTGATTTCTTTGAATAATGCTCAACATACATTGTATGCAACAGTTACAATATTAACCACAAAGTCAAGGAACAAAAATTCCACTTGCATTAAACTGAGTCCTGTGTTCTCCAGTTTCCATGCACTCATTCATTCTTAAATCTTGCCTCTTATTTCTTCACCTCAATATTTTACTTGAGCATCCACAAGTGTTAAATCTGCCCTGAGTTAAAGTATGAAAAGATGCAACAGCTAATAGGGAATCCTTCTCGTCTCTTTTGCTTTAAGGAGGAAACCAGAAGGCAAGCTGTTCACACACATTATAAAGTTGTGACATGACCCAAATACTGCAATACCAGCTATGCTATGCCCCCTTGTAAGACTTTTTTAAAGCAGGGTGAATTCCCCTCCAAACCAGGAAATTTGTTCATATTTATGATTCAGGTTCCTAGCAGTGTTTTGACACAGACAAGAACACTAGATTAACGTAATTCTTCAAACAGATTCACAGACACTTTGTACAATGTGAAGCAACAAGAACAGTTTAATGCAAATTGTTACCAAAAGGTGAAACAGTTATTGCATGAACTAAGGCCACATTACGCAAAACCCCAGTTTTCAGTATTGCCAAATGCAAACAAAGCTACGCTTCACCTAAAAGGAACAGTAATAGGAGTTATTTTGCTTCAAAACAAGGTTAGATCGTGAAGGATCTGTAAAACAACTACCAAAGGTTCAAGAGTTAAGTTTACCAAAGCAACCTTGCTTTCCAAAGAGACATTTTAAACTTTAAATAATCACTAGCAGTGACTTTAAAGACACTGTTGTACTGAGCTGGAGCCTAAAGGGGGTAGGAAAAAAAAAGGGATGACATACTTGAATTTCTACTGCTCTGGACAATGATGAAAATGCAGATAGTAGCTTCATGATATCTGAAATAAAAGGTTTACTGAACTAGGCAAAGCCAGTAGGGTGGCAGTCAATACAGTTCTGACTTCATATAAACTCAAATGTAGATTTGTAGCCTTTACTCAAGTAGTTTTATTATTACACAGTTTCACAGTTTTAACTAAACAGTGTTAGTGTTCAGCGTAACAGGTTACAAAGCCACAGTGCTCAATTACTGAGTGTTGTCAAATGAGAAAACTTCAGTGTATAAAAAGTTTCTTGTCTTCTCTAATGATTTGTTGATCAAATGTCTTGCCCTCATTTGCCTAAACACCTTACGTTTTAGTTACTTGCTCAAATGACGGGTTTGGCAGTAGAATTAGATGAACACAGTTGCGATGCAGAAAGTATTTCATGTCCTAGAGGAATTAGGTAAGAAATACTATCAAGCTTTGCAGATAAACTGCAAACTGAAATTGCATGAATTAACAGGTTAGATTAGAACTAACATATAGTCGTTTATACTTTTTAATTAGGACTGCTGACATCTACAAGATAAGCCAAAAGATTCATAGCGAGCAAAACAGGGAGGGGAGATGGAGAAGCTAAGAGCCATGTGGCAGCAACCGGAGGGAGTCAGGATTTCCAGTACTCTCCAACCGTAACGTTCCTCTCCCTCTTTAAGCAAAAAATTAAAATGAATATAGAAGACAATGCACATGTTTACACACCTTCAGGTCCTTTAGTATGCTACACGAGCATGAGATCATTCAAATTTAAAGATGACACAAAACGAAGGTTGTCAACTGAGTTGTTTTCCTACTTGTTTATGATCTCATATTAAAATCTTTGAAGATACTGTTGCTTCTCCAGTAGTCCTTGAGTAAATGCAAGTCAGAGGGTCCTTTACTAGCAAAGTGAATATTCTTTAAATCCAGAACATTACCACTTTCGAAGTTTCCCTCTTAAAGTAAGCTCTCATCTGCATCCCCAGTTCACCCTAAATAGCCTTGTTACCATGGCAAAGCTGCAGTTTGAAATTGCTTTCAAATAACTAATACTAAAAAAAACCCTCTCCTATAGTCCAAGTGGACACATAGAGAGACAGATAAACTAGCATGGCATTCCATACTGCATATCATGCATTTTTGTTAAATCCAAACTTGTATCACAAAGCTTCCTTAAAAAGTTTATGTAATTACTACTGTCAAGTCAAAACCAATTCTGCACCCTAGAAATTGCCACAGTAAAAAGAAAGTAAGACCTTATTTACTGGTCTTTCAGTTCAGTAACACATTAAAGTCAAGTGATGAGGAATCCGTCCATCCCTTGGCAGCTCATCTTTACAAGTTGCATAGTCAGTCAATTGCTCCTCCACTTTCCAAACTATCAGCCACATTGGCACAGCCTCACAACAGCATCTGTGCAGTGTTCAGATCATCTGTCCTACCAGCTTTCCCCCCTCTCAGCTAACTGCCACCATCTTCTAGTTCATACAGCATGCAACTACAAGATTCCTCCAAAAATCACGTCAGCTCACACTGCAAAGTATCTTCGCAAACCAAGCTTTCTGTTGCAGGCACACCAGCCCATATCCTCATTACCCGTTCTCTGACTTCCATCTTCGCTCTTCCCAATTCAGTCCCATTCACTGTGCTCGAAACTATGCCTCACCAGTACAGCTGGCTTCATTTGCCAGAGGTCAGAAAGCAGCTCATGAAACCACATCAAGACTGGTCACCCTAGCAGAGACAAATTAATTTGTGTTCTCAGTATGTGGCAAGTGTTGCTCCGCATTTTTCATTGTCAGCTGAATACAGGCAAACACAAGCCCATGGAGGATAAACTACTAACAGAGCACTGCTCTAAAGCACCCCGATAATCACTAAGCTAAATAAAGCTCTTAATTATTCTGTGCCCAATACGTGTTCAGATGCTTCTGTTCAAGGGCTTGACCACTTTCAGCAATCAAGCTGCACAAACAGCTTTACACTCAGTTTATGTGTTTGGTGTTATTGCTCATGCACATTTAATGAATTCAATAGTGTAGGATGCCTGTGTTTGCTTCGCAAGGAAACACAAGATAACTGTTAAGTTCTACATCTTCCTTGTCTTTTTTTTGAAAAGATTCCCATCTTTCCCTTACCAATTAAAGAGAAAATTAGGATTACTACAATCAGTTGCCACATTGATTTAACAGCCTCTATCACAGATCAGCATTCACAGAACACAACTATGCCAAAGTCATCGATATGCGCATCTGTACTCTTTTGTTCATGTTGTCACATACCTATCTGACATTTACAGAATGCACACTTCCTGATAAGAGATACCACAGCTGAGGTTTCAAAGGTCTGCTTCCTTCACTAACATCTTGCCATTTTAGCTCAGAGATCTGGTCCCAAATTCAGGAATGAAATTTTACTAAAAAACAACAATAAAACCAAACAAGGAACACTCAGCCAAAACTTTTAGCTTAAGTTAGCACTTCATTTTTCAAGTCAACCGAAAATACCTTTATAGAATAGTGAAGATGTACATCAGGCAGAAGCTTGGAGACTAATAGACATCAATGCTTAATCTCCCTGAAAACTAGCTGGGAACAGTCCAAGGTGGGAAGAGCATATTTCTGAGAAGTTTCTTCCCCACCCAGAAAACTGGGGCACCCAAACCTCCCTAAACTAAGAGCTTATAACATTGTGTGAAACTTCTGGATGCAGCTATGAGTTTGAAGTTGCTGCTTCACTGATCTGATAAGGCTTTAGTAATTCACAATACTGGTCTTAAGGGTTCATTTTTTACTTCTGACTGCTAATGGCAAAAAGGCTTGGGCATTTCTAAACTATTCATAACATATGTCCAGCTTAGACCCAGTATTCTACATTCAAGCTGCAGTAATGTGTTCCAAAGGTTTAAACATGCCATACACCCTAGATAACATTTACCTACTGAGCCAAATGTCTAATTTACACTGAATATCAAGACCATAAATCCAGACATCACTGTAAAATAACAGAGGAGCTACATACTGAAGTAGGTAGCCCGTGGATGCTGGTCCCTGCTTATCCATAGTTCATGAAGCTCGTTAGCCTGCTCTTTAAACACACTGCACCATGGTAGACTTCTTGACTCTTACTGGTGGTTATTACCTCAGAATATCAGTTATAAATGAGAGAAGGAAATCAAACCAGCAGCAAGTGCCACAAGCTTCTATATTCTGAAGAACTTTGAGGAGTCACGTACCTACATGGAAGCCATCCAAGGAGATCTAAACAGTCTGTGGTTATTACTTGCAGGTGCTCAGCAGGAAGAATTCAGGGTTTCTTCTCATCACAGGTACAGCCTTAAGGGATATCGTGTATCATTCCAGGGTGACAGGGTAATTCAAAATTCACAAACAGGAGTTGCCTATACTACACATGCCATCCAGGTGAGGACAAAGTACAAACTAGATGTGTCAACTGCCTCCTGGAACAGACTTACTGTGCCCATGCTGAACAATCTCATTGAAGAAATTCTCTCTGCAGTGCATGAAGCTGGCATTTATTTCAAGAGGATGATGCACTGAGTACTTTCCAATATCCAGAGAGCTACACTAGGCCTGGTATTTACCTGCCTACAAGTTAGCACCTCACTGATTAGCACCTCAATTGTCCCGCTGGACAGTGAAGTAAAGCCATCGGGAAAGTCCGACCATAAATTTCAACCCAACTTTTGCCCAACATTCTAAAACAAGACACATCCCCCCGTAGCACCACAAATAAGACTTCATAGGGTCATCAGTACACTTTGACTCTCTGTCCTCAACAAAATCAGTCCCAGATCGGCCACCATCACTGCTCTTGTTACTCAAACCACCTGCTTGGCAGCTGTGGGAAATTTAAAAAGAAATCAATGTACATGGGGACAAGGAACAAGAAAGGGCTAAGTGCAAGCACAGTCTGAAAAAATGGCAGGGCAAACCCAGCCTCCATGTGAAGGGGAACTAAGGCCAAAAACCCACACATTCCAGAGCACAGGCAAATCTTAAAGTTCTGCATCACAAATACCAGTACTACAATAGGTGCAGTAGAAAAACATTCAAGCGTTTTACTGAAGTGATTTCATAGAATCATAGAATTATCTGGGTTGGAAGAGACCTCCAAGATCATCAAGTCCAACCCTTAATCCAACGCTATCATGATTACTAGATCATGGCACTAAGTGCCACATCCAGTCTGATTTTAAAAACCTCCAGGGATGGTGAACCCACCACGTCTCTGGGCAGGCCATTCCAATGCCTGATTACTCGCTCTGTGAAGCACTTTTTTCTGATATCCAGCCTAAACCTTTCCTGGCAGAGTCTAAGCTCGTGCCCTCTCGTTCTGTTGCTGGTTGCCTGGAAGAAGAGTCCGACCTCCACCTCTCTACAACCTCCTTTCAGATAGTTGTAGAGAGTGATGAGGTCACCCCTGAGCCTCCTCTTCTCCAGGCTAAACAATCTCAGCTCCCTCAGCCTCTCTTCATAGGACTTGTGCTCAAGTCCCTTCACCAGTTTTGTTGCTCTTCTCTGGACCCGCTCCAACACTTCAATATCTTTCTTCAACTGAGGGGCCCAGAAATGAACACAGTATTCAAGGTGTGGCCTCACCAATGCCAAGTACAGGGGAAGGATCACTTCCCTCATCCTGCTGGCCACACTATTCTTGATACAGGCCAGGATGCCATTGGCCTTCTTGGCCACTTGGGAACACTGCTGGCTCATGTTTAGCCTCCTGTCAATCAGTACCCCCAGGTCCCTTTCCATCTGACTGCTCTCCGGCCACTCTGTCCCCAGCCTGTAGCGCTGCATGGGGTTGTTGTGGCCAAAGTGCAAGACACGGCACTTGGCCTTGTTGAACTTCATCCTGCTGGACCCAGCCCATCTCCCCAGCCTATCAAGGTCCCTCTGCAGAGTCTTCCTGCCTTCCGGCAGATCGACACTCCCTCCCAACTTGGTGTCATCTGCAAATTTACTTATGATGGACTCAATCCCCTCATCTAAATCATCGATGAAGATGTTAAACATTTGCTATAACCTGTCATTTTGTTGTACTTTTCTATAATTTCTGAATTTGTGTGGGGAATTGAAAGCTCAAGATTTTAATTACCCAATAGTTCGCAAGCTATTAATAACAACATATTGCAGTCACTGAACATGACATCCACCTCCTGCCCAAGGCCGCCTCTCCAGGGGACTGGCCACCAATCCTTCACTGAAATTGAAAACAAGAAATAGAATAGACTACCCAACACACCTCTTCCTAGACATAATGAGAAGTGGTGTCAAATAGAAGTATCAAAGCCTTCAACCACCGAAATAACTGGTTGTTCCAGAAGTACAAAGGAATTTAAAGATGCGGTGAGGCACAGAAGGATGCCTAATCATTCAGAATAGTTGTAAAACCCAAGATCCCTCTTACTGCAGTAACCCTAAAATTAAAACCAGGATAATGAAATTCTTGCAAGTCCGTTCAGTCAACAGTAATTCCTCCCATCTATTGAGTCAGAAATACTCAATAACACAGCCAGTCTTAGCATCTGCAATTCAATTCAAGTGAGCCTCCTTCCAGCATCCACAACAAAAAAACCCAGTGGTATGAAATAACACCACATCTGTTGAGTTCCTCCAAGATAAGATGTAGTACTCAGCTATACCAAATGAAGAGAACTGGTAAAACTTGAAATCTTTTCTCCCTAGGTAAAGGCCTTGCACAATAAAGCTGGCATTCATGCAAGACACCAAATGATAAGGTGATGACCACCACAGCAACAACCACATCGCAGCCCACAAGCAAGATTTTAATCTGTTTCTTTCCAGAAACACTATCTTAACAAAAATCATGGACTAGTCACCTATTCCATCTCATGGGTCAAAACAAATACCAGATTACTGTAGTTTAACAAACACTAGTCTAACAAGCACTGCCTGCAATTCACAAGCTGTTTCAGACACTCCCTTCCCCCAAATCCTGTACATGTGAGACAATCAGCTGGAAGCAAATCCTTCATTTCCATCAATAATATTCTCTAGACCAGTCCTGAATAGCCCTGATAGAAAATTAGCATTTCTATAGGCCGAGACAAATTTAGCCAATCAGCCTGTGTCCTTGCAGATTTTCTTTTACTTAGAAGATGCTTTTCATTCTGTTGATTAACTACAAAAAAGAAGAGCCTCAGTTTTTCTAATCACTATCTCTTTTGGGGAAGGTTGAGGGGAAAAGTTTCTTCGTTAAGAGAAGTACATACTAAAGGAGAGTTTAAAGAACAAGCATACACATACACTTTTACCACTGTGGGGTATATCAGTCTTGATAACAAAAAATACAAGACTAACATGCACAAGATTAATATGTATCTTAAAAGTCTTTAATTTTCTCAGATACACCAAGACGTGCTGTCATCAGACCCCAGCCCATTCTGACCTGTGCGTACATGGAAGAAAACAATGTCTTTGAGATTAAGCTTCCAATAACTACCCTACCCTCATATGTTTTTACTTACACTAAGGCAAGTCCACAAGATACAGCTTTCACAACAGACACAGACTTTAATAGGTCTGTAAAGGAGGGCAAAAGTAGCCTACAAAATCACTCTTTTTTTTTCCCAAAAAAACCCAGTAAATAATGAAAAAAAAAAATCTATTTGGGAATTCCATTTTAATCCAGGCTGCGAACATTACAGCAAGAAACAGATCTATCCAATAGGAGAGTGATTTACAAAACCATGCCGACTCTGACAGATGGAGCCTGGAAAGATAGGTGCCAGCTGCTCTGTTAGCAGCATTTTCTGCCCAATGCCGCAAACAGTGTTCATGTTGTCTCTGGACTAAACCACCTCCCCTTACTAAAAAACTAGATATATATTAAAATATTATTGAAAACACAACTTTTAGTTCTCCTGCCAAATCCAATAGTGGAGATGTCATAGTAAACGTATATGTTGGCACAATACCTTGTTCATGTCAGTTGTTGTAGTCTGCGTGTACAACCAAAACAGCATGCCATGCTGAACTAAAATAACAGAAGTAGACATGCCCATGTGTCGTTTCCACAAGACCCTTGAAGTCTTACTAATTTAGTGTACAAGACTGCACATGCAGCAAGCTTAGGAAATTTGGTCTAACATCTTATTTGCTGTGTTTTACATGATTTAGACAACACAAGTTGTAAGACTGAAACGCGACCGACCATTCCCTAAAGCACTGAACAGTCTTAGCACTGACAGTTGCTTCAAAATTACACTTTTAACTTCCTTGCAAAGCCTATGATTTGCCTTACAAACACACACCCAAATTTCTTCAGAGCTTACATAAAGCAGGCTCTGACATCAGCGACATCAGCCACAGCTCCAAATACAGACTAATGCCACCCTCAGACTGTCAGCCAGGAAAAGAAACTGTTGGCACTACCATAGCAGTCTTCGTTTTTCATCACCAGGAAAGCTACCCAAGGCTTTGGAGCATGTGATTATTCCAGCATGCAGATAACATGGGATTAGAGAACTTACATCCCATTTGTTTCCTTATACATTGTCTCTCAAATATTGATCTAGTTTTCTGTTTGTAATGGGGCTTGAAACTAAAATGGCTTTCTGTTTACTTTAAGCACCAGTACCCACCCACAAATTCTAGCTCATCTAGCAAGCTCATCATGCTCACTGGCAAGTCAGAGATTTGGGTTTCACTTTTCTTTGTGGGAATAGGAACGAGACAATTAAGTACTTATTAGTTACCTTAATATCCTCTTTATAATACAGCAGAGGTAACACAGAGCCTAACAGGAATGAAAGCAACTGGAGTGAAAAATCAGAACTGGGTAGATTTTCATGCCATGCAAGCCTTTGAATCAAGACAGCTCAGAGTAAACTGTGTCGATGCAAGGCTCTTCAGCTCACACTGTACAAATAAGTCCCTTTTCATAATACTGATAGCAATCGTTCTTCCTATGATTTTTTTTCACCTCTTCAGAGGACTAGTGTGTGCTCACACAGTCAGAGGTTTATCTCCATTTTGACAAACCAGACCAAAGGAATACGCCTAGAATACTATAACAAAATTATATCTGAAGACAAGTGACATGCTAAAATTTGATGACCTTTTACAGGTGAGCTTCCAAGACTAGCTTTCTTTCCAGATCTCCACCTCTAGTCCTCCCCACCTCTACACAGGCCTGGAATTATACCAGATAGCACAGGGCAAGCCAGACTAAGACAACAAGATTTAACATACAAGATCAAATCACAGTGTGACCTCAGCATGTCTTGGTGTCACAGACTGTATGTCTATAGTGCTCTGAATGCACACAACAGGGGAACCTTGACTGCTGTTTGCAAAACAGCTACATGCTGCAGTCTGCATCTGCAAAAGGGCTACTCCAAAAGAAAGTTGGCTAAAGCTATGCTCCACAACAGCTTTCTGCACATGGAGATGTTGGAGATGTTGCAGGACAACAAAGCAGAGAGGGAAGTGTAGAAGAAGCACATGGAAAGTCATTAGCAGGACTGTCCAACTCCAGGAAGAATCTCAAATGCAGAGCCAAGAGTTAGTTACACAGGCCTTCTGACATACAGCAAATGTCTGGACTCCAAGTATTCCTAGCCCAGGAAGAGTTCAAATGTTTAAGAAAGTCACTTTCAACACACAGTCACTGCCCAGATTTCACAGTTCAGGCAGTTCCCAAACATTTTTAAAACAAAGAAGAAAACAATGACCACTACAGGGTCAAATTCTCTTCTCAGACTTTGTCAGCCATTTAGAGCTATTTAGTGTCTTGAAAATCAATATACTCGCTCCAGCAGGAAACCATCCAAGGGCCTGCATGTATCTCAACACTGGCGCAACATGTTTAGACCAGAAACCAGCGGATCCCCACAGTTTTGCAGTAGCTTGCTTCCCAACACAAGGCATGCTCTCACACAGCACACAGGCTGTGGTAATATGGAAATAAAGTAAATGACTGCAATACAAGGCCTGATTGTTTTTAAAGGAAAGTGCTTGTAAGTAAAGAAAATCAACCTAGTTTCTGTTTCTATCTGATCACATAAACAGTTGCTAAATATTGCTTAGACTTTTACGAACTCCTGGATCTGACTATACATTTTTTATCTGATATTGGTTGTAAGCACAGTATATCCAGGGGTTTTTTTTTGAATAATTACTTTTCATTATGTTAAAGTTTAAGCCTCTGGCTAGCAACAGCATTCCAAAACCTAACATACATAAACTCATTTGAATACTAGGTTATTTCAATTGCAGCAAGTAGGAATTCAGCTCCTCAAACAAACACAGACAACAAAACAAAATAGATGGCTCAGGAGAATGGAGAAGAGGAGAGGGAGGAGGAATAGCAAGCCAGTAATACAGCAGTTCATTTCCCCCAAAAAAAACAGGAACAGGAGAGCAGGTAACAAAAACTAAATAAATCTCCGCATCCAACAACACATAAAACTCAACTTATAGAAAGCAAAAAAAGACAGAAAGCAAGCTCTTCAATAGAAAAAGAGTGTCAAATTCAGGAGTGAGGGAGTTGTGTTGTTTTGTTTTTTTTAAACTAAGTCTTGGCAAGACAATTGCTGTGGTGTTAGCACAGCAGTAGTTCAAGTCCATAACTTTTTGCACAAATGCAGCTGCAATGCCTCTGGCAGACATGATTACAGCAAAGCTTTCCAGTCCATGTTGAAATTCGGTGTTTTGATGCTGCTGCTTCACATTTTAAAGACTCCTTCCTCTTCATGTACAACGTAGGGGAGATCAGCTTTAGGCAGATGCAGGAGGTGCAGTCATACAGATGAAAGCAGTGCTTCCACTTCCATGCAACCAGATGCAGAACAGTTGCATCCACATCACTCCCTACCCTCTCTGTGGCAGTAACACAACCCCTGAACTATTCTATTTCATCACTTGCAGTCAGGCCACCAGCACACCTTGCTACTATCTTGTCTTAATCAGCTTGACAGATGAGTGCCTTACTACAGCCACAGAGGAGCTGTGGTCAGAGAACCAGTACTTTCACAACAGGAACTTGTCAGCCACGGTTACATATCCACCCATACCCACACTGGCATTTATCTGCACATCTCTGCACCCCAGAGGAAGCTGAGCATTGTTCCCATATAGTTAAAACCCACAGAGATCAAGGCAAGGCAGGCCATGTGCAACTGTGGAGCAGTACATAGGACAGCTTCAAAGCCTTGGGTAGCCTCTCTGCACTACAATAGAGGCAGAAGTAGTCCAAGCAAATTACACACCAATTTAGTCTGCTGGCAAGAGGTAACAGTAGAGGTAAGATTCCTACTATGATGCTAAGCAGATGCAAGCAAGCCCAGGACTGGGACAACTACATTTCATAAGCTCTGTTCGAAACTCTTTAAATTTGAAACAGCAAGAAATAGCTGCGCCAGTAGCAAAAAGTTATGCCCTAAAAAGATGCTCTCAATTTACCGAACAATATGCAGTCTTTACACGTAAATAAAATCCTGCATGAACAGGGGGACAGAAAAGGAAAGACTTTTTATACAAAACCAGCTTAAACACTGAAGATATGTCCAAAGTAAAACTGAAGACTGGTCTTTTAAACATCTCCCCCTCTAACCAGTTCTTATAAGAAGCTCTTCAGCTTCCCCCTTGGCATATTTTTAAAGAAAACTGGAAAGACAAAATAAACCTTTTTCTGTTTTACAACTACAGAAATTCATTTTCCTAAACACAAAAAAGAAAATTTTCTTATTATCATGAATGGTCACATTTTTGCACCCATTATACTTAATGATGATGCATTTTTCTTAGCTTTCACAGTGGTTACCTTGCATTTAGTCATTTTTTGAGGAAACAAGTTTAAATGAATATCTTTTGCTCATTATTTATGCCCTTCATTTGCATAACTCCTTCAAACTGCTCCATTAAACACCTCTTCCCCTCCAAGGCCAATTTTAAAAAAGCCTCCTGCTTTATGAGACTGACAAGCATGACTCACAGTATTCCCCACATTCATTCCCCCAGGCCTTGTGGGATGCTTAACAGTCAGTAAGTACCTGTTTCATTTCATACTCCCCCACTTCCAGTGCTGCTGCAGTAACCCCTGGCAATCTGGGAAAAACTGAAGCCACCTCTCTAGTTGTCCGCTGTAGGCAGGAAGCAAACAGAGACAGTATTTGCTTTTAATGCTTTCCTTCTACCATGTCACAGTTAGCAAGAGAGAGTGGCTGAAGGTGGGCACACCAGGAAGGAGGTTTACACACTCTGCCCTATTCCGCTCGTGCCTTTACTCCTGCTTGAAACTTGAGTTGCTCAATAACCTCAACTTGCTTTTCATTCTCCCTTCAAACCATTCTGCCAGCAAGGCAAAAAGTTATTTAAAGTAATTATTTTTTTTTCAGCTCTTTAGCTCTTTCCACACTCGAGGAACACGCTCAAATCCCCAGGCATCCCACGTTTCAGGACCAAAACCAGTAATTTTTCTGCCCCCTGCAGAGAGGCAATAGCCCACAGGTGTCATATCCCTGCATACTCGGCTTCTATCCCCAGTAAACGAGCCTCTCTCATAATTACAACAAACACCTCTCTTGGTCTCTGGGCAGTCAATATTCATTGTGAAGTACTGACAGAAGCAGATTTTACAGTTCTTGTTCATGAACAATAGGTTTCCAAAGAGGGAACGTGTGCCAGAAAGCTTTCCATTGATTATTATCCTTTTCCGCTAGTTTAAAGGACAGACTGCTAAACAGGAATGAAATACGCATCTAGAAATGACACGGCCACTACTCAAATGATACAAGACTTATTACACTGTAAGCAGCACTGCATGAGCCCAAGCTTCAATTGCATCTATGGCAACAACGATTTTCTTTAACATCCAAAGATAAAGACACCTTAGAAATCAGATACAAAATCTGCTGCCATTTAAGAAAACACGTACTTGCAGTGCTCCCAGACAAGTCTTGGGACCACTGCGGCAACCAGATCATTCCAGTGCTGGGAGAACATACGGTATGCTGCAGCAGGAAACACCCACGGTATTTGAAGACAGCCTTTGTAGAGGCAAGCACTTCCAAACCACACACACATTTTAGCTAACAGAGCTAAAGCCAGGAGTCTGCATCCCAGAAACAATAGCTCCTCCCAGAGATTCAGAAATCTGCCAAAGTCAGCCAACAAATCAAAAGCTGAACAATCCCCAGCCAGGTCTCCAAGGATCTTGCCAACGTAAGTGCATTGATCCATCATATCTCTACTTTTTAAGACTGATATACGCTGGGCTTTGACCGAAGCATCACGAGGCCTCATAGTGGGAACCCTAGAGGCTATAACCATATTTATAAAATCCCTGCAGAATCAGGCCCAGCTCTGCTTTGTGGATACATACACACTAATGCATGTTAACTGAACAACACCCCCCGACACAGCCACCTTTCCCTCATTGTTAAAAGATCCAAAGCCCCCCAAACAGAGAAGTTTTATTAAGTTTTATTTCCATCGTTTGGTTTCAAGAGTAACAAAAGTACCAGCTTCCTAAACAAGACAGATTTCTTATAAAGGAAAGGCCTGGCCACATACATCTGAGAGGCCTCCTCAGAGTTTTACTATCAGACAGAATAACATCAGTCCCATTGCACACTGCATTTCTTCATCTGCCTTCTGTTTCCTCTGTATACTGCTCATCATGGCTTCCCCAGGTGGTTACAGACCACTTCACAGCCAAGGCTTAACTCTCAACTCTGTGTCAATAAAGATAATCTAAAAAAAGAAGAGTATATAAATGTCTTCAGTAGCTGCAGATTTCAAATTATTCAAACTCATGCTAGTAGAAGCCGTTTGTCTGAAAGGTATCATGAAAAACAGCTGCATAATTTAAGCTGCAAGGTAGTAAAATATGCAGTTAAATAACAGAAAGAGATCAATTAAAACATGCAAGGAAGAAGAGGTTTTTCAGACAAGAAACAAAACGAGATGAAGTCCACAAGGTAGAGGGCAAGCTTATGAGCCTGTTTCAGAGGCAGAAGCTGTGATGAGAGCACTCTTGCATCAACGACAGCAAAAGGGAAAGTCCACAGTATTTGGCAGGAGAAAAGTGAGACAAAAGGTCTAGGAAATGGACTGCAGCAAGCAGACAGGAGACTTTAATAACGAGAGAGAAATCAGCAAATTCACGTTAAGATCACAGGCCAGGAGAAACACCTGGAAGGAGAGAAACATTGTCATTAGTGACTAACATCATTAGGCATAGAAATGTGAAATGACAAGGCACAGCATGGCATCTTGCAGCTCCTCAGATATTACTGCAGGAGTGTGATGCAGCTGCTTAGATACCTTGTTCTTCTTGTCTGTTTGTTTTAGACAGACATTTTCTTATTTTAGGCTCCAGAAAACACAGAATTATTGCATGGGGACCACAGTTCCAGTATTAATCTGTAGCACACCTGGTACAACAAAGTTAAATAAGATGCTCAACTGACAATGATTGCCACAGAACAAATACTGGTTGGCAAATTTGCTGACCCCAAAGTACAACAAGGAGATCAGAGGATTTCAGTGAAAATATGCATCTGATGATTATTATGTCGAAAAAAGTCAACAAAACCTCTCACACCTGCCAGATACAGTATAGCTTTACAAAAAAGTGAAACACTGGTGTGAAAGTAGCCAGGAGTCTATACTTCCATTCTTTGTCACGCATATCAAAGTATTGTTACGCTTCCAGCAGTAAACAAGCATTTTTATCTTGAAACTATTTATAACCTTAAGACCACCCAGGAAGAACATTATGTTCAACTCTAAGGATGCCAAACCAGCATTTGTTTCAGGAAACCTCCTCTCTCAAGTTCTGAGAAGCCTCTCTGCTTTCTTAACAAAAGTAGGAATAGCACCACACTTTACTCCTATTTGGTTTTGAGATTACCATAAAATTAAGAAAGTGATGGAGAGTTTCTTCATGACTTAACTGCTCATCACTACAGTATCAGAGCCTCCTTGCACAAGGAGCAGCATGCTTGCTATTCAATGCTGTAGAAGGAATATACAGAGTTGATTATTCTGGGTGCTTCAGAGAGGGATGGAAGGAGCCTTACAATACTTAAAGGCAGGTACAGGAAAGCTGGAGAGGGGCTTTTTTATCAGGGAGCGCAGCGCTAGGATGAGGGGAAACAATTTTAAGCTGATAGAGCAGAGATTTAGGTTAGATATTAGGAATAATTTTTTTCCTGTGAGGGTGGTGAGACACTGGAAAAGGCTGCCCAGAGAAGTCATGGATGCACCATCCTTGGAGGTGTTCAAGGCCAGGTTGGATGAGGCTTTGAGCAAGCTGGGGTAGTGGAAGATGTCCCTGCCCATGGCAGGGAGGCTGAAACTGGATGATTTTTAGGGTCCCTTCCAACCCAAACCATTCTATAATTCTAATATTCCACCATGGCAGAAGATACAGTCCAGCACACATCATCTACAGCTGTTATGAAGAGATTTTATCATAGGAGAGGCCCAAATGAAGCAAAGTTTTGATTTTCAGAGCCGTATTCAGCTTGCCAAACCCAGCACTTGCTAAACATACTTGATCTGCAATCTTACGCATTATTAAAAATAAAGTCATCTTGTAAGCAGTCAGTCTTCAGAGTAAAACTAATCTCTTTTGTCAGCTTAGCCAGCAGGCTGGCTACCAATTTCATCTCATGTTAATACAGACTGTTGAATTTTACAAGTTACATCTGAAAAAGCTGCAGTCATGTTTCGCTCCAAGCTGAAATTCTCCACCAGGGATCCCCCCTCCCTTCCTTTTCTGCTAAAATATCAGCATCATAGTAACAAATCTCTGCTCTGTGAAGCGTGTGTGGTTCCCGTTAACAGCATTAAGGGCTTGAATAAGTAATGACTAACACTATTTGCACATTCTCAAGCAAAGGTAGCATCTACATTCTTATTAATTAGCCCAAGGAAAAAAATGCATTTCCTCTAATACCAAGAGAAGGAGTTTAGAGTTCTGCTTTTGTTTACTGTACAATCCATGGATTCCTCAAAGAACCCACCTGCTAGAAGTGCTATGTCTTTTATTTCACTACCTGGCCCTAAGTCAATGAACCACTTGACTAAGCCCTTCCAGCACAGTCAGAAGGGCATGCTGACAGGCCATAGGTGAAGGAGGAAAGACACCTGCAGATACCACCTTCCTCACAGAGCTCTGAACAGAAGTACATCGAGACTTACTCTCCACAGCACCCTGGTTTTGGCCTCCAAGAGCTCTGTGTAAGTTCTGATCTGCAAAGTGTTACATCTACAACCCACAGGAGGCATCAAATCTCTGCCTGCAGCAGCTGCCTCACCAGCAAGGTCAGGAAAAGGGAGGAACCACACTGAGGTACCATATCTGCTATTATGAATTCAGTAGCTACTTCCCTTTACTTAGGGGTGGAGGGAAGGGAGGATCCCTGTCATCACACCCACCCACTGCTGTCACCAGTGCTGAGACTGGGGGAGAGAAGGGGGAACAGAGCGTAAGGTGGGGGGCAGGGGGAGAAGGTGTGAAAGGAACAGCACCAGAGGAACAACCGCTCTGGGTAACACAAATACAAAAGAGAGTAAGAACGCTCAGGTAATTATGAACAAGCCTGGACACTGAGTAACTGAGGGATCACAAGTCATCTCCCAGCAGGTAACAACAAAAAAACCACAACATACTTCTTTTTCCTCCAAGCTACTAATCAAGGACTGAACAAAGGCACAGAGATGTCAAGATATCCTCTTATCCCTCAAAGGTGTCTTGCTACACCAGAACTGACGCTTCATCCACACAGCTGCCACCCCAATCCAATGTTCTGCAGATAAATAAGATTTCAGTCACCAGAACTGTCCAACACAGACTGCTTTCACAAACGAGAAAGAGAGCAATATCTTCTAGTACTTCTGCCAAGACAGAAGCCACCTCAATATGCAGACAGTATTGAGAGCATCGTGTAATGCCAGAAGTTTACAAGATAAAAACTTAAAATCTCAAGGTTCTGAAGGGAGGAGATACATAAAGCTCTTAAAAAGTAACTGCTGCTAATGAGTTCAAAGCTAGTTTCAGGTGCATGTTTTCCGAAGGGATTCGCTGCACTGTCTCCATGGACACCATCTCCACGTTTCTGCAAATCTGCACTTCTTGCTGTGTTGTAGTATAACAGCAGCAATTCAGAAAAGGGGTAGTGGTGGGGAACCCTTGTGCACAGCACTGAAGTCCAAACAATCAGGTTTTGTTCCCAAATCTGACAGCATGTCTCTTATGACCTTCCACGAATCAGTTATAAATTCTATGCCTGCATTTATGTTTCTGAAAATGAGGGTAGTTCAAAACACTAAACAAAGATACTGAGAAGTTGCATCAGTTCTTTCACTTCTGTGTTTGGGTGGGGGGGTAAACTTAGATTAGTAACACAGATATGAACAGGAACTTCACCCTCAGAGGTACAATGCTTCCTACTGGTATACAGCCTGCTCCTGTTCTCTTACCTTTACTACCATGTGATCCACTTTATGAGCCCTCCTCAAGGGCCATCTATTTTTCCTTACCGTAAGAACTATTTACTGCAACAAGCTCCCAGAGATTCGGTGGGAGCCAAGTATTAGACAGCTGCCCCTCTTACTGATGTCTTCTTTCCAACAATTCCACAGGGCTGGATACAGTGAGCACAGACCCCATGGATCACGCTTAACACAAACAACAGACAACCTGTAACCCTCTTCTTTCCAACATATGTGCAAATGTAAGGGAGCAGACAGCGCTTCCTTAATGGAAGCAGTACAAACCTGTAACAGCTTAGCCCAATCCACTTTACCTCACCCAATTAAGGTAGCACAGTGCCAACACAATGGAAAATGGAGCAGGAAGAGCAACTGACATCTTGCTGCCTTCTTTAACCAGACGTACTAAAATTAATGGAAACTTTCCAAATTTGGAAAAGCTGATTTCATACTATCTACCCCCCTTTGCACACAAAACAGACACACAGCACTCTGGGATCCGTTTCCTGTATATGCAGGGTAATCGCTTGCTGATTCTCTGAAGGTGCACTACTGTCTTATTGCTGCTTTCGAGCTAAACATACAGCTACATTTTCCAAAACACAGACAATGCACTGGCACAGAAGACCTATAAAAGGCAAAGAAGAGCTACAAGTCTAATCCACCAACCTACACTCAAAACTATTATTTAAAACAAAACATAGAAAAGCTGGCGCCTTTTATACTGATGGCAAATGTTTCCTTAAACTACCTTAAAAACCAATAGTGTTTAAAAGTCTAAGCTAACATCTTTTCTTAAAGAACATGATTTAAACCTATAAAGCATAATGGATGGTACATCCATATTTTATCTTAATGCTCTGAAGCTCTCCGATTTTGAATTATATTTTGGTGTTACAAAAAGTGAACCAGGTTGATTTACTTTTTTTGTAAAATGTTCCAAATTTAGCAATGAAACCATAAAAAAAATCACTATTTACTTTCAATACAAACTAATTAACCTATGAACATAAAAGTATGCAAGTTCTCAAAGCACGAAAAAGATTTGTATTAGTAATAATTTAAGTAGTTTATCCTTTTAAAGCAGGTCATTTCCTGAATTAGACATTGAGTGAACTTCTTTGTACAGAACTGAGCTAAGCCACTTGTCATACCACAGGCAATGACATAGAGTGTCAGATCAGTTATCAACATCTAAGCAAAAAGAAAAGACTATGAAAAAAGTTCTTTCCTTTCCAATATATAACTATCTACTCCACAGGAAGCACAGAACATGCTGCCCATCAAACAGAACGGATTCCTAGATGCATACTGGAAGACAACACAAGGATTTGTGAAACCTCTTGCACACAACATTTCTGCTCAACCCCACTAATTTATTTTTCTACACACTGGCAAAAAACTTGAAATTTTCTATAACAGGAGTCAAACTGAAATATGTCCCTGTTCTTTTCTGTTTTACCCAAAATAGCTTGTTAACTAACCATTCAGTTTCCACATACCAGTTGGAAACTATAGAAGGAAATTGCATGACAACAAAAACACACACATTTAGGCAACACACCACTTCCTTAAAAGGTCTTTCACTTAATTTTTCTAAAGCTGCTAAATCTACTCACTAGAGATCATCAAATTCAGCATATATATTATATATTCCAAGCTATTCATTTGGACACTCTCGCAGTCATATTAAAATCATATTTGAGCTTTAAAAAATTATAAATGTATCTTCCCAGTGGTCTAAGAAAGAGACTGATGTAAACTACGTTATCTGCCTATACATAAATAAGACTATAAGAAACATCTGATTTAGACAGTAGGAGAGAGTTGGAAGCAGTTTTATAGCACAGAGGCCTCCCTGCTACACCAGACACCTGAAGTTATTCAAAATTAAGTCATCAGTGCAGTAACACTGGAGATACTGATTTCCGGTGTCGTTCTAATGTTTCACAAGCTAGTTATTGTAAATAAGTTCATTAAACACTGAAAATAATACAATTCAGGCATGAAACTACCTGCTAAGGCTCTCTAGAAGTTAACATATTCAGCTGAAGACACATAGTTAGAACCGTAAGTGGTTTAACTCCTTATGTTATTTCTGTACTAGTACAGATAAAGTTCATACTGTTTAGGATACTGATGATAATGCAATGCCTCAGAAATTCCTCACTAGTATCTTTATGCATTACATTATAGATTTTCAAACAACCTTTCATGGTTACATGTACACCGGAAGAAGTTATCCCAGATTTTATTAGCAGGCAAAAAATTTGGGTAAGGCATTAGGTATTGGAACTTATATTTGTATGTCATCTATGAAGAAGTTTCACTTTTTCTCTATTATAAGACAGCTGCTCTCCTTGTTTAATCTCGCTGTACGTTATTATAAAGGTCTGTCAATTCAAAAACAAATGCCTCCATCATAAGACAGCAGCATCATACCAACATTCTAGACTGCCAGAAAAAAATTTTAGAAAGTATTAAGAAAAATACGATTTTTTTTTATTTAAGAAAACTTGCATCAGAAGACAAACATGCTTTGTTACAAAGTGAAGATTTAAAACCTGATCTTAAAACTCGTTCAGAGTTTAAGTCTTTGATCTAAAAGAAAATAGGAAACTAATTCCACCTGCTTCTCACTGAAGCTTCCAACGAGAAGCATAACAGATTTTAAATCCCATCAAAAATACAGTAATGTATTTATAATGTCCTTTTCCTTCTAGTCAAAGCCAAAATCCCCATCAAAAACATCACAACTTCCTTCAATTACTACTTCTACATTTGGTATCCTTTCTCTTTTTTTCTGTCTCCCTCTCTCTCCCATCCTCCCCCCAACACTGCCACCACCCTGTGCTTTCCTTTTAGTACTGCGGATCTTCCTTAGAAACTTATTTGCTCTACTTCTCCCAAATTCTTTTCCCTTCCTATCAGATAAACTCTAGATAACCAGAATACAAGTGGTCTGGAGGGCAAACTGTTACTGCCTGGCATTCCTATTTAGTCACAATGCACCTCAGCAAGAAACTGCTTCGTACTTGTCTAAGAACAGCAATTTGCAACTAGAGTCTCAAATGCTGTCATCTTTCCTAAATGCTTCAGTAAAAGGATGCTTACTGTCATTTGATCTACAGTCACCATCAGGGAGCCAAGTTGAATCCAGGCGAGTGTCCCCCACACACGTCGTCCCTATTTTTGAGGAATTCCTAAAGACACTGAAGACAAATTCTCTTCAAAAAAGATCAGCACAACTGAAATTGTACCAGAATTATTCTCAGACTAAGGGAAAGAGACAGAACAATATTCATATCCTTTCAAATGCAAAAGTACAGATACAGTTTGAGTACTCAGGGTTGGAAATTACTTTCCCACTATAGCGAACAAAGAATATAAACCGTAAGATTAAGAACATCAAGAGTTCTTAATAAATATCTGAATGCTACTAAAATTACTATAAATTGCCAGCACCAGCACTCAGTCAGACAAACCTGTTACACCTCAATGACACAATGCATAGTGGGCAACAGCACACAGTAGGTTCTCACAGGAACAACACAGCCTTCCCCATAGAGAGAAAATTCAAAATTCAAAGCTATCCAAACTCAAAGAGGCCAGATTGAATCAGTTACGTGCTATGGGATAAATTACTGTTTTAATGCTTCATGGCCGGGTCTTCTGTTCTGGCCTGCATTTTTATAAAATGCTCAATTACATTAAATATAACCACTTTGTATTATGCATTGGTTAAGCCTCTTCCTCTCCTTTCCTCCTTTCCCATCCCACAATACGCACATCCCCCCAACTCATAACCCAGTGCCCTGTGTCATATTGCCTAATCCCACAGTGGCCCCACCACAAGCACTGAAGTCTAATCTGTTCAGTAGTCCAACTGGAGAGCAGATGGCTTCGTATAAAGTGCTGATTAAAAAACCCACCTCCATCACACAGTAAAAAAAAAAAAATACACAATTTTATCAATATATTTGGCATTTTTACAGAGCAAATATACAATGCATGTATAATACAAGCAGGGTATACTTTTTTCAAAGCTACTGCGCCAGTCCTCATTTTGAATTTTCGGAACTTCAGCTTCCTTTCACATGGGGTAAACACAGCTGTTCACAGATAAAATGGGCCATACCAACCCCATACCCAGCTGACCTTGACACTTGAGGTGAAAATGATCTACCAAATTAAAAAAAAAGAAAAAAAGAGAAAAAAGAGCATTCCAAACAACTGGATGGGAACTAACTCAAGTGTTGGTTTTTGGGTCTTTCACATGAAGATAAAGATAAGTTTTAGGTCTCTGAAAAAAATGATGTAACTGAAGACTCCCTGTAACTTTCTGACATAGGGAAAAAGAAGCAGGAGACAGGTCAAAACTTGTGCCTGAATTACCATGCTCATGTATTTGTCATATTTCCCATGAGTAAAACCAAATGAACCTCGCCTCTTAGAAGCATTTATATCAGCAGCTTTCTTTGGGTGGAGCAAACAACTCAGAAGAGTAAATAGACATTAACTCACACTACCACATATACCACAAAAAAAACCCTTAAAAACACGGCTTGTTACAGCAGCATTAACCTTAAAAATATAAGGTATATTTCACCTCATATTAATAAGCTGTGTTTTTTAATTTGCTGCTCCATTACAAAAAATAGTAAGACAGCTGACCAACAGTGACAGATACCAAAGACTTTAATAACTTGTATTAAATTGTCATCACAGGTAGTCTAGTATTAGATTCAACAAGTCAGGCAATTGCCTGCCCAGAGAGGGGGTGAAGTCTCCATCCCTGCATGTGTTTAAAAGACGGGTAGAAGAGGTGCTCAAGGATGTGAATTAGTAGTGGACAGGTACGGTTGGACTCGATCTCAAAGGTCTTTTTCCAAACAAGCGATTCTATGATTCACTGCGCAAGCTGAAGTGCAAGTGAAGAGCAGTTTATTTGCTTTTCCCCTTCGATTTTTTTACTAAATAAAAAGTGGAAACAGAGCATCTCTGGATGGTTCTGCACCCACATCAGCACGACTGCACACACAGACTGGGAGAGTCCTGAAAAGATAACTATAGGAAATCGCCGTGCTTAAAGCAGCTTCACACAGACTCAAAGCAAGGCCAAGGACTGGCGAGCCAAGAAGGGTTGGCGATCCAACGGGAAAAGCCCCACACCGTCTGGTAGAGCCCCGACGGCCGGGGGAGCCTCTCCCAGCACGAAAGCCCGGTCCGAAGCCACCGCCGCAGGGCGTGAGGGCCGAGGAGCCTGTGGACGGCACCGATGGCCATGCGGAGCCACCCCTCCCGCTCGAGCACCTCCGGCCCCCACAGAACCCGGCACCGCGGGTCTCTCGGCTCCCACCGCGGAGCTCCCCCGCCCCAAAGACCGAATTACGCGATGCCACCCGGTGCCCCTTCCGCCACCCGCGCCGCTGCGGATGGCGGCCCCGACACTCCCGCCCCACGTGAGGCGCGGAGCGGCGCTGCCCGCTCCAGCCACCGGCACCGCCCGGCACCGCCCGCCGCCCCCCGTGGGGCCACGGACGGCACCCCCGGCCCCGGGATGTGACTCACAGCGAACAAATACAGCGAAAAAAAAAAAAAAAGGAATTTAAAAAAAAAAAAAAGACACACCCTCCCAGCCGGACTGACATAACCGCCCCTTCCCTTCCCCGCCAGGGCCGCGGGAGAGAAGACCGGTCACTCGGCTGGGAAAGTTGAAAGCAAAGGCGAGCGCAGGGAAGGGTGGGGGGAGCAGCCGGGGCGCCGCGATCTCCCCGCGGCTCCGGCCCCGCCGCCCGCAGCGGAAAGCCCCGCCGAGCCTAGCCCGCCCGTGCCTTACCTGGATGTAGTTGTTTTCGCAGTAGTCGGCGACCCGAGTGAGGTTCTGGTAGCTCTCGAGCAGAGCCCGCTTGCCAGAAGGGATTTCCTCCTCTAGCAACATCTGCAACTCTGCCATTTTCCACCCCTCCGCATCGCTTCCTCTTGTATTAAAGAGACAGCGCCAGCGCCCGGCTCGCCACCCGCCCGGTATTGTGGGATTCCTCCCCGCCTCGCTTTCGCGAGCTCTGGCTTTCCCCACCCAGCCTGCCCCCTCCGAGGGGAGGGAGAGAAGGAAAGGGGGGAAGGAAAGGGAAAAAAACCCCACCCCACGCTGCAAAGCGAGCCGGGAGCTGTAGGCAGCGCCACGACCGGCAGCGCGCATGGGCGGGCGCGGCTCAGGGGCGGGCGCTGCTCGGGACGGGAGGAAACTGGTCGGAAGGGGGCGCGGCTCGGGACGGGGCGGGCGCTGCTCGGGACGGGAGGAAACTGGTCGGAAGCGGGCGCGGCTCGGGAGGGGGCGGGCGCTGCTCGTGGCCGCTGCCCTCTCCTGATGGGCGCCGCCCGCCGCGCGTGCCCGCCCGCTGATCATGGCCGCTGCGCGCCGCCGACGGGCGGGCAGATGGCGGCGGGGCAGCGGTGGGGCTTGTCTGCTGAGTGCCTGGAGACACAGGGGGGACGCTTGTGTCCTTTTTCCGCCCTCCTCAAAAGTAAAGCCCCAGCCCCATCAGCGCTGCCCTGAAGCAGCGCCTCTTTTAAGGAGAAGGCAAAAGGGTCTGGGAGAGAAGCACTGCCATGGTTATGCGGCCTAGGGATGCAGGGAACCTGGGAAGGAAGCATTTGCTATAGGGTAGATGTAAAATGACAAACAAAATACGTGAAACGATAGAAGCACCACAGTTAGGGGTAATTAGACTCTTCCTAGGAGGTTGTACCTAGGAGGAGGAAAAAATAGTAACTTTAAGCTACACAAGTCTTTTTTACACCTTACCCAGGGGCAATAATTCACAATTAGGATTTTCATAGAATCCTTAAGGCTGGAAAAGACCTCTAAGATCATAATGTCCAACTGTCAGCCCAACATCACCATGGCTACTAAACCATGTCCTGAAATGCTACATCTACACATGGTTTGAACACCAGGAAACTTCACCACCTCCCTGAGCAGCCTGTTCCAATGCTTTACCACTCTTCCTGTAAAGATTTTTTTTCCATTAATATCCATATAAACCTCCCCTGCCACCATTTCCTCTCATCCTATCAGTTGTTACTTGGGATAAATTTTTCTGGTTTCAGTCTCATAAGAAGAACTTGAATATTTGCTGAGGTAAATACATGACTCCTGCCACTGTTGTTTATCCTACCTCAGTTATGAATCATTGTCCAGGGCCTCCTCTGGTTGTTGCAAAGGTGTGGAAGGTAAGGGACTGGTGGTTATTTAGTACAATCTTCCCTGCATGTGTTTTTTGTAAGCAAAATCCTGTTTCTGTGGTCATACCGGAAGAAAAGCCAGTAACAGCAGGTGGCTTCCACATTGGGACATCCAAGCCTGCATTTGCAATGAGTAACAGGCCCAGGAGGAGCTGTCTCCAAGGCCCGTTATTCATGGCTTGGCTTTATGTGCTCTGTGTGCATGGTTACAAGCACAGCTCGTATCAGTCCTGCATTTTGGTGAAATGCCAGCATGTTCCAGGAAAAAGATATTCTCAAACATACTATAGTAACAGCAGACTGCCTCATCTCTGCATAATTGTGTGGCATTTGCATGTCCTCTGGAGTCTGTCTCCTGTATGCAGCACTGAAAATTGTTCTCGTCAGGATCCTTCGGTATACCTGCCAATGTCTCAATCAAGGTGGAAAGAGGAGAAATAGATCTTCCTTCATCTCTGGAGTCAGCAAAGACCAGCATCTCAGTCTAGAACTATGAAAGTGAATGGTAGGCAGCCTGGGAAGGATTGGTGGGCCTAGGAACACCCCCTGGCTGGGAACAGCTAGACAGGTTCTTAGAAAGATATTTCAGTGCTGTCTGGGATAGCAAAAGAAGAAGCTGATGTATTCACATAACTTGCTGTGGGGTAGAAATGCATCTACTTTGCTATCTTCTGATGGTTAATTCATTTGGCAGCTTAGCAAAATTGTTTCCAATGTGGCTTCAATAAAGCTCTTTAGGACAGCATGTAATTTCCAATAAAACATTTTATTTTGGATTCCAAGTACCCTTTTAATGTAAAATAATTAAATTTCATCTGCAATAGTACTGAGATATAGACAAGCTCTTAATGGGTCCCAGGGCAAGTGTGATCAGAAACCATCCTGAGCACTGGCTTCTTGTTTCCAGCTATCAAAATACGAAGACAAATTTGATTTCTCCATTCAGTCTGCCAACAAATCGCTTAACACCTGTTGGCTTGAATGAGTCTATAATTGCCTACAGATCACAGACTCACTTCATGGAAGCTGTTAACATCCTCAAATGTAGCACAACAGTTGTTGGCTCTTCTTAAAATGTAATTGCTGTCCCAGTACCAAGAGATGGCAGATTTGTGGGGCCTTGCACATCAGCTTTTTTCAGTATGAGAAAAATCAGTGGTGTGTGTTTTGCTGACTGTATTTGTGCTTCACTTCAGCAGGCAACCTAGTCCTACAAACAGCACCTGAGTGGGGCAGTGCTGCCCCCCAGGAAACACACCAGCCTCCAGCAGTAGAGTAGAAGCTCCAGGAGGGTTTACAGCCCCTTTGTCTCCAGCAGATCTTGACTCAAAAGGCCTTGCAGAAACCAAAAATTCTACCCACTCTACCTCAAAATGCACTCGCAACTCAAGGAGACCTTGGCTGTCTGCGTCAAAGAGCGCCACCTTGTGACAGGTGGGGCTTTTCTTCAGCCTTCTCGGCACAGCCAGGCGTTATCCTGGTGCCTGTTAGACTGACCTCTGGTAGATACAGAAACACCAAACCTGGCTCCACGCTGAGCTAAGTCAACTCCAGAAGGACTTTTTAACTTAGTGCCATACAACCACAGCAGTACTGCTGTGAGGGCCACGCAATACAAGCCACGCTGGGAATCGTGGTGCAGACATCCTCAGGTAATTAGGTCACCAGGCCTTATTAGCTCCTACACCATGCTAGCCATCCTGCTTTCAGAATGACTCTCTGAAGGGCCACTTGAGTGTCTTTGCAGTGTGTTCCTCATGTGTTGGAGGGTTTATTGACTCAGTTGATCCAAGCTGGCTTCATGGGTGTGCATGGTGCGTACACTAAGCTATCCCAAAGCAACAAGACATTCAGGTAACTATGCAAGTGGTAGCCAAATCTAGCAGGACCAGCACTGAACCAGAACCAATAAACCTTGGAACTGAGCTCACCTTTGCTGAAGACACCAGTGTGCATCTCAACAGCATTTATTGGGATTTTCTATAGAAACTTTTATTCTGGGTTTTGGTTGGGTTTTTTTGCTTTGATGTTTTTGTTTGTTTGTTTATTATCACACTTTCCTCCTGCTCCAGACAAGAAACTGCTGATTAGAAGGAAAAGTTAACTAACTTACTCAAGATACCTCAAGTGTGCAAGGGAGCTGGGAATGAAAATTTTCCTGGATGGGGCAGCTGGACTGGTAAAGAAAAAAATATAATGATGCTCTTCAAGCTCCATGTAAATGATCATGTGGATGAGATACCATTCAGAGTAAAAGGTGCTTGTTTACCTCTTGATATGTCTGTCTGAGACTTGCTTCTCCTCAGTGGGACACAATGATCTCCAGGGGCAATACTGTCCTCTGGCACATAGCCCATTTTTGACTGGAAGAGAAAAATGTTGACTATATTCTAAACGCATCTATTTAGAAAGGCATTAAAGTAGCAGCATCAAAGCAACTTCTTCTGCACTATAATTTCTGTAGCTCTGTAACTGTCTGTTTTCTTTTCTAGGCCATGGATTGACAAGTGTCTTTGTTTTTCCTCCGGGAATGTGACTTTCTTCGGTAGTGTTGATTGCAAAATAACCCTTTAATTTTTACTGGACAGTTTCTCAGCAAGATCAGTTCCTGATCATTGTTAAGCCGCACAACCCCTTTTGACAGAGCACTGGAAAGGGGGATAAGGAATCTGAGGGGGCAGCGAGAAGCATGGAGAACATAGGGCTGTTCAGATCAGCCACATCAGCTCTATTGCCAAAAGCCAAGTTGCATTTCTTGTACAAAAACTTCAGTTGAGTACTCTGATATATTTACAAAAGCATGTCTGTGCTGGGACAAGACTGCATGAATACTTACTGCTATAATTTATTTTTGGTGGTTTTTTTCTGGGAGCAAAAGTCACCTTTTTGGTATTTCCTATCCCAAATTAGAAGTAGCCATCCAAGAAGATACACAGCTTTGTTGGTTTGCCTTCCTGTGCTTTATATCTAGTCAATGGAGATATAGCACTTGCTTAAGAACCAGAATAATCATCACAGGGTGTCCGAGTGTGGCAGAGAGGAACGGGGTTGTTCCCACTTCTCAGAGACAATTTGTCAGACTGTCTGTACTCTCATGTGCACCTCTGCATGCCCTTTTTTTTCCAATTAATATTGTTAAGGTTTTCATCGCAGCTATAACAACTGGAGATGCTCCCTCCCGCCTCTCCACGGGAGTAGGGGTGTTTGGTGTAGAGCTACGTCCCCAGCTTGGGTCAGGGACTCCATCGCACGTCCCTGCCAGTTGCTAGGCAGTCAGCAAGCTCTGTGCAACAGAGCCAGCATGCACCAGCCAGGCATTGCTAGGCAGCCTGAGCTTCTGCTGAAGAGCAAAAAAAAATGATTCAAAACTGCAGCTTTGAGAATGCACAAGATAAGAGAAGCACAAAAATAAATAGTTCTACTGTATTTTGACTTGACCTTTCTCCTCTAATGTATTTTCAGTTGCAGGATTTGCCTTCTGTCTCAACCTCATTTTTGATAAAACTCTCTCCTTTTCATCCCTCCTGTGTGCTTATCTTTGCTCCTCAGCAGTGCTCTGGTGTCAACAGTTTTTCCTTTTCTCTCACCCTTACTACCCTTTTCTCAATCTGTTATCTCGGTCGTTCCCTTCCCATGTTTCACTAGATCCCCATTCGTTTAGCCTCTTTCATTTTGATCTTCACTCTTTCACCTTTCTCAGCTCGGCCTATGGCTACCAGGTTACCTTCTGACTTTGACTTTCCATTTTCACTGCACCAAAGAATTTCTCCCCCATCTTTTGTTCCCAGCTCTCAATCTAGGTCCCTTTTTCTGCCATCACTTCCAGCTGCCTGCCACAAGGCAGGCTTGTCCTCTTAGTCTTTGAAAAGACTGGCAAGGCAGAGAGGGCATCCACTGCCCTAAAAGCATGTGAAAAGTGGAGGATCGAGATCCTGGTGATGCAGCCATACATATGTAGAATGTCAAGAAAGCCCATTTCTTTCTTCCTAAAACTAAAACAGATAACAAGGGTACTATGTGACAAATGACAAGATGGGCTGCTTCTTACACCAGTAACAAATGACGCTAAATTATTTTGTTATAAAAACATTTTTAGGAAAGGCTGACTTTAAAGCAACCACTTAAAGGAGGAGGTGGATTTCTGGCAGTAATCCATTTTATTAGCAAATGTTTTTTGTCCTTTTATTTAATGGCTGTAGGGGGGTAGTTTAAATTTGAAAAGAATCAATCCCATTGGAAGGGTTAGGCACTGAGTGAAAGTCAGCTTTTTTAATAGACCCATGCAGGTTTGGCCCACTTATTAGAAGGCAGATTGGAACTTCCTGATGAAATAGCTGTTTGTTGGAGGATGCCAATCCTTTAGAATGGAAACATTTTTTAAATATGTATATATGAAATAAAACTTTCAGGGGGAAATGTTTCTCAGCCTGCATAGAGGTTCTGGCCAAAAGCAGAAGGAGAGAGACCTTTACCAGGAGAAGGTAATATTTAGATAATTAGGAGTGAAAGGGAATATAGCAGATCCAAAGGCAAGTCTCCTGTGTCCCTGCCTTGAAAGCAGGCACTAAAAGGTGGATGCCTGGTTTCAGCAGTGTCCTACTCAGGTCTTTGGGGTGAGTATCCCTAGCAGGAAAAAAACACTACTCAGGGTCTTAAGAAATGTTTTGAACACTGAAAACACCATTACTACCATTTCCGTTCTGTTTTGCACGGCTTGATAAAAGCTATGAGAAAACACAAACGAAAATGCTCTGGAGTGAATGCACATACCAGTAGAGCTACCCGAGGCTTAGTGGTGCTTGTTGGCTCAGACATTATTTGCAGGATCATCAGGAATATAACTGCTTCCTTGAGGTGCGGAGCCTAAGGTGGTTTATCAAATTTATGCAACACTGCAAATGATGTCTTGGGACCACTGGCTAGTGCTGAACACAGAGTTAATAAGCTCTTCTGGACTACGTTTATTGTATATAGAACTGAAGTGTCTCTGATTTTCCTTGGAGCATATCTAATACCCATTTTTTTCTGTACTCCATCAGTTCCCAGTCTCCCATGGTCCCAGATGATGAAGAGCTGACTGTAATAATGCCATCATCTAGTTTATATTCACCTCAAAACTGATTAGTCCAAGCTCATGGCTATATCTAACTGCAATCTCTATTTTTATTTCCTATCTTCAGTAGTGTGTTTCTGTACATTAATTGGATAGGTAAAAAAGAGACAACAGTAAACATCTGTGTTTCAGTTTTAAGTGTTTCAGAGCTGAGATTTTACCTACCTCTGTATTTCTGAATTTTTTATCAATTGAAATTATTTGTGTATGTCCTTTATGTTAAATAAAAGGAAATCAAAGGCTCATAAAAATGTTCTCAGCATAATGAAAAACATTAAACGAATGTATTATTGCGAAGATAATATAATTGCACAATTGCAATTTTTCATTGTATTTGAGGAAATGTGAGCATGGATAGGGATTACTTTTATACAGTTTCTATTTAAAAGATTGGCGGTTTTCTAAGCCTCACAGTGTTTTCATGCAGATTAAAAGTATTCGTATTCCGTTCTGATGAATTGGTATGCCTCTTTTGCATTTAAATATATACTTCATTGAACTGCAACTTTCCATCATAAAGCAGAAAAGAAAGAATAATTAAATGATAACATCACACTACTACAGAAAGAGTGCTAATTTCCCAATATAAATAAATATTTGACAGCAATTCGTCACTGATAGTATTTCTGGGCACAATATTTGGATGGCAAAATAAGGCACAGCATAATAGGGCTTCTTTCAGTCAGTAAAACTGCATTACAGTTATTGGATCTGTTCCAGCTCCCAGTGAAACAGTAAATCTTCAATTGGAAGCAATATTTGGAAGCAATATCATGTCTATGGGGTTCAGTGGTATTTGAAAAGGAGTATCTTCAGTAGGGACTGCAGGCAAAAGGAAGAGGATTGGATGCACAATAACCCTCAGATGCAGTTGTCTACTAGAAAATCATTTCCAGACTAAGATAACATTGGTATTGTCCCAGTCAGAGCCCAAACACAGACTGTGCAGATAATGAGGGTAAAAAGTCATTACACATAGACTAAGACTATTCTCTGTTGGGAACATTTAAAAATAAATCAGGCCATTTAGTGCAATCCAACAGAATTTAAAGGATAAGCATTGACTATTCAGAATAAATAGGGATTTTCTTCCCTGTTACTTTTCATTACACAACAGGAACAATCTCTTGAGCCTATGAGATTGATTACGTCTCAAACTCAGTTTAGATATTAATCAATCTCAGCAACCACTTATTGTTTCCTGTAGCATAATGCAGTAAAAATTGTCCTTTAATTACCACTAATAAGAGTTACCTGCAGTGAAAGTGAATATATGCCACTGGAAAACAACCTGGTTCAGAGGGCAGTGAATGCAAATATGAACTATCTTTATGATGCACAGGCACAATTAGGAGGGAATATATAAACTACCGATGGTGGCTTCCTGCTATGCTCAGCTATTTGATGTCAACATTACCTGTGAATGTTTCAATTTCTCTGGTCATAACCATAATAACACCACAGTATTTTTCTGGCCAGTGTGTTTCCTGAAGGGCTGGGGACTTTTAAACAATTTCATGTAATAAATACACACTTACTTGGTATTAAAAATGTTTCTAACATTCTTAAATAATTCTGAGTGTGAAGTGGGTTATCCATACTTGCCGTTGCTTCTCTTTAAATGTCTGACCCTTCACTGTGTATATCTGATGTGTTTGTACTTCTCCATATTTCTTCTGTGTATCAGGTGGAGCTTGTCTATTTTTTTTCATCATTTAAAAGACGACTTCGAACTATATATTTTTGCTTATACACTAAGGAAAAAAAAGATTTATTTAGTATTGTTCTGACTGCAAAAGAGATCAAGATGCTGTTCTACATGGGAGATGCAGTATAGACACCTCTCTGTTCTGTATGTGAAAGGTGTAGTTAAGTGACCCCTTGTAATACTTGGCTTTCAGTTGCCTTTATCACTCTTAATTTAGCCCTAGTAGCACATATTTCTCTTTCAGGGGGTTTTATTTCCCTTCAGGGAATTTGTGAGAAGGAAACAAGGAGAAGTGTTTTCTATTGAATTCATTACAAATACTTATTCCAAGAGGTTAAAGCCCCAGCAGCTCTATACTTTGAACAAGGACTTTCAAATATGGCAGAAGGCCATATTCACACACAGTCTTTCTGCTCTTCCTGAGAAAACCTGACAACATTTGGTTAATTCCTAAGTTTGTAAAATCAATATATCTGCGTACTCTCAGTAGAGTTTTTAAGTGTTAAAATGCATCCACTGAGGAACTGGGCTATACTGATCATGTTTCACTGTGCACTGCAAGCACCAAGGGATTTTCTCCGCATTTATTCTTTTTGAATACACAGTACCACTATGATGGATAACAGTACTGAGGGATTGTATCCTCTGGCACCTGGAATAAAACAGTAGGATAAATTCTGGGACAAGAGATAGTGGAGAGGTTTGCAGGAGCCAGAAAGAAGGGGCATATAGAGATGTGAACGAGGAGGAGAAGAATAGGTCAAGAGGAGCTATGATGACATGCAGACTGTTTAGGTATGCAGTGTAACTGGATGAGCTGATCATAGAAGAGAACAAGCAAGCTGAGTCTCATAGACAACATGGTACTTGGCTGTGGGTTATCATTGTACAGGCTAATAAAGGGCACAGGCCTTCTTTATTCTAGAAATTTGTTGGAACAGATCGTCTATTGAAAACTATTTTGGTTTCCAGTGGAAGAAAAACTGTTTTGGCAAAAAGAATTGGGCTGAATGTCTTTGCTGAAATAGCTAATCTATGTGACTTTTAATTATTTTTATTGTGTGGGCTGAAAGGTTCCTTATCTTATTTCAGGTGAAAGAGTTCAGTATTCAAATGCTTTCTTGTTCAGCAAATCCAACATGTGGTACCTCATTCAAAGACATTATGCCTTCATAACTGAAAAATCTTCATTTCAGTTAACTCAGTGTTATTTATAATAGCCTCATGCTATAATAGTCCATGAGGAAAATTAAGTTGCCATAAAGTGATTTTCCATTACAGTTCTGTGGTGGATAAAAAAAATACATCAACCTGTAAGACAAGCCTATGGCTTGAGTTATTCTGTTGCTGCAGTTCACCTGAAAGCCAGGTGGTGTTGTTTGACATAGCAGTGAGTCAATCACAACCTTGCTACCTTCCAGCATGGTCACCATGGACCATCACACGCTGGTAGTTGCTAACCATTCTGCTGGTAGTTGCTAACCATTCCCTTGGCATCTGGCAGACACCTGCGTTAGCTGGACCAGAGTATCACTTATTTTACCCTTTACGCAATATTAGTAAGAGTTAGCAAATGACTATGAGAACGTTGTGTGTATCAGTAAAAGTTGTTAATAGGAAAGCCTAGCAGGTCATCCAGTCCACCTCTTGAATATGGCAAAATTGTCTGCTGTACATCACAGTCCAGCTTTTTATGCTATCTGATTTTAAATGTCCTTACTGGAAATAACCTGGAGCTTCCAACATGTCAGCTGTCAGACTGTTCCATGGCCACTATAGTACTGCACAACTTGTGCAATGCTGAGGTGACATTGCCATATGACTTTTCACAGATTTGCATACAAATGTACTTTTCAAAAGTTTAGTGAAGCCACAAGGGAATATATTTATTTATAAGTGCCCAGGAATAAGGATCACAGCAACAATCTAACAATTCATGTTTAATCCATTGCTGGGACTTATTCACAAAATGGATTGCATGAATTATGCTGTCCAATGCATAAATATTTTTATGTGAAAGTTTTTAATCAAATAAAAAAGAAGTATTTTGTCTCAAAGTAGCTGAGAAGCTACAAAACCAAAATAAGTAAAATGGCTCATTGATCGTGAAATAAGGGTTTTCCTAAGCAGAGTAATACCGAAACAATTTTGTCAATTTCTAATTCATGCCTTAAAGTATGTCAGAAATCTCACAATAGGAGGTTGATTTTATGTGTTAGCTCCCCAAGCAGATCTTTCATTTAATTTATCTTCTGAATTTGTATAGGAAAACTTCAAAATAACGAAAGAACATATTTTGCCCTCAGTTGGCATAGATTCATTTATTAAAGCAGGACACCCGTTTTACAAAAATGTGGCTAAAACTGCAAAGTGTATTTGTTATAACTTACATTTCTTAACCTTCTCTGTTGGTTAATGGGAAGAGATTTAGTCACAAGAGGGTTTGTTTTCATATAAACCAGTAGTCCGAAAACTAAATTCAGGACATAAATGCAATATATAAGTGTCTGATTATAGCTGGAGGGTTGGTTTGCATAGTATTTCTCACTATTTCTGACATTCAGAAATCTGTTTTGATATTTGATTATATTACTCAATAATTAATTCAGGATAATTTAGCACATCTTCTCCTACCAATTAAAATTATTGGGTTTTGCTCAACCATTTCTCAACATTATACCTGTAGAAAGGGAAGGACGGATATCTGTTTACTGTAAAACAAATCACCACATCTGTTATTCAGGGAGGGCCACATTACATGAATGAAATTATGTCACAGTGGGATGAAAGAATTGATCCTATCTACCTGCCAAATCCAGCTATTTAGGACATACCTGACTTCTGTGGGTGTGAATGAATGAGAGTGTCTACCTCATAAATACAAAAGCACTAATAGAACAAAAAGCGCGCTCCAGCAGGACACAAATACCTGTCACTGTATTGCCAAAGTGCTTCAGCTCAGCTGTGGGAGCCGCGTTCTACACTACAGGACAGTGTAAGTACGCGGGTGACAATACCAACTGTACCATAACCACGAGGGTTTGCTAAAACATCTGCATCCAGGCAAAAGGCTTGTGACAACAGAGTTTTGAATCCAATGCTTGGCCATCATCACACAGCCCCACCAAGACTGGTTTGCTCTGGCTGAAATGAGCAGAGAAGCATTTACGGGAGCAGTTCCAGAGACAGATCAGAGGGTAGCAATCAGCAGCTATGTATGTGCAGGAGATGGTCACCTCTTCAGCCATCTCAGAAGTAGCTGTGTGAATGCAGTCTGTGTTCATGGAAAGAGATTTAAAAATGTATTTACTTCACTAAAATGTAATTTAACTCCGTCAATTAAAAGAGGGCAAAACATGAAAATTAGCCATTTGTGTCAATTTTTGTTTTTAATTTCCATCCTGTGACTAAAGAGGCAGTTCAGTTTCACTAGAGTGAGTTGACACCCTTGTTCTAGCACCATTTTGCTCTTTTGAATAGTGTCTGACCGGTGAGCTAATCTGATAAAAGAAGACATTTTGCACACACATAGTGTGCATTTTAAAGAGCCTCAATGTGTTAACAAACTGCTCTGAAGATGGTGGGCCCCACCAGGAAACACATAATTTGAGGCACATGAGAAGGAGAGGCAGAAAGGAAGAGGTAAAGTGATTCCATTTGGAATGACGGAGCGGGCACCCCAGAGTTGCTTTCAAGGGTGGGCATAAGCCTTCATTTACTTTTAACACAAATGTTTTCTCAAGTCATTCCCAACCCCGCTTTTATATGTCTTTTCAAGAATGTAAAATATCCAGATCCACAGATTTGGGGACTTATCTTGCTTCTTTGTGCCCCCAAATTTCCCATTTCAAGACATGTAAGAAAACTTCATATTTTCAATATCTGAGGTAAAAATTATATTTCCTACACCAGTTATGCCACAGTGATGTCTTAGTGATGCAGATGACAGCATCCAGCAAACACAAAAATCTTCCACAATGATCTAGAAAATATCCATCTGTGAGTCCTACTGTGAATGCAGATCTGGGTCATGGCAGGTGGCGAAAGGAAAACACAAGGCCAGTATTCCTGACAACCAAGGGCTCCACTTTGTAAATGTACATTGGATTTAATTTTACTGTTGTAAAATCAGTGGGATGCTCAGGATTTTGAGCTTGAACATGTGCATAATCACAGAGTTAGTCAGTGAAATTGCTGTTTTGTCTTCAAAAGACGCATATTTGGGCTGTGGTTACAGTGGTTTAGTCTTTGCATTGTGAACATCTCTTGTTCTTTCTTCTGTTCTCCATGCAGTTTTGGATTTGTTTATGCAGAAGCAACTGGGAGCTGTGGTGAGAGTGGTGTCAGAAGGCTTGTGCAGCCAGCAGAGCACCCCACTGCCATGTCACCCCAACACGGCCCTTCTAATCCAGGGAGGAACGGGCTCTCCAGCCTCTTCCTTTGATCTGTTAGAAACTAATATATTGCATTTACCAGCAGCTTGTCATGTATTCATCAATTTTGTATATAACATTACTGCTTTATATATTATGTATGCACAAATACATGTGTATAGAGTTGGTCATTGCATTGTCTCCTTCGCTATAAAACAGAAATATGCTTGTGCACTTTCTCCAAAGATTTAAACATTTTTACAACTTTTTGAGTAAATACTGTCTACAGTATTTACTGTAAATGCTTTTTAATCAAAAGCTTTAGTTTGTAGAATTATTTTTTTTTTTAGAACTACCATGCTGGAGACTGAGGAAGCACAATGAAAGTTATTATGTGAACAATGAACAACAACCCTCTCCTGCAAAGGTTAGAAACAAGATTGAGCTGTGTATAATGCATGATTTGCTAAGGTAGCTAGCAGACATTTATCCCAAGGGTTCATACAAGTCAAAGGTAATCTGCAGAGAAATTTGTAACTCCATTTAAAAAAAAAATCTTTAGAAATTCAGAGGCCCTTTCACCTGCAGGATTCCGAACACAGTAAAATAACAGGAGAATGAACAGAGCAACAAAGATCTTCAATCACAGTGTTTAAAGATTATTTTAAAATTTTCATTAAAAGGAAAATCAAGGGAGATTTAGTTATCTGCAGGTTCTAAATTTAGATCTTCTTAAATCAGCATGTACAGATTAATCACATCCAAGAGCTTAAAATGAGCCAGCAAAAAGTATTATGGAGTGTTAATATTCATTCTCAGCCAGTTTTCAAACAATGGAGAAGATCTAGAGCACTAAAAGAAAGCAAAAGTCGTGCCAATATTGAAAAAAAAGATATACAGGTATTGTAGTCCTATCAACTTAATATTGATCCCAACTATTACAACAGAATGATTAATAGGAGATTCCATTAAGAAAGAATTAAAGAAGGATAATTTAATTAATGCAAATCAATAGGAATGTATGGAGAAGTATACATACATTCAGGATAACTCAATATCACTTTGGGAATAAAAGTTTGGTAGCTAATTGTAACTGTGTCGTAGAAATGTATTTATATGTCTGTAAAATATCTGAGTGAAATTTTGATTGAGAAACTACAATAAAAATCTTAAAAATAAATAATTGTTGTAATAGAAAATGATGGTGCATATTAAATCAAGAAATGGCTGACAGACTTTGAATGGGGTCATAAAGGGCATACTGACCTTCACTCCTTGTTGCTTAACTTATTTGAATAACCTACAAGAAAATAATAAAATCATTACTGATAAGGTTTGCAGTGAGCATAGTGATTAGGAAAGTGACAAATAATTAAAGGACAGACTGACAATAATCTGATAAGCTAGTTGCAAAACCAGCCTAACTGAATACAATCAAATATTTTTCCATCATTCTGAACAAAAGCTAGGATATGAAGATCTTGTGCTTTGAGGCCTTCATCCACCTCTACATCTAGAAGAGTCAATAAATTCTGGACATAAGAGTGAGAATATTGAGTCTAGAGAAGCCCCAGACCTCTGCTGTCTCTGACATTAAGAGATGTATTACTGCAGTGTTGCACCCAGCAGCATTTATCAATGATTCAAGGAAGATGTTAAAATATTGGAAAGACATAAGAATGAAAGAATGAATTCACTGGAGTGAAAGCATCAAGTGAATTCAATTCTAAATAAAAGAAATCAGAGGGTTGCTTTATTTCTATATCTACGGATTCATAGGATTGTTGGAGAACCCTTCAGGAGGATAATAGTGAGCTCTAATTCAGCAAACATAGCTACAAAAAGGTTAAAAAATCATAAGAAAAGCTAGGCAAACAAACAAAAGAAATAGAGTGTATTTTGCAGCTCTGTATCTTTTGATGGCAAGTACTAACTTGATTTTAGTATGTTTTAAAGCAGTCTATATGACACTGAAAACTTAGGCTCTTTAATGTGCACATCTTTGATTAAAGACTTGTAATGCCTCCTGAAACTGCCCTCTGCTCTCTATTAGGTTACTCAGTGTGACAGAATAGAAGCCAATATAACTATTGTTGCAGGCTGCCCAGCTCCCCGCTTAGTCTAGAGCTACAATTCTATCTTTATCTGCAGCAGTGACTTGACCTTTAAACAACTCTGTTTAGATGCATTCAAAGACTTCTACGGATTCAATCATCATTTTTATGTCATATAGATCAATTGTCTGCAGCAGACTGACTTGGCCTTTAAACACCTTTGTTTAGATGCATTCAAAGACTTCTATGGATTCAATTATCATTTTTATATCATATAGATCAATTGTCTTTGTTTCCTCAGTTTTTTAGAAGCCAACAGTAATTTACTTTGAAAACTATTCAACAGGTACTTTGATTATTTGTTTCCTGCTTTTTGGGGAAGAAGAACCAACAGCTGTCTTTCCTCATTAACCTTTCTGACACAGAATCTTTGATTTTAAGCTTCTCATGATGAACCTATGGTATAGTAACCAGAACATTTTAGTGCAAAGGAAGGCAGAAAAACACTTAAGACACTCAGTTTCCTAGGTTTTCATCCATCTTATTTATTCATCCAATAATTTTCTGCTTGAGAATTCTCAGCCTAAGAATGGCAAAATGGCAAGAACCCAGGAGGTTCTGGTCTTGAGACACTGTACAATGCTATAGTTCACCCATCTCACTTATCTGAATCAAATGGACAGGGCTTCTCACCCCAAAACTCTGAAACAGAGATGACTTCTTCATTTCAGCCAAGCAGAAAAGATCTCACAGAACAAACTGAAACAGTTCCTGAATGTCAAATTTCTTTCTCAATAAAGCTTCCCAGATAAACTTCCTTGGATAATGTCCAGTAAGAGACCTGACCTGAATACGAGAGCAAAAAAACTGTGGTTATAGCTGGAAAAAAAAGTGTCTAGCTGGCACTGACTTCTAAGGAAGTCTGATTTTTCACTAGGACTGACACAGCAACAGAGCTGGGTGCTTATGGGGAAGGTTGGAATGAAGTGGTGTCCCTGTGCTGAAACACCCAATTAAACTCAGTCTTAAATCCTTCTGAGAGCCTGTTTGTTGGAAGACTCACTACAGTAAATCACTCCTAATCTGCTAGATTAGGTTGTGGAAACTCATTGATGAAAACCACAGTGGTGTAATTTCTGCTTGAATAAATACACAAAATGATAGACCTCGGCCTGAAAACTCTTGACTTCAGTTACTTTTGCCAGTTATATTCCAGATTTTTCACACTGGTAAATGCATGTAATGAAAACATTTTCACAAAGTAATTTTTCAGATAACTAGAAAGAATAACCTTATTAATTTTAAAAGAATTTTAAAAGAACACACATAAACTAAGAATGTTTTGTTTTTTTTCCCTTCCAGATACTGATAAAAAAAACATCCCAAGAGCTGTCTGGCTATAAATATGCCATTGCATAAGCACATTAATATGATACAGTCACAGTATTTTGTTTGCTATTCCCAAGAGGCAAATTACACAAGGATAGGATTCTAAAACTTTAGCAGCAGTGGTTGAGAAGATAAGAAGCGCAAATGTCAGAACAGAAATAATATACCAGACACAGTTAGATTCTTCAGAGTCAAATTCTACTCATTTGCATTATGAAAATGTGTAACATCATAAATATCCCCAAATCTACCAAGTAACTCCAAGTTTATATCACTGTAAATGACAGCACAATTTGACCTCCAGATATTGCTTTTTTACTGAAGGGAAAATAAGTATTTGTTATGAGCTGTCTGCTGCTGTTGTTTATAATGAGACACAGTTTGTCATTGCTGCAAGATGAAACTACATACTTTTCAAAGCTCACTTCATGACTGTGTAAGGGAACAGGATTTTTAAAATGTTCTTTCTAGAATATGTGAAATCTGAACAATTCTGCTGGCTCTACAAGAATAATACCTTGAGGCAATGACAAAAACTGAACGTTATTAAAAATTTCATTAAAATAATGAATAGTAAGCTTGGAGGAAAAAAGAGAGACTTAAGACACAATATGGCACTGCAATATACTTTAGGCCTGCAAAGATATAAACGCATAAAAGGTTTTGGCTTTATAAGTACTGTGTAGTTCAATGCAAAGTCAAATGCTGCTAAAATGTCTTTAGCTAAAATGTTCTTCAAAGAGTGTTTTATGAGACAGCTCTAAACTTAAACTTTTGTGACCTTGTCCTCTTTTTTGAAGTATGTGAGAAGTGGGAAGGAATGGGGGAAACAGAAATGTAGGTCAAAATATCGTTTACTGAAAGACCTGAGATACCTGAATTGAATAGCTCAAAAGAAGTTTGAAATTTAATATATTATCTTTAACACCTTTAACAACATGGAGCCTAATCCCTAGGCAAAGAAGCTGCTGTTAAAAATGGTTAAAAAGAATTCTATTACTTATCCCCAGCTATGAAATTGACTGGTATTTCTAGTCAAGTTATTAAGGGAGGTATCTGAACCTCACAAGGAAACTTCCATCCCCAAAAGTGTTCTTGCTTGTGTCAAACTAGTCTTTGCCCAAAGGGCTTTTCCTGAAGAGCAGGGATTGGTCTACACAGGCGGACAAACCTCAGCTGTTGCTTTTGCCATATTCATGCTAGGCAAATAGTTCTCTTTCTCCAGAGCTGTTGATTTTAACACAAGTATCCTCATGATTTCACTAAAAAGTCCTGAAAGTAAATGTTACTTGATACATCAAACTTTCTACTGTAAACAATGTAGAAAACTATACCTTATGAAAAGCTCTATCCTTCTTAGACAACATCTTTCCATTCTTCATCTGCATGTAGGTTTAACTTAGAAATTGTAATGCTAATTTACTTCTTCATAATTATGACTATTAGGTTTTAAATAATTCATTCTCCCTCCCCGCTGGATTACATACTTCAAAAGTAAGCTTTGCTAAAATTACATGCTCTTGCATCTAGTAGCTTACAGAAGTTGCTCATAATGCATATGAGGCAATGGTCTACTTTCTTAAGAACCATTTAAAAATATTTCTGTAAAATACATTGCTATGATTCAGAGGAGCAATAGCCATAATTGTTTCCAATGTCTGCTTTTCACTTGCATAATTTAACTGGCTCTTTTGTCCCTCAAGTAAAATCAAGGTGCTCTTCAAGCTGGACTGGGGAGTAGCCTGGCACTGGAAGCAACTGCTAGAAAACTAAGGCAGACCTGAGATACAAATGAGAAAACCACAAAGGGATTGTGGCAGCTTACACACTGTATAAAATGAGGACTGTAATGTAGCTTGCACATCAGATTTTATTAGACTATCCTGTGCCATAACACCGCTGGACTCCATAATCCATCTGTGAAGTGGAGGGCCAAGGTTACGCACAGGATCACACTTGTCTGCCTTTTCTCCTGACATCCCCTAAGTCTACACCTTCAGCAGCATGCTTCATACAAGATTTTACCTGTCTAAATGTTGCCAGGAATGCCTCATATCAGCAATTCGGAGGCTCTCCATAAACAGTTTGTAAAACACCAAGTGAAGAGAAGTGTGAGAACAGCAAAGTACTCAGACTTGTTAAATGTCACATATTGAGCTCACTGCCAAATCGCACTAATGGCAGAGTATCATGGCCTCTCCACTCTTGTATCTCAGCTGATGGGCATCACTGGTGGGTCTTTTTATCACAGTTCCCAATGTTTAGCTTCTCAAACACTGGATCAAAAAAAGAATAAGAGCTGGACATACTTATGATTGATTGCTTTGGAAACTGTTCCTCTGGAGCAATAGAAACATAGCCCAGTTCAACATGCAGATTTTACAAGCACATGGTCATTCCCACTAGATACTCAGTAGATGACAGAAAAACATCATAGAATTTTGTTCTCTAAAGAATGGAAGGAGGAGTTGTCTAGGTCCTCAGCTTGAGACAAAGCTGCAGATCCATTCCTGGATGTTTGCATCAGATGAGAGGATCTCTTTTATTACCTGTACTCCACATTTGATTATTGCTAAACTTACATGGAAGTCACTGCAATGAGAATGCAAAATTTTTACACAGGGTCAGCTAATAGCAATGCTGATTAGTATTATATATAAGTATTTAACTTAAATTTGTGATATTTTCTCACAGGCTCACCAGTGTTCAAAATTTGCCTCTCATTTATGATTTCATCTTTGCCTCAGGGCATGATGATACTGATTATTTTGAGTTAATTCAAGTGTCTCATTCTGGATCTGCAGATCTCACACTCTTGCACATCTCAGTGCAAAGAGGGCAGCTTCTGTTTCCATGCAGAGTCATTAAATAGGTTGTCATTTGCATCTCTTTCAAGGTCTACTTCCAGTGAAAGTCTAAAACACTCATTTCAAAAATGCAGTCTGCATTTCTCTTAAATCAATTAAAATGGAAAACATCATTATAAATTTTCTCAGGTAAACAGAATTTACGCATCAGCTTGCCTCACAAGAGGCCCTTAATTTTTTCATTACTTTTTTGCCATTAACTCCTTGCATTCTCAAAGAACCCATATTTATACAGAGACCCATTCATCTTCAAACAAACACTCCCCTTTGATCTGAGCTTCTGTCATTCCTACATTTGTGGATAAAAAAAGATGATAGATTTTAGCACATAGCTCACAAGGGCTTTAGAAATCTAGAATTTGAAACAAAAAATTCATAACATGGGTTCACTGTTTGCCCAGTGCAGGGAATCCTATTTGAACACCTCTGGAATTGTCAGCTTCTCTTCAGCAAAGCTCTGCCCTGGCCACCTGGCTCCTGACCCCATGAAATGCACTAGCTCAGCAGAGCAGGGGCTGATCTGCTCCAATTCCCTCTCTCTGGAGCTTTTTTCCCACCAGAGGGCATATACTGTGAGCACACAACTGCCTTCAGAGGGATTTAAAATATATATTGTGCACCAGATAAATGAACTGACTCAAAGACCAAGATTTTGTACTCGATTCTACTCAAAGGGGCTATTAATTCACTCCTGTTGCTCGCTGGGTAAATTAGTCCACTTGCTAAAAAAGCAGTTGGTTTCGCATACTGTTGTTTGACTCAGTCCAGTGCTGGATGCACAGTGCTGTTGAATAAGGCCATTCATTTATTTAGCCACAGAGCTAGCTGGTGGTACTGGGCTGGTATTCACCCTCATCTCCAAACAACATGAAATAGATGCTCCCAGGGCTCTAGGATTTTCAAATCTTATGATTAAAATTTTAATGTAAATAGAAGTCATTAAAGCTATTGCAGAAATATGTGGCTACAGCGGTAATTTAGGTGAATAATGTGGAACTAGTGTGAGTAGGAGGATGGATGTGAGGAGGAGAGGGAGCAACAAGGCAGACTGCCATAGTGGTGGGGAATCTAAACTGAGGGAGAGTAGATTTAGACTGGATATAAGGAAAATTTTTTTTACAACGAGGGTAGTGAAACACTGGAATGGGTTGCCTAGGGAGGTAGTGGAGGCCCCATCCCTGGAAATATTTCAAGGTCGGGTTGGAGGGGGTTCTGAGCAACCTGATGTGGTTAAAGATGTCCCTGTTGCTGCATGGTGGTTGGTCTATATCCGAAACAGCATGGCCAGCAGGATCAGGGAAGTGATTGTGCCGCTATACTCAGCATGGGTGAAACGACACCTCGAATTCTGTGTTCAGTTTTGGGACCCTCACTACAGCTGGAGCTCATCCAGAAAAGGGCAACAAAGTTGGTGAAGAGACTGGAGAACAAGTCTTACGAGCAGTGGCTGAGGGAACTTGGAATTGTTTAGCCTGGAAGAAAGAAGGCTGAGGAGGGAGACCTTATCACTTGACTACAACTGCCTGAAAGGAGATTGTAGCGAGGTGGGTTTTGGTCTGTTCTTCCAAGTGACAGACAATAGCGTGAGTGAAAATTGCCTCAAGTTGCGCCAGGAGAGGTTTAGATTAGACATGAGGAAAAATTTCTTCACTGAAAGGGTTGTCAGGCGCCGGCACAGCTGCCCAGGGAAACAGTTGAGTCACCATCCGTGGAGGTGTTTAAAAGACAGGTAGATGAGGTGCTCAGGGATGTGGTTTAGTAGTGAACAGGTACAGTTTGACTTGATGATCTCAAAGGTCTTTTCCAACCAAGTGATTCTACGATTCTATGACAGGATGACCTCTAAAGATTTCTTCTAACCCAAAGCATTCTATGAGTATGATCTCCTGAGGGTAATGGAGGTCCATAAAATGGGTTGAATATGGCACCTTTTGGAATGTTCATTATCATGTAATTGTAGCAATACACGCAGGGAAAGGTGGGAAGAGCAGGAAAGCAGAGCAAGAGAAATAAGGGGAAACAAAACAAGGCTCTGTTTCTTCCACCACTCAGAGACGCTCCCCCGGCCCCGCCCTTGAGCGGTTTCCAGGGACAGATCCGGCATCACCAAGGGCCGCCCCGGGAGGCCCGGCCGGCCCCGGGCCCCGCGCTGCGAGGGGAGCGCGGCGGAGACCCGCGGTGCGGGGCCGGGCGCCCGCCCCGGCCTGGCCTCTGGCCCCCATCGCGCCGCGGGCGGCTGGGGCGGTGCGAAAGGCGGGCGGGGCCGGGCCGGGCGCGCCGTGAGGAACGGCATGGGCGCCTGACGGTGGGGCGGGGCGGGCGCTGCGGCCGAGCTCGGGCTGCGCGGCGAGGCGGGACCGGGCACTCCCTGCGGCTCCCGGCCCCGGCCCCCGCAGGCGCCGCGGCGAGGGAGCCCGAGCGGAGTCGGCCCCGAGCAGGAGGCAGCGGGGGGACGGGCCGGGCCAGGCCATGGCGGAGACCGGCTCCGTGCACGCCACCCGCTTCGAGGCGGCCGTGAAGGTGATCCAGAGCCTTCCCAAGAACGGTGAGGGCGGCCGGGGCGGGGAGGGGCCTGCGGGGCGGGGAGGCCTGGCCGAGGGGGCACGGGAGCCGTCAGCGGGCGGCGGGGAGAGAATCCTGGGATGGTTTGGGTTGGAAGGGACCTCAAAGCCTGTCCAGTCCCAGCCCCCCTGCCATGGGCAGGGACACCTCTCACCAGACCAGGCTGCTCGAGGGCGCATCCACAGCTTCCCTGGGCAGCCTGTTCCAGTGTCTCACCGCTCTCATCGTGAAGAATTCCTTCATGATGTTCAATCTAAATCTTCCCCCTTCCAGTTCAAAGCCATTCCCCCTCGTCCTATCACTCCTTGCCTTTGTAAGAAGTCCCTCCCCAGTTTTCCTGTAGCCCTTTCAGTTACTGCAAGGCCGCTATGAGGTGTCCCCGGAGCTTTCTCTTCTCCAGGCTGAACAAATCCACAGCTCGGCCCCAGTGCTGCCACCCGCCTCTCCCGGAGAGACACCGGCTCGGGGGTTCCGAACCCACAGCAGAAGCCGGTCCCGGGAGGTGGAGCGGGAGCCCGGCAGCTTCCCCCGGGCCGCGGTGCGGGCAGCGCCGGGGAAGGGCCCTGGCATCCCTGGAGGCGGTTTGACAGCTTCAGGGCTGTAACCCTTCCCGCTGCTGGAAGAGTTAATGGAACGAGAAAACACAAAAAACAGAATGTATCTTGATAAGAGTAATAAAAATAAGTTGGTTATTGCATGCATCGTCATGATTTCTGGTGTGAGTAAAACTGGGTTTGTTGGGCTACTAAGGTAAAGGTCAATGTGAGCTTAATCAAACCTCAAAGTATTTGTTTTAATGGGAGGGTTGTGAATCTTCCGTGTCAGCTGTTAGAGTTTTAAATTGACATTTCCTGCCTCTGCAAAAGTGTGTTCCACAAGGAAGAGAAGAGAAACGGCAGAAACAGTGAAACTGTTATTGAATATGCTGTCAAATCCCAAAGTACAAACACTGGGGAAGGGTGTGCTTTGGGTTTGTTGTGTTTGGGTTGGAGGGGGGGGGGGTGTTTGTTTGTTTTTTTTAATTCTAGAGTCTTTCACTAAGTTAATATTTGTAACAGTGAAGTGACACAAAAGATTTTACTGGCATCTGAAGCTATCCTTTAAAAGCTATCCATTTAAACTGAGCTTGTTTTCTGTTACTTATTAGTCTTTTTTTAATTCTAATTGTGGAGTCTGACCTTTAGAAGCAGTAATGGTTAGAGTCCTTTTAACTTGATCTGAGACTTGCTGTTTGTGAAGTAAATATTGCCAGTGGTGCTGGTTCATGGCAGATGAAGTGAAGATGATCTCCATTGACATAAATAATACTGCTGTGAATCTGGCTGTAACAAACTACAGGCTATTTTCTGACAGAAATACTAAGCTTGTAGAATATTTGTTAATAGTCTTGGTCGCAATTTAATTGTATTTTAAAATGCTTTCACTAGGTTCATTCCAGCCAACAAATGAAATGATGCTCAAGTTCTATAGCTTTTATAAGCAAGCAACCCAAGGACCCTGTAACATTCCACGACCTGGATTTTGGGATCCAATTGGTAGATATAAATGGTAACTTTTAATGAGTTTTTGTTTTGGGTTTTTTAATATGTTTGGAGTGCTGATGTTTAGAAGAGTGGTACTTGGAGGAAGAGTTTAGCAAGTGTATTTCTCTCTTAAAAAAAGAACATTCACAACCTTTGAGGCTTGAATTAGTTTCCTGCTTTGTGTTGCAGTTTTCTAGCTCAGATTTGTAACTTCTTGGAGTTGCAGGTGAAAACGTTCCCTCAGGAACTCGTTGACAGTCATTGATATAGCTTCAAGCTCTTGAGGAGAAGTCTAATTTATGTGTCTTTCTGGTTTGTCTGCTCAGTGGCAGGCCTTCCCACTGTCTGTATTTTCCTTATGCTGGGAAGTCTTTTGATTAAATTGCTAAGATCTGTTTGAAAACCTGTATGAATACTTTGCTTATTATGTTTTAATAATGATTTGTCCTGTAGAACAGGGATTATTGCTGTCTTTATGGTCATGGTGTTCTTGGGAAATGATTCCTTTGTATTTTTTTTCTGGGGGTGCGTGTGGAGTGTGGTTTTGTTGGTTTTTTTTTTTTTCCTTCTTCCCCACTCTGCTCAAGTCAGGGGGAAGAGGATATCTTTGCACAGGACAAGGGCAGTAAGCTTCCACCCACCTGCTTGGTTGTATCTGGAATGTGAGCACCAACCTTGGAGTTTTACTGCAAGTGGGACAAATACTCTGGCAAGGGGAAGGGGTATTCTCAAATCAGTTGCAAGACTGAGTAAGGAAATGTTTTATTCCCATCTGTGTTCTGACAGATTCTATGTGCAGTACTAGTAAATTCGATTGGAGTTCTCTGTTTTGCAGAACTGGAGAGGGAAAGACTTTTTTAGGTCATAAGTAGCTGCTGTGGTAACTGGGGCGATGTTTAAACTTTTTGCCTACTAGACTGAAAAGTCTTTCCCAGCTTGCTAAACTGAAAAAGGACAGATTTTTCTTGTAGCTTGTTCTGACTTGCTGACAACTGTTTGTAAGTGCTGGCTGAAGTGTCTGTGTCTGCTCTTTTTCTGCAGCAGAGGGTCTTAAAAAAATTAAACCTAATCAAAAGGGAAATGAGTGTGTCTCGTATCTGGGCTTGTTAACAACTTACCAGGTACAAGGTCATAGCTGGTCAGTGAGGAACTCTTGAGTTGCTGGGGCTGTTCAATTTGTTGCTTCTTTATTGATGTACCACTGTGTGATTAACCTAGCAAATTATATATTTGGGCCTCTAAAAGGAAAACATTAAGATGTGAATTGTTGTTGCATTTTATTTGTAGCAGAGAAACTTTGGGAATTATGTGACTGACCTGCTTAAGGCCAGGCTGAAAAAAATCCAGTAAGCCTTGAAAATACTGAAGATGGATGCGACTTTCTTTCCTAGGGATGCTTGGAGTGCATTAGGAGACATGTCCAAAGAGGAAGCCATGATAGCGTATGTTGAAGAAATGAAAAAGGTAGGTTTACTAATGAGCGTAAAGCATCTTCTAAAACAAATGTTCCAGAAGTAAAGTACAGAACATGAGGAGGTTCATGCTGACTACTGCTGTCAGAGCTCCAAATGAGTTATTATCTATGTGAACATTTCAGTACTGTGCTGTTTGGCCTGTAGGAAGAAGAAGATCATGTAGTTACTACCAAAGCTATAGAATTTGTATTGTTTTCAGAGAAGCATGAGAAGTCTAGATGATACGAAGCTTTAATGACAGAGCTAGAGAAAGTGAAGTATTGAAATCATGGTAAGGGGGTAGTGGGGAAAACAGCGGAACTGTTTCCACTGTACAACAAAAGCAAAGCTGATTTACTGCAAACTATCTCAGCTCTCAGAGGTGAGAGAGGTAAGCAATCCGTTTCTCAGAAATTAAAAAACAACCCTCCAGAAGGACTCTAGGAGCAAGAGTCTTACTCTTGTGACTGGTGGTTATATGAGTGTAATCAAACACGTAAACTTAATCATCCTCGAATTTTCAAGAGGAACTCAGCAACCTGAATTTTCTGTGTTTGTCATGAAAATATTCCTTGTTGCAGTCAAACAGTTAGAATTGAGTAATTTGGTCTGTCTTGTTTTGAATAGATGTCTGACTTGTAAACATTGTCATACTTACTATATTGCCCTGGAATTGCAGCACTAGCTAAAGTAAACATTCAGAATTAAAGTTTGTTGTGTTTTATTAACTCTTTCCACTGCAGTCTTTTCCCTGAAGCTCTTCTACGTGGCTTTTCTAGTATAAAGATTATTTACTGTCAATACAGATAAATATATAATTGTAATCTGTCATTATAATCAGGTGAGCATCAAGGAGAAAAAAATGTAGGTTTTACTCTGAATACACTTGCTTTTCTCCTAGGCCACTATCTTGACAGAGAATTCTTAACACATTTAATGACTGGTGCAACAAAAACTTTTTCTCGACAAGGAGCCAAAGTCTCGCTACTGTTCTTTTTCCCGTCTGTAATTTTGGTAATTTAGTTCCTGGTGGTATTTCTGTAGCTGTTTTAAAATGAAAAGTAAGCAACTCCAGAAACCACAGAAGGCCAAATATTATTCATTTGGTCAAAAATCCCACTAAGTTTTAATAATTTTGAACGAATGCCACTATATTTATTTAGTGCTTTATTTCAAATCTTGAATTCAAACTGTGTTAAAAGTCCAGTACGTTACCTTGGGTTTTTTTTTCAGTGCAGCAATTGGTTTGGTCAGGACACTAAATCCAAGTGAAACTGCAATGTTTGTTCTAAAAAACCCCAAATAAGCCTCCTCTGAGGAATCTGCTTACTTGATACTAATGAAGCATAAATATTCTGCCTCCGAAGAGGTTACATGTGGGGACTGGAGAGCAAATAACTTCCTTGTCTTGCTCAGCTTTGTAACTGGTAAAATCTATTACCCTGCTTTGGTGCTGTTGCAGCTCTCACGTTTGAAATACCAGCTTCGGCTTTTCCAACCTGATGGCTTCTACTTGAAATGCCCATGAAATTCATTTCAAATGGATCCACTGGGTTGCTCTGCAAGCACACACTGCACTAACCCTTGTGCTGTTACGGTGGGCATTCCAATGTCACTGCGCAGATAGCCACATCTAAGGGGGCAAAGAAACGCATACTGCTATCACAGGACTGTGTTTAAGCATGTATCAGGTTGCTGTATTCTGCCCCTGGTGTGTGTCTCGAGCATTTGCTCAAGGTGTCTGGCTCTACATGCATCAGACAATGCTGTCACAAAGGCACTACTGTGGTAAACTTGTTTGGTGTTTTTTTTCCTTTCATGTGGTAGCCTTGAAAATCGCAGCTGTTGAGGAGTGTGTCTAGGTGAAGTTTTGAGGTATTGGTAGGAAATGACTAAACATGTTTTAGTCTTATCTGAGATTAATTTGAACTCAGGTACATTTTCTTTAAGGTTAATTTATCTTCCAAGTAATATTTCTGGAATTTTATATTGCAATACTGTTTAAATTGATTTATATATACTTCAGGTGTATTGTTTTGTTATGTATTAGAAATGAATGATAGCTTAGCATGAAGAAGTGTTAACACTATATGGTGTTTATAATTTAAGAGAAGAGTTTTCGTGTACGAATTGTCTGACATCCAAAGAAAATAGTAATTCAGCATATACAATAACTTATTTTGCACTTTCAAATTTTAAGATTGCATATTATGCCAAGTGGCTATATAAGTATGCAATTGGGGTTTTTTTGTGGAAGTATTTTTTCTTGCTCACCTAGAAGGTAGCAGTTACAAAACTTACTGTAGCAGAACTTGCACAGTAATATTTTAAGAATTGCTCCAAGTTGCGGAGAATATTGAGGTCTGTTTAAAACAGGTGAAGAGCAGGTATGTGCAGACATCTTGGAAATGCGTGTACGAAACAGTTTGCAGTGCAGACTGTAGGAGTAAATACAGAGCAAGTACAAGTGTTACTCTAGAATATGTTTCTTGCTTTTCTCAATGCTACTGAAGGTAAATAATAATAATAGAAAAATAAAATCGCAAACCTGTCCTGTCTCTAGTTCGTAGTCAGCTCTGTATCTGAGCATGGAGCATTTCTTTCTAACAAATATGTAATTAATTGTATACACTGAATACATCAGAGAAGTGGCAATGAAAGTGCAGTTTGATTGGATCGTTGATTGGTTTGCAAATGTTGAATTGTTACCGGCCAGCCTGCCTGGAGCTCCTGCTGTGTGAAGTAACACTGTAGCTTTTGCTTTTACTACTCAGTGATGTACTGTGCTTTTGAACAGCATGTTCTATGGCGACTTACACCTCCACCTGTGGCTTTCTTGGTGCTCTCCTGGAGGAAGAGGTGTGCTGTAGCTGTTAGTTTGCTTCTGCCTGAATCTCGTCCTAGAACTATTGCCTCTTTAAAAAGAATAATAAAAAAGTAGAGGATGAAAGAGGAACAAAGGTATCAGCAAATAGCTTGGTTGGAAAGACTTAAACTAAACTGAGATATTGTATCCTTTTAAAATAATGTTCAATTATTGAATCCCTTCTGTTTAATGTATTTTAAATTTCAGATTTTGCATTTCTGTAAGATGATCAAAGGTATTGGTTTTGTAATTTAAAATGAAGAAATTTTTATCAAAGGAAGAGCTCCAAATTACTTACAAGAGCAGAATGTGGTTCTAGTTTGCTCCTATAAGTGTGTCTTTGCATTGTCCCAGTGTTGCTGTAGTCTGTCTGTTTTGTTGGTTGGGTTTAGATGGACCCAGTAGAGCATTTCAGATCTGTTCCTTATATTCCATTAAAGATGGCAGGGTTTAACAAATGGAAGAATCCTCTTAAGAAAAAAAAGTCTTTTAGTTTCATTCTCTCTGTGGGAAGACTTGTTTATAAAGTAAATTGCATCAAATAACAGCAGCCTGTTGAACTTTGAGTTGGTTTATTTTGAAATTGCTGTAATAACATATTCCAAGGTCTTCTAATAATTTGCTGAGGTGGTCCTTTAGTGGTGGCAAAAGCATTAGCTTTCCCATCTTCTCTTCACCTAAATACATTAATACAGCTCATTAAGATTCTTGTTTGGTAAATTAGGTTTATGTTGTTTCCATTTAATGAAAAAAAATCAGAATGATGTGTTAAATGACTTTGTGAAACATTACTGAGTTTTACAATGACCAGCAGTTTCTAAAATCAGTAGAAATGAATGAACCATTGAAATGCTGTTTCATAAGATGCTTCATGTTTTGGACTTGTGCAGATTCTTGAGAGTATGCCAATGACGGACAAAGTCGAAGAATTACTACACGTAATAGGCCCGTTCTATGAAATAGTAGAAGATAAAAAGAACAGAGGATCTGACCTAACCTCAGGTTTGGACAAATAACTTCCTTTGTACTGCTAATAATCAAAACTCCAGATTACTTGGGCTTATTTTCTATAAATGATTTTATAGCTAAACATTGCATCTTTCTGTTCATTTTCTTTGCTATATGGCAGTTCGAATGGAGAAAGTCACTAAGTATTTGGAAGGTAGGAATAATAAATTATGTGTAAGTCCATCTTTTCCATTGTTTTAGTGATGTTTTAACTTCCTGTTAACACTTGTGACTTCTGGGCTTGCCACCTAATTAAATTGGATTTTAGGTTACTTTGCTTCTGCAGCACCAAACAAAGTTATACCCAGGAAGCTGCATTTTTTTAGTCTTTTCTATGGGCTTTCTAAGCTGCTGGACGAAGCCTCTTCCTGAACGAAGGACAATATTCAAAACAAATAACTCTCAATCAAATAATTTCTGTCTTTCCATTAATAAAAGGAACGACTATTTGAAATGTGTACTGTTATATCCTGATGCAGCTGTGGATTATCAAACTGCATGCAGAGCTGGTAATCCAGGTCTATTGTCTGATCTGAAATAAAAAAAAAATCCACAATTGGAATTCATGCTTTTTTAATCATGGTTTCTCTAATACATACAGAATCTAAGATGATTTTGTGGAACTTTCAAGTTAAATTTTTTTTGAGGCTCAAGTTAACAAAGGGAATATCTTATTTAAACATTTTAAATCTCTGATAAGTGGCAAACCTAGTGGTGTCATAGCTGCATAAAAATCAGTGTGGTGATTTTATTTAGCAATACCATTGTGAGAATGTTCAATAATAACAGTTATTATGTTATGGGAATGTGTTCATAAGGTTGTAATATAAGGCTTGCAGTTGTGAAAATCTGGATTAAAATTACAGTCAAGTTTTGCCCTTTTGCATTTCGATTTTTGAAACAGTTTTTAAAACACAACCATTGCACAAATCAACTGGTTTAATGTGTTTAAGATGTAGGAGTCAACTGTTTAAGTTACTTTTTGTGCATGGCTTTTTCCCCCACACACCTTAAAAGGACATAGTTTTGATTTTTATTTTGGTATCAAGTCTCAGAGAAACAGAAATAGTTTTTCTTTGTTTTTTAGGAAAGGTAATTGTAGAAGTTTTTAAATGGCCATTTTGAAAGCTGTGTGACTCTCAGCTAAAATTGTGTATCCTTCATGTCTGGGATTTAATGAGCTTGGCTGACAGCTGGATTGATGGGCGAGATTGTAAGAGTATCTGTAGATTCAGGTCAGTGATCTGTGTAATAAGGATTTACTTGGACTTGGTCTGTGGCACGGTGCCAAAAGCCACTTCTTAAAGAAGTGACTTATCTAGACAAACAAAACCACAGAAGTGAAGCCATACCTGTTTCCAATAACAAATTGAGCATACTTTTTTTAAACAGGTAGCTTAAACATAAGGCAGTGTAAGTAAAACACAATAGCAAATTTCAGCTTTAACTTGTTCTGTTAGTGTTGCAATAAACCTGGTGATGTGTCATCATTCATATGGTTTAAATCTGCAACATGCAATTATGCTGCAATGAATTCAGGCAGAATTTTCACAAAGTACATTGTATCGTGTAACTTCACAAGATTTTGAAACCCTTTCTTTAGTGCTCTTACCACTCCACCAGTTAAAAGTGAAGATGGAAATAATTGTTTACAGTACAGGTCTCAAAATATGCCACAGAATTATGAGAGCACAAGTACCTTCAGTCTTGGCAGATACACCTTAGAGAATAGAACCGGTCTGCCCAGCTCTGTGTTTGAGATCGTGTAGACACTGGTGACAATGCTGTCAAACATTGATGCACGGTTATGTCTTGATTGTGTTAGTTCTTCCAGTCCTGTTTGTTTCCATGTCCCCCAGCCTCTACTCTATGTAGCTTCTGTAGTGAAAAGTTTTTTTCATGGGCATGGAATTCTGGAAACTGGGTCTTTTTCTTGAGTCTCTTTCTTCATACTGTACTCCTGCGACGAGCGAGGAGAACCATGCAATAGACTCAAGTGAGTGGTAAAGCAAGTTCTGGTTTATTGCAAAGATCATTCACGACTACACCATAGCCCATGTCTACTTAAGTTATGTCTACTTATCTAACAATCATTGGCTTGTCTAACAATCATTTCCCCTTACATACATTTGTCTTATAATCTTTAGTTTGGCTCCAAAAGCCCTATAATCACTAACTTAACTCTAAAAGTTATACTATCATGCCCCTCTTCAAAGCTCTAAGGTTACATTAGTATGTTTCTCCTACTTTCTCCTCCTACTTGTTCCTCCTACTTGCAGCTACTGCTATGTGCTCTGGTCCTGGTCTCACTCTGGCCTGCTTCCTTAAGTTGTTTATCTGTTACAAGGTCTTCTTGACCTTATCTTGGGGATTTTCTCACAGCCTCCCTCCTTGTAGCGTGACTCAGCAAAATCCTCAATACTTTTTATCACAGCCCAGTTCAGTTGATTTTTGCCAGAGCCGATTCACAGAGCTCCTCCTTTGAGCCACGTCCACGATCCCGCAACCATTCTCCAACATACTCCCACCATCTTCTGGCCCATTGTGTTTTGAGTCCACTTTCCATTTTTCTTCCATCAGATTTTAATCTGTATAGAGATGACTGTCTAATTGTTGAAGAATTGCATGCCACTTCCTTAAAATCAGCAATATTCTTGAATTAATTGAGATTTTCTGGAAGTTTAGTGTAGATCAGATATGGCTGCTGTGTTGTCTCTAGCAGATTGGTCTCAACAGAAAAGTGTAGCCTTTTAAAATTGAATTTCTACTCCTTGTGGTTTCATTGAAAATATTAAATGCAAACCACTGAAATATTTACTGTCTTCCTGAATTGATAGAGCTTGTGGCTCTCCTTAGCAAAGAACACTGAAGGTTGATATGCCAGTGTCAAAATGACTTGTAACATCGACTAGACAACTAGGACAAACTTGCTGGATCTATGCATTACAAACATCCAGACTTTGATGAGTTGGTGAAGAAAGAAAAATACAGAATTCCCTCCAATAAGCTGATCAAATCTGAGAGATGTTTCAAAAATGTATAACCTGGGTAGTGTTTTGAAAGCTTGTCCTACAGCTGTGTGAGAAGCTTAGGTTCTCTGGGAGGTGCAGTCAGTGACAGGTTTGAAGTACTTTTTTACAGAGAAAATTATTGACATTGTTTTCAGATGCGTAAAATACTAGACATCAAAGAAGAAAGTGGGCTCTTAGCCATATCGTGCTGCAGAAGAGGATAGGTGACTGTTACACCATCACGGAAGGACCCTTTGGTTTGCAGCTGCTATGGGAGTAGAGGGAGGGCTGTCAGGTAAATAGGGGAGTGTGCTTTAAAAAGAAACCTTTTAAATTCTTGCACTTGATAATAAATGCACAAGAAATCTGATGTCCAAGCCAATGCTAAAAAGACAAAGACGCTCCAAAATATCATTTCTCACTGAATTTGAGATTTTCAGAATGGGCATTTCTTGTTATGTTATACTTGAAGAAGCCAAAGGCGGTCTAGAGTTGGTACCCTACTGATCTCATACTGGGTAAAAAATACCGGAAGTTTCAGAGCCAACTCATCCTTCTGAATGTTTGTGGATGTTTTCTTTTCTCTGAATGTGAGTAAATCCAAAGTGGGGCAAGAAAATCCATACCAGGATTTTACCAGACAGGCCCCATACTAAGTTATCTCAGCAACTAAGCAATGTTTCTGGAAATGGTTCATAAGTTCTTCAATAGAATTTTCCTGTGTACTATTTCTGCTTTGTCTCAAAACATTTAACTGTTTTCAAATCCTACTAAATAAAGGGGATCCATCACCTTAATGTTGAGTCGTAGCATTCTAAACGTTGCCTCTGGTACCAACAAGCGCTGAAGAGGTTATGGAAAGTTTCAGCATTATAGTATTCTTCAAGTTTGTCATCCTAATTAGTGCTTCCGTCCTGAAAACTTTACTCCCAGCTGTGTTGCAAGTGCAGCAGATGAAGCAGTGTTGAGGCAGGATGGCTGATATTGCTACGTATGCTGGCTTTGGGCCGTGCTGATTGCTGTGTAGTGAGTTTGCGCTGGGAGCCCATACAAGGCACTGCTTCAGTAGCAGCTTGCGTAAATGGCAGAAGTTGCCCAGGCTCACAGGCAGGTACGGCTGTTTAAAAATTGCTCAATGTCTTCTGGCATTGGATGTGGGAGCTATCTTTAAAAGATGGTGTTCACTGAAGTCTGTGTGCTTTTAGAGCAAGCAAATATGTTTAAGACTTCTATTTCAAAGGCAGTAGTTAGAACAGGACATAGATAAGCTTGGAGGGGAGGACTGCAGCTGAAAAAAATGCATCTGTTCTTAATTATTACTTTCCAGGTAGAAATACTTACTCTTAAAATGCAATATATTTTCCAACTGTGTTGTAGATTGCATGTGATTAACTTCTCATTTTCAAAGTTCTATTTTCTCCAACTGCTTCTCATGTTATTTTCAGTATCTTTGCTTTGTAATGGAGCATTTGGTGGCACACTGTTCCTGCTTGTGTGTGGGCCTCTTCCATTAAACGCCCTCTGCTTGCTTCATAAGCTCACTCTTTCATTTCTATTTGACTTAAGATATGCTTGCTAAACTGATTCTTTCCTTCTTCCTTTTTTTCCCCACTAGGATTCTTAAGAACTCAATGGCTGTGAAACTTCATGCTTTCAAAGAAGGGTTAAAAGATCTAAAATCCCTGAAGTTGCTGTGCTTTAGTAGGATGTTTTGAATGGGTGGCAGCACCATAACTGGGAGGTGCCTTGAGGCAGGGCAGGCAAAGGGTAGGAGGAGCTGGTAGGTGGGTGAGAGAGGTTTTTAAAATTCCATCCTTTAAACATTTTCTCCTCTCCTAGTTTCCAGTGATGAGCTAACAGCTGTAAGCAAGGTTGCAGATTATATTCAGGGAGGCTGGTATGAAACTTACTATACAAATATTTTTGTTGTATCTCAGTAGTTCAATGCTTTACCTTCAGAAGCATCTAGAACATTCTCTGAAGCCTTGGCTGCAGGATGGGATTATTACAGGATTAAGGGCTGGGCCAGTAGGTGCCAAAGTCAATGGAAAAGTCTCAATGAGATGTGGATGAGTGTCTCAACAAGCTGCAGCTTGTGCTGTTGCAATATATACCTGCTTCAGGCTTTCCAGTTCAGATCTGAGCCTACTTTGTGATTCAACTTCAAACTCATGGTTTTATGCCAGTGCTGTCTAACAATGTTGGAAATTAGGGCAGAGCCTCAGTGTAGCTAAAGCCTGAGGATATCAACAGCTTCTCTCTCATACTGAGTAGTAGAGAATGTATCACCACAGGGTAAGCAGCAGAGTGTTCAGATGTGAAAATGTAAGAATAAAAATTGTTTCTTTCAAAGTGGAGGGAGCTAAGAGAAGCTTTCTTCTGTGAAAAGAAAAGCCTGTCTGTAGTCTGTTTTATGCTGGATTGAGTCAACAGTAACAGGTTTTTGTGCCTAATTGGTCATTGGACCCAGATTCTTTTCTTCCAGTCAGAGAATGGTTACCTACAAAAAGGAAAATGGGTTGTCAAAAGCTCTTCAGGTTTTAAGAATCTTGCAGATGGACCCACTTGCTATAAAATGTTGGTGTCTTACATTTTAGAGGTCTCACTTGTAGTTGAGATCTTGTGATGAGAGAACGGAAATCCATATTTCTCACAGCTGTGTTTTACAAAAACAAGCTACAAAGAAGTAGTAGTAGACAGAGGCATGGAAGGGTGGGGAAGGGCAGATGTAGCCAGCCATGTCTTCATTGCTCTCAGAAAAGTGCCCAGTGGGCACAGGCGGGTGTGTCACATGTAATTTTGTTATAGCATATAAAAATAATTCCTTTAATCATAGACTCTAAGGTGTCTGGGAAAGCCACCTCTGTTACCTGTGAGGCTGTGTTTCATAGGGGCACTGTAAAAGGCTGTTCAGCTGGTGGGCATGGACTAGATGGCAGGAGAGTATAATCTTAGTATTATTTCCTGTTTGTTTTTTTCCTTGTAGAGGGCAGAATGATTTTTGATTCAGGCTACAATATTATAGACCACAGTTGCTTGACTACAGGTGACTCAGCAATATAGCTTTCTGTTGGTTTCAAGCATAATTCAGTTTTCTTTATGAGGTTCTGAGTTGACTATGTCATGTTTTGCATTTTCTGGGACAAAACTCGAAGTGTAATGCTCCTCTCTACTTACCACACAAAGTGACTGTTCCAAATGTTGCCTGTATCTCTTCCACACAGAAAACAGCTTAGCAAGTCCGGCTCGTTCTCCCAGAGGGAAGTAGTACCAGACATGGAACATCCTGGATCCTGGAATGATCTTACTATTCTTACAAGTTACTATAAATATCTTAAGGAGCAGCTATTCTTCCTGTTCATTCTCATACGTCAGGGTTGGCTAAGGGGTTGACAGTCAGTTGGCAAAGCCTGAATCCATTGGTCTCACTGCATGTGTGCTGTGTAACTGAGCTGCATGTGCTTGGTGGCCCTGTACTCTGGCTATCCAGTGGCCTTTGTGGAACTGCCTGCCAGTGCTGGGAATGTCTGTGGGGCAGCTGCTGTTCTCTCTGGGCTGCTCACTGTCAGGAAATCCCAGGTCGGTTTTGTCTACTGGCAGAAAGGTCAAGGGTGTCAAGGAGGAGGGAAATGTATCTAAGTCAACCCAAAAACTTGGGAATTTGTATGGGAAGTATTTTGAAAATTCAAGGAAATAGGTACTAGTGATGTGGGATGGAAATGAGAAACTCCACAGATATTGAAAAGTATAAAGGTCTGGGATGACTAATCAGTAATCCAAAATACTATATTAGTGAGTTCATATAAATGTCTAAGAAGCTGCTATTGTCTGTGTTTGTTCTTATCCACAAAGTATTGTTTTATGTTTATAAATTGTAAATAAAGACATGGATATTGTTGATTAAATTGTTTTTTTTGAAATACAGTGGCATCTCTTTGAGTGTGACAACTTGAAAAGCACCTGAGCAGAGAGAGGAATGCTAACAAAACAGGGCTGTGGTCTTTTTGGAGTATATTAAAAGGAAAAAAGGAGAAGAGGCTTTTTCTCTGTTATAGTACAGTTTAGGAAGGCTAAACAACAAAAAATGGAAAACTATATTGAATAAGATATAGCTGCCATGATCTGTGTGCTTAGGAAATATATTTTTCAGAGAACTTACACTTAATGTGCTTAAAATTAAATTGATGAAACAGTCAAAGTAAGGAATTTTATAGTTTTTTGTCTCTATTTTAGAGACCTTTGTAAAATCTCTTTTTATTTGTGACGGCAGCTCACTTCAGTACTGTAGAACAGATGTTACAGAGCAGTTTGGGCCCCTGGAAATTTTCTTTGTGGTGTGCTGTATTAAAAAAGAATGGAAGGAAATGAAGGTACAGAAACTCTTGTTCTTCTAGCTGAAGAGCTTATTGTTCCCAGATGCTGCATATACCCCTCCTTTCTCACTGCAATCATTCCTTGCAGTGAACTCCTTGCAGTGTTGGGTTGCATCTGTTTCAAAAAGGAGGTGGAGATTTGTGTAACTGAGTGTATTGGAAATGGCAGAACTTGGTTGCATAAACTTGGAACTGAAGCAGGGAGCGTCACTTGGATCAGTGACAGGCATGAAACATCAGTTTGGGATGGCAAGAAAACAACTCCAGTTACCTGATAGCAAAACAATTTTGTTCAGCATGTAGGTCTCTCCAAGACTCAAAAATTTTAACAGAGTTTGAGTCTACTTAAACGTAGGAGTGCAAAGAGATCTCTGTGTACAGTGATAAAAGTGTAGGTCATGGAAATAATCTTCTAGTGACTAAGATTTTGCTGCTATTGAACAGAGAGTAAAATTACAGTATTTTACAAAAGCACATAATTTTTTTTAAATGATGAGGGCATACACAGATAGTTAAATGTTTTATAATGTGTTTCACCTGCTGTTGTAGATGATTTCCTGATCACTGGCATTTGCAGAGAATGAAAGAGGCTGTATTGTATTGTGTGAGGATACTGTGTTGTGCTGAGCCAACCAGCAGTGCATGTTATTTTTGTGTAAGAATTCAGTGCCTGTTTAGAAAACCAAAAATACAAGGCATTTGAGAAGAACCTGCTAGGCTAGCTGTTCTTTGCAAAATGACCCTCAAGCTGGGGCAGATCCGCAGAGGCATTTAAGCTCCTAACTCCCATCCGAGTAACAGAAATTGCATAGAAATATATGGAGAGTTAGAAATCAAATGCATATTTTTGAGAAACTTGGCCCTGTTATACAGGTCATGGAGAAGAATTGTGGTGTTGCCTTTGAAGAAATTTATTTAGAACTGCTCTTAAATATATTTAGAACTGCTCTTAGGAAATCTCTTAATAGAGCTGACATAAGAAAATAAATGGGTAGTGAAAGCTGGTAGAGAAGCTCTGTCTTTTTCACATCCTTTCCATCTTGCCATTTTCTTTTGTTAAATTCTTCCTTTTCTTTGCATGTTGTTACTGTTAACACAGCTTTTGCTGTACAGCATTGAAAAAACCCAGTCAGGCTTTTACACTAGAATACTGTATGGCTACAGAGTGGTACAGCTTTGATTTAGAAAACTCTGTCACAAATCTAAGAGTCTGGCAGTGTAGGCAGTGAGATGAAAATAATAAACCCAGAGGGATTCTGTAGTACCTAAACCAGGGTAACAGAAAAAGCTACTAACACTTTGCCTGCAGTTGAATTAAGTGGGATGGGTGGCATTAGCACAAAGCAGCTAAAGTTTGATAACCTTGCTTGACTCATCACTCATATTAAAGATACATTCCTTGGGAAGTAGCCATTAAGCTACTGACAGAGGCTGTAGAAGTCATTACTAGTTTCCTTGGCTCTGTGTAGTCTCTAGCCCTATCACTCCCAGGATTAGTCGTCATTGCTGGTTTCTTAGCAGATACTAACAAGGAGGATGACAGCAAGCTGTAGTTTTACCATGTAATAAAAGCAATTGGGGACGGACCTGATGAGCAGTGTAAGGGTTTTGAGGAAAAGCACACAGTTAAGTGTGGTATTTCAAGTGGCCAGAACTCTGTACAATGCTGTGTTCTTCAGAATCGGCATCAAAGCAGTGCCCCTTCATGGCATTTAGGAGTGATGTTGCTAAGAATAACTTTGTGGAAGAAATATGATCGTGATGGATTTCAGTTACTTAGGTGTCCCATTGCACAATACCATAAATCTGTTACTGTTGATACTTCCTCTCAGTTCCACCTCTTTATTTAAAGATATGTGATGTATCACTTGCAAGCTTCCTCAAATGAATACTGTCCTTATTGAAATTAAGGGAAGGGAGTGCACACTTGAATATCCAAAGACCTTCCCTTCCAAAAGAAACAAGTAAATCTTAAGAAAAAAGCTTATGGTATAGCTGGGTCTTTTTACCATACCTTTCAGAGGGTGGTGAGGTTTATAATTTGTCGTCCTTCACAGCTAAATCACAGAATGGTTTGGGTTGGAAGGGACCTTAAAGATGATCCAGTTCCAGTCCCTCTGCCATGGGCAGGGACACCTTCCATCAAGTTGCTCAAAGCCTCATCCAACCTGGCCTTGAACACCTCCAAGGAGGGGGCATCCATGACTTTTCTGGGCAATCTGTTCCAGTGCCTCACCACCCTCACAGGAAAAAATTGCCTAGTATCTAATCTAAATTTCCCCTCTTTCAGCTTAAAACTATTACCCCTCGTCCTATCACTGCACTTCCTGATAAAAAGCAGCTTTCCTGTAGCCCCCTTTAAGTACTGGAAGGCCGCTCTAAGGTCTCACAGGAGTCTTCTCTTCTCTAGGGTAAACAATTCCCAGCGCTCTCAGCCTGTCCTTGTAGGGGAGGTGCTCCAGCAACATCCTAGTCTTGTCTTTCCTGTTTACTCCCACGACTGGCTACACACAAGGCTGATTGTGCCCCCACCCCTATTTTGTTTCAAAGGGGAGGGTGATGCCTGCCTTACCGTGCCAAGGGAGTTGTGTCTCTGCTTAGTACTTGTGCTGTGAGGACTTAACTGCTACCTTGTGCTCCTCACACTGCTACTTCTCAGAAAGACATCTCATGAATTGAGTTTCACAATAAATGGAACAAGCCTATGAGAAATGAATATCTTGGCATATTTCTTTTGTGAAACATTTCATTGCATATAAGAAGTGTTCTGTAGTGAGCAAATGAGCATGTGACCACTTATTTTCTTGTAGTCTACAAAGCGGACAATAGCTTTTACAGTTCTCTTTTTACAATACAGAAGTGAGTTTTTTTTAATCTTCAGGTCAAAGTTGCATTAAATCGATCCAAAACAGTAATGCAGTGTGCCCACAGAAACCTTACCTTGCAGTAAGACTAGGTTGAACAGGATATTTAACATATTCTTTATTTCTGTACAAGAAATTGTTTTACCTTTTTTTTTAAAGCAATATGGATAAGCTTTGAAACCAGAGGAATATCGGAAGGCTCTTCCTTGCAAGATTAAAGCAGAAACCCCTTAGCTCTAAATTGCCATGCAGCAAACAAAGTAGTGGAGCTGGTTTGGCAAATAACAGTATAATTGTGTATTATTTTGATGGTTTATGTTAAGCCTAAATGTAAGAATTAGTCTTTCGAGGCTCTGACAAAGGAATGTAGAAATTATGCAAATGCAATTAAAACAGACAGACTTCAGGCTGAGAGTCAACATGAAAAATGTGCGAGTATCTCACAGAAACTGTCCCCTTTTTGTACCTTAGTCGCTCTGTCCTCACACAGGAGGCTTGAATGATTATCAGGATGTATTTAACCATCTTTTTTACTGGAGGTGGTAGAATTGTCCCTAAATCCTCTGTATTTTTTAAGAATGCTTACCTTATAATTCTGTACAGTCAGAATAAATTGTGATACTTAGATTGCTCAAAAGTGTGGAAAACAAGAATAATTTCAAAGTAATTAAATACGCAAATAGATGCTCAATGTATTTGTTTCATCATCTTCTTCACTGAAATCAGAGAATTTATTTCCATATGCCCTTTGAGGGATAAAGATCTCTATAAACTTGACCCTTCTTACCACATTTTACACGTGTTTACCTCAGTGCAGGAGAAGATGCATGGGATATTGCATTTACTTTCTTATGTGAGAATCCTGTTGTTCACATAATTGAAAAGAATGTTTTAAAATTTGCCTTTGAATTGAGGGTAGTTTTGAAGCATTTCAGCCTTAAAGGAACCTCTATAAAAATGCTGACTTCTGGGTTTAAAAGAGCATGGCCACATTGGTCCTAGGTTAGATGTGTACCATAAACATGGAAAATAGTCTTGGTCCAAGACTCTGCAGTGACAGTGGCCTGCTGTCTCCTTCCAGGAGGCTACCTTGGAATCATTGAGAATCTCTTCACCAGTAGCCAGGCACTCTGGTGAGCCATAGAAGAGAAACATTAAACCGATTAAGGAAGAACATACCAAAATAAAGCTGACATTATTTGGTACATATTCTAATATTGGAATACTTTGGTAGAACTATACCTAAGAGTTTGAGGGGGGGAAGGCTGAATGTTTATATCTTGTAAAATATGTCTTCTTTTCCCTCTTTGAATTTTTTCTTAGACCTCAGTAATGTCATGAATTCAACTCCAAATATTAAGGCTGTGAATGGAAAAGCTGAAAGTAGTGATAGCGGAGCAGAATCAGAAGGAGAAGGGCTTCATGAAGAGGAAGAAAAAGAACTGCAGCTAAATGGAAAGGGTATGTTTTCTGCAGTCATATTATTGTCTCTTCCAAAATTATTCTGTGTGTGTGAAAAATGACAGTGTCTCAACCTGAGTTACAAGATTTAGAACTAGTACAAGTTTGCGAGTTATACCATATAATTAAGAAGTTCTGTCAGGTTGGCTAAAAGACTACACCCTATACTGTGTGGTATTTTGTTATCAGTGCTGTTTGTAAGAGCTGTGAATAGCTACATAGGCTGTAACAGCAGAGTTGAAAATCGGGGTTTTTTTTCTACTGAGAAAATGAAACAGAAATTTCAGTAAAATTCGTTTAGGGGGTCCATAAAGATTTTTGAGAAATACCAGCATCAAGTAAAAACCAAATTAAATCAAACATCTAGAATTCTATACAGTTTTATCTCCAAGGACGTTAGTGGTATTATTTAATATATCAGAGAGACCTACTTTGGATTTGCTTACTTATGTTTTAAGAATCATCTGCTCCTTATGCAAATTAAGTTTTATATTTACACTTTTTACAAGAACAGAAAAATCCCTGTGAATGTGAATCTTAGGAGCATTTGTATATTTTGTTCTGGAGATATGCTATCCCTACCGTCCATTAGAAAGAAACCTACTTGGAGAAATATGTTTTGAGCTATTGGATGTGTAGCTTTCTATTTGGAAGGTTTTCTTGTTCTTTTACAGAATATAAAAATGTGAAACCACAATCAGCAGCTGCTACAGATTTGGAAGGTGGTGTTACTAATGGCTGTTATGAGGATAACTTCAACCCAGATATGCAGAATGGCATCCAGACCAAGTCTCTCCTGAATGGCTTGGACCTGGAGGAGGAAATAAAGAAAACGGAGCTGAACCTAGAAATAGCTGATAACAGCGCTCACCAAGGTATTGTCCATGCAACACTGTGTTTTCATTTGCGTGTTTTTCATGGAAAATATTTCTTTTCTTGAAAGCTTAATCCTGGGATTCAGAGACCAGCGATAGTGTCTTTGAGTTGTAGAATCTTTTAGGATATCCTACAGAAAGAGACATGAATTCAGAGATAGGGAAGCCCAAAAGACAGAAATAATCTGTTTTCTTTTGAAATCCTTATACTGTTTATGCAAATACTGTTTGCCTTTAAAAGGAAATTTGAAGTGAAATGAAATTCACTGATACCTTATTTGTCATTCTAAAAGCCTGAATATATTATAAATACCAGTTTGTTGAAAGTGATGTATAAATATATAATTTTAAAACAAATAGATAACTTTAGGCAAAACTACTAAGGAAGGAGAGAGGAATGACCAGGCTAAAATAAAATTATGAACTTACAATGTGGACATGCTAATATGAGGTATAGTTTGCCCATTAGTAAAAGTTTTGTGTAATTCCTATGTTAATGTAACCTCTTTATTCAGAATCTAACTTTAGGATGACAATCGGAGAAAGGGCATGAGCTGAAGCTCACCCAGGCGTTTTAACTCATTACTTTACTCTCTGCCAGGATTGGCTCACGTATGCAAAGCATGGGTTATCTCCTTCCCATACAGGTGCAAATGAAGAGAATGCTGAAGAGATCTCCGCAACTCAGCACTTGACCAGTGATTCAGACAGTGAAGTTTATTGTGACTCCATGGAGCAGCTTGCACTAGAAGAGGTAAAGGCTTAGTATGCCTAGGTGTGTTTTGAAACCGGTATGCTTATTTTTAAATAAGTTCTTATCTATCAGGTGCACCTGGACATGGAAATGTGAATGAAGTAACTCACGCATGTCTTTCTCCTGTTTGGACTACCATTTTTTGTGCTTTTTATAGTCAGTCTTTTACAATGTGGTTACTACCAATCTAAAAGCCTTGAAATATTTGCCCTCGGAGAATTTCTGTGAGGGGAAGGTATCAAATAAACTAATGTCTGTGTACACAAATGAATTTAGGGGCTCATAACATATGTAGGGACCAGAATCCAGCTATCTCTAAGAAACAGGGAGTGTCTTTGTATCTATGAGCTTTTTGCATGCTCTTTTTTCCGGCCTGATGAATCCCGCATTTATTTCTTAAAATAAAGAGTTAAGCCTTAGGAGGCGTCTTGTAGTCCAGTGCCCGGAAGTGGCCAAGGTATACAGAAGTGGAGATGACATTGATTTGCTGTGTTTTTCTGTACTCTCTTTGGTCATAAAATACATCTTGGACTTTCATATCAAAGGTGGAAGCCAACTGTGCTGGCTTAGTTTTGACTGAATTTGTGCTCGTGCTCATTGTATTAACTGAAGTCTTAGTGAACTTACTGGCCTGGACCTCCTCCAGTGGTCGAGTTTAAGCGAGGACTTTGTAGATTGTGCTCAAATGCCTAGTTTGTGGATTCTGAGGAGGAATATATGAGTCATGCATGGGACAAGAATGACCACTAAGTAGTCCAATCATCATTCTCTTGTCGAGGTGTTTCCTCAGGATCTAGAAAATTCCTTTTAAGCAAATCAAAATTTTACCAAGTAATGAAGCATGTTGGGAAAGGTGATTTGGTAGAAGTGATGCAAGCTCTCTTATCTAGGTGATTTCCCAATCATCTTGTGTATCATTTGAGCTTGTTTGTGATTCTTTCACTGAAGTGGGTAGATAATTTGTAAGAATTTCCCAACGTGCGTGAGAAATGTTCTAGTTTTCAATAAAATAACAAATGTTAAGGTATATGTAAATAAATACACAAGTAGAACTACAGATGGATCAATTCAAACTAGAAGAGGTATATTTAAATAACTAAATACAGCTTTTTATTGGAAAAGATATAACAAAGACTCTGTTCTTCAGTTCGGTTTTATGAACTGTTACTTGACAAAGGGATTTTGGGATTGGTTTCCATTTCTTTGGTTCACCTTTTGGTTGTTTTGGCTTTTTCGTGGAGTTGTTTTTCAGCAAGCTGAGTTTCCTGGTCTGCTTCAATGTATCCTTGTGCAAGTGCTTGTCCTTCCACTGAACTAAGGGTTGCTTGAACCATCTTAAGGCAATCCTGTTGAGTGTCTAATTGTGACCTGACCAACACCTGTGTCATCCATTTTTATAGTGCCACTGATCTGGAGTGAGAATTGATAGGACACCATGCCTTTCTTTTAGTGAGAGGTACAGGGGGCAGCTGAGCTGTTTTGAACTTGATAATACACAACGTGATCTCTTTGCCGTGAGCATAAACACTGCCTACTCAAGCTTGCTAATAGCACGTGACTTCTGACGGTGTGGCTCATGAATCCAAGTTAGGATACACCATCACTGCCTAGGGAACAAAGCCAATTTTGCAAGGGAAAGATAAACATTTTCAGATCTTAATGTTCTATTTTAGTGATTACTGAGTACTGCTGTATGCTTGAAATGTCTAAAGTAATTCCAGGTGGTATTGTTTAGAGAATAGTTGTCTCAAATGCCTTTTCAATCCGAAAAAGGCATTTAGGCAATAGTAAGCACCGTTCTACAGAAAAACAACTGCTCCTGCTAAAACAAAAGTCTTAATTCTGGGCAAACTATTTTCTTAAAGTGAAGGTAGAGATGATGCTTCTTCATTCTTTTTTTCAACTGTCACGTTACAGAATTTAATTACTTGCTAATGTTAATTTGTAGCCCTTGGAGATCATCACATCAACTAAAGGATCTTTAAAGCATTCATCCCATTTCTTGGATGTAGATCACAGTCTTCTGTTAGAAAATATGGATTTTCCAAGGCACACTTGCATGACTTATGTGACTCTCCACTCGGGAAATACTGTAGAGGGAGCAGCTCAAGAACAAGGTGAAGTCAAGTGTGGAGGAGAGGATGGCAAAGCCAGTAACGGGGGCCCTCACAAGGAGAAGAAAGGTGGAGAAAAAGCAGATTTCTACAGTGTCAGAAGAGGGAGAGGTACTGTGCACACTGCTTTTGTTTTCCCAGCTCTCCTGACTGCCATAAGTTACTTGGTGCCCAAGAAGCATTTGTCAGCATTGTCCAGTAAGATAGTCATGCTGTATAGTGTGTCTGTCCTTTGCCATAAAATAGATGGCAAAATCCTAATTACAGTGAATAACAGTCGTTTTGTCTTCAGAGCATTTATCTCATTCATAAGAAGTATGACAAAAGGATTTTTTTTGTGCTATGGAGATCTTGTGTAAATTTATTGGTTTCTTCTGGTTCAGCTTAGCTTACACTCCAGCTGATGTTTATGGCACCTGTCTTTACTTGTCTGTGCATGAGAACAGTTTCTTTACAGGTTACATATTTATTGTTAAATGCGTATGCGTTTTATACCTCTGTGGTGTCTTGTGTGAAACCATGGAACAACTTGAAAAGGTATCAGTGGTGCATTGTGTTCTATGTAATTGGACTGTTAGCCACACCTTTGAGTGATTCTAATACTGCAATTCTAATAATATCTATGTGATTTGTAAAACTTAATCACATAATAGCCCAGATGTTCAATTTATACTGGACCTCTGCTCTCTGTGATTCCATCATGCTTCTAATACTGTCACCTATGAGCAGCACCCTATTCCAGTCAAGGATTTAGGTTTTTTTCTTATATTAAAAAAAAAAAGACAGAAAGTATTTTACATATAGCACGCTTGTTTGTATGGCACTTAGATGTGATCAGATGCAAAAATGTAGAAGAAAATCCAAATATAACATTTATGTTGGAAACTATTATGAATAACATGTTTAGTCTAAGCATCTTCTCTTCTCTCTCTTGTTGCTTTACTTCTGTTTGCTCCTTGCAGGCAGAAACACAATAGGGTAAGATAGGCTGGCTGTGTGTGGTTTCAAGGAGTATTGTAGGCTTCAGACAATTACCTTCTCTCATTGCTCTGTTCAGTGTTCTTTGTTTTCCAGCTGGAGACTGAGGCAAACTTCAAACATACCTGCCCTTGATAACAAGACAGATCTTTCTTTCGTTTTGTTGGGGTGGAACTTTCTGCTGAGCTTGACTGGATATGCATTTATGATTTTTTTGCTAAATGTTTGTACAGTGCTGGGGCCTTGGATGATAGGGTCACAGTGAGGCTGTAGGGAAACATCTCTAATGAAGTTGCAGAAAACTCTCATTAGCTGACTGAATATAGTCTGTGATTAGGAGTACCACACTCGCTTTGGGAGAGAGAAAACTGACCTGTTAAAATCAAACATTTTCACTAGAGCTGGGAGCCAATTCTGTGTTTTATGTATTTCTTTCTCCCTCAACCTAGGGCATAGACTTCAGCCCCTAGGAGATGGTTCACAAGGTGGACAAATGGGTAGTGGAGGGGATGGAGAGCGCTGGGGATCAGACAGAGGACCCAGGAGTAGCCTCAATGAACAGATTGCCGTAGTGCTGATGCGGTTGCAAGAAGACATGCAGAATGTCCTGCAGAGGCTGCATATGCTGGAGGCGGTTACAGCGTCACAGGTATTATTCATTGAAGTTATTTGGTAATTTTGAAGTGAATTTCCTTGGATATTTTATGCTTTTTCAGATTAAAATTGCAGACAGTATTTTCTTAAACTGTAAAGACAGTTATATTCTGCAGTTTATTGCAACTTAAAATTTCTTATTGGTACCTACTCTCAGGAACACAATTCAGGACTTTTGTACATTTGAGCAAAACCATGCATTTTGGCCTAGAAATTAACCACATATTATTTTACTGATTTCTGATAAGAGTAATCTTGGCCATAGTTATTGATAGACATCACACGGTCGCTATGTGGAGATGCCATAGTTAATGTTAGCTATGCATGATCCCACATAATTTCTTCATTAGATGTCAAAGCATTTTCAAAGGAAGCAAGAAGTTATCTTAATCTTCTAGACTGGTAAATGTTTGCAGGCAGAACTTCTGTTTCCATTTTTCAGTTAACAGAAGACTGATTGTTCATAGCATCTTTTCCCCACAAAGCAATCCAGCTTTCTTGGAATTTCACATCACATATACAAGATAGGCAAAAGAAGTCTTAAGCAAATGCCAATATTTATTGAAAGTGTTTCTTTTTGTTTCTGTTTCAATGGAAATGCTGTAGATTTGGGAGAATGGAAAATGCTGTGAATACAGTTGAACCAGCAACCTAAAAATTTTTGGGTTTATTTGAATTGCTGATACATTTTGAACTACATGAGAATAAGAGCGCTGTACAAGCAGTATCCTACAGGATGTACATACTCCAAATCTGAAGCAGCCAGTGAAAAGGATTTATTAAGGCAATGATTTTGCGTTGTCACAGCTATTCAAGAATCTGATGTTTGGATACAGATTGGTTTTCTTTTTTTGCCTGAGCAATATATGAAGGAGGAAGTTTCGTCCCCAGTAGTTCCTGCTCTACTTGCTGTCCTTACTTAAAGAGAAATGGAAGCTTCTGTTTCACACTTACAGAAGTTAAGAAAGGCCTTGAAAACCAATTATTTTGGTTTTGTAGAAGCACTACAATAGCAAGTGGGAATAGTCTTGAAGAGTTTCTGGTGCTTCGCATTTTCTGGATTGCCTGGAAGATTTGGAACAATGTTCTCTTCTCTTTATGCTGTTAGACATGCCTGTAGTTGTAGCTCAGGGCAGACTAAAAGAGCACTTTTTTGCCTTTGTAATAGGCTACTTTTGAAACATATAATCATGGAAATTAAGCTGCTGGAATTTCTACTCTGGGTTGCAGCTGCTGGGGCTGCACCAGAGTTGAGGAAGTTGTGATGACAGGTTGAGTAGGGGGGCTTGAAAAACTGTAAAAAGGTCCAGTAAGTGACACTGGTTCATTTTTTTAACGCACAGAGATGTGATAAAAATGCTGTAAAGAGTAATGAGAGCTAAGCTGGAAACTAAGTGGTGAAAGGGGCGGTGTGTGGGTGGTTCTGTTCCTTAAACTGTCATGTATACAGATTGCAAAGCCTTCACAAGATGAGAAACTTCATATTCTCATTTTGTGAAGCAGAAAAAGTTTAATTGCAGTTTCCCTTTTTATACTTACCAGCCTTTGTTTGTATTTAAAGGCAAAATCTGCAACGCTACAGTCAAATTATCAGCCCACCTCCTCTGACAAGGTAAAATACTGTTTTTTCGATTTGTAGAAAGTAGTGTCGAATAGTGAGTAAAGATGAATACTATCTAGTATGAGCTTTTTGTATTGCCTCTCCCTTGACTACGAGAGCAAAATAATCCGTCTGAAGTAGTTATTTGATAGGTAATTTTTTTTTTTGGTCTTATTAGTATTTTTTACTTTGCTACCATAGCATTTGAGTGACTGAGAGGGATCCATGTGGTGTTCAAAATGTGCACACAGCTTGCTGACTAGAATTTTTTTTTTCTATTTCCCTTAGAAACCATCATGGTGGCCCTTTGAAATTTCTCCTGGTGTTTTAGCTTTTGCTATCGTATGGCCATTTGTTGCCCAGTGGTTGGTACATGTGTATCTTCAAAGAAAGCGAAGGTAAAGATGTGCATTCAATAGGGCATAGGGACTGTATTTCACCTGTCTAAACCAATATGTAGTATGTCATGTTAGACAGGACATAAAACACAGCCTTCATGCATAAGAAGAATGCAAGGATATGCTTTCAGTAAGGCTGAAACATCAGGTCAGTATCAAAATGGGCAGCTTGATAGCCATGGCTTTGATAAATCCTGTTCCCTTGAGTTCTTTGTTTCAAGACTTGCTCCATGTTGCACGGTGTGTAAGCAACTCACAGCTCCGAAGAGACCAAGCTAAAGCAGATGGTGCAGTGGAGCCCTTGGAATGGTTGTGATAGGAAAGCGCATGTTTCAGTCCCAGGAGCTAAAGCCAAATACGCAACAGGAAATTCTGGAAGGCAGCAGGAGCAGCTTTGCGTTTAGCTCTTGTCCCTGGGAAGGGGTAGCCTTGCTCACTCTTGGCACTCATCTACACAGCGTACTGGCTGCTTTAGGTCTTCTAAGCCTTGTTGCTCGTCTCATTCCTTTATAGAGAACTTAATGCTGAAAATCTGAGTGCTCCTTGTGGAGCCTTCAGTGCAGAAATCTTGAAAACCTGAATCCTGAGGACTCTAAACCAGATCACACAGAGATAGAAATATATTTTTAATAACAGCTGAGAGTTGTTTACATTCAGGTCGTGATTTTAGAATGTTCTGATTGCACATTTTGTGGAGTCACAGGAAAACCAGCTCCTGAGAGTTACTCTGCTGTGAGCCAGCAAACCACTGACAGATTTGGGCAGGGACTCATCTGAGGAGTTTTGTCTGCAGTTCACAATTCTTTGCGACGTTTTGTACTCCTCAGTGTAAGTTGTGCCAGTTCTGGAAAACTGCAGATTGTTTCTCAACTTAAGAGAGCAGATGTTCAGGTATCTTGAAGCAGGGTTGTATTTTAATGGATTGGGAATAATTCATACGTAATGTTAATCGATTTGTTTATTTAGACAAGTGAAAAATCATCTCATACAAAGGTATGTTAAACTTCTTTATCTGGTTCCTCTTCTAGAAAACTGAACTGAGAATTCATGACTTTGCTTAAAGGCTGCTAGAAGATGGCCCCGGAAAGCGAAGGAATTCTGAATTCTCAGAATCTCAGAACCCGGGATGAGGTTCCTTCTGTTATAGTAATATTTTGTACTACCTTTGAGCGAAACATTTAAGGACTAACATTATTGAAACTTGAATGATTCACAGCTCCTAGGTTACAAATTAAATTAATAATGCCATCCTGGAAACCATATGAACATTAATTGTTTTGGAATGTGCTTGTGAATTGACCCTTAGTAATTACCGGTCTTGCTGAGTTCAGATGATGGAGAGAATATCATCTTGGTAAAAGAATTCTTTGAAAAGAATAAGTGTGAAACTGTCACTTTAACACAAATAATTTTACACTCACAACCTCTCTGCCTGTTTTCCCTCAGGGTTATATATTACCATGTGAAGGCACTAATACTGTATGAATTCAATACATTGTAAGCTATTCAGAAAAGACAGTTTAGCTCTGAGGAATTCAACTTGTTCTTTTTTCCTGCTAAACCAGCAAATCTCTGTGTAAATGTGTGAGAACTGAAGTTGAATCTTTCCCTTATCCTTTAAGATTGTAGAGTTCTCTCTTGAAAGTGAGAGCTGTTAAATAACAGAGGGACTGTCAATGTAAGTCTGGAAGCAGTTTGTGGTACAAGGGATCCACCTAAAGAGGCTACCCCTTGTATTTTTAACTTTGATAACTGTATCTTGTTGACAACAGCTTGTTTTAACTGAAATGCATAGTTTAGGCACGAGGTGCTTTGCAATAAGATGAAAGCTCTGCAAGTGTGTCTCTAAGACTGTAAAAAGCTCAGTACGCTCTTAAGTTTTCTGTTGTCAGTTTATGTCAAATTAAAATAAGATTTAATCTACCCCAATCTGTCGTGGACATTTCCCAAGTCACATTATGAAAAATATCAGTTCTGGTATTTCTTATTGTCTTATCCTTCTCCTTCCTTTCAAAATAAACCTTTCCAGCTAATTTTTGGCCCTGATTTTTTTTTTTAAAGAGTATTTATTAACCAGAAAGTTACAACCTTGTGAAATTTGCTTGATTAAAGTATGCTTTACATTTAATTTTAAAATAATATATAAGTTGACTAAGTCTCTGGAGGACAGAAATGCACTAAATTTAGATTTGACAGAAATCTAAAATACTAATTTGCTACAACGAAGTCCATCATAACCGATGTAATAGCCCATGTATAAATCTGAATCTTCAGATTTTTGACCATATTATTCATGGGCTTTCATTGTCCTCCAGGATACACATTACAAACAAATTTTGAGGAAAATTACTTTTTATGCTTCCTGAAAATCTTTTATAGTTTGGAAGGCATTTTTTTTCATACAAGCTGTACTGTACAAAAATGTAATCACAGAATTTCATGTTTAAATTGCTGTGGTAAAACAATCTTAATTTTAGTTAAGTGTGGGGTTTTTTTAGGAGTTACCTTTTCCTTCTTCTGATTTTCTTATTGTAAAGTTGAATTGAAAAATAAAATGATGGGAACCTCTTTGAAGCCTGCTGTAAGGGTCAGGTGATTTCATCTGCCAGAGATGAATTTTTTGGCAGGAGCAGTACTGAAAACTTGTGTGAACAAAACATACAATGGAAGGCAAGTTCTGCTGCTTCGTGCCTGTAGCTTAAAGTTCCCAGAGTGATGGACTACTTAGGGTAAGATGATAGAGATGATTACACAGGGAGGATGCTCCAGCTTAGCTTGAAGGTCACTTCAGAAAACGCCTCCTGAAGCAGCATGTCTCCCACCAGGCTGAAGCACACTGGAGTGCCTCCTCCACAGCTATAACCCTGTTACCTGTTGGTGTCTGCTTGTAGAGGCAGTACAGACATTCCCAAGGCACTTAACTGTTAACTTCCCACAGAAATAAATGTAGGCGTGTGCCATCCTTGTTATTTATTCATAATTCAATAAATCACTCCCTTAATATTTTGTATTTTATCTTGGACTTCCTTAATGTTTAATGCATGCAGTACAGCAGCAGCTCTGGCTGTAGAAAAGAGCCTGGTGGCTGCATTCTGAAGCAGCAGTCTCAATGTTAAACATTGTGGTACAAAATAGCCCTTTTATAAACATCTACCTGTAACTCTTAACTGGACCTTGGCTGCTGGGGCCATCTCAGACTCATGGTAACTTGCACAGATTTCTAGTGAGCTGCTATTTCATCTGAAAGGTAAGGAAAAATGATTATATATATATATATCATTTGCCCAGGTATAGAGACACAACTTTAACTTGGAGAAAGTGGCCTAAACAGATCATTGGAGCTCAGAAATGGGATAGGGTGTTTCAGCTGGTGCTGTCATCAGAGGGGCTGGCAGAAGAGTTCTGCATAGCATTGGAAACATCCAGACCCAGCTCAAAATGGCACTTCTGAAGCAGGTGTCCAGCTAGTTTACTGCAGGGAATCAAACTTCACCTAAAGAGCATAGGTTTGCTCTGGATGAAACCAGATGTAAGACATTTGCACCTACTGATTAGTGTTCAGCTGAGAGAGGCAGAGCAGAGTCAGCTCTAAGTATGTGTGGGGTGGTAGTTCTGTCCTCAGGGCCCTCTGCCCGCTCCTGCTCTGGTTCTGTGGCAGTGCAGTAAGTGCTGCTGGAGATGGAGCCAGTGGTAGTTGCTGCAGAGGTTACAGACCACCTGGTAACTGCCAGGCCATTAAATACACAGCTGTAGCCTGTGATAAAGACTGCCGGAGGGTGCTGGCAAGAGATGACCCAAAGCACACACACCTGTATTAGAAAGTATTGGGCATTTCCCTACTTATAATCACAGCCTTTGTTAGGGCAGGAGAAACAGTCAAGATTTCTTTGTGTGAAAATCAGCTCCCAGCCCCTCCACAGAGTCAAAATTGTAGAAACAAATTCAGAAGCAGCAATAGCAAGACTGCAGGATTTTATTTTATAAATTTACACAAGTGTGCAAAGTAAGTTTTTTGAAAACACAGTAAAGAGGAAAAGAATGCATTTTACTGTAAGAGTTACCATCAGTGAACCTGATTGTGCTGAATTGAACCTATAATGCTCAAGAAAGCATGGCAGAATTTCAGTGTCTTGGTCTCCAAGCTCAGCAGTGTTCAGGTGAGCCAAACAGCAAGTTATGGGTAGCAACAGCTGCCCGAGACTGCTGTTGGTGTAAAAGTGCAGCACTTGCTGATCTCTACAGTTTTTAGCACTTCTTTCCAGCTAACAGCAGATAACTGTCTTCCAAGATAACCTGGAAAGTACAGAATTCAGATGTAGGTGGTGCACGTATAGAGAACTCAGGTGTTTGAGAAACACCACCTAACAGCTGGAGTACTTGCCAAGTGCAATTCCACAGCTTCTAAGGACCAGAAACTTTTGCCAGCTTACACAAGTATTTGTCGCTGCTTTCTGATGAGAAGAAACTTTCAGTCTCTTTCAGCTATATAGCATTTTGTACTTCTCTGTGTAGCATTTCAAGTCAAAAAATAAGTGGGGCAAAACCAACAAATCAAAGAGTTGACAGGGAATTCCATGTTGAAGAATAAAGCTAAGATTTGCCTTTTTAACAAAAAAACAAAACCAAAAAAAACCCACAACCACAAAAAACACACAAAAAACAACCAACACCACCACAATCCCTAAAACCAACATGTGCAATTAACTGATGTTTGTGATGATCAGAATAAATGCTAGATATTGAAGAGAATGAGGTATTGCAGGTCTTCGGTGCTAACGGTAGACACACACTTGAGCCTTGTGGCACAATAAGAATTACTTCAAGGAGCCAGAGGTTATCTTTAAAAGGCTGCACCCCTCTAACATTTTTTCCACATTGAAAGGACTGTATTACTACACTGCAAAATGGGAACAGACTGGAACCATTTGTAGAGCACCGAGGACAGAGCTGTTGGTGTTCAGTTCACATTATTTCCTACACGTTTTTAAGAGTTTTCCTCAGCCTGAAACTGCGATTAGTTTTCTTAAACCAGATAACTACAAATGGAAGAATAAGTTGCATAAAATACTAGTGATGACTTAAGGTATTCTCCTCCCCCAGTTTATATATTCTAACTATCCACAGGAGAAATGCTGAAGAACTCATCACATTCAGAGAACGCTGTCTATGGATACTGCCTCAGTAATGCACTACGTTTCTGACTGGATGCACCTTTTTCATGTAATTTCAGTAAGATTCAGCAATTTAGAAGTTTTCTGAAACTGAGGTAGTTAGCAGAGAGAGTGACAGGCACTGTGAGCTTTACAGCTTGCCCAGGTGATGTTTCACTGCATTTGAGTTATTGCACCTAGAGCTGGGATTTGCCATTCTGACCTGTTAAGTATTTGCTCTCTCTTGGTCCTAGGAAACTTCCTTTATTCTCCACCACTTCATTCCTTTCCCAGCTACACCTGAGGGGACAGCAGAAAGCCTAGCTGACATCACTTGCTCAGAATTCTATCAATAAATATTGTCATCCTGGAAGCAGGGCAATGGACAACTCACTCCCCCTGCAAGGGTCAATTCATGAGACTCAAAAGCCGCTTAGCTAAATGCCTGGCTGCTGGCACCACCACTTAGCACAACTGGGCTTCATCTAGCAAGTACAAACCTGAAACACAAAAATCTTCAGTAAGTCAGCTGAGAAAGATACCTATGGGAGAAAAACATCGAAGATAGTTTAAACAAAATCACCTACAAACAAACTTCTAAAACCTAGCATAGGTAAGTTGCATTTGGAAACAGATTTAAATAGACTTTCCCCAATTAGGATTTATAATACTGAAAACAGATTTTGCTAGACCTTAAGTTACAAGTGTAAGATCTCGTTGCAAGTTTATAGAACAACAGTCTGCTATTTTGCAATGTATTAGTCTTTAATATATAGCAGCTTCAGTATGAATAAGTCACTTGTTAGCTAACAGGTGATTTTTTGTTCTCTATCATCTGACATGAGGGAGCAAACATACACTCTTTTCTATTTAAAACAAGTAAGTTCTAAAATGTACACTCTTCAGTCCATCTTCCTACATTGTCAGCGGATACAATGTAACAATTTAAAGCAGACTTGCCCCAAGTATTCTTTCCCTATCTCATTTCTCTAGGAAAGCACAATAACCAGTGGAACTACCATCAATCTCACATGCCAGGCCTAGTGGAGTGAATGCTGAACAACACTGTCTCTTTTAACCCTTCTTGGGATAAGATAAACAGGAGTAAGACATTTCAATGCTCCATTAAGATTTCAATTTTCCACCTCAAACACACACATTGGGTAGTTATTTTGCACAGCTGGTATCTATTCAAACTGGTCAGGAAGGACCACTCTCAAACAAGATTGCCCTTACATAGAACCACCAACAGGTAAGTTACAATTAGATACAAGTAGATTGCATTCATATCCTTTCCTTGTTACGTTTGACTGATAAGTAACTTCACACCTCCTAACTGGAGTTACTTATTGCTATTAAAACAAAAAGCGCCATCATCGCCAAGTGTTATCAGCTCCAAGAAATGCGATGGTCTGGCCTCTTGGTAAGGTGCAGTGAGTGAGATAAAAAGCATGAAGGCATGTGATACCAGCTAAGCCTCATACAGCAGTTTCACTTCAGAATAAAGGATACAATAATAAAACCAGACCAATAACTTAAAACACACTCTAAATTTGCCAGTGAAACTTAGTTAAGACCAAACTAGTGTTATAGGACAATCTGTAAGTGTCCAAAACCACGGAGAAAGTTCACTTATCTTGATGCTATAAGCTAAATCCAGACACAGTCAGGTGCTGAGCATTATTTCTAGCTTCAAAGTAAGAGGTATCAGTTTCATCATCTGGCTGAGGTATAAACGGCATAGGTTGATTCTGTAGATTGTCCCAGTCCACACCATGAAAGAGCAGGTGGTGTTTCAGTTCTGAAACAGAAGTTCACATAAGCACTATAAACTTCCTTTTGCCCCACCCCCATAGTCACATTGTTCCCTTGAAGCACAGTTGTCAGTAGATTTGTTCTATTTTGCTATTTTTGCCTATTCACCAGAGCACAAATTGCAAATGGGTTTTGATTTCTCACAGCCTCAGTGGGATCTGGGTACTGCCACACCAACAAACTCTTTCCCTGGGTGGAGATCCCACTCTGCACAGCACACATCATGGATCAGAGGTGTACTGGCGGCATTTCTTGTGACAAAGCACCACAGAAATTTTAAGCATCACTTCAAAGTCTGTTTCTAATTTTGCTAAAGTTCCATGCTGAGCAGACATGAAGCAGCCACTGCCACCCTTTGCCACTCCAGCCCACCTGCCTTTTGCTGGCTCACAGTGCCATCCTCCCCTGCTTTGTACTGCCCCCCTTAGACTACCAAAAAAAAAAAGGAGTCTGAATGCTGTTTTGGCAGAGCTGCCACAGACCACTTCCTCTTTCCCAGCCTGAAGGTGGGATAACTAACGACTCAAGGAGAACTCCCCTGCCCTGTCCTTCCTGACCAGAAGGTGACTCCTAGCACACAGTGTCTTTTGCATAACCTGAAAACATCACTCCCTGATGAAAATGGCTTTGCTACTTTGGTTCAATTCAAGAAAGCACTTTTTCAGCTGGATGGGATGCAAATCCATGTTTTATCACATGTGCCACAGAAATCAAAAGCAAATAGAAAAAGTAATAGGACAGGTAAAAGTCACATTTAGAAGGAGGCAGAAGTTCTACTAAGACAAACACTCATCAGAATTTTTAATTCTAAGCACATACCACAGGCTTTTAGCTGACAGGGAGTGAGACAGTAATACCTGCTTGTTATTTCTGCATTTCCTGATCAAATAAAATAGCACAATATTGAAGTTTATTTTAGACACAAAGCAGTAAATCAGAGGGTTCTTCTAACTCCTAATATCTTAAGCAATCACACGTGTGGGACACACTGCACAGATCCACTAACTCAGACCTATAGTTAAGTTCTGTTCTTAAGAAAGTTCTCATGTACCGAAAGCTATCTTCAGCTGAAGGGGCGAGCAGACTTCATTGTCAATTCCAAAGCAGCATTAACGTGTACCATAGCTGCCAGTCAGCTCCTGCTCAAGTCTCTAAAAGGGAGGTAAAAAACAAACCCAGACTTTGGATACCAGTGTTCTCTGCCAAATGCTGCTTTAAAGCTTCTCTTTTCTGGAAAGACTCAACTGCTAGAGTCACAGCTCTAGGTGGTGACATAACTGGGATTTCTCAGTAAGTTAGGCTTCGCAATTAGACAATGCAAACTCTATTACAATGAGGAAGACTTAATGGTTGCTACACATTCAGCTTCACTTCAGTGGCCTATGAATTGGATAAAGACATCAGACACAGTTAAAAGTCCTGATAAAAAATTAATTTCCAAGAGTTTCAGATTGGAAGAAATCTATATGTCATCTGGTTTTAATTTCTATGCATGACAGGCAATTTGATTTCACCCCAATATCCAGGAATAAAAGAAAATAACTTGTGTTTAAAACACCTTCAAATTAAGACAGTAGGTGCTTTTTGGGAGACATTAAAGAGCCACAGGAATCCCCATTGACATCGTGATTTTAATTTACAACCGTGTTCCTTCTCTAATTTGATTTGGCCTGGTTTCAGCTTCTAGCCTTCAGTCTCTTTATGAGTAAGCATTTCCATAATAATTTCCTTCTCTAGTGACTTCTTCAGCAGTTTTCTTAAGATTTCTTATCCTTTTTCCAGAACACTCTAAACTTCCTTCATGTTATCATTTTTTATAAAATCAGTCACTGTCACAACAGCAAACGTTTAAGAAATTCTACAAAGGAATAAAAATATATAGACTATAGCATGCATTGTAAATATTCTCTAACTCCGTGTTCCCCTGTGCATTCAGTAAAGACAAGCTGAATCTTAAGAAAAAGCTCTTTTGAATTAACTTTGGGAGACAGGTTTCTCTCCCGAGCTATAGGCTTTTAAGCAAGCAAGATTCCTAAAATCAGTTAAACAAAAAAAATACAAATACCCTTTACTGAGTTGCACAAGAGCAAACTTTGGTGCGTCAGATGTCAAACACTAAACATCTACAGCAAAACAAAGGTTCAACAAAAAACATCCCACCCGCCCAAAACTTCATCACTCAAAAGGGCAAAATCCCACAAGAAATATAGAAAATCCCACAACTTCTTAAGTGTTCAGGCACAATGGAACCTAAACAGATACAGTTCTAGTGTTGGGTTTAAGCTAAAGCAGAATTCATTTATTAGCTTTTCAGATAAGCTTCAGGGGACTGGGCTCACAACTGCTCATGTGTAGCTGCCTATCAGACCAGGCCAGGGCCAAACCGTGACAACTACTCTGAGGTGACACGAGGAGGACATCATCACTTTGAAATTTTTAATTAATTGCAAAAGAACACAAGAGAATTTTGATACTAACCCTTCAGTCCAGCTCTTTTAGTACTGTCAATTGTCAGAAGAATATCTATTGCATTTTGGGCATTATCAGACAGCTTTTCTTCACCCTCAGGCCAGGGAATATCTACAGACAAAGGCACAGATGAGTTGGTAACTACAACCATAAAACAGATGTTGGAAATACATACTTTCCCCAATTACTGAAACAATTACCTCTTTTCAAAATATTTTGGAAGACTTGTGCTGGTGTTTCATCGTTAAAAGGTGGAATTCCTGTTAGAAACTCAAAAAGACAAACGCCAAGGGCCCACCAGTCTACAGCCGAACCTGATAAGAGAAATACAGGCCATTACAATAACACAAAGATTTCAAGATTAGCCAGGGCAGAAACTGAAGAGTTTAAATCCTGCAAAATTTCTTATAAATGAAGGAAGACAAAATAATTTACATTTTTAATCTTCTGTATGATTAGTCAGTACTTTTAAGGGCTTTTTAAAGCCAGTCTGTTCCTTAATTCATTACAGATAATACCAGTTTTAATGATAAAAGCAGGGGGGCTCATAAGAACGATCTAATTATTAACTCCCATCACGAAGAATCTAGGACCTGACTTCTCCAAGAGATTGTTTTGTAATAACACCTGTCTTCAAGAACTGCTGGATGAATGCTCCATGTTGCAACCCATACCTTTCTCTGTTCTTTGAGAAGACTCCAAGAATTCAAACTATTGAACATAATTTTCATTTGTCTAAATGTACGCCAAACTATTGAAGACAGCTTGCAGAGATCAGCCAGCACGCAGGAAGCTGGAGCTGCCTTCTATTACACTGAAGCTGATGAGGGCAATGAGCAGTTACTAACTACCTCTCCTTTGTTATTAAATAATCATGGGTTTCCATGTTCCAAGTTTTGGTGGGTTTTTTTTTTGCCAAATCCATCTTATATTGACCCACTTAAAAAAAAAAAAGTAGGCAAAACAATCCCAAACACCACTGCATGCATTCTAAGCTTTCTGCATCTTTAAGGCAGCCCTCTCCACTGTATAAAGAATAGATGCCACACTTGCTGCAAAAAAAATATTTGCAAGAGTAAGTGTAATTTTTCTTGGGCTTTTTTGGTAGATAAAAAAATAAGACACCTCCAAGTTAAGAAAACAAATTTTTTCAGGCCTTTCAAAAGGACTGTTGACTGATTTTAGAAATGCTAAAAACTGAAATCTGTGTAATCTGAAACTTGCTGAAAACTTGTAATCTAATGCACCTTTAGCAACTTTTAATGGCAGAGTGCCCCACCAAGCTCAGCATATCAAAGCAGTGAGATCACATCTACTGTTGTTAGAGGTACTTGGAGGTTGAGCAAAAATACTCCCAGCTTCAGTCAAAGTATAATAAGACCACAACTCTCAACAATGTAGTAACAGGTTTTGGCAGCAACTTTTTCCGCCCAAAGTTTAACTAAAGATTAGATTTTCTTATTGCTGCCTTGGTAGGAGTTAATTATCTCTGGTTCATCTCCTGTTACATAATGCTTTGAAAAATGTTGACTTTTCCCTGAAGTATAGGCTTACACGTGTGATTTCTGATAGCCTAGCAAGAGTGAATCTTTTCTGAATCTTTTGTGGAAGTGCCACACATTCTTACGTGGGGTACACACTGGACATATCTTTCTACATAGAAACATTGTTCATTGGAATTGTGATCTAGTTGTACTTTGACTGTTCATAGTTACGCTGAGCACTCCATTTCTGCACAGTATATAGTAAACTCACCAGAAATCAGAGTCCTGCATATGAAAAGACAATGAAGCAAGAACATTACAATTATTGCAAACAACACTAACAAACACATACACCAAAGACCAAGTAAGATTCTCTGAAGGCATAGGAGTGCGGATTTTTTTCTTGAGATAGTAACACAACAATAAAGCTGGCAGTGTTAAATCTGTTAGAAATAGAAATAAAACATTTTCATAACGTGAACATAGCTTAGGGTTACAACTACATTTACAAGCAAGTTAACAACACTGGATACATTTAGTGAGGCAAAGTTTTGAGTTCCAAATCCAGAAAACCCTGGCTATACTGAAGGAAGCAGGAAACCTGACATATCCCAACATAAAAAAATAGACTCTCTGCAAGTTATTACTGAAGTCCTGAAAACATTTAATAATTATACAGAAGTCACCTTGCAACCAAGTTTCACATTGTCTCAGTAGCATTGATCACATTTCCAAACTATTATCCAGTGTAATGCCTGCCAGATAACCAGTATTCCTACATGTTTAGTAAATTTAGTTGTTAAACAGGAGAATTTTACTGTTCCACAGACCAGTAATCAGTATTTCTCAACGAAAATCTCAATCTTCCAAAGACTATCAGCTCTACAAAATAAAAACATACTTTTAAGATGGAAATAAAATGCAACTATAAATACAAATGTATGAGATACACTGCATTCATTTTTTGTCAATGGTTCTTGCAAGTTAGCAGGAAAATACTTCAGACTTTTTATTGAGCCCAGCGGAGGTCAGGATTTCAGCCAAAGGAATTTCTGCATTTCCAAGTTATGCTATTTTGTCTTCTTATATATTTGGCAGAAAAATACTTGATGACTGCTACCATCCACTTACATGGAAGATCCTGCCAAAAATCTTAAGTGTTTCATGAAGTGACTCAACTGAATAACTGATTTTAATGCAACTTTATAAACTTGTCTGAACGCACATAACACTTTTGTATCAATACACATGGAATACAGTCTAAGAATAACTGGAGGCTTAATGCTTTTCGTAATAAAATTCACCTTCCAAGAATCTTAAAGATGATCCGGAATCACAACTTCATCATCCTAAGCCACACACAAGTCTAAGGCTGCAGCACAGCTTCCCAACCATTAGATTAGCAGTAGGCAAGACTATGTCAGGCAGTCAAAACCTCCAGTCATGTGAAATAAGTGAATAGAAGCAGCAGCGGAAGCAAACACAGCCATCAGTACTGGCAAAGGCTAAGCACTAGGAATTTTTAAATAATTTGCTACTTCATTATTTGAAGGGTTTAGAGCTCTAAAGACATTTAGAAACTTAAATATGTCACTTTTCAGGTATTTACAAACTCTCTTCATGTGTTTACAAACTCCATGGTTTGTCTTACCATGAGGCTTTGCCAAAAGCAGTTCAGGTGCCAGGTAGTCTGGTGTCCCTAGGATGCGTTCACCTTCTACTGGAGCAGCTCCTCTCCTTACACTCTTTGGAGTCCTATATGGTGTGCCAGCATCTCCTTGACGAGGTGTCTTAAAAGATGCAACAAAGATTTTGGATGTCAAACAAAACCACCAGAGGAACTCCAGGTTTAGTAATACGTGTAACAGTTAATACTTAAATTCAAGTCAATAACATGTCACAAAATGTGCATTCCCTGAAAAACTGTATGAAGTGTGATTCCATTTCTTTATCTCAACCCTCTTGAAGTATAAAAAGTTGATACCTACTATTTAAAGACACTTTTCCATGGGTTCTTTCTCCAGTGACAGATCCACAAGCAATGTCTCAAAAAAACCCCAACTAAGGTTAAAAGTCCTCCTCCAAACTAAAATCTGAAGAAAGTCTACTAAATAGAACATTAGCTTTCAATTTCAGCACTGAATTCTTAATCTTAACCAATTAAAAGCAAGCTTATTCATCATACCTGCAAAATAAAACAGAATCCTGAGTTTTCTCATGTAAGGTGTATAAGCAGATTAAGCTCTTCTCAAGCTAGACTTAGTTACTGTTTACAAAAACCTTCTGAAAAAAATTTGGGGCATTTTTTGAAGAAAAAATACGGAGGCTTGCAAAGAGGCCATTGAATTCTCACAGCAAATAGACTGACTGCAGTGTAAGATTGCCTGTTTGGATCTGGAGATCCTACTAAATTATCTTGCAGAGACTCTCATTCTTTATTTTTCAATATATCCTTAGTTCCTATATATCTTGTATAATTTTGTTTCCAACTTCATCTTCAGCGCAGCAGTGATCAATTCATTATCACTATGCCACAAAGGCCACAGAATTGACTATTAAAATAGAAAACAGGTAACTGGATCACAATGATGTGATTTTAAAAATAATCATAAAAAGTATATGAACAAGGCATCCTTCTGTTTAAGTTACAAATGCATATAATGCCATCAGTCATTTTCTTCTCAGGAGGCAAAGCGCATACTTCTCTGCCTACATTTCAGTTGAATGCAGACTAAGTTCCATAGTAAATTAAACTTTTATGCAGACGAAACAGAAGCCCACAATTAAGACAGACAGGAACAAAAACTGGATGAGGGTCTTGGAAAGCTATGCCAAATGGAACAGGAAACACTGATTGAAAAGTATACTTCTACTTTTCCCACATCAGAGCTCTAATTTACTTTAGGACAATAAGATTCTTTCTTACTATCAGAAGGATTAAAAAAGTCAAAGCAAACACTTCATAACTTGCAAGCAGATATTAATTAATTAATTAATTAAGACTTCCCATTACATTAAGAAAACTGTAGTTACTCACAGAAGCACCACACTGCACTGAAAGGATGAGAGAAAGTAGCGCAAGCTTCTTTACCAATTCACCAAGAGCAAAGGATTTCTCAGAGAAGTGGACAGACAATGCACACTAAGCCAGAGGCAAACCAGTGGACATGCAGTTACTGCTAAGCTCTTACAGATACCATCATTTTGGCCACGCAAGTGTAATAACTGAGAGTCTGCCAATGCTAACCTTGACAGACTTCAATTTTCCCTGAATTAACAATTATAACAATTTGAGAACACTAATGTCTAATGCATGCAGGGTTCCTACACATCTCCTGACATACCTGATAGACCCTATATGGCCTTCCTTTCTGTAAGGGAGTAATAGCTGTTGGGTAAGAGCCACTACAAGCAGGTGACACGTCCATTACATCTAAGGAAGCCATGCTACATGGCTCGGATATGTTTGACATATTAATTGGGCTATTATAACTTCGAAAAACAACAGCATTTTTTCTGAAGAGATTCAGTGCTTCCATCATCTTTTCTGAAGGAGATGACACGATATCAACATAAGTTTCTTTCACATGTTTTTGGTCACTATCCTTTTTGTGCTGTAGCTCCTTACAGTCCTGTACAGCGTGTGCTTCCTCTCCATTTTGGGAGGCATCTCGGAACTCTGGTGATGCTATTAGCATGCCTTCCAGCTTTGGTTCCTCAAAGGAGAGGTCTTTAACACTTTTGTCCAAATCTAAAAGCTGCTTTTCCAAATGACTTTCTGTAACAGATATTTCAGGAAATGATAAGTCAGAATCTACACTGAGGATTCCTAAAGGTTTTTCATCATCAGTGCCTAAAGCACTTGAGTTCATGAACTCCTTTTTATCATCCTTTTCACAGTCTGCATCCAGATCATGCATAAGATTTTTGGCTATAATTGAAGGAAGCGATTTTTCTACTGTTTGCTGGCTACCAATAAAACCATTAACTTCTTCTGTGCTTTTGCAGGTGTCATGCAGGCATCCATCATCACAGAGCATTAAGGACTGAATTTCTGTTGTCAATCCGGTCCTTTTGCTTGCTGGCAATTCTGAGATCTGACAGCCACGTTTATATTCTGCATTGGTTTTTTTAACATAGTTCAATTCCTGACAAGGACTAGTGTCAACTAATTGAAAGCTTCTTTTTACACCTGGCTTTTCAAAAATTTCTTCTTCTTTGGCAGGCTTGACAGGCTCATTCTGCCATGAAGGTGACTGTTGTTGATTGGAAGATTCTGCTGTTTCATTAATCGTATCTCTTTTATTTATGAAGAGTTTTTCTTCACAAATCTTATTTTCAGAAAGACATTTCCTGACTATGCCTTTCGCATCTAGTGTGGTTACAGGAGTATCCATTATATCAGAACGTTTGCTTCCCAGCTTCTGCCTACTGCCAGAAACATTGCTGCTGATGGGAGAGATGGCAGACTCCAGTTCTTTTTTCTTTAAAACTTCAATACCTTTGCTATTCAGTAATTCTACATGCGAATGGAGAGCTGATCCACTGTTACTTGTTTTGTCTGTTGCAGAACATAGTCCATCTTCACTTTGCTGCAAATGAGCACATTAAGTTCTGAGTATCAAGAAAAATAGGATTACAGCACTATAGAAATGTGTCCTTTAAATATCTTATTTCTACTTCCATAAAGGATTGCAAATTGGCATTACATATCCTTCATAACCAACAGGAGTGACAAATGTGATATAATAACAAAAAGAACTTAAAACTAAATTAGAAATAATTTAACAATTTGATTTAAGAACATAAAATAGGCTTACTAAAGCACAATAGAACATGCAGTATTTTTAAATGCCTAAGGATGAAGAAATATAGCAATTGAAGTTGTATTTGTGATTTTAAGTCAAGAAGTTAAGCGACAAAAGTTCTTGCTTTCCAAGAAACCCAAACCCAAATAATCCCATCATACTACCCTGCGGCATATTATACTTCAGAGATAACAAAAGGAATGTTTGATGTGACTACTATTTTGGTAACACAATACTAAAATCAGGGCCTTGGGAAACAGACAGAAACAAAGAGTCATAAATTGTTTCATACATATGTTCACGGGTAATCTAAATAGGAATTGTGGCAAGGGATTGAACAGCACAGCAGCATTTTCTTTTACGTCTGTATTTGTACAGAATTTCATTAGCATTTTAAAATAGGAGAAAGTGTTTTATATCAGTTACAATTACTGGTGTTAGGTTAGTTGATACAAAACCCTTCAGTAACATAAAAACTTGAAAATGTTTAAGGTTTAATAGCTAGTAAGAGTTTGACGTGTATTTTATTGCTTTTGTCCCCAAGTTCTGCCTTTTACAGAAATTCTTTTGTCTGCATGCTGAACTAATAAAGCTAAAGGGATAAGGTCAGCTTCCAAAGAGCCAGTGCTCCCAGCATTGCCCACCTTGTGAAGAATAGGGCTAAACCAGTCCTGTCCAGTAGCAGCCTTCTATTTCACTCCTTTGATGCAGGCTAAATGTCATTTGTTTTTCCTGTTATGTTGCGCAGAACTATTTGTTTTGAAGAAAAAATACTAGTTTGATCCAAAACTCCAGCTCAGCAAGGATTACAGCCCCTGTTCCTTTTCCTGCAAGTAGGCTTCTCTACGTGTGAAATAACTGGGGGAAGGTAAGTAGAGGCAATCTGCAGCAGAATATATGCATGTACAAACTAATTTTCATTTATAGTGGGAAGATGAAACAGTTCTGACCTCTACATCTTTCTCCCACCTGGGGCTGCTGCAGCATTCTGATTCCATGCTGGATAGGTATGTGTGTGACTGACTACTGGCACTGGAGGTACCAAACCTTTTTGTTGACTGAAGTAGAGTAGGAGTTAAACTTCTCACTGGCATCACAGGAGTTAATGGAGAAGTATCAAGATCTTGAGAAGGGGGGGGAAAAAAAAAAATCAGTTGTTGATACAAATAGGCAACTTAACATTAACCAGCAACACACTATGTCAAGCTATCCCACAGGAAGTTATGGAAAGCTATGCATGACATCATAATTTGTCTTGTCGTCTTTCCTGCATAGTCATTTCACTCTTTTTGAATAGGACCTTGCCAAGAATTTGAAAGCTATATGAACATTAGCACCATAATAGCTTTCTTTCTCATTTCAGGTTAGAGATGAGAAAGCAGCAGGATAAGACAATTTAAATAAAAGCACACATTGCTACATTAAATCGTTTTCAATGGAAATATGCCAAGAACACTAGTTCTGTAAAATCTTAAAGGATCATTTTGAATTCAGTGGTTGTGCATTTGACAAAAGAAGTACAAAAAGCTGACATAAGTAGAGTAAGTAAACAAACATCTCAGACCTTAAATACTTAAATTCCTTAAATTCCTCATTCCTCCGAATGGCAGACAGCAAGACACTGGTGGAAGCGCATCTTTTATCAAGCGGGTCCAAGCTGCTCACACAGAGTTAGAAGACCACAACCTTACAGCCAGACTACTACTCACTACAAGGCTTGGTAGACTCACATGTTTTGAATAATTTAGTTGAAAGAGGAGTATTTTCCTTTTGGACCATAGGTAAGGGAGAAACCATTCCACGCAGACTGTCAGATGATTGACTTGAATTGTGTCCTGGCATTTTCATTCCAGCAGGAGTATACTACCAAGCAAGAAAGTTAAAAGTTAACAAAGCCTGAACAAAACACTCAAAACACAGCGTAACGTCACATAGTCTTTATTACACTTGCACTGGAGCTTAACCATGGCCATTTACCAAATTTTTTGAAGCATAACTGATAGTCAACAATTTGAAAGGTAGTCCAAAGGTAATCACTTCAGAACTTTAAGGTACTAGAAATATATAATAAGTCATTTTACCAGCTTGCAGACAAGGCACAAGAATAGTCTTATCACTCCTATTATTATATTTAAGATATTAATTAAACTAGAAGAATGAAGTACTTCAAAGACAGTTACAATTACTTACAAAACCAAGAGAGCTGATGAGAGATAACAACTGTCCTGGAGTACGTGAGTAGTCTTGCTTTGGCTTTCCCATTGATGGTGTAGTAAGGATATCTATCATATTTATCTCTACAAACAAAAAAAAAAAAAAATGAAGCAGGTCATGTTTTCCTTTTGCTATTAAATAAGCAAAATTATAGGCATTTAGTGAAGTTGTATCAAGAGGTAAAAAAAAAATTAGTCACATACTAAAGAAGTATACAGAAGAAGCCACCAAACCCAAGTGAAAATAGCCATACATTCTTATTCAACACAAGCTGTTTCATCCTGTACAGCCATCATAAAATAACAGTTTATAAATACAGAAACTGTAAAAGTCCGATTTCTTTTCCAACATGCTATGTTGGAAATGCTACAATTTCTAACTTAATCCCAGCTGTGGTTTTTAGGTAGCCTACAGGCCATAGGCTGGAATTACCAAGATGGTAAATTTGATTAAAAGCCTGCCTTCTTGCTCAAAGACATCTCGAAAAATCTACAGACAAATTTTTCATAGGTGAAAATTTAACCTTAGATGCCATCTTTCGCTCACTAGAGGTAATTAGGCTTATAGCTTGCGTATGTTCAACTAGACACAAAAACCTGTTCCCTTAGAACGTATCAGTTAAAGCAGCATATTACAGAAAATACAGTACATTTTGGATTTTCCTCTGTACTCTTAAAACCATGAATCAGAAACTCCATAGATAACTCTAAAATCTCTGCATTCCTTGAACTACATAAAAAGGATGTACCAGCAGCTGTCTCAAAAAGCTAAAATGGTGCTGTGCAGCATTAGTATAGCCAATATGGCTAAGGGGCTGGAGGTGCAAACGAACTGGCTGTACAATTTTAAGACCTGCAGCCTATTGCCTGTGCCAGACACTCATTTGACTATTCAGCTATATTTTTGGCTAGTTGAAAACAGTTTGTTCATACGCTAAAGCACTGATTTATAGTCTTCTGTTAGGGACTCACTACCTCCCCTCACCCCTTATATTATTGCCTGGAAGGTCCCAGTTCAGGTTGGAAATTCATCTATACAAGGACAGAGAAACATGAATTGAAGGACAGAAATAGCCAGAGGTATACCAAGAAAAAGTGCCCGAATTACACAGTCACCCTTTGAATTCTCTTAGTGGACTTCATTGGAAACTTTGAAACCCATACCTCTCGAGATAAATGACACTAGATCATTTTTCATACATTCTTTTCCAAAATAATAAATATTTTAGCTTCTGAAGTGCAACGCATGGAATAGGCCCCATACTAGCATGTACCTTATCAGTACCTACTAGAAATCAGATACTAGGTAACACTTGAGCTTATTTAATTGAAAGCTGCCCTCTACAGGGATGTAAAGCATTTAAGAATATGGGAATGTGACACAAAAATACACTGTAAGACAACCAAAAGGATACTGGCAACTCTTACCTCTGTTGAGAGTAACTCTGGAAAGCCCAAAATCTGTCAGCTTTATATGCCCCTGATCAGAAATTAGCATGTTGTCTGGCTTCAGATCCCTGAAGACATGAACATAATTGAAGTCAGCAAAATGACAACTGAACAATATTCATAAAACTAACTGACAAGAAACACTCAATACAAAACACTGATTCTAGTTCTATCTCAGTAACATCTTCCAGTCAGCAGAAGATTCCAATTGCAGGAATGCACCAAGACAATTAAACGTATTTAGCACTAAATATTGAACAAACATCTCAGGCCTTGTAAAACCACCACACGTCACAAGAGTTGCCCATTTGTGTTGCAGCAGGTTTAAAAAGCGTTCTTGAGGAGCGTTACCATCACAACATTTACTGATGTGTAGCTCCTACACATGCAAGTAAACCGCTAGTAAAAGTTTTCATGTGTTTTCTGCAGCACTGCTGAACGTAGCAAAGATCTCTGGCTGCAGGGGGAGCAACAGAGTAGTCAGTGTCCCTTCCTCCTTCAGTTACATGCTTGCAGTGTCCAGAGGATTCCTGAACTAACAAAGCCACCTGGGAGAGGGGACAGAAAAGGCAGTACAGCTGGTAATACACTATTGTACTGGGGGAGAGCATGCAGGCAGAGGAAAGCAACATATAGTCATCTGCTTAACATAAATGGGCAGATTTTATTTTAGGTGTTGTTTCATGAGATCACTGCAGCATACACATGCACAAACAGCTTCCAGAAGCTCTAGCAAATGAGGGAGCTGTTACTATGAAATGGTGATCAGTTACATGTTAGAGTGAAAAACTAAAAATACAAACTACCAAATACTTATTTGTAAGAAAAAAAAAAAGGCAGGTTTTACCTGTGGATTATCCCGTGCCTGTGAAGATAGTCAAGAGCCAATGCTGCTTCAGAAACATACTTGACAGCCATTTCTTCATCAAAATATCCATAAATATGGAGAAGAGACTTGACATCTCCACCAATAAGGTATTCCATCACCTGCCATTCAAGTGTTTGAAATTTAACATTTAAAACCCATTGCAAATTTTAAGTAAAATATAAAATAGCTCTCACTCCTAGGAAAATATAATTTCAAAGAGCAGAAGCTGATACAAGCTTCCTTGTGTGAACTTCATTTCCCTCACAATACTTTTCACTTGGATAAATAATGAAAGCTACAGATGACAGAGGACACAAAACATTTTCGTTTAATAAACTATTTGCTTACATTATTTGCCTAGCCTACTTCAGTACTCTCAAATTAACTACTGGACTTTTTAGTTAACTTCTGAAAGATTTCTGTATAACATAACAGAAAATTAACTGCAAAGCACTTCCGTGCAACTCCAGGCCTGAAGCCAGAGACAACTGATATTTTTATTTGTATAGAACAGGTATCTCAAGCAATTTATTTGGTAGTTATTTATGTATAATATTAAATTCAGATCCGAGCCTTGTGAAATAAGTTCAAATTCTCAGAAATGCATATAGCAAGAGCTACTGTGCATTTAAGGCATGAAAAAGTATTTACAAAAATACACACATCCAAAAAAATTATGCAAATCCACACATTATGGCCCATGTAATATTCAAGAAAAGCCAGCAGGGTTTCAGAAACTCACTCTTCAATGAAAAGAATAAATTTATGGTGTTTTGGTCAAGAAATCTCAGCAGTACCTAGATCCTAATACACAATACCATTCCATATGGCACTAGTATCTCCTTTACAAATCCTTCACCCTGAACTACTCTACTTCACACGGCAGTTAACAGAGAATCCAGGCAAAATTTCATTTACACTCAAATTGCATTGTAGGAATGCATAGCAACCTCACCTCAGAATTTAATCAAGCTGTTTACTGTGGTGCTTGCAGCAAACCAGACAATATATAAAACCGTATCGAAGTCCTACTGTACTCCACAGTGCTCCATGTAGACTAGCACTTAGTTTTGCCACTCAGTTATCCTCTTGTCATTTAGGCCAACTACCATAACGAATTTTGAGCACAGACAACAAATAAAACAAATTTCCTTTAAGTAAGCCGCAGGCTGTCAGTCACTTGGATTCTGGTTGAATAGAATGGTTCCTTGTTTTGTTTCCCCAAGATTTCTACATATTCCTAAAATAGATTAGTTATTACTAAGGACTCTCCTGTAACAAAAAGGAACACAGGTGGAAAGATCTCAGAGGTACCAGGGCAAGAAAAATATTTCAGTTGTTCAACCATTCTAAGAAAGAAAGCAAAAGTGACAAAGTACCCACTCACTACCATAAAAATACGTTTTCAGACACGAATATAGTTCTGCACTCCATTTTCAACGCCATCATAAAGCAACACAGCCATTTATATACTCACTAAATAAATGTTATTAGCTGACTGAAGTGAGTAGTATAAGTGCACAATAAAAGGACTTTTACTGAGAGCCAATGCATCCCTCTCTGCCTGAACCTGGTGAACCATGTTTTTGTTGATCATGTCTGCTTTTTTCATCACCTGAAAAACAAAAAAAAAAAAAATCAAGTAGATAAACATTCTTCCATGTTAAATGCCTCCAGGGATGGGGCAACTACGACTTCTCTGGCAACCTGTGCCCAGAGAGGAAACCTATATCCTTACAAATTTTTTCTGTCCTTACCCTTCCTGGAACCACCCTGGAAAACATACGTCACCCTGTTGACTACTGGATTCACACTCTGCCCCCAAGACCTTTCTATCACTCAGATCTGCACACTCATCCACTCTTCCTCTAAGCACTGAAACAACTGTAAAATTCATGCTGAGAAGCAAATATTGAAGTAGAAGCATAGAATGGTTTGGGTTGGAATGGACCTTAAAATCCATCCAGTTACAGGCAAACAGCACACTGACGCTTGACACTGCGGGTGCTTCGGAGAGCAGCTGTCGCTACTCCTGACCGAAGCCTCCAGGCCCTCAGAAAGCCCGGCACAATAGCACAGGCATCGCCTTTCCCGGGCCCGGCGCCGCTACCGTGGGGCTCAGGCTAGGACAGGCCCCCCCGGGCGCCTCCGTTCCCCTGGAACACCCCTTCCCCAGTCCGGTTATACGAAGTGGGGAGGCGGCAGGCGGGGAAGGCAGCAGAGAACCGGGAGGCAGCGGGGGGCGCCGAGAGGGCCCCGGGGGGCAGCGGGAGCCTGGGGCGGAAGGCAGCGGGCGGGCCGAGGAGGCGCCCCTCAGCTCCCCTCACCTTCACGGCGTAGAGCTTGTCCGCCTTGCGGCCCAGGTACACCTTCCCGAAGGCGCCGCGGCTGATGGGCTTCACGATGGTGAACTCCTCAATGGAGGGCGGCCGGGGGACCTCGATGCGCCTCGGGCCGGCGGGCGCCGCCGTGACGACGGCGCCCCCCTGCTCCCCCGGCCCCACGGTGCCCATGTTGCGCCCGACCCCGCCGCCCCGCGCTGGTTCGAAGCCGCGCGCGCCCCGCCCCGCGCCGCCTGCCAGCCAACGGGCGGGCGCGCGCGCGCGGGAGGCGCTGCCCTCGCTGCTCTCGCGAGAGCGCTCGCGCCGCGGCCGTTGAGCATTGGGGAGGTGCGCGGCGCGCAGCGCCCTCTCTCGCTCCGCCGCGGCGCTTCGCGGGCCCCTCAGAGGTACCATTGCTGCCGGTCGCGCAGGCCCGCCCTCTGGTCTCACCCGTGCGGTGCTGCTCCTAGGGGCGTCTAGGTGATACCGAAAATACCGGCAAATACGCTCTCCCAAGACTCATTTTGGAGTTTTAGAAAACAGCATGCTTTGTTTCAGCGCTGGGTGCATGAGGGAATGATATCCATGCGTAACGAGACAAGAGCTGGGGACAGAACATAATTTCCCACTTGCATACACATGTATAAATTTTCCCAGAATTCTTATGCATATTCTGTAACTTTCCAAGGGATAATTTTGATGCTATTATGAACACAACAGTCAAATCTCTTGCTAATTGGAGCTTTGGAGCCAGTTCTCCGTCTGAACTTGGATTTTAGATGGGGGAAGATGCAAACAGGTGATTACAGAAGACACATCTGTGTCAGCACAAGTCATTCTTAACCCAAGAGGATATTTCTCTCTGGACAGCGTCTGGACAAATACTGTTTGAAAAAATAAAAGCTATAAAGAAAACATGTTATCAGAGGGACATTCTGTCTAACTTCCAAAAAATACAATTATTTAAATGAAACTTTAGCTTAAATCAAAATATTCCACTTTTTTGTAATAATAACTACTTCTTGTATTGTGATGAGCGGTGTGCTCAGTTCTGCTCACAGCCAGGAGTAAAATGTTTATTACTGATGCAGGCAAGCTGAATCAAGTTGGTTGCAGTGTTACCTGCCAGGTTTGTGAGTGTTGCTCTGAGCACAAGCTTTACTGACAGGCTCTTACCACTGTCTGTCAAAATCACGTTGCCTTATTACAGCCTTCCCAGCTTGGTCAGAAGTCCTTAAAATTTCCCTCATTCTCTTTATTGTATACAGCAATTAAAGAAACCCACAGCATTCATTCTGTGGTTGGCTTGTTTTAGAATATCCATTATGACAAACTCATCAAAGCTTTTATCTGACTAATAACTACCCAATTTCTCATCTAGGTTTCCAATTGGGCAGTAGGTTGTCAATTTCTATGAGCAGGTAGGCCACATCTCATCTCTGTGGGATGCTTGAAGGTGTAGGAATTCAACAGAACTCAGTGTGAAACAGGAATGAACTGCAAGGTAATATTTATTTAGAAAGAAACAACTGATTTTGTTCTGATATACTCGTTTTCTCATATGCTTCACCTGCATTTTCTCATGCTTGCATCCTCCTAAACTCCAAGAGTTGCACAACCAGATGGCATAGCCGGGATGGCTTATATGTGAGAGCACACTACACATACAGTCCTTACTATCACTGTTGACCCCTTACTGTCTCTTGGCATCCTCTCGATCAGTGATGACAAACTGTTCTAGGCAATTATTTTATGACAGCGAGTTAGAATTATGTGATCTGTTCCTTCCCTCCAATTCTTGATTACTTCAGCCTCCCATTAATCTTAGGCAGGGTTGCTCCCCTTTTTCTTTGTTTCCTCATTTAGGGTATCTCCATGGCTACATTCTGCCTTCCTGTTGTGACAGCAGGAACAGGGACAGCATTTATAGTGTGCTCTGACCTTGCTGCCATCCTCCTTTTCCCAGAACACAGGCCCTCTGACAAATCATCTGTGGTAGGGCCTTATTGAAGCGTTGGCCACCTGCTCTCATTGACACAGCACAGTCCTCAGTGTTTACCAATTTCAGGGCTCCCAGTTGTGCTCTTACTCATTCTTTTAACCCTTGCCTTACTGCTTTTATGTTGCTTTCACATATACGTTGCTGTTCGTAATTAATTCACACCAATCTTAATTGTTCTATAGCTCTCCACATCAGCAAAGAACTGCCACTGTAGAGGTCAGTTTAATGCCACGGGTCTATTAACACAGCCCATCAGTTTCATCTGGCCCTCGTTTTACTTTCAAATATATCACTTATCATCTAACAATGCACATGGAGGCCTTGCTTGTACTTGAGCAGGAGTGCTGCTGTCCCACAAGTCCCAGCAGCAGATGCAATTTAATGAGCAAATGTAAAAAACATGATGTTTTAAATTGACTTTCTATAATAGTATTAAATACAATTAATCTTTGGCTGTATTTCTCATTTAACTCTGCAGCATTTCAGCTGTGACTCTTGTCAGAAGTAATTTCAGCAAAGAAGCCCAGTGCAAAGCAGCAGGGATTGTTCCTTTTGGTGGCATCACACACCGACATCGGGTTATTCCCATTGTGAAACTCTGCCATCTCCAGTGTGTATTCTGCTGCAGCCTGAGCTCATCCAAGGGAGGACATACGCATTCCCTCCCTCCCCTTAAGGCAGCATGAGCCATGTACAGCTGTGTAGAAAACTGATTCATGGGGTGGATCTTGGCACACATTCACCACTCTTTAGGTGTTTCTGCTGTCTTAGGGTGAGGTTTCTGCCAGATCGGCTGGCTGAGCCACATGATCTTGGTGGTGAGCGTACTTGTAGAAACCAGAAGAGATGTGCATGAAGGTGGCGGGAGGCAGCACTGTGGCTGCACTGATTCAGATCTGTGGAACCTGGTGCAGGATGGCACCTTTGGTGAGGAAAGAAAGAACAGTGAAAAATGGCGGTCAGGTGAAAGAAAGAAAATGATAACAAAATCCCCAAATAATTGGAGAGTACATGGTAAAAATGACACAAGGCATGGAAAAAGGATGCATATCAAAGATTAGATTCTGCCATATGGAAATGCATGTGCCCTTCACGTTGATTACATTTTAGATTATGTAAGATTAGATTACATAGATTACATAATTACATAGATTACATAATTGTGATTACATTTTAACTGAATGTGAACAACACTATTTAGGTTATTGATACATATTTTAGTTTGTAAAAGTTCTTTTCTACATGCAGTATTATCTTAATTTCCTGCAAAACATTTTCAGTATTTCATGAAGGCACACAGAGAGCTGATGGTACAGAACGTGACCTACATGGCACGTATTCTTGTGAATTTGTTCCACATGCGGTGGCTGTGTTGCCGTAGATCCTGCTGCGATGCCTGCGGCCCTGGCAGCTCCCCCAGTGCACACTGTTCTGGGTACAGCGCCACTGCCCTGCTCCCAACCCCCGCTGAAAGTCTGCGTCAGAGCAGCCTCCTGCTATTTGGGATTCAGAGGAAGCCCTTGAGCTCAGGGACCATGCGGAGGCGTCCCCCATCAAGCAGCTCAGCTCCCTGGTGACAGCAGGCACCTGCAGAGTTCTCCCTGCTTCAGGCTTCAGCCATCCCCACAGCCCGATTCCTCTTCCTCTCTTCCCATGAGCCCCGCTGCTTCCGTGCTGGTGGGATCACCTGGGATGGTGGTTTAGAATCAAGTCCTAGCCTGGAAGGGACCCACAAGGATCATCGAGTCCAACTCCCATCCTTGCACAGGACATTTCCAACACACTGTGTGTCTTCCAGTGCATTGTCCAAATGCTGCTTCAGTATTGTCAGGCTTGGTGCCATAACCACTTCCCTGGGAAGCTGTTCCAGCACTCCATCACCCTCTGAGTGAAGAACCTTTTCCTACTATCCAACTGAAACCTACCCTGGCACATCTTCCTGCCATTCCCTCAAGTCTGTTCTTTGGTTGCCAGAGAGGAGATCAATGCCCACTCCTCCTTTCCTTGTGAGGAAGCAGTGAACTGCAATGAGGTCCCCTTTCAGTCTCTTCTTCAGGCTAAACAGACCAAGTTGATGCATGTTAAAGATAAAAGCGTTGAAACGGTTGAATTGCTTAAGTTTAAGCAAAACATACTAACTTATCAGACTTAGAACCTTTTTGTAATAGCATTTTGCAGTGCTTGCGTATTGCATTAGATAGGAGGGCTCACTCCTGCATGTTGTGCTGGATAACAAGAACTGCTTTGCCAGAAGTGATGAACGCTCATTTTTAGCTCATACAGCTGTGTCAAACTCATGTCTGCCTGTGGGTCAAATCTGGCCCTCCATCTTGTTTTATCCTGCCTGGCACCTTGTTTCTACCTGGTGGAAGCACCAAGCTCCTTGCCCCTACAGTCCTGCCAGCACCAGTCACGTGTGCAGTGCAGTGTGTGTGATGCGCATTACACTGTAGGAGCAGGAGAATGGTGGGAGCCATGAGTTTGTCACACCTGAGCTAGCAGACGGCAGAAACCTTGAAAAGAAGATTCAAGAGAAACTGGTGCCAGAATGACAACTTGAGGCGTAAAACTTAATGACAAACGATTGACCTGACCAAAAGGGTGAGTAGCGACTACCAGAGACCACCGGGAGGAGTTACTACGCAGGCGCAAAGGACATTATAATATGCACGAGTTCCAAGAAACGGTATGAATATGTAGCAGATTCAAGGAAATATGGAGAATAAACAAACCTAGTTCTATAAATACGTACCTTTCACCAACTCGGGGGGAGCGTATGGCAGGAGAACCCCCGCTTTCATATTAGCGCCATAAAACTACAGTTCTTTCGGAAACCTTAAACTCTGGTCTCCGAGTGTTTTATTTGACCAGCTTTCACGGTAACAAAGTGACTTCAGCCACTCCTCGCGCGGCTGCCCCTCTAAACCCTTCACAAACTCCATGACCTCCTCTGGACACTCCCCAGTAGCTTTATAGCCCTTCTATCCTGTGTGCCCACAGGACCGGAGGCGAGGCCGCACGGCGCAGGGTTTGGCCCGAGCCCCCTCCCTGCTCCGGTAGCGGCTGCAGCAGCTCACGCACCGCGAAACCCCTCGGCCGGAGGTGGCGAGCGCGCGGAGCGCGTCGCGTGAGTGCGTGCGCGCGCGCGCGTGGCAGCGCGCCGCGACCCGGAAGCACTGCCTTCGCCGCTTCCGTGGCGGCGCCGTCGCTGCCGGCCGCAGGGTCGCCATTTTCCCGGGAGCGGAGCCGCGGGGAGGTCCTGCTGTGGGCAGCGCTGCTGGGCGGGCGCGGCTTCCGTGTGAGCGCCGGGGAGGGGGGAAGGCGTCCGCGCCCGCCGCCGTCCCCGTCGGGACGATGTTCTCCTTCTCCACCGTTCAGCCGCAGGTGAGGGGGCGGCGGGACGCGCCGGGGAGTCGCGGCCCCATGGAGCCGGGGGCCGCGAGCCTCGGCTGCCACGTTGTCGCGGCTTTGGAGAGCGCCGATCGGGCGTGCGCGGAGGGACAGGGGGCACGGCGGGGGCTGAACGGCCGCACGGATCGCAGCGACGGGGAGGCGGACGGCTGCCCGGGACTCTGAACGAGGGAAAGGCGCGGGTGGAGGAGAGGGGAAGGCAGAGGCAAAGCCGCGAAACTCTGGCGTGAGGGAGAAGCTTGGAGATGGCGCTTTTCGTGTCTGCTGCTACTCTGAAAATCTGGTGGAGGGTGTTACAGCTGAAGTTAAACTGTGCTGCTAAACGTCACGGGTTGTGGTGGAAAATAGTGTGCCATAGTCTTGTTCCACAGTAGGATTTGGTTGCTTTTTCCAGGTGAGGAGAAGTTTTTAATCGTTTATGATATTTTTAGGAAAGTGTCGTTTCAGCTTTTCAATAGTGGGAAATGCAGGAGGAGAGCTTGATTAGCGGTTGGGATGCTGGGTTTGACCTCTGGAGCATTCATGGTTTTACCGCAAACTCCCAGAGTTTAATTATAGCTTTGGACAGTTAATTCTGAGACACTTTTAATGTCTTACAGCATTGTTTCTCTTGATTTTCTGTCTACTGAACACAGAGATGGAAGTTTTTGTGGAAGGATATTCGTAGGCAGAGGCTTCATTCAGGTATTGCAGTCAGGTGTTGTTCCAGCAGCCAGAGTTGGACCCCAAGTCTCTTCCCCAGTGATGTGTAACAAGAGTGAGGTGTTTGGAAGCGTTGGAATTATTTATAGTCATAATAGACATAGTCACGTGTTAGAAAAGGGCCCTGATGTGTGGTGCACCTGGACTTCTGTGCTATTGCATGAGGTGGTGTCACTGGGCTGACCGAGGACTGCAGAACTGTAGAATTGGCTGTGATATTGTATATGTGCCTTGTGTAGATTAATTTGATCCTTAGGTATTTTGCTAATGTGGAATCCCAAGGACAGAAACATAAAGGAAACTTTTGGGAGTTACTTGTATAATGCAGGGAAAACCACAGATGTTTCAGGTTATGAAAGTAAGTCTTTATAGAAGAAAAAGGTGATGTTTGGAAAAGAATGCAGGAGCCAGTAGTACTTAAGAACAGTGATATATGAATTGTTAAGATGTTGATAAATTCTCGTGATCCAACACTGAGCTTTCTGTTCAGGTTGGTTTAAGGGAAGTCGGTTAGATGAGATCTGTTGCTTGGATACCTGTCCAGGGGTAATCTGGAATTTACTGTGTTATAATATTTCGTATTAAAGTCTGAAATAAAGGCCCACCAGTAAATAGATGGAGTACCTCATTTATCATTCTCTTTCTGTTCATGTTGTTTAAAGAGCCTTACTTCTCTCATGTGGCTGTGTTGTGAAGCCTTGTCAGAATGGTGATCTTAGTGTTTTGTCTTGGCAGACACCAAGACAGGCTTAGGATTATTTTAAATGAGCCTTTGAGAAGGTTTCTGAATGATAGTAACTTTAAACAGGTTTTAAACATTTCAGTAGATTGTGTCAACATGCAGACTTTTGAGTGCAGAAGTCTTTTGCTGTTGGTTTTCCTCTCTTTTCCTCCCCATATTGATTGTGTTTCCTTTTTTTTGTGTCTCTTATTGCTATGTGAGGGGGAAAAAACACCTATTTGGAATGTAAGTTAATTTACTGTGATGGGGAGAGTGGTGACTGCAAGGGAAAAACATTGTTTCACAAAGTTTGTATTTAATTGGATAAAATGATTGTTATAACTGTTGCAAGACAGCAACAATCCTTATTGTTCTGTTATTTGTTTACAGCAGAACGTATCTAACAGCAAACACGTGGGACAAAAAAAAAAGAAAAAATTGAAAAAATTCTTAAGGAAATTTTTAGTGAAGCATTTTTGGTTCTCTGCTGTTTCAGCTGAGAACAATCTATAAGAAGTTGTCTGGGTTTTTTTTTTTTTGTAACCAAATGTTGTCTTAAATGCAAACTGGACTGTCTTTGTATCTCCGAAGTGTTGCTGATCTGTACCTGCTTCTGTATTTGCGAATCTAGTTATTGTTTTCTTTAATTTTCTTTAAACCTTGCTTATGTCTGAAAACCAGGAAATGTAGCTTTTTTTTTTTACTTCATCTTCTAAGCTGACATGCATACTTAAACTTTATTTTTTCTTTACATAGAGGTATCGGCTAACACTGTGGTGTTGAAGCTAAGTTCATGTCATTTATTATGAAGTACTGAGTTAAAGGCAATGTACAAGAGATGCAGTTGTAAGTCAGAGTTTGCAATGGAGGTGTTTAAATAGTTTAAACAGGCTTAAATAGTTATATTATTTTTTTTTTCCAGGCTACTGTTCCTCTGAGTCACCTTATCAACGCCTTTCATTCACCAAAAAGCTCCACTACTTCTGCCAAAACAGCATCTGTAAGGCCTGTCCAGAGGGACGCCTCCCCAGAGCATGATCCTCAGAGGAGTGAGGTACTAAAAAAACCTTGGGAAAAGTGGTGGTGTGCTTCTAACTGAATTATGTCTGAATAATACCAGCTTAAGTGAATTTAACATTTGATTCCTTTTTGTAAAATAATGTGATGTGATTCAGGGAAGCAGAAAACACATGAAGTATAACTTTTTGACAACTTCAGTGACTTGGTGCTTTGACATTGAGTTATACAAAAATACACTGTCATTAATAAAAGGAAAGCTAGTATTTGTCTCAGTAGTAATTTGCTAATGAGGAAGACATTTATTTTCACTTTCAACTTAATGTTTCTTGCTCTAAAGTAATAGCTTTTGGTTTATAAACCCCTTATTTTCTTTACACTCTGACTTCTAGCAGTTTGTTTTGTTATTGCTTGTGAGAAAATTGACTGTAACTTAAAATATGTTGAGGGGGTTTAAGAGATTAAATGGCATATTTGTATGTTTTCGTATTTTTCTATTTAAATATCGTTCACTATCATCAGATATTTTTTGTAAATCAAAATACAGAAAGTGCAAAGTAGTATCAGATCTTACCACTTCTTTCAATTCATTTTTACAACAAATTTTATAACTAAGAAAATGTGAAAAACGTGGAGTCTCTCAGTGACTGCAGATCTTTGGAAATCAACATAGGTTGTATGAGTCATCCTATTGTTGTGATTCTGTTGTCATGCAGGGTTGTTTTTTTTTTTGTGTTTTGGCGATTCTGTATTTGCTTCTGGTGATAAAAATTGGTTTCGGTGGGAGAGCTGGATTACTAACTGAAACGAGAAAGTGTGCTTTATTTCTTCAGTTCTGTATTTGTTTTTGCTGGACAAGAGAATCTGGTCTCTTTTAAATACAGAGGGTTTTTAACATTTAATATTTTCTCTCTAATTCATCATACACTTATTTCCTCCTTAACATGATGGAATTATAAAAGTAATAATTAAAGAAGTCTCTCTTAGAGTATTTTTAAAGAACGTTCTCCAGGCAGGTTGATTAGACTGTAATAAGCCCAGGCCTCAATAAAAGTTAACCTCATGTTTAAAATGATCAAATACTGACATGGCACATGCAGTTCTAATACTGAATAAAGCTCAACAGTTACAATGGGAAAAATCATTATTTGAGAATGTGAAGCCTTTCTGCTGTGAAATCTGTGGTGGGAAGTAGTAACCTCTTCTGAAGGGTCACAGAAATGTGGCATTTAAAAAGAAAAAAAATGAACATCTTCCCACCCCTTAGTATTTGAGTAATTTTCCAAGCAATTGTTAATCTGAAGTAGGAAGGCTTGATCTGCTCCTTGAAACCATGTGTACAAGTGAAATTATACTAAAAAATATATTCATACTTATTTTGAGTATCAGTGGACCGCAATCAATCTACAACAGAATACAGTGTTTACTTAAGAAATCCATTTTAAACTGTAAGCTTTGAACATTGTGGTGCTCTGGATGCATCTAGGAATCTGTTCTGAAAATGCTGCTTTTGACATCTTATTCAGGTATTTTTCATATATAACTTTATTGGTAATGATTTTACCTTGAAAGTAGATCAACTGTCAGCTTACATAAAAACAACTAAAGAGAAGCAAAAATACTATCCATAATGTTGTAAGAATCAAAAATTTAACATCTGTGCAAATACATTTAGAATAGAATATTTACTTCTCAGTTAAGAATATGTTAGCTACAGAAGCAATAGAGAAGCTAATAGATATTTTAAAGGGTCCAAACTAGTATATGTTTTTGAAACCTACTCTCCCATAAAAATGCTTTTCCTATCTGTATAATAGAAGATTAAAATCACTTTGATCAAGGTTACTTTTTTAGTAATACAAAACATATGTACCTTACCTCCTTGTTTTTTTCATCATTTCTTAGCTTTGTAGGAAATCCTAGATCCTAGTGCTTTACCCTATAGAAACTTTTGCCCTTCGTTGTGTGTCTACCCAGCTCTTGGCTTTTAACTCTGAGTATAATTTCTAAATATCCAGTCTGTGCTGCTGCTAAATCTGTGATATCTGCGAAAAAACTAGCCAGAAAAAAGAGATTGGGGGGGGGGGGTTGTTGTTTGCTTATTTGGATGAAATATAATGGGTGGCCTTTCCTGTACATCTTTACCCTTCACGGTCTCCATTTGCTCTGACACAAAGAGTAGAAGGAGATGGAAAAACACATTTTCTTCTTTTCCTGCTTCAGTCAGGGTGCAGTAAGGTGTTAAAAGACTGAATTGGGAAGAAAATATACTTGTTTTATATATGCCGTGACAATGAAAATATTAATGTGTGCAAATGGAAAAGTTACTCTGCATTGACAGTAGCAAGTATAGGTGCTGTATTGAGCCAAAAAGTTAACTCAGTTATTCTTAATTTTTTTTCCAGCTAAGGTAATCTTGAGTAAATTTTGAGTATTTATTTTTATTTTGCAGTCTGTACTTGGTTTAAGAGATCTGGGATTGTCTGATTTGAAAGTTAAACAGTTCAAAGAACTGGTGAACAGATTGCTTCCTGGCTACTGTGCAGAAAACAAAGTCTCTTCACAATGGCATACATCATATGTCTCTGCTGAGTCCTTCTTTGAAAATAAGCATGGTATGTTTCAGAGCAAAATGCTTACAATAATTGATAAGAGGTAGGTTATAAAAGTGAATACAGTTATTCTTCAGTTTAATCTCTTCCGGTGTAGATAACTTGAAATTTAAAAAAATTCATAAAAAGAGTATTAATAATTTTTTTTACTGTATACAGGTTATCTCTAGTGTGGTGCTTTTGTATCTTGGGAATTTTAGAAAATTCAACTCAGGCTGAATTTCTTCGAATTCAGATTTGAAGTTGGCTGCTATTAAACTTATATAATTCAGCTGTAGTACAAGAGCATTGTCTCTTAATGATGAACCTGATGTTTTTTCACCAGTTTGGCTGGGATTAGTGTGAAGTACAGGAAGCAAAGCCGTTGCAGATGGTCAAGAACGTGTTAGAAGTAGCAGCATGTGCCTGACATTGAAGGTACTGCCTAGGTAGTATTGCAGTTTGGAGAAGGCATGACTTTATTCTGCTCTGCACAGATGTGCAGAATTTTCCCTCCAATATACAGCTTCAAATTCAAGATTCTGGGTATCAATGTTTTTTAGAATGTCTAATTAGAAAAAAAATCTCATATATTGCGAAATGCCTGACATAAGTAGTCAACTTCTTTGCATTAACTTATGTACTGGTGATTTGTTTAATTACAGATGCCTGAAGGACCATAGTAAAATAGAACTAGTGTTTAAGAAAGGAAAAACAATCTATGCAAGACATAATGTAATGTTTAGTTGCCTTTAATATAGGATGTATTTACGCTTTGCTGTATATTTTTACAGGTTTTGTGGATGTTTTCACTGTTTTACGGTCATCTTGTTTGTACAGACAGCGTCCCAATCCCCTCCATAATTTCTGTTCTGATGTTCGGTGTTGGCCAGGTATAAAACAATAAACTCTACTCGTTTTAATCTCTGTAGTATCTCTTTATTCTGGAAAAGCTAGTTTTCCTTTTTTCATAGAGATGTCACTCAGGAAATACCGGTAAACTTGCAGGAAGAACTTTACAGCAATAGTAACACTTCAAATCATGAAGTTATTTTTGCATATGAGTAGCATGTTTCCAGAATGAAGTTATTAAACATGGTGTAACTATAGAATCTTGTTCAGAAATGTTGGTATTCTTGGCTAGTATTCTTAAAAGATGATAGATTGAGTTGACTACTTTTGAATCAATAAATATGAAATCTGATATTCATCCAGGTGAACTTTCAAAGGTATTAGGTGACTGGTTTAAACTACTCCTGGATGTATGATGGATAACAACAGGGTAGGGAGCTTTGGTATTGTCCCATACTCAGTTCTTTTGATGCCACATCTGGATAATGTATCCTATGGTTGAGAGAGATGTTGACAAAATGGAGATAGCCCAATGATGGACCACAAGGAAGAGGGCAGATTTTCAAGCATTTAATTTATGGGGAAGCTCAAGAATCTGAGATCTTAAAGTTAGCAGAAGAGATGGCAAGGAGTGATCTTATTCCTGTTGGAGTCATATTAGCTAACCTAACTCAGAAGAGGCAACAATTACAAGTAAAAGCAAAGGAAATTCCAGTTGGAAAATTGTCACAGAGAATGGCTAAGTTCTGAGACATTGTCTAGAGAGGTTGTTTTATCTTAATCCTTGGTCATTTTCAGAACTGAGCTGAACAAGGTCCAAAACTATCTGATTTGGTGCTGATTTTAGATGGGGTTTGACTAGATTCACCTCCAGAAGTTCCTTTTATCTGGTGCTATTCTGTGATAACAGAAGTCTTAGTAAAAACTGGTCGGTGATTATTTTAAAATGTAGTGAAAGATCAATATTCTTGGCTTTTGTGATTTATGTGGTAAAGTCTCCATCACCAGGTTTCTGATGTGATAGATGATATAGGGTGCTATAAGCTCACTGCATTTAAATCATCTTGTTTCTTTTGTCAGTTTCTAAGTTAATTGCACATCATAACCATTCCAGACAGACTCTTCAGGACTCCTGATAAACTGAGCTTTTAGATAGAGCCTATCTTAGTACAGGAACCTTCAGTCCCGTCCTTCTGGATTACCTTCTGAATGCTTCATGTTTGTCAGCCTGCTTGGGTTTAATTCAGCTATGTGTCTTTCCTGTTCCTTGAGACAGTGATAAGATCGGCCAGTTGTCTGTAATTCACAATGTGAACTCCTGAGTATTTTAACAACAACTTTTATGGGAAAAATACGTTGTGAAACAGTAAGCACTTTGCTTGCAAGTTCAGATTACATGATTCATGGTCACTTAACTATCCATTTATATTACTAAAATGTATTGGTTTGTATATCCAGTTTATTACTATTAGATCCCAAAGTGTCTTTCAGACAGTTTTCTGTTTTATACTGTTTTGGTCAGGCATCTTAAACAGGTTATGATTTGCAATTCTCTTTGCTTTTCACTGCATATATGTTGGGAAGATTGTGTTCAGTTCAGTCACAGTAGCGTTTTTCATGTAATAAACTCTGAAATTTCTTAAGACTTTTTTTTTTGCAGTGATACTAATGGATAGTTTTTAACATTTTATTTATTGTTACTTTAAGTTTATATACAATCACGGAACTTTAAGACTTTGAGATCAAGAACAAGACGACTGCAATCTACATCTGAACAATACACAGAAACAAAAAGCTCACTGTCTTCGCTTTTAAAGGTAAATATGAGTAACGCTATGAAGTTGATTTAGGCTTATTCAGACCATCTCTTTGTCTTGAATGAAACCACATGATTTGCCAAGGGTGTGTTGTTTCAGTAGTGTGAAAAAGTTCTTAGTTCTAAAACTTGACCTAATGACAACAGACATTCCTTACTAATACACAATTTCCTTCATATATCATCAATATAAAGATTATTTTTTAGGAGAGTAGTTTCAGAGTATAGAAATTATTTTAAGCTCTAGAAGTAAAATCCTTCATATTCTATTTTTTTAGCTTTGTTAAAAATAGATTAGTCAAATGAAATAGTCACACAAATACAGCTAGTCTAGCATACAAGAAAATATATTTTTTTCAAGCAGTTCAGCATGTGATTTATGTTTTAAGAATAGATTTACTTAGATCTTAAATATATGCTAGCCACAAAAATTTTAAACTTGTTATTTTGATGAGTTGCAAACTCATATGCTTAATTCAGCAGGTAACTGCCCAGGCTTGCAGTAGCAAAACTCTTAACAAAGCCAAGTTAACATTGGTGCACTTTGCTTCTAATTGATTGTACAGAAGTTGGGCTAATTAAAGCATTTGGTCTTACTCTTTATGTAAATTAGCTTTGAACTTCACATTCATCTAGGCATATGTGGTTTATTTCATCTGTGGACTAGTTGTACTGTTGATGAAGATAAACACCAGAGCTGTGCTGGTCTTAAATTTGGTAAGACACGAGAGATGTATTTAATGAAGCTCTGTCAAAGCTATTCTTACAAAGTTACTTCACGTTTGGAAGTTAGTTGATTTCCTGAAGCAGAAAGCTTAAGCTAATGACTTCTACTGAATCCATTGACAAAGCTAGCTATGTACAAATCTGTCTTAGGCTGCATTTTCTATTTGGAGCTAGGATCCAGGAATGCTCTGAACCTGACCTGTTCAGCAAAAATCAGGATGCCTGTGCTCAAACTATTGTGATTCTACACTCAAACCACTGCCCTGTCTTGTTGAATGTACCCTGTAGCACCTGAATTATAGGCTTTTTAAATTTTACTTTTTTTCCCTCACCCATGCTAGCCAGGTAGGAAGTTAACAACTGTATATCAAAACTTAGCATATACTAACAATGCTGTGGAAAATATTTTAGGGTTTTATCCCGAGAAAGCGAAAAATTGATGTTGAAAACTTAGATGCATTGATGAAAACAAAAAACATCCCAGAGGCACACCAGGATGCTTTTAAAACTGGTTTTGCGGAAGGCTTTTTGAAAGCACAGGTATTCCTGCAAAAAACACTTGGTAAGTTGTTTTAGTTCACTTATCTTGTCTTTGCATTCAAAAAGTAGTTTATTTGAGCCCATATTAAAAATTATTTTGTTGTTTTCTTTTACAGATTCCTTGAGAAGATCACGTTTGCTTGCTTTCTTTTTGTTCGTTCTTTGTTTTTATCTTGCTGTATATTCATCATTTTTACCTGGGAAAGGTTCCTTTTCTGATGCTGGTTAGTTAAATTTTTTTCCACGCTGTTTCACTTGTGTTGTTTTTTCCAGCAGGCTTAGCACAAATTAAATGTGTTTTGACATGCTTGCTTTAGGATAACATTTCAATGTACTAATGAAAAAGAGGAGTTGTACTGCTTTTGACTACCGCCTTTCAGACAAAATGTTTATGGAGACAAAAAAGTTACCTCTTAATAGAATTATTTTAGTTGTTTTGCTGATACAATTACATGGAACCAAGCAGAAGTCGTCAGACTGATCACCAATTGTGTATTTGTCTTTGGATTTAGAGGGTGAGTTATCTAGGTCAGCAGTAGGCAAAATGGTTTGGTTGTTATTTGTAATCACAGGTTAGTTTATAGTGACTGGGTACTTCCATGCCCAAATTGTCATCTTCAGAAATCTGTTGGAAATAGTGGAACAAAGGCTAAGCTAATATAAATGGAGAATTTCAGCTTCATGTTAATTTATCACCTGAGTCTCAAGAAAGTTAGGGTATGTGCAGAAACACTGAGGGAGAACTTTGATTTTGTGTGCATGGTTTTGGATGAAGAGCGTTCTGCACTACAGATGACTAAAAAGCACTTATTTCACTGAATTAATTGCAAATATTTTAAAGATTTTTTAAAAATAAAACACTCTTGCTGGGTACTTGTAAATATGTCACTTTTTAAAGGGCAGGTGTAGAAGTAATATCTTCATGGTAGGCATCCAAGTTCACAGTTCAGTCTTGAAATGAGTTTGTGTGTAAATTTGTTGTTCATCATCTGCTGTTTGCTATTAGTACGCTTTCGAACATCAAGTGTCTTTGATGCAGCAGTTGATCCAATCCAGCTGAAAAACGTCACCTTTGAACACGTAAAGGGGGTAAGTTCAAAAGTGAAGTGTGTGTGAGTTCTTGCCTAGCTTATCATTGTAAGCCCAAAGAACGTCTTACTCTGTTCAAGAAATGTCTTTGTATGAACTGAAGTTTCACTCCAAGATCAAGCAGAGCTTTAACTTCTCTCATTCTGTCTTCTATCTTTATGGCATTTAATACCTTACAAAAGACAGACTCTTGACTTGTTGCATTTTTAAAGGCTAGAATAGCAAAAGGCAGCCCATAAGTACGCATGTTAATCTGTTTTTTGTAGAAGTTGACCAGTAGAAGAAACTGGTAATGCTATTTGATCATTTCTCTCTTAGTGCCATGTCTTTCGGGTATGGGATATTAGGACAAGAGATACGGAGATTTCCAGAAAGAAGTGGGCATGACACTGCTGATGGGATAGCTTTATTTTTTTCTGTTGAACTGTTCTTTGGCTGTCATTGTCAAAATGGGGACCTCACCCTCCCCTTCCCCTTGGACAAATAGATAGAATTAATCTCTCTTTAACTAATTAGACTGATATCTTGATGTAGAATTTTTTTTATTCTGTATTTATCCTGTTGGTCAGATCTGATTTGAACTGCTTGGTTATTCCTTCAGTATTACTAACTTTAGTGTTTACTGTTTCCTATGAGCAGTTCTAGGAAATGGGTTGCATTAAACTCGTGGACAATCAGTATCCACACAAATTATGTGGCACACTTTCATCTCCTCTTTCTTCAGTGTATTTTTGATCAATACACAAGTAAAGGCTTAGTCTTGAATACAAAACTCACCTACCAAAAAGATGTAGTATTTCATAAATGCTTAGTTAAATTTTGTGGCCTCTCTTTAATGTGTAGGTTGAAGAGGCTAAACAGGAATTGCAAGAAGTTGTGGAATTCCTGAAAAACCCACATAAATTTACTGTTCTAGGAGGTAAACTTCCAAAAGGTAAGAATTGTTGTTCAGCAGAAGTGAAAATCGTACTTTCCTGTGACTGTCATTGCAGCTTTGTCCTATACTGAATTACTAATTTACAGCCTCGCTTCTGGATTTTTTTCTTTTAGTAAGGAATCAAAAATCATGTAACTCAAATGAGCCTAAATACTGCTGTTGTGTTTAGTTCGTATCTGCGAAAAATAGTGAAATGATGTTAGACATAGGTAGTAGATTTCCTTGTGTGTTTGAAATAATTGAGGAACAATGAACTTTCAGAGAGCTGTGAAAGCTGCTTTCTTAAAGGATACCCTTAAATGAGGTACGTGGGAGTGGGGAAGTGGAGATTAACATAATGTTACGTGTTTTCCTGGCTTGCCTTTGGTTCTCCTTATGTAAAAGTTGGTCGCTGCTGCCTATCCTCATGGACTGTTTAAACTTAGTTACCTGGGGTTTAAAAAAAAGTTCCACTTTCAGAAGGGACTAGGATAATGTCAGTTTGAGGAAGACTGTTACGAATTCAGCTGCTAAACTCGATGGTGATTTTGTAGAATACTTCAGGTTTTGTTTCTATTTGATAGTCTTGCAAGTGTGTTGTTTCAATATGGATCAGAGTGTGTCTGCATCTGTTGCAGGAAGCTTCTTCAGTCTGCAAGTAACGAGCAGTATCTGAAATGGGTTGTTAACAGCTTTTTGAAGTCAAATGTAAATTATATCTTGTAATGCATGGAAGAAACCATACTGGTGTAATAAGGGTGTGTGGGTTTGTTTTTGTTGTTTGTTTGTCTTTTTAGGTATTCTGTTAGTTGGGCCACCTGGTACCGGTAAAACTCTTCTTGCACGGGCTGTAGCTGGTGAAGCTGATGTTCCATTTTATTATGCATCCGGATCAGAGTTTGATGAGATGTTTGTTGGGGTAGGAGCTAGTCGCATCCGAAGCCTATTCAGTAAGTTAAATATTTGTGGTTTTGTAATCTGTTCTCATATGAGATTACGTATTCAGTGTTGCTTACAAAGTTTGATTAGATACGGTTCTGGTTACTGGGAAGTCATTGTGTATGAGGCTAATAAATAAAACTTTAATTGTGTAGGTAAAACTCAGAATTCTGTGAACATCAGTTACCTGTAGCATCTTGCTGGTTGTCAGACAGAATTATAGCAAAAATTATAACAGATGTTACAACACTCCCAGGGAGAACAGAAGTAATTAAATTAGAAATGTAATGTCCTATAAAGTAAATGGAATATGTAAAATGTTAATGTAATTACTGTCATATTGTAAATTACTGTACATTTGGAGTAAATTGTAAATTTAAGATGAAAAATAGTGTTAACTTTTTAATTCAGTTATCTCCCTTATATTTTCATATTTTACTTTAATTTGAATTAGAGGTTTGTGGCATCACAGTGGTAGCACTAAACTGAGAATTCTTTTCTCACAGACATCAACAGGCCCAAAATAAAGAGCATTATAATGAAACTTTTAGAATTAATGTTTAGATCGATAGCATTCACAGAAGAGGCTTTCTATTTTAAGAATGCAAATAAATACTGTCAGGGAGTGGGGGGATCCACCTTCTCTGGAATGGAAGATTGATAGTTTTAGGCATATAAAATGTAGAAAGTAGTTTGCATTTCTAGAAAATCATGACTTGCTTCATGTGGAAGGGATGCAAAATGTAACACGTGTTGTATCTTAAAATGTGCATTTCTTTCTATTGACTACAGAAGTTTAGATGACTTGTACTTTAATATCAACATTACAAATGTATCTTGCAGAGTGAGATGAGTGTGCATGTAGCAGTCAGTGGTCTTAGAGCTTATTATTGCATTTCTATTTTGTGTTTTTAATGCCTGTAAACTTGAGTTTGAGATCTTCGCTGCTAAATAACAAGCTGGTTCTATTAAAATAAGTTAGCTTTTAGACTCCTCACATTTCTTATTATTTTTATTTAATAGGTCAGTATTCTCAACCAAAACCTATGAAATAAAACTCTTGCAGGGAATTGATACAAAACACAAATTTCTTCATCTGTTTTGCTAGTTATTTCTTGTAGCATGATAAGAATAAGCTAATGTGAAGATGAAGCAGCTGGCTTCTTTTTCTACAGCTTCATTTCAATAATGTATTTCTTTGTTTAGCCTAAATCAAGACAAGTTCTGGTGATGTCTAATAGAACACTTTGTAATCCAAGAGTAGAATCCTGAGTTACATGGTACGCTCTGTTCCTCTGTGTGGTTGAAGTGTCCTTCTGCTATTTTTCTTTTGTCAGGGGAAGCAAAAGCAAATGCACCGTGTGTTATATTTATTGATGAGTTGGACTCTGTTGGTGGGAAGAGAATTGAATCTCCAATGCATCCCTATTCAAGACAGACTATTAATCAACTTCTTGCCGAAATGGATGGGTAAATATATGAATTCTGAGGTCACATAAAATGCTTGACTGACTAGTATTTTGAATATTTGGGTGAATTTTTCTTCCTTGGCAGCTTTGATGTTTTTCATGATTTTTTGTAATGCCTTTAAGGATATAAATTGAAGATATTCTTAGGGCCATTTTCTAGTACTGCCAACAGTAGCATTAATAGCCTTCATGTAAGGAATATAGAAGCATCTGAGTTGTAGCAGTGCAATAACTGCTATTATTTTAAATAATTTCTCAATTTTGTTAGTCTGGCTGTATAGCTAATTGAAGAAGTTCAACTCCAAGATCAGGGTATATTTTTAACCAGTTGCTGGGTTAAACATGGTCATTCTTGGATCACATAGAATCATAGAATCTTCCGTTTGGAAAAGACCTTTGAGATCATTGAGTCCAACCGTACCCATCTTCTGCTAAATCGTGTCCTTCAAAAACTCATCTACCTGTTTTTTAAACACCTCCAGGGGTGGTTACTCAGCCACTTCCCTGGGCAGCTATGCCAGTGCCCAGCCACCCTCTCAGTAAAGCAATTCTTCCTAATATCCGGTCTGAACCTTCCCTGGCACAACTTATGGCCGTTTCCCCTTGTCTTATCACCTGTTACTTGTGAGAAGAGATCAACACTCGGTCTCCCACAGCCCCCTTTCAGGCAGCCGTAGACAGTGATGAGGTCTCCCCTCAGCATCCTCTTCTCCAAGCTAAACAACCCCAGTTCCCTCAGCCACTCCTGGGTTGTTCTCCAGCCCCTTCTTGTTGCAGTTTGATAGCTTGTTTTTGACTGACCAGTTGAGGGTATTTGAAATAAGAAGTAGGAGTAGTTATTGACAAAAGAGGTGTAAATTCTGTCATAAAAAAATTTGCACTCTTTTTTTCCCTTACAGCTTTAAACCTAATGAAGGTGTTGTTATTATTGGTGCAACAAACTTTCCTGAAGCATTAGATAAGTGAGTATAATGTATTAATCGTTTTTACAGAACGTATTAAAAAACCAAAGAAACAAAAAAATTCAACCCCACAACAACAACAAAATTGCTTGTGATAATCTTCAAGTATAACAGTGTTACAGCTAGGGTTTTCCCCCTCTTAAAAAGGATGTGTGTTGACCAGTTTTGGCATTTAAAAGGTGGTTGAGTTAGTAATGGAGAAATAAATAGTATGCTGCTTAGCATCTAAAGTTTCTGCAAGTTTTCCTACTTGAATTGACCATCTTGCATTCCTTGTTCGCAATACAAAATTTTCAAGTGCTAAAAAACCTTTAGAAAGGGGTTGGTCATAAACATCTTTCATCTGTCTTTACAAACAGATACGAAAAATGTATTCTTTGCATATGTGCACCAGAGTCTGTGTAGATGTCTTTAGAAATAGTGGATGGATATTTGTGTCTTGTATATATGTCAGTAACGGTTTATTGCAACATTTTTAAACCAGTGTATTAAATTGTCCTTTCCCTTAGTGCTTTAATACGTCCTGGTCGCTTTGATATGCAAGTTACTGTTCCCAAGCCTGATGTAAGAGGTCGTACAGAAATACTGAAATGGTACCTTAATAAAATAAAGTACGATCCGTGTAAGTAAATACTTTATTGTAATATATTTTTCCGTAACAGTTTTTGTACTGATCAGCCCACTCATGTACTAGTCCTTTTTTCCATCAGCAATTGTGGCTTTACCATGCGTTGTCTAAGCAAAGAACACAAAAATTGTCTAGTAAGTATGAGTTTTCTGAGACAGTGTTTCTTTCTAGGCCCTAACAGTTCTTAGTGTCTCAAGAGTTAGACTTCATTTCTTCTAAAGCTGACAAGTTTTTTACACGTTATTTTGAATAGAATGTGATTCTTGCTTATAATTTGATCATTTATTGATATTTTGTAATGATACAAGCTTTTTCAAGAGCAGTATGGACCCTACTAAGAAGTTTGTTTTTCCCCACAGCTGTCGATCCAGAAATAATTGCACGAGGCACAGTAGGATTTTCTGGAGCAGAGCTGGAGAATCTTGTAAATCAAGCTGCCTTAAAGGCAGCTGTTGATGGAAAAGATATGGTAACCATGAAAGAACTAGAATTCTCCAAGGACAAAATTCTAATGGGTAGGACTGCATACAAAATACTTACATCTATGTTAGAGTACCCAGGACTTTTCTTGTATTGGTTAAGCCTTTCACAGAGGTAAAGTTTTTATGCTGTGGTCTGTTGGTTTGTTGTAGGGGGTTGTTATTTTTTTTTTAAACCAACCAACCAAACTGAACCAAAAACAATAACTCAAAGCACAACAGATAAATCTCTTGTTAGTTAATTCTGAATAGAACCTTTTGAGACCAGAGAGCAGTATCTAAAACCTAGTATGGAATACATTATTTTAAGACTGGATACTTTTCTTGGTAATAAAAAATGCTGAATGTTGTTCCTCAGTGTAGAGGAAGGCATGGGCTTGATTCTTACCCTTCCCCTGCTTATTCCTAGAAGAAAGGAAAGAATAAATGACCAGAAACCTGGAACTTCTGTTTAACTAATTTGTCATGTGTTAACACAAAACTCAAACATCTGAGACACATACGCTAAAAATTTGATCTGTTCATACTTGAGAGGAGAAATGGAATTTTTCTCAGATACCCAGATTTCACTTGCTTGTAGAGTATATTGAGATCCATTTTAGACATTAAAATCCTCCTTGTAAACATTTTGCACTTAATGAGTGTTAGTTACTTGTGCTTACATGCTGTTCCTCAGCTACTTTGCTCTGAGTAGATGTTATGTATGGATTGTGGTGGTGAATTGTACAGAAACTTTACTTAATGCTGCTCTGTTTAAGGACCTGAACGTAGAAGTGTTGAAATTGATGAGAAAAACAAAACCATCACTGCTTACCATGAATCTGGACATGCTATCATTGCATATTACACTAAGGACGCAATGCCGATCAACAAAGCTACAATCATGACACGAGGAACAACACTTGGGCATGTGAGTATTTCTAGAATTTTATGTTGGTTTAGTGTTGTTGAAGAACTTGCCATCATTACTATTGGTTGTAATTATTTTAATGCACATGGTATTGAAAAACTCAGTTATGAGCAATCTCTTGGGAAATGAACTGGTCGTCTTTTCTGTGTGGTAGAAAGTTTTCTTCCTTCGTTTTGAAATAAAACAGCATGTGGTAGTATAGCTCACATGATGTGGAAAGTATGTTTGATTTCTGCTGCACCCAACAACGAAACTTTTCAAGAATGTCTAAAGGGCTGGGAAGTAGAAGCATTGCTCAACTATAACACAAACATCCTTTATCAAGTTGTGCTTTGCTCTGGGTGACTTTTTCTAAACTTAATTAGTTACCTACTGCGTTTCTAGCAGAGGTATCTCTTAAGTTTTTCTGTTCTCTCTTGAGCTGCCAAGCATTTGAACAGAAAAATGTTTGTCTGTTTCTGTTGAACTTCACCCAATATAATGTTTTCAGTTAAAGAAAATCATTGGCCTCAATCCTCCAGACAAGTTGATTTGTGCTCACTATAAGTGTATGGAATAAGGAGAAATGGATAGCATGGTTGTTGGGTTTCTTGTGTTGATAATTTAAGTTGCTTGATTTTATGTGGTTCTCATGTCCCAGAGGAGGCTATTTCAGCTGGTAGACTAAGCACCACCAAGCAAACCTGATGAGTGCATGGACTAGAAGGAAGCCCAGAGCATTCACTTTGTTGCATAAAAGCCTTTATATCTGCTTTGGATATAAACAATAAGATTTTTTTTCAGATTACTTCAGTATTTCTTCAGTTTATTGTTACCTGACCACGGTTCTGTGATATCTTTCAGGTATCTTTGCTCCCAGAAAATGACAGATGGAGTGAAACTAGATCCCAGTTGCTTGCACAGATGGATGTCTGTATGGGAGGAAGAGTAGCAGAAGAGCTCATATTTGGAAGTGATCACATCACAACAGGTCAGCTGATTGGTAGTTATAAGAATTTTTGATCAAAGCTTGTGGGCTGGCATGTTTGTGTGAATAACTAATTTAAATCTGTTTGCTGTCTAGGTGCTTCCAGTGATTTTGACAATGCTACTAAAATTGCGAAACTGATGGTGACTAGATTTGGAATGAGTGAGAAGGTAGTATTGTCAGTTTTTCAATATTTATATGGTACAAAGAAACATTCTGTGGTGTAACTAAATGCCTGTTTGGCTGTCAGTGATCACAGAGACTTAAGTAATTTTGGCAAAAAAAGAGATTAAGGCTTATGACTGGCCCTGCTACAAAGAACACAGTTAGAAAACCTGTATATTTGACAGTTTAAAAATTAACCTGCAAGATCTTCACCTAAAAAATATCTTGAAAGTTACTAATGTGGCTGGGGTGGATGTGTAACAACATTGAGGTTTTTAGTTTTCTAAAACTTCCTTAGTCATCTTAATTACCCATCAAGTGTTAGTAGTCTGTGGATTTTGTTCTTTTTTTTAGTAAGGAAATGCTTAATCAGGATCTGTACTTTGAGCTGTTGAAACAGAGCTCTGCAGTGACTAAATAGTTGGTGAATAGGCTTCTTGTTTTGCCTCTGTTGCAAGCACTTCAGCAAGCATTTGGTTAATAATTTTGTTTGTTTGCACATAGAAGCAATAGGTGATGAAGCTCTTAGTTTTATGTGTGTTACAGCAGCAGTGGCAACATAAAGATTTTGTTGGTTTTGTTCAGCTTGGTGTTATGACCTATACTGATACAGGGAAAGTTAGTCCTGAAACCCAGTCTGCAATTGAACAGGAAGTAAGAACACTTCTACGGGTAAGATTCCTTTCTTTTCCACTCCAATACATTTATTTTGACATTAGTTGAGCATCAGCTTACTTGAGTATTCAGTTTGGTAATGTTTGCAGGTAGATGGAAGTATTCCCAAGTGTCTAATGTAGATCCAACTTTGAGTCTCTGCATATCAAAACTTTTTGGTGATTTTCATGCACAAGTAGTGAGAAACAAGTTGATGGGTTTGGGTTCTTCAATATATTCTTTAATACTTCCTCTTATATTTGGTCAGGATTTGTATTTTGCCTATTCAGTTAACAGGAAAAAAAGTATGGCTATAAATTGTTTTAGAACAGATGTGAATGTTTTGAGTTATTCCCACGTTATTCATAACTTGCAGCTGAGTCACAGGAATGTCCATGTTGCCAGACCAGAGAGCTGCCTTTTCTAGTATCTTCGTTCCTCATGGTACTCAGTATCAGATGCTTAGGGAAATCTGTAACATTAGATAATCACAGAACTTCAGATCACTGATCTGTTAATATGAGTTAGTTAAAGGCAGGAGAATTATTTATATCCTGACATTTAAAGGAGTAACATGTTTTGCTGTAGCTGTTTTTGAACCAGTTTGGTCAGGTAAGAACTATCTGTGTAGACCTAAAAGTTGAAGTTGGTAATTTTGGCAGTGTGCATCTACGTGCAACAACTGGCAACTCGTTGAGTAGCTTTCAGCTTTCTAAAAGTAAATACTTAAAATTTTATAACCTTTTAAAAACTTGTGTCTTTGAGGAACATTCCTTGAATGCTGTAGCACTGCTCATAGTGTAAAATCAAATCTATTTAATTCCATCAGCAACTTTTCAAATCTAGTAAGTCTTTTCTAAATCATATGTAAAACTACCAAGGTTTTTGTCAGGATTTTATTTTCAGTCCTACTTCTGCAAAATGCAAAGGTGGCATAAAGTTTGGTTGTTTTTTTTTATTGTGCCAGCTACATTTTAAATCTTTGAGACAGGAGCTGTGCTGGTTCTGAAATGTAAGGTATGACTTTAAATTTTGGTTTTAAATTTTTGGTTCTAAAATCTAAAAATCTTCTTCCACCTTTTTTTAATACTAGGAGTCTTACGAGCGAGCAAAGAACATCCTGAAGACTCATGCAAAAGAACACAAGAATTTAGCAGAAGCTTTATTGAAATATGAGACTTTGGATGCCAAAGAAATCCAAATTGTTCTAGAGGGAAAAAAACTAGAAGTAAGATGATAACTTCTGAGATACAGTAACTGTTGATTTGAAGAATGTACATCCAACAATGCCGTAGTATTACGCAGCATAGCCTTTTTTCTTTCCTGATGCGTGTATGGCATTAGTGACACTTTAATATTATTCTGTCTCTTATGAGCTTCTGTTACTCATCTATCTGTTGTGTCTCATCAGAGTTAAGACACAAAATAAAGCAAGTTCTTCATCCTCTGTTCCCTGTACTCTTCCCACAAGAAGTTATTCAGAAAGTTAAATCTCAGGGTTGAATTCAGCATTTTGGTTCAGTCACGTGTTGAAGCTGAGAAGAAAACCACACAGGTATGTTTTGACATAACTTCTGGGTCATGCTGCTACATGAGGGTTTGAAATGATAGCCCACAGTATGTGCTATGGAATGCTTCTTGGCGGTGGCACATGGATTTGTACAACAGTAGTGTGTACTCTAATGAATGCTCATACTCTGAGGCTAAAGATCACTTTAAAGAAGATGTTTTATTTATAAATGTAACAAAACATCTCAAAGAATGAAGTGGCTGCACAGTGCCTCCCTACCAGAGGGAACTGTGGGAGCTCCAGTTAGACAAAACCATTAGTGATTGTGTTTTCAGTGCTCTTGGGGTTAAAATACACACATGTATGTGTGGGAGATTCATTTTAATGCAAAATCAACAGGCTAAACATGTCTGAGCCTCTTTGGACCCTGTTTTGGGCAGAACTGTGGCAAGGATAAATACCTGTGACTTTTGATGTGCTGCCGATACGATTCTTAAGAGTTTTTATTACTGCAGTAGATAGATAGCAGTGCTTTGACAGCGCTTTTACACTGCTGGAGATCGTACAGAACTAGTTTCTTCTAATACTATGTATGAGTGTTTGATAATCGACAGATCATTTCTTTGAAGAGGGTAATATTGGTCACTGAAGAGTAGTTCAGAAAATGTTTGAAGCATGTGTTTTTTCAAATAACATTCCCAGTTCTGTTCTACATTAGAAATAGGGGAAAAAAAACCCTTTTCTTTCAACTCTTACAGAAACCTCTGGAAATTCTAAGAAACTTTCCAAAACAAAAGCAGTTTCCAATCAAGTGGAAAATGATTGCTAGCAATTATATGCCAGTATTCTTCTGATCTCATGGAACTGGTTTTTTTTTTTAGGAATAACACATTTTGATAGTAATATTTCTGCAGAATTAATTCTAAACTCTTGGGACTAGACACTTCCAGTTGCAGAGAACGCCTTTATTAGCATATTAATGTTGAAGTTTACCATAATTGGACATTAAAATAGTTGGGCTGATGCCAATGGATGTGAATGGAAATTGAGAACTACACATAGAAGTAGAAGTAACATAGTATTTTAGAATTTTCTGAGTGTAATGCTTGATTAGAACCTAGTTTTTTTAGTAAGAGCACATGCATTTTTTTTTTCTTTCAAAACCAGGATAAATTTCTATTTGCCTTGTTTTGTTGGCTTACTATAGTGAAATCCCAGTGCAGTGCAGGAGAAATTCCAGATGTTTAAAAACAGTATACCAAATGTCTAGGCTGACTAGTTGCAGTTGTAGATGTATTTTAGGAATATGCCAACAGAAATGTACTGCGTATTTCACATATTTTTTGAATAACAAACGTTACTTTTAATTATGCATATTGGTTTTGTTTCTATTCACTGTAAATTGCTTGAAATGTAGTACCAAGTTCCCTACTATGTAAATTGAGGTGTGTAAAAACATTTAAACTTGTAAATAAATTTGAGAATAATGATAAAATTGCACTCTCTTTACTTAGAGTCCTAGGAAATGTTCTAGAAAACAAGACTTTTTTTCCAATTAAATGGGAACTTTTACAGGTAAATAATGTGAATCTGGGCTTAGAAACAAAAGCAAAACAACTTTTCACTTCTGAAGTCACTAAAATCCATATTGAAGATTGGGGATAAGTCCTTGAGGTCTAAGTTACTATTCTCATTCAAAAGCATCCTTGCTATATGCAGAGAAGTGAGAATAAAAAAGGTGATTTCTCATTGGGTCATGAAAGAGGATTGTTAGAGATGAGCCATTAGGGGTGAAAGGTATCTCTGCTTTCCAGCCAGTTTAACAGCAGAGGTGGGGTTGAAGAGTTTACTGTCGTGCCTAGATGGTTGCATGCATGTGAGGTTTCAAAGAAACTTGTCTGTTTAGGCTTTGGCTTTGAACATTGGTGGTCTTGAGTGCATCTAGGAGAGCCTCCTCACGTAATCATTGTACAGAGGTAGGAGACCACACTGTTGGGTTTGTGTGGCAAGGTTTTGGTAGCAGGTGTGTGTGTGGCAGGTGCAACCACTCTGATGAGGACATGGCATGCCAAGGATGTGACCAGTGCCTGGCTGGCCAAAGACACAAAGACCAGGGCTTTCTGGCTGTTGAAACCCCGATTCCCTCCACTGTATGGAGGAGGCAGAGAACTGTTGCCAGGGTCTTAGCCAGTCAGGATGACCATAGGTCACACCCTGCTCTGGTATAAAACAGCATCCTGCTGGAGATCCCCTTTGAGTGGTTCTCTGTGGAGCAGTGGGCTGTGACCAGAAACCCCTTGGCCTGGGACACAGCCCCAGGGTAACCTCGCTAGGATTGAGTGCCTTCACTGTCCTTTCAGGGAGTGATTACTTTCTCTGGATATATCGTTGAGTGAGCTCTCACCCCTTTGGATGAGCAATTCTGTCTTCTGGGTACTCTTGAGAGACAAATTCCCTTCTGTGAGTGAGCAATTGTGTACATTTTGGGTTGTCATGAAACTTAGAAATTCTTAAGGCAGCTGCATAGTGATAATTCCCAACTGACACCTGAACTTGTGGCTTCTTGTTGTTTGTCAGAGTACTAAGTAAATCCTCATCCAGGCCTGTTGACCTATCCATAAGGTCAGCTGGTCATTTTACCTCCCATAATGAATGGGGTTTCAGGTACCCATTCTATATTTTTGAAAACTCTTTGGTTCCTCTTGCTGAGGTGGGACCAAGCCAGTGTGTGTGTTGTCTGCCTCTTGGCAAGCCCTGATGTGTTGTCATAAGTGAGGACTTGGCAGTTCGCCACAGCTCGGTGGGGGGGGGGGGGGGAGCTGAGTGCCAACTTCCTGGAGCGTTTCTGGTTTTATCTGAAGCAGCATCAGGCTGTGAGGTCTTTGACTTACCCCAGGCATCACTCAGCTGATTTGAGAGACCTCCAGACAATGCATTGGTCTTACAAGATAAGGTTGTCCATTGTTCAAGTAGAACTGTTCACTTTTGCAAATTTTGGTATTTGCAAAAGGCCCAGAAAGTTTGTTCTGCCACACTCAGGGACAGGGAGGCTACAGGAGTGGCTTTTGTGAGAATCTGCTGGAAGCTGTTCCTATGCCCAACAAAGCCAGTGCCAGCCAGATCCAAGATGGACCTGCTGCTGACCAAGGCCGAGCCCATCAGAAACGGTGGTAGTGCCTCTGGGATAACATACTTAAGAAGGAGGGGAAAAAAACTTGTAGAAGAGCAATTGCAGATGAAGAGAGGAGTTAAGAATATGTGAGGGAAACAGTCCTGCACACACCAAGATGGGGGTAAAGGAGGGGGAGGAGGTACTCCAGGCATGGGAGCAGAGATTCCCCTGCAGCCCCTTGCAAAGACCATGGTGAAGCGTGCTGTACCCCATCAGCGCATGGAGGTTAACAGCAGAGCAGATATTCACCTGCAGCCTGTGGAGGACCCCATGCCAGAGCAGGTGGATGCCTGAAGCAAGCTGTGACCCTCTGAGAGTACCATGCTGGAGCAAGCTCCTGGCAGGATCTGTGGAGAGAGAAGCTAGCTTGGGAGCAGGATTGCTGGCAGGATTTGTGACTGCATGGGGGACCCCATGCAGACTGCAGTCTGTTCCTGAAGGACTGCAGCCCGCAGAACGGACCCACACTGGAGCAGTTCATGAAGAACTGCAAGCCCAAGGGGCAGGCTCACATTGGAGAAACATGGAGAACTATGTCCTGTGGGAGGGACCCCATGCTGGAGCACAGAAAGAGTGTGAGGAGTCTTCCCTCTGAGAAATGAGAAGCAGCAGAGACAAAGGGTGATGAACTGACCACAATCACCATTCCTCATCCCCCTCTACTGCTTGGGGGAAGGATGCAGAGAAGATCAAGAGTAAAAGTCAAGCCCAGGAAGAAGAGAGGGGTAGAGGGGAAGGTGTTTTAAGGTTTGGTTTTATTTCTGATTACCCTATCTGATTTGATTGGTAATAAATTAAATTAATTTTACCCAAGTCTGTTTTACCCATGATGGTAGTGGGTGAGTGACCCCTCCCTGTCTTTACCTTGACCCAAGAGTCTTTTATCCCATTTCTCTTCCCTGTCCAGCTGAGGGGGAGTGATAGAGCAGCTTTGGTGGACATCTGGTATCCAGCCAAAGTCAACCCACCACAACCACAAAAGCAGCTTCCAAACATCAGTAGGATGGCGGGAATAACCTCAGTTTCTTAAGTACACAGCCTCATGTTGTTGAAAATAGGACAGAGCTAGGTGCTTTGATGGACTGTTTGCTTTTTAAATAGCTCTAAACTGATCACAAACAGTGACACATAATATAAGAACTTTAAACTTGGGCATGATTCTGAATTTTCTGCATTCCTGAGGCTGACTTACGCCAGGATTCTATCAAGCTTTATACAAAGAAAATGCATACTTACAGTAAAAATGTGGCCTCCTGTTATTTCTGGCTGCTTCCTGATGACCTCAGTCACAACAGTTTTCTAAATCTTGATCCCTTAAACTGGCTGTGAAACCAGAGCAATGAAGTCATGGGCAGCTCTCTGCTCTCTTGATCTGCCTGGAAGCCTTTCCTAAAAGCAAGTAGAGCTATTTTTGCTTCTAAAAGATGGCCTAAGAACAAGGCAAGAGCTAAAAGTAAGTTAAGGTTAAGTAGGCCACTCGCTCAACTTCCCTCAAAAGTAGCTTTCCATTCTCATTTTCCATGACTCCTGTTCCTTCTGTCCAGTATTTATTAAGATGCCTTCTGGTGTTGGCCAATGCAAGTGCATCATCTGCTCCTTTGGCAACTTCATCAGTGCAGAAATGCCTGTTTCAATTGCCACGCCAAAAGCACTAATATGGAAGAAGAGGGGAGTATCGTGCATGGAGCTGGTTTGGGGTTTTTGTTTGTTTGTTTTGTTTTTCTTAAATCTAGCTTTGTGGTTACTGTCCTGTCTGGGAAATATAATACTGAGATTGTGATGTACCATATGGGCTGTAGTAGCACTGGGGTTTGACTTCCACCTCAGGAACAGAGTACTTCTAAGATTGCTAGCAGTTTTCAGTCTTTAATTACGATTTTGAGAACTGCTTCTCCTTCTATGAGCATGATTTGCTCTTCAACTCTGGAGCATTTTAAGACCTGTCACTTTACAAACATTTACCCATTACAGAGTTACTTTCACAGCAGAATGTTCAGCTGCCTTAATAATTAAAGAACACACCAAGATTTGGTTTGAGTAGCTTTCCAGACAGAAAAGTTCTACAGAAAAACTGGAATGAGAAGGAAACGTCACATTCTTTAGAGATAGAAATTTGCAGGAAAGTTCCTCAGGCTGTTACAGGTAGAGGGATGGGTGGTAGGGCAATCAGTGGGTTTGTTTAATTTCCACAAAGAGAAAAAGCCTATTGCTCTAGGACATAGGGATAAAAGTAGGTATGGAAAGATGCATCAGCTGAAGTGCACTTCTGTCTTTCTGTACATTAAGTACTCCTCCAAAACCAGCTTCGTGCTTGATTTCATTTTGCTTTTACAAAGGAATCTACTATGTATCTTAATGATGAATGTACTTGTTACTCTTTAGAGCATCTCTCTGAAGGTTTTACTTTCATCCATCACTGTAACATCTGAGCAAATAATATAAAGTATCATTCATATATCCATAGCAAAGTTTCATATAAACTCCATGTGGTCTCTGGCACTTTTTTGCCCCCAGTTTGAGAGTGTGCACAGAAACATAATTTTCTGAGAAGTTTTGGGGTTTGATTTTTATTTCCTTGTTTGTGGTAACATGGTTAATAATGGCTTTTGGACAGAAAGTTGCCTGTGTTCTTTGCTAAATGCGTTTCTTTCACTCCAGATTCAGCCAATACTGAATAACTGGCCACACAATTTCCACTTGGCTGTCAGTGATATCTTGACCTATGTTGCATAGCTTTCTTAGTGACTCTAAGTGAAAATTATTTTAAAGCCTATAGACTATGATTCACTGTTCTGAAAATCAGCATCACTTTCAGTTTGGCCTGGAACTTCATTATTAATTTCTGAGTGAGTTGAGTTCCAGTTCATTGTCTCATAAACAGAGAAATCATGAAGTACTAATAGAAGAATTCTGCTCTGTTTACTGGGTCTCATGCACACAAAACAAAGCCAGACCCTGGCTTTGTCACACTTGCTGCATCTCTCAGCTCAAACACTGCACAGCTGCAGATTTAGACTGCTTTAATAACTCCTTGAACCAGGGGTGTCAAACTCACAGCCCGTGAGCCAAATCCTGTCCTCCACCTTGTTTTATCCTGCCTGGCACCTCGTTTCTACCCAGTGGCAGTGCTGAGCTCCTTGCCCCTACACTCCTGCCAGCACCAGTCATGTGTGCAGCATGTGATGTGCATTACGCTGCAGGAGATGGAAAACGGTGGGAGCCCTGAGTTTGACACCCCTGTCCTAAACCAATTTTTCCAAAATGACAAACATGAGTCTCTGTCACTCATTTGATTTCCCACAGGTAACTGATTAAATTGGTGAATGTATTGTCTTTTCATCCACTCACTGTCTTGTCCATCCAGGATAAAATACCACCTCAGGTCTTTTTAGCTCCTGTGCTCTACTGACACATCATGTCACTGATGAACATGAGAGAATTTATGGGTTTATGGTTTTAGGACTGATCAGCTTTAACCTGAGTTGTTTTTTGCGTTGCCCTCAATCAGGGAGGGATCCTCTCTAACGACTCCTTGCCTGTCATGCTCTAGCACAGCATCTTCCACAGCATCCTGATTGCTTACTCAGGATGTCCATACCAATTCAATTGCCTGCAACATATCCCGTCCCAAACTGCAGCCAACAGAAGCTACACACGATCCTCTTGAAGCTACATGATATTTAATCTTAGTGAGAAAATGGGACACCAAGAAAAAAAGGATTTTAATTAGAAACGTGAGTCAGTTTTTCTTCGCTAAGGGTTTCTCGTGCTGCATTAGGAGGCAAAGCAGAGTTCGTCTTCTGAAGGCTTACGACATTGCCTGACAAACCTCTAACACAGGCCATTAAGCTGGTGCAGTGGTCAGTGTTTATAATGATTTTAATAAATTCAGTAAACAAGTACTACAAAAAAATACTTAACAACATTAAGGTGTTACAGTTAGGCATACACAAGACTGAGAAATGAAAAATGCAAATCCATTCTGTCCATTTTCATTTCTTCTGTTATTTTTCTTGCCTGGCTTTTCTGAAGCCTGTGCTACCCTGCTGCATTTGTTTTGCTGTCCTTCATGTTCTTCATTTGTTATGTTCCCTGAAAGTCACTGCATTCAATCCTACATATAATAAATATTGAATATTTTACATTCAACTAAGTCATGGACAGTCTTTGTCATTTCTAAATCTAAGCTCTAGCTTTGTAGATTTGGTACTGTGGGGCGATTTGTCATTGGGTTTTGTACTGTGGGGTGATGTGCCAAAGCTTCTAAAAAACGTTAAAAAAACTGGAATAAAAACAAGACCGTGAAGAGCCCCAAACAAAATAACAAGGAACATGATCTTGAAAAATGTCCTGAAGATGTAGGCTTTTGCTGCAGCCAGGACAACTACTCCTAGTATAGTAGAAACTGCACCTTGTAATACTGGGTAACCCAGCAGGGACAGAGCTTCAATTGTCTTTTTATTGCCTGACGATTCTCCACTCGTAACGAAGGCATAGGAAATATGAGCAGAAAAATCAACCGAAAACCCTATACAAATGACCAGGTTGATCATGGATATGGAATCGAGATTGACCATCCAAAAGGTCATGAAACCAGTAACACCAACTATAACTGAAGCTATGGCAAAAGTCACCCACAAGCAACACAACGGGTTGGGAATTAGCAAAAGGGAGACAACAAGCATTGCTCCAGCAGCAACAAGAACGTTCTGAATGGTGTTCTGCACGATTACCAGGTACTGATCGTAGTAGATGAACGCGGGGTGGTACACCATTAATGGAATACTGCACTGCTGGGCTGTCTCTCTTAACTGATTGAGAAGATTCTTCTCATCAACGGCTGAGGTCACGTTCACTGTCTGGATGAAGAAACGTGAAGCTTCTATTTTATCCTCAGTCTTGTTAATGTCCAACTCAAAACTGGATTCACTTTGGAACAGCGTATGCAAGTTATTGATGAAAAGAGCCTTATTGCTTATATTTATTAAACCACTTTTGCCAAGTTCTGTGTATACTCTCAGCCATGACTCTGAGAGATTCTTATCCACATAGGAAATGCCCTCTAAATTCTCAATGCAGTCCTCAATGCCAAGACGTACGGTCTCATTCCAGTAATCTACACTTTCCATAACGATAACCATGACCCTGGGTCCATATTCTGAGAAGTATTCGTCATCGTTATCGTAGTATGAAACAACGTAAGAGTTATCACTCGCCAGATTTCGAAGATCGATGCCTTCCCTGATCTGAGTACATCCATAAATACTGCTACCCAAATACGCTCCGTACAGCAACACCACAAGTAGCTTGACCCATTTATTGGTGAAGAAAGGGCCATAATACCTTTTAAAGAACACGGTCATTGGATGTTCACTTTCTGGTTGAGGCGACTGCCTGGAACAGCTGCCAATACAGCAAGCCTTGTACAAGCAGGACCTGTCAGCCTGATCTTCATCTACTCCCACAGGCACACAAGTTAGCCAGTGTCGGTTTCCTTGCTCCCTTTTATAATTTAACACCATAATTGCCCCAAAGAAGGTCAGGGTATATGTATAGCAGAAGACAAAAGCAGTGCCTGTGTAGAGGCAAAATGATCTTACGGATGGAAAAGCAGTCCAGGTGCCAATGAAGAAGGCCAAAACATCTGTGAGAGTCGTGATGGTCACAGAAAGTGCTGCTTCTGCGTAAGTGTCAGCCAGCAGAGATTTCACATCAGATTTCTCTTTTTTCCTTAAACTTTGTTCCCAGGAAGCAATCATGATGAACATGTCATCCACACCAACTCCTGCAGGAGGAGAAAAAGTTAACACCGCATTGCAAATGCGGTTCCACTAACACGCAACAACCGTGCTACATGAATCCCATTGAAGTTTGCATAACATTTTGAAAAGAAAGTTAGGCTGTTAACATTGCTTCAGTGCTGCAGCAAGTTAAAGCGATACAGGAAAACAGATCCTTTGTGTGCAGCTGAATTACTGCATTTCAGAAATTCCTGGTGACCTGATGGGTTCTTGATCCCTCACCGTACTCTGCTGAAGGACTGAGCACACCTTGTCCATCTCTGACCAGTGTGTTATATCAGCTGTCCAGGTGAATTATATGAAGATGTGTGAATGGAGTAACATGCAAAAATTAGACAGCTAAGCATAAAAGAATAGATGAAATCACTATCTGCTGTTTGAAAAGGCAATTGTTAGCAGACGCGCGAAGATGAACTATGAAGCAAGTGAAAATTTAATACTGGATGGCTGTGAGCCAGGCTGCTTCCTGAAAGCAAGCAGACATCAAAATGAATTAATCTAATGTACTGAAAATTTGTTTGCTTTAATGAAAGGAACACAGAAGTTATTTTCAAAATCTGAAGAGACTGCCGTATAGCCCTTTGGTGTACATAAAGGTCTTTCTGACCTTAAGAACCTGTGCATCTGATGACAAACAAAAGCAAATACAAAATGATTTTGATTTATGCAGGAAACAGAGAGTCTATGCATATCCTAAAGAGCACCTGTATTAGGCATCTAGTATGACACACAGCCTTCATCGACCCGGGACTTCCATGTGCCTTCCTCAGCATGAGACCAAGACCAAGAAAACTTTACGTGAATTTATCACAGAGGAGAGCAGACAAGGATTTTTCAAGCAGCAGTTTATTTGCAGCAACACTATCTCATGGCATTTGGAGAGCTCAGCACTAGCTGTCAAGCAGCCTGTGCAACTGATTCAGACTTCTTTGTGGTTTTGGGGGGGGGCTGGTTGCACAAAAGGTGCATCATTTCAGTTGCAGAGCTAAATGAGACTGTTTGCTACATAGCCTCTGCAGAGGAAATGTCACATCTTAGCAAAATTAGATGGATTTCATATTTGGAATTGCAGACAGTCCTGCCCATTGCTTAACTCGTTCTCAGGACCAGTTTTATCTGGCCAAAGACTACACTCTGAAAACGGGATACAAAACTTAACGGTGACTTACTTCCCACATTCACCTCGTAACACGGGAACTGCATTAAATCAGTTCTAGAGTAGCATGAGCTGCACACCGGACACATTTTCATGGTGCTCCTGTGGAGCTACCCTGAAGCTAACTAACAGCAGACAGGTAGGGAGCTCTCACTGTTCTGAAGAAGAGGCAGTCAAGAGCTGGAGGGCTTCGGGAAGAGCTCTGCAACTGATAAATTGCTGACAAATTCAGCAGCCCTAGAGAATAGTTCTAACAACAAACTGGTTTGGGGTGGTCAAACTTATCCAGAGCTAACGAGGTATGTAAATGCTTATAGAACGCCTACAGAAAACAACAGGGGACGATGCAGGGGAGTCGGTGACAGGACCCTGTTGAGCTCACCTCAAGTACTAGCAGTAGCTAAATAAATGACTAATCACCATGGCTAAATTACCAGGGATGCTCAAATAACGCCAGGTGCTCACTGTACCACCCCCTCATTTACAGTTTTCAGGCAGAATCAGAACAGACATTGTTTCTTAGGAAAAGCCACCCTTTCACTAGAGCCCAGCTCCAGTCCCAGTGTGGAACACTGAGCTGAGCTGAGCTGAGCAGCTCACCCACCTGCAGGGGCTCAGAGGAGTTTGCACCTCCAAGCATCTCCTTCCCTCGCTGCAGGACGGAGCTGTGTATGATCTGATGCTCACATCATAAAAGATTAACACCGTCAGGCTGTTTTAACTCCATTTTAGTCTTCACATCTCAATCTGACTTGCCTTTTCTACTTACCTAGAATAAGAAATGGTGCGTTTGCTACAGTGACCACGAACGGCACTCCACAGAAGAGCATCAATCCAAAGCTGCTTAATACAGCTAAACCGGCAGAAACCACTCCACAGCATGCAAGCCAGACATTATTTCTGACACAGCTCAGTCTGAAAATATTTTAAGGGATATGTTGGTTACATGTCAAATATTCCACCAGGGCATTCGGCAGGACAAGTGCACAGATACCAGCAATACCCTGTCTGTGAAAAGGACTCTTGAGGAAAGCAGCTGGCAGAGCTCCCACATGTCAGCACTGGACAAGATTAATCTATATAGGAGATGCTAAATGCAGTATTACTGCTGGCCAGTTATATGCATTAGAGTAATGATGTGTAAGGATCTTTGCATCAATAAGAAGAGTGCTGGAAAAAGAAAGGCAGATATGCTGTACCAGTGAAAGGCCAGATCTAGGGTGACCAAAATTTTTAGAAGCTCTTTGCTTCTACACAGGTTCTTACTGTAGTACGGAAGCATCTCCCAGGCAGTAAGTGCTGTGTAGAGAAGCTTCCTCAGCAGACAGTCTGGCTACCAGCCACTTGCCAAGATGCCCCTGAGGGCTGGCTCAAGGATTCCCTATGGAATACTCCCAGTGGGAGACTCTGCACCACACTGAAAGGGCAGAGAATTGCTTCTTGCCTGATCAGTAATGTTTTCCAGGCTGTAGACTTGCACTCACAAACCAGCCTGCACTCACAAACCACTGGATGTGGCACAGTTGATATCCAGAAACTATATGGCCTAGTTAACATTGAATGCAAGCACCAAAGCAATAAAAGCCCACCCTCTGAGTAGAACTTTATTTCTCAAACACAACACAAACCACTGCCATGCAGCCGTCAAATGTACAATGGGTCACCTTCCACCAGCACAAGGGCAGGCTAAGTGCTTTGTGGGCAGCAGGTAAAGCTCAGAGTCTACCAGCAAGCAGAACAACTAAAGATGTCCCCAGACTTGCCAGTAGCCTATGAAGGTAGCAGTCAGTCATCTGTGCCTTAACTGAGTAGGTGGCAAATAAAAGGTGCAAACAGATCTTAACATGGTAAACTTCACCCTCCCTCACCCGTTTCCTTCTGTTTAGAAACTGATCCTCACAAAAAATTAACACCTTAGGCAGGCTGAGGATAGAAGCTGCCAATGAAGCATGAAGGGAGCATAATAACCTTAGCAATAGCATCCCTCATCCTTTCCTCCACAAATGACAGGTTTTCTGTTTCACTTCTACACATCTTTTCACTGAATGTCAAGTGGAGCTGAGGAGTTTTGTTCATCTGCCACTGCCAGGCTGACTCAATCACGCTTCTGGCCCCTTCTCACAGAAGGGAAAGCAGAACCCCCTCATAATTGAAAGCCTTTACTTTGGCACAGTGCTTTTCAGTGCCAAAGCTACAGCACCTCAGACCTCTTCAAAAGACAGAGTTATGGGTTGTTTCAGTTGTTTAAGAAGTTCCAAAACCATCAGCAGCAAAAACAATTCTTATGAGGCAGGGACTCCAGAAAGGAATGATGGCTTCAGAGAGCAGACACATGGATCCTGGCACTCAAGGTGTGCACGTCTGATCTGAGTGCATGTTCAGGCATTTGCTTGGTGCTTGTCATGAGCCCACTGAAGCAGCTGGGAAATGCACACAAGGAGAGAACCAACAAAGCAACTCATGTGGCTCATTAGGACAGGAAGGCTTCAGCTTCAAGAAGGCCTTCCCCTGGCAAGAGCAGAAACCAGTTCAGGCAAGGTAAGGGAGAGATGAGGTCCCTTCTCATCAATCCATAGCTTAGAAGATATTTTACCTCAGGCAGGAGACGATGGAAAAGGTTATCGTCAAGAAATAGGTTACAGAGAAGAGCGGGATCACGCTCTTGGTATTTCCTTCGAACTCCTCTTGCCTGGACAGCGAGGTAAAGTAAGTCACCTGTGGTTAAAACAACAAGGAAAGATGAAGCACTTCCACCCATTTCTCAAAGGAAAGATGAAGGACTTCCACCCCTCTCCGTCTCTACACACATGCATGGGCAGTGATGAATATCACCTTAGCATGAACTAAGCAGCAGCCCCAGCAGCACCACTAGCCCCAGGAAGAGTCATAGAAGCACAGAATGACCTGAGTTGGAAGGGACCCACAGGGACCATTGAGTCCATCTCCTATCCCTGCACAGGACAAGCCCAACACTCACACCGTGTGTCTGAGGGCATCGTGCAAGTGCTGCTTGAATAACGTCAGGCTTGGCGTTGTGACTGCTTCCCTGGGGAGCTGTTCCAGTGCTCCGCCAACCTCCGAGTGAAGAGCCTTTTCCCAACACCCTAGAAGCCAGGATATTCTTTGCCCCGTTCCCGAAGTGTCCAAGGCCAGGCTGGACGGGGGCTCGACCTGCCTGCTCTGGTGGGAGGCGTCCCTGCCCGTGGCAGGGGTGGAACTGGATGGGCTTTAGGGTCCCTACCAAACCAAACCATTCCCCGGGTCCAAGCGCCTGTGGGAGCGCCGAGCCCGCGCCCTCTCCTGCCCCGCGGTACCTCCAGGGAGTCGAGCTGCAGCGTCGCCAGCTCGGCCGGGAAGTCCCGCAGGAAGCTCCGCAGCCACTGCCGGCTCTCGGCCGCCGCGGGGCCGTCCTCCCGCAAGTGGTACAGCAGCTTCAGCGCCCGCGCCGCCAGCAGCCGCCCGCCCGCGCCCGTGCGCACGCCACCCAGCGCGGCGCCCAGGAAGAAGCGGCCGCTGACGGGGAAGGTGAGGCTCTGCAGGGCGGCCGCATCGTCCAGCAGCGGCAGCAGCGGGTTGGCGGGGGCGCAGGCGCCGCCGCTGCGGGCGCAGAGCCGCTCGAAGCCGCGGGCGCGCACCGCCGCGTCCAGGCGCCGCACGTCGCGCCGGGCCTCCGCGGCCAGCACCGAGTCCCCCGCCGCCGCCACGGCGATGAGCGCGGCGTAGGCGCCCTCGGTGGGCAGCCGCGGCGCGGAGAAGCGCTCCGAGTCGTCGGCGGGGAAGCGCCGCCGCACGAAGGCGCGCTCGGCCTTGGCGGGGCCCCGCGTCGGCGTGAACTGCCCCTCGATGTCGTTCGCCTGGCGCCGCGGCAGCAGGTGGAAGCCGGCGCCCAGCCCGGCCGACAGCAGCAGCGGCGCCAGCACGAAGGGCCAGGGCCGGGCGGCCACGCCGCGCCCCAGCGCCTCGAAGAGCCGCCGCAGCGGCCGCTCCGCGCAGTCGGTGTTGCGGCAGGAGCGGCGCCGCGCGAGGCGCGGGGGCTCCGCCATGGGCGCGAGCGGCTCCTCCGCCGCGGGGCTCGTGCTCCGCCGGAGCGAGACCCGCGCCCCGCCCGCTGGGGCTGCCAATTCGTGCTCTTAACGGCGCGGCGGAGGCTTCCCCGGCGCTGCCTCCCGGGCGGGGCCCCGCCCCGAGCTGCGCGGCCCAGCTGCGCCGTCGGGGATCGGGTTTGCAGCCGCTCTCTGAGCGCCCGCCCTTTTCGCGCCCCTCGGCTCCTGCCCCGGGAGCCGCCGTGCCGGGTAGGTGAGCTCTGCTTCGTGTTGCTCGGACGAAATGATGGACACTGATGGACGAAAGTAAAACCTTAAGAGAGACGCTCTAAAGAGTGACAGCTGCAGCTGCCTGAAGCCGCGCCAAAAGCCGGGATATGCGGATGACCCGCAGGGACACGAGCCGAGGCGCCCGGGTGCGCAGGAGGGTGCGAGGCGCGGGCGCTTATCTCTCCCTGCGCCGTCGCCCCGCTTTGTTCGGAGCCACTTGCTCGCACCGATGGGGAGTCCTGGGCGCTTTCGCTGCGCCCTCTCCTCTTACTGAGGCGCTTGCCTGGCCGCTCGCTAAAAAGTTAAAAGCGAGGGATGAGGTGCAGGGGTGCTGAGCTGGAGCCCAGTGCGCGGGGAGGAGGTGGCGTCGCAGTAAGATCGCGCGGAGCCGCGTGGCTCTGGGCCTGGGCAGTGCTGGCCAGGACCCTTCTCGCTGGAAGAACACAGCCAGCCCCAGCTGAAGCGCCTGCAGGTCGCTCCCGCTTGGGACTAGCCGGAAGGAAACACAGGCTTCTTCTCTTTATCATTTCCTCAAATCTGCTGCAGTCATTACTTCGTCCCTAGGGGTTATTCTTCTGCCTGGGAGCAAAACATGGTAAGCAGTGACACACATCTTTCTTGCTCTCTTGTAAACAGGTTTACAAAATGGGAGTGAGAGCTGAAGAAGTGAAAAACTTTGAAACAAGGTTTGGTGATGGCAGTGGGCAAAGCACAGAAATCAGCCTGAGCTTTGTGCAGTGACAGTGACGGACAGCACCTTCCCAAGTCCCCAGAATGCCCCGCAGCCCGGTGTCCATAATAGTGGTGACAGTGATGACAGTGGTCTGAGTGCCCTCTGGCTGAGGGGAATGTTCAGCTCAGATGTGACACCTGGGCAGAGGTGTCTGGGCAAGCAGCTGGTATCTCGCAGAGAGACACTTCTTCTTGCCCTTCTTTGAAAGAAGCAACTTTGTCCTCTCCTGCCAAAGAACAGCTGGAGGTGTTTCTTCTCTGTCATCCCAAGCAGACAGGCTTGCCACCTGTGGGCAGTGCTGTGCAGGTGTTCTGAGGAAGATACATGAGTTCTCATTTTCCTTGAATGGATTTACATCATGTTAGAGTAAGAGATCTTCACATAGGATGAATCTGTCCTCAGAAATAAGGGGTAAGCTCTTTGATATAATGTAGACCCTTGATGACTTCTTGTCAAAGAGTGACCCAGCTGGATAGGATAGCCTCTCTTACGTGGAGATCAATCCAGAGAAAAACAGACCTATGTTTGTGAATACATTCCAGAGGTGCACCAGTCCCTGTCCTCAAACCCCACTCTGAAACTGAGGCACCATGAACCTTCTGTCTTCCACAGCAGGGCTCACCAACCAGAACTGGAGCATTTTCACCCTGCAAGAAGCAAGGAGGAAGAACGAGCAGGCACAGCCCCGGAAGGCTGGAAAATGCAGACAAGACTCTGTTCCTGGCTGGAAAATGTCATGGTGGCTGCAGGACTGAATCAGCTTTTGGGTGAAGAGACAGCAGGGTAGGAAGCACAAATGCAGTTTATAGCACGTGGAACTTTCTGCACAGTGCTTGGTAATTAAGAAACAATGACTGCCTGGCTGGTGAGACTTCCTGCTTCACAACCTTTTGCATTTGAAAGTTCTTTTCCAGTTTGTCTCCTCAGCCTCCAATTCCCTTTATTTAGAACAGGATCTGTCTCCTGGTCTAGCTGTGCCTCCCTGTCTCTTTTTGTTCACGATTTATTTTGAAAGATCAGCTCTCCTCAGTAATGCAGAGGCAAGGATGTCCTGGTCAGTCTCTGTATTCCTGTGTTTTCCAAACATTTACTGAGACTTGAAGTGATTCAAGCAATCGTGTAGAGTCATAGAGTAACTGGAATTAGAAAGGCCCTCTGGCACTCACCTCCTGCGGGCCCCGCACAGCGAAGGGTGGGCATGGGTGTTAGACCAGAATTCTCAGGGCTTGGTCTGGCTGAGTGTGGAGTATCTCCAACCACAGGGACTCCAGAGCCTTTGGGCCACCCGTTCCAGTGTGTAACTACCTTCATTGTGATTTCCCCCCCTCATAATTGGCAAGGTTTTTGGCAAAGTAAACAGTTTTTGCCCATGACAGTATCTTCCTGGAATTTCTCTGGATAAAATTGTGACAGTGGGTCCTTGTCCTTTCCCAGCACATCTCTGAGAATAGTCTGGCTCTGTCTTCTTGCGCTTTCCCACCACATACTTGAGGAGCGCAAGAAGATCCTGTCCACCCTTGGTATTCTGCAGACTGAATCTCTCTTGGCCTGGTACATTGTGGGCTCCAGGACCTAACCATCATGGCAACCCTTCACTGGTCTCCCTCCAGTAAGCTAATATCTCTCTTGTATTGGGGAGCCCAGCCTCATACACAGTACTGCCAATGATATCTCATGTGCTGAATGGCAGAAGATATTCACTTCCCTTGAATGACTATCTACAGTCCTGCTAATTTAGTCCACTATGCGGTTGACCTTCACCACCAAAAGGTTGTGTTGTTGACGCGGGTTCATACACTTGTGACTCATGCTTAGTAATCTGGGTGGTCTGTATAACCCTAAAATAAAAATAACATGTAAATTCTTATGAAATAAGGTGAAGGAGATGTCAACAAAGTCAGCACTCTTTAGTTTTTCAGCTCCCTGAGTATTTGTTTAAAGCTTGCATTACTGAAAATCCTTATCTACTCTGTGTTTCATAGGCAGAAGTTATTTCTGTGATTTCTGGGGAAATAGGAATGTCGTAATGCATTGCAAAGTAAAATAAATTTCACAAAATCACGGAACACCTCAGATTGAAGAGACAACTGCCCGCTGAAGAGTCAGCTCGAGCAGGTTGCGCAGGTCATTGCCCAGGCCAGTTTTGAGCATCTTCAGAGGTGGGTGTGCCACAGCCTCTCTGGGCAAACTGTTCCAGCATTTGACCTCACTGTAAAAAAGTTTTAATTTGATCCTTATCATAATAAGGATAGTCTTGAAAAGTTGTGAAACCCCACGAATGCCAGTGTGGCCTGAGTTGTCTCTCAGGAAAGTCAGATCTGAATTTCTCTTGTTTATCTATTGTCATAAAGCCTTTGAGCTCAGTGTCAGACTTCTGTGGTGAGGTGCGATGCAGCCAAGTATCAGAAAGTGCTGAGTTTTTCAATTTCAAAATGTAAGAGCTTTTTCCTTATGCCAGGGATGGATATTTGTAATTTCAAATTCTCAGTCAGAGTAGAGGTGGTGTATTTCTGCCCCTCTCTTTGGAACTCCAGGACTGAGGGGCATTTCTGTCTCTAGGCTGCTAATGGAAAATGCTTTGCCAATTGTGTGAAATGCCTTGGACCCTGGAATAAAAAAAAAAGTGGCATTGAGAACACTTTTATCCATTTCTTCTGCCGTAATACAGCATCAAGTATGCCTCTGCCATTTCTGAAGGAAATAAAACTAACCTGTTCTTTACAGTGGCCACCTTTTACAGTGGCCAGCATAGTGCCTGATAGGATAGTCTCCTATCCCATCCTAGCCTAGCCTATCCATCTAACATTTCCTATTCTTTCCCTCCATCTGTGCAGGAGTGCTCTGTGTGCTGCCTAGCTACTGCCTGTGTTTGCATGCATGCCTGGGTGAAACAAGAGGACTTTTCTCCCTGTGCCAGGCAGTGACAGTCTGTAGACTTGAGGCTACGTGACTGCAGGTGATGTGGAAAAAGCAGCGCTTCAAACCCTGTATCCAAAGCGAGCAGTCTGATTGTCAGGCTGTGGGCTGTCAGGTGGAAGATGTGTGCCCTCTGTGCCTCTGCTAGCCAGCGTGCAAGAATCATGTTTTCTTCAGGAAAATACCCACAAAGGAATGATGGGGTGGCCTAGTGGTGAGGACAGCCAGATGGGAGGTGAATTCTTGGTTTCCTCCAGGCCAGCTTATCTGGTTAGTATATATGGTTCCAAAGAAAACCCCATAGTTATTCTGGCACCAGGACCCGGAACTAACAGATGTTTATTCATGTTGAAGGTCTGCTCTTCCTTGCTTTGGGAGTGCACGGTGACTCACCCCGCTGAGCACTGGCAGGATGAGTGGCCACTGCTCCTCTGCTTGGTGGTGAGACTGGTATTTGCTGTGACTATGGTAACCCAGAACATTATGTAGGAGGGGACAACATCAGCACAGGGGCAGTTGTGTTGTGCAAAAAGCCGTTGCTGCCCTACATGATGTCTCTGAGCTGCCAGTATGTGTTATGCATGTTCTGAGGCCATCTCAGTGTGAGGGTCTTCAGGAATTTCTGTGTTCACTTGAGTTTTCTATTTTTATGGAGAATGAAAGTGCATAAGTATTTTAACTGTCTGGGTGATACGCTGTTTGGTGATACGCTGTCTTTATTGTACTCTATAGGGAATTTCAGCTTATCAAGTGTAGGATATCAGAAAGGTAAGGTGAGGTGCCAGATTTTGTTCTGTAGCTCTGTGAATATTTCTTTTCAGGCTGAAAGATTCCTATCTCCACTGCAATTTCAGAATCATGAGGTTTTTCCACAAGGACCTCTTTAAATTGCACTCTTAAAACCCTGGAGTGCTATAAGTACAATGTAACATGAGGCTACTGAAGAACCTAATTGACTCTTGTCAATTGTACTTCCACAGGAAAGGTCCATAAAATGTCACTTTCCTTAATGCATGGAAATGATTTCACAACTTACTTCCATGAAAACAGTAAAAAGTTTGCACCTTTAATCAGTGTCTTATTTATAAGGAATAGGTTATCTTTATGGGCAGGTTTTTTATTACATAGACGTTTATAAGCTTCCTCATAAAATTGTCAGTGAGGTCTTAAAGATCTTCAGGAACTATAAGTGAACATTGTTTATGGAGAAAAACTACAGAGTGAGATGATAGTGCCTCTCTCTTGTGATTTGATCAGCCAATGTCTGTTTGGGCTTTGTAATTTTTTGAAATGCTAAGTTATTTTCAATATTATGTGTCAGAGAATACTGATCTGAGCACAGACTTTGATTCAGCAGAGCTCAGATACATAACAGAGATATTGAATGGGCTAACGTGACCATTTACTGTTATTTATGTAAGGGATGACCTTATATAACTCTTCCTGTTTAATTTATGGGAAGGTAATTTTATACATCCCTGAAATGGAAAGTTTCTGCAAACCACACAACCATTGTAAACATTGCCTTTCTGTGACAGTGTTTCTGTGCCAACAGGATGCTAGAGATGTTATCTTTCTGTGTGTCAGAGTGATATCTTCTATTGCCGATGCAAAAATAGAATTGTGTGAAATCTGCTTGTGTAGATCTATCTGTGTCTATGTATTTTTATGGACATGGTTTTAAATGTTTCTAGGTAACCAGAATGTTTGCAGGCTACCCAGGTAACCTGCTTTATATACAATATACAAAAAACCTGTAGAGGGTTTCAGCTTCTTGAATTCCTGTCAGCCTGGGAGCACATTCCCTAGAATGCTGACATGCCACACAGCAAGTGCATGTATTGGGGAAAAGGCCTCTTTGGTCCCTGAGTAGTGACAAACAAGTTAGATAGATGTTACTTCTCATAAATGAACCAGAATGCATCCTGATACCACCTTGGTCTTCCCTTGGTACCTTCATCTTCCTTCACCCTTTTCTTTTTCCTCACTGGCCACCTACTGGACTATTGTTTAGGAATATCACTCCTGTTTGGTTAACAACCTCTCAGATTACTAATTGTAAATCACAAATGCAGTCCTGTCCTTCTTCCTTTCCATTTCCCTCTCTTGGACAGGAATTATCCTCTAACTGAAAGAGTCCTTTTCCTTCCTTTCCCCAGACGTGCGTCAAACGCTCTTTGCTTCCACTTGGAATGGGAGTGCAACGGTCACCTGCATTGGTCAAATGGCCAACACTGCAACACCTCACTGCCTTTGTTGAGCAGACCTCTGTAAACTGTAAAAAACGCTTCAACATTCATCTCCAGTGAAAGCAGATGCTTATACTGTCACCATCGAGAGTAGGTGGGCAGCTCTAGGTAAAGACACTTCAATTTATGTGTGCTACATTTAGTGTTTAAATCTGCAGCAGACTTCTCTGTCACAGTTCATGTGCCTATCTGCCATTTCCATAAAGTTTATTTGGAAGAATATTGTCTTATAAAGCAGTGGTCTGAAAGTAAAGCAAACATTAGGCTGTTCAGATTCTTCTGGCTCATTTTTAAGAGTAAAGGATTAGAAACAAGCTTTTAGGCATATTTTCATCAATGACATAGACAGTGGATTTGAGTGCACCCTCAGCAGACAACACCAAGCTGACCAGTGCGGTTGACACGGCTGAGATGCAGAATGCTATTGTCGTTACCTGGACAAGCTCAAGAAGTGGGCCCATGTGAACATCATGAGGCTCAACAAGGCCAGGTTCAAGGTCCTGCACTTGGGTTATGGCAACCCCCAGTATCAATACAGACTGGGGCATGAAGGGATTGAGAGCATCCCTGCAGAAGGACATGGGAGTACTGGCTGTTGAAAATTGGCATGAACCAGCAATGTGTATCCTGGGGCTGCATCAAAAGAAGTATGACCAGCAGGTGGAGTGACATGATTCTGCCCCTTGACTCTGCTCTAGTGAGACACCCATCTGGATTTCTGTATCTGGTTCTGGAGTCCTCAGCACAGGAAAGACATAGACTTGTTGGTTTTGGTCCAGAGGAGAGTCACAAAAATGATCAGAGGGATGGAACACTGAAGGCTGAGAGAGTTGGGGTTGTTCAGCCTGTAGAAGAGAAGGCTCTGAGGAGACCTTATTGCAACCTTTCAATACTTAAAGGGGGGCTTGTGAAAAAGATGGAGATCGACTTTTTGATAGGGCCTATAGTGATAGGACAAGGGCTAATGTTTTCAAACTAAAATAAGGTAGATTCAGACTAGATATAAGGAAGACATTTTTTATGATGAGGGTAGTGAGACACTGGATCTAGTTGCCTAGAGTGGTCATAGAGGCCTTGCCCCTGGAAACATTAAAGGTCATATTGGATGGGGTTCTGAGCAACTTGATCCAGTGGAGGAGGTCCCTGCTCACTGCAGAGGGGTTGGACTGGATGACCTTCCAATCCAAATCATCCTATGATTCTATTTCAAATCCCTTTGACATATCATGCATTATTGTGAATGGGCTGAGTAAAACAAAAATCAGTAAACAAAATGACCAACAATTAAACCCATTGTTCCTTAACAAGGAGGACTGTATATTGGTGTTGAACAGTACTTCAAGAAGCAGGAAGACCTGCTCTCCAGAGAAGGAGTGCACAGCAGTACATTACTGTTCCTCTCCCAAAGCCACCTTGAACATCTGTAATTATCTTTCTTTCTTTCTCAGCTTTGTGATTGCCCTTCTCAGACTGTCCTTGTCACACAAGGTATGCAAAATAACATAACCCTGTCAGAGAGTGCCCTGCTGGGGGATAAGCAAGGTAGTTATTCATTGGGGCATCTTGGGTCAACTGCATCTCATCTTATTATGCTTTCATTTGGAGCAACATTATGATATTTCTCTCTGAATTGAAGTTCTCTGTGATTTTGGATATTCAAAGGGGCTTTTTGATTCTCCTTGGATTTTTTTCATAGCATTTTTTAGGTCATGCAGGAAAATATACAGCTGACAGAGATTAGATCATGTTTCATTTTAGGCTACTTTTGTATGAGGTAGGTTGTCAAGAAATGCCATTTCACTTGACACTTTGAACCTTTTCTACAACTTTTCAAAGAAACCATAAATTGTTTGAACTTTGCTCAGTATTTCAGTATACTATAGGAAATAATCAACTATCTTCAGGAAGCTGTTTTATTTTATGCGACTTTGGCATAAAATGTGTAATTATGGTCATGGGCAGTTGTAAGTTTATGACATTTTGCATTTTAAAACTATCTGTGTCAACACTCAACATTATGACTGTTTTGGAAGGGTATGCCCTGTAGAATTTGCAAACCAAAGTATGGTGTAATTTTATTTTATCTTCAAAGTGAATTTTTTTTCACATAGGGCAGACCCAGATCTTCAAGACAGCATAATGTGATTTCTTTGTGTTTTATGAATGCAGCAGAAAGAATCCTTGTCTTCAGCCCAGCCTCTGTCACATTCATAACACGCCTTGGTGCAGAAAAAGCCCCACTACAGACCTGGGAGAGAAAATTTGCAGTGACTTTTTGACACTTAGGGAAGCCATAGACTCTTTATATTGTATACTCTATGGAAGAACATTGGTATCAGCTGAGATCTGAGCCATAAGAGGATTCGTGTTTGTACTAGCAATAGCAAAAAGCTGAACTTGGAGAACTGCTGCATCTTTTTCCTAAAATCCCATGACCACTCACAGCAGGGTGAGTGCCAAGCTACACATACAAACAAGGGGGCACCCAGATCTTCCTCTTTACTGTCTATCTAAAGGCTGCATGAAGCCTTCTGCTTACCCATCTGTCTTCCATCTAAACTCCTTATGCTCTGTGGCAGACCCCTGTGCCATGCTGGTCTATGTCACTGTCAGGCTGTATTGTGGGTCTTACTAGTCATAAAGAAAAAAGACTGTCAAGATATGCCATGACAGCAGGAATTGAGCTCTACGATTTCAGATTATGGTGGGCACAGCCAGGCTATTTCCATTTTCTTGACCAGGAAGAATCAGAAGGGTGAAAATGAGACAGAAACTTGTGCATTGAGACAAAACCAGCTTAATAATTAAAAAGATGCTAAATAATTGTAAGGAAAAGCAAAAAATCCCCAAAACAAAAATGCAAACCAAAAACAACAGAGAGGAAAATAAACCCCAAGGAAAACGAGTGATGCAAATTGAAAGAATTGCTTAACAGTAACTGACCAATGCCCAGGCAGTCCCTGAGCAGTGACTTCCCCACCAAACTCCACCCCAATTTTAGTGCTGAGTATGGCATCATATGGCATGGGATATCCCTTGGGTTAGCTGGGGTCAGCTGTTCCAGCTATGTCCTCTCACAACTTTTTGTGTGCCCCGAACCTACTCATTAGCAGGGAGGTGTGAGGAGCAGAAAACACCTTGGTGTTGTGTATGCACTGCTCAGTAGTAACTAAAAAAATCAGTGTATTAGCAGCAGTAATTTCAGCACAAATCCAAAACATAGCCCTTTACAAGCTACTATGAAGAAATATGACTCTATCCCTGACAAAACTAGTACAATGAATGGGGAATTTTTGGAGGAACTGCCCCCTAACTGTACCTGATCAGCATCCTCTATCCATTTTCACAGAGCTTCTCTGTGTATGAGGCAGAAAAACACAAACATGTCTTGCACTTGGGCCAAGAAGGCCCTACAGGAAAAAAGAGGTGACTTAGAGGCACCATCAGTCATCTTAGCCTGGTGTGGAGTCAGTAGGGGGATAATTTACTTTTCCAGAACCACGATATATTGCAGGCTGCCTTTATTGTTTGTGTGTTTGATGCAAGTGGATTGTTTAATTTCTTTGACTTTACTTGCCTCTCTGTTGGCTAACATTAGCCATTTGCACTTCATGAGCTGCTGTGTGTTTGGGGGTGTGTGTCTTCTATGTGACTGCATGTGAAATTTCTTAAAATAATAAAATACGATATTTCAGCGTACAACACCAGCAAAGCAACCTATACATTTGGCCAGTTAGAAACTCCCTTCAGTCATACATACCTGTATTTAAACAGAGTTATGCAGTTGCCTTACCACTTGCATAAAACTCATGAAATGCCAGAAGATACAATTTGTGTGAAAGCTGGTTTGCAGTTATTCATCCTCTAACAACTGGCTTCTGCCAATCTGCAAAGGCTGATAAATGCTCTTGAGCTGAAAGCTATTAACAGGTCTATAGGAACCAGGAAGAAAACCAGCCTTTCTAAAGAAACACTTTTCACAGTATCACAAGGTTGGAAAGGACCTCTGAGATCATCAAGTCCAACCTATAACCTAACACTAACACCAACCATCATCTAAACCATGGCACTCAGTGCCTCATCCAGTCTCCCCTTAAACACCTCCAGGGTAGGTTACTCCACCACCTCCCTGGGCAGCCCATTCCAATGGCCAATCACCCTTTCAGTGAAGAATTTTTTCCTCACCTCAAGTCTAAACTTTCCCTGACGAAGCTTAAGTCCATGCCCTCTGGTTCTGCCACTGGTCACCTGAGAGAAGAGACCAACCCCTGCCCGACTACAACCTCCTTTTAGGTAGTTGTAGAGAGCAATGAGGTCTCCCCTGATCCTCCTCCAGGCTAAACAGCCCCAATTCCCTCAGTCGCTCCTCATAGGGCTTGTGCTCCAGCCCCCTCACCATCTTTGTTGCCCTCCTCTGAACACATTCCAGTATCCTAACATCTTTCCCATACTGAGGGGCCCAGAACTGGACACAATATTCAAGGTGAGGCCTGACCAGTGCCGAGTACAGGGGGACAATAACTTCTCTGGTCCTGCTTACTACACTATTCCTGATGCAGGCCAGGATTCCATTGGCCTTCTTGGCCACCTGGGCACACTGCTGGCTCATGTTGAGCTTCCTGTCCACCAGCACTCCCAGGTCCTTTTCTACCTGACTACTCTCTAGCCACTCTGTCCCCAGTCTGTAGCTCTGCATGGGATTGTTGTGTCCAAAATGAAGTACCTGACATTTGGACTTATTAAACATCATCCCATTAGAATCGGCCCAGCTCTCCAATCTGTCCAGGTCCCTCTGTAGGGCCATCCTACCCTCTAGCAGATCAACTCTTCCTCCCAGCTTGGTATCATCTGCAAATTTGCTGATGATGGACTCAATCCCCTCATCCAAATCGTCAATAAAGATATTAAACAGGACGGGACCCAATACCGATCCCTGGGGGACACCACTGGTGACCGGCAGCCAACTGGATGAAACACCATTTACCATCACTCTTTGGGCTCGGCCATCCAGCCAATTCCTAACCCAGCACAAAGTGTTCCCATCTAGGCCACGAGCTGCCAGCTTCCCTAGGAGTCTACTGTGGGGGACCGTGTCAAAGGCCTTACTGAAGTCCAAGTATACCACATCCACAGCCTTCCTCTCATCCACCAGGCGAGTCACATGGTCGTAAAAGGAGATCAGGTTGGTCAGGCAGGACCTACCCCTCCTAAATCCATGCTGGCTGGGCCTGATTTCTTGACCGTTCTGCAGGTGGTGCATGATTTCACCCAGGATTATCTTCTCCATGATTTTACCTGGGACCGAGGTCAGGCTGACAGGTCTGTAATTACCTGGATTATCCTTACGGCCCTTCTTGTGGATGGGCGTCACATTGGCCAACTTCCAGTCTTCCGGGACCTCTCCAGAGAGCCAGGACCGCTGAAAGATGATGGAGAGCGGCTTAGCAAGCTCATCCACCAGCTCTCTCAGCACCCTAGGATGGATCCCATCTGGCCCCATAGACTTATGAGGGTCCAAGCGGCTCAGCAGGTCTCTAACCTCCTCCTCATGGATTGCAGGAGGGCCATATTGCACCCTGCCCCCATTAACCACTTCAGAGGGCCAACTGTCAAGCGAGCTGACATCCTTGTTGTTAAAAACTGAGGCAAAGAAAGCATTAAGTACCTCAGCCTTCTCTGCATCTCTGGTTACTATATTTCCCTCCACATCCAACAAGGAGTGGAGGTCGCTGCCGCCCTTCTTTCTGCCATTGATGTATTTATAAAAACTCTTCTTATTGTCCTTAACAGAAATGGCCAATTTGAGCTCCAGCTGGGCTTTTGCTTCCCTGATTTTCCTCCTACACGACTTAACAACATCCTTGAACATGACCTGACATACATCCCCTTCCTTCCAACGATGATACATCCTCTTTTTCTTACTTAGTTCCTTCAGAAGTTCCCTACTCATCCAGGGCGGTCGTCTGCCCCTACGACTCTTCTTACAACACACAGGGACAGCCCGCTCCTGCGCCTGCAAAACTTCATTCTTGAAGTATATCCAAGCTTCCTGGACCCCCTTGCCACTAAGAACTATTTCCCAGGGTACTTTCCTGACCAGTTCCTTAAATAATCCAAAATCTGCCCGCCGGAAGTCCAGCATTGATGTTCTGTTCCTGGCTTTTCCTATTACATTGTTCAGAGAGAACTCAATTATTTCATGATCACTAGACCCTAGACATCCTCCGACAACAACATCACTCACCAACCCATCTTTGTTTGTAAACAGCAAGTCAAGTAGAGCCTCACCCCTGGTGGGCTCACTCACCAGCTGTGACAAAAAGCAGTCCTCAATACACTCTAAAAACCTCCTGGACTGCCTCCTCTCAGCAGTATTAAGTTTCCAGCAGATATCTGGAAGGTTAAAGTCTCCTAAAAGAATAAGGGCAGCCGATCTAGAGGCAGCCTCCAGCTGTTTAAACAACAGAAGATCCAAATCCTCCTCCTGGTCAGGCGGTCTGTAGCACACTCCAACCAGGAGGTCAGACTTGACTGCCCCTCTGACTCTTACCCACAGGCACTCAACCTGGTCATCACCGATCTCAACTTCAACAGTATCCAGGGTTTCCCTAGCGTAGAGGGCCACCCCTCCACCCCTCTTCTCACGCCTGTCTCTCCTGAAGAGCCTGTAGCCTTCCATGGCAGCACTCCAGTTATGACAGTCGTTCCACCACGTTTCCGTGATGGCAACTATATCATATCTCTCCCGCTGGACCAGGACTTCCAGCTCCTCCTGCTTGTTTCCCATACTGCGTGCATTTGTGTACATGCACTTCAGTTGGGTTACTGACAACCCCTTTTGGGATGGCTCATCCTCCACGGGGACATTTTTGGCGAGCCTAGTAACTCCCCCCTCCCCCGTCATGCCTAGTTTAAAGCCCTCTCAACAAGCCCTGCCAGCTCCTGAGCTAGAATTCTCCTACCCTTCGGAGTTAGACGAGACCCATCTGGGCCAAGCAGGCCAGATGCCATAAAGGTTTCCCCATGATCAAAGAATCCAAAATTCCTCTGGCGGCACCAGCCCCTAAGCCATCTATTAACTGCATATATTCTCTTATTCCTGTCTGTATCCATCCCTGCCACTGGGGGAACTGAACAGAACACCACCTGTGCTCCTGCCCTATCTATTGACCGTCCCAGCTCCTGGAGTTCCTTTTTAACCACCCTTGACCCTCTTTTTGCTAGCTCATCACCGCCAGCCTGGATCACCAGAAGCGGGTAATAATCTGAGGGTTTAATTAGGTCCGGGAGTCTCTTGGCGATGTCGTGTACCTGGGCTTGGGGAAGGCAGCAGACTTCCCGATGAGTTGGGTCCATCCTACAAATAGGGCCCTCCGTCCCTTTCAGAAGGGAGTCTCCCACCACAATGACCCTCCTTTTCTTTTTCTTATTTGAGGTCCTGACCCGTCCGATGGGCAATGTGAGGTCAGCCTCTTCAGGTGAGCTCTCTGTCAGACTATCCTCCACCTGAACATCAAATTCCAACTCCCCAAACCTTTTGAGTTGATTGAGCTGTTAGTTGAGGCCTCAGGCCAGAATTCGTCAACTGTCAAATAGAGACCTTCTGTTATACTTATTACTGTTTTGGTTACAGGCTAGATTTAAATTTACAATTTGTTTTTTTCATTAAAAATCTTAATTGTTTTATAATTTAATAATGGGGAAAAGTACAAATTATCTGCTCTTGAATATTAAGGAAAATGTTTGCTTGTATTTATTGTAAAGGCTACACAGGGCTTTTCCCAGTGGTTCAAGGCTAGTTTTACTTTTTTTTTTTAAGCTTACTCATTTGGGCACAGTTATGTTCTGTTTTTTTTTTCTTTAAATAACAGTTTAGGCACCTCATTTTAAGCCTTGATTCTAGATGCTATTACTCAATAGTAGAATTGTCAGGGGAGTGTTTTGAAATAGCTAAATCATGAATATGACTCAGGCACAGAGAAAGTTGTGGATCTTGACAGGATGTTGTATTTCTTTCCGAGAAGCTCTAATTCTGAAGAGAAAACTGGTAGTCTTGTTATAAAACCAGCTTATGTCAGATGTCAGGTTAAGTGTATCCCATGAAGAATTAATGGCATCCCTGTGCATATAAAGAAGAATTTCCCTAGGTATAGGGAAAGTATTCTTCTACTTCATTCATCAGTGAAAGTGGATTTATCTAAATATAACCTCTAAATTCATCTGATTTTCCCACTGCAGGCTTTTTGTCTTTGAAAAAGAAAGCATAGGCTAAGTGCCTAACGTTTAGATAGCTCAAGTTAAATGAAATGAACCCTATTCATGAGACAGCAGTGTGCCTTTATGGCAAAGAAGGCAAATGTCCTGGGTTGCGTCAGACAAAGTATTACCAGCAAGTTGAGGGAAGTGATCCTTCCCCTCTGCTTTGTACTGAGGTGAGTGTGTGAGGCCACACCTGGATTGCTGTATCCAGTTTTGGGCTTTCCAGTGCAGATGGATGTCCTGGAGACAATCTAGCAAAGGGCCATAAAGATGATGAAGAGACTGGAGCATCTCTTAAAGAGGAAGAACATGAGGCAGCTGAGCCTATTCATCCTGTAGAAGAGAAGGGTCAGGTGGATCTTATCAATGTATATAAATACCTGAAGGGAGGTTGTGGAATCTCCCTCCTCAGAGATATTAAAAAGCCATCTAGACATGGTCCTAGGAAAGGAGATCTAGGTGTCCCTGCTTCAGCAAGGGGGTTGGATCAGAGGATCTCCAGAAATCCTTTCCAACCTGAACCATTCTGTGATTTTTTTTGACAATCTTGGAATAATGTCTTCGGTTTTGGTATCCTCGGTTCGGGGTGGATGCTGATCCCACTCTTTTAAGACCTTTGGAGGTTCAGGGTTTATGCAATGCATATAACTTCAAGATTCCACCTCTAGTAAATTAAGAAGAATTCTCTTGTGTTACATCCTTTCCTTATTGCTCATATTTTAGGAAAAAATAGGCAAACATCTTCATACTGTGATCTCATGTCTTCTCTTCTACCTGTTGATTATCAGGAAAATAGTTGCTTTTGTGTGTGTTCAAACTGTCAACACTGGCACCAGACTCTCCGCAGGTAGACTGAAAAGTCCTGAGACTTTGTTGTTTCAGGCTCTCAGCAAGTTCATGCAGACAGCTTTGCATCATTTACTGTCATATAGAAGGCTTGTTTTTGCAATCATAGATGAGATTACTATTAAAGTGGGAAAAAAATACCATCCAAGATAAATTATTTAGAGACCAGAAACTGCTCTTCTTCCTTTTGTTCTTCCTGACTAGTTCCATGGTGCAGACCACTGGAAACTAATATAAAGAAGTAGGAGTTGTCACATACATTACTCTCTGTGGCAAAGCCTTTTTTCTCCCGATGGATTAGTATAGCTCCTGGCATAGGAGAGCCCTGCTGTGCTTGCTGTCATTATCAGTGCTATAACAATAACAACAACAACAATAAAAATGTACTGGAAAATTTCATGGATCTGGAAAGAAAAAGGTAAATACTGCTTCCTCATTCAATGACACATAAATATCCATTAAATATCCATTAAATCCATAAATATCCATTATGTATGAAGCTGTTTTAGAGAAGTGACTTATTGAACAATGGTTTTCCCAAGAGGCAGTGCCTTTTCTTACTAGATTTTCACAATAATGCAGAATGAGATATTTGTGTCGCCACCTCCTAGTTAGTCAGGGCACTGCTTCAGTGAAGAAACAACTTCTAGTGATTTGCATAGTAATCCTTCTTGTGTCCTGATGGAAACAGGGAATCCACAAGTACTTTTGTCCTAATATCTACCTGAAAGTAAAAACCTTTCAAAAAACTTTCCTTTTTTGCTTCTTCTCTGTGTTGTCTCTGAAATAAATCCAGTCCCACAGAAACTTCACTTCTGCATGTTTTCCCACCAGAAGACGGAAAACCTGATCGAAATAATGAAAACTAGGCAAATGAACAACTGTTTTCCTGTATCTGAGTCTTGCCAGGATGTAATTGTTGGTTTGAAAACCCGAGGAAACACACATAAACTTTATATATCCTTTGGAATTATCAGACATAGATTTGTTTATGACAAATCAAAGGTTTGGTTCAGAGATGGGCACTGTAAAGACATGGGAGACAAAGCAGATGTAGTGACTCTCATATAACAGGTGCCTCTCATATAACAGGTCTTTTTTGTTTCCATTTTGAACTTCTAATTTTTAAATTGAGATAAATTCTTTAATAAACTTGGTGACAAACCAGCTTCTTATAATTTGGTAATAAGTAGGCCCCTATGTAAAAAATAATAGCCTCTATCCATTATTGCAGCATGTGCTTCCATACTTAGTTCACATTTCTGTTACTGGTATTACTCAGAAGGATTGAGCAATCATTGCTTTACTTTGGGTTTATGGATATTCTGCTGCTGTGATGAGACTCGTGCAAGTCATCAACACTAAGGCAACACACGGTGACTTATATTTTGAATCAACGACATTACCAGCACTTCCTTAGTTACTGCTGCAATAGTGTTCATATTGTTCACATTGTGCTTGGGTCACTGGTGTTCAGATTGGTTTAACTTGCATTGAAATTAATGGCAACAGTTATGCGGGATTCATTTAAATATTCTTTCTAATACCTAGCCAGTACATCAAAATAGGACTTAGCATTTGTTGCTTTCAGATAGTAATTGTGAAAATGTAATTGATGTTCCACAGTGCATTCCTAGTTCACCTGATGAACCTACATTCTGCTCTGCCAGGGGATGTTAATGGCACCAGAACTGACAAAAGTGCTCTTAAGACACGTATAAAATATGGGGATTCTCAAGTCAATCTCAAAGTAGACATCTTGTGCATCAGCGTAGTAACAACATCAGGGAATTGGTTACTTCACTTAAATCATTAAATAACTTCCAGTAACGTCAGAATTTAGAAAACTGATTGACTGAGATTTACAGCTGTGAAACAGAGAACAGAATTTGAGTGTTTCAGAACAAGTTATGAAGCTATTCAGTGGCAGAATAAACTCTTTCTTCTCAGCATGGTGGGTTTTTGCTGTCTTTTTGGAAAGAGTTGGATCCCATAACCAAGGAAAATGTTAACATTACATGAACTCTCCTGTCTCATCCAGCAAAGTGTTTCCATTACAAAGTCAGAAGAGGAGAAAAATTAATTTGGGTGGTTGGGCTGAAGGCATCAAGCAAAGACTTGATGGACTTGATCCCTTCTGAAATTGATTCTGGATATTCTAATGGTTGTTTTGTATTTAAGAAGACAGCATTTTTTAGAAGGAAAGCTCAATATTGCTCTTAATGTCCTGGTGGACTCGAAAATATTTTGGGACTATTTGTCTTTTGCCAAGGCTTTCTATGCTTGCAGATTTAAATGTTCTGGCTCAGTAAAAGAACACACCTGTGAAATCAAACATGAAACCCACCTTTTTAGCTTATAGCAAGTTTGTGCTTAGTTCTTACAAATGGTGCCTCCAACAAATAGATGGGATTCATGTCCTACTTCAGATTTATTAAGAGCAAAACAAATTGAGTTGTTGCTTGAAAGACAGAGTAATTTAAATCATAATCTTAAGATCATTAAATTTTTATGGGCTATTTCATGGCAAGGATATCTCCAAGTTATTGTGTTGCTAACTGTTAAGAATATAGATAAGATAAGATTTCACTGTCGTCCTGGTGTAATACTTGATTTCATCAAGAATTTACTGCTTCAGGGAAGTAGATTTGAACTTTAGTCGGGGCCACTGACTAATCACATGACGTATTTGCTTTTTCTTCTTTGAAAGGCGTTAACATTTCACCACATTTTAGCGTGCGTGTTTGGATATGAAACTTCACAGACTCCTATATAAACAAATTCCACAGACTCAGCCTATTAGTGCACCCTCCTGGGATGATATAAGGTAAGGGATTACATAGCTCACTGGATAACTTAGTAGATACCCATGACATATATTTTGTCAAAATTGGAAAGTCCTTCTTTTTCTATTATATGATACTTAAGAGCTAACTTAAGAACAATGTTTAAGAAGTGCCTTTGTGATAAAAGTGTCTATGTTGTACTTGACAGATTTAGTTTAGCAATGAAATTGAACTATGAAATAGAAAAAACATAGAAATGACAGACAATTTTGAAAGAACTAAAAGAAAGCAATTTTTGTATCTTTTTAGAATGTGTTATTGGTAAAATAGAATTTACTCCTCAAGAGCGTTATTCTGGTCTCCTTATTTTTGCTAGGTGAACTTTTAACTTTTTCTGTCTTAGTTAATAAAACCATGAAGTGAATTTTTCAAAATGTGAATGTGAGCATTCTTTTTTAATTTAATGTTTCATAGCAAACCTCCAAGAAATTGTATCTATGAATGATGTGTGGGGCTGTAAACCAGCCTCATCTCTGCTTCAGTGTTGTCAGTCAATGACTGAGAAGGGCTTTTTGGGACCTACTGTGGTATCACTGAGATGAGAATCTATCACCACTGCCAAGAATACCCATAAATCCCTTTCAACATATTTCCCTCTTTGTGGGTTGAAGCAATCCCAAGGGGGGCTGAAGGGTTCTGAGGTGGGCATCCTCATGAGTTCTAATTAATTGAATTGAAATGACTTGTATCTCACAAGTTCCCTTCCCAGAATTAAGGAAAGAAAAATCAACTTTAAATTCTATACTGAGGTATTTAACTTCATTCTAAGCAGTTTTTTTCTTTGCCATCTAATTTGTTGAAAAAAATCACATTTTATTTTGAGTTGCTTCACAACAGAAAGCTTTCCCTGTGAAGCTGCAAATGAGGGCACAGCCCAGTTATTTGTATGGCTGTAGTGGGGCTACTGGGAGAGTGTGCATCGTCAGGAAGACAGTGATCTTGTGGCTGTTGGCGGTTTTGAGTGTGGTTTCTGGGAGTTAACTTCTGACTATAGAGGGAGCTGATTTAATTAAAAGCTAGGCAAACTTGGCATCCAGCAAAGCAGAGCCGTGAACAGGCAGTTCTCCAGGGTGTGGGAGACACAGCTTTTTTTCCTTCAGCTACTTACTCGTCAGTTGCTGGTTTAGATGGTCTAATTTTAAGTGGTAATTTGTGGTCTCTTTTTGGGAGATCTGCTTTATGAGTAGGACAGAGATAATAGAGGTTAAAGTGTGTGCCTTCATGAATGCTCACTTTACTTCTATACACAAGAAGCAAAGAGGACTGATCTAGGGAGAGGCTCGAGAACAGATCAGATGGCAACAGGAGCAGTAGAGGTAGAACTGTGAAAAGGAAGTTTCTGTGAATGAGCGTGTCTGGGGAATTAGTCAGGGATTTTCCTCTAAAGGTAGAGACAAGAAGAAAAATACGGCATAGCTCTGGTCATCTGTGGGGAGTGTCATTTCTCATCAAGAATACATAATACAAGATTAATCAAGATTTGAACAAGTATGTGTGTTAGTAGGAAGTTCATCTATTATCCTAATATTTATTTAATGATAAATGCATTATTGTTTGAGCTGGCTGACCTTAATACTTGCATTGTGAAGCCCGGAAGATGGAGACGGAGACTGCAGATGAAGTTGCTGTTGTGGGAATAGGTTGCAACTTTCCTGGAGGTAAGTTTTGTAAGTGTCCTGGAGGTGAGGTAAAGTAAAAGCAAAGCAGGCTACTGAGTGAAAAAAAAACGTTGAGGTGGAGGAAGACAACACGTTCCTCCCTTCCTTTTGTAGAATTCATTGCTTTGCCACTTGTAAGGGGTCACACTGTGGTGGAAACTTATCTGTTGAGATGTGTGCACGACAGACCTCGTGCTGGCTGTGGGCTGGGCATAGAGCTGCCCACATGAAACTTATACAAATGAACTGTATGGATCTGGGATGGTTTGAGTTTTCTGCACATGCACTGGCTGTTCATTGTTGGAGGACTATGTATCCATAGGGACAGGACAGATTGAGGCTGTGTCAATATTACCAGCTCTTCCTGTAGTATAAATAGGTCTTGCTAAAAAGAAACCTTCCTGCTTTTCCCTGGTATTCACTTTGGAAGTTCCCAGAAGAGAACTGAGCTAAATACAGTTCTGAGCCTAGTGAGATACTTCCTCTTGATGGGAAGCGTGGGCAAGATGGGAAATCCTTGGGCCCTGGTGGGATGCATACATGAGTGCTCAGAGACAACTGGCAGATGTTGTTGCTAAGTCACTCTCCATTAGCACTGAAAGATCACAGACAGCAGGAGAGATGCCTGAGGACTGGAGAAAAGCCAGTATCACTCCAGTCTTCACAAAAAGGGCAAGAAGGAGGACCCAGGAAACCACAGGCCAGTCAGCCTCACCTCTGTCACTGGAAAGGTGATGCAATATCTATTTCTGGATGTTCTCTCCAAGCATCTGGAGGAAAAGAAGATGATTGGGAATACTCAACATGGATTCACCAAGGGGCAATCATACTTGACCAATCTGATAGCCTTCTGTGGTGGCATAACTGGCTGGGTAGATGAGGGAAGAGTGGTGGATGTTGTCTACCTTGACTTCAGCAAGGCCTTTGATACTGTCTCCCACAACATCCTCATGGGTAAGCTTAGGAAATGTGGGTTAAATGAGTGGACAGTGAGATGGTTTGATAACTAGCTGGATGGAAGAGCTCAGAGGGTTATGATCAGCAGTGCAGAGTCTAGTTGGAGGCCTGTATCTAGTGGAGTTCCCCAGGGGTTACTACTGGGCCCAGTCTTGTTCAACGTATTCATCAGTGACCTGGATGAGGAGACAGAATGTATCCTCAGCAAGTTTGCTGATGACACAAAACTGGGAGAAGTGCCTGATACACCAGAAGGCTGTGCTGCCATTCACTGAGACCTGTACTGGCCAGAGAGTTGGGCAGAAAGGAAGTTCAACACAGGCAAGAGTAGAGTCCTACACCTAGGGAGGAATAACTATCTGCACCAGTACAGGTTAGGGGCTGACTTGCTGGAATGCAGCTCTGTGGAGGAGGACCTGGGAGTCCTGGTGGACAAACAGCTAACCACGAGCCAGCAATGTGCCCTTGTGGCCAAGAAGGCCAATGGTACCCGGGGTGCACCAAGAAGAGTGTGGCCAACAGGTTGAAGGAGGTTATCCTCCCCCTCTACTCTGCCCTGGTGATGCTGCATCTGGAGTAGTGCATCCAGTTCCAGGCTCCCCAGCTCTAGAAAAAAAAGGAACTACTGGAATCCAGAAGAGGGCCATGATGACTATTAGGGGACTGGAACGTCTCTCTTATGAGGAAAGGCTGAGTGAGCTCTGCCTATTTAGCCTGGAAAAAAGAAATCTGAGAGGGGATCTTATCAGTGCTTCTAAATACTGAAAGGGCAGGTGTCAAGAAGATGGGGCCAGACAATTTTCAGTGCTCCTCAGCAAAAGGACAAATGGCAACAGACACAAACTGGAACTCAAGCAGTTCCACCTGAACATGAAGAGAAAATTCTTTACTTTGAGGGTGACAGTGCACTGGAAAAGGCTGCCTAGGGAGGCTATGGAGTGTTCTTCTCTGAAGGTATTCAAAACCCACCTGAATGAGTTCTTGTGCAGTCTGCTGTAGGTGAACCTGCTTTAGCAGTGGGGCTGGACTCGATGATCTCCAGAGGTCCCTCCCAACCCCTACCATTCTGTGATTCTGTGAAACTGGGACAGCAGAAGGTTAAGGATTTGTGGGGCTCATTTGCTGTTAGGCAAGCAGCGAAATGATCAGTCATGCCTTCCCATTTGCTTCTCACCAAAGAACAATCATTCCTTTCTCTGGTGGTTCTTCTTGAGCAACCTAGATTTATACATGGGAGTTCCTTGTAACTGAATGTACATTTCCGAGTCTGCGTGGGGAGGGGGAGAAAATAATTTAATCTGCTGTAAAACCTTTGTACAACAGGTGATGGAATTGACAACTTCTGGAAGGTCCTGGAGGAAGGCAAAAACTGCACAGTAGAAATCCCCCCTGAGAGATTTAATACCAAAGAGTGGTACGACCCAGATGATAACAAACCAGGAAAAATATGTACAACGCGAGCTGCTCTTCTCGATGAGTGAGTCTGTTGCCCCTGTGGAGCCACTGATTTGTTCTGTATTTAGATTGACGTGTCCAGCTTTCCCAGGGTGCAAGGCACAGGGAGAGCTTATAAATGGGACCTAGGAAGCAGCATTCTTTTATCTCATGTGATGAACATGCAGTTGTCAAATTGCAGGAATTCCTGGTGTGCGGCATCGATGAGCAAATGTAGTTGCAGGCTGCGTCAAGCAGACCTGTACGTGGCTGGGAACACGTCTGACCTTTGACTACATAATTGAACATGTTCATACACACCCACTGTGGGCTGAGATGTCACCTGTCGCATGACAGGGGCATCTACACTTTGGGTCTACAGAATACACATGCATGAGGGGGTATGTACTGGATCTGAGGTGGGCTGCAGCCCACCAAAGAACTCGTACTGTCTATAGTACTGTGGGCTGTGGAGGAAGAGGGCAGAGTATGGACTCTGAGCTGTAAGAACTGCCTGGCAAGTCTCCTACTGTTTCAGCTTGAAGGTGAGCCAGCTTTGCTGGACCTCAGGACCAAATCCTGTCCTTGTAGGGACACGTAACTCTAATGCACATGCAGGTAAGATAATTTAGAGCCAAGTAGGAAAGTCTGGTGTTGCTAGATAGGCAGGAAGGAAGGGGATCTTCTACTTAATTCGAGTGTTATGTTTTACATGTAAACCCATATTATTCATAATTTCATAATAATCTTGCTTTTCCCTCTGCTCATACTGCTATGTCTTACAAAAAAGAAACCTTTTCTTTATTCTGAGTCATTCCTCCATAACACTGAGGGATTATGTATGAACAAGTATCAGGCAAATATACAAGTGTAAAGAGAAAATCTGGAGGAACGAACTGCAGGATGCATCTCTTCACTTGTGTCCTCATGTCTCATGTCAAATTATCCCAGGGATATGGGTACAGCCGTGTGGGGGCTATGGCTAATGCAAAGAACAGCAAATTAGAGTAAGATCAGCATAAATGCCTTTTATTTTAAATCCATATTCACCTTAAATCCTCAGGCTGTAGATCTTTATTCAAACAAGAATTTAACACACAGAGAAGCAATCTTACTGCCTACTGAGAATAATTCTAAGCAAGTTCAATGCTTTGTCCCATGTTAAATATTGAATTCTCCACTGAAATCAAGAAATGATAGAAAGCCATACAAATCCCATCTTGGGATATCAGAGTAAGGCTGGGATTGGTCTTGCATGAGCCTACTTTGAAGATTCTTTAAAGATAAACACACACATGAAATATTATGAATTTATTATTAGAGAAGTATAGGTATCTCTTGGAAGCATCTGAGCTGATCCTCTGCTCATTCTATTTAACGTGCAAAACCATTGGCCCATATTGCCTTAAAACCACTTAGAAGACAATAATTCTTTAAAACCTGTTGGCTAAGACCATATTACAGCAGAGGGAGTTTCATTCTGCAAATTTTCATAACCTGAGAAGTCCTGTTGGTACTAGTGGGATAACTATGTGAATAAAAATTTCTACAAGTGGGCTCATAATTCTGAAATGCATATTCCTTGATAAAAATACATACTTTGTGGTGGGACAGAAAACATCCGTGGCCTATAAATATTTTCTTATGAATTTCATAAATGGGCACTGTGGCCTAACAACCAGTTACTGCTCTGCTTTTCATGAAACTGCAGAAAATGTGTGCTTTGAGTCTAGAAGTAAATGCATATTGTGTATATATTGTAGCATTTTCTAGTCTGTGTATTTCAGATTTAACTCATTTGACAACCACCTGTTTGGGATTAATAATATGGAAGCTGAACGCATGGATCCGCAACAGAAGTTACTGATAGAATGCACATACAAAGCCCTGGAGGATGCAGGAGTCCCTGTAGAAGCTGTCAGTGGCACCAAAACAGGTGTTTTTATCGGTAAGATGAAAATTTCATCTTGAAGAAAGTACGTTTGAACCTCACAATGATTGGAGCACTCCTCTGTAAACTTCACATTCCTTTCTCTAGCACTGGAGATGGAAGGCTACTGTCCTATGACACCGCTGATTTTTTTTTTAAGGGTCACGAGGCTACTCAAGAATCTCATCATGTAATTCATGTATCTTTTAGGTGTTCCTCTTTGTGTCTTCATGCACTGCTCTCTACAACTACCTAAAAGGAGGTTGTAGTCGGGCAGGGATTGGTCTCTTCTCTCAGGTGACCAGTGGCAGAACCAGAGGGCATGGACTTAAGCTTCGTCAGGGAAAGTTTAGACTTGATATGAGGAAAAAATTCTTCACTGAAAGGGTGATTGGCCATTGGAATGGGCTGCCCAGGGAGATGGTGGAGTCACCTACCCTGGAGGTGTTTAAAGGGAGACTGGATGAGGCACTGAGTGCCATGGTTTAGATGATGGTTGGTGTTAGTGTTGGTGTTAGTGTTAGGTTATAGGTTGGACTTGATGATCTCAGAGGTCCTTTCCAACCTTGTGATACTGTGATACTGTGATACTGAAGCTGAAACAGGAAACAAACTGCCTCCCCAACACAATCCTTCCCAGGAATGATACTCTCAAGCCAGGTTTACACTTTTTTCCAGTGTCCCATTTTGCAGTATAACATTTGTTAAGGTGTTGTGGTGCTGAAGATCCTTTTCAACAAGCAGAAATCCTCATGTAGATACTAATATGCTACCACGGTGCACTTGTCCAAATGCTTACCTCAGTACCTGGAAATGTTGATTCTTCTCCCAAGGAGGGCAACACATCTGCTGAAAGGGCTGGAAGACATGTCCTGTGAGGAGTGTCCAAGGACTCTGATCTGTCTAGTTTAGAGAACAGCAGACTGAGGGGCAACCTCTGCTCTCTACAGTTTTCTGTGGAACGGAGGTGGAAAGGGTGGTGCTGATCTCTTCCCTCTGGTATCCTGTGACAGGAGGTGTGAGAGTCATTCAGAGCTGCGTTAGAGGAGGTCAGACTTGACATTAGGATGTGTTTGTTTATAGAGAGAGTGGTCAAACACTGGAACAGTCTTCCCAGAGAGGCAGTCAATGCCTCAAGCCTGTCAGTGCATAAGAGCTATTTGCACACTGCCCTTAATTACATGCTTTAACTTTTGGTGAGTCCTGAAATGGTTGGGCAGTTGGACTAAACAGTCAATGGAGGTCCCTTCCAACTGAAGTATTCTTTTTTTGTCAAGGAGCGTGAACAACAGCACATTTTTGCTGGTATAATCTCTATCTCTTTTAAGAGGCATTTCTGCGATAGGCTGATACAACTATAGGGGCAAACTCCTTGCTCTAACTTTTGTCTGAAACATGCTCTTCTTCCACAGAAGAGCCTATTCCTTCTCTCTTAATCTCTACTGCATTTCCACACATGCCTGTGGACTTGGGGATCCTCTGTATTTCAAGCATATGCGTTTTCAGAAAGAAAATGGAACTTTCTTACAGGCCCTGTTCTTTTCTGTTCCTTTCGTACTGGATCACAATAAGGAAACCAAATATGTATCTTATGCTGTGAGTTTTAACTTGGTACATCTGAGGAACTGAATCTGATGTCCTGTACATTTATATCACAGCTGTTCTCATTGTAACTTCTTAATATATATTTCCATAGCAAAACCAAAACTGCCAGTCTCAAACTGAGATACAGGGGTCTGAGCAGGTTACACAGAGCTTAACCACATCATACAAGGACAGAAGCCATCAGGAAAGGCCTGTCATTTACTGTGCAAGTAGAAATTTCAAGGGTTAGCTATGTTTGTGCATGTCCAGGGGAATTGCTGGGATTTTTGTCTTTGGCTCGCGGTGAAGCAAAGTTTCACCATAAGAGCACTGATGCCATGTAGTTTACTACTAAAACAGAAAATGAAAACATGCTGTTAGGTTAGAGCTCTACATCCCTCTTGTTTGATTGGGTTAACATGACACATTTGGTATTTTTACAGGTCTTATGAATCGAGACTATGAAATCATAACAAGCAGAGCAGTCAGTGAAATAAATCATTATGACAGCACGGGAACAGCAATGAGCATTGCTGCTAACAGAGTCTCATTCACATTTAATCTGACTGGACCATCACTGACTATTGACACTGCATGTTCATCTTTTCTTTTTGCTCTGCACTATGCCTTGCAAGCAATTAAATCAGGTAATGGGACTGAAGAGCTGCTGGAATTTAATATGGATTTCTACTGCTTTTGTCTATCATCCTGGGCTCCTCAACACGTGTGTTTCTCTTTAACTCCAGGAGACTGTGAGGCAGCAATCTGTGGTGGAGTCAACTGCATCATAGATCCCCGCACCTTTGTATCTCTCACTAGAGCAAAAATGATCTCACCGGAGGGAATAAGCAAACCTTTCTCCAAAAAGGCTGATGGCTATGGAAGGGGAGAAGGCTGTGGTGTTGTTTTCCTCAAACCACTGAAAAAGGTAAGGTTGCTTGTGAAGCAGCCTAAAGTAAGACTGGTTGCTTCCCTGAATTTTGTATCTCCAGTTCTAATAATTCCTCCAGAAAAGATTAACCAATTCAAGTTTAAGATTAATGAAGCACTTATTAAGCATTAAGCAATTATGCGCTTCTCCTGCCATGCAGAAGGGATGACACATTTAAAAGTTAGTGTTATACTCTGTCTGTTCTTGGCTCTGTTGTTTGGTTTTGTTGTCTCCTATCTAGAGGAAGCATGAGGTTATTAAAGATGATTTTACCTTTTTATGAAACAGGCAAAGGAAGACTACAGCAAAATCTGGGGTGTGATAAACATCAGTGCAGTAAACCAGAACGGTAGGTCCACGACTCCAATCACAAGACCATCTCAAACAGAGCAGGAGAAGTTACTGCGCAGCATTTATGAAACTTGTGTTGATCCCTCAGTTGTGCAGTACATTGAAGCACATGGTACAGGGACTGCCGCTGGAGATCCTACTGAAGCAGAAAGCCTGGGTAATGTCATTAGTAAAAACAGGTCTTCACAAGTTTCCACTCTAAAAATTGGTTCAGTGAAAGGGAATATTGGCCATACAGAATCAGCTGCTGGAGCAGCAGGGCTAATCAAAGTTCTTCTGATGATGCATCACGAAAAGATTGTTCCATCCTTGCATTACTCAAAGGAGATGAGCAGCATTGATACAGAGAAACTAAACCTTGCAATTCCCACAACTGTAGAGCCCTGGGAAGAATCCAGGGAGTATGGAAGAGTAGCTGGCATCAACTGCTTTGGATTTGGAGGAACCAATGCTCACGTTGTAGTCAGGCAGCTTAAGCAGCTGGAGCCTCTTCCTGCCTTTAAGAGGCCCCTTGAATTATTTCTGCTGTCAGCAGCATCGAGTAAGTCCCTTCAGATGACAATGGCCGATACAGCTGAGCAGCTGAGCACAAGAAACGCCCTAACTCTGCCAAGCCTGGCCTATACGTCTGCCTGCAGAAGAAGCCATGCTGGCTACAGGTACCGAAAAGCATTTGTCACCAATTCTCTCCAGCACTTGCAGCAAGAGGTTATGTCGGGAGCAAGCACTGCACTTGCCGTGCCAAAGGTGGAACCACAGCTGGTGTTTGTGTTCTGTGGCAACGGTGTAACGCTGAAGGAGTTCAGCGCGGCACTGCTGAGCTCAGAGCCAGTGTTCAGAGACAAGTGTCAGGAAATAGAAGCACTTTTTCAGAAACACGCTCCAATCAGCCTCCTGCCAGCAGGTGGTCATAGCCCAAAGGATTTGTTGAATCCAGAGCTTTCCCAGCCCTTGCTTTTTACCCTGCAGGTTGCCTTAGCTTCCCTTCTGAAATACTGGGGCATTAAGCCAGTCTCTGTTGTTGGCCACTCAGTAGGGGAAGTTGCTGCTGCACATTTTGCTGGGTACCTTTCCCTGGCAGATGCAGTCAAAGTGATTTATCACCGGAGCCGGTTGCAGGCAAGGACTGCCATCGGCAGGATGCTGGTGGTTGGAAACATCCCTGTTGAAGAGATTGCTGAACATCTGCGCGCCCATTCGGGAAAGGTGTGCATTGCAGTTTTCAATAGCCCTGTTTCCTGCACCTTGTCTGGGAACTCAGAGTCTGTGGATGCTGTCCAGAGAGACTTAGCTCAAGCTTTCAGCCAGAGAAACATCTTTCTTTATGTTTTAAATGTCCCAGCTGCGTACCACAGCCCCAGCATGGATATGATACTGGGGGAGCTGGAGGAGAGCATACAGCCTTTAGAAAAACAGAAAGGGGAAATTGAAGTGATTTCAACACTGACTGGGGTGGCTGCTTCTGAAAATGACTTTGCTCAGGCCAAATTCTGGGCCCGGCATACTCGTGAGCCTGTTGCTTTCGCTCAGGCCATCCAAAGTGCAGCTAGAGACAGGGAAAATGTGGTGTTTGTGGAAATAAGCCCTCACCAAACACTGCAACGAAACATAAAGGAAAGTCTAGGGAAAGGCATAAAGGTGTTCTCTTCTTTGCAAATGGATGCAGAGTATCAGACACTCTTCACCTTGGTAGGAAACCTATTTGAACTGGGATATAACCCCAACTGGCAGCACTTCTATCATGGGTATCAAAGCATTCCAGTGCCTATTCCACAGTATCAGTTTGATCGCAAGAAACTCATGGCCTGTCTGGATATCCATCAACAAGCAAACCAAAGAGGCATCAGCTCCAGTCATCCTTTGATTTATGGCATAAACAGTGACAACATGGAGTTTGGCTGCCTGCTGTCTCAGGACACAACACGATATTTATATGAACACAAGAACAATGATGTGGCTTTGGTCCCTGGTGCTTTTTATGTGGAGCTAGGTCTGGCCTCTGTGATGAGCAGCTCAAGACCAAGAGTGCCTCTGAGTACTTGCCAGATGAGTATCAGTTTTTCTGCACCGTGTGTACTCACACAGAGTTCCCAAGTGTTGAGTATCAAGCTGAGTCCACAGAAAGCAGTGACAGTCTTTGAGATACTCTCTTCCTCCAATGCGATTTATGCTGCAGGCCAAGTTATAAAGGGGCCTGAAGCCGTGGTGGAAGAAAACACCATCTCCTTTCAAGACATCTATCAAAGATGCAGGTCAGTGGTTAGCAGAGAGGAGGTTTATGAAGCACTTTCTCAGGTTGGCTTTCAGTACGGCTCCGTATTCAGGCAGCTGGGTGATGTGCATTATTGCCAGGAACTAAAGGAAGCTATAACAGGGATCAAGGTGAACAAGGAGACCGTTGGAGAGATGTACAACTACTGTATCCATCCAGTGATACTTGACTGTTTTCTGCAGATGACTGCAGTCCTGACCTCAAGGATGTTCCAGTCCAGAGCAGGCTTTCCCTCAGGGATAGGCAGCCTGGTGGTTCTCCGACCGCTGGAGGAAGAAATGATGATATATATGAGAACAAGCAAATTCCTTGGGAACTGCCTAGAGGTCTGTGGATGCTTTATGGACAAACGCGGCTCTGTTTTGGCTGAACTCAAGCGCGTTGCCATCACTTTTGTGAAGCAAGCATCTTCCAGAGACAATGAGTTCATGTTTGAAAACAAGTGGAAAGAAGTCTCTCTCTCACAGACGGTTGGACATCTGGGGGCCATGCCCAGAGTCCTAGTGTTTGCTGACAAATTTGGGATAGCTGAGCAGCTCAAAAAATATTTGCATCCTGATTCAAGATATGTTCTGTATGATGACTGGGAGGCCCTCTCGGAAAGCCATGCACAGAATAAACTGAGAGCAGAGGTTGAGGATTATGATGAAGTTCTCTTCCTGTGGGGAATTCAAAAGTTAAACGAAGATTTCCCAAGCAAAGCCGTAGACCAACTGGCAAAATGCTGTGAAGCCTATCGCCAAGTTGTTGTGGCATTAAGGGAGAAAAGATCCCGCTGTTCAGTCAGAGTGATCACCTACAGAACAACACAAAGAGACGTAGACCACATTAACTGTGGGTTTTCACTGTATGGCATGACCAGAACTTGTGTCGTTGAAGTTCCAGAAGTCACATTTCAGACGATTGACCTCAGCTCTTCCAGTTCTCTGGACATCTCAGTGCTAGCAGATGTTCTTGTCAAATCCAAAGGCGTGGACTACCCAGAAGTCTGCATCGGCCAAGGAAGAACTTACATGGCCGAAATCAGACGCACACCTTTTGTAGATGCCAATTACAGCCAACCCATAAGATCTCTCCAGAAGTCAGAAAGGTTCTCTTTGTACACTTCTGATCCATACACAGCAAAAGACTTGTCTGCTGAATTATCCACCAGCACTGCTCCTCAGCTTGAAAACCACAGCATTGAAATTCAAGTGGGTAAAATATGTCTCCACTCAGAAGACTATTTTCCCATTAGTGTTTCTAGTCGTAACTTTGGTAGAACACTGTATTGGAATTCACAAGCAGTAGATAAACACGGACTTTTAGCTCTTGATTTCAGCGGCACAGTAACAGCAACAGGCAGTGATGTGAAGAAAGTTAAAGTAGGAGATCACGTGGCTTCATGTTATCCGACTGCTGCATCATCCAGAGTTCAGATTCCAGCAACTGTTTGTTTCAGTGTGAAGAAATTCCCGTGCTTTCAGAATGTCCCGTGTGTGTCGTACTTTATCCTTGCATGGGAAATCTTCAATCAGAGGTTACCCAAGGGAAAACATGGCAGAACATTGGGTATTATTTCCATGGAGCCATCGTCGGCTTTGTGCCTTGTTCTTTCTGCAGCAGCAGAAGAGATGGGCTGGAGAACAGTACTTGCAAGGCCCACTCCTGATAAGTTCCAGTGTATAAACTTGTGCCATGCCCTTGTTGTTCTTCCTCCAGTAAACAGGCTGTCTCAGGAGGATCTGGCCCACATGTACTTTCTGAAAGATGTGGTGATAGTGTGTGGCAATCAGCAGTCTGGAAGTATCCAGAATGTCAGTGGAATCGATCACGAAAATATCAGCTTTCATCTCCTTACACTTAGCAGCATTTTCCAGAAAGCATCTCTAAAGGCATTGCAGAAGACTGTGCATGCGTGGATCAATTCCGTGGATGTGAAACGGTTTAGACATCTATCAGGTTCTGTTTTTCAGCAGACTGAGAACTTTGAAAGAATGAACTCTGTGATGTCCTATTTCGCCTGCAAATCTGTTCCCCTTGCTGTACTGAGAAGGCAGAAGAACATGACCGTGCTTTCAGACATACCGTTGTATGAATCCCAGAAGAAGCTGTTTAAGCAGGATGCTGTTTACGTAGTAGTTGGGGGGCTCACTGGACTTGGCTTTGAAACGGTGAAATTCATAGCGGAGAATGGAGGAGGGTGCATTGCAATTCTCTCCAGAAAAAATCCCAGCAATGAGAAGCAAGAAGAGATGAAGGCTTTGCAGCAGCAGTACAAAGGGAGCAACGTGGTGTTTGTGCAGTGTGATGTTACTTCGACCAGTGATGTTGAGAAAGCTTTCCAGTCCATTGCAAACATCTTTGCAGGGAGTCCAGTCAAAGGTGTCTTTCAAAGTGCTGTTGTTTTACACGATGGCCATCTGGAAGTCCTGAACTTCGCTGACTTTCAGAAAGTGCTGAGCCCCAAAGTAGCAGGGACCCTAAATCTTCACTGGGCTACCAGAGGCCAGGAGCTTGACTATTTTGTGTGCTACTCCTCTGTCACTTCCTTTCTGGGAAATGCCAACCAGGCAAACTATGCAGCTGCAAACTCTTTTTTGGATGCCTTCTGCCTCTACAGGAGGAACTGCGGGCTCGCAGGCCAAGCCATTAACTGGGGTGCTTTGAACCTTGGTGTCCTGCTCAACCAAAACCATATTCAGAACCTTCTGGGATCCAAGGGCATAGACATTCTGCAGGTGCATGAAATTCATGAGTATCTCAGGAAGAGCTTACTTGTGAATAACCCACAGCAAGCCGTTGCCAAATTAAACTTTCAAGCTTTATTTAATCATCTTTTTTCTCGCATTGCATCACTGAAAAGTCGCTTCGTATCGCTTATGTCAGAAGAATTCAGGAACAAGCTTGAAATTGTTGGGGAAACTCAAATCCAAGTGCTGGATACTGCCTTAATCAAATCTGAAGACTATATCACCTCACTGCTGAGTGACCTCACCGGAAAGAGCCCTGATGAGCTAACCATGAATACACCACTTTCATCCTTGGGCGTAGACTCTATGCTAGCGATGACGATTCAGAACCGTGTCTTTCAAGAGAGAAAGGTGGACATCCCTCTTGTGAAACTGCTTGATCCTCACACAACACTGTCAAGTTTAGTAGTGCTTTTAGAAGAAACAAGCGATGCAAATGGAATAGTTGAGAAAGAAAATGCTGCGGATGAAAGAGCAGAAAATGGGAGCTGGCTATAGAAATCTTCTCATTGAGGAATTGCATACCTGGACTCTTTGTCGTATCTCTGATTGTCATTGCAGACAGGGTAGAACATCTTGTGATGCTGAATGTACTCTTACGTGTCGACCCAGAAAGCCCACAGCAGGTTCTTGTGCCGTTGCACTGGCTGTATTAATCTCAATCACTTGTTTGAATTGTTACTTTCAATATTTTATACATTCATTTTTTAATATTTTAAACTGGAAGTAGGTAGGTTAATTCTTACACATTTTCATTTGGTAAATTTGTATATTCAATGGACATTGCATTTATTAAACTGTATTAAAGTGTACACCTAAAGCAGCATACCATTGTCACCATTTTTGTTTTTATTGTGTTCCTAATATGTTATTATTTTTAATATTATAAAATATGCATGAATATGGGAAACTTTTTTGAAGACTTTCAATGTTGTTAATTTCAATGATTTCTTCTCCAAAAATTTAACTTATTTTTTCCTTATGTCTTCAAAAATATGAAAGCCCAAATAAACAAGAATAGTAAAAATGTTTTAAAACCAAAACTTAACATCTATCTTTGTCTTATTTTATTTTCTTTGTCCCTCATCTGCTCTCCAAGTTTAAATTTTTCTTATGCTAACTCCTAACCTTATTTTACTCCAGTGAGAAAATATAGGCTTTTCCCCTAAGACACTGAAGGAAACTTTGTGTATGGTCTCTTGACATGAGAATAGGACCCTTGTGCTGTTTCTCCCTAGTGTACTAAATTATCATTCACTCCACAATGTCCCTTGCAGCACTGGTACTATTCTCCACATTACGGAGTATCCATAGACTATAAGGGCCCCTGAAACCACTTCTTCTCCAGGCTGAAGAAGCCCTGTTCCCTCAGTCTCTCCTCACAGCTCAGGTGCACCAGCCTCCAAGCATCTTGATGGCCTTCTGCTGAACTTACACAAGCATATCTATTTCTTTCTTCTACTGGTGGGCCCAGAACTGGACCAGCATTCCAGATGTGGTGCAATGAGTAAAGTGTGGTGTACTAGTGTAGTGGTAGTGTACATTACACCAGGAGTGTGATGTAATGAGCAAAGCTGAAGAATCACTTCCCTTTACCTATAAGCTCTGCTCCTGTTTATTTTAGCCCAGTCAGCTGTTAGCCTTCTTTGCTGCCAATGTGTGCTGTGGACTCCAGTGTTGTCTGTTGCCTGTCTTGAACCCCAAACTTTTCCACCCAAACTGCTCCCCGGCGAGTCAGTTTCCAGCCCATAACATTGTGGGGCTTAGTCTCTCTCAAATGCAGAACTGGTGCAGGGGGCTATTCTGTCCCAGGTGGAGGCCTTGCATTCCCCAAGGCTGAAATTAATGATGATTCTGTTAGTCTATTTGTCCCTCTGAATAGCGTCTCTCCCTGTCAATGTGTCAAATGCGCTCACCTAACTTGATGTCCTCCATGAATTTGCTGAGGATGTACTCTGTCCTGTTGGCTCGGCTGTTACTGAAGAGCCTGCAGGATGCTGCTAGTAACTCACTGCCAGATGGGCTGTGCATTGCTGATGTCGCCCTTTGGGCCTGGCAGTCCAGTGTATATTGCACCCATCCTGTAATCCTCTTCTCAGTCTATCTCAGATCAGTTTGGCTACAAGGATGTGTTGGGAGACTGTGCTGAAAGCCTTGATGGGATCAAGGTGAGTAACAGTTCTCTCTCTCCTTATCCACAGAGCCAGTCTTTCAATTCTTCAAGGTAATCAGGCTGGTCAGGCTCCATTTGCCTTTGGAAAATCCATGCTGGTGGTTCCCAACCACTTCTTCATTCATGTCCCTTACAATTCTGAGTTTATGGTTCTGTATGGGCAGAGATCCCTATGACCTTGCCCAAACGTTTCAAAGGGAACATGCCTCAGATGGCTGTTTCTGCACTGCCACCGTATGCTGAACTCGCCAGAGGCAGCGATACCACAAACATTGCACTGTGTCATCCTGACCATCTGAAATAATGTTTATGTGAGTATTTAATGCAACTCACCTGCAAAATAGCAAACTGTTTGCCCAAATGTTGCGCAGCAGTGTTGAGGCCTCATCTGGAGTGCTGTGTCCAGCTCTGGGCTCCTCAGTACAAGACAGACACGGACATACTGGAGAGAGTCCCAGGAAGGACTGATTAAGACTATTAAATGATTAAGAAGCATCACTTCTATGAGGAAAGGCTGAGAAAATCTCTTCTGGAACACAGAGAGAGAGAGGAGAGAGAGCATTGACTCCTAACAAGTCACCTCTTCTGCCACAGGCGTGTGTTTCATCTATCATCTGTGTGAGGTATCACACTGCTTAAGCGTCTATGTTTACTGTCTCTATACATGGAGAGATCTATGATATTTACATTTGTAAGTTTAGTAAATGTGCTGTTAAGTAGATGTGAGACTCTCATATATCTCTGCATTGTACAGTTGTTGCTGAACCTATTGATTTTAGTCTTGACAACGACAACTCTGATTCTGTGAGACCAGAGCACCAACTCTGTCTGACTGCAGTCAGTAAAGCTCTTTGGACTTCTCTTGCCAAAGCCATTGCTGTTCTGCTAGCACTGCGAAAGCTGGCTTTTCATCATCTACTGATGGCATTTGTATTCTGAGGTATTGCTGAAGGAGCTCATATTCTCTATGTGTTTTGCTTTGACTGCTTCTTTGGATCTACCATAAAAGTCCCAGAGGCCAGAATATTTGAATAAAAACAAGACCATTGCCAACCCCCAAAAGAACAGCAAGAAACCTGATCTTGAAAGATGCTCAGACTTTGCAGTTCTTATGCCTCTGAATTAGTTTAAAAGTTTTTTTTTTCTTCATCAGCTGCTGTCAAGCGTGATTGTTTGAGGAAAGCTGTAGCTGTCATTTCCTCCTGAAAAATGGTGTTCTGCTCAAAATCTGAACTATAATTAGATAAATTACTTGTGGAAAAAAATCTGTACCTGTGTTGAACAGAAGGCTTTTAGTGACAACATTGTTTGGCTTTGCAATTAATCTCAGATAGAGTTAACTACACAGGGGCTATCTTTAAAGATTCTGTGCTCTCAGCCTCCGAATTCTCAATCCTCTTATCAGAGAAAGGATCCCATTACCAGGATGCATATTCAGTAATAAGATAATCATGACTCTGGCACAGTACTTGGAAAAATATTATTTTTTCCAGTCAGAGCCTGAAGTGGTTTAACATTTAGCCAAACTGCTAAACATCTGTCTCCCCTTCTCTGAGCACAACCATAAATGTGGTTAGTTAGATATGTTCTAAACAGCAGTGACATCAATACAGAATTAATGGCAAAGAGCCCTAATGTTTCTTTGGAAAATGTGCTCATGGATGCACTTTTTTGCTTTCTGCCCTAGGCAATGCATCATATGGCACCCCTGTTGTGTAAAATGAGCTTGCAGGCTAAATTAAAGCAACTTCATTTTCCTGCAAATAAATAAATGTCTGTTTCTTGTTTACCTGAGTCATGTAATGCCTGATAACATGCGTGTCTGCCCACAGGTGTGGGTCCACAGCCAGGCTGCAGCAGGACCACGACCCAGCAGTGGCCACAGGTCTGGCAGGGGCCGGGCAATGGAACCTCTGCTTACCAGCAGTTCCCCAAGACCAGGGCTGGCTGTGGCTGTGGTCTCCCCACAGTGCCTCTGGGAGCCTCTCTCCCCATGGTCCCAGCTGAGCTACCTTGGTCCTGAGCCCAGGCAGTCAAATCCCAGGATCTTATGAAGCCATCCTATGTTTCCTTCTTCAGATAATGTCCCAGAGAAGTTACCTGTTTCATAGAATTATAGAAAAGTTTGGGTTGAAAGGGACCTTTAAGATGACCTCTTTCCAACCTCCCTGTTGTGGGCAGGAACACCTTCCACTAGACCAGATTGCTAAAAGCCCTATCCAACCTGGCCTTGAACACTTCCACAGATGGGGCATCCACAGCTTCTCTGGGCAACCTGTACCAGTGCCTTCACCCTCAAGGTGAAGAATTTCTTCCTTATGTCTAATCTGTATCTACTCTCTTTCAGTTTAAAGCCATTAACCTTTGTCCTGTCACTTACATGTCCTTCAAAAATTATCTTCCCAGCTTTCTTGTAGGCCCTTGTTTGGTACTGGAAGGCTGCTACAAGGTGTCCACAGAGCCTTCTCTGAGCAACCCCAACTCCCTCCACCTGTCTTCGTAGGAGAAGCGTTCCATCACACAGACAATTTTTGTTGCCCTCCCCTGGAAACACTCCAGCAGGTCCATGTTCTTCTTATGTTGGAGGACCCAGATCCAGAAACAGTACTCCAGGTGGGGTCTCACAAGAGCAGAGTCGATGGGGAGAATCATCTTGCTTGACATGCTGATCATGCTTACTTTGATGCAGCCCAGGATACAGTTGGCTTTCCAGGCTGTAAGCATGCTTTGCAAGCTCATGTTGAGCTTCTTGTCAACCAACACCCCCAAGTCCTTAACCTTAGGGCTTCTCTCAATCCCACTGAAAGGAATAAAGAAGCTTGACATCTTTAGAGTAAAAGCAAAACTCATTTCCCTGTCCCACCCTTCCACAGAAATGCCTCAAATAAATACAAATGAAGATCTAGGCCATACCTCCTGCACTGAATGAAGGGAGAAGAAGGGATACTTCCCCTGCTTTGCTCCTGAGCAATGGCCCTGCACTATGACCAGTGGAGCTGTGTCCCAGGAGGTTCACTGTGCGGACCCCATTGCACCAGGCAAACCTTTGGCCCAACATGTCATAGTTTGCTTCTTGGCAGCACTTGTTCATAATTCTAATGTCCCTCAAGTCCAGCCGCACTGCTCTGTGAACACTGCAGAAGTTGCAGGGAAAAATAAAACTTTCAAGAGACAGATACGGGCAATGCTACAATTCTTGGCAGCAATCGCTGTTTCCAGGTTTCCACTCTGTCCTGTAAAAGCAACCCTAACAGTTCAACAGACTTTATTTTAATACTCAGGTCTCCCGCACTTGTTCTTTCTTTTTGATAAATGTAGTAATGGGATTTGAGTGGAGCAAAGTACTAGGGTTTAATTTAGCTTCTGTATTTTTACAGCGGCAGCCTCAGCCTTTGATGTCCAAAGATTGTGATGAAAGAGTCTTTGGGAGTTCAAGCCCCTGTGCTTGCCAGCAGCAGGAATGTCAAAACAGGCCACAAGTGTTTTGTGATCTAATGGGTACCGTGGCTACTGGAATGCTCTAGAAATGATTCAGGTAAAGAGAAAATTATGTGCAGAGGGGCTGCCAATCAAGACTACATCCTAGGCTGGAGTTGTGATACTCAGTTTTAGTGCTCACGGACAAGTAATCCTCCTTTTCTACCATACCTCTATTGCACATCACTTGTCTTTGAGGATGCTGTAAGGATCAATTTCTTTATTTGCCTTAAATGATTTGTTTGTACGTCTTAATGAGAAACCTTATGTCCTTGAGGCTTTGGGCAGTTTAACATCTTGCTACCCCAGTGTCTGGAAGGTGTGGTTAGAGAACAGAGAGGGCTTTGTGAGAAGGCAAAAACTGCTGAATCGCTCTGACTGGGCTGGAAAGGCAAAACCACCTCTGACTGCGCCTGCGCGTTCAGAGAGTTCAAGCAGTGGTTATTCTGGGCAAGGGTTTTTGAAACCGTGTCTGACCCTTAACTCCTTCAGACCTGAATCAGGAACCTTCCAGAAGCGAATTCTATGCATGTGCCACTTTCAGAACTTACTAAGTATATGAGGCAAGACTCCTCCTCTGTGTGCCTCATATGTTAATAAGGGACAGAATTTTATCATAAATAAACCATGCCAAGAAGCACATGTGCCCACACAGTGTCCCATTGACCATAGTTGCTGCAGAGACCTTTGCTGGATCCACCTGGGTGGTGACTTTTCATTTTATCCCTATTTTCTTCTGTTTTTCTTCTTTCTCTCTCTGTGCTTATTCAATCTGCAAATCTGCCTTACTTTTCCTTTGCACTTTTTGGAAAAACTACAAAAAACTACCTGACTTTTTCCTCGGTACTTGTGGGTGACACCAACTGCATATAGCATTGAGCTGCTGCTATCTGTACCAAGTTACAAGGATAGTTTATGGTTTTAAGCTGCTGCTTTTTGTAAAAATCTTTTGGCAGGTTCTTGTTATAAATTATTACAACTTGACTGTGTTCAAAGTAAAGATTGGAATTTTGAGTAAACTCCTAAAGTTATTGTCATCACTTTTGTTGCTGTTGCACAAAGATTCAAAAGATAACTCCCAATCCTGCTGAGCACGTCTGAGGCCTTTACAGATGTGTTTCTACAAACTCTTGTTTTTTCTCCTATTTGTGTGCTGTGGCTTGTCTGAAAACAACAGAACCTCAAGTTTTTCATGCATTGCTCTGTGACCTCCTCTGCAGAAGCACTCATCCCAGGCAGTGTTTGAACCACTTCTGTTGCTTTATGCTCAGTATTTTCCATAGTTTCCAATACTGCATTCCAACTCTGGAACAGAACTGGGACATTTAAAAATGAAGACAGACATTTCTTCTGCTGAGTCCTAGAACCAATTATTTCTGAAAACCACTAGCAAACTTGGCATTTCTATGGGCAAGTAATTTGGCAACTCCAGAGAGAGCAATAGATTTCCTGCATTTCAGATGCTCAGCTGCATCTTCTATTTTCAATCAGAGGCATTCATTTCAAGTGTAGAAAGGAGAAATAATTCCAGTGCTCCTCTGCATGGAGGAACAGCCTATATTTGCATGAGTCATTTGAGACCTTGTTTCTCTTAAGCTCATGCCTGTACTTTCCCAAACTCACCAGCTTCTTCTGATTTGCATAGAGATGCTGAAAATAGGTTTCACTTCTTGGTAACTCTGCCATGCAGATACCTAAGGAATGTAAATATTGAAGATCCTCTTTGCTGATGTCATATACATGTCCTTAGAAGCAAACTAAGTTAACCCCAGTTATTTTTAGCCAAGTCAGTCCTCAGAGTAAGGACTTGTGAAGACTGCTCAGCTGATGAATGCTCACTTGTTAAATAGAGTTTTCTTGTTTGAAGCTGAGCTGGGTTGGCAACCAGACTATGGACCATCTGTTCTGATTTACCACACTAGTGTTTATAAAACACAATCTGTAAAATGCAGCCATAATAGTCATTCAGAAAGTCCAACGAGAATTATCAAAGCTGTTCCTACCATGGTGACTCTGATGTTCGACATCTGTAATGTTTCCACAGATTTAAATTACTTCTATGTATCTGATGAGACACATGTCTCAAGTTGTAAAAGCCCTGTGTCTCTCACCTAGAGACAAATGACTTTGTGACCCCAAACAATTCTGGATCTGAATGTTTGGTCCCCATGTCAAAAATTCCAAATGTCTTACAGCTATGTGTATGAAAAACATGTGACTTGTACAGTATTTCTTCTCACCAGAGAGTGCCCTGGGAACTGCTGCATATTAATTTCTCATCTAAATACCAGCTAATGAAGAGCTTGTCATTAAGTCAGAAATGACTTTCTGAAAAAAATAACCTTGTATTTGAAGACCAGGGCTATTTTATTCATTTTTATGAGCTGCAAAAAAACCACACCTTATTGTTAATCACAGGCTGGCTCATGTGTTTTTAAGCCTTAAAAGCCCTCTCTGCAAGCTTTTACTCACAGTTAGCTAGGAGTAAAAACCTGTTAGAATTAGCAAGCCTATTCAGTTTAATAAAGGTCTTCTGTTTCCTGTAATGCAGCCTCAGACAGCAAACCGTAAACTAATTTTTCTCTAAATGACATTTAAGGTAACTCAAATCTTTAGTCACTGAAATTACTCGGCAAAAATGATTTCACATATATGGTACATAGCCTAATAGGTGTGCATGTATTGGTGTGTACACAACCACCCACCTTTAATCTTTAAAGATTTTTTTACTTCACATGAACAGGATTAGAGGCTCCATGCTAACAGGTTTTAGATCACAGTAACAGACTCACTTATTAAGAAGACATCCCGTGTTGTGCATTATTTTGCCTGTGTGGCTATTATCTGGCTAATAGTATTTTTATATTAAATCTTTTCCATAATATTTCCATCATTTGAATTTTGTCTGTTTCCAGAAATTATCAGGTCCCTCTGCTGTTGGCTTAATTACTTAAAAAGCAGAATAACCAGCTGTTTTCTCCTCAGCTCACACATGGAAGTAAAGGAACATTATGTCAATATGCAACATTGCATTCTTTGGATTTCCTAACAGTTTGGCAATAAATGGCATTATTGACAAGAAATTACAGTTCTGCAAAGCAGCTTCTTCATGTTCTGAGTACAGAAAAGAAGCCCACAACCAGGGTGAAATCTTCCTTTATTTCTATATGAAAAATGTGTGGGTGTCTTTCTAAACCAGTACTATGGCTCAAGAGGTTTCATCATTTGTCATCTGTATCACAAGCACGGACAAGCTACTCTCCTGCTGAGGGCTGATACAGGTAGCCTTGACATGAGTAACACTGCAATGAAATTTTTCTGACCTTTCCTGTTCTCAGCCACCTGCCTAGCAGCATAGACTTCTGCTAAGGCCAGATTTTCCATCCATGCCTTTGTGGGTTGAACTTCCATGAATATTCAATAAAATCAGTTTGGCTGTCTTCAAGACAGCACTATGTGAGCCCACTGCCTTGGATTTATTCTGGTGCCAGCAGGGAAAGCAGGTATTTTAGACAGGGGAGTCACCAGCCCTATTGTAGATATCCATTTCTGGAGCAGATAATCATGCTTTAAAGTCTCTCTCAGTCACAAGTGACTTTAAAAGGAACCCAGGGTGGTCAGCTCTGATGCAGACATCAACTTTGGAGCATCAGCATTTTCTAAGGTCCCTCCTTTGCATAGTCTGTTAAAACAGCTCCACGAGTCCTTGTATGTGGCCTGCAGCCGTGTATCCCCCCTCCCGGGAGAGAGAGAGCACTGACAGGGTGCACTCCATTTCTCCCTCTCCCTCTCTATTTGAAAGAAAAGGATTTTAGCGCTCCCGGCCGCCCGGGCAGGGCAATGCGAGGCTGCCGGGGCCGCTGTGGCCACAGCCGGCCTTCCCGCTCCCGCAGCGCTGAGGACCCTCTGGGTGCCGCGCGGCCCCCGCCGGTCGCTGCCGAGCAGAGCGCTCCCCCCGCACGGCTCCCCCCGCGGCGACAGCGCCCCCGCGTGGCCGGCAAGGGGCGTGGCGCGGAGGGCGGCCCCGCGCTCCTTCCTCGGCTGCGCTGCCTCCGTAGAGCGGGCCGGGAGCGCGGCTGGAGGAGAGGTGCTGCCGGCTGCAGGGAGCCGTTCCTGATGGCTCCAGCTCTCCGCGGCTTCCTTCGTTTCCTTTTTCCTCTTAAGGCTTATTCCATGGTTTTCAGTCTCAGTTTGATGTTTATTTGCCACCGAAGCCTTGGCAGCGCTTTGTCTGGTGGCTCACGTTTGAGGCAGCTCTCACGAGCAGACAAGCCAGACGAAAAGGGAATATGAAAAAGCTGGCTGCAATCAGGAACGACCGGGAAGAGAAAACGAGGTGGGAGACCGGCGACTGCAGGATTGCCCAGTAAAAGCACAGTTAGCTCTGGGAACTGTGAGGGGTGCCAGGAAAGATTTGTTACAGGATTTTTTTTTTTTTTGACATATTGAAGAAAATCAAAGAAAAGATCCTAAGAGATAATGCAAAGCAGGACGTATTATCCTGAAATCCTTCTTGGCAGATACTTATTGAGTGCGGTCCTTGAAAAATTCCAGCAGTAGCAATTCCACCTTAATTAACCTGCTTAATTAACCGTCAGCACTTAATTACACTTGGTGTAAAGAAATCTTTTCCTAATGCATTGTACTGCCTCTTGATGCTTCCCTCTGCATGGAACAGTCTTGTTTTTATTTATGTGGCTCTTCTGAAGCCTAGAAGCTCCATATTTGGTCTCTTAAAACGTTGAGGCAACTTGTTTTGTTTCATAATTGTGACTTGCTGTGACACTGTTCCAAAATCCATTTTTATTTCCAAAAATTATTTCACTAATGTATGTTCATTATGAAACTATTTGGGCTGCATATTTTTAAAGCAGCTCATTGATATGAATCCACTGCTATGAACCAGAGGCAGCTGTCTGTGAACCACACTGATGAAATTAATATGGTAAAAATTATCCTTTAAGAATTGACCTTGGCTGTTACACAGTTTGTAGTTGCTTACATTTTCCCCTAGTGATTTTTCTGATATTAGTTATAAATTCAGGGCTGGGTAAATGGTTTGGCAAAATAATCAAAGCTTCCCGACTTGGCAGACTGGTCAGCACCAAAACCAGATGTTCGTCCCAACATTTCAAAGAAGGAGCAAATACACTTATTGCACAATGAGCAAAAGCAACAGAAATAAAATTATTTTCATTGTACTTTGGATAAAAAAAAAGTATGAGGTGGGGGGGAACATTTCTTCTTTTCCCCAATAACAAAGTGTAATTCTTAGAATTTAATATTTTTTTCTAAAAAGTAGAGCAACAACACTCTCTTTGGTGTTATATCAGAATAAGAGAGGACACTGGTTCTATTCCTTGCTGTCAGCTCACAAAAGCAAACCAGGAGATTATGCATGGAAAACTTCTAAATATCCTGCTTTCTGATGGACATGGAAAAACCTGCAAAATGCTTATGTTGAGGATGGACGTCCTAGTTTCAGATAGGAAGATGAGTGCATCATGATCTTAGATGTAAAATAAAGTGGCTTTGAGGCTTCTGCTTTAAAAGAAAGGACCTAAACAACTGCCGACTTAAACAGAGATCAGAGGACTTTCCACATCAGTTCAAACAAGGAATGAAGGTGCCGCTGTCTCCTGTGGCCTGCTGCTGCTTGCAGGTCAGGTACAGAAAGGAAACATCCATTTTATCTAATTCTCCACACTTCGCAATGACTTTGTAAGCAGCACTTGTAACCACTTACTACTTAAGATTTTCAGCGCACAAGCCTTTGTTCTTTCTGCTTCTTGTTGTTGTCAGTACTAATCCTGCCATATTGTTAAGGGGCTGCATCACAGCTAAGGGCTCCACGGTGTTCTGCACTGTGCCAACATGGCTCAAAACTCCACAACCTTCAGCTTTCAAACACAGTGGTAAATCTTTGAGCCATACTTTCAGTCGTGCCAAAGTGACTGGGGCCCCTAAGCCAGAATGGACTTAGAGGTGGATTTTTGTATTGACAAAAGCATTTATGCTTTCCTTCATTCAGCCTCACTCAGTGTCTGTCTGTACTTCGATGTGCCAAAGGGCAAGAGACACCCACGCAAAACATTCAATTCATCCTTCTTTTACTGCTGTTGAGTTACCTTGCGTGCATGGTGGTCGTCAAGATGCAAGAGTAACTTTAGAAATATACAAACATTCATCTCTCCCACACAGAAACATTTAATTCTTTGTGAGATTTACAGTAAGAAGGGCAAATGTTTTGGGACAATGACTTCTGGCTTTCCCTCTCTTAATTCCTGGTGCCTAACTCATTTATTTACAGAGCAAATCTCCCAAAGCTGACAGATTCTGATCGCTCTAAGACGATGAAATACATGCAGTTTCCTGCCAACTAAGGAGATATTTCTCAGAGATAATCCAGCCAACTGGCAGGACATTGTCTCTCAGGAAATGTTTCTCAAAGGCATCTCGGCTAATTTGATGCAGGATTTTGCAGGAGCTCCAGGCAGTGGCTGAGACAGGGCAGTTGAGCTCCAAGGCTGCTGCACTGTGAGTCCATGGTCCCATTGAGCTAGTTCCTGTAGTAGGCCCAGGGTCAATGTGGAGAGGTTCAGCTGGGTGGTGGTGGTATGCTGAGCCCAACCAGCCTGTCCCCATGTTCCCAGCAGCTGGAGAGAGGGTTCAGCTTTACTGTCTTCAAATGTCTCTTCCCAGGCCATGCCATGATGCCTGCAGTCCACCCAATGTGCTCCTCCGCTAGGAAGGTAAGGTGCATGGGAATTTTTAGCAAATATGCAAGAAATGAGCTTCTGACAATGTCTTGAGGTATTTTCTAAGAGAAACTGAATCTGTTTTCCTTCACAGCTGCACATACTTCAGTGTAGGTTTATGTGCGAACACTCACTTAGGAGTAAGAATTTCCTATCTTGACTTAATTAAAGCTACTTAAGAAAAACAAATCTTAAATTAAGTCAAGCCTCTTAATTTTATCCTCACATAGCTTTGTACCAGAATTGCTGGAAGCATAAATGAGACCAGATGTAGTCAATTCAGTTCCGGCGTGACTGCTGAGGAAACACTCCTGTGAACTGATCATCTGAGGATTTTGCAATATATTTCTTGTCAGCAGTCACAATGAAGCACTTCAAGGGCTCAGCCTCAACAGCACGGTTGGATGACAGAATCCATAAACAGCTCGCCATGGCATGTGATTAAAATAGAGAATGGCTGATTTAACTTAAGGCACAAATCCCTTCACAGACCTTGGCCCAAGCCATGAGTGCTTCCTGAGGTCAGGGGGAATTCACAGTTTGAGCAGAGGTCATGGCAAGGCTTGGCTTCATGCTGTAACAGTTCATCAGAAAATAATTATGAAAGTCAAACTGGTGATGCTTATAAAGTGCCTGTAAAGATACAGCAAGTAAGGCATTGTGCTTTCTCTGTACCTGCTTCTCTACACAGAGACCTGTCACTTCTCAGCCCATTGACTGTTCATTCTTCTACACAGAAGACAATCCAACTCTTAGTCAAAAAACAGTGTCTCATACATATACCTCCCTAAAGACAGCAAAAATCCTGGAGAAATGCGGCAACTGACATTGGAAGAGTTTCTTTCTGTTGGACTCCAAAGAAAAGAGAGAAAAGGCTGAGGGGCTGGTTTCCTCAGGCCCAAATTTAAAAATCATCATACTTGTCACATATATCTACATATATATTTACACTATGTTTGCTCCTGGAACAGTATGTGAACACACATGTGTTTCGTACCTACAAATTTAGCCCTTGAAAATTGCTGTTATGAGTGCACACAGAAATGATAGGAAAATGGACAGGTGGCCCTTCACTTTAACCCCCATGGAAATATAAATAATTTATTGTCATGATTAATACGGAGTTTTCTTTGGCTGATGTCTTCAACTGTAGAGCTACAATACTTGCAGAAAAACACATGCCATCTAAGAAATATTCTGCAATTTAGCAAAGCACCAGGATCTTGAAGCAGAGAACTGCCCCTTCCCATCCCACTCTTTTGCTGCTTGTGAAATTTTGAATTAAACTCAAACTACCTGACGTGCTTGAGGCTAAAGTCACTTTGGCAGTTATAATAAAGAAAACCTCTCAAAACCAAGCAGAAATGTTCCTATTCTAAGAGGAATGTATAGGAGGCTGAATGGTACAAGTGCTGCCTGCAGTGGGTGTTTCCCTGCTCCTCCAGGCTGGCTCTGCAAATGGCCTCTTTCCCTTCAGCCAGCAAGTCCACTGCTCCTTATCCTACTTTAACCCCCTCCATAGCAAAGTCTTTGTCATCTCTGCTCCTCTTCAGAAAAATCCCAGAGTTATTCCAAAGTCAGGGATGTAGTGCCAGTTTGCAAGGAGAGAGGGGGCAACGAGGATGGCTTGAGAGAAGCAACAGAAAAAAGGGAGATTTCCTAGAACTTGGGAAGGGTGATGTTCTGGGTTGGGAAGGAGAGGAGAGATCAAGTAGGCAGTGCCCCTAAATGCTTCTTGGAAGGGCATGAAACAAGAACACATTTTGAGTGCTCCTATAAAAATAGCTGTCCAGTTGCTATACATTCACACTGCGTATGGATGAGCAGCCTCTGGATGAGGGGTGTCCTGGTGCTGGGGATCCAACACAGGAATAGGCAGGCTACAGGGCTATGTCAATATAGACCAATAACACCACAGAAATGAGCCTCACGCAGAGGCTCAATTTTGTGAGTCAATCTTCTCTTTTCAGAAAAGTTTCCAGATTTCATCAGTCTGCGGCATTTTGTGAAGTTCTAAGTTTGACACCAGACCCCTGAATCTCTTTAGAATATCCTGCTCTTTCCTTTTGCACTTGTGTGCGCTGCCACCACAAGTTCATTTGTAAAATCATGTTTCAGCTGTCTGCAGAAAAAAACAGTTTCTACAAGACTAAACCCCTTTGCCAAGTCCCTATGAGATGATTTACCCCCTCTGTCCATAACACTTACTTAGTGACATAAATTTTTTTTTAGTTATTAAAATATGCCAATCTTGGCCTCTAGATACCTGTACAGAAGCTGCAACAAAACCCACATATAATGTATACTCCAAAATAATGATTATGGTGTATTTTAAAGTGACTAAACGTGAAGAAATTATCAATGGCAAATTTTCTGGACTTCCTTTTAGCTGTTTGAGGAAAAGTTATCCCAATTCTTTTACAGAAGAGACTGGTTGTCTGTTCGTTTGGCAGCACTCACTTAGAGACAAGTCCTAGTTGAAAATAATGAATTTCTTTCCATTATTAAACTTGTCTTTGTGAAGATGACAGGGGATGGTGGTTTCTTCTCAGATTACCTGCGTGCCCTTTTTCTGTCGGAACCAATCTTCTCATCGCTTCTTGGTTCTCCCTTATGATTCATGCCTTGCAAAATCAAAAGGATTTTTCTTTCTCACCTTTTGCTACCATCTTGCCATTCTCCAGTTAGTTGCATTGTATCTCAAACATTGCCACTATCACATCTTTAAGCTAAAACCAGGAGGCAGAGCTGAGGGGGAGAGAAGAAAGAAGAAATGTATGTGAAAGCAAAATGATTTGTCCAACTATATTTGGTTTCATTTCCTGGGCTGAGATTTTAGGAGGAAGTTCTCCCAATTTTCATTAGCTCATAGAGAAAAAAAAATAAATGTGCAACTGTCAGTTCGGTTGCCTGCAGGAATGGCCCCATTGCAGATGTGTTTCTGAACAGTTTCAAGATGACAGCACTGGAGATATCACAGCCTTGGGGTTCCTTTTGAGCATTTGTTTATTCTAAAATATCACCTGACATTCATACTAAAAAGGATGTGGGAAAGGCTTCCCTTTAAGTTCTCACTGCAGTGGAGAATCATTCCCTTTCCAGAGTCCTCATAGGTGCTCTTCCTGCACACTGTTACCTTCTCTGCCCTTGGCTGCTTTCTCTTGCTCCCTTTAAGCATCTGGTCAAGTCTACAAGGCCCCTGCATGGTTTCTGAGCGGCCATTAATTATATTAGCAGCAGGATCACCTGGGGGGAGATGGTAGGCATGGTGTGGAAGAGGCTGGAGTGGGATCTGTTGACTCTCTTTCTGGCACTGGAAAAGAAGGAGTGGCAACAGGGATGTGTCCCGAATGGGAGATTTCAGAAACATATGTATTTTGTTTATATTTACTTCTGAAGACGGAAGCCAGTCAGAAGATACGGAAGAAAAGATCATGAGGTTTATAATGTTTTAAATTTTTGTATTTCCTTAAACATTTAAAATAGGTTCTCATTAAGGATATGGTAGAACTTTCCAAATCTGATATTGATTTTTGAACCTGCAAGTTCTGAAACCAAATACCTATTCAGGTAGTCATTTTTAATGGCTTTATCACAAATACCAAGCAATTTCTTTGTTTTTAAGGACCCCAGCTTAGAATTGTAAAGAATATGTGAGAATTCAAAGTTGCATAATGTAACAGTTTTGTAGTGCTTATTACTGAAAGCTTTAAAGTCAAAACAAAGACATGAATGGCAGAAAGAATATTTTCAACAGCAGTTTTTAATATCATTGCTGATGATACTGGGACAAATAAATGGGAAACCAGGTTTCAAATCAGGCCTGTAAATGCTCATCTATTCCAAAAAAGTCTGTGTGTGGTTCAGTGTTATCCTGTATATATTGTCCTTTAACAGTTATTTTTTTTAATTCAATGGCAAAAGGGTGTTTCTGATAACAATCACCTGGAGCCGTGATCGACTGCCAAGAGAAATCCCAGCGCTTCTTTCCTGCTGGAGCAGATTCCCATCTGCCCGGGAGAGCTGCAATATCAAAAAGGCACAGGAGGTGGCACCAACCTCCCGGCAGAGACCTCGGGAGGCAGAGCCGGGCTCAGGCTGGGTGAGGGGATTCGTTTGCTTCCCCTGAATTCACACCTCCCGTTCCTCCCAAGCACGGCTAGCCAAGAGGTGTTGGGGGAGACGTGAGAGCACAGAGGAGGCTGTTCGAAGCTGAGCAGAAGGACCAGTGCTGATGGCGTTGGGACCACATTTCGTTGCCTATCAGGAGACCCGGGGCACTGGAAGCTGCTGTGGCTATTTCAAGGGCTGTGTCACAGGCGCCTGCGATATTGAGGGTGGTTTTGGGAAACAGCTGCACTCTGGGGAGCTCCTTGATATGACTAGTTAGAAGGCCAGCAATTTTTTGCTTGCCAAGGGTGGTATATAACCTTCTGCAGATCCTGTTGTGAAGCACTTGCTTGGGCAATACGTGGAGTGTTTGGTTAATGTGAGACACATATTTATAATGACTTTTTAAAGCATACTACAATTTAATAGTTAATTGCCAGGTTCGTGATGACATGCATGAATGGTTGATAGCACAGAAATATTAGCAAGAATATTACAATACCTGTGGAGGAATTATGTGGACCTAGAATTCCTATAGCATAAAGTCTTATATTGAAGGAAGGAGGTTTTTTTTTGTTCTTCCTTACAGAAAATGCAGCATTCAAAATGGAAAATCTAAGATTAAATCTAAAGCTGCTAACTCTCAAGTGAGAGGTGAAAAAGTGACAGTCTTCATAGTAATACTGTTGCACATGGCAACCAGCAATATTTTCCATTCCTGATTTTCTTTTCAAATGTTTCTTTCTGGTGCTGCTGATTTTTGCCCTCTTGAATGCTTTGCTTTCTGATACAATAAGCAGCACAAGCTCATCCTTCTTGAAAGGGGCTATTTATTCAGGCAAGTTTTCGTCAGACCACTTATGTAACTTCAAAACCAATTCCCAGTGCTTTCCTTTCACTGCCTCTTTGTGAGAAGCATCTGGATTCTTGGACTGAACAAATATTATATAAATAAAATACACTGTGCTGCTATATCAACATCAGTTACTGCAGTTGGATCACCATTGCTGTACAGCTGCAGAGAGGAAATGGTCTTGACAAATAGGTAGGATTTTTCCAGTACAGTATTTAGAAAGAGCTGCCACACAAAATCCCCATTACATAGCAGCACTACAAAGATAAAGGCAATCTACATTAAGTGTCAGAGAAGCAAATGTGAATCCCTCGCTTTCTTACTGAAATCTTGCTTGCTGCAATCGTCACCATGCCTAAGTGAAGAACAGCAAAATGTATTGCATTATCAGGCACAGGAAAGCTGATGACTGACAGAGAAAAACAACTTTACTTCCAGGCACATACTGTCCGTCCTGAATTTGTCTGTGTTTCCTTTAGAGAATGACAAGTATTTAGCATTATACGTCCCTTGGGTAGCAGTGTTGAACTATGAATGTTAGCTGCATATAACATTTCAAAGCAATTGTACTGTTAGCACAATTACAAACACACTTGATTAAACCATCCTATGCTATGAAAAGAAGTTACAAACAATAGATTTAGGGCCAGTTTTTCCCCTTGGCATAGACATGTTCAGAAGGCTTCAAGTAGGTCAATTTATAGACATAATCTAGGAGAGAGCTGGAGTGGTGACATAAACTGTGTTGTTGAGTGAGCAAATTATAGTCCATTGTGAAATTATTTTTGCTTTCCCCCATTTGTTTTCCTAGTACTAAGCAGTGAGGTTTGTGTTATTTGTACAAACTTAGCACGGAGACTTTGCAATAGAGATGTCCTGACACTACCCAAACATGCAGTCATATGCTCAGATCATTCCATGCTATTTCTGCTAAGGATGATGGCACCCAGCTCTATCAAATAATCCATACCTGGCCCATTGCTAGTGAAAATACTCTTTTTCCATTAATGGATCCTGACGGAAGGGAAGAGAAGAATTAGCCCACAATCTACTGTTTTGAGGTTGCTACTGACAAAACATTTTACCTAAATATTTTCAGGCAGATCCAGTATCTGATGGATTGGAAAAGGAATAGAAATGACAGGAAGATTGTGAAGATTTTTGGGAGAGACCTGAAAAATGAAAATGTTTTTTCCAGACCTTTCCAACATTCCTTAAGTTGGCCAAAAAAGGAAAGGTATTTTGCATCTAAAGACTATTTTAGTAGAGAATCCAGAAAGTGCTACTGGGGGAAAAAAACTTACCTTTGAAAACATCTTGGCTATCAAAGCAAAGAATTAGACTGTCACTTGGACTATTAAATTATTTGAAATATGAAGGATACTACTGAAAGGGGTATTGGAGATGATGGATTATACCTATTTGCTACACAGTGGCAAAACAGATGCATGGCAGTATGGTTTCTAGTGTGCTTCTTTTTTATTTCTAGTGATTTATTGGCAGAAGGCCTGTAAAAGTAATGGAAAATCAAACAAAGCAACCAGTTAGTTTAAAAATGATAGCATTAATACTCTTAACCTGATTGAAAGCTGTATTTTTATTTTAAATAATATTAGTTGCTTTTTAAATAGCGTATTGCATGCTTTTTCTGAGGTCAGAGCAGGTACACGGTGTTTGCATAACTCACAGGGTACAAAGCTCTCTCTGCTATTTCTGGATGCCCAGAACACCATTGAACCAAGACTGCATATTTATAATGCACATTTTCTTCTTGAAGCTCATGTATATCTCTGATTATAATTCCTACAAATTACTCAAATACCTGTGTGCAGTTTAAAGTGATGTGTCAAAGTCAAGTGTTTTTAAAGAAGTGATTTGCAGAAAATGAAAATACACTAAACCTTTTTATCTTAAATCTTGCCCTCTCAGCAGAAGTAAAGGTTCTGAGCAGAATAATACAAACTTGCTTTTATGAAAACCAGTGGAAAATGTATAAGAGGAAAAAAATACATCAACTGCTAGTATTGGCAATCTAAATATTTTGGACGTTCTAATACTGAGAATTAAGAGAATATGTGTTCTGCTGATGAGATATCTCCACTGACAGAGAAGGAACAGCCTGAAAATGTATGCAAATTTATAGAGTGCAGTCTAAAAATAATTTATGAGAAAAAAATAGTTTTGAAAAGCCCCGTTTGAAAAGTCTGTTTTTAAAATAAAGGATGCAAAATTACCTATCGAGTCCTTAATCACAATATTCTATAGTTCCTTGGCTGCTTGCTAAAATGAGTATTGCTATCCAGACTGATTTAGTTGGCTCAGATCTTCTTTTGATGGCTTAAATGATTTACTATCCATCCTTCTGAGAACACAGGCTCTAGGAACACTTGTTCCAATCTCTACGACAAGCCTGCTCTGTGTCTTCTCTGAGGAAGCCCTTTTCTTTTTTGTCTCTCTTGTCATTTGGAACAAACTGCTGATAAAAACACATGCATAGGTTGTGAGATAGATGTTACATGTGCCATTTGGTCCAGCTAAAATACGACAAGCATACTAAGGCTTGCTGAGAACTGAATATCCTCTTGCATCAGGGAAGCTGAAAGTAATGAGATTAATTTTATTTATTTGTACAACAGATAGCAGGTCAATGACATCTGAGCTAGGCACAGCATGATTTTAGTAGGGCATATATCATGTTTTAGGAGAAATAAGTACAATATATGTAAGATCAGAAGCTACTCCATTGTCTTCTTGGTCTTTTTAGCTATCCTTTTTTAAATATGTTTAAGATTTCAGAGTCTGAGAGACTTGAACTCAGTCCATCAGGTTAAAGTTGAAGAAGTCCCTACTCTGTGCCTCCCTTTCCCTGCTTGAAGAACCTCCTGGTTTGCTCCAGACCACTCTGCCAGAATCTATGCAGTGGGTAAAACATCTAAGTGAATACTCTTTCTACCAATGGTGTTAGATTTGCAGTCTTCAACCACTGTCTTATATCCTGCTTATTCTTCTAGTGTGCTCTTAAACTGAATCAATAGATTTACACAGAAATACACCAGTAACAAACATGCAGTCATACCCTATTCACAAAATAAGAGAGAGCAGCTGTGATATAGGAAGAGTTGATAATGATAACCTCAAAATTATTGGAACATTCTATTTGTCATTCTTTAACTTGACAGATAAAATAACATGAAGACAACTCCTTTGGGCTGAATTTGATGTTAATCGTAGTTAAGACTTTTCTGTTAAATGGGAGTTTTAAATTAGGAGTCCAAACAGCTCCTTTATTTTGTTAGAGAGACAGATTAACTGAATGTTGAAATAGAATCAAACAGGTAAAACAATTGGAAGCTCTCCTGGATCAGTAAGTGTAATGTATTTTCTACTCCAGACTCTGCTTTTCTGACTCATATATTATATAAATATCATATTATATTTAAGTCATGGTATATACTTATAGAAATAACCCTTTATTCTGTACAATTTTGCCCAATTTTTCCTTTTCTTTTTTTTTTTTTTTCATGTATTAGGGAGGCTCAAAATCATACCACTGGAAAACCTAACTTGTTTTACATTTTATATGGGTAACATAGCAGTGCCAAAGTTTATTACAGTGTTCCATTTACACACACTAATGTTTGCAAAACATAGCCATAACATTTTCATTGATCACTGTAATATATTTTTCATGCACATTGTTTGATATCAGCAAGGGAACATACTTCCTTTGTAACCAAGGAACCTTATATGCAGTCTCTAAGTAGCCCTTTCAATAGGCAGAATTAATCCCAGTTACTATGTGACTGGAAAATCTCTAGAGAACAAGCTTAGGAAATGGCATGGGTGATTTGCACTCTACCATCAGAGCAAACCCAATGAGCATCCCAGGCCTGCACTCAGAAACCCTGTTCTGAGGAAGGCACTCACCGCCTTTTAGATAAGACATAAAACCCCGACCCTCGCTGCTTGTGGTCATCAGAGAGCTTAAACTGCTTTTACTGTGTCAACACCAATATTGTGGCCAAAAGCCATGCACATCATTACTTTCCACCTACCCAATTTCCCCAGCAGTTTCAGTGGCATATGATACCCTTCTTAACTTCCAATTCTAAGCTCGTGTTCAAAATTGTTCATTGTTAAGAAACTACTGCACTCCCTCCTGGGATGGGAGTCCCTAACTCTTGGGGCCACTGTATAACATCTTCAAGATCCTCTGAAGGAAGGAGATACAGAAGGCCAGAAGAGGTATGTGAATGTATGTGCATTTTAACCTGCTCTATAACTCTGGAGCTGAGCGTCTGTTATGGCTGGCAGAAGTTTAAAACTTGAGCAGAACTTTACAGGCGATTCACAGTTGTGATATAAGCAAATTTTGTTTGGCATTTTCCTTTCCCCTCCCTCGGAGGATAAAATAGGTCAGTTATAGGTATGAATGTGAATTTTGTGGTTTGGTCTTATTCCATGGGAATATAGGACTAATAAAAGAAGGCAATTCCTAGGTCACAGAGTGCAGACCCATGGTCTCAACAGCAACCACCTGACACTGTCTTGACTATAAACTGATCTTCAAAGTAATTTTCCTTTCTTCTTTGTACTTTTGCAGCAAAATCTCTCCTAATTTTAGACTGGCTTTCCAGCCCTTTCGGAGTTTATTCTTCCAAAGTCACCATTACCATTATGAGAATGAAGAAAAAGAGTGGGACAGGAAGCTGGTAGCTGATTGTTTGCTCTTATTGAATTTAAGAGGGCTGAAAGCAACATACTAGTTTAGGGGCCTTCCTTTTGCAGAGTGCTGCTAGCTTCATTAGCCTTTTTAAATCACAGCACCTTTTTTGATTTTTCAAGAAGGCAAGATTGGATCCTTGTGGGTATTTTCCCATTGAGTGCATTGAGTTCTGTATTTCAACCCTATCTGATAGAACTTTTGGACACCGTGCCCTCCAGTAGAACTTAATTGTACAGGAAGCTCTTCCAAGCACCCTGCAATTACTGCAGTTTTAGCCATCAGGTAACTGATGTTCAGGTGAAAACAGTTTCACTCTGCAAGTAGATAAGACTGCTGTTTCTTTCTCATTCCCCTTTTACTCTCCAATTATTTTATTCTTTCCAGTTATTTCATTATTTCTAATGGAAATAAGCATGGAGTAGCTTTCTTTGCAAGGCATCTTAGCAGCAATTACTTGGTTGGAAACTTAGATGGATACTTATGAACCTTGCTTAAGTGGAATCTATGGTGGAAGACATCCAGGAAAATCTATTGGCGGCTCAGAGTGCATTGAGTAGTGTTAGGAGATTTAAGTCTCTCCAGAGAAGCTTAAATCTCAGCGAGAATCAGCAACTGCAGCATCTGTTGCAGTTCTTTTTTTTTTTAAAAAAAATAAAAATAAAGTAAATTTTAAAAAGAGATATTAATAAATCATGCTAAAGTACAGCACTAATGAAAGGTGGAACTGGCAGTATGGAATCTAGAGAGGGCGCTAGAGATGTAACTGAAACCACATCAGAAAAGAATTTCACCAAAGCCAGTCACTAGGCAAAGGTTAGCAAAGATAGCAGGTCCTTGTACAGGTGCATGGAGTACTGGCAAGAGAACAAGAAAAGTTCGGCTGTGACTCAGATTCTCTGGGACAGAGGAAAGTTATTGATATAATGAACACAATGAAAACAGTTATGTTTCAGGACTGTCATCCATGTTTTTGCGCATCTGGAGTGTATTTTTCTTGGAGAACTAGTAGAGACAAATTTTGAATTGAAGCCCAAAGAAGTCAACAGAAGTCTTTAAATTTACTTCAGTGGGTTTTTCACCAAGCTTTTGACTTCAGATAAGCAGAAGTCTTAAATGAGAATCAGATACATTCTTTTGGCTTGCACTGTTGTGGACACCTTTCCTAGAATTTTCGACTGGGGAGCAGCAAAATTTTTACAAACGTATTTTGCTTTCCTGCAATGCACATGAGGCAAATACATTGTTAGTGACAAACCCAACAATACCAGGGCCTTATAAGCAGCAAGAAACAACAGAGTCCTGGGGTGTGCGACTCTATTAGAGCTAACCTATGCATTTATTTTAAACCTGAATCATTTGCTAACGTGGAGCCAGAGTGCCGAGTGTCAGGCATTTATAAATCTTCAATGCCCAGGCATCAGAAAGGTGCTACAGGGGCTTAAAATACCAATTTCAGGAGCTGAGGTTTCATGATATTGTCTGTTATAGTTTTACCTCATTCAGCAGTGCTTAAATTTCTTCTGGGCTTTCCATGAGTAGGCACCAACCCAGTATTTGGCCTTTAATGAAGAACAGAAGCATTAAATACTCTAAAGTTTTCCAATAAAGAAGTGAGCCATTACTGAAATTCACTCTTTTTATCCTAATAAAATTGCATTTCCTGCCAATAGCTTAAAATATGCCATTATTCTCCCTGAAAAGAAAAAGGTCCTAACTCTAAAATAAGACTCTGGAAATGATATAATATAAACATGTGCTGACATTAATTACTGTAATATTTATCTATAAAACAGATGGTAGTGCTTTCAAAAATGTGTGAGCAATGATCAGAATGAATTCATTAGGCATTTATACTGCTGTCATGTACTCGCCTAGGTGTTGCCTTGGACCCTGCTGTATACTAAGGGACTCTTTCTTTTTAAGTGAGTTTTTACCAAACAGATGGAAAACATTATTAACTACTGTTTTCCTTTCTTGTCAAAGATGTTTTGTCTAATCATCGCTATAATTACACATCCACATTGTAGTAAATCACGCTGTATAAACATTTAGAATAGAGAGGATTATTAGGGTGAAATGCAAAGTATTCCAGACATTAAAACAAAACAAATACGGACTGGACTGTGCTGAATAATAACAATTTTAAACATCAAGGACAGACAAAACATAATTTAATAGCTTTGGCTTTTCTTTCTTCCATTTATGTTCCATTATTCTATGTCCAGTGTATCTTGGTTGCTTTCTAATGCCTCCCTCCCCTTTCTTTGTGCGAATATTTTAGTGAGAAGACATTTTCCTTTATACAGCAACTCACTTCAGCATCTTGCTGACACTATTTTCTCCTTTCCACTTAATATATGACCACAAGAGCATTCAGGGACAAAGTGGACAAAACCGAAATCTATTTTTTTCCCAAAATACCCACAAAATTTCCATTCTGCTTGAAGCAAGTGTGTTTGATCAGGGTAACAAACTACTTTGGGATCAGATCCAAAAGTCAGCATGAACAACTGCATTTCTGTCAGGCTTGTGACTCCACTCAAAGGCGGCTGCAGCCCGACTTTGGGTCCCAACCTCAGTTTGGGAATTGTTGGCTCAGTGCAGTTCACACTACGTGGCCTGTGCTTGGCCCTATTTGACCAAGCAGTGAGTGCAGTAGGGATACATTTGATTTAACATCTACGGCATAGATGCCTACATTTGTGCTGGTCATCCTTTAAAGTCAGTGGAAAGAAATAGGAGATTTTATGGCACTGGATTAATTGACTTTACTGACAGGGTGAATTCTGCTCTGATGCCCACATCTTCCTACTTCAAGGCTCTCTGAACTTCTAGGGTTTAAAAGGTCCTGCTTGAAACTAATCTCTTCCTGTTATCCCAAAGGCTTGTGATTATTGTCTTATGGAGAGAGAAAATTGAGTTATTCTGCTTCTGCAGACATCACAAAAGGCGTCTGTTCAACTGTTACTGACAAAATTCAGGTTTCATTACAAACTGGAAGAACAGTTACTGCATCTTACATATGGCTCATAATTGGAAAAAAACAAATACCTTAACACTATGTACAATTTCAGGACAATTTTCACATATTTTCTAAGAGTCAGACTGCATCCACATTTTCCTCTTCTAACTTAGTTAAAGGTTATTACACCAGCTGTTTCTTGTAAGATCAAAACTTTATATTATAGCTACAGGATCTATGGCCAGACACTAAGAGACAAAAAGGCTTCACTGGGCTTAGACCTTTTCTGCATACTTTTATATCCGAAGCAGAATTCTGCAGTGTCCTGCTTTCCCTGAAAGACACTATGGCAATTGCAGAACTAGCAGAATATGAGTGATACTGGGCAAATAAAGCAGGTTTATAGAGGAGCTGTAGTACTGAAAAAAACCCCACACAAGCCCCACTAGGAGACATAAGCAGCTACCAGGAAAAGCAAATTAACTATAATCAATGAGAGAAAAAAATATGTCTGTGCAGAATTGATTCACCAAGCAGTAACGGCTTGATCCCTTGGCCTTCTGTGGTTCAATATCAAGATCTACTTAAAGGATAAAAATGCCAGTCTTTTTTTAAAAAAAAATTCCTGGTTTTATTCCTATTTTTAAAAAACAGATCAGCAATACAAACAATTTTTTACTGCTGCAGAATAATATATTTCTATCTAGAAATATTTACATAGTATGTCGGAAGTTGATCATGGCTTAGATTTTATCAGCAACGTTCCATACATTGCCTGAGGAAAACCAAAGGTACAGAGCTGGCTATTGCTAAGCTGATTACAAAGTCTAACAAATTGTGAGAGTTAGGACTTGATTAATGCCTGCTGCAATACCAAAACTCATGCAAGTTTTTACTACATCAAAAAAAGTTGATCGGTAAATCTGTTATACCTTTCCATAGATGCATTTTTTTCACAATTTCTTCAGGGTGTGCCTCAAAAGCCTGCCTTCTCAGCTCTCCTCTGGGCGGCAGAGGGTTTAGTCAGCTTAGCTTTGCTGTGTTGAAATGACCCTGCAGTACCACGATGCCATTAGCTGGCAAGGCAGTAGGTGTTTAATGTTGCTGTTTCAAAGCACATTAAGGCTGTTGCAACTTTCCTGGCTCAGGAGATACATTTCCAGCTCCTGTTTGGTCCTGCCAGCATTGCACAAGGACGACTACCCCATGCGTTCACCCTTTGTGCCCAGTTCTGCACTGAGGTGAGGCTGACCAGATGACAGCTCCTTACTTAAATGCTGGTGCATGGTTAGGATCAGCCTGTTTGCAGTGGTGTGCTCTTAGGGTCGTATTAGAGCACACTCTAACCTTTCAGCAAACACTATTAAGGACTGGCATGCTGCTTATCTCTGTCCACGGCAATGCAGAGGCCTTGAACATTGTTCCTTCAGGAAAAAGTGGATATTCAGGATGTCTTTATGAAGAAGCACTGAAGTTGTGAAAGGAAAAGCTAAGGAATGTCATACCTGGTACACAAGTCCATGCCACAAGAATATCTCATGAAGGCTCTCCCCTGCACTGAGAAAGCCAAGGACAAAACCAGACCTCTGGCTGCTTTGCAGCCACCTGTTTGTATTGGAACAGGCTGGACAATTCACAGACTCAACCTCATGCCACGTTGTAAAGCTGACATCAGCAAGCTATCAAGGCTGTCAAGGGTACCGCAACTAACTGATAACAGCAGGACCTCATTTTATACCAAAACATCTCTGCTACAAAGTCTACTGCAGGAGGAAGAGAAATCAGTAGAAACCCTCACCTGGCCACCCTGCTGGGGAAGCCTCCTCTGGTGAGTACTGTTCTTGTATCATGGTCGAGCAGATAGTCTGTAGAGCCTCCTGGTGCACACGTCTATTAAGTTTCCTATTACTGTGGTAAAAGGGCTTCCATGATGCTGCTTGGACTTTGCTATTTATAGACTCCTAAGAGGTAAGATGATGATATATGATGACATATAATAGTACATATGATAGTATATGCCTGGTGTTTAGGACTAAAACTGTTTTTTTGCCATGCTAGATAGATGTTGCTGTATTGGGCAGATGTAAGCCACTAAATATCCTTTTGAAAGTACAAAAGGGAGCTATCACTAAAAAGTGTTGTGAAAATACTGTCTGGCTTTCCTTTCCATAGACCTCATTTCTTTCTGTCAGCTGTCAGTCATAACAAACCCTAACCACCACAATGTTGCTGGGGAGGTGATCAGGATGGGTTGGGGGGAAGGAGTTGTTTAGGACACTGTTGCTGTAAAAACAAAAAGCTTTCAAATCATGCAGTTGCATATGTCTCTCTGTTTGCCTTGGATGGCATAAAATGGCACATATATTCCTCCTCTCTTCTTTTCAGTGCACCAACTTCAATAATATTACATTATAATGAAAATGTATTTGAGACTTGTGATAGTGAGGTGTAATTTCAGCTTGCTTGTTTCATAGTTGGAGTAGTATTCTGATTCTCAACAGAGGACAAGGAACTGAGTGTAAAAGCTTATTCTTGATCTTACAGCTGATCCACCAAACAGCCTTTTCTATGGTCCATGTAAATGTAGGAAAGAAATGAGAGATAGTGAGTTAGGTCCTTGGAATCATGAGGAAAAAAAGAGCCTTCCCTGAAAACATACTCTGACAGCACCTTCCTGCCCTCATGGTACTTGTTTCACAGCCTGTACAAAGTATAGCTGCTGTGAGCAGTTGCTTCGCACCCAAACTACAGACTCTGAAGAACAGAGACTCCTGGGAATAGACTTTGGAACTTCCAATCCTACAAAACGGCTAATGCCTTTGCATTTGACCTTTTTGAGTTACTAGATGGATTGCAGGAAAGAAAAACTGGGGTGGAAGTCAGTGGACATACCTCAAGTTGGTTAGCTCCTTACTGTAGGAAGAACCTGGCGAAGTTTGACTTGGTAACCAGATTTATTGGAGCAGTGAGGGTGGCCCACTCAGTGGGCTGAGCTCCACAGCTTCACTGCCATCAGGGCATTCTGCAGGCAGCAACACTGCTGCTACAAGGTCAGCAGCAGAGCCCATTGCTACCAGCTGAGAAACTCAAAAGCAGGGTTGAGAAAGACAAGCGACCTAGAAAGGATTCACATACTAGTATATAGTCAATGTACTCTTTCCTACTATTATTGTTACTATTTTGTCGCTGTTACCTGTTACCACCACTGACAGGTATGGGCTAGTACCACTGAACAAACACTACAAACCCAAAACTTGGTAGATTTGCTCTTGCTGTTGGCACATGGTCAAATACATCGCTAGAAACTGCCAGCTCCAATAGTGTTTTCTCCATGCTAGCCAGTAAGAGATCAGGAACAGTGCTAATCATTAAAGTAAGGACAGATCATAAGAGAGCAGTAAAACAAGTGAAATTTTGAGTTTCATCTGTCATTCCTGTTGATTCTGGATGGTTTCTGCTAGTAATTTCATAATGAATCATGGATTTCCATAAAGCAGAGGGCCCAGCACATGCATAAAGAACTTGTGGAATTTTTGCCCATAGGTTTGAATGCTTAATATATAGAAAATACTGATCTGTGGAAATAGAGGCTGAGATTGCAGCAGGGGACAATTAGCTGTCTGGACTAAGGTATTACAGGTTGTCTGGCAAGACCCAGTGTAGTGCAGAAAACTGTAACCTCCACACATGAGCAGACAGGCCACGTGGCTGCCCCAGTAGCCTCTTCAGCTGCTGTTTAGTAACACTTCAGCTTCAGTGAAATGACTCTAGGCTTCTGCCAGCATGAAACCAGGCACAGGTCCTGGCAGCTGAGTTCAGGGATTATCTATGCTTACCCTATGAGTACGCCGACTCTGCAGGAGTCTAGCTTGATTTGCAGAAAAAAGGGACAGAAGATGAGCTAAATTACACAGGATTAGACTCGCATAGCTGCATCTCAGTATTTGCACAGCAGAGAATTGATTTTTCCCAGATGCTAGCCAGTGGGAGCACTGCAGGGACAGGGGACAGTCTGGAAGAAAGGACTCCTATTCCACCTCAGTAGCCTCCTCCAACCTTCTGCGCTCAGTGTGAAGTTGAGAGCAAAATGTGAAATACTCTCCAATGTTTCTCTGGTGGGAGGACACTTGTCAGGAGACGGGGCTTATGCCTGGGCTGAGGAGGAAGCAACAGGGAAAGAAGCTTCCAGACAGCAATTATAAAACAATCCCAAAGAGCAGACTTTAGACAGATCAGTTTAGATCACAGGGAACAATTTATGAACCTATCATGTTCTCTTTTCCACTAGACTGAACGCTGACTACATAAAGAGTACATGGTCAGGTTTCTCCACCAACACGTGTATACATCCCGCTTGCTGTGATGGAAGATGATGTGCCAAGCAGCCGGATTTCAGACGTGCAAAGGTACAGGACAGAGAAAAAAAAGTAAAGATGATACAGTGAACGCTTTACTGAGCTAGGAACAGGCATTCAGGCATTTAAAAGAGAGGGCAGAAAAAGCCACATAATAATACTTTTGATAGACGGAAGTAGCATAGACTTTATCGAATAAGTAAGGAAAAGACCAAATACTTTTACTAAAATATTTTATGTTGGATTTCACCTGTAATGAAACTAGGGGAGTTATGGAAAAAGATCCATCTAGCCCTTGATTGCTCACTTTTAAGAATTATTATAGAATTTATATACAGACTGTGTTTCATCTCAGGCAATGTACTTTTCTGTCATTCATTCAGACACATACAATTATATCCAGGCTGATCAAAGATGTATTCTGTGGCATGATCAATATGCATGTTGAAGCAGCTTTAGAAGGAAAGTGAAAAGTCCAAATGCTGTAGAAACAATAAATAAAACATCACACTACCAGAAGGTGACAGTTTTTATTTTACCTTTTATTCATTCCTCAATTTATCCCTTGAGTTCAAGAAGTTCAAGCAATTTCTATACATTTGATATGTTTGGACTTCTGCTGTAGCAGAAAATAATCTGTCATACTTTACAAAAACTTATTAGTTCAGAGTGACTGAATTTTGGATGCTTGCTAAACTTTAAATATTTAAACAATCAAGTAAAATTATTTTTCTGACATCTATTAGTAACACAATAGATAATGATCAAGTACATAATGGTGAGAAGTATCTGTGCTCTTAGCAAGTGATCAGATTTTATCAGTCTTTGAACAGTTTTCTTAAAACCTTTTCTTTCTTTCTTTAAACAAACTTGTTTTTACTTGGATTGTATCAGTCTCCACATCACCACTCAAGAAAAATTAAACTAGACAACAAGCTTGGAGTTGTAAATACTGCCGCAGCAATTTAAAAACAATGGAAGATTATATCACCTGTGGATATATGATCTGTTTGCTATGAACTCCCAGGACACCACAATGAGCCAAGTAGAGTATGTGATGTCTAGAGAAGATGTCATCCAATGCCCAAAGCTGCTGGTTCCTGTTTCATGTACACAGGGGTATTATTAGGTGATATAATTTTGATGATGTAATGTTTGCAATTTTGTATCCTGTTTCCATAGTTTTGGTGGGCAGAATTCCTAGGCTGAAATTACGTTTACATGGTTGGATTAATCTCTGCCATTGAAAGAGGTTGTTTTTATCACTTGTCTGCGGAATCTAAAATAATGGCACTCCAAGCAGATGGCTACTTTTTTCACAAGACAGAGATTCTGACTGATAGATTGAATTTATGAATCAAGATAGATTTTTGTGCTATGTGGTCATATAACTATTCAAACAAATATTCCCAGAAATAAGGCTTTGTTTACATAATTAAGATGGAGAGGTGCAAGCTACCCTAAGAGCAGACTGCTGTGGAAATAAAGATATTTTCCTATTGACATAATATTTACCAGTATCCTATTATCTGCATAACTTGCAAGGGTCTAAATTCATTCCGAGTGAGGACTGCAGGAATGGTACCAGCTGACCTAAGACTGTGCTGCCATTGATAGTGGGGGGACCCCTTCACCCCTTTGGTTATGTGCTCCTGCCACTTCATCTGCATCAGCTCTGCCCATGTAGTGCGGCCATGAGCGAGTGAGACCGACTTACTGATCTGACAGAAATCTTCTTTATGCAGGTTTGTTTTCAGCCATGAATTGGAGGTTTCCCACTGCAGATGATCAGGTAGCAGTGGGAGGTTGTAGCTGTGAGGGGGAATAAAATCCCCACTTTTGCAGCAGAGAGGTTGCTGCAGCCCTATGGAGTGTTCCCTGGATGCTTGTGCTGTGCAGGATATATTAAGACTGTTTGGGCAGCTAATAAAGCCACTCCTTAGCTTTAGTCAAAACAAGATTTTAGGAGCTGCACAAACTTTTCTTCATGTTTTAAAACTTGAATCATGTAACTAATTTGTTGTACTGGCAAGTATATTTCTCGCCTGAAAAAAACACTGCTGAGGAATAATGGATTAGGAAGAAGGCTTTGATTTTGAAAGCTAACAGAATAACATGACCTGCTTCCTAAAACGTATATGGTAATAATCTCAACTTTTGCCCTGGACCTGTTCAATCTCTTGTACAAGTTAATAATTAAAGCATGATCTAGTTTTTATTTAAAAGTCTATATCCTTTAAAGACTGTTGTTCCCTGTAACATCTAGGCAGAGTTCAGCTGCTGCTTTCATGTTACATATGAGTGTCTGAATTATACAGCAAGATGAAGCTCATTATGTTTATACTAGTTGAATTGATAGGATACTTTTACTAATAGCTACATATCTTTTATTTAGCACGTTTTTATGCAAGGAAGAAAATATCCTCTGAATTTTATTTCTTGCAAGGGTAAATCCTGGAAACTGCACTAAGCCTGGTTACTTATAAGGGCAGAAGGACCTTTCCACGGGAGCCATGGGGAAAAAATGAACCTCTTCTATGTTGCTAGTGCAGTCTCAGGGCTATATTAGCTTGTGCACCTAATCGATTGCATCTCCACGGAATTAGCGAGGGAATGGCTGGCAGATTTGGTCTGCCCTGCTCTCCCTAGTAGTAATAACATCTGGCAGAGTGTGCCCCTGTACTGTCTGCTTCTAAAGCATAGAGATCATTTATGATCTCTATTCCTTATGTCTGTAATATGGGAAGTGCTTTTCACATGTCAGCTAGCAGCCATCTGCCAATGGCCCTGCAAACAGAAAGCTTATCATAGAATCATAGAATCGTAAGGTTGGCAGAGACCTCTGGGATCATCAAGTCCAACCATGCCTGTCTCCCTACTAAACCATATCCCTAAGAAACTCATCTACCTGTCTTTTAAACACCTCCAGGATGGAGACACCACCACCTCCCTGGGCAATCTGTTCCAATCCCTGACCACTTTCTCAGTGAAGAAATTCTTCCTAATGTCCAGTCTAAACCTGCCCTGGCGCAACTTGCGGCCGTTCTCTCTCATCCTGTCACTCATCACTTGCAAGAAGAGAGCAGCACCCACCCTGTCACAACCTCCTTTCAGGTAGTTGTAAACAGTGATGAGGTCTCCCCTCAGCCACCTCTTCTCTAAGCTAAACAACCCCAATTCCCTCAGTCTCTCCTCATAGGGCTTATTCTCCAGCCCCCTCACCAGCCTCCCTGCCCTTCTTTGCACATGCTCCAGCACCTCAATGTCTTTCTTGTAGTGAGGGACCCAAAACTGAACACAACACTCGAGGTGTGGCCTCACAAGTGCTGAGTACAGGGGCACAATCACCTCCCTGGTCCTGCTGGCCACGCTGTTTTCTGTTTATAATGTCTGAAGGTCAAAAGGAAGTTTTCTAATATCCACTTTTTTGTAGTGCTTATAAGCCAAAACCCAGCATGCAGAGCTGAAGTTTCACACTATCTCTGCCTCACAGCATGGCTCTTTAGCAATGTCCAGCTCTTTCATGATGCTTTCCATCACTGGAAATGTTCTCTAAAGGAGCGTATTTTCTTGTTCCTAATTTACAGATGAAGAAAGCAAGGCAATAATAACATAAATACATAAAATACATACTATTATAGAACTTGTGCTTGCTTATTTGGCTAGAAATTAGGTTGTTGCTTAGATTTCAGGCAGGGGGAGTTCCTGACCTGCTCAGATCTTTATATCTGATTGAAAAGCCTCCTCTGGATTCCTGACTAGCCTCCTCTGTATTGTCTCCCCTCCACAAATTGTCCTCCACAGTCACCTTTGTATTCTGACTTCAGGCCATAGCTCTCCCTGCTTTGAAGAACCCTCCAGCTAAGTGAACTCTGCCAAGACTTTCCTGACAACAGCTCTATTCTAATTCTTTCCTACATTCATGTTTCTTTGTACTAAGAAGCTGCTATTTTCTGATCAATTACATCATCCTTCCTAGAGAAGTACAGGAAAATAGCAGAGTATAAAGCTAAAGATGGTGAGTGTTGGATATCATTATTAAATCAGACTTGGGCTATTTCTGAAAATAAAGAACTACAGGTTATTTCTGCCTATACAAGTCTATGAACACATCCTGAAAGCAAAACATTGTGAAAAATTATTCCCTATGTATTGCATTGTTCATTATCTATTCAACATAACACACTGAATTGGATTAAATTAATAAAAGCTTACTTACTGAAAATACATGGTTGCAATTGCTTGTTTGGGGTTTGTTTAAAACACTACACAACATAAGGTGATACATCAAGAAACCACAGTTGAGACCAAATCAAAAAAAAAAAAGGAGGAAGAGACAAAACCAACAGAAGACTGAAAAAAAACCCAGGAATTAGGTGCAAAGAATCACTGTAGAGTGTAAAGGAAACAGAGTACATGATATATGACAGGAAGCCATTATGACTTAGTTCTGCTTATACAGAAATCACTGAGATTTATTAGTAGCTCCTCAGGAGCAGGACCAAACCATGTATAAGTGGGTAGTGAATGAAAACAAGAGGTCTGGTGGTAGACTGCTAACAATTTACATCCTCTCCTACTCAGTGTGTGCATTCAGATATTACAACATATGCAGACTCAAAACCCCAAAGCTCATGATTAAATAGTTCTATAAAAAGTTGCTAGGTTCCTGGAAGAAAATTTAACATCACGGGGTTTTTCCCCTACGCAAAAACTCCCCAACTTTCTTAATACTATGTGAAGAATTTATCTAATTTCACAAGCTACAGTTGCATGTAAATGTACTGAAAAAGACTGTAAACCTCATAAATGATCTGCAGGTAAAAAAAAAACCTTCATTTGAAGTTTGTTGTGCTGACACTTCAGCCAAGAAGAGATAAATTTCACCGAACTTAGCAGAAGCTGAGAAAACACCAAAATGTGAAGTGATCATAACTCTCTATATTGAGTAATAAAGATGAAAAAGCAACATTGTATTGTGTACTGATAACTAGAAAAAAAAAAAAGGACCTGAAATTAATGGGAAAAACCAACAGCCAAATAAACTCAAAAGCCCAGAACGCCTGACTGCCCGTGGAAAAGTCAAATAATGCATTAGCTGAAATAGCAATATAGCATTGCCAAATATAGGTCAAGACAGAGAAACAGGTATTGCACCTTGGAAAAATATTTTGTTTGAGGAAAGTGCACAGATTATTAAAAGGTCACAGAAAAGTAAAAATTAGTCATATTGCAGGACTTCAAAATGTCCTGCCACACCGTGCCTCCTCAGCTCCAACAATAATGGAGAAGATTTAAACCGGTATTATCTTGTTAAAACAACTGTGAATGCAAAAGATGAATAACATCAAAGGATCAAATACACATGAGAAGATCTGCAAAAGTGTTTCCAAAGCTCAGTGTGCTTACAGGACCTTAGATGGAAAGCTCAAATGACAAATGGAAACTAAATGTGTTCAAGTCCTAGCAAATACTAAATATCAATTAGTAATTGAAACGCTTGTGGGAAAAACTACTTTGACACAATGGATGGTAGATGATGGAACAAAAGATCTTACAGGTTGAATACAAGACCTTGGGGACTCCAATAGTATATCCAAAGACTAAATGACAGATCTAAAAACTGTAACTTCATTCAGGTTACCGGACACACTATAAACACAGAGTCGAGCAGACGAAACCAGAGAATCAAGGGGAAGTATTACAGTGATGGCAGGAAACCCAGTGGAAAAGTAATCTTTTCAAACCCATGGGAAATGAAAAACTATGTGTAACTATATATATTGTATAACAGAAGAGGATTAGGTGAAAGACAAGGAATAATCCTCTCAAGCCAGGAAAATTCAGTCATCTAATTCAAACTCCTGATACAGAAGAAAACATTTTGGTTTGTTTGCAAGTGTTTTGGCTTACATGTTGTTATGAGATGACAGTAGATTATATTCAATGTTGCCATCCAGCACGTAAAGTCTGATCACTATTTGGGGACAGATATCACCGAGAAAAAAATAAAAATATTACAGGGAAAATTCTTGTCTGCATAAGTAGGGCTAGTTTTCTCTTTCAACAATTTCAGAAGCCATGTGATTTTGCAGAAATGAATACAGTTGGACCCTGTTCTAATGAAGCTCTCCAGGCATTTGTGCAGTGGAAACAGAGAAATAATAGGAAATCAGTACCTCAGCTTGGTATTAAAGAGGCTTGCTCGTTTACTGGCACTGTTTTGTACCAAATGAGAACTAAGGAGAAAGATTATGAACATGAGCTGTAGATTCCCATTGCAATTTTGCAACAGTATAAGGGTATTATTAGCATCATTACATTTTGACTGCGTCCATCTATGTTTTGGCTTCAGTTTCAAACGGAGATTGTATTTGCTTTGCTTTCTCTTCTAAATTAGTCTTCAGTGTCGATGTGTAACACATTTTCTGGCTTCTGCCTCAAAAAGCTGCACTTCAGTGGTTTTTAAAGAGCCTTTTACAAAGTTCACAGAAAACATGAGAAAGGGATATTATAAAGTCACTGGAATTTTTAATGATAAACTTGATAGCAAGAAATACTAACTACACCTCTTCTTAAAAGGCAGTTGCAACAGATTATCAGAATGCCTCAATAGAAAGTTTCATAATAATAGCATATTCTAAAAGCAAGAGAAATATGATGCAAGTGCAAAAGAGTTACTCAACCACACTGCTGCAAATCCTTCCAAAACCCTGATGTGCTGCAGTTTTTATAAGCAAAGACCTAATGATGCGCAGTGTTTGTTATTATGCTGCCATGGCCACCTAGTGAGGAACATGCTTAAGAGAAGGCTTGAATCAAGGTGGCAATGGTTACAATAACCTTGGCATAAGCCCTCTTGTTGGACAGAGAAACAAGGGACCTTTGCTGAGCATGCTGGTAGATAAAATAAGCTACACTGTTGAAGGAGAGGATTTCTTTTTAATGGCCATGCACTCACAATGACGCCCAGACTTTGAAGGTACTCCATCTGCCAGAGGTATTGCCACAGACAGACGGCCCATCCTGTGCCAAATGCCCATTTCATCCGCCTCCCTTTGCCACATACATGCTACCATAAAGGAACTGCTACATGGCTTCTCTCACTGGTTTTTACTTTCCTATCTTATCAGTTGTCTTGTGTGTTGGGGTAACCTTTGAGTGACGTGGTCATTATCAATATTAGTATTAAGCCTTTTCCTGATTGGAAGCACATTACTTAACAGGTAAACAACAACAGTGTAGGGCTGGGAGTGAGCAATGGGCTGCTTAATCAAGGGACAGCAACCTCCAAAGTAAGTTACAAGAGGAAGAACAACAATTGATATGGTCCTGACTGACAGGTACACTATGAAAAAGACTCACTCTTAACAATTGTATTCAACAACCTTATAGAAATGACAAGAGGAGAAAAATCCAGTACTTAAAAAAGAAAAAGATAGAGAGCATTTAAAAAAAGACAAAAAGGTAAACTAAAGGGTAGAGTGTAGCCAAAATGCAGACTGTATAAAGTCACCATACTTGAAGCCTGGTGTAACTGTAAATCACCAGTCAGCAGTAGCTTTTGAAAGATTCAAAAGGTCAAAATGGGTAAACGGCAAGATACAGGTGATTTTAAAATTAAGAAAGCATCCCTCGTGGCAATGAAGCCCAGCAGATTCCAGGGTTGTATTAGGAAAAGCGTTGCTTGGCAAGCTGATGGAGGTGATCCTTCTCCTAAACTCAGGCAGAGGCCATATTGGAGTGCTGGGTCCAGTTCTGGGCTCCCTAGTATCTAAAGGATACCAACCTAATGAAGCCAGTTCAGTGAAAGGTCATGAATATTATGAAGGGTCTGCAGCACCTTTCATATGAGGAGACGTCTAGATGATCTCAGAGGTCTTTTCCAACCTTGTGATACTGCGATACTGTGATACTGTGAGATCAAGATACCTGGGACTGTTTAGCCTGGAAAAGAGAGGGCTCAGTGGGATAATATCAATATTTATTAAATACCTGATAGGAGAGAATGGAGAAGAAGGAGCCAAGCTCTTCTCTGTGGTGCCCACTGACAGGATAAATAGCAATGGGCACAAATTAAAATGCAAGAAATTCTGTCCTTCCAAGCTCACCCGTTCTGTGATTCTGTTTAAAAAAAGGTCCTAAAAGTACATTTGTAAGGAAGAGCTCTGATCTGCCTGCAACCATTTCAGAATGAATAACAGAGCAGGATTTCAAATGGATAAATGCTGGTTAAAATGTGGGAGCAAAAGAGCAGGAACAAATAGGCAATGGGAAGAAGCAGAAAAATTATAATACCTATGTCTATGAAACTATCACCTCAGGCTAACTGGTGACAAGTAAAACAGACTCTTCAAAAATCTTAGAAAACACTCAGCATAAAAAAGAAAACATCACATTCTCAGCCCTAGGGGCACTCATTTTTTTGTGTACTTTGTCTAGTTCTAGTATCCTCATCTGAAAAAGGATACAGCAAGAAGGCAAATCTACAGCAAAGTGAAAATAAGATAATTAAAACTGTAACTGCTTCCATATGAGGAAAAATTAAATAGATCAGAATTCTTCTGGCTGAAAAAAAAAAAGCTATGGAGGATATAATGGAGATCTACAAAATCATAGAGTAAGCAAATAGTTGCACACCATCTCATCTAGTCTGAGAATAGAAATGAAATGAAAGTAGCTAGTGGAAAGCACAAAACTAAAAAAGGGATGCATATGTAGTTACGGTGTGCAACTCCTTCGTCACAGGAGGCCCTATATGATGTATATTATTTAGGGTTCAAAATATATGGATGAGAAATTCTCTTCTACAAAGAGATATATAGCTATTATTGAAGAGAAATACAGTTACTACATACGAAGACACAACCACTGTGGGCTCAAAAACCCCTGAGTAACAAACTGCTGAAGTCTGCAGTAACCTTCTGGGCAATTATCAATGCATGCTTGTCCTGTTCCTATGCTGTTGCCTAGACAAAGCTACTCACTGCCACTGGTGGCACATGGACTTTGCTCTGACATGATAAAACAAGTTTCCGTAGCAGGCCTTGATATGCCTCTATTTGAATTCACATTTCTGGGTGCATTTCTTCCAATGATTGTTACAGATTTAATACAGATCGTTGTTTGGCCTACTTGGCAATCCTTGCCTTGATATTGTGTCTCCATCCTTTGCCCACCACATCCTCCAATTTATTAGGATTGCTCCACAAAATGTTGTACAAAGGGCAAGATAACAGTGGTTACTTAATCTGCTCCATGCTATTCTAACTGCTAATCCTGCAGGCATTTGCGACATAAGGCTAGATAAGGTATGTTATCCCTTCAGAGGGGATTACAGATAAAATGGTGGCACAGTGGGGAAGGCGTTGTCCCTTCCCTTCCCCCCTTAACGTTAATCACGTTAAAGTAATGAAAGCAATTGGAGAATGGGAAATGAATATGTTCTTTACGAAAAGCAAAGTCATGTCATTTCCAGTTTTCTTCCTTTAAAATGATCATTTAAAGTACAGCCTCTCTGAAAACAGAGTTCTTTCAGAACAGCTGCTTTCTAAGAAGGAATCAGGGCTGCCTTGCTTGTGAGAAACACAGCTTTTTCTCAAGCAGAAAGGCACTGTATACAGATGCATGTCTACTGTGTCACTTTTAACAAGTTTACTGTATTCATAAAATGCATCTTTACTTCTCCCACCACCATAAGGATTCCAAAGCAAATCCTGAGGTGGCCTTTGAAAAACTGAGGAACCAATGTAGGAACAGAAAGCTTTGGAAATGTATTACTACTTTTTATTTCATTAACACCCAGAGGAAAGACTTCGTATCAAACTGGTCTCTCAAATATTCTCTAATCTTTTTTCTGTCTTCTGATCTCAGTGTTGAATATATTACATATTGTGCTTAAATATATATTGTGCTGCACAGGATACAAATATACTTGCCATGAAAAAAAGAACATCATAGCACCAGCTGTTCATATATTCATGAAACACACATGAAGTGCAACTCTGGGAAAACTCTAATTTCCAAACTTTGTTGTTCTTACTGTGCCTTTTGAAACCTATTGTCTTACCCTTTTCATTGTTGATGTGCAGTAGATGATAGATGCACTTCAAATATCAAAGCTGTTTTCTTATTATTTAAAATGTAAATAATGTTTTGTAAGGAATCTGACAATCCTAAACAGAAATCTACTCACTGTTGTTTACCTATTTCAATGGTTGCTTTAAAGATATTTAAAAAAGAATATTTAGGTCATCCAGTCTTAAAGGCTGTCCTTGATTTAAAGGTTCGTGTCATGATGCAGCCTGATAGGCTGTCATTTTTAAGATTACTACTTGCATTAGTTTGGATTAATGATTCATCAATTTATTTGAACAAAATTCCATGTAAATAGGTGGCTAATAATTTGTCACCATTTTCCAGCAGAGCAGTAAGAGGTGGCATCTCTTGAGTGTTACACCTGGTAACTAGCAAATAACATTTCAAAGCATGCAACTATGTTCTTCATATTATCTTCATCAAGCAAATTATTCTAGCACAAAATCAGGCATCTACTCATGATTATTACCCAAGACTCAGTTATCTTCAAACTACATGTTGGTTTTCTCTTAAAAATACTGGTATAGCACTCTCATTTACAACCATAGCTTTTTAAGTGGCTGAAATACTATTTTTCTTATTGTTCTTCCCCAGATAGCTGACTCCTGTGTGCTGCAAACCCAACACTGTGTAAACCACTTTTTAAAACTGTGTTGACTACAAGCAGTGTATTTTAATTGCTGAGAGCTAAGGTGCTTATAGTCTTAAATCCCCCTTACTGTTCGCAGACACCAAACAGGCACCGAGAGAGCAGACGGGAGTGCCCAGCTCTGGCTACCGTTGGAGGGAGAAGAGAAACATTATTATGTAGTTGCTTCATAAAAATAGGCTAGATTCTTTAGACAACGAGTGGACAACCACAGCAGGATCATTTACATTGCAGTGTTGTCTCCAGAGAAATCCCGCCCACAGTCCTGGGACTGCTGAAGCACTTTCACTCCTTGCTGTTATTTGCTGAATGTGAAATCATATGGATATGCTCACTGTGTTAAAGATGTTACACCTGAATCTGACAGACAAGTCAACAGTCAACTCTTACAACCTTTGCAAATTACTGCATGAAGAGAAAAAGAATGAGTGTGTGCAAGTGCCTCTTTTCTGCTAGGAGGGACTGGACTGGTGAGCCTAGTGACCATGCTTGTTTCACTGTGAATCATAACTCCTGATTCATTACCATGACAACACATGGGTCAGCCTCACAATCTGGAAATCGGAGACCAGGATTAGTCTTTGCAACACAAGATGTGTAGATTGCTGTCAGCCTCCCTCTGAAGCGTCTGAGCTTCCCAGCTTCTGCTGGACATTGTGCATAGTTGGCATAAGTGAGAAAATCTTTTAAAGCACCCATGAATCAAGTACTTTTACACCTGGAGACATGCATCCTCCTGAGATTTTTGTGTACTTAAACAACCTAAACAGAACCCACACATTTCAAGACCTAGTTTTACTTTTGATGGCACTGGTGGAAGGAGAGAGGAAGATATCCATGCAATTACATAACCATTCTCCCATCATCAATTTCACAGCTTATGCTAAACTAGGCAGTGACAGTAGGGAAAAACACAAACCCTTAGTTCCTTGGCATATCAGCCCTTGCTGTTTCTGGAGTCTTCTATAGCAAATACCACTATCCCCATGTTTAAGCTGTGGAAGCTAAGAGAGACGGTTCAAGTGAGCCTACCAAAGGCTCCCAGGTGTCTTTCAGACAGAGGATGAAACTGAGGGAGCCCTCTGTGGTTTATTCCAGGTTGTCTCTCACATTACTGACTCATTACTGACACACTCATCTCTATTGCTAAAGCTGCACAGCAGCTAGTTCAGCAGGAACAAACTGGACGGAGGTCCTTCTAGCCTTTACCTGCTCTCAGTGGCTGCCTAAGGGCATTGCACTATACAATTGGTCTAAGGTTCCCTGAGGATGCATGATGTACCATGGCCCTTTTATTATAAATCCCAGCCTTAAGGGACCAATGATAAAAAGGGAAAAAAAATCCTCCATTCTTATTAAAGAAATGGCTTGGGTGAGTTGTCATGTGTAACTTGCTCCTACTGAGCAATGAAAAGCACACAAGAAAACAGGCAGACACCCATCAATTAACAGCAGGCTAGATGTTTCTCCCAACTCAGAGATGGCTTCATTGAAGAAACTCTACAAAAGCTTGATAGGAAAATAAGTACATATTTTGGCCTGAATATTATACATTTTTCAGTCAATAATATTCTTATTTTGAAGGAACTAGGTCCAAGCTATTTTAATTATCCACGACCATCTCCTGTAATAGGGATGGAAAATGCACAACATGGCCTGTCTTTCGAGTTCAAACAGACAGCAAACAAGACGACTGCAGCAGACAGATCCAATCTCAGAGCAAGAGGACTTGCACAGTTCCACCCAGAGGAGGACAACATGGAGAAACACCTATCCTCAAAGGTATAAGTCTAAAGCACCTCACCACATCCATAAGCATGAGCCATGGGACTGCTCACTTAGGGTAGGTTTTGCCTCCTTTCTTGCATCTGCTCACCATTAAGGTCAAGGATCTGAATGCCCTCTCGGCCAACTCTTTGTTCTGAGCGCGGCACAGAATTATAATCTGAATCAGGACTAATATCCATATTGCATAGTTTGATTCTATGGCTACAATGGAAAAAAAATCCTAGAATACAGACACTCTCTGACTTCATGGGATTCAGAATCCTTAGTAGAATACTTTGCTCTTTGGGTCCCCCTTCTAAATTCAAATTCTAGTCCTGTTCCATGCTATCCCACAGCTCCTATACACCTCAACAAAAACTATAAACATACTGCTTTCTTATATGACTGCAAAGCACAATCCAAACCATGAAAACTAAGTCTCACCTTCAACAAATCAAATCTCAGATTATTACTAATAAACAAGCACAGCCCAGGTATAAACACAGCCAGCCATTTGCACATGTTTAATTATAGAATGTACCTCTATAACTCAATAGGATAATTATTGTTATTGTACTCATCCTGGAAATTAGTGTTCTGAGGCAGAAGGGGCAGGACAGTAGATCCTGAAGGCCAAAGGAGCAAGGCACCAGAGATGTTTACCATGCAAACACAAAAGAATGGTTACTGTGTTGATTCTGTAACTCAGTTGAAGGCAACAGCCCAGCAAAACCAGGACTCTGCTAGAAGAACCATGCCCACTGCAGCCAGCATTCTGGCAAAACTCACCAGTCTCGCAAATACACCTGCCTTATGCAAACTGCTGATATGGCCTCATATTTCATTTGGTGGGACTACAGAAGCGCCTAATGCTGTTCAAGCATGCTACCCAGTCGGTCTTTGGAGATGATCAGAGGCTGCCTGCCCGGCCCAGACAACACAGACAAAGTGCAATTTCAGACCCACATCAGACATGGTCGGGGTTGGAAGAGACCGCTGGAGATCATCTCTGGAGGGGGGGTCCACCCCCCCTGCTAAAGCAGGGTCACCTAAAGCAGATGGCACAGGAACATCCAGGCAGGTTTTGAGTATCTCCAGGCAAGGAGATTCCACAACCTTCATGGGCAGCCTGTTTCAGAGCTACTAAATAAAGAGCTGCACGTGCTCTCAGATGGTCAGAGGTAGACTTGGAGCCCTAACACCATGCTAGCTGAACCGGTTATGAAGAGGCTCTCTCACTGGAATTGGTTTCAGAGGACCATGTAGGGGTTTTAGTGGAGGATGGAGAATTCTTCTGGCAGAAAGGGCATTATGACACGTACCAACTGGCCTTGAAAAGCTGGACATAGCGGGGAATGGATCAAATGAGCCCATTTTTTTTTGGTGGTGGCTCCTGACCCGCTGCTCTTCACCGCGAGAGGCGGCTGCTCGCTCGGCTCGGCACAGGGAACTGCAAACCGCAAGCTTTCGCCTTCCCCTCTCTAATTTTAGCATTTTATCCGCTTTCTTTTCTCCACCATCCCGATTCCTGACGCCAACAGAAACCGAAAACCCAACAGCAGCCTCCGCAGCCCCCTCCCCGCCCCTCAGGACACCGGGCAGTGGCTGCTCCTCCCGTCACCCCGGGCCCCTCCCGGCTCCGGCTCCGCCCCACGCACAGACACTGCGCCAGTGCACGCGCACTGACGCGGGTGGGCCCTTCCCCGCCCGCTGTAAACAAGCGCGGGGCGGCTCCGCTCCCCTCCCCCTCCCCGCGCGCGTGCGCCGTCCGCGGGAGCGCTGTTCTCCGTTTCCCTCCGCCGCTGCCGCGCCTGGGACGCGGCGGGCGCAGGCGCGGGGGCTCGCGCGGCGGGGCGCGCAGGCGCAGCGGGGCGGGCGCAGCCTGCGCAGGGAGCGGCGGTCGGGGCCGGGCCGGGCGCGCTGTCGCGATGGACGAGGACGTGCTGACTACCCTGAAAATCCTCATCATCGGCGAGAGCGGCGTCGGCAAGTCCAGGTGAGGGGGAGGCCGCCTTCCCCCGGCTCTCTTGCTGCGGCCTGGTCCCCGCGGCGCCGCGCCAGCCCCGCCTCAGCGCCCCCCCCCCCCCCCCCCGCTCGGGGCCCCCGGCAGCCCCAGCCCCGCCCCGAGCGGGGCCCCGCGGGGCAGCGCCCTCCTCGGCCTTCCGCCAGCCGCCGGCCCTCTGTGGGGAGGGGGAGCCGGTGTCTGACTGCCCCGCTCGGGACTTGAGGCGGAGCCGAGCTCCGGGGGGACCCGGGCCTCCCTGTGCTCTCGTATTGCGCGAGTAGGGGCGCGCTTGTGCAGTTCCCCGGCGCCTCGGAGTTGGCCCGGCCCGAGACGTGTACGTGTGGGGTCACAAGTGACCCCGCCTGGGTGTAGGGGCAGGCAGGGGCGCATAAGGGAGGCAGGGAAGGAGTTCAACCACTGATTCTTCTGGTGACCAATTATACACCTTTTCAAGCGTTAGGATGTTGATTCCCCCCCCGGCCCCCATTCCCTGCCTTTTTCATGGCTTTTTCTAAGCTACCTTTTTGTCTTCTAGTATTGTTTTTCTTTTAACTTTTTTTGGTAGTGCCATAGATCTTAATAAAGGAAGTGGGATATGAGTGCCAGAGGGCATATGGGGATGTACCACATAAGCCATGTTAGATTTTATGTTTTTATGGCAGTAAACTGAGTTTTCTACCCTAAATAACATATAAGTTGCTAATTAAAGAAACCCAAAACTCAAACCAAACAGACTGTCAGAAATCTGTCAGTCACTCCTTTGAGTTAGCTGCTGAATTGATAGTCTGGTACAGTAGGCCTCTGGTGACAAAAATGATCTGAGTGAATTTCTTTTAGTTGAGGTCATCTCTTTTATATGTGGCCATATGGAAGAATTTTTCCAGAGATAGATAGTATGTGCAATGTTCTTGTATACCTACTTAAATACTTACACAACATCACTACAGTTGTTCAGGTGCAGGAACTTAATATTGAACTATTCCTGAATTTGTGTCACTTACCCATTCCCTGATACGGAAAGGTCAGATACTAAACTTGCGTTAGCATGTGTAGTTAGCGGTTGAAGTCTTGACTGCTCAACCAAATGCTATTTTAAACCCAGTCCTTGAGAGTGTGCTGTACTTTGTAGAAGGTGATACCTGCATATGAAAGGTGGGGAAAGTAGAGGTTGGCTGGGCTTGTTACTCAAGACTGATGTTTTTATTCTAAGTGGCAGTATGAGGGTTCCATATTTTGGCTGTTTTGAGTGAAACTAGTTTTGGTTGTAACTAAAAATAACTGCTCATAAATAGCGTACCTGAAGGTACCAGTAAAAACCCATGTGCTATAATTTTTATTTAATTATTCTTTGTTAAATAAAGCTGCCATTTGGTTTGGTGTTTTGGAGTAAAGAAAAAAAGGTTGGCCTACTGTTAGCCTCAGATTTGTCACCCAGCATTACTGAGGTAAAGGGATGATTTTCAGTAGTTGTTTTTCTGTCAAAGCAGGACTGTACCCGAATACTAAAAAGGTCTTGGCTGCTAAATTCACAGCAAAAAGAGAAGAAAGGAGGAAAAAGGGGGGAGGCAGGACCCAAAATAAGTAGGGCTTTGTTTTGTTTCTGTAGCCTGGAAATGAATAGAAGCTGTCACTCATAGCAAACAGCTGTCTGCCACATGGTGATACACACTTGCCACAGATACGCGAGACTGGCAATTTTAAAAACTATGTTGGTAAATCTTACTTGAAGCTCTTTTTCTGTTAGTAGCAAACATATCCATCAGGATAGGGGGAAATGTGTTTGTGAAAGTCCTTTTATACAAAATTATAAAGCAAGAGCGAGTTAATTCTATTCTTAACTTCTACGTCTTTGTGATGAGTTTAGTCCTTACTGTACCTCTGTGTGCCCAGTTCAAGGAGTTATTTCTGGAGTGAAAAGCTGACTTGGAATTTTCTTCTCAAGCTTATTGAAATACTGTGTGAGGCAATATGAAACCAAAAAAATCTTACTGTTGTACTGAATTCTGGGAGAACAAAAATAGAATAAGATAGAAGCAAAACACTCTTGAGAAGCAGACCATGTGGCTGTTCAGGCAGCTGATTTCACAACTTGTGTGGTACTTTATTTTCAAAGAGACATCCTCAGTAATAGATGCAGAGAAGGCCAGGGCTCTTTTAGCAGAGCACATCTGCTGTATTATTTTTGTGTTCCTTTCTTTGTTTTTTTGTAGGACAGAATTTTGAAAAATGAGGTATGCTTTTCTTTAGCTATGTGGTCTTACTGTTTCTTTCAGACTTGTTATTTATAGGCTCCACATATGCTGCCATAATAGTAACTCTTATTTTTCTTCCCTCTGTATCAGCCTTCTGCTGCGGTTCACAGATGACACATTTGACCCAGAACTTGCAGCAACAATTGGTAAGTATGTGATGATGCTACCTTAGAAAATTTTATTCCAACTTCAGTACAAAATTGTAGTTCGTTCAGACTTGCCTAACCAGAAGTGAAGTTCAGACGTGTCTGCTTCTCTGTAAGGAAAGAATGATGTGGACACAGTTTTAGCATGCAGCGCTTATTGGTGTAAAGCATTGACTGTTCTGGCCTGTAGTTGTCCCCTGTACGCAAAAATAGATCCTAGGAAAGCAGATGTAAATGTCACCCTTCACCACAAAGATGGAAGTCATAGGTATGGGCAGTGAAAAGCTCAGTGAAAAGGATGGTAGCTCCTGCAATTCCTGACAATACTGGAGTGTGCTGGTGTCTGTTTTTTCTCTATAGGTAGGAAATGACAATGTGGCTTTTGTCTCCTACTTAGTTATCAGTTTCTTGGCAGCCAGACTCTTGTGAAAAATGGAAGAGAGCCAAGAAACTAGAGCTGCTGGGAAAAGAAAGCAATGATGAGTTATTGCTGTGTTGGTACGATACCTACCAACAGCTGGAGTCAGTTGTGCTGGAGGAGAGTGACCCAGAATGCAGTGTGTACTATGTAGGTGGCTGTCAAAGGAAGCAAAACAAAACTTTGAAAAATGTGATGCAGTTCTGTGCCAAATTAATAACTGAAGTAGTGGAAAATAGAGATGACTTTTCTACACAATTCATTTCAGTTGTGTGTTTTTACTTTCTGTGGAGTTCTGGCTAAGAACATGTATCAAATTTTTTTTTGTGAGTTCAGCTGTTGGTAAAGACATCCAGCTCTGATTAATTAAGTCAATAAATTGATCTAGTTTTCATTAATGTTAATAAGATATGGGAGTACTGTTTCATTGCAGGCACTGAGCAGCCAAGGGGAGGAACATGGCCTATTCTTGTTAATTTCATTGTTTGTAAAAAATGAGCTTGGGCTAGTAACCCTACCTCAGTTCAGGAGGGAGAACAGAGTGAAGGAAACAGGAATGAAACGGACTAGGTGGAGAAGATGGCAGTCTAATGTTCTAATCTAACTAGTTTCGGCACTGTATATACATCAGTTCATGTTACTTTCTTGGTAAGTCAACCACGGAGCTCAGGAATTCAGTGCAGAATAGCTGCTTTAGCTTTCATGATTAGCTTTTAGACTAGTTGGGTCTCTCTGGGCATCTTATTGTTTGTTTCTTAATTGTGTTTTTTTATTTTCATTCTGCTGTTCACATGTAATACTCTTTACTAGGGTCAAAACCTGACATTGGTGCATTATTTGAGAAACTATTTTCTGAAGTAATTCTTCCTCCAGGATTGGTCAAAATGCATAATGACACGTGTGTTAACTACTTGTTGGCTGTTAAATAGCAACAATTGAAGGTTTACTGCTGGCAGATCCTACCCTGCCAGTAGATCCTACTACCTAGCTCTGTTTCTGAATTGGAAAAGGAGGCATGTGAGCATTACTTCAAATGGAGTTTGAGTACTGAAACAAATACACTAATTCAGAATGAATATGATTATGTGGCAGGAAAAGGAAGTTTCTAGAGACTGAGCAAAAGCTGCCCTAGATCACCCTAGCCATTAGACTCTTCTAGCTGAAGTTTGTAGTAGTATTGCACAGTAGAGCTGCTGCGACCTTGGCTGTGAAAGTCCTGTAGCATGGTGTGTGGAGCACTTGTGAGAGAGCAGATTCTTTAATTTTTTTCCAACTAAACTGGAAGGGGAGCAGAACCTGGATTGTTAAACTACTAGGCTGTGACATTGCCGTTTTTCTGGCAAATGTATTGCTAAGAAGCAACATGTCAGCTTTAAACTCAGGGCACAATTGTTTAGTTCAGATAGATAAAGTACTTGGGGTGAGCTCTTAGTGATAACTGTTTGCTGCTGCATGAAGACAGACCCTGGTGCCAAATTCAGGTATTCACAAGATGGTGAAATGCCAAAGCCCTTTGTGAATCTGGACCTGTATTTTTTTTTGTGCTGATTAAACACTATTTCATTTCGAGTTTGGGGATGGAAGATATTTTGAAGTAATTTGAAGGCTTTCCTGTTCCAAAATTAATGGATTGACCACAAATAAGGTCATCTTTCAATCTCATCTGCATAATGACTGCTGAACTGTTTTGAGTGACTGTGTTTTTTATTTGGATTAGAAAGTGAAGAGGTAATATCCTATATGTTTTCAAAAAATCTCAAAACAATCAACAACCGTATGCAGACTCACAATGCTGGGGAAAGCCTTGTTGGCAGCAGAGCTGGTGCCTTGCACAAACCTACTGGGTGCAATTTAAATGAAACCTGAAACTGTTGTTTTGTGTGAGTTTTTTTACTCTTCAGAATTTTGTAAAAAGACCTCTGATATTTTCAGAATAATATGCTGCCTTGGGCAAACACTTTGACTTCAATAGCTTTACTTGGGTTAATATGTTTTATTCAACTTAGCAGATCAGCTGTCTTGCTTGTGGTCTCTTGAGGCTAACGTGTTCACCAGGCTTCATCAGGCTATATACACCCCAGTATTTTCTCTTGTCCTCACTGCTCATCTTTGTCTTTACTTGCTTGCTCTTTGTATGAAAGATACTTGAAGAGAGTTCAGTACAATCCCTGTTTCATAAGTGAAGCAAGGTATTGCACACATCTGATGTCTTGCTTTCTAACTTTTTAGCTGTCCGTGCCCTTGGAGTCCTCCAGCTCCAAGCTGTCCAACTTGTCAGTTGACTATAGCACAAATAATACACTGTAGCTGGTTTTGCACTTCTTGTAGATACAAAATGGCGTACTGACATTAATGTGAGAGCAGCGTGAGGGTGACAGAACTACTCTTTGCAGACTGGAAACCCATGTTGTTTTTTTTGTCTGGTACTGAGGTGGTAGGTATGTTAACACATAGGAGTGCTGTCTGGTTTCTGGCTGCCTTCGAAGGATTGGTGGAAAGCACTGTCAGCTTTCTGGCGGGGTAGAAACGTCACTCTTGCAAGCTCAGAACTGATAGCTGTCACATAAATGTGTCAGTATTTCACTGAAATATTTAGGAAACATAAGTACCCTGTTTGTTCAATTTAACAAGATTTTCTTGAGCCCTGAAATTTTCCACTTTTCTTCTGTGGCAGGTTGGTTATCAAACCTCTAGTTATTTAACAGATTTCTTTTTCCTAACTGGCTTTTGTATATGTTGAGCTCTGTGCTTTACTAGAATTATATTTACCATGTCTTCATCACTTTAAAGGATATATTTTTGGTCTGCTCTTAGTTCATTTTCATACTTTTGCTTTTCAATAATCAGCCTATAATACATGGTCCTTATTCACTATTTGAGTTTCTTAGTTTACTTGCATTGCTCATGCAGAATTAAAAGCATTATCTTTTAATATTAAGCCAGCAGCAAGACTAACATAAAGGTGTATGTGCACTTTGCATTCAATGAAAATTGCAGAACTGTGCAGGCACAAGACACTGGATCTGTTTACTGAATGGGAGAGGCATACCATGCCTTCAAAATACACCTTAGGTGGTTGTCCTAAGGAAAAAAAAAATTGCTTCTTGAAACTACTATGGTGTACTTCTGATTTATGTTAAGTGTTTGATAGATTTGTTATTATCTAGAGTTACAGGTTTTGATATCAGACTAATGAATAAAAGAATACACTGAGCTCTTGGACGTCCTGGCTGATCAGTGGTGATTTTTACAGTTTAGAGAATGACATACACAGTTACAGTGGAAGAAGAGATTTCGTTGGTCTAAAAGCTCCTGCTGAGTGCTGAAGAATTGGCAGGACAGGATGTTCTTTAGGATCAATTTGAGTCAACTCACTAGCATAACAGTCTTCTGTGAACTAGTGTTTAAACTAGTGTTTAAAACAAAGTTTATAGTGACTACTTTTTTTTTTCCGTGAACGTAGTAGAATAATGTACCATCCTTGTGCATGGAGCATTCTGTTTATTGCTAAGTTAGGGAGTAAAAAGTATTAGTCCCTGGAAAAAATGGAGTTTTGTTCAGTTACTGCAAAAGTTAATGTACTTTGCCAAACTTCTGCTTGAAATAGAGTGTAGGCTTCTTCCAGTACACAATATAGTCTGAAAATTGCTTGACGCTAGGGAACACTAACGAGCTGAAGGTGTTAAAAGAGTGGAATAAAAATTGTGTTGTGTTTTTTTTTTTTCAATAAAGCTCTTAAACTTCAGTTGCAGTGAAGTTGTAAATATGCTTGCAATGTGCAATTTCTTAAACATCCTTTAAACCCTCTGTGACTTTTTAAGTTGAATGTATTTTGGTGGCTGTTTGCACTTGTTTGTAATCTGTATGTCCTTGGGAATATAAGTGCAGCACATTCATCCTGAGGCCCTACTTAAACATTTTGTGTTAGAATACTTAAAACAGAAATTCTTACTCTTGTAGCAAGTATGATGACTACCATTTTAAGTCAGTGCAAAAAATTTGCCATGACACTTGGAAGTTCTTCATATAAAGGTGTCAGCTTTCCACACTACTACTTCATTTCAGGGTTGCTGCCTAGTAGGGAGAGTTACTCCAAAATATTTTAAACATAATTCCAGATACTTGCTATTGGTAACCTAAGGATTAAATTACAGTAAAACGGATCATAACTGTACCCAGCCTCTCAGACCTGATATATGTTGCTATATTCTTTATGCTTGCACAGCCATTAACATCTTGTCCACCTTAGCTTGAGTTTTGTGCAGTTTGTCCTTGAGCAAGTGATAGGCTACTAGTTCCTATGGGTTTTTTTTACACAAAAGAAAGGTGTGTGGGGGGATTGTCAGGAGTAGAGGTAGATGACTTATTAACAGCAGAACTGTTAACTGTGGTGTCTGGCTATTTTCTCTATCACTGAGCATGGTGTTGGGAAGTTCTTGATGTTGCTTGAATCCCTGTAAGAGATACACTGTATGTTCAAATAATTCAAAACTTTTTTGGCAAGTTTGTTAGAGTGATTACTGTCATCTAATATAATTTCTTGTGGACTGCGAACATGTAGTAGATGAGTCTGTATTGGTTTACCTTGCCATCACTCAGATTGTTTGAGATAGAGGAACAGAGCAAATAGCTACCTGAATGTAACTTCGTTCTTTATTTTGAGAATATGTTGTTCCTCAAGACCACGAACATACTCAAGGAGAACACATATATGAGCAATGAACAGAAGATTAATCCATTTGTATTATGAACTTTAGTATTTGTCCTGGAATATGTGCTTTAATACAGGAAATGTAGTATTTGCCTTACTTCCATAAAATATTTTGAGTCAATGGCTTGAAAGGCACTTAGGCTTTTGCAAAAGCCTATCTGCAACAAAACCTTGAGTTTTGAGCAAGGTTCATAAATAACTAATGAAACTGACTCTTCGAGCTCCTGTCAAAACACAGCTTATTTCTGATTTTTTTCTTTTCTTTTTACTTTTTCTTTCAAAAATATCTGTAGTATGTTTGAAGAACTAAAATATTTTTCCTGCTCTAGGTGTGGACTTCAAGGTGAAAACTATTTCAGTTGATGGAAACAAAGCTAAACTGGCAATATGGGTAAGTTTTCCTAAGTTCTTAATGTATTGCTTTGCTTTAGGAATAATGATGGCATGTATAATCTACGATTTCTATAGAGTTCTTTTCTATTTAATATGGAGGCAATTTGGAGGAGTGGGAGGTTAACGCTGAACCAGTCAGAAGGTGGAATGATCTGTGGGACAACTGGATAATGAGGCAATTCTCTTACCAATGAGCAGATTCTTCACCACTGATTCTAATTCTGGTTGGGATAGGGGTAGAAAAAAAGGAGTAATAAAATGGTGCTGAACCATTTCCTATATTTTTTTTTTTAATCAGTAATTTGTTGTTTCTAAAGAGTTAGCCCTCACTAATCTGAAACTTTCTTGTATACATCGTCTTGTCTGCACTTGACAGCATTTAAAAGGGTTTACTTCTTAATCTAAAAGTTTTAGGCGAAATTTGGTAGTTTATTAGTAAGTTAAGAGTTATTGTTGCATGCTCAATTTACGCTGAAATCTTACTTCTCAAAACATTTTTTTAGCCTAAAAACTTTGTAGCCCTCATACAAACACTTTTGTAGGCTAAAGGTCAGTGATATTTTTATCAGGTGCAGCTGAAAGAGGGAGAGGCGGTGTTTGTAATCCTAGCCTTAGTGTTCAACATGTACTCAAGTTAAAAGTAGAACTTCTGAATTCATGGCAAGTGAAGAAAGAAAGAGTACTTCCAAGCTTTTTTTAAAACATTCTCTGTTCTGCAAACCAGCCTCCACACTTGTGTGACTTGAAGCACCTTTTGAATATTCAGACCCAATTGTGAATTATTGTAGCGAGCAAGAATAAAACAGCTTGACAGACAAATAGACAAGAGGAAAACCAAACTGGTAGTAGAATGATGAGCGATCATGGGATGGGAAGTATTACATAGGACTAAGGGCTTATCTTCTTTCATATTGATGAGTATGAAGAAATAATTCTGAGGTGAACTGGAAAAGAAAATTTTGTAAAGGTATATCATTACACAAAACCCATTTGAGATGTGTGGGATTGACTGAATGACTTGTAGAATGTTCAAGTCCAGTTCAGTTATTCAGGTTCTTTGACAGGGAGCTGTTTTGAATCCAGGGTGTTTAATAAGTCACTTCCAACCCTGGGTAAATTGTATGAAGTTATTTAAATCTTCTATGCATAAAGTCCGCAATAAGTGTGCACCGTAACTAAAACTCTGGTAAGAAAAAAGCACTATATTTGGGTTTTTTACAGAACTGTTGACACTCTAAATTGGAGACATAAATTCAACTTTACTTAAAACGAGAAAAACCTCTGACGTGTTTCTGCTTCTGCTTTGTCATAGCGTATTAAATGCATTTACCCTGACACTGAACCGAATTTAATTGGACCAAGGTGATTGAAGTGAAGGAACTAGTTTTGTTGCCATGAGTTGGTACTGTAGTCATACTTTTTTTCTTTCTGGTTGCTGCTGTACGAGCTGCAGAACAAATGCGTCTGCAGAAATGCTCTCTTATTGCTATAAACTCTCTTTACTACATCTAACAGATTAAAGGTGTTTGCCAGGACAAACTAGATAAAATCACAAAGTTAATGCACAGTAAAATGGCAGGGAAGGGTATCTGATAGTTGAATATACTTCGTTAGAAGCAGAATACCTGAGAGCTAAACTAGATTCTGCTCATATTCTGAATAATGGAACTTTCTGAATGGCTTTTTAGGATACTGCAGGTCAGGAGCGGTTCAGAACATTAACTCCCAGTTACTATAGAGGTGCCCAAGGTGTTATCCTAGGTAAGTATAACTTTGCATGCTATTTTGAGTGATTTTATGTTTTTTCTCATGCACTGGAGTTATACAAACTAGTACAACCTTTCTGTAAAACCTGATATTAAAAATTGTTCTAGCTGTCTTGAACAACTTGTATATTAAAGGATCTTGAATCAGGTGTCTGACCTCTTTCTCATGTGTCAGTCCCAGCCTGAGAACCGGTGGGTTTTGAATGGAATTGAAAACTACTGCTATTTGAAGGAATAGCTGTCGCTGTGCTGCCAGGACGTGCCTTTTATTTATTTCTTTTGGGTTTTGCCTGTGCTCACTAAGCCTAAAATAAAAAAAAGATTCTTCCCTTCTCCTCAGTGTATTCTTTCTGTATCAGTATGTATACCACCTTCTATTTTTCTTCTCACTGTTCCTTTTTCCTAGTGAAATTAATATATACGCTGTGGAGTCAGGGTGGGATTTTTGCTGTTTGCATCACCATACTGATGGGATGCTAGACAGTCAGAGTAACTTAGAAAAGATTAACTGGGAGCATAAAAAGCATCTATCTGTGTGGGAGTTACCCAGGCCAAAATCCATAGTTGCAACTTCACAGTGAAATCTCTTTTGCTATTCCTTTTTCATATGGAAATCTGTTAACTAGACACTGAGCTCTGAAGTTCTGCTTCTTCGCTACTAGAAGTGAGGAGCTAACTAAAATAAGGGCAAGGAAGGAAGTTTAGTTTTTTTTAAGTTGTCTCTGACTTGAGACGACGTTGGTAAGCTATTGTGCCCAGTTAAATTGTTTGACTTGGAATAACCTCTGTCATGAGACTTCCTGGTAGGTCTTGTACTGTACGTAGTTTCCCAAGTCTGAGTTGCGTTATCTTCCTGGTGTAGGAAGATGCTGTCAAGGCATGCCCTGTCAAGTGACTTTGTTGCTGGTGCTGAACTTGCTGCTTACTGTTGAGAGCTTTAAAAGTAAACAAGCACTGTTAGGGAGCTAAAAAGTTCTGTGATTTACTCCTCTGATTTTTTGTAAAAATCATCTCTTGACTGTTTCTTTGTTAAATGACTCCCTAAAAATAAGATTGTTCATGCAGGCCAAGCTATAGATTTGATTGAAATTAAGTGTTTATGCCTATCTGCACGTGGGATATGAGAATAAAGGAAAAAATCCTTCCAAATCATGAAATGTAAGATAGTCAGCTGGGTGGTGGATATGAGGTTTAACAAAGTCTGCTTTTTGTCTACCCTTTCTAATCCTAAAATGCTGAAAATTCAGTAGTTCACTGGTATTTGTGAGGATTTGATGATTATTTTATTTTTCTAGCTAAATCAGTAGCATAATAGTGGTGTTAAGTCTGAATTACCACTAACTCAGTGCAGAAAGTAAAGTCATTCTCTATGTGGTTTGTGTGTAGTGATGTTAAATATCCTACATCAAGGTCTACATGTGTAGAATTCTTTGGTGAAGGTCTCTAGCCTGTAAGATAGGATGTCTCAAGACAAATTAGTCTGAGAACAGTAGATCACTGAATCTTGGAGTTGCTCTACATTAGCATCATCATAGAATCGTAGAGTTGTTTGTTTGATTAAGACCTTTGAGATTGAGTCCAGCCATACCTGTCCACTACTAAACCATATCCCTGAGCTCCTCAGATCACTGATTTGAGCTGTTGGATGTTCAACTCTTTCTTCAGTTATTGTCTTGCTGTAGTTAGTAAATTGAAATCCTTGGGACTCCTTCAGTTTTCTACTTCAAAAAGCCGTAATTTTTGCTCCTTTTGTAACATAAGCTGTATTTCTTGGAAAAATGTTATGGAAATAATATTGCTAATATTTTTCAGTTTATGATGTCACGAGAAGAGATACTTTTGTCAAGCTGGATAACTGGTTAAATGAACTGGAAACATACTGCACACGGAATGACATAGTAAAAATGCTTGTTGGAAACAAGATTGATAAGGTAAACTGAATTCGGGTACAGTAAGTAGTCTGGTGTATTTTGTTATTAATTTCTATTAATGCTATGTCTTATAGGAAAACCGTGAAGTTGACAGAAATGAAGGTCTCAAATTTGCAAGAAAACATTCCATGTTGTTCATAGGTATGTTACAGGTATTTGTGGGGATCTTTATATTTGTTACATAATGCACAATACCACTTCTGTACTAGTTTTAATGTGTACGATCCAATTAATGATATTTCTCAGCTGCCGTAGGTACAAAGATAATGGGTGTTCCCATTTTTTTTTTAAATTGCCCCTAAATATGCTCAGATACCTTTTCTAACTGTGGATGAGTATACTGAAATTCATACGGATTAAGGGCAGAATACAGGTTTTACTGTAGTCTGACAAAGCCTTTTTCAGATTTGGGATTTTATCTGATCTCTTTTCCCAGCCAGCTTGCTAAATCAGTAGCAGAAACGAAACGAAAGAGGGAAAATGGTACTAGTGGGCAACTTTCAGTACAGCAGAGGAGCTGGTCCTTGGCAGAAGTCTGTTTTAAAACTGAGATGTTAAAATAGGTTTGAATATAATTAACTTGTAAATGAGGAGTGGGATTGAATAATGACATAATCATGACTGGAGTCAATATGTCAGCCTCATCTTGCTGCAAAATGTGATGGGTCTTGCAGGCAAAGCCTTATAACGATAAAGTAAAAATGGGTAGTGAAGTGATTATGCATAAGTTTATGACATGCTTCATTTAAGGATCAAAAGGGATTACTTTATAGGATGACTGCAGTAGCAAGGCAGTTCATTGACATGCCCTGCACTTAGACTTACATTCCTTATCTCTGACTAGTGATGTATCTTTGTCTAGTACCTTGCTGTGTTTCTCTGTGGCTACAGTGTCAGATGTAGAAATAGAAATTCAAAGTTGAGGCACAAGCTGTTAAGTGCATGGAAGATGAAAAGAAACATGAAAATTAAACAATAACTAAATATGTATATCTGCATGCTACATATGCTAAGTATCTGCATGGCTGTGTAGAAGGAAGAGGCAAGCCCTAGTGGGACCAAACAGTTTCAGGTGCTATCTGTTACTCTCAGTATTCCCCAAGAGCAAATTTCTTGGGCCTAGCTGAAGTAAGACTTCTGAGTGAAATTACTTAGAATTCTGCTAACTGCAGAAGAAGTGAGATTCCTCACTGCTTTTTATCATATCAGTTGTATTATGGAAGCTGACCCAGAAACCTACAGAGCCCTTGCTTATTATGGTACAGTGGTTCTGCCTGTTCTGACTAATGCACAGCGCTGAAGTACAGAACAGCAGCCAGGCTTATCATACATCTTAAGTTAGTAGAACCCTCCTTTCCTCTCACTGAAGTACTTTCCACAAAAAAAATAAAGCTAAGCTTTTAACTGTTTCCATGTATTCTAGTGACATTCAACTGGGAGTCTTTTGTGAAGCATCTTTTGAGGTGCTGCCTTCTATAGCAACAGAAATTTGCATACACGCTAATTTTGGCACAGCTACATTATTGTAGAATATATTGTAGAATATATTGTAGAAGTTAACCGGAAGAGAAATACTGAACAAATTACTGGAAGCCATGCTAACACTTGATTTCTTGTGTCACTTCTCCAGAGGCAAGTGCAAAAACATGCGATGGTGTACAGTGTGCCTTTGAAGAACTTGTTGAGAAAATCATTCAGACTCCTGGACTGTGGGAGAGTGAGAGCCAAAACAGAGGTGTGAAGTTATCAAACAAGGATGAAGGATATGGAGGAGGAGGAGCATGTGGCGGATATTGTTCTATGTTATAAACTTTGGGAAGCTTATTCTTTGCGTATTTAAACAGATAGTGACATCTTTCTGTACATAAATCCATTAAACGCTATTTTTAGGGACCTTGCAGTTTGCACATACTTGTTTTGTATCATGGCAGTGAACACTTGTAGGAAGAATGTTCTACAGCTTTCCCAGTTTGAAAATATGATGGTACGCATGACCTATTTGCAATCTTAAGGTTTTTATAAGTAGCATAAATAATGGGCAAGAACAAACGCACTACAATTTTTTTGACTGTATACATTCATTATGTAACTATTCTAAACAAATCCATCTAACAGAAACACGTTACTGCAGTGTCTGCTCTCTGTCTTATTTTAAATACACTTGAAATTATAAAACTATATAGTGTGCACAGATCTTGAAAACAATGTGAGCTATAAATGTTCCGTTTTATCTCTTCTAGTAAATGCTTTTTATGGTATTAAAACCAGCAAGATTCTTAGACAAATCTGCTAAATATTGTCTTTCAGCAGAGCTGTCTTAAAATACAAATTGGCACAGCCATAGTTGGTATCAGCACCTTCCTGAAGAGATACTTTGAAAGCTTCCTTTGCAAAGCTGGGGGACGCCTGTTTTTCTTTTTAATCATCACTTCAGTTGATGGCTTAACTGGAGTTTTAATCCTGTGATATTTATATGCTGAATTTGTGGTATTCTTGCCCTCTTTAAGTTTTTATGATGAGGTCTACTCTAGACTTGCTGTAGAAAGTCTTTTTTGGCAAGGGATATGAATGACATCTTTGTTCTTTCGTTGTGAATCAATTTGCCACACTTCAGTATGGATGCCTAATTTTCTGAAATGTTTGTAATATAAGTATGTCAAACTGTAGCTGTGAAGATCTTTATCACGTGTCTGTTCTATGCGGCTACTTGTTCGGAAATAAAACTTCCTGTCACAGACACTAAATGGGAAGCTATAGGGCTTCTTGATCTCTGTGTGGAAAAATACTATTGCAATGAGTATTCACTTGAATTTACTGTATCAAAGCCAATGGTTTGTTTCAGAAGACTTGTATAGACTAATAAATTTTTTTCCACAGTATTCAACTTTTCGAACCTCTTCCTACTGTAGAGTTGTATATTTTCTAGAACATACAGTTTAAACAAGTTCACTTCTTACAGACAGATTATTTCTGATTTCTGAAGAACAAAACAAGAATGCTGTGTTGTAGTTTGGATTTTTTTTTTTAAATCACTATAGTGCAATCGGTAACTGAACTATTGGACAGTATCTTGTAAATATAGTGAATGACAGTACCTTTTATTACTGCAAGGTTTTGTGAAAATGTCAGCATTCATGATCTGTATTTTGCGGCAGGTCCTGACTGCTCTGTTAAAAGACACTTCACTTTTCACAAGGAAACTTTGTTTTCTATTCTGTTTTAAACTTGCTAGAAAGCAATATCAAAATTTAAAGACTTAACCGTGCTAGTTTTTTTTACCAAATATTGTATCTATAGTATTGTTAATGTAGTAGGATAATTTAAATATGTAAATAATTAAATATACATACATATTGTATTAAAATGTTAGATTTGTATTATTGTTTCATGCAGAATACGGGCTGACCTGATCTTTTTTGTTAGAGTTGAGGTCAAAGGATTTCAGTTTTTTGTAGGCTAGTAGTAGAGGAAACTTGTAGGGGCATTATAACTCTGAATAACTTTACTGTTTTACTATTTTGGTAGTATTGGGCAAGTATTATTATGCTGGCAGATGTCTATAGTTTATTTCCATACCCATTTTCCCCCTAGCCTGGCTGCATCCCTTTGAGAAGAGACTTAATGTTCAGTTTCTCCTGAAAGATCCTTTTATCACACCTGAATGTGTGATAATCGTGACCATAACTCATCTTTCATTCTGCCTTTGCCAAGTGTGACAGCTCTTGTCAAAGGAAGGAACTGCACAGTACTCTGAATAGTGGGTATTTTTCAGCAAAAGAATCAAGTCATATGCTCCCTGTTTCGCTGCAAAATTTTTGTGGGGACAGGATTATTCTGAAACAGCACATTTAGTGAGACTGAGAGCAGTTAGCTTTTTGTTTAAAAAAAACAAAAGCAGATGTTTCCCAAGTGACTTGCAACCAGCTTTGCTGCTGTCTTCAGCTTTTAAGCATGTTTGGTTATGTCCCTGAGGAATGGCTTTTCCTGGATTCTTGCCTCTGTCGAAGACACTGTGTGCTGAAGGGGTGTTGTGCTTCCAATAATGGTTGGAGCAAATTTAGCATCAGTTACTCTTACTCAGCCACGTTTTGGGTTTTTTTTTTTTTAATCCTTCCTCATCTCTCCTTTTTTTGAGGGGGCACAATAGTGACTTGCCGTGTTTCAAATAAGATTGTTGGCATACTTTTGAAGTTGGTTTTACTTTTTACATGTCTGAATTGTATCGCTGTTATCACCAAGTGCACTTTTCACTGTTGTAGCTGCGATATAAGCATATTTAGAACTATTGAATGCTGTATCAGAATATCTGCTTAATACTGATTTAAGCCTATGTCTTAGTGGAATATTGAGTATTGCAGTTGCAAGTATGCACAAGAGATCCTTCAGTCTGCCTCGGTAGGTTGCTGAGCGATAATAGGGATGGCTGTTCATTCTTCAGCAAGTAAGGAGAATGTCCATTTCCATTGAAGACAGCTCTATCAGAAAGTACTAAACCTGAATGAGATGATCGTGTAAGATTTCTCAGTTATGAAAGACAATTAAAACAGAAGTTGTTTGCAGTAGCCAAAAATATTGACTAGCAGTTTGTGATGGGTTGATCCTGGCTGCATGCCAAGTGTCTACCAAAGCTGTTCTATTGCTCTGCTTCCTCAACTGGACACGGGAGAGAAAATATAACAGCTTGTGGGTCGAGGTAAGGACAGGGAGGGGCCAGTCACTCAGTGCCATCATGAGTAAAACAGGCTCTGCTTGGACAAAATGAATTTAGCTTATTACCAGTCAAATTGGAGTAGGAATATGAGAAAATAAAACCAAATCTTAAAAGACTTCCTGGACTCAACTTCACCCCTGAATTCTCTGCCTTCTCCCTGCAAGTGGCACAGGGGGATGAGGAATGGTAGCTGCAGTAAGTTCATCAGACCCTGTCTCTGCTGCTCATTCCTCCTCAGAGGTGGACTTCTCGCCCTCTTGCTGTGCTCCAGCATGGGGTCCCTCCCATGGGAGACAGTCCTCCGTGAACAGGATGGGCTGCAGTTTGTAATGAACGGCTCCAGTGTGGGTCACCTCCACAGGGTGCAGCCCTTCAGGAACCTGAATCTTGTTCTTCGGTACTGCTCCAGTCCCCCACAAAGTAACAGGTCCTGCCAGCGAGCCCCTCTCTCTTCACAGGTCTGCAGGTCCTGCCAGGAGCCTGCTCCAGCACAGACTTCCACATGACGTCATGGCATCCACCTGCTTTGACCTGGGGTCCACCAAGGGCTGCAGGTATGGGCTGAGGGGGACAGCCAGCCTTACCATGGTCTTCATCCCACGCTTCCTGCAGGGGAATCTGCTCTGATGCCTGGAGCACCTCTGACCTGTGTCTGCAGGGCTATTTCTCTCACATATTCTCACTCTTCTCTGCAGCTGCAGTTGCTGTTGTGCAGGGTTTTTTTAACCTTCATAATGGTGTTATCCCAGAGATGCTACCACCCTCACTGATGGGCTCGGGCTTGGCCAGTGACAGGTCTGTCTTGGAGCTGGCGGGCACTGGCTCAGTTGGATATAGGAAAAGCTTCTAGCAGCTTCTCACAGAAGCCACCACTGTAGCCCCACGTTACCAATGGCAGAGTACATGTGGCTGGCAGAGGTTTTCTGTAGGCTTTACATGAGCGTGGCAGAATATGGCACAGCAGTGATGTTTTCTTGAACTTACACTTGAGAATGCTGCAAAATGTTATGGTTTTGTCTTCAACTTCTTCCACTATTCTAAAAAGGGGCGGTGGGACAGGCTTCTGGTGGAGATTTTTTTTTTTTTTATTGCTAGTGGGGCTTTTATCCAAACCCCAGCATCACTTTTCCTGTTCTTCTACTGCAATGATGAGATCAACAGCTGGCTCGGAGTAAGTCTTAGCAAAATGAAAACGTGAGTTCAGTGAATCCCCAAACGATACCATGACTGTCTCATCAACCTTGGCAGAACTTCAGGAAATAGTGGTATTTCACATTGCATACCACAGTGGGAGCTGCTTTGTATGCTTCATTTTTTAAGTTCCCCTGCTTTCTAGTAACCTGAAGGATATTCAGTGAACTACAATAATCCTTCTAATCCTACCCTTTAGTTTAGTGTAATAATTCTATGTTTTTGAGGCTGAACTGGATGCATTTTTTCAAACACTTGTAAAACTTGGGCAGCCTGTGTTGTGATCAGCACAGGTTACTGGTATTTAGCTACTGAAGGTTTGCTATTAATATTCAAAGTGCTGCATCCAGTCTGTATGTGCCATCTTGTCCAAAATTCCTGTAGTAGGTTTCAGTGTTCTGCTCTCCTTTTTGAAGGTGTCGAGAAGCAACACTAGCGTGAGCAGGGCTTTCTCATGTAGCCAGACAAATCATTGTATGGTTTTCAGAGCTGGTTGAGCCTTCAAGGGCAAAATATAAGGTGTTTTTCCTGGTCACTTTCCAGCAGCAATAACTTTTGGGAAAAAAGAGAGAAGCTCTCCATTAAAATGGTTTCAAGTTTTGTAAGGTTTCCACATACTCTTGAGTATCTGTAGCACCTTAATTAAAAATTGATTAAGAGTTATACAGGCAAAGATCTGTGAAGGTGTGTTTCCCAACTACTGTGTGCTTTCATTCTGTGGCAGACTGTAATGCGAGAGTAAGAAGTTTTGCCAATATCCTTGTGCCTGAGTAACATCTGGTCCTTTCTGTTAGAGTTAAAATGGTCATGGTGATTAACTACTGAACAATATTTTCCTCATGCTTCTAGTTTCTGTAGCATCTATGCACGTTTTACGTACAATTATAACTGAGTTCCTAGTGAAGATATAGAACTCTTGGGCTCTAGTTCTTTATTTTGGAAGCTCCAAAACAGCAGAAGAAGGCTTGAAATAAAAAGTATCAAATAAGGATTGGAAATCTTCTAATTTTTTTCTGTGTATGGTCAGCTCTGGATTTACTTGGTTCTGGGAAAAAAAAAGTCTTCTGATTGGATCCTTTTGACAGGAGTGCTTTTTTCCTAGTTCTTAATGCTTGTCAGGCTGGACTTTCTGATCTGAGCGGTGTAGCTATCAAGATATTCATGACAGCATGAATCTTATTCTTCAACACAGCTAGATCTGGAGGTGCATTACTGCTTAGGATTAGGAGCAAAGCCGTAAACTGGGGTTCAGGGAAGAGCAGTAGCAGCTGCCCAAGTTGTGAAGGCAGTTTTAGTGATATATAATACATTTAATATATAATACATTATATACACAAAATATATAGTATAGTTATCATATAATATGCCATATAGTAAATATACTGTTTAATATAATTAATAAACCCTTTGTGTTATAACTATTATATTTTATTAAAATTTATAATGCAATATGGAAATATAAAGTATTTATTATAGTAATATTTTATATTGGGAAGAGATTATGTATCATCTCTGGACTTTAGCTTCAAGCATAATGGAATATTTTAGTTCAGGATAGGTATGACAAAGGTACAAAGCATATAGGCAGATGTTCCAGAAAAACAGGAGGAAGGATGCCTGTGGAATCAAGAGTTGGGCTTTATATGCTGATAATGCCTGAGCTTGTTATGAAATCAAAGTTGAAGTTTCAGATTAATTAGGTACTCAGGGTGCCGAAGGCTAGACATCATATCTGCCTAAATATAATTTGATTTATATTTTTCTCTTGAACAGCATCCTGAATCACAGAATGGTTGAGGTTGGAAGGGACCTCTGGAGGTTGTCTGGTCCAGCCTCCCTGCTGAAGCCAGGACTCCTACAGCCGGTTGTCTGGAACTATGACCAGCTAGCTTTGAATGTTTTCAAGGGTGGAGACTCCACAACCTCCTTGGGAAACCTGTCCCAGTACTTAGTCATCCTTAAAGTAAAAAAAGTGTTTCCTGATGTTCAGACAGAACCTCCTGTGTTTCAGTGTATGCTCATTGCCTCTGGTCCTGTCACTGGGCATCTCTGAAAAGGCCTTGGCTCTGTCCTCTTTGCACCCTCCCTTCAGTTATTCATATACATTAATAAGATCCCCCCTTAGTTTTCTCTCCAGGCTGAACACTTCCAGTTTTCCTTCATGCTTCTGTCTCTTAATCATCTTTGTGGCCCCTCCTTGGACTCTCTCCAGTTTGTCCATGTATCTCTTGTACTGTGGAGCCCCGAACTTCTGTGGGGTGTGAAAGATGAGATTCTTTTCATTTAAAGAAGTAACTGTTCCTCACCAGTTATCTCCCTCAGCAGAGGAGGGCTTGAGGTTATGCCCTGCTAGGCCATCTGCTAGCACTTCAAAGGTGGGTTAACAGAACTGATTCTCTAGCTACAGAAAGCCTACTACCTGTAGTACCCATCTGCTTCCTGTGCCCATCTGCATGGCTGTAAGAAGTCTGAAAACCTACGTGGCTGTGACTGTTAATGCAATTAAAGCAAAACAGATAAATTTCAGAACATGTATTGAGAGACATATCAGATGCTGACGGCAGAGTTCTCACTGTGTTTGGGAACTGGGGTTTGGAGATTATGCCCCTCTTGGGCTGGTCTTAATGAACAATAAAGGTCTTGTGGTGAAACTTGTAGTTTTAGGTTTTGAAGTTTCATAGCTGTACTACCTCAGAGGAAACATTGATAACTTTGGTGGGTAGAGGACACATGTATTTTTCACTGCCCATCACCAGCCAGTGCTGATATATCTGTGGTGTTTTGATGGAAACCAAAGGGTATGAAATATCGAGAAACATGACAGGAGCTGAATTCTGTTCATCCAGTGAATCTGTACCTGGCTATATCTGGTTTTCTGACAGAAGGAAACTATCTTTTAACATCTTAGCCTTTTTTGTTGTTTGTTTGATAAAACAATTACAACAAAATTTTGGCTTGAAAGTGGTTGATTTGCTTTTAAAAGTTGGTAAGCTTAATCTCTGCAAAGTTGTACTTTGCATTACTAATGCCAACGTTATTGGTGAAGTGATACCCCATCCCTGGAAACATTCAGGGTCACATTGGATGGGGCTCTGAGCAAGTTGAAGATGTGCCTGCTTATCACAGGGGGGTTGGATCAGATGATTTTCGTGGTCCCTTCCAACCCAAACCATTCTATGATTCTATGTGCCTCCCAGCTGCTCCCCTAAAGAGCTAAGGGGGGTGGTACTCAGCTCCTGGTCTGGTCTGCACTCTCTGGCATCCTGCAAGGCAAGGGTCCAGGTCCAGGTTTCATCCTGGAGGGTAGCTGTATAGACCTGGGGCCTAAAATGCCCTTATGGGTGGTAGAGTTTAAATGTAGCCATAGGGAACAAGGGGACAGAAAGTTGCAGAGCCAAACTCAATCAGTAAAAAAACTAATTTTTTTTTAGTCAAGTATTAATAATAGTCCCTCAGACAGTTTCCAACACAATCTGTTGGAGCACAGACAGCATTCAAGCTTTGGAATTTGTGTTTGAGTTTACAAATTACTGATTTTTCAAGACTTCAGGAGCTACTTATACAGGCTTTTCTGTAACATTCAGTGTTTGAGTCAAAGCTTGTAGGAGAGGGAGACACTAAATTTGCAGATCTAGTTGGAAGAGATAAATATCAGGGCACAGAGGTCCTTTATCAGGTCTGTGAAATGGCTGAAATAATGCTACTAGCGCAGCATATTGCTGTTTCTTGATGTGAACTAGAAGATATAACAGTACGCTTTTGTGTCAGGTCTGAATGCCTTTGCCTTCCTCTACACGTGGAGCAATCCAGGTATAAAGATGGTAAATGAGTAAGAGCGTGAAAAGTATCAATAGATTGTTAACATGGCACAGACGTGGGACCTAATTCAGGTACCAATGGCAATCTGACTGAAGAAACACAGGACTCAATAGTTGAACGTATCCCTGCAGAAAGCAGGCTGCTTCCTGGGTCTTCTCTGGTTTGGTGCCACAGGGAGCATATTGGGAATGGACCTGCTCTGGCTGTGACTGTCTGATCTTGCTTCAGGGACCAGAGCACCTTCCTACCATGCTATTTCTTTCTGCTAGGTTTGTGCGCTAGCTGGCAAGTGGAATGAAGGAAATTTCTGTTGTTTCACAGGCAAATGTGCTGAAATATTATGGGCCGGCTTACAGATTTCTATGGACTGAGACAGCAGGTGAGTTTAACCCTGGGTATATCCAGCCTACTTCTCTTCTCCCTTTAAACAGTAAGAAAAAAAACATCTTTTAGTTTAGTAGTTTCCTTTTGCTTAGAGAGGAGAGGCAAACTGTGTGAGGCTGGAGTAATCAAAAAGTGAAACAAAGTTTCCCCTGTAAATTGCATATAGACAGCAGTGATACCTGAAGGGCTGCAATTAAATCCTTCCTTTCTCTTGTGCTCCTCGAAATACGAGTAGCAGCCTTCTGAACTTTGTGGAAATAATTTGATTTGTATTTCGTAGTAGTAGCCACAAGCAATAAAAAACACTGAAATGCATTTGCCATGCCCTCAAGAGAGGTAAAAATTATTTGACAGTATACAGATTGAAACGTTTTATTGTACTAGCTTTGAAATCTGAATACATCCTTTGTTTGTAGACTTAGCCTGGGAAAACAGAGCAGGAAGGGACTTTAAGACACCGCGTTAGTCTTTCTCTCTACCCTGAGAAGGGGTCAAGTACACTCTAAGCATTCATGTGTTTAAATATTCTTACAAGAAACCAACAATGAAGATTTTAATGCCTCTGCAGACAACCTCTTCTACTGTTTTTGGAACCTTAATAATGGAAAGCTTGTCCTTCTGTTTAACCTTTATTTCCTTTGCTGTAATGAGAGCGTGTTCCCTTAGCTAGCACTGAAATCTGTGTTTGCAGGCCGATGCCTACGTGGACGATGCCTAACGAACCAAGCTGAAGATTGTTTCATTTATGACAAGTTAAAGAAAGAAGCAGTTGCATTTCCTGCTGGATAGGAAAGCTGCTTGTTGTAAAGTGATACCTTTTTTTTTTTTCTTTGGGTAACACAGTGCAGAACTAGTAATGTAATCTGAGTCTGTACATCTTTTTTTTTTTTAATGCATCAGTGTCTGTGGAAATGAACCATATCAAAAAGCTTAAACCTAGTAATAGACTTAGTTTTCATTGTGGCTCTGAGGAAAGCAGCTTAACTGCTCTGTGTCTCTCTTTTGTATACAGGAAAACACTTCTAAAGCTTTTTTTATTCACTAAATCCTGAGTTTTTAGTTTAATGACCCTGTTATAGTCTGCATATTTCAGAATGTCTACTTGGAGTTTTGCCTCCTAGCCGAGTCTTGAAAAGCTGTGGTATCATTTGAAGCCACTCCTGAGCTGAGGCAAATCCTTGGGGATGATCAGCCCCAGTTGAGCCCTGCTGCAGTGCAGCAGGAATCAAGACAGCGGACTTGAAATGCATGAAAACACGTTAAGGGAAAACAAATGCTGAAGAGCCCCTAATTTTTCTGGCAGATGGTATTTGAGTGTTTTTTCTATCTATAAGCTAATCATATAATTGAGATTTTTTTCATTTCAGTTATTTAATTTAATATTTTCTGTTTGCTCTGTGCTTATGCTTCTATCTTGACCCAGACCTATGCTTGATGGCTCTATGTGCATTTCTGCCATGTTTAGGCCTGTCCACGCTGTATGGCTGAAATCTTTCAGAGTGACTGCTGTTAATACATTAGTGACCACATGTAAGTGATTAACATTAGTGTGGCTTCCCTATACTTAGTGGAAAGTTCTAGGTCTAAAGTTAATTTAGTAATAAAAGGAGATTAGATTGGAAATATTTTAGGGATGTTTGATCTTACAGACATGGCTGAAAAAGGGAAGAAATTACACGGCACTGAGACAGCAACATAATTTAATGGCAACATACTAAAGAATATTATAATTTGTAATTACTTGCAAACACTCACTCTCTGCATTGCACAAAGGATTACAGTATCACAGTATCACAGTATCATAAGGTTGGAAAGGACCTCTGAGATCATCAAGTCCAACCTATAACCTAACACTAACACCAACCATCATCTAGACCATGGCACTCAGTGCCTCATCCAGTCTCCCTTTAAACACCTCCAGGGTAGGTGACTCCACCACCTTCCTGGGCAGCCCATTCCAATGGCCAATCACCCTTTCAGTGAAGAATTTTTTCCTCACATCAAGTCTAAACTTTCCCTGACGAAGCTTAAGTCCATGCCCTCTGGTTCTACCATATCTACTTTGATATCTCTAATAAGGGAACTATTAAAGTAGTAGCTATCTGTTTGCAAGGGGTTACATAGCTTCTGAACATTTTGCTGCTCAAATCACGTTTAGAAATGTGCTCCATGTTGACAGAGAGTGCTATCTTCTCCCACAGAAGAGACAGAAATCCCTTCTGCACTATCAGTTCTATCAGTGATAGCAGAGAGGATGGAAAAGAAGTGCTCTGCAGCTTGACATACACTTATAGCCCAGGCAAAGTCTTCTGCATTTGTCTTTGCAAGCAGAGTGTACTTTTTATTCCCCCATGATACCTAGCTGTTTTTACAGCAAAACTGATACGGGAAAAAGAGGGAGCAAATTAGGAGCAGGGGAAAGAGAATGAAAAGTCAGGCTGTGAATGTTAAAGAGAGAATCTACTCCTTTCTGCCTCCTCCAGACCCAAACTGCTTGGCAGATGGATGTAATGGTCTTTCTTTAGGACTATGCCATTGCTTAAGTGTATATATGTGTTGTATGAAAAATGATACCTAATAATTTGTAAAATAACTTTAAGATGTTTATGTGTGTTCTCGTGCTCTGTAACCTCTGCCTCCCTTGCAGACTTTCCTTGCAGGCTTTGCAAGAGAAGTTTGTCTCCAAGGAGAACTCTTTCCCCCAGAGCTTTTGTATTTAAAATGGCCTACTGAAAATTTCTCCTTTGCCCATGCACAACTGATTTTTATGAAGTCTTGTCAAATGTCCTAATCCTGGTTTTGTCTTTTGGTGCACTTCTCTTCTACCCCCAAACCCAGCTCTCTAAATTTGCCAAAGAAAACACGAGGCACTATAGAAAGACCCATTTAAATGAAGCAGTTCAGAGGAAAGTAAAAAAGTGAAAAAAAAATTAAAAAAGAGATAAGGCAATGTGTTTTTTTCGCATCTCAAATATATGTTAAAAAATCTTTATTTTATGCTCTGATTAGAGCCTAAATGAACCCTTGAAACCACAATCTCTTTCCTCACTGAAATTTTATGTCTCTCAGTTAATAAGGGGCAGTGAAAACATAGGAATTTTTATTTAAAGGCCAATGTGAATGTTGTAATAAGGTATTTTCAAGCATAACTAAGAAATGCCGCTAAATGAGACTTTGTAGGCTGATATGAGAGAAATCACAGAGTATATTTTTCCTGGGCACTTGCAGCTATCCATTACCATAGCATGTGAGCTCTGTCATCATTAGCCCTCTGCAGTGCTTTGAGGTAGGCTTGCTGGGTCATTTCAAGATGGGTCTTGATTTCTGCAGAAGAATTTGGCTGGCAAACTCCCTTTGATTAGCTGAGCACAAATTATTTATGTAAAAGCCCACAAGGAAACAGAAACCTGCAACTTGGGCTAACATTCCCGAGTTCCCACCCATTCCCAGTCTTGACCCCATCCAGTTCTTTTCCCCTAGTGGGAGCTTCCCTGTAGGATATATAAGCTTCGTTTAGGTATATTGGGAATATGGGGAAATAGGGATTGTGGAGTGACCCAGGAGTCATAATTTTGTGTTAAGTGTGGGACTTATGGATACTGTGTAGTATGGACTTTTTCTTTAGGCTATCTGATCATGACACATCAAACTCCTAAAAACTGCATCATTTTCCTAATCACTTACTTTGTGTTTGCCCCAAATAAGAGAAGCAGATTTTCCTGATGAGATCCATTTCCAATAATCAGTGTTTAAAAGTGTTTAATTCTGCCAGCTATTCCACCTTCTCATTTGAAGACTTAGACTTTTGACTCATTTCTTGTTGCCATTTATCCCTCATCCAACCCATTTCATGCAGTTACTTGCATCTCTGAAGGCTATAAAAGCCTTTAGCAATCCTTTCAGTCCCTAGTGTAGTTCTGTTCTCTGGTTCATGCTTTCCAGCAGCAGAGTGATTAAAATACACATTCATTCTTTATTAATGGCACACTGTATCATCTTGCTACTTCATTGTCTGGGATTAATGTCTGTATAGTTCCAGATCTTCCTACTTGCCTTTTTGGATACTGATACAGGCCTATATCTACTCCATGGAATTCCAGTGGAATTCAGTATTTATTAGACGTAGCTATCAAATTACTATACATCTCCTCAGTTAGTTCATTTTCTTCCTCCCCATTAAAGAGTTTCCAATCCACTGATAATTAGAACATTAAAGAATTCTTACTGAGAATAAACAGCTCTCAATACCTAGGTTTTTAAGCAACATTGTCTAGATTTAGGAAACTTGCATCCAAGAATCCTACAGGAGCTAAATGAGGAGATATCCCCAGAAAGGCTGGGGAGCTCAGATTTGCTAGTAGTGGGTCTGTGGTAGCAGCTATGGGAGGTGGGGACATCACTAAGCTTCTCTCATGCATTTATCCTAATTCTTGTGCTGATCATACTCCTTCCAAAAATGTTTGTGGTATAAATGTCCAACTTGAATATTGTGTCATAGGTGACAACAAGAGTTGTGGATTTGCGGGAGACCTACTTTCATGCAAGTACAGTGTCTTAGCCTTGCTGACTGTTCTCCTTTCACAGGCAGTCCTTGTCTGAAATCTCTTGTTTCTATCATGCAATAACATGGAATCTTGCAGAGAGAATTCCCTTTTGAATCAAAGGCAAAAACTCTCGGCAGATCCCCCTGTTATTCTGCAAATGCAGCTCTTTCTGCCTTACAGATGGAGAAATCGAACTCTTGTGTCCATGCTTGCATCAGATTTAAGCTGGTGTATTTTCGTTTATCTTAGTAAGCATGATAAAAATCACACCTTTAGTTAACCTGATTCAAGCTGGCCACGCAGAGAAGGCCAGAGAAGGAGCACAAGGAGTGACTTTTGCCTTAAGACTGGGCAAAAATGACGACTTTTTGCTGCAGTGGCTGTATAGCACCAGCTGGCTTTTGTTGTATTGTACAAGAAACCTCTGTCTGAGGCAGTGTCAGGATTAATAACCTGGCTGGTTTGTTCCTTTTCCCAGTATGTTTCTCCATCTCACTTCCTGGATGCTCTGAAAATTAGTGTAAAATCATAGGTGATAAAGTAACTTCCACTAAGTATAGCTCAGCACAATAGGCAGACCTTTGAAAAGCAAGGAAATTATTTTAAAAAAAGTTCATTAATCATAGAGTAAACCAAGGGAGATGAAGAAATGCAGCAAGGGAAGAAGAATAGTATTTGGTTGGAATCAAATGCTTTTCAAGATCTCTTCCATAAGATGGCAGCAGCTTATTCTGTGAACTGGACTAGGAGACTGATGTGGAAGCTCATCTGCTTGAAGTGATACAAAACAGGCATTCAGTCTTCCTAGGCTTTATCTCTGTCTGCTTGGTACACATCCCTTTGAGCTGTACCAATATACATTAGTTGAGAACCTTAGTTTATGTGCTAAATAATATTCTGTGGTTTGATACAGAGGTGATTTTATTTTATTTTATTTTATTTTATTTTATTTTATTTTATTTTATTTTATTTTATTTTATTTTATTTTATTTTATTTTATTTTATTTTATTTTATTTTATTTTATTTTATTTTTCTAAATATAGGCATAGATGCTAAGAATCAAAATCCTCAAGGGGGTTGTTGGTATCAAATGGCACTTTTGCATTTGCAGGGGGGTCGAGCATGCAGGATGCAAGGCAGTGATGGGGTTGTTTGGCCGATTTTGAATTTCTTTTTCAAACTGCTTAGCTTTGTGCGGTTATTTTGTTAATAACCACCCAAAGCAACTTGAGTTCTGTAAACAGAAGAGGTAGAAAAAACGTTGGTATTTTCTCTCCCCCAAAACTGGAGATCTGTTTCATGACACTCAGCTGTTTCAGTGGAACCAAACACTCATTTTCTTTTGAAGATTGTGGAAAGAGGTTTTGCCTAACAAAACAGTAGGAGGAAAAACATTTGAGTGGAACTATTTTCTGAAGTCTTCTGACATAAAGGATTTTGTATTTCAGCTATTTTCTCTTTCCCTTCTAAATGTTTCCCATATTTTCAGTGACACCCACAGTAGCATGTGCAATATATTTATGCAGTTCAACTGTCTCTTATTCTTTAATGCATTTTTCTCAGCAGATGAGCATCAGACACTTCTTCCATTAGTACCAAGTATTTAATAGTCATAAACTGCTGTGATACCTTCCAACAGCAGATTCTATTTAAGAGGAAATTGTGAATAATTTTCTCAGTGTTTGTGCTTATTCTGAATAGCTGAATAACATGGGAGGAGCCAAAAGCAGCCTATTTTTGCTTTCCCTGATGCTTACATTTACTGGCTAATATTACTCATCTGTTTTTGTTTCCTGTGGCCCATTACTATCCAATCCATCAAGTGCATAGGAGTAACAAAGCTGCAAACTTAAAGAGGGGTAGGAATAAGGCTCTGTGGTATTTGCCTTCCATTAATTTTTAAAGTAAACTGTTCAGCTTCCGTGATTCTGATTTATGTGTTGATGAACCATTACAGTACAGCTCAAATGGCATCTGTCAATAGACAGTTCTGACCTTGCTCCTTGTCCTCCACTTCAAATTCTGTCTTGGTGAGGACCCCAGGGCTCGATCTTGTCTGGAAGTGAATAGACCAAACACAGCAAGTGCGAGTGGTTTCCACAGGCATGCTTGGAAAGAGATGCACCCAAATTACTCATGATGAGAGTCTGAGAGTCTAATCCCAGAATTTGGGGGTTTAGAGGTTGAGAGCACCTCTATCAACTCTTGGACCTGCTTTTCTACTGAAAACAGTGACTGAGATGGGTTGGTTTAGCCCCTTTTCCTTTCTTTGAATTGGGCCTCAACTCCAACTAGAAAAAAAAAAAGTACTTTCACCTCCCAAATTTTGGCCAGTGATTAAGTTTAAAGTCTTCTGAGAAGTTATACTTGGCAAGAAATACAGTATTTTAAGGGATCATTTCATTGTTTCTGGTGTGCAGTGTGTATACTGCCTGATTTATATAAAGGAGACTCCTGGAATGTGTGTCTTAGTGACTTCTTTCTTTCATATCAATTAACTTTAAGGAAATAAAAAGATGAAGGCAAGTTATTTGAATAACATTTAAAATATTTTATTTATTCTAAAAAGGTTCAAATTCTGTCCAAGAATTGGCTTTCTTCCATTTTCAGAATGGACCCTTTTACACCTCAAATTATTTCTATTGTGATAGCATCCAGAGACTCTGGTCAGGATAACTGCAGAGGGCTTGGGGAAACAAAGTGGGTGAAATGAAAAGGAAAAGTAAATGAGAGCAGTTCAGAGCATATGGGGAACACTGGGTGTGCAAAGTTGGCTTGTGGCACTGAGCTCAGGAACTGATCAACACAGAACTGGAGCCTGGATGGGGAGGACCAAGTTCAAAGTAAAGTGTCTGGTTTATTCAGTTTAGGTGGAGAAGATGAGACTGAGAGGGATGGCATAACATCTAGCTAAGTGTTAGCCTAAGGACAGGGCTTTGCATGGCTTTTGTTTTTCTTTTGTACAAAGTTTTGTTATGGAACAAGTTAATGACAATAATTTCAGTTAGTAACTAATTCCTTGGAGGAGATGGCTTTAAGTCAATGGTGTATCAGATGTTGCCACATATTACTTTGCTTTGGTGTTTAGCCACAAATAACTCATGACAATATTTCTGTATTATTATACACCATAATTCACTTCTAGCAAGCATGTAATTCCTAAGAGACAGAGTACCATTCAGCCTATACATTCTTTGGTATACTCTATATTGAATCCAACACAATGGGTGCAGCTGAATGGTTTAATGTCATCCTGAAAGAATTCACACAGGCTGCTGAAAATGAAAACAGGCCATGAAAATAAATTGTAGCTAAGTGTGCTCTTAAATATAGGGCTACAACATGTACAGAGGTTGTATAATGCTGTCCCCTGTTGAACTTTTTCAACACTTCTTGGAGTTTTACCATCCTGTGGGATAAGAAAAAAAAAGGCATCCTGAAGGGTAAATTCCACTAACCAGTAAATTCTGTGAAATGCTTCTTTCATGTTGGACAGGTGGAAGTTCAGGATTCCAGGACAGTTCAGGAGAAATACAAGATTCATACCAAGCATGAAGGTATTCTGTTTATGGACATACTGGCTTAAGTAAGAGTGAGGAATACAAGAAATCTGCTAAAATCTCCGTAGTAGGTGAGGGAGCTTGGGGAGGTTTCAAGTCTGCCATGTATCAAAACAAACAGCTTGCTAGTTCAGTGCATGTTCACGTGCTGGGGCAAAAATAAGTTATGGAGCTCATCAGTAGCTTTTATACAGGTTGACAGCAGTAGTACAGCCCAACCTGAGCTGGCACTTGCTACCAAAATAACTGTTCCTGTGGCAAGATCCTGAGATGACACCAGCACTAGGTGGTGTCTTGCGTTACAGCAAGATCAACAGAAATTCAGTGTTTCTCTTCATAAGCCCCATTGTCTGCTGGACCACATAAAGGGCTGATGCTTGTGTCATTAGGGTAGAGAAATAGCTTACACAGTCACCCCTGGCTTGCACTACTTTTAGCAAATGACTTTGAGGTTCTTTTTTTGCATAGCTTTTATTTTAAAATTGTTAGTTTTCAATTCAGAGAGGCTATTTGCCTTCTATTTACTGGAGAAATCACGTGAGTCTTTGCATTAAGATGTTCGTTAGTTCTGCTCTGTTCTGACTATGCCAGAAACCTACCGTCAAGGATTCAGAAAATTTCCATGCCAGATATTGCAGTGTACTTTAGACAATTTATTTTATTCTTCTTCTAGCTTAATTTATTTAAACTTAAACTTTAATGCTTTCCTGAACATGGGCCTAAACGAATAATTTTTGTTTCAAAATCAATGGAAGTAACTTCAACCAGTACTCAAAGGATATCAATGGGCAAGTGTAATGCTTGCTATATGGCTTCATATGCTGCTTTTGAAATAGGGCCTATGGCAACTGTGAATCAGAATTTTTTTGTACAGTTGTCCCCAGTGCTGCAATAGGATCTGCCAGTTAGGAAGCTTACAGCCTCTGAATCCCACTGAACTCAGGGGGTCTTTGTGTGAGCTTAAGGATCTGCGCTGGGCTGAATTTTGTTGTAAGGTAGAGGCTGTGGTGTTGAAAACACAGTGACAGAATAGAGTTCATAAAATGTGAGAACACTTGCAGCATCTTCTGTCCAGGGAATGATGTCTTTATGGCTGCAAGGGTTTAAGCAGCTTGCTATTTACTAATCTTCTAGTGTTTCAAGGTAGTTAAAAGCAGACTAAAGAAACATAATGCAAACAGAAGTTTTCGTTACCCCAGTGTGTTGGTACAGACTCATGCCATTTACCTTAAAGCGGCCATTCTTGCAGAAATTGGTGCCAATAAAATACGTACTGGTAAGAAGCCAATTCATGTACCAGAAATGGCTACATGTGTTACATAATTAGAATACCTGCCCCAACTTCTGAAACCTATCGCTTCTGGGCCTGCTTTTAATCTAGCGTCTTCTCTTCAGTTTACGAGATGAAATGTAGCTGGGAAGCTTTATGAGAACCAGATGGAGAGCCTGGCTGGAGGGCTGGAGGGGATGGAGACTACCTTGGCCTGCTCAGAGCCGAGCATACTGTGTACCTTCGAATGATACCTTAATCCATGATAAAGAGAGACAGCTCACTTTTCCAAAATCAAAACCATATTCATCAATGGTAGCCTCTTTCCACGGCATAGGCTACTGCTCAGAGAGATGCCGTCTGGAACAGCTTGATACAGGCAGAACTAGATGGCTACACATGGATAAGATAAAATCATTCAGCTACCTAATAAATAAATTTGAAAGATATTCTAAGATGATACAAATTCAAGTACTAGCTTGATTTATAATCCCAGAGGGATGTTTGCTCCACCTTTCAGTTACTGAATCCTGATTTATGGCACAAATTTTTAGGCTTGATTTTTTTTAAAGAAAGAAAACCTTTAAAATATAGCTAGGTTACCTAGCTCTCTCTGCCCAGCTAGCTTCATGCTGCTTAAATTAATACACCTTGTTCAAAAATGTATTTGAGTGGATGAGTTTTTAAGTCAGACAGGATTGAGTTTTAGTAACTAAATGTTATTCCTACACGGTGAAATACCAGTAGAAGTAAAGTCAATAAACTCTAAAGGTAAATATATTAGAGAATTCTTATGCATCATGATTTTCCTCTTGCCAGCGAGGGAAAAGATTGTATTTTGTACAGGAACTGAGATGTTTCCCTTTCTGTGGTCCTCTGTGGATTTAACTAAAGCAGCCACTAAGAAAAACAAGTTTCATAAAGAAAGCCTTGTTGATAACTATAGAGAGGTTGTAAGTGTACATTCATGGCCTTTATTTTCTTGTTCAGAACTTTATTATGGATCTTTAAGTTTCAAATGACTCTTGATACTTCGCATGTGTGAAACAGATTTCAGATAAATAAACATAACATTATTTTGGTACAATACTTCAAATATATATTTTGACTCCCATAAATGTATAAACTAACTATTCCAAACCAGATTATCAGATTGTAAATAGGATAGGATAGAGCTAGTGGGAGAAATGAATACTCTTTCTAGTTAACAGTTCTAGTTCCAGCAAATCAGTTTTACGTTAAGCAGTATTGATTGTTCAAAATTTTCATCATGGTTGGAGTTAGAAAAATTAATCATAAAAACATAAAAAATTGTGTTCTTTTGCCAAATCACAGTCTATATTTGCAGAAAAGTACGGATCTTTGACAACCATCTTTTGAACAATCTCTTATGATTTTTGTCATTGACATATTTGATTAGGAGTAGAAATTAGTTGAGGAAAACATGAACCTTGTTCTACTGAGTTCTGCATTTAAAAAGATAAAATATCCTTTTGATTAGAGTTTTGTCTATTGCTTTTTTAATACCTCTTGAACTCCAGTGGTGTCTTTTTTATAATGTAGCCCTGCAGACGTAAAAAATTTAGTGGTAGCAGTAGCTTTCAAATGTAAGGCATTGATCTGGAAGAAAAATTTTAATCTGTGCAACCTCTTTTCTTTCCAGGTAATATTGCCCTTGGTAAACAGTTTATACTTAAACCCACAGTGTCCAGAACACCAAGAATATGACTAATGCAAGCCTGTACTTTATGTTACATACCACAGTGTTTGATCCATTGTGTGTGTTGGTGAGTTATTTTCACAAGCCATTGATTCAAAAGGCGTCAGAACAGGATGTTTTGAAACTTTGAAGGCTTAACAAAAGACCCTCAATCTACCAGGATGGAGTGGTATTATGGGCACAATTTGCAGTGCAGCTGCTTACAACATTTGATGAATATCCAAATATACACTCTGTAGATTTCTCTTTGCTGTAATCGATTACCTCCACTTTTTTTTGCTGGAACTGGTAGCAAAATTAAACACACCAGTCCTTTTATAATATATATTTAAAAGTTTACTATTTCAGAGACCCAGGCCTTAAGCTGTATTGCCTCTGTTTTGAACTGATTGTATCTCCATTTGCATACAAGACCATGAATCTCTCTGATTTATTCTTTCAGTCAAGGAAAGAGAAGAACATTCAAAATCTGTTGTAAGTTATGACAAATAAAATGATTTCTTACTGATTTCTTACATGCTGAAAAGCCAAGAACCCATAGCCTAGCTGGTTCAGATTTGTTCTCTCTGAAGTTGTTATGCTGCTCCTTATTGATGCTTTATTTGGGATTCCAGACATTTAAAGAATGTTATCCCATTAGTATATACAATGCATTTATTTTATTGCACATACTTTGTTATTTAATGCCACCCAGAGTTTTCAAGGTAGCTTAGAGTATAAGTAAAAAGGGAATGTCAACTATTAACATCTACAACTTAAACCAGACCTGATACAGAAAAGGGAAAAACATTAATCACAAGATACTTGAGTGCCAGCAGTTGAACTTGCCCTTGTAAGGCAAGACAAATCATGTGGGCTCATGCAGCTTTGTTTTGATTCTGACTCCTTGGTATACTTTGAGCAGCAGGTGACCTTCTGATAATGCTGCACCAAAGAAGATGGTAGCAGAGCACTTCTGGAAGGGTGGTTCAGATCCGAAGCAGGAGGGATGGGTGATACCCTGTGACAGAATATCTACCAATGGGGAGAGGCACGGTCTTGGGTACAAGTTACACTTAAACCCAAGGCAGTGTAGAAAGGGGAGCTGTGAATAGCATCAGATGTGGAGGCTCATGGGGACAGAGATAAAATCAGTCTAACTTTTTATTTTCAGTGGCACTACCAATGTCTTGAAAGGATGTTTTGTGTGGCTTAAGGCAATGCTGAAAGCAAGAGATGGTGAGGACATGGGTGAGTTAATAGTCTCCTCTGAGTCTGAATCAACATTCTCTGCCTGTCATTTGCTTCATATACAATATATTTCAGCGTGAAAAGCCCAGCTAGAGTGAATTGTTCCACAAAGAGGAAAGCTAAGCTTTTCACCATCTAATCAATATTTCCTGAAGAAGTGCCAATGTCTACTGAGCAGAAGTATGGTCTTTCTTCCATAAATCATGTCATTACTGACCCTGCCCAGATGTCCCCTCTCCTAACAAGTGACATTTAGAACTGTAATATTAGCATTTAGGACAAGGACAATGTGCGCTACAAAGCACATACTTGGGTGCTCTGCAGATAATAATCTCTGAGTTACATGTGATGATAGTTTTTAGGAAATTCAGAATGCGTCAGTACATATGCCAGATTCCTGGATTTTGACCAAGAGGGTATTATAAATAATAAACATCAGTATCATTGCCATCCACTGTAGCTGACTACCATCTTGGATGCAGATTAGTTTGTACACTTGTGTTGCACACAGACATACAAAAAGTCTAGACTTCTCTTGAAAAATCTTGGTGTTTTGGTAACTAAATGAATAAACATATAATCTTTCAGGAGCTGGCAGAACGGCATCTAGTTCTCGTTACCTTCTTTGTTTCTCTCCACCCTTTGGCTCTCGCTATAATTGAAGACAACTGCTTTGGCCACTCAGCTCACCATCTGCAAGATGAAGTTATACATCTCAGAATTAAGGTTTTCAGACGTGGCACCCAGTTGCCAGCACATTTCTTACCCTCTGGTATGTTTTGGGCCTCCGCTTTGGTCTCAGAGCTGTCTACCTGCCTCTGAGACTGCTGCTGATGTTCTTTTAGCCATGGTGGATAATGCTGGATTCCTGTGTTGCTCTCAGTAATCCTATGCAAAGGGAAAAGAATGGGTAATGCTGTGAGAGACAATTACGTGGAGCTAACAGTAAAGCTCATTATACTTGCAAATATATCCTGAGCAAACCGGTTATTTGAGAGCTTATGCCCAGCTTTTTTCTATGACATAGATGCTAACTAAAGAGTGTTCTCTCCCATCGTGCCGTGGTTCAGAGTACCAGTGTTTTTCTGTAACAGTAGCAGATGATTTTCTCTTTTGCTTTAAGTAGACTGATATTACCAGAAAATTGTTAACATTTGCATAAAGAAGGTTAACTCTTTTAAGTGGCTTCGTGCCATTAAATAGGAATGTAGCCACTCCAGTATAGCAGTTTGTCCACGGAGAGGAAAAATAACTGTTCAAAACCCAGGCACCAGTTTGACATTAGAGCTAAATTACTGTAGCAGATTGAAATGACAAAACTCACATTTAAAAATGATTGTGTAAATGAGACGTGCCCAGATTGCCATGGGACATGAATCCTAATTTGCACATATGCCTTGGGTCTTCTGCACACACACAAAACCAGTTCAAAAATTATCTGGCAAACAATGTATAACACAAGACTGAAGGAATGAGTTTAATTGTCTTACACCAATGCTATGTGAGAAGACCTAAACAGACTTCAAGTATTCAGTTATCTTTAATAGGCACTGCCAGGACAGCTGAGGATAGCTCATCACAAATGACTCAGGAAACCTGTTATGGCATGTGTATAGAGTATTTATATGTAAATATACTCTAGACTAGAGGCCTCTTCATTGTCTTTTGTAGTTTTCTAGATGCAATACAAGAGATTGGACAGCCTGCATTTAGTGGGTAGGTCCTCTCCTGTCTCAGCAGGTGAAAAATAAGATGTCATTTTGTTGTGGACTGCAGCAGTGTAATACATGATTTGAAACATTTCTTGTTTTCTGTTTCAGGTGATATGTCCAGTAGCATTGCTTTATGAACAGCTCTTTAGAGGCCTGCTAGGTATGAGCCAGACCCATTGCACCTTCCTGCTTCCTCGATGAGAGAAGCTGGGTAGTCCCAGCGAGGTCAAGGGCAGCTGGGCTGAGGCAGACTGTGTGTGAGCAGCTGAGGACATGGTATCCTGCCACACAACAGGGAGTTTTCTGTGTAACTAGCAAATTCAGGCTTTGTAAAATTATTTTATTTTGCCAGCCATGAAAAAAATATCTGTTTTAGTTGTGGAGATCTGGTTGTCCTGGAGCACTGAGTGTGCAGTGGGGCATAGTGACATTTAAGGCTGTATGATCAAAGGGTGAGACTGAGCTTGGCACTGGTGTACTAAGTACTTTGGTGTCTTATAGCTTGTTTCAGAACAGCAATGTCTTGTTTCCACTCTGGTTTCATGTAATTGCTTTATGTACTTGAAACTTCAAGAATTGGCCAAGTTGAAAACTTTCTTTAAGGTGAAACCCATATATTTCTCAATGAAAAAGCTGTGTTTTAATAGTTCACTAACATCAGGCTGTCTGACAGCATTATGCTTTATTGTTATAGTAGCTGACTTTCAAAAATGAGGGCACTGTGAAATAATCATATGTGTGATTTAGCAGAAGACTACGAATAAAGGATTGGAGCTCCATCGATCTGTGTATAAGCACAGATGAAGTGACGCGAATCCAGAGACCTTTCAGTTGAGCAGATTCAAGAGCTGTATTCTGTTGCTGCTCAAACCCAGCTTAGGTATCATACATTTGCCTTTTTTTCTTCTGTTTTGGGGAAAGCTAAAAACCAAGTCTTTGCTGTTGGTTGTACTCTCTGCGCATATGCATGTACTCACTTCCAGCCCAATCGCTGGCAGTGTTACAACAACCCAAGTAATCATTTTTTCAAAGTTGGTTTTAAAGATGAATTTTTAAAAAAAATCCCCAAACCAGTCATGGGGTGGTTTTTCCAATAACATCTTGAACTTGTAATTCTGCAATGTTGTCTCTGAGCCATTAATGAAATCCATATTCCAGGGGTGGCCTTGAAGTAATGGAGGAAGGAAAAAGCAGCTGTATTTGCTATCCTGCTTTGTGTTTTTTATTATGTTCTCTCTTAGTTTTGTTTTGGGGCATATTTTCTGGAGCAAACAGCCTCTCTGGGGCTGGTCTGCTGCAGACAGAGGTTTGAGTGCATGATATTGGCTCTCTGAGGGTTTTTCTATCTCTGGAAGTTCTGGCACAAATGTTTGACTGAACGACTGTGAGTGTATCACTGAAAGAACAACCCAACCAGCAAGGTATTGCCAGAGTTAGCCTAATGATCCAAGTGTTTGACAGAGCTGATGACCAGGACAGGTTTATCCTCTCTCAAAATAACACATAAGAACAATAATAGCTAACTATCTGTAGCATGGTTGGGGCATCTCCTTTCAGACACATAATGGTTACTGTCACCTCTCATGCTGTGTGGCTGCGAGGCTGATGCCTACGAATTTTGCCTGTCTGCTTTTTAAGAGCACTGGAGGAAGTCAGCCCTGAACTCTGAACAAATTGTGGTGGCTCAATTAATTACGGACTGAGAAATCAAAAAATAAACCACGTGCATTAGAGTGCCTGCATTAGCTAGATCTTTTTTCAACAAGCTGTCAGACTGTATATGTGAGAAAAGTAGAGCTACCATGGTAGAGACAAAGAGATTTCACTTAGATAACAGCCCAACTCCTCTGTGATCAGATTTGCAAAACTAGATTCACTGTTCTTTTTCCTTACTTTATGCAATCAATAACTGTTCATAGTCACTGTGGTAGAGCAGAGGGTTGGAGCTCACATGGACAAAGAATGTCATGAGATGAGAGTTTAATCCCATTCAGCTTTCTATAGTAAGCAGACAAATCTTTCTCCTAATGAAAAACTACAAAACTGAAACAGAATTTATTAGACACTGGCTACATTTTAAAAGGATCAAAATAATATAGGCACATTGCTGCTTGATTTTTGTCTCCCTAGTAACTAATTTCTCCCAACCTGAATCTTCACATTTGTAATGTAAAATGTTCTACTTCACAATAAAGTAAGTGTTTATTTATGTTGTTTCATTTCCAATAAAAGCTATGCTTTACAGTGCATTATACAGAATGACAGCAGTGCACTGAATTGCAAGGTCAAGCTATAGATCATACTCTCTCTGCCAAACACCCAGTAAGGAATTTTGAATAAGCTGTAGTAAGGGGCTGAGCGGTGAGCAGAGCCAGAAACAATACAGGTTAGAAAAATGTTTGGTTTATTTAGTGAAAGAAGAAAGAGTTTGACTTATTAGTGAGTCTTTTCCTAACATATTCATTCTGGGTCCAGGTTCTGAAAAGAACTTTTGGGATGGAACTTCCTTTACTTGACTCTAATCTGTCCTCAGAGCCTCATGCATCTCCTCTAAACTGAGGAAAACTGGGTGTGTTTGAAGATCCAACCAGCGGATCATGCTCTGCACTGTTACACTACCAGACTTGCCCTTTTCCATAATGTGTCTGGTGAAATGTGAGGAAGTGCCATCCTTCAAACACGTGTGCTACCGTGCAGTTGAAAGTAGTGCGTCTGAATAGTAGGAGTGCCTTCTTCCAGAATTTTGCAAGGGTAATCTGTCCTCCAGAGGAAAAATTTACCCTAGGACAGAGAGGGTGACAAAGGTAACACTGCACAATACAACCAGTTTATGGGTGCATGTTCTGTGCAAGCAATTTGAACGCAACTTACCATCAGGTGTCCAGAAAGCCAAGAAGTGGCAAAGCCAGTGTGGCAAATAACTTCTGTTTAGGAAGAGTACAATTTGCAGGCCCTGTTTCGGATTTGGGGAAAAAGAAGGAGATGGTGAATTATTGGCATATTTGCACAAAACATGAGATCAAAGTAAAAATTCACTATTGAATAGATTGTTCTGCAGACATGGTTGGTGATCTGCACCCACAGATATGAGGTGCCTATAGCAAACTGGCCTCCCAACAGAATCAAAGCTGAGCAACAGCACTTGTGGTTCTCCTCAGCAGACACAAATATATGTTATTTTTGGAGTATAACATATTGGTGTGGTTGTACTGCCTGACGGAGGCATACTTTGGACAGCACAGAGGTGATGGTGCCATTTTAGAAATCTCCCTTTTTACTTGGTCTCTACCAGGTTATTTCCGGTAGAAGAAAGAAATTGGTGAGAGAATGAGGATCATCTTTGATGCAGCACAATTTATTTATATATTTGTTAATTTACATGTAGAGAAAACACAGGAAACTCTTTCAGGAATTGGCCACAGCAGACATGGCCAATACTTTCTCACTCTTTGACTTTGGCAGAACTACCTTCTCCCTCAGACTTACTTTTTAGGGTCCTCGTAGCAATGATTCTGACTAGAGGTTTGGTTTGCTGTGGCCTCTCCTTGTCTCTGTCAGGCAATCACATCCCTCTAGGTCACTGTGATTGTCAGATGTCATTGCAACATGGGACTGATGATCGTAGGGCCCTTGCCCCACTGTTCTCAGCACAAATCACTACTTTAAATTCTGTCAGTGGCCTCATAATGCAAGTGTTCCTGGTGTGTTTTCTTGAATATTATCATCATCTTCAGATGAATCGAGGTCAACCAACAGTGAAAGGGTCACTATAGAAGTCCAAAACAATAGAGAAGTAATGGGGATGGGGTTTTATATGTGGGTCCATAAAGGAGTTAAGTGACTTTTGTGATTGACTCAGATGAAGGCTGACTCTTCCACCCTTAACTTCACTGAACCAAAACAATAGTGATGTCAATGGCCCAGGCTGAGGAGATTACATAAAAATACATTCTCTTTTTCTTGTTATTGTAGTTTTTCATACATGCTGCACATTATGTCTGTGTGCTTCTGAACATAGCAAGGTCTTCAGGGTGTTACAATAGGTCAGTCTCTTGTTCTCTTTAGCCAATACATACCTCCATTTCTCTTGCAACTGCAGTGGTTATCTTCTGTCCACAGTCATTTAGTTTCATCATGCCTGTTTTTCACCCAGCTTAAGGGAAGTTTGCCGTGCCATGCTTTTGTGGTGAGCACTGCTGCCAACAGTCTAGTTCAAATTTTATTGACAATTTTTCATTCAGTTTGTCACGTTCCTTGTTCCAGCCTGCCAGATGACTGAGGACCACAGTATTGGGTTAGATAAATCACACTCTTGCAGTTTTAGTTCAGTATTGCTCTGGTAGATCCTAACTGTGCCCAGCAAAATATTGCATTAAATAGCATTTGCAGCTTAAAACACTGGAAACATAATCCATGCTGGCTGGCAATAAAAGAAGCTATTAAAAAAAGGGCAACCACTCTGCAGAGCTGGAGTCCCAGATCCATGCTGCAAAAATAGCTGCATTTCTCTCCTGGGCCAGATAAGCAGGCTCTGACATTGCCCCTGGGCAGTGCCCAGCTACAGAGAGCACCCCTATTCTGAGCTCTGTATTAATGTGTGACCTGTACAGATTAAAGCTGATGTTAGGAGCAGCTGCATCCTAGTCTGATTTTAAAAGCAGTTGAAAAGTTACTGTTGATGGGCTTGTTGGCTTGTACCAAGCAATGGCTGAACTAACTGGGAGCTGTACTCTTGCACAAGGTGTAAATCAAAGACAATAAACATTACTGTTTTGGGAGGCACTGGTCTGTGCACTGGTTAGGGATGGGTGACACTACAAGAAGCTTCCTTTCTCTGGACAGATTCATGTTTGTGTCTGTGGTTACTGCTGGAATTTCATTAACTCCTCAGTGAGTGAAGAAAAAGTGAATCTCACGGAAACAGTCGATTGCTTTTTTTTGAATTCTTTAATTAAAGCTATTACTGGTTTCATGCTGATTTGGTGTCATAGTTTAGATTTTTACATTGAGTGACAGGAGAAGGGAGAAAAAGAGGACATATTTATATATTCATAGATTATGAATGCTATAGATTGTAACAACAAGAGATTGTTTCCATACTTACTCTTTTTGTTGACCTTTTAACACTGGAAATGTCAGGAAATACCATAACTGTAGGTCTATCCAGCTTTAATGCTATAATAACTTCATAGCTATTCACAAGGGAAATTATTATACGTTGCCTGAAACAGTGTAGGTGTATGTGAGCATACACACAGATCTCTTTTTCTCCCTCCGTGCCAAAGAGATCTCTGTGGGTGCACGCAGTTTCTGTTAAAAGTGCAACTTTTGTGTCCCTGCAATTCTGACTTTGCTTTCAAACATGCCAGATTTACTGAGGCAGCGAAGTTGTACATTTCTGGAAACTTTAAAGTTTAAAATATTGCAAATCACTTACTGTGATTTGACAATGGCCAAAATGGCATAGTTTTTTCAAATATAACTATTAACCTTTGTTTGGTTTGTGGTTTTCTTTTGAGGGGCTCTGCTAAAATTCAGAGATGTTCAGAAGGAGGTACTTTGATCCTTGCATCGTCTTGCCTTTAGAGCTGGAGAATAGGTTCCAGTCATGACTTTGGTAAGTCCCAAAACCACTGGAGAGTTTTGCTGAGTAAGTAATGGTCTCCCTGGCTGTGTCAGTGGTGTAGCACACACCTGTGTTGTGTCGAGGAGTTGCCCTTGGTGCCGGCTGAGCTGCGGGAGGACGCTGTTACCTTGGACAGCACCATTGTCACTGTCCCCTTGCCTACAAACGGAAACAAAGCAACACAAAGATCCAACAGGAAGTGATTAACAGCAAACGCATTGCTCCAGAGATTCTGACCTAGAAGTCAAACCTTCAGTTATCTGAGAGAGACGGAGATTTTGTCCTTTGATTAGGAAAAAAGAACCTAATATATGATGGGAATGAATCTTCCTCCCCAGAATCTCAGCTGAGGACTTCAAATACAAAATAGGGGAAACTGAAACCAGCAAGCACACATATGTGTACTTAAAAAAATTCTAATGGATTAAAATTAATATTGAGAATAGGCGTGATTATTGTATGTTTTACAGAAACCAGTCACTTAAATGTCAAGGAATTACCCATAAGTTTATCATTAATTTTACTCTGTCTGCCCACAAATATCCTTGTCTTTCCACTGGCTGGTGGAGGAAGCTCTTCTGCTTCAGGAGAACCATAGTCAGTTGTGGATCTGGTCCATTTTACTTATGCATGCAATTACAACCTAACCATCCCTCCAACACCCAAGAAGAAATGTCCTCGGTGAAAACTGTAATCTAAACTAATGACAAGGTACTGTTGTTATCACTTCATAAGGTTAATAGGATTATTTTAACAAAGTAATTTTTAAATACAGCAAATGAGTTGTAATTATCAGCTGTTATATATTACTTTGCAGAAGTTTCGAAATGAAAACTGTGAAAAATGTCTACCCTGGGGTATTAACAAATCTCTTCTATTGGATGGGATCAAGTTCACAGATGAAATTTGTATGGGTATTTTCAAAGAATATACGAAAATGATTTAGATTTTGACACAATTTATTAAAATTTGTTTGTATATAGTCTTTTAACTATATATGCTATATGTATGTGTTTTCATAATCTCATTCCCACATTATAATCTGACTACACTAAGTATTCCTTTGTAATTAATTTGTATGATAACGATATTACTAAATGTTAACTTCCAGATGTACTGAACAATAAGCTGAATTTGAGTGTTTCAGTCATAATACACTGTTTTTGAAAACTATGGATAGTATTCATAACACTGAATGTTAATGGATTATCCTGATAATGATTTAAACTGCTTTATTTTTCATTCATTATACCAGTTAGGAAAAATCTATATTTACTTTACAAAGTATCAAAATTTAAAATATGTCCTAAGTGGTCTTTGGATTTATACATATGTACATGTGCATCTATATCTGTATAAATCTTTGTAGTGTATGGGCACACAAATACACATATGTGATTCAGCTATATGCTTGATCTCAGCCAGCAGAAAATATTCCTGCTGCATGCGGATAGCCAGTTTTCACAGACTTTGTTTCCAGAATTTTGCAGAGTTGTAAATCATACCTGACAATTAGGACTGGTATAGTCAAGCTCTCTCTAGGTTAGTAGCCTGCATATACTTTATTATTTTGGTTACATAATGATTTGTTATCTTTTAGAAACTCAGAGACCATTATGTGCATGAATACTAATAGATATGCTTCATTTAGAAGTGTAATGCGCTTCCAAACTATAACATGTGATTGCTGCCAATATCTATCTCTAATTAATACAACTAAGGGCAAAAAATGGCCTTTAGTACATCTGATCAGCAACTTACTTTGAGCTAAGATTTTATGCCCATTTTTCTAGACTATTTTGAATCTATAAAGGACAGAAGATTTGTTGGCCTGGGTTTCTGCTGTTAATGCCTAAAGCAGAAACACCACTTCAGCAAGTTGGCCTATTGGGAGTCCCCACATGCTAGGAATGGAATTATTCTCAAGGTGTGTCACAGGCAGGAGAAACAGTCTGATGCAAGATGACCTCAAGGAACGCTATATAAAATTATTATTTGATATAGATATCTGGTATCTCTTGTGAGAGAAACTAAGTGTTGGTGTAACCCTCTGGAGCCCTCCAAATCATACAGGCAGGATTTGAGGTTAGATCTTTTATAACATGAGCCAGCTGAGATGATCGTTGGGCTACACACAAGGGTTAGGGAGGTAAAGAAGATAAACCCACTTTCTCCTCCCTTCTGGGAGTGAGCTGATGAACCTTCTCTTCCACATGTGCCCATTCTACCATGTAAATTGCCACAAATTTCAATAGCTACTTAATTGCAAATTGAACACTGTTTTGCTTGATCCAAATCAAGAGGTTCATTTTCCCTTTGTGATCTGCTCAGTTGAGTGCCTGCTTAGCCAGAAGTGTGTTTGTCATTGCCAGCCTTTTGTACAGCGTTACTCCCCAGTTTCTATAAAACTGTGCTGATTGGGAGCTTTGTGGTTATGTTGTTTTAACTGCATAGAACAAGTACCTATCAAACAGCAGGTATATGGGTGAAGGTATCTAATTAAGGCAGCAGTAGCCTTCAAAGGGTCTCAAAAGTTAATTCCTTTGAAGTATTGGGGCCTTGTTTTTGCAAAAACGTCAACAAAGCCTCCAGCTGCTTGCAGTGTCAGGTACTACAAGTCAGTAATTCAAAATAAGATATCACTTATTAAACACGAGACCTACTCCCTCCTCGCCTGTGCTGCCTTTGTTAGTGGAAAATATGAATGCTGCCTCTTCCGCAGAAGCTGTTGTCAAGAGCTGAATGGTCTTCAGGCACAAATGGTAGGTGCTAAAAGGGAAAAATGTGCACAATTTGATGCATATAGATTAGCAATGAGCGTGATGTTGCAAATCCCTGACTGTGGGTCAGTTTAGCATAACATTTGGACAACATTTCCCTGAATTGAAGTTTCTTAGTCTGAAACTCCAAACTGGTGATAACAATTAGCTGTTCCCTTTTCTTCTGCCCTTAATTAGGAATCTGTTGGGAGGGGCAGAGGGGAAGTAAATGAAAAACAATCGATCGTTTTCAAGCCTGTCAGAAGGTGAAGGTCAACTTGAATTTAAGCTGTGGCTTGTGTTTGATTTGTATTTGATCTGAGCCACCACACACTCCTCAGACTTTAAAACATCCTGGCAATCAGATGTTCCAGGACTGTGTTTTCCCTTTACTTGCCAGACAGCGGCTGGGTGGTTCCCAGCAGAAGGCTGTAAAGAATGGAGAAAGATGGGAGGTCATCAGTGACCACTAAAGGATCAAAGAGGGGAAGCTGGGTGGTTTCATACAGTCAATCTCCTGTGGTAAATGATTTTATATTTCTCGAAGTCCAACTCTGGTGCAGTCCATTTTTACTGCTTTTCTAAATACCGTGACTTGTTCAGAAATGCAGTAAAAGGCTTTAGTCCCAGCCCATTCAACTTGAAAAATGGAAAACAAAATCCTCTTAATCCCTCCTTGGATCAGCCTGCACAATGAAATAGCCAAACTGGTAGTCACAGTATTGCTATGGTGCTCAGGCTGCTGTGATTCCTACACCTCGTCTCTCTTGGATCACCAGTGGGATCAGTCATTCTCTATTAGGCTGGAAAAGCTCAGAAAAATAACAATAAAAATGTTAAACGCTCCGTGGAATTTCATTCCACTTCTATAATGAGCTTAGCAAATCCTAAAGCAGAGAATACGTAATTTTAAACAGATTTTTAAATAGCTTATTTTCAGCTCTCTTGAAAGAGGACCAGAGCCAGCTGATGAAACTTTTTCAGGAGCAGAAGCAGCAGCTTTCTGGGATTGATCCCCAAGGTGTTGACTGCCCTGGCTTCTCCTGCCATTGCCTGGAGTGGAGAGAGTTGAGCCTTGTGGGATTAGGGTCTTTCAGGGAAGAACTCCGCGATGCTCCTGCTCTCACCTTTAATACATCAGTGGCAACACAAGAACCCCTGGTAATTGGGCATGAAGGCAGCGAGCTGGGCCTTGCAAAGGGATTGGCTCCTTTTCACTGAAGGACAATGTTGCACAGCAGTAACTATAGTTCCAGTAATTCTTCCACCATCTTCAGCTTCATTTAATTCTCCCCTTAACAGATGCCTGCTTTGGAAGAGAAGAGGAGAAAAGAACTTTTGTATTATGGGAGTTCTGGGGGGCACATTAAACAATGGCTATAAAGTAGAGGGGGCAGATTGCAACCCAACACCATCACATCTCTCTCCAAAGTCTTTCTATTTGTTCTTCATCTCATTTTACTGGTAACAGCTCAACAGACCAACAGGAAAAGCATTTGAAGCATCCCATCAGACATTACAGATTTTTAAGACAGACCAGTCTAATTGACTGTTACGGATGGCCAAAATAAGATCCCTGTGCTCTTGATAAGACACATGAATAAAGTGCTGGATGGTCATGTTGTAATGAGCAATTTGAAGATCAAAACAACAAAGTTTCTAGTCTCAGTTCTGTCTAGAAAAGCAGACAACACGGAAAGGATCTGCTGCTGCTCTTGATTAAAAGAAAATAGAGCTGGAAATGAAACAGATGAAACCACTAGTTTATTTCACTTGAAAGCTTCTGCTTTGAGAGGAGCTATGCCATATTGTTCTGTGCAAGGACACCAGATTAATCGCCTTTTCTCTCCTTCACCTTTTATAGTGATGCACAAATGGTATAAAGCTGACGGAGACAATTATAAATATACTGTGGCTGCAATTTAGCAGCATTAATCATACAAATTTAGTAGTTTTAGATGGTAGTAGGTCATCCATTAGCTGAAAAGTTGACTGTTGTAGCATAGAAGCCTGAGTTCAGGCTTCATCTTCCCCTTTCAGGTCATCTATTTCTTTCTCAGCAAAAACATCTGGTCATTTCAAAACTGTAATTTTCATACATTTTAGCTAACAGTGGAATGTGGAAAAGCTGTTCTGAAAAACATAGTTCTTTCTTGTGCCAAACCAGTTGGCCTAGAGTTAACAAATGTTGTTATAAATCTTCCCTTTGCTTTTCAACAACTCTAAACCTACAGAATTAAATGCTTCATAAAGACTGGCCAGTGGGCACAGATTGGTGTGCTGAAGGAGCTGAGCACACAAAGCCACCAAGACCTCTTGAAGGCAGCCTTGGTCAAACCCATAGAACCCCCAACCCTTAGATTGAGGAACCTTTTACTTTCTTTCCGTCCTGCCAAGCACAGCTTTGTATAAAGGACTGAGAAGAATCAGAAAGGAAATAACAAAACAGAAAACCTGCCTTCAGTCACACGTAGGCACACCCTTCATTAAAATGCGTTAGTAGAAATGGTCTTTCTCACTGCTTGCCCTCCAAATTTTATACCAGCCTCGTGTGTAAAGTCATAAATAGCAGGCTGAGGGATTTCCTGCCCCCTCCCCCCATTTATTTTTCAAAAATAAGAAATAAAAAGAGCAACACAGCAGTTTTTGTCAGCCCAAAATTATTACCAATATGAAGTGAAAATTTTGCAAGTGATTAAATATATTTTTTACCTTTTTGAGGTAAATGTCACTCAGAAGGAACTGAGGATCAGAGGTGTGCTAGCTGGTGTGCTGGTTTGTCCCAGCAAACAGCAATCCAAGAGCCTAGGAATGGCAGATGCAACTTCTTCCTCCTCCAACAGATATGTAATGGTATATGTCAAATACAAAGGGGGACAATCTATAAGTGCTCTACCCCCCAGCCCCGATCCTACAGCACATGGCTAAGGTACATCTGCTTTGGTCAGATACTCTGTTCTGAGTTAGACATAGAGATGTATAATCCTACCTTCCCTCCCCATAGAAACCCGTGGTTTTTGCTCTGGAGACTGGTGAAGGAGAGACACCCTTCCCTACACAGTAAAGGGTGCATGGATCTTTGGGCAAATCAATGGTGCTGTTTTAAAAAACACATAGGCAAACAGGATGACCCATTCATTCAGGGGCAGGGTTCTTGGTTTGCTGAAAATTCAAGAGCTATTGAAACTTCAAGTCTGAGCCAAAGCAACTTTTTTAATTATCATTCCATTTTTATGGTCCTGACAAGGACAGCAGGAATGGAATGTTCTCCACTACCAAGTCCTGATGTGCTAACATTGCTCATCCAGACCAGCAGTGCTGGGTCAAAGCAAGAAGAAAATAGTGACTGCATGGGATATCTTCTCAGAGCCATGACAAAAATTCTGGTCAGAGAGAGGCAGCTGTGTTCCAGAAGAGCCCAGCAGGCCATAATACTCGACAAGGAAAGTTGAAGTTGCTCATCTGCACGGCAAATCCCAAACAAGGGCCGGGCTGCCAGGAGTGCTGGGGTTCGCTCACTCTCATGCTCATCATTTGTCATTAGAACTGTTCTGCTTTGTCTAAGGATTAGCCAGAGTAAAGATTAAAATCCAACCATTCATCTGCAGCCTGAGTGTCTGTCTGTGGATCTGTCCACAACAGTCTCTAGACAGCAAGCAGCAATTCTCTTGCTCAGCAGGAGATTTCAAACCCCTTCATTTGTGAAAGAAGAGAGACTTGAATGCATACCTCCCTCCCAGGTAGGTAAACAGCCTCAAAACTGGTGTTCTGGATCAGGGATCTCTCAGACTCACTTTTTCTGATTCTACACAAAAGGGTGAAATAATCACCATTTCATTCTGAGGAAGATAGAGGCTGGGAACCTAAGCAGGAATTTTGTTGTCACAGAAGACATGAATCAATCATACATTATCTTGGGAGAAGAATCATGCACAAAAGTTATCTCTAGTCCCTCCTACCAGTCCTGAATGTGGTGCCTATGAGTCTCGTACCGTAGCCTGGGGTGCTCACTGCAGGATGAGATCACTCTTGCAATCAGAGTACAGCACTGGCAACAAAGGTTGTGGGTTTCTTAACCCTGTTATAATTTGCTTTCAGGCAGATCCCCTCAGCTCAACGAAGGCCTTCTCCAGCCTTAAAGCTATGAAACAGGCAGATAATACCCATGGAGGGATCAAGAAATGCAGGTACAGAAAGAAAGGTATGAACCCCAGCTGTTGGCTGGAAAAATCTTCCAGGATCATCTTTCAGTAGGGCCCATGTGGAAATCTACTTCTTATTTCCAAAGTCCTTTAGTCAGTCATGGTAAAATCACAGACTAGCTCCTTATGAGCCAATGCCTCCTGTCATTTGCTGTCCAGGTATGTAGAAGCATGCTCATTTTCTAATGGAAATGAATTGAGAATGATGTTTGCTGGCCTCTGGTCCATCACTCTCAAGAAACTGATAATGATACGGGAGAAGGACTTCTTATCCCTCACTTCTTCTCTGCCTAAGTCCATGAAGACCTTATGCCTGCACAAACCAGTATAAAATGTTATTTGACTGGCATGGTGGTGTTTCATAGCAAATCTGCACAGACAGGTGGTGCCTTTGCAAGCTGTAAGTTAGGTAAGAACCATATTTTGGTTGCTTAAACCACATATATAGATCCTAGAAACAGACTAACACCTTGCATACCTGAACTTGTAGAACAGGGACAGGTATCTGTAAGACATGTTACCCAGTCTCCCCGACAATATGCTCTAGTCCCTCCACTCTGAAGGCTGGTGTTCAAGGAAGTAGTAAAGAGGTTTCAATGCCACAAAGATATTTGGCTTTGGTCTTAACTTGCCGCACATTTATTCCCTTCTATCTGGACTAGTTACCCTGTTCTTTCTCATTGTTGGGCTTTCTGCCTGGGCATGTTTACCTAAACCACGCTGACATTGCAGCTGATAGTTATTTTCTAAGAAAAATGTTTCTAGCTCATCTGCTTCATCTCTGCCTTTGCCAGAGGAAGCCACCAAGGCTCTCCTTTCTCTTCCACACACTGGTCTTCTCTTATAATTAAGGTTTCTGCATGTTTTATAACTAGAGGACCTGCACTGAATTTTAGAAGCTCTATTTGGGAAGTGTGGATTTTCCCCCTGCCCCCATTCTCCACTGGCTGTAACCAGCAGCCCATTTATAGCTCTGTCTGAGTTGTGAGTGTCGTGTGCTGCGTTAGCCCCTTCTGGATTGGGAGTGGGGTTTCCTGGCTGGCGTTCAGGGCTGGCAATCACACAGACTGTGACTGCAAGAGCCAAGGAACAAAAATTTAGAAAGCTGCTTAACAAAGGAATTGCATTTGTGCTGCTCAACCTGAGGAATGAGCAATTACTTTCCTGACTTGTCTAAAAGGGGACTGCTTTATTTCAGCATCAGAAAAGAGATTCTGGCTTTCTGTCCAGTTGCAGGCAGAACAATCCTTCACTAGTGACACTGTGTGGAGACTTAAAACAGCCTTGGAGCAAACTCAGCTCCCTCAGCTTCTTCAGTGCGTCCTGGTTCATTATCGGTTTCTCCTAATGCTCTCTGTGAGCGTGAAAGTGCTCTTGCTGTTTGCAAGACAGAACAGGAGAAGACAAGAGCCCTTGCTTGCATCCCAGCAAAGTCAGCCAAGATGATTGAGGGAGGGTGATCTCGTGCGTTGGAAGGGAGGGATTGTCACTCCATTATCCCACTTTGTCAGCCATGCATCTTCTGTTCGGCCCTCTGTACAGCACAAACCAGAAAGCAATCCCTGCCCACATAGGCAGGAGGCACGAAACCAAATCTACGAAACACAAAGCAGGGAGGGAAGTCATATTCCTCCTTTTCATTATGTTTAGATTTGCCACTTTTAAGATGTATGCTACTTCTCTTTTAGGCTTCTCTGCTGCTAAATGCAGCATCTCACATGGAGCAGGACATCAGAATGAAAGGGGCATCAAAGCCCAGCATGAATTATGAGTCCCTTTTTGTTGGGTCCATCCTGCACCTCTGAGCCCCTTGCAGCAGAGGGCATTTCTTACATGGCTAATGCCCTGCAATAGAGTGTTGTTTATGGCAAGACTTTAAGAGCTACTACTGTAATCCATGTCAACGCAAAGGGGCCTGTGCTGAGTGACAAACAAGTTGGAGGAAGGAATATTCTCCCTGCAAGAGATATCAGAAGGAATGGAAATGGAACAGAAAGGACTGGAGGCTGAAGGGGAAGAGAGAGATGAATTCTTGCCTTCAGAAAGAGCTGGAGCCCTTGCAATGAGCTCAGATTGCTTACAGGGCATTCTGTGCAAACTGTTTACAAAGGCTCAAAGTTTAAATTATGGTGGTGTCAGCAACCATTAAAGTTTGCTGCCTGGAAGTATTTTATGCTTGTCAAAATTTGCCTCCTGCTCCAATACTCGTGAAGGAATTTCAGAAATAAAACTGAAAGGAAGATTACTTTCTTCTTTTAATTTTACCCCCTTTCTCTTCCTTGCTCCTAAAAAGGAGAAAAAAATATATAAGATGTCCTGAATAGAGCTTCATTGTTGTTATTCTGCTTTCACTGATACAGTCCCTGTAGTAATTAGGATAGGCTATGCCATCCACAGATTTTATCTCCACGCTTTCTGAACTATTCCATGGGGATCTGACCTTTTTTGCTTACAGTTATTCCTAAGCATTACCTAAATGCAGTCAGACACTGTAGAGAGTCACTGCATGGTGGAAAAGAAAAAGAACAATTATATAATTTTCCCAACAGTTGCACCATAACCCGTACAGTTTCATGTGGAAGAAAGATAAGACTGTGCAAACATTTAAGAAAAAGTTGTGTTTGCACTGGGATAAAAAGGTACATAATACCCTCCCACTCCCCATAAAGAAATCATTAATTATTTGTGATGAATGGAATTAAGCCAAAACTGGAATTTTGATGTTATTTTCTTCAGGTAGGATCACCCACTGGAGGATTTAATTGATATTTGAGCCTTACTGGGGATTGCCCTGCAGCATGGTGTTTTTGTTAGACCAACATAGTGGGGTCACTGTTGCTTGAGTCTTAATTTTATCCCACTCAAAACTGCTTGGAGCAGGAAACTTCATGGCTGATCTCCTGGTAGTTTCCAGGAAGGCAGAACTGGGACTACTCTCTAACTACAGAGGAGCACAGTCAAACTCGGAACCCCTTCACGCAGGGAACACAGAGATGATTTTCAATACCAGTTCTCAGGTACCTGCCCTCTCCTGTTTAACAAAAACAATGTTGTGTTTCAGTTGACTTGTACTCCTTTTGTAGAGCTCAAAAGCAAGCCTTCATCTTAACTTGGGTTTCCCCAGGTAACAAACAAGACTGTCAGAAAATTAACATTTGTAATTATCCTCAGCCACCACTGGATGTCAGTGATTGCTGGACTTTAGCAGTGGTTTTGGTTAAAGAAATAAAAGACAGCATTTTTCAGATCTGCCTGAGCCACAGGCAGGACCAGAACCAGTCAGTGCAAGCGCAACCAGTTGGATGGGCAGCCAAGCTGGTTTGTCTCAGGCTGTATATTTGCCTTTGCACCCACATGTTCTTTTATGGACTCATTTGTAAAAACATATTTTAAGGCAGAGAAGACACTGGTGAAAAAGAGGTGCCCTTTTGGCTGATGGGAACATTAGAGTTTAGTGGTCTCCATTTGATCTGCTCAGCTTCAGGCTTATGAAGGCATTTCAGAAGTTGTAATCTGTATAGATGGCATTGGAACACATCAAGAAAGAAAAGACTGTTTATTCATGCTCGATGATTCTTCAGAGCAGAGCAAGAGGAATGCAGAAGGCATGATAGAACAATACAAATCCTCTGATAGTCACTCCCTGACTTTTGCAGGCATAGACAAGCAAAGATATGTGGTAGCTTCTGTATGCTGGGCTTGCAAACAGTGTTGATGACAACAGACTAAGTAGATCTGTTCTTATGCATGAGATGGTCATAGAAGAAATGCTGTCCACTATGGTCTTTTTATTAAGGCACACTGGATGCATCCTCTATAGATTGCTAAGTCTGCAACTGGAGGGAAAAAAATGTAAATGAAAGCACCTGAGGATGGATCTGTTAGCATAATATAGTAGCCTTCAAGTGTGGGGGAAAAAAAAATCTGTGGAAGCAAACCGATGACAGGAGGGAGGGAAGGAAGGTTAACACACTCAATTTGTTCTGCTTCCATAGTTAAAATGTGAGGAATGTACACAAGCACATGGATGATAAAGTAAATAATGAAGAATAATGCAGAAGGCAGTTGCAGGGAGCAGCTTCCCGACAGCGTGGAGAGCTCAGAAGAAGCTGTCAGACAGCTCAGGCATAAGAAACCGCATGGGGTATTGCAGCCACTGCATTCTCGCTTCCACATTTGTTGGGAGGATGTGGGCGGCCGGTACTTGTTGGGGTTCTCCCGGGAGGAGGGTACATGAGCTTCCCAGCCTTCCCTTGCAAGGAGCTGCTAGGGACTGGACCCGATCCTCCTTCACTCAGAGCTCCTCCCCGTTTCCTGCTCCTATTCCCTCCCCCCTTTCCTCAACTCTCCTTCCCAGAGCCCCATCCATACCCTCCTTTCACGAGAGTTTCTCTATTCCAGCAAAAGGAACAGAGCAGCTCTCCCAGTGGGGTGACCACACAGTGCTGCCAGATAGCCCTGCAGGCTCACGGGAGACTCTGATCTGCTTCAGTCAGCGCTGACATTGAAGTCAGGTCCTCTAGTCTCCAGCAAAAGGCTCTAAGCACTGGACTGGGTAGGAGCATCAAGGGTCATATCAATGGATACATTTTAAGGAAAGGACATTTCTCGATTATCCACTAAAGCATGATCTAGGATGTACATACATGTAGAGAACAGACTGAATCCTTTGGGGATCTAGGAAGAGAAAGACCTCAAGGACCGAGTCCCAAGTACTTTTAGGTATAAGGTAAAACTATTAGCCTAAGATGTTTCCAAGCACGTGTTCCCTGGAGTCCTAAAAAAATAAATGGAGACAGGAGAGGGGAGTTGGGCACTATGAAGGTCACCTCCTAATAAAAGATTGTTTTCAAGATAATCTGTTTTAGACTCAGGTGTTTAAATCTTTTTTGGCTTTATACTTAAAAAACATGAAGTAGTGGAGAATTCACCACAGTTCTAGATAAGTTATTCTGGTAGGAGAAGACCCAAACACTTAAAAGAAAGTATATTTTAGCACCTTAAATAAACCTTCAGCAAATATCAAATGGCTTTCATGGCAGCTAGATTGTTCTGCCGCAGAAGAAGATGCTGCTTATAACAGATTGCTGTAACCCTGCCTTTGTAATTTACGGCATTTGAGTAGACCTATGAGGTTAATTAATAAATCTACAAGGACCTAGTCACGGTATCACGGTATCACAGTATCACAAGACTGGAAAAGACCTCTGAGATCATCTAGTCCAACCTATGACCCAACACCAACACCTACTTGTTGTTTAAACCATGGCACTAAGCACCTCATCCAATCTGTTTTTAAACACCTCCAGGGATGATGACTCCACCACCTCCCTGGGCAGTGCATTCCACTGCCAATCACCCTTTTAGTGAAAAATTTTTTCCTAATATCAAGCCTAAACCTCCCCAAACGAAGCTTGAGACCACGTCCTCTTGTTCTGTCACTGAACGCCTGAGAGAAGAGACCAACCCCTGCCTGCCTACAACTTCCTTTTAGGTAGTTATAGAGAGCAATAAGATTTCCCCTGAGCCTTCTCCTCTCCAGGCCAAACAACCCTAGCTCCCTCAGTCGCTCTTCATAGGGCTTGTGCTCCAGCCCCTTCACCATCTTCGTTGCTCTCCTCTGGACACACTCCAGCATCTCAACAACTCTCTTGAACTGAGGGGCCCAGAACTGGACACAATACTCAGGGTGTGGCCTGACCAGTGCTGAGTATAAGGGGATGATGACTTCTCTAGTACTGCTGACCACACCATTCCTGATGCAGGCCAGGATACCATTGGCCACTTGGCTCTTGTTGAGTTTTCTGTCTACCAGCACTCCCAAGTCCCTTTCCACTTGACTACTCTCCAGTCACTCTGTCTCCAGCCTATAGCACTGCATGGGGTTGTTGTGTCCAAAGTGTAGAACCCAGCACTTGCACTTCTTAAACTTCATCCCATTGGAATCAGCCCATCTCTCCAGTCTGTCAAGGTCCCTCTGTAGCGTTTCACTGTCCTTGACAGAAGTTGAAGAGTGTGCATACCATTGACCATGATAGTGGGTCACTAAAGTGGGTACCAGAGGCCAGCTGCCACTAAGATCCTACCACAGGTGCCAAGAATGGCAAATGCCTTGCATCCTTTGATCTCAGCTGTCTCCAGGCATTGTAACGTAACAAGATACAGAAGTTCCATGATTTTTCCTTTATTACAGGGAACGACATATTTGTGGCAGCTTTTAGGTAAGATGCATCTGGGACTACAGACAAAGAACAAGACAAGACAAGCAGAGTGGCTGAAGTGACTTCAGCTCTTTGCAGCTCCCCTCTGGGCAGCTGTGGCTTTGAACCGTAGTGCAAATATCAGCCACACCCTATAGCACAGTGTGAAAGTCATGGTGAAGTTGAGTCTGCTCCTCTCTGTTCTCCCGTTACTGCAGCATGTTTATAGCTTTGGCTGCAGCATGTGCAACATCCATGGGAGAGGTGTCATGGTGGGATCCTGCTGGCATGCTTAAGGAGCCCAGTACCAGGGCAGAGGAGGGGATTGCTCTCGGCTCCATGTGCTACACGTTTAGAAATCCAGCTCAGCACCGCATGGCACTGATGTCACTCAAGGGAAGAAGACTCTGAGATAGTCCTTATAATCCTGTTCTACCAACAGAAAACCTGTTCTGTCTGTGAATTGTAACTCGTGCTGAAAAGACACCTAAAAGACGACATTATAGAGGAAGCCACTGCTTGTACTTGATGTGATGTAAAATAAATCTTTCATAACTCATTGGGAAACCAGGAATAGAAGGTAAAAGTCTTTTGCTTAAAGCCCGTTGCTGAAAACAAAGACTTCTTTCACTCTAATTTTCATGGAAGTATTGAAACAGTCCTCGCTTTCTAGGGTCTGATTTTCCCAGCCCATGGGGTCTCACAACAGGTCTGTATCAGGCTTCACCCACCCTCCCTTGACACCACATTGTTGATGTTGTCATTGGTAAATGCTTTCATTAACTAAGAAGCTGTCTGGATTATTTACCACAAGCACATGCTCAAAATTGCTTGTTTTAAAACAAAACTTATCCCTTGTCCTACCTGTCCTCATCTTGCTTGTCAATTAGATTTAGCCTGACCATCCTCGGATGTGAATGAATGTTGGGCTTCAGCATTCGCTCTGCAGAGCTTTGTAGCCATGAGGAAACACTTCTGCAGTCATGGCCAGCCCTATCCTATACCCAGTACTGCAAACGCAGCAAAATCAACAGGGACATGCAGATTGCCAGCCTGCCATGCAAAAGGAGCAACTGCTTTGCCTTAAAATGATAGCTGTAACAAATGAAGCAGTTTTGCTGCATGAGCATGTGCTTTCTGCCTTAGTTTTTTGTGAGCAGTATTTTATAATTTCACATATATCCAGAGGCACATTTTAAAAGTCCCTTCTAAAAATGTCACACGCACACTATTTCAGATTCAGTAATTTTATGTCATGCTACACAGAAACTTCAGTACATTATAGCAACTATATTTCTCTGGATGTATTTACCATCGCTATTAGTAGGCTAGGGAAAGAGTAGTGAAGGAAGCTGGCAGTCATAAGACTAAGAGGAACACATGTCAGAAGGTCTGTTTGAGACTAACAAACAAATTTGTTATATAAACCCTAATCTTCAGGTTAAAAAAGTCATCATGAAAACAATTCACTCTCTTCTTCTCTAACCTCCTCCAAAAAGACCGTCTTGGTAATTTCTGCCTTTAACCTTAGAGTCAGAAAGCTCTGACAAAAAGCAGCAGATTAATTAGAGATCTATCTACTGTGTCCTATCCAACAGCTCATAAAACAATAAAATTTCTTTTGAAAGCTGCCCAGATTTCGGGCAGTTTTAGGAGGCAATATAACAAAAATGGCTATGAGCACCTGTACTATTTCAGTAGTGACTGAGCCAGGCTTTGGGATAATCTGTTTGACTCACAAGAAACATACCCTAAACCAAGCCAGAGCTCTTAGGTTTATCCTGATTCTCCATATAAGCTGATCTCATAACCACACAGCCACCCAGCATCTTCCAGCCCAGGTGGCAACACAGGTTTGCTGCTGCAGCCTGATCCTTAAAGCAGTGCCAGAGGAGCTGGAGCAGGCAGGCCTTCGGCATTCACACTGCAGCTGATTTATTATCCTCCAGGCACACATGCATGACTTCCATTGCTAACAATAGCCTCTGCTCGCTCAATGAGGGGAAATAGACTCCCATACTGCTGCTAACATTCGCTTGCCTCCTGATCACTGTATCCCACGTGCCCTCGTTGCTCTCCATCAAACCCTGCTTAAGCACTTTGTGGTCATTATGGGCTTGATTCTCTGTTGCTCCTCACCTTGTGCAATCATTTGCACCTATATAAAGTGAGTGCAAAATTAATTTACCTCTACTTTGCATGGGTGTAAATGATTACACACAACTCTTAGTCCTGCAGGTAGGTTCTGCTAGGGAGAGAAATTGCTCACTAAATGTGTTAAAGGCTAGCCTCTTTATTCACAGTGCTCATCCAAAGTGTTTTCTCCTCAGCACAGGAGGACTAAACAACAAGGGGCTGGCATTCTCCTCATAGTTCCTTATCTCTTTTGCGGGACACTTGACCAAATAATTTTTTTCTTTTTCTTTTCAGCAAGCTTGTTGGGTCAAGATAATATTTCGCTCTTCTGTTGCATTCTGACCCTACTTCAGGCATTCAAGTCTCTCAAAATAAGACCAAGAGGCTTGTCTTTCTTTGTATGAATGTGTAGTGATGTCTATATTTTATATGAAGGCTATTGATGTTGAGTGCCATGAAAGGACTTATCTCCTTTCCATTGAAAGGGAGCAGCTACGTTCAATCCATAAAAGTACCTTTGTTTCATTCTCACCAATGTCATGAGTCTACAACTGTGGTAGTCTAAAGAGTATATTCTGGACAAAAAGAGAAATGGTCTCTATTCTAATAGTATTTTAAGTGGCTATTGTTAAATAATTAATTATGATATAATTACGCATTGACCTCTTGTCAGAGTATTTTCATTTTGCTATTCTGCAATGATTTTAGTCCATCCAAACAGTAGTGAAGTTATATAAATAAAGCTTTTACCCCAAGGTGTGCTTCCGTAATACAATAAATCATCTCAGAGACCTGAAACTTACGCTGCATTCAGAGCTCTTTTGAATCCTTTATGCTATAGTAGCAATACTGTCTCTAAACTGTAAGTTCAGTATCTGTTAGCACCTGTTTCCTATATGAAAGGCAATTTAAAATCCAGAAGAGCAAACAGTGAATGATCACAAGAGCCTTTGTAACTGCACAAATGATAAATTTTGTTTTGGTAGCTATTGCAATGATTTTCTGTCACAGGCTCACCCAAGCTAGCTGGTGTTGTGCAGTATCTGCCAGCTTAGAAGTAAGTCTCTTGTTAGGAAATTAAGTCCTCCCTGATCCTGCACATCCAGGAGGAGCGGTTGTTTCTGGACAGCTCCACTGTCAATCGTGTCAGCAGAAATTCCTACATCACTCCACATCTACTCAAAGCAAACTGCTTTTTTTTTTTTTTGTTAAGAAATACTCTTCTTTGGAATTTTATTTCAGTGTGGCAGACTTCAGATTTTCTCAGACTGTCTGTAAACCCACCAGGTAGAAAGCCACAGTATTTAATGTGTGCAGCAAACCTGCCCTACTGAGGAGCTGCAGAGGAGATGGTTCCCTCTGGGCATGTCGCCGCTCCCAGGGTGAACTGGGGCATTCGCAAGACGGATGCACCAGTGTCATGTGGAGATGCTTAAAAACAGTTTGACTGAGTCTCTGTCAGGCTGTGATTGAGGTATAACCCCTCGTCCCATGGCAGGGAGTAAGCAGCTGTGTTCAGTGGCCACTGATGTCTTCATTCTGCCACTGTGAAGCAGATCTTTCTACTGAGGTCCACAGTTGTTTATCAGATCCAGAGTGGAAAACTAGACTGAACAGGATGTGGGACTGCCCTAATTCCTTTGAACAATCAGTAAAACCAAGGCGATATGAGAGCTCAGACTTGCCTTCCTGAAATTCCCAGCTGCCCAGAGTATCTCCTGCACTTGGCTTCAGTTGAGCAGTGAAATGGCTGCTCTGCAGCCACCTTCCTGTTTTTCAATCCTGTGCTTCTTTGGCAACAAGAGAGAGGATAACTCCAGGAACCTTAGTGGCAAAGGTTTGTGAGCCATCCTCAGCACTAAATACCAGACTAATTGCATTTATTTCCATTCTTCTTTCCCTGCTAGTTTTCTTCTCTATATTTGCTACATCTGTTTACTTCATTGTGCTTTCTGCCTCTCATTCCCTGTTTTCCCCCTTGTATTTGCTCCTCATCAGAAATATCTAGGACATATGGGAGAACAGATTCCTGCTTCCAGTATACCAGTACTTGAGCAGCTAAAATACCTTTGAGATCCTAGTTCTCAGAACAGATTTCAGCCTCTGGAAGTGATTTCTATGGCTGGAAAGCTCCCGTGGCATGTCACTTAAAACAGTGCTGTTTTCTATTCTCTGCAAACCAGTTGTCATACTTTTGCTCACCTGTAGAACATATTTTTCAAGAATTTTCTCAGGCAAAGCCTGTAAGATGTGGTTTCCTGGCACTTACTTAGCTATTAGGCATAATGAAATCCAAGCTGTTTATTAGCTCATCCACTATCTCGGCTATCCAGAAATCTAGCTCAAATTCCAGATGTCCAATTTGCAAACCCAACTTTCCCAACTGTTGGATGAATGCACATTTCCTTGTCACTGTCTGCATTTGAGACCAATTAGTTGGTTCGCTTTTGGACAGTCTACTCCATACTGTTTTTAGCATGTCTGCTCTTTTAATGGTTATCCTTGAGGCAGTGTTCAATTTTTATATGCATTTCACAGATAACAGCAGATGATTTGTAGACAATCTCTGTTGTTCAAGTGTGAGGATCTAAACAAAAATGTGGGGCCTCATTTGTGTGCCTCTCGGCTTCACTGACATGATGTGGTGTCCTTGCAACTCTCAGACTGGGAAAGAGGCTTTTTACTAGGCTCTCATGATGTTTTGTTCTGGCCCACTCTTATATTATAACAAGTTGACATTTTATAGTGAACTTTTTCACTGTACCAGCACTTAACTCAGCTGCTTTCTTTAGTTTTTACTTTATTGCCAACTTCTCTTGTTTTACAAACCAAGTCTATCACTTTTTATAATTGTTCAAAAATGCCACAGACCAGACTAGAGTCACCTTTTCCATTTGACATATCTGTACTTATGAGGCTCATGGCAATTAATGTCCATCTTTCTTGCTAGCAGCTGCTTCTTTTCCTGGTTGGCTACTACAGAGAAAATCTCAAATGGTGGGGCAAATTCCCCAAGCCCTTGGGGTGTCTGATTTCCTTTTACTAATCTGGCCCTGCAAGCTGAAGTCCAGCTAAATGTGTATAAATTGTTCCATTGCCCATTTATCCTGGGAGTCCTTGTTTGCATCAGATTATGCCAAGAACAGGTCTTGCCTGGTCCTCAGCCAGGCCAGAGGACTCAGCTTTCCCCTTGCTGCTTATTCTGTGATTTGGCTCTTTCTGCCTGATGGCTGCCTGCACGCCACATCTCAAGAGCTCCTGAAAACTTGGAGCACTCAGTTGTCTGTCATGGGCTTCTCTGTAGCACAGATAGAGTTGGCGTGCATGGGCTGGCTGCTGGAAAATGCTCCTATTCCTCTTCCTAGCCACTCACTTCGGTGAGACGCTGAGCAGAGCCAAGAAGTCTGTCAGGGAGTTTTCCCTCAAAGAAATCAAGATTTGCATTATTTGAACTGGACAATCTCTCCTCTCCTTGATTGGCCTCCAAGGGTTACAAATGGGGTAGAAAATAGTTTTACTGAGGTCATTTGACTAACCCACTTGCACAGCCAGGTGGCTGAGTGGGGTCTGCTCTGACCTCTGGCCCTTTCATTGCTTTCTCAACACAGTTTCTAAGATTTGTCATTGCTTTCTACTGCTCATGTCTATTAGCTTAGACTAGATTGTCAAGACAACTTTGGGTCTTCCTGGCTCCACGGAAATCCTCCTTGATCAGAGCAGACAGGTTTCTGCGCATAGTATGGGGCTTTCCATTCTGTCTAGACACTGCAGCTGTTGGTCCAAAAGCAATTTTGTCTCCACCTACAAGTCAACTCTCCACCATTATCAAGAGATTTCTGGATTCTTATTCATACTTTATTTGATTCTTTCTCCTTTAATAATGCCTCATACTGCAGGCTGTAGTTCAAGGGAGACCTTTTTGCTGGTGGTGCTTAAATGAACTACTGAGGGCTGTCCCAGCACTACAGAGGAAATGCAGGTAACACAGACAGCCACAGCTCTGTCCTCCCCCCAGTCAGAACTGTGGAGTCAAGAGGAGTTGAGGGTGGCAGGGAAGAGGAGTACTGGGGAGAGGATTAGGCAGGGGCACCACAGAAAGTGAGATGCAGGAGGAATGGAGGTAGATCCAGGACTTTGCCCACAGGCTCTGCAGGATGCAGCTGCAGATCAGAGGTAGCCTTTGAGCCTCATGCTTCTCACTTGGCTTTCAGATTTCTTTTCCAACATGGTTAATTTTGGTGGAGTCTCCATTACCCTATCTCTCTTAATCCTGCACAGGATACAGCTCCTCAGTCTCTTCTCTTGCCTCTAATAGATGCAGTAATACTTCACACTCCAGGTCACTCACAAAATTTGGAGTGCTGTGGGCGGTTGTTGATTGCAATATGAAGGTGCTGAACCTTTGAGCAACCTGATACAGTTGGAGGTGACCCTGCCTATGGCAGGAATTTGGAACTGGATGATCTTTAAGGTCCCTTCCAACCTAACCCACTCTATGCTTCTATGATTCTTTATTATGGTCCTCTGTTTACAAGAAATATACAATGTGTGGTGTCCCGAAACATAGGAGGTACTAGGAGCTGGTTTTTTTCATATCACAATTGTCTTTGAATCAGCTCAGCCAAAATCGTTCTCTTTCTCTCTCTCTGTTCACGGAGCAACATCCTAATGTTTGTTTAGGCTGTGTCCTTGGCTTTTCTGACCTACTCTGCTTTCTTTCCATGAACACACAAAGCCAATAATGATTGAGATATGAGACACCTGTAAGTAGAGGTAATTCATTTGTATTATTTATGCAGGAATGCATGTCTCTGTGTGGAATCAGCTTTTTTTTTTTTTTTTTTTTTTTTCTTTTGGCTCCACAAAGCATCTTGGAGGCTTTTGTTTCTTGTATTTAGCCCAAAGGGATCATGCCTGCTACCGTCCTCCTTGACTCCTCTGAGGACAATCTCAGTGCTCACCTTGATGTGCAATTGGCATCTCACTTTAAAGAAAAGACAAGGTTGTGGTTTTAAGGGTTATTATCAGCCACATAGTCTCAGTGTCACTAAACTGCTTTACCATTAACTGTAAGGGTACAAGATTACTATGAAGTCAGGTATCTTCACGGCACCCTTAGTTTAACGCAGTTAGATTGATGTCTGCAGACAAAGTGCTGCGCTAGCTGAGTTATCGTGGGACTACTAACAGGAAGTCATAGCATAATCATAGTAGGTCTGTGAGAAGGAGTATCCTCCTCTGTCCATCTGAGACATTAGCACATTGCCATCGGAAAAGCAGCTCAGTGGCTTCTTGTGCCTGCTGTGGACAGCAAATGGGTTCTTCAACCTCAAGAAGAGTCTATCAAGGAACTTCTGCCAATGCTAAATTCTATTATTAGGAAAAAAGTACTCACTGGGGACCTATTTAAGTGTGATGTAAAGCAGCATGGGTGGGGAAGAAACTTAGAGAACCAAAGACTGGCTGGACTGAAGTTCTTTGTAATTCAAATGGAATGAGCTCAAGTCCTTTGAAGGTTGTCCATTTGAAAACATTTCTGCTAACTGTTTTTCTCACATCAATTTGCTTATAGATTAATTTTTATAAGATTTCCATGGGGGGAAAATTGATAATGTGACCCAGAATAATTCTCTTCCAAAAACGGTCAAGTTACTGTGGAAAAAAAACAGTTCAGCCACATAAAGATGTGATAGCTATAAAAGCAATGTGAGGGACTTACACAGCTCTCCACCTGCAGCAGCTAATTACAAAGCAGAGGCTGAATCCAGATCTTTCCTTTTCCTCAGAAAGGATGGTTTCCTGTCCACCAGCATGGTTAGACTTGGAGCTTGCTTCTGTGATTATTTGCTGCCTCCAGCAGATGGCCAGCATAGGGGGGGGAATGGCAGTTATGTGCCTTTTCCCAGCCATGATTACTCTTTCCTGGAGGCAGCTCATAATTGCAAAATTAGGCCCTGATTCTGCCTTTCCTGTACGGTTGCAGCTAGGTGAGTGATCAGAGTAGCAACAGTCTTAGGAAAAGTTCACATATTTATACAGCCAAATAAACTGGTACAGTCCACTCCAGTGCTGTTGTATTAGGTTTTATACTTCCATATGGATGGACAAAGGTTGAACAGCTTGTCCTTGCGCACACAGCAAATATCTATGGCCTTCTGGGGCTCAGTTCCTGCATCACGTGTGCACTGTTCAGAGCATCCATAGACTGTCACGTACTGTGAAACCTTTTGGCATCTCCAGACACTGGCAATGTTCATGTCTCTTCCCTCCACCCCTCGTTACCTCTCTGTGTCCTGCCTGTCCCACTGCACCCGTACCCAGGGATTCCCCAGGATCAGGCAAGGTGGAAAGTATGATGAAATCTCCACTGAGGACTGGACAGCCACCAGTGGTGGGGTGCCAGCCACATAGCTTGTCTCATTGTCATGGGGTGCAAAACAAGCCATCTCAGATGAACCTGGAACTTGACTACCTGGGGCCCACAGGCCTCTTTTGGGATTTATGTTTGTGATTGCATTTTGTAATGGTTGATGCATACTATGTATTTATATATATACCATGATAGCGCTCAACTCTTAATGATGCACAGATAGAGACCCGAGTGCTGGCTTCTTGGGTCTTCACGTGCAGAGAAGAGGAGCTGAGTGGTCCTCCACTTTCCACTATACTTCTGTAGGCACATGCTGGTGTGTTATATTTGTTCCTCAAATGACTTTAAGATTCAAGCCAGAAGAGGTCTGTATATCTTTCCCCTTCCTCTCTCTGAGTAATATACCTTAAGCTTAAGCTATAGCCTAAAACAAGTCTGAATATGTAGTCCGATGCATCTCAACTCATTTCTCAACCAGGGTGTCCTGGAATGGATGAGCTGAAAACACTTTCAAGCTCTGAATATATCAAAACCTTGAGGAAGGTGTGCTAGTCCCAGGAGGAAGACTGGCTGCTCCTTCCTGCCCAGCCCTGGGTGTTAATATTATCCTTTGCTTCTGCAGACAGTTGTCCTCAGAGGGCTGCTTCTCATCATTGGTGTGAGCTGGTGATCCACTGTTGCAGGGTTCTGGGCATGTTCTGTCTGGGGGACAGAAGAGAACTGGACAGAGCAGCCAGCATGGGACTGTGATCACACTGGTGCTGGAAACAGCCTGCTGGTGCTGCACTGCAGGTGTTCTGTATCTCTAAGGGCAGGGTTTCACTGGATGATTTATACCTAAACAGGATTTTCTGACGGTAGATGTCCACCAATGTCTTAGGTAGAGGGGAGGTGCAGCCAGGTCAGAAGGAAATTGTGCTTTAGAAGAAGCAGAATCCCTCAGCCCACTGGCTGGTTCAATGAGATCTCCATCATATCAGTAGGAGTTTAAGTGGTTGGCTCGCACAGAAAACTGCATTTTGACACCCAGATTTGGTGTCTCAAACTGAATTATGCCTTGAAGGGGAACTTATCAGGATCTGCTCTCAGGAGGAGAAACTCATCCAAATCTGGGTTGACTCACAGACATGGAAGACAATCCTGGAGTGCTGTGAAAGCCAGGCTGCTATCCACAGCTTGCAGTCATCTTACCGTTTGGGATGTCAGTAGTCCCAGCTCTTTCTGGGCACATTCCTTGGAAAAGCCAGAGAGAGTATGCCCAGACGGTGCTCTAAGCACTCAGTAAACGCCCTGTAAAACCAAACTGTGGCATCCCAGAGGCACCCCTATGTGTTCCTGTAGGTAAATAACATGGAAAGTCATCAGATCTGAGCTTGACTATTCTGTGCAGACTGCTCTACGTGGCAGAGCGTTGTAGCTAAGACTAAAATCTAAGTCCTTTCCGTGCCTTCCCATACCTGGCCTTCTATCTCCTGGCTAACTCCTGCAACATTTAAACCCTGACATTGGTTCCTACCTCTGTCCTCATCCCAACGACATCCAGTTGCCTTTAGAAAGAGCCTCAAGAGGAAGATGCTGAGTGGTAGGCATAGATATTAGGCTGAACCTGGGTAATGTCTCAGAGAGACTGCTTCAGCAGCTGCTTTCAGAGCTAAGCGTTGGGTCTTTGCCAGCCTCTGCCTGGTGGCAGGGGAAAGCCTAGTGACAGCTTCCTTCTTCTTCTCTTGTGGTTAAGCCTCAGGTTCACAATATACCCCTGAACTTAGAAAGAAATGGCATTTCTTGAAAGTCCCAACTCAGCTGTCACAGCTGTGTATGAGGCCAGTTGTCTTCGCTAGTCACTGTGGTCCTAGTGTGTAGGTTTGTCCATCACTGCTGCCATGTGCTCTCACAAGTGTCTTCTGGTGCCTTGCACAAAACCAGGCATGACCTCTGCCTGAAGGAATCCAACTAGGCAGTGAGATGTCTAGCTGCTAGAAAATCACCTGCAATTATTCACACCCTCAAAATTGCAGGAGCAAAATGAGAGCCTGCTTTTCAAAATCAGGTCCATTACGTGTCTGCAAAGTGTATAATCTCCACATAATTCATCAACACCATTAATCTAAACTCCTAGGTACTGAGCTCAATAGTGCATGTGTTTCCCATGTGTGTGTAATATCAAACAAACCTATGTTTAACTTGTCAGAATATAATCAACTTCCATTAATTACTTCAGTATGAAGTCTCCAGTACCAATGGTTCTTCGTATAATCACTCAAAAAGGTCTTATTGGGGACCTAAACAGCTCAATAACACTAATTAATTGTGTCTCTTGGACAACTGAGGTTGTATAAGTGGAAAGGTGGTTTTGGTACATTTCCCACTACATTGATTTTTCACATTTCTGGAAGGCATTTCTCCATAATGGTCATTAGTGCACAGAGAGAAGGTTGGTTGGAAAGGTGCAGTAGAAGCACTGCATTCCTGAAATATGATTTGAGATTTGTACTCGATCTGCAGTGTTTGCCAGAAATTCAAACTCTGGCAAAAAACTTAGCCTTTCTAGGCTCTTTGCCCAATAGGCTGAGTGAAAAAACCCAGCAAACCTAAAAATCTGCCAACATTTATGTACCACGTGTGATTCAATTGTTTTATTGCAGAGTAAAAGTGACACAAGAGAGAGAGGAGGAAGATGGAAACTCTGTGAGACTGGGGGAAAAGTATGGAGCACTTGAATGTTAGTGTTAAAGAATTTTTAAGGCCTTTAATTAAACCACCCTAAAACTCAAAAGCTCATCAAAACCAAAAAAAGAAAGAGAACAAGAGCAATTGCTCTCCTGGGGCTTTCAGGGCTTTACTTCTACACATATTTTCTAATACCATGTAGAGGAACAAAGAATGTGCTTTTCCGACCTGAGGAGTGTTTTTTGGTGATTCATGAAGGTTTCTCCCTCGTCTGAAGGAGAGATTTCTCAGTTACATACCCCAGGGCTGCTCCATTGCAGAGCTGGCTGGGAGAGGGATTGCTAGTGTGGAGGGTGTGAAACCTGGGAGAGTGTGTGACCTAGGGAACATTTCAGATCAGCAGGATATTACTTAATGTCGTGTGTGTATGTATTTATATATGGGGAGTAAAAGAATTGTTACACTCAATGGCATGGAAAATAAATAAAAAGCCTTTCTCAGCTGGATCATGAATGCTGGTTGTGGGTTTGGATTTTGTGTTTCAAGTCTTCATTCACTGCTGTTTTTTTTGTTTTCAGGCCTTCTGTGCAGCTCCAGTGTCATCTCTAAAGCACCATTTTTTTGTCTACACAAACACTCAACAGCACTCAAAATCCTTATTCAGGTTCATGGCTTTTTCCTTTTGAAGATCTCCCCATCATAAAATACAGATTCCACTCAATGGAAATGTATGGTACAGCAGTGCCCTGTCAAATCAAGATCAAATTGTGCTTAAATCCTATGTGATTACTCTAATTTAGTGTCTTATTCTTCTTCAGTAGTTAACACTGCCACAAAGATGTCATCATTTAGTCCTGTGCCCTATTAAGCCAGGCTCTGTAAAAGTCAACCCGCCCCTGAAAATCATCCTCTACAGAGTGGCAACCATATATTTGAAAGTTCAACAGGGAGGGAAAAAAGTTGTAGACAAATGTATGGTGATGATTTAGGACTTTACATTTTCCCTTGGTCTAAAGGACACAGTTAATTTAGACCTGTGAGTAACTGAGGTATGAAAGCTGCACTTTAATTCAGTAGTCCAGACAAGGTAATTAAATAGTTAATAACAATAATGATTGACAGAAACTGGAACATTCACTGCTGTGTTGTTTCTCCTGGTAATTTGAAAAGTAGGTAGTGCAGTAACTCTAAGAAATAAAGATAAAATTTGTCATTACAAACACCCAGGCTGTAATTCCTTTGAAGACTGGTTACAGATTCTTGACATTTCACTCTCTTTCGTTCTGACTACAGAGTTAATGCTATATTCTACAAACAGACCTCTCGAAAGACATTTGATAAAAAGCTGTGGCCAAGAGACAGACAACAGTATCAGGATTATGCGTTTCTCCTGTGAGAATCTCATGAGACATTTCTGCCACTTGTGTAAGTAAGTATGTTTTCACAAGGGGCTTTTTTGCAACGTTTGTTTAAGGAGAAGAATTTTAATACAAGGAAATGGATGTTGGCCTAGATAAAGAAATAGGCCTTTAGTCTCACATAAATATTGGCAAGTCACAATCAGTGTCTCTTTAATCCCTGGCACCAGGTGCGGGTAGAGGGAGGAATCCATGTTCTGTTGCTAACAAATCATTTCCCATGCTGGTCAGATTTTTCAGATCTAGGACATCTGATTGGTTTCCATCCTCTAATGATCGGTAGTTTAGTTTAATAATAAGGTCCCATTAGCAGCATTTCTCTTTCCTACCTTGAGAGCCAAAGCTTATTTCTATTGTGCTGCACTTGGATCAGTGTCAGGTTTCATCATCCTTCTGAATGTTTCTGACCACTTATGTGAGTCCTTTGACTCAAGAATAGTTCATTCGGCACACACAAACAGTCAGATTGTCAGTCTTTGCAGCGAACACCTTGTGAATCATGTAGCTGGCAAAGGAAGAGCATTCAGTTTGCTGTATTCACTGGATCTGATACAATGGTAATAAAATTCTTTTCTCTTTTGTACTAAAAGTGATTGTGTATCTCTTTGGCTGATGGAATTGCTGCTGCTTGCAAAAAAGAAATAATCTTATTGTAATGAATATATGCAAGACAAATCCTGATTTACTTCCCCCTTCGTATTTCTGGCTCAGTTCTCATCTTTGTACATAGCTTGACTTCTCTTTGCCTCCTACTCCCGCCTCCCCATTTCCCTCTCCACTAGTTTCTTCCTGAAGTGAGCAGCTGGTACCTAGAAACATATTTGAAGTATCCCTTTGAATCAATATACCAAATCTTTTCTTACCCAGCAGAGCCTTCCTTCTGAATGATCCATTTTGTCACATAAGGAACATTCCTGATGTTTTTTATACATCCTGTCGGCCTGCACACTCTCGCAGAGCAGCTCTGGGGATTCTCTAGCAGCAATTTTCTTGGCTTTGTGGTGCAGAGTGCTATTCTCCACTTGGACTGCAGGCATTTGTTTTCCTGTTAGTTAGTGGCATCGACCGCAAACCAGTCTGTCAGAAAGGGTGTCAGTTAACATGTTCAGGAACCCATTTTGAAGCTGGAGGCAAACTGTGAAATAATTTCTTCCCCTGTTGGCATTTTTTTTGTGAAACTAGAATTTCTCCGCAATCACCAGAGGCTCTGGAGCAACTGTTATTTGAAGCAGCTTGTAGGATCCATTCCCATGTTTTTCTTTGTGGTCTGTCTGCCTGTGTCAGGCTCCAGAACACACTGAAAACATTCAGTCTTCCATGACTTTGAGTAGAGGGAATATAGGTTAATTCTGCAATGCAGCTTTCAGAAAACTTGGTGCAGAAACTTCAGACTCTGCTCAAAACAAACATACCTTCTGGAGGTTTTCAGCCCAAATATTTTCTATGGAGGCCAAAAGCACTTACAGATTCTTCAGGAGTCATTTTCATTGCACCTAACTGGAAATTTCCTTACTTTATTCTGGCAATTTTAACTTTCATGTTAAATGTACATCCCTCTCTTTCAGCTTCCATGTTTTTCAAGTCTGTTGTCTTCCATCTGGGAGCCACCTTTCTTCCTTTATGTTAGGCTCTGAAAGGCTGGGAAAGTTAAACAGCCTCCGATGGATGTCTGCCCGGTATCCTCCGCTGGCTGGCTGGTGGGATCAGAACTCGCTGTCCTTCCCCTCCACTCTTACGCCTGGAATGTAAACACACCTTCCAAAAACAGAGGAATAAACCAGCTGCTATTCACTCATTCAACCATCTATTGAGCAACAGACCTCCATGCCATGTTTATAAGGCAGACTGCTGAAATGGAAAATAAGGGTGGGGAATTGACCTCGAGAGGCCATCCTGCCTCAAAGTAGGATCAATTACACCTGTTTAATTCCTGATTAATATGTCTCTAACTTGTTCTTAAAAAATCTTCCGTGATGGATACCACCCACACAGGAAACATACTCCAGTGCTTTCCCATCTTATGCTCCTTCTTCTGTTGGCGTGTTCCACCCAGTAACTTACCTACATTGTCTTTTGCTGCAATTAAAACCCATTATAACTTAACTGTGTTATATTACAAAGAACATCATATTTCCTTCATATCTCTGCTGGCCACATATACCTGAAGGTTGTGATCTTCTCTACACTTAATAAGCGTATATCAATCAGTCTTTCATTACAGATCCTGTTTGTCCCTATCTCCTTTAAGTCCAGCTACAACAGAGCTGAGCAGAGCAGAATATATTCACTTACATGTCGAGTAGTCCAACACCTAAATATACAACCCAGTGTGTCATTTCTTTTTTCACAACAGCAGGATGGGTTTGGATCATCTTCACCTTGTGATCAGCCCTCATCTTCTCATGCAGTACTCCTGCTACCTCCCCATGCTCTGTGCAGTTCACCACATTTGTTCATAGATCCTTGCAATACAGTTGATTAATTATTTTATTTTTCAGGCCATTTCTCCAATGTATCAAGGTAATTTTGAATTCTAATACTGGTCTCTGATGTACTTAGAAGGAGCACCAAGTTGACATTGAAAAATGTAACAAGACTCTGCATTGCAACAGCTCTTGATTTTTTTCTGCTCATAGCCATCGTGAAGAACAGCAGAGGCAGCAGGAGGGTGCCCTGGCAGCAGCAGTCAGAGGCCTTTTCTGGACTACATGCCCCCTAGGAACTGGTTGTATAAAACTTAGCGCATGTATCTCACAGCTGTTGAATCTCTGCTTTATTCCTTTAGCCAAGCTATTTGTGAAAATACTGAACATAAACAGCCAAGGACAGAACTTTGTGAAAGTCCTTGATGTATACTTCTCTTTTGACAATGAATCCCTGATAACTTCTCTGAGTATGAGTTTTCAACTTGTTTTATACATTACTTATGGCAATGTCAGCTCCATGGTATCTCCTCTGCTTATTTATGAGAATGCCATGGAAGACATTGCCAAAAGCCTAACTAGAACCCCAGTAGCTGTCTGATCTGCAAATCTTCCATACACACAGTTTGCTCTACTGTCACAGAAGGCAATCAAACTGGCTTGATTTGTTTCTGAGCAGCCCATGCTAACTGTTAACTTCTAGCACTTTGCTGTTCTTTAGGAGCTTATGCACAGCTTGACTGGCTGCTCCTGCAGTTCCCTGAGACATCAACCAGCTGCCTGGATTTTCCCATATAGTCCCTTATACAGATGGGTGGCACATGTTTTGGAGAAGCAGCAGATATCCTTGTGCAGCGCAGACAGCCAGGTATGGGGCTACTTGTCCCACCTTACTGCATCAAGAGCAGCTCCGTCTCTGACTGCCCCGCTACATGCATTGTGAAGAAGGTGTGGGTAGGATTGGGGTGCAGGTGAGCCTCAGGTGTTTGTTCTGGTGGTTTCCTAGTTGATTTGCAGGAGATGAAGAAGCAGATGAAACACAGATGAAGGGGACTTGGCTGAATCTTAGAGCTCTGCCTGTGTTGTACCCTCCTGTTTGGGATGGTGTAGTAGGACCTTGGGCTATAGCAACACTGAATCACCAGCATCTGAGAGCTCGCTGCTCTGCATGCCTCTGGCCTACAGCCTTTCTGAAGTATACTTTCTACCTGAGCAATGGAAGCCACCAAAGCAAAGTACTGAAAACAAGACACTGAAGTGCATTCCCAGGGTTCTTAGTAAAAGGTGAAAAACAGATTCTCTATGATCTTTCATGCTGAACTGGAAACCAATATCAAAGCTCCATAGGGTCTGATGAAAGGAGAATTCAGCCCAAGGTCTGTGACATTTAAGGCTTCACAGATTAAGAAATAATGAGTCCACCTGGTTCTACATGGGACTGTTTCTTTTCATTCTCATAGAACAGGTCTAAAAATCACACTTGGTATTTGGTTTCCATGATACCATTTCGTTGCTGTTGAGGGAATGCAGCAAGAAGTAGCTACGTATTAGTTTACATAATAATGTTTCCACGTGCCTGTGTTTGATTTCCAGTTGTAAGTCGAAGTTCCACAAAATCCCACTCTGATGCTGGTACGTGTCCTTGTGAAACAGATACGGGGAATACTTCATATTGTGAATTGGGTAAAGAGCTCAGCTGCCCATTAGGAAATGGCAAAAAGATTGCAGTCTTCTTGTATTTTTGTTCCTGAAAGGGGAATCTGATTGATGCTTCTTAGATAATGTTTGATATTGACTGCATTATACAGAGATGCATATGGAGTTATTTTCATAGTAAACACTTTTATGGCAAATAGCCTTGCTTGAAATAGCAGTAACAGAAATGTGGTTTTCTAGGAACTAATTCCATAAAGGAAAGCTTTTATTTGAAAGATGAATGAGAGTGGGTAAACATAAATTGTAACATAATAACACTTTATACACTTAAAAGTGATAAAAGCACCAGATTTTCCAGCCAGAGTCCTCTCCAATTTGGCTGTTGGCATGGCCTGATGGGGTTATGCCAGCCCAGACAGGCTGCTCTCAACACGACCTTTCTGCTATCCACCTACAGGCACCAGCAGACATCAGCTTCAGGAGTGTAGTCAGGAGTTTGAAGGACTGGAAATGACTAAGATTTTATTTGCTCTACGTCTTGAAATGGGGAAAGTCACTGTTGGCTGTTTATTTTTTGACACTTTTTTTGTAGGTTGTTTCTCTGCCAGAGAAGTGTTGCAGCAGATCTTGGATCGCTTTGAATTTTCTGGTTGCCATTACACTGCTGAATGCCATCTGAGAAATGCATTTATTATTGCTGTTGCAGTCTCTTTTTAAGTGATGGGTGTGACATTTTTAGTCTGATACCTCTGCTTTCTCCTTGTTATCTTTATTATTTATAATCAACAGGCATGAACTAACATCACATAGGTTCTTCCACTACCACACTGGGCATCTGCTCTCCAAGGATGAGGAGTACCAGCAAACGCTATGCCCATTGTCTTCATTTTCTGGCCAAATGTAAATTTATTTTGTTGTCCCAGGGAGCAGCAAAAGTCTAACCGTTTCCCTTAAACCTAGTTTTTTGAAGGCAACAGGACACTGATACAAAGGTGACCTACAGCAAAAGCAGCATTGTGCTTGCTGAAACAATTCAGCATAAAACCCACTACTCTCAAAATAAAGCACGGAGATATAGACTCCTAATATCCACAGATCACCATGAAAACTGCTCTCATTTTGAAAATGGGAGGCATTAAAAATTATCCCATGCAACTCTGGGGTTGTATTTTTCCATCTTGTGGAAATTTTTGAGATGTTTAAACTTCGTTTTAAACTGGGCTGGAAAGTGTAAATATATAAACAAATGAACACAAATAGCTGAAAGGACATTTTTTAAAAGTCAGTAAACATAATTTGGTAACTTCAATATTTTGGTAAGTTTCAATGATTTCTATTTTGGCTTTGATTTTGATATTTTTTGCTATAATTGTCTTCCATTCTAAGAAAAAAAATGAGTCAGTAGAGCTACATTATTCTATTTCAAAAAAGAAAGAGATTTGGGAGAGAGATCCAGAGAAATTAAATGCAGTTGTCCTGTTCCACAGAATGTTTCCATTTTGCTGACCTGGCATTTAATTTGCAAAGATCTAGCTGAAACTCTGCTGACCAATTTTCTGCGACTATGTTGGCTGCTCTTGAGTACTTGGACCACTTTAAAAATCCAGCCACATATTTTGCGGCCATTTCACAAGGTCCTCAAAGTTAGATCTACATTTTAACCACTGCCTAAAGCATTTAGCCATGTATTTCAGTTACACACCCTCACTCCTCCCTGTGGATACAAGGCTGGCTTCATATTTTTTTCTGTAAGCAAAACCAGTAAACATGAATGGGAAATGCACTCTTCAAGAGGAACCCATCCATGCAGTGCACCAAAGCCCCCAGCACGGTGTCTGTGGGTCTGTTGTCCTCTCCCAACATACTGGCACAGGTCAGGGCTGTCTTTCACTGCATGACTTCTGGATTTCTTTTGAATGTGGCGAGCACATTCCCGTTTTTAGATCTGACTGGCAATTTCTTGAAAGGGTGCAAAAAAAGGAGTTTTAAAACCCTTAAAATGAAGATTCTCATCCTCATGTCAGTTAATACGAGGAAGATTGGACATCTTTGCTGAATATCCCCAAGTCAAAGGGATGGTCCTGAGTGAAATATCACCTGATCTACATTCCTGAATTCCTGGATTGTGAGAAGTCTTTTTTAAGCTGGAAAGACACATTTTCTCCTTCCTAGAATGAGGTTTTCCATGTGCTTCATTGTTCTCCTCAGTTGATATTGCCAAGGAAGGTAGACAGTAGTGGCCTGAGCCCACCAGGTCTGATGTCCGCACTACCATGGTGTGGGACCTAATGTCTTGTTTCTCGATACAGTGGTTTGTCTTCCCTGACTTCAGCGGTACCAGGTTTGGGTGTGTGGTCTCAGTAACTTATTCTCCTGCTGCAGTCAGTGAAGAGATAGAAGTGCTTAAGAAGGTGATGTTTGCTCTGGGATATGTGCCCAAGATATGATTTTTAAGTTAGGTTTAACATTAGACATTCACAGTTCCTTAAGTGCATGAGACTGAGTGAGCCTCTTAAAACAGCAACCCTCTCTCCTACCTTCAGAGCGTCATAGCAGCAGGGTGAGTTGTGAGAGAAGTCACGCAGACAGGATTCTCATCCTGCATTCCCTGGTGCTTACAGCATCCCCAGCAGAGAGAGCCAGCTCCTCTCCATAGACCAAACCCAGAACTAGGCTTGCCTGGGCTCATGCAGGAAGCCTATGGCAGAAAAGGGCCTACATTCCAGTTCTTCACCAAGAAACTATCCTTCTCATGCTCAAGATAATGTGCATTTACTGTAAAGAAAGAAATGTCCCTAATTTGTGGTTATTTACAGCACTGTAAATCAGGCACATGCCACGAAGTACCAATAAAAATTGTTTAAAATCAGCCTTAAATAGCTAAACTCTCAACAGCAGCTCATAAAATGAGACTTGGCAGTTCTTAGGTAGTTATGGTTAAATTGACAGTCCTTTTGGGAATTAAGATAGCCAAAAGTAGTAGTAGTTAGGAGTGAAGTGATAGATGGTGGGGCATGTTGGTTGAAGACCCTCTATTGCATGCTCCTGAGAATCTAGATGTTCATTGGCATTGAGTTGGGAGAGGGGAGCTACCAGACTTTGTTACTGAATACCAGCTTGTTGAATCATGCACCCTTCACCTATACGGCCCTAGAAAGCCCGAAGAATAAGCTTTGGCATGAAGGAGCCCAGTGATGTCTGCATGAAACAGGAGAATTTTCAGGCAGGAAGAAAGATAGAAGTCTAAGAATCAAGTCCAAAACAGGCTGAAAGGAAAGCAAAGGAAATGTGAAGAATGAAGCAGCACCACAAATGAAAAAAAAAGCCCATCCATAAAGAAACCAGATCTCGACTCCTTTTAAAAAGTCAGGTGTGTGAGTTATATTAGCCTCAAGCCAGGTCTAACTTCCGCTGCCAATAACCACTTCCACTGCCAATAACCCAAGCTGACATAACAGCAACATTAAGGAGGTTTGGGATTTATTTTTCTGTTGCATTAGGCATTCATGTCCCTTTTCCACTTTTTTTTCCTTCTCTTTTTTTTTCACTAGGTACTTGTATTTTTAGCCAACCTTCTCCCTTCTTGTTAAACAAGTTGAGTTTCAAGATGGGGCCTGAAACTAAACACTGGCGCAGCAACTCAGCACTGTGAAAGCTATAGGTTTGGGTCTCAATTCTGCTGCTAAAGGAGATCGAGCACACCCAGACATTGGCAAACTGGCTCATGTAACATGAACTCACATGCAGGCTGCATTCCCATAGCCTCCCTTGCAGTGTGTCAAAGCACTGCTCTCAGGCAATTCAGCCCTTTGCATTGTTTCATCTCACTTTCCTGCCTTAGCTTACCAGCCTGGGCAGTTATTTCATCAGAGCAGCTACCAGCTACCAGTGGCCTTCAACACACAACAGCTCAGTCAGGCAGAGCAGTATTATTGTCCTGTCTGAAATATTGCAACCAAAGCACAGAGAAATCTGAGGACATTGCTGTGGACAAATGAAGACATAGAAAAAGCACAGAATAAGCAAACAGAATGCACTGTGCTGAGTCCAGTCCATGCTCTGCTGAGGACCTTGATGTAGCAGCACAGACTCGATGCCAAACTTGGTTTCCCAGCTTCTGAACTAGGCTACATTTCAGTGCAGCTGATTCAGAGCAGGCATGCAACTGTCTACACTTGACCATGGAAACATGCCTTGGCCCACAGACTTTCAGATTTGGTTGGATTTACGTTAGGAGCCTGGACCTTTTTGAGGTTCTTTTTGATTCTCCAAGAGTCTCATGGGTTATTCATAGTAACACAGCAATAAATCAGGGGGTCTGTCATGCTTGAAGCTGCCACTATGACCACTCAATTGGTGCCCATTGGACTTCAGAGCCGCTTGTGAAGTACTGCAGAGTTTGGTGTCCTCAGTTTGTACCGAGTCCAGGCTAAATTTTCCTGCAAATAACAGGCCAGGATTTAAGAAAATGTAGTCACACTAAGGACTGAGTGGAAGCACAACCTGAGTTCAGGGCTTCGTAGAAGAACATGAGATTCCACAGCAAAAAATGTTGGTATGTGTGAAAAAGTCAGCCATGACAGAAGACAGCTGGACCCTTCCCTTTGCCACATGTGAGTGGGCATCTGAGGCAACACTGAGCTCAAGGAGTAATGACAAGTTTTGCTGTTCTAACTGCTTTTCTCTCATGTCAGAACTGGGATCCTGACTCTTCGGAGCTGCTCTGAAGTTCTCAGTGCTTTTTTGAATGTGGAAATCATGAATGAGACTTGCATAACCACAGTGGAGCTCAATCTATGGGAGCTCCTTTCCCTGTCTTCTTAATCTAACCCATGCTACAGTGGTTTCTTCACGCACATGCATTGTGGGCATCCAAATCTAGCTGCCATCCTTTGCCAAACTCCAAGATAAAACTTAAGCCACCAAGTTAGCAAATGCCGTCAAAATGGCCTATGTGTTGTCCCAGATCTTGCTAACAGTCTGCCTGGTGGCAGTGTTTCAACTGGAGTATATATTTATACATCAGGACACCAACTCAAAATGCGAGGTCACCAAGTAAGAACTATAGCTCAGTGGTTTGTAGCTGTTGTATGATGCTGGAAGAGGAAACTGTAGTCCTGACCCCACTGTATGTTCTAACTACTGAGCAACCTGGCAAAATTTGAGCTCACCTTACTCTCAATGTTTTTTAAGAGGCTGGGAGCACTCAGCTCTTGCAAATGACATGGCAGAGTAGATGGGAGAAAAATGAGTTGATTTCTTCATGTCAGACACGGGTGTAAGATAGATGCTAAAAACTTCAGCATCATTAGGATGTAGATGCTCCTACACATTCCCAAGAGCAAAAGTCAGGCTGTACACATGCACTCAGGAACTCACCTGCTAACTGAACATCCAAAACTCCACCGACATGTTGGATGGTCACAGATGTTACAGTGGTGCACATATATCACAGATAAGCAGGACATAAAACCTGAAAGTGCCAAGTGCCCACCAAAACGTTACTTATTAACCCTCCCATGCAACTGGAGGAACTTGGCCGAGGCACAAAAGTTAGGAGACCAGTTGCACTAGGCTCCCCTGACTATGAATACCGAATCTCTAGATGGGCTGACTGTATCTCCTTCCCCACCAAGGCTCCACAGCCAGAGTGTATCTGTATGTGGTACTATAGACCAACGTAGTCTGCACTCATAAGAAAAAACCCTGAGCAATCAAGTCTTTCCCAGCTCACGGACCTTCTCCAGTGATTCAGAACAGTGATTAGCTCTGGCTTCCATCTGCACTTCTCCAAAGTGGAGGATTTATAAGCATCATGCCATCTTGCCATAGTAGTCACTGGCTGAACAGTCATTTTCATCAGGAATGTTCTGAACTACTTCACATAACTGTGTACCATAAGGTGTATTAATCAAAAGATTAGCATTCCTGTTCTGTGCTATCACATTTTTGTACCTCATTATAGAGAAACCCTGACTATAACAGGAAACCAGAAATGCAAATGACTAAGGACTAAATGACTAAATGAATATTTAATTCAAGCCAGCAAGATGTTGTTTGCAGTTATTTATTTTACTAAAATGGTTACATATGTTGAAACAAAGAAGAGCAATAATAATAATGCTTGTTTTCCCAATATCATAAATAATTATTGAGTCTTCATTAGCTGTCGGCTCAGCACTGATCATGATTTCTGTTATTTAAAAAAAGACACACACAATCCTTTAGAATTTGTGTTTTCAGAAAACTCTAAAGCAGCAGTAGAAAAAAATAAATTAAAGAAAATGATAACAAGAAATTATGCCAAGTATTTCTTAAATTTAAAACCCACTTAATGTGTTTTACAGATTATTCTTTGTGCTTTGATCATTTAAAAAAGAACCATGAACAAGTTGTTTATACAATGGCTTGTCTTCTCCAGTTTTACTCCAGAGAAGTTCAGAAAAGTACCTTTTTTACATGACCAATTTTGTTGTAGTTTACACAGACAAAAACACTCTGAATATTTCTAACAGAAAAGTTTGTAAAACCCATCAATTTATTGTCACAAAATATCTAATACCAGAATAACTTATAATAGTATGAACAAACGTGAAGTATTAACTCTGCCATTAGTTACAAACTCACATTATTATGTCAAAATCCAGTAAAGTATCAAAAATTAATGTCATGGAATCTTAGACATATAATGATGCAAGTCAGTAAAACATATACTTCAACTGTTCATACAGTCATGACATACATTTCTTGCTTGGCACTTTAAGTCAATGCAAATCAGCAATTTAGAAAACAAAGTAAAAATATATATGTACAAAATATTTTCATATCAAATAATCTTCATTGTACACTAAATAAACCCAACAACATGTTATGTTACATCAGGAAGTTTCCTAAGAAGTCACACAAAGGCTGGTATTTGCAATGCATCTTGACTATTTTAGTGCAACAGGAACAGCCTCTACTTGCACGTTAGTTTCATCGTCTGCACAGTCCTGCTTCCATTGAAGTGAGAGTTCTGCCATTAAATTCAGTGGGAGCAAGACTAAAGTCTCATCTTGTTCATTGATGGCTCACCAAAAAGAGTAACAAGGAAAGGGATAAGTAGGAAAAAACCTGACAGGATACCCACAGGAAAAAAATCCAAATCCTAGCAACAATCAGTTCTTTTCCAGTTTTCTGTAACTGATTCGGTATAAATTGGTTTTGCCTTTGTCACTGTTTATTCAAGCACTGTAAACCTCATCAGACTATTGTTATATGACTTCAGTGTTATATGTACACCTCCCAATAAACCTTAGAAGTAAACCTGGTTAGTTATTACACTTAATAGGTGTCAAGTTTAGAGACACAACATTTAATAGATGGTTTAGTATCTACTTAAAACCCTTCCACCTTAAATGCAGAGATATTTCAATGTTTCACTTCCCATTTGTGTTTCTAGTTTGGGATTTGATAGTCTATGTTATAGCATTTCTCATTGAAACACGAACTGTCAATCAACTGTCCTCATTTATGCAGTGCCTACAAAAAAAAAATGTTTAAACCACATTAAAGCAGTAAGTTCCACCACGGAAACTTTTTTGAGGCCCATTGCAAATAATAAATGGCACTATAGATTGTTTTGTACAAAAAGAAATCAGTTTTACTTCTATCAAAACTTCAGTAAATCCCTAGCAAAGCTCTAAAATTATAGAAATTCAACTTGAATTTACAGCCAGTCTGGCTAGAACTTTCTCAGCTAGAAATCTTTAATGAGCAACACAGCTGGGAGCATATGTATAAGTTCAAAATAATCTGAACAATTAACTTATTTCCTAAATTTGTGTATTCTAGAGTATTGCACTTTTCAAAGGAATGATTTTGGTATTTTAATATACTGCATATACAGGTAAGAAACATGCATAACAACTTCATTGTCACTTTGACAAAAACATACTGTACAATTTTTATAACACTGTTGAGTAAAAAAAAAGAGAGAGAAAATGATGTAACAATTTCATTAAGACTCGTCAATTTGTACCAGTCAAATAAGCACAACTCTCCCGGGCCTCCAGCGGTAATGTGTTCAGCCCTAGGCCGCTAAAGCCCACTTGAAATAATATACAAAGTTTAAGCATTATGGCATTGTCATTTTGAGGCATAATACTGTTGTACTATGCCCACGTTATAGCTTATTTTTTGAAAGCAAGGCACTTACTGTCATAGCAATGCAAACATCTTATGCGTGCTTTGATTAACATAAAATAAGTTAATGTTTTGATAAAAACGGGGGGGGAGTATAATTTACATGCCTTTTATAGAAGCAATTGAGCATTTCATTTAATACAATGAAAATGTCTGAGTCAGAAGGAACATTAATTTTTTAAACTGACATACTGTAAAAGGGGGTCTATTTTCCACATGTGCCTCATATCTTTGAAACCGATTTTGCTGAAAACCAATAATGCAAGAAAAATGTTCATCTGACAGAGAAAAGAAAAATAACTCATCTCTTAAAACTGCTGAACTAATGGTACTTTAACAGTCTTTACTTCTGATATATGTGATGATTTCTGAATGATGCAGCTGGTGGTTCCCTGTAGTTTATCCTTCCCCTGGGCAAGGTTTGTTAGGGCCATAGCTGCGTTGATCTCCTTCCAGTATGTTTCATCTTTGTTGGTTCCTTTTCTGTTAGCTGCACTAGATTCAAGCAGTAACAAATACTTACATGTACAGCTTACACAGCTACATGATGTCAAGAAAACAACAACAATAATAATAACAATTAATAATAATAATTATTTTGGAAAACTGTGTAGTCCCTTACTCACCTTTCACACTTATTTGGTCCATTCTCCAGAGTTTCTAAAAACAAAACAAAACAAATGTCTATTTTCTTTTCATGTATTTTAAAACAATCAAGTTCACAGAATAGGGATATGGAAAAATAACGCCCAAAACTGATTACAGATTTCCAAATAAAATCTGTATTTCAACACATATAAAAGGCCAGTTTCATGCAATAATCTGCCTGGAGAAATCTACACTCAATTTGGAGCAGAGTACACATCAAAAAATGCTGTGAGGAGATTCCCGACACACGACCTTACAGAAAGAAGCTTTAGTGAGCCAGAACCTCACTGAGCCTCACCAGAACTGCACCAGCAGAACTGGTGCTGAACTCTGCCCAGTGTATCCCACACCAGCTTATGTCCCAGAAAAGGTTATCTTGGCAATAGTGAGAATAAAGCTGCTCTTTGAGGTCCACCTACATTTTGCAGGGCGATAGAGCTAGTTTTTCAAAATATAAATCCCAAAGACATAAGGAACTGCAAAACCTAAAAATATTCATTGCTCTTCTGTGAATGCCTTCTTGTATGCACTAAAAATAGGACTTTCACCCATACACATGTGGCGTGTGTGGTTTTTAATGTGTTTCTTGCCCAGGCTACAACTCAGTTACAGAGGCAGGCTGAGAGGGGTACAAGTAACAAGCACACCTGGTTAACAGCTTTCACAGATGAAACTGCATCACAGGCATCAGCCACACTTTCCCATCAAGAGTTACATTTGTTCATTCATTAAGTCCTCACATTGCAGAGAAGCCAGAAATATTTACCAGGCAGAAGTGTATAAACTTTATTCGGTGGGCTTGCTATCCTGACAGAGAAACACTTTATAAAGGAGTGAGAAGCCAGTGCCTAACTGCAATAGCTATAGAGAATAAGTCAAACAAAAGGAATGGCAATGTCATGAGAACTAATGGCTACAGGACCCAAAATGCTTCTAAACACAGCACAAATGATATAAAATAACGCACTCCTTTATGAGGCTAGATTCCCAACTAAAAATCAACCTTATTGCTAGATTGCCATCAGATTATTGATTAAAAGTTGATCTTTTAACAGAGCTTTCAGTGGAATAGATTTCAAATAACACTGCCACACTTGTTAGCTCTCCACTTACAAGCAACTTTGCCCACCACTGACCAGCAGCCTGTTTTCTCATGCAGCCAACCTGCGTCGAACAACTCAGCCCAGCCACACTCCCCAGCACTCAGCAGGGACCACTGAAGACCACAGTCTCGCCAAAGAAATGCAGGGAGACCAGCTCTAATTTCAGAGGTCAGATGTTTGCCGAGCTGTTTGCCATCCTTTTGCAATATAGCTTTATAAATAAATCTCCACAAGTGACCAAGGTTTACATTTTGTTCCAAAGAGCACATCTTAAATCAGTATCTTTTAAGCTCTCCTACATCAATGCCTGAATAAGATTCAAGAGGGGGAAGCTCAACCTGTACAGTGGAGAGGGAATCAAGGAAAAAAGAAACATTTGATCCAGTGAGAGGTACTGAACGACATCAAAAGTGTCCTTCTTCATGCTATACTTGGCTACAATTAATTTTTCATCTCTGCTTCATTTTTTAATTTTTTTTTCTAACAGAAACAATTTAAAGAGGAGGTTTAGGATTGAATAGGTCAGTAGGTATAGAAATGGAAATGGCAAGTAATAGAGAATGTCATTGCCAGAGCAAACCTGGATATAAGTATACCTCTCAAGTATCTGTCAGTCTCTTGCTGCTGGAAAATATTTCCTATGAACAAAAAATTGCTTGTACAAACTTCTGAGGAAAGTAGGTGTGAATGGCGACAGACATTCCAATTCCAGCGTTTATTTGAAGAAGTATTTGCAAATATTTTTTACTGGCATTTAGCCAGCTTTAAAAGAATGCTAATGGTATACAAAAGCAGTGGCAGAGCTCAAAAACAAAACCCAGGAGTCAAGATCTACCCATTCTTTAACTTTTCTGAAGATTTTTCCCGAATTACATGTCTTTTTTTTATTCCATTCAGATTTTATGTTTTTTCAAACAAATAATTTATGTCAAAGACAATAAAAACTTAGTTACAACAAACCATCATTGATAATTTGTAAAGTTCTTGCTAGTAAATACTGTAAAGCATGTTACTACAATGAAGTCTGAAAATCCATCATTTCAAAGCACAGCCATCCTTTTTCTTGCCAAAAATCCTTTTCTACAACATCAGACCTCTGACAGCACAGTTTACACTACCACACCATCCAAGCAGCTCACAACCGTCTGAACAGCCTTTAGTGACAGAAATAAGTATTACCGTAATTTTTGGATAGGGCAACCACACTGAGAGATACAAAGACCATTCCCCATGCTCTTGACGTCTTGCCAATTAAAGCAACTTGATCCAGCTCAAAAGGAGAAGGAGGGTTCACCTCGCTTGCCATGAACCTGCACCTGCCATCTCAGTCATGTATCTTTACCCAGGATACTTGTCCAGACTCCATTCACAAACAACAGAGGTGTCCTCCAAGAAGTGGCTTCAGCCCACCCATCTATCTAACACTGAAGTCCAACATCCCTGAGTGCTGTTGCAAAACCAGACTATGGAGCTCTCTTCTACGGTTACCTCCTCCCACTCATTCCTTTTGGGCAGCATTATCATCCATGTGGATATGCTGTGAGACGGATGAAGGGTAGACCATATCTCTCCCTTGGAGATCAAACTGGTGGTGCAAAAACAGCCTTAACTGCTTAACTCAGCCTGAAAGAAACAGTCTGGCCATGTTTGGCTCTTCACTGACAAAAGAGAGGACACAGATGACTAAAAAACATTTTTTTTTTTTAATTTAAAAATGGTGAATCTCGTCCAACATTTGGCTTTTTTCTTCATCTTCTGCAATTTGCCTGCGCTACCTCCAACTACTAATTATAGCTTTTGATAATTAAATCATTTGCTATTTGACATACCTGCACAACAACTGCAAAGGATATTTCAACTGTAAAGACAACATTTTGGTGAGAATGTTTCATGAATATAACTGAGGAATGGCATTCTCGATACAGAAAGTGTTTGGTTTCTTGACTATCACACATTTCTAGATTTCTTGAGGAAATGGCTGGGACTGAGTAACATCTCTGGAAATGGTGATGGAAGGACTGTTAAAATGATGCAGCATACTGAATCTCACGAGTAGCCCCACCTAAAGACTCACCGCTGAGTAGCCCCACCTAAAGACTCACCGCTGAGCAAGTTCTGAAGGGCAGACCTCACACTTCACTCATGAACCCTCTCTCATGACATGAGAGGCAGCAATTTATACAAGGTGCCAAGGATGCACCATAGCTGCCCGCTCCAAGCACTACTGGTTAGCTTTAATCTAACACACCTTAGGAGGCAGTCACATCTGGTCTCTCCTTAAAAGGTGTGGTCCTCTCACTAGTTGGATCAAGGCAGACTGTCACACAAATTTCAACCCCTACAGATTTGTCAGGCTTAGATCAGTGTGTCATCCTCCCGAGAAAGCCAATACTGATGCATTATTATATTCCACACTGTTCCAAAGACTTATCTGACAGGGTGTACGATGAAGTTGCTTAACAGCATACCACTGGTTAGCACAAATAACTTCCCTAACCAAGCTACAGTTGTGCTCAATAGCATATTTATTATTTGAAACTCAAAAAGAAGCTGCTGCCGAAGGTGATTTGTTCTGTCTCAGAAAGCAATGTGCTTCTTGTGAAAAGATGTTGGTAGGATTTTAGCATATACTGAGATCCTGTAGTAAGTCTATTTAATATTAAACGTTAGAAATATCTTTTTGTTACAAGTTTGGAAAGCATTTAAATCAGTGGTCATTTGCTCTACCACTGGAAAGTTTTTAGCACTATGAAAATGGAAACTCAATCATTTATAATTAGGGATTTTCATTTATACCTCACTTTCTGGTGCTTCACTCAGCTCCCAGATGCAACCATCCAGAGAACCAGCTTTTGCCTAGCCAGGAATGCCTCACTCTGCTCTCACCATTCACCCAAAGAAACCAGCAAGGTGGATATTTGTTCCCTCTTGTTTATAATAGGAAGTCACTATAAATCACTTACCAATGAAATCTTGTATACTTTTCCATTAGTATGAGATTTCAGTATACAGTTTACTGTAGCGCGCAGTGCCAAGAGTGCAGTCACTGGACAATACCAGCTTTGTGATCCAGTATGGTATTTTTCAGGACTCACATAATTATTAATAATATACGTAGCATATAGGTTTTTTTCACCATGCAATTTCTTCTTAAATATTCACTGGCTGATCCTGACTGCTCTCTTGCAAGGTAGCCTACAGTCTCATTTTAACAGACGTGGAAATAAGCTTCAGAAATCCAAAGACAACATGCCTAGTCAACGCTTTGACCATTTCAAAAGCATTTAAGAGCAGAATTTGCCAGGATTTCTCCTATATTTGAACTGTTTTCTTTTGTTCTTCTGCTATCAGAAAGACTCACACAAAGAAAATAAACCCCAGGGTTCTTGCAAGGAAACCATCCTTAAACCAGACAACAGCATCACTTACCTCCAGTACATTGCCATTACAGCTGAATGTTGCCAAAACAATATACAAATAATTCACAAGAAGATACACACCTCAGTACACAAACAGTGCCCTTTTACATACTGCATGCAGTACTAGAGAAGAAAGTCAGAGTGTAAAAGCCATAGCACATAGGCCTACTTGAATCTACAACATACAAAGGCTCTCTCATTATGTGGTACTCACAGAACAATTCAGACCTTTACTGTTCGCCAGAGTCCAGACTAATAACTTTTATATATTTGGATGACTTCAGGGGTGTGCTAAATAATGTTAATTGCAGTTGCACTTTATTCTTTGGATCTAAGAATTCTGACCTAAGAATATCACACCTGTGCGGTGATGAACTGACTTCACCTAAAGGCCCTGCTGGGAACAGCAAAGTAAAGACCAGCCACTTACGTACGACCAAGAAGCATCCACATTGCTTCCCTGCTCGGTGTTATATACAGCTCAAGCCAAACTGCAACAACTGGCTTAAACCCCTGCTTTGTGTTATCAGGTAACACTGACAAAGCAAAGATGGCTTGAAACCAACAGGGGAAATAATGTGTGAATGAGGGAATGAGACAGAGAGCAAAGGGTACAGAACATTATGTAGTGGGGAAAAAATGGACATGGAAGTCAAGACACAGTAGGTCAGTCCCAGATGACTGTCATATTTCTTCAAGTTGCCTAAGCATCTACAGTTTCCTGATGAATTACACACCTTCCACTCTAGCTCAAAACAAAGGGGAAAAAAGAACCGCTGGTCTAAAATGGTGAACACTATAAAATATTTCTTGGTTCAGTAAAAGGTCTCCCATATAACTTATCTTCATTTTAAAATTGGCAATGTTATTCAACCATTTCTGTCTTTGCCTCTCCTGAACTTTCTTTTGTTAGTTTTGGAGCTCTGACTTAACATGTGTTGACCAGCATTTTCAAAACAAGAAAGAGGAGGCAAAAGAGGGAGGAATAGGAAATACATTGAGGCAGCTGAATGAAAAATGAAGTTTACATGTGTGAGTAAATTAGTGGTGAGATGAGGTATTTTTGTAACTCGAACACATACCTTGACTGTAGTATTTTCCTAACTGCAGTCTCAGGGCACATATGACTTTCATATCTCTGATTCTCCAAGAACAAAATTTGGTTAAATTGAGTTAATATTCCTGTACTCTTTGCATTGACACAGCTCCTTTCCTCCCATACTAAACCATGAATCACAATACATCACTAACGTTTACCCACATCTGGGGAGGAAAGGTGGCTTAGCACAGGCTGCTCAGGAAGGGGTAATTGTAGCCCAGAGCACCAGGCCAGGCCCCTTCCTCTTACAAGAAATGTCATTTAATCTTAGTGCAAAGACTGTAGCACCTTTTGAAAAATCCAAGCACAGCAAGCCTCAGTTCCTCCAGCTTGAATTGGAAGAAGCAGGAGTTGGCCTTACACTTGCAGGCTTACACTTGCAGATAAATGTGAACAGTTTCTGAATGCAGATACCACTCAGCCATAGATCCACATTACCAAAGGCTTTCCAGACAGAGATAGGACTCATCTGATCTAGTACTCATCTGATCTTAAAGTCCTTTTCCTTTTGCATCATCCTCCCAGGTTTCCTTAGTGTCATCAGACTTACTAAAAATGAATTATGGAAAAGCACAGCGAGGAAAGCTTGCCCTGGAAAAGACTCCAAACTGCTGAGTTTCCTACAGAAACGCCCCACAAACTTCCTCTGGTGGCTGACCTCCTGCAGACCCTGGGCCACCTCCACATGGGATCCGCTCAGTGTTGTCCCTCATGAAGCCACTCCTGCCCAGAGCAGAACCTGGACTGGGCAGGTTGACATGAAACCACTTGGTGAGTACTGGTGGTACCGTACAGCAGAGCCTTTCAGTGGAGGGATGAAAGTCTCCATTTGAGTTTCGGGTGACCTGTGGCTGCAGACAAAGAGAGGCACTAAGACCTGTGAGTGCATGCAATACCAGCTGCAGCTGGTCCAGTCTCAGGGGGTGTACCAGATTTCTACTGACAAAAGATTTATTACCATGTCCTTTTGTTGGGTGGGAGGCGGAAAGTTGTCAGAAACTTGCAGGAACGAGGTCTGGGCCCAGGCTCTAGAGAAAACTTTTCAGCAAAACTTTCATTTACCACTGCTCTCCCTTTCTTCCAGGAGAAGGTTATGGAGCAGCTTGTAGTGAAGTCACCCATGTAACCCCATTACCTCACTCCTTTGGCTTCACAGTGACACCAAGTATAACAACTGGCCTGTCATCAGCTGTTACGTCCTTTCAGATGAACAAACTGTATAATGAGAATTTATGTTCACGGTGACAGCTACAGTGAATACTTTCTCCCTCTTTTTTTTTTTTTTCAAGGGACAGCTTTAGCACTGCTCTGACCTCCTCTATTAAGACCCATAGGTTGAGTCTTGCCAATGTTGGAAATATCCCTTTGCTATCACACCTCAGACCAAGTCTTTTCAGAGAAATCTTTCTATGAAATTTGCTTCTTGCACCAAAATATCAGATGTTAGCTTTAACTCTGAGGGACTGGTACTACTACAGTTGTTTTCTCTAATATCTGGGAACCTGAAGACTTTCTTTCCCTGCGCAGTCTGAAGCCTGCTGAAGTGGGATTAGGCATCTAGTTACATTTTAATACATGTGATTTTTATAAAATGAGTGTACATGCCCACAGAGACTGGGATAGCTGTATTTTATAAACCATAAAAGCGAATTGAGTTTGCAGGTCTATATTAACATTTGCGTTAATAAGTGCACTGAAAGCCCCACATAACAGTAGACATGGTGCAAATGGCTTTCCTGTCTTGGGCTAGGCACCTGCACGTAAGAATTTCTGAGTTAGTAAACTAGATACAAACCTAATGTAAATCACTTCATTGTTTGGGCTGTCACAGCTGGCTCTAAATTTCCCCTGACCAGTGACAGTATGTTCTCCTTGGTGAGATGCAGGACACTGTGAGAGACTTGTTTTCTTAGCCAGACTTTAGCACAGCTTATAATGGGAGCTGGAGCAGTACAGTGTTGGAAGCGAGTTATTAACAAACTGACATTACATGGTATTATGTTCTCTTCAAGTTTATTGCAAAGCTGACTGAAATCAAATCTTTCCTCATTGAGTTGGCAAGTAATTGACAGTGTAATGTCAGATTCCTTGGTGATAGTCTCCCACGTGCATTTCATAATGGATAAACAAATATCTGACCTAGGTTTCATTTTTTTTGCTCTTATTTAGAAAGGGATATACAGCATGTGCTGTGCTGACTGGAAGGATGAACTAGTTGGCCCTCCTATTGCAAACCATTATGGGTTAACAGTGAACACCAAGTTAAGCAGCAGGGAAGGGGGAGGATGAAATAGAGAAAGGAGGAGAAAGGAAAAGAGGAAAAAAGAAAGAAAGAAACAAACAGGCATGGGACATATTAAAAAAAATGAAATGAGAAATTAAGCAATTAAAATTCATTAGAAAAAAAAAAGATCAAGGAGTATGAAGTGAGAAAAGATATAACTGTGTTCATTTTCTTTTATTTTAATACAAAAATATCCTTTTCCCACCCAGGAATCTCACTCTTGTGCAGGCAGGCACGTTCAGGCTTTCACTTTGGATCTAAAAAGTTTAACTGTGAGCTCTTAAAGCCTAAAATAAGGCTTTAAAGTAAAAAGCTAAAGTCAGATGCAGCCAGGGTGAGCACTATTACACTCCAGACCAATTGTTTTTCATTAAAAAGCGGGGTGAAAGGGAGGGTTTCAAAGCCATATTTCAACCCTAGGCTGACACTACAGCAGTAAAATCTGATTTTGTTATGCTAGTTGGCTGTGGGTTTGGGAGCAGACCCTCCATATGCGGTGTAACGTTATGATATGAATGTGTGCACACAAGATATTTTCAGAAGCCTCCTGCAGAATTCAGAGAAACGCGCCCCCACAGCCCTGCTCGCAAGAGCCAGCTCCTCTCCTGCCCCTGGGAGCCAACTGGGCTCAGACGTGGCATACGCTGCTCAAAGGCAATTTAAATTACAAGGTGCTGTATTTTCAGGCAAGTGGAGGAACTCCTAAGTGAATGCCAGAACTGATTTCCAGGGTATGTTTAGCCAGCAGCATGAAGTAAAGAAGGGCTAAATCTGTCAGGGAGAGGAAATTCACTGTTTCTTTCACTCGCCCATAAGATTGAGAAAAGACTGAAAAATAGGATCTTTTTAAACGTTATTACATCCATCCACTGCATGGGGTACAGGGATGTGCATAACACTTATATCTGAATACTAAACACCAGGTACCTAAGTCAGGTCGCAAACTTATTGCGCTGTGTGCAATCAGAAGCACAACCATTCAAGCAGCTTGTAAGGAAGTGCATAAGCAAATACAGAGCTCCAACAGTCAAGGAGCCATAAAAACGGCTGCAAGCTGCAAAAGAGCCTCATAGTAACTCCAGACAACCATTGCACAACAGATCCTACAAATCAAGGAACTATATATAAAATTTTAAAAATTATTTATAAGGAGATACAGATATATTCATAAATACAGACATCTGTATCTGCTTCTATATTACGTGTGCATAAAAATGGGAATGCCTAAGCTGTCTGCCTTCCCACTAAATGTACTGTAAGATAAAGTAGTATAATCGTATGCGATATTTTCTGTGGTCACCACCTCTCCAAAGATACAGAATGGACCTGCTCCATGGCTGAACCTGGAGCAGTTGATGAGGTGTTTCCTTGTGCAACCTCAGCATCACAGCACAGCAGCTCCAAGGCTGTTCCAGGAGGGGATTGCAAGAAGGTAAAAGACAGACAGATGGATTTAACATCACTAAGTAAATCATGTTAGTGACTGACAGTCTCTCGACTTGCCCTACAGGTTTGTGCTGGACTTGATAAGCTGTTCTAACCAACATTTTCACAGGTGCCATGGTATATTCTTTAATCTCTGCCCTCCAACTCAAGACCCTGGTCTCTCATCTTCAACAGTGCTGGGCACTTGCAGAGGCAAATGAGGTCAACAACAGCTGTGCTTTCAAAGTATAAAGAGCCATTTAGTCATGTGCATCCACAAGGTCTTGACTTCAAACTGTAATTGTTCAGTACCTCAGTTCCCCATTTATGAACTCCTACAGATACCTTATGAAAGCAACTGAATTATAAAGTTTGTGAAGGACCAGATGGAGTGCACAAATGGCACATCATGAAATTAATCATCCCATCCTCAGAGATGCCTAGCTGTGTTAGTCCTTTGCCAGTAGAGAACCAGTGAACACCCAATAAGGACGTGACCTGTGTTCTTAGGCTTCTTTCAAACTGGCTTAGTTCACATATATCAAAAAATTATCTCTTTCCACATCTAATTAGAAATGCGACAGAAACCTCTTTACTCTGCAGCCTGAGGAATTACAGGAACCTACACAGAAAACTGTAGTCACAACACCTCTTTGACTGTATGCAAATAATCAGTGGAAAGAAACACTGCTGAGTTAACTGCAGGGGGAATAAATGCCTGTGGATTATTCTCACTTTCAGTTGCACAAAGATGATTTTAGTGATTGATTGCATTTTTTGAGACAAGTTTTTAGTTCTGCTCCCTTTGCTTTCCCTTGTGCAGCTACTCCAGTCTTCAGGCTCTTGCTCAGCACAACCTACACTGCTATTATTTCCTTTACAGAATTTCTTCCCAAACCTAAATATCCCCAGACAACTTCTGAACAGGCCCTCAGAGATTCTAGCAAACTAGGAGGTATCTCAAGAAGGGCTGTGTTTTCAGTTTTCCTATTCATCTAGTGAGAGTCAGCACAGCAAACCAAGCAAAAGGGGGAATGCTCTTGGAGCAGAACAGTGTGCACAGGAATTATTCAGGAAGTTGTACCCATTTGTCAAGAGGTTTTGAATAAGCAGAAAAACCTCCTTCTTCTCCAAACATCATCTTGTGTTTGCAAATGGTCTGAGTTCTAGTGCAGTGTCATTTCTATAACTCTGCAGGAGAATCGTGCTTAGAAGAAATTGAAGACTATCCTCACTGTCATGGAGACTGGTGCAGTGTAATACACCAGCCAGACTAAGCCTGAATCCTCAAGGAGCAGCAAAACCTTAACACTGCAGAAGCTCACTAATTCAAAGCTATAAGAGCCCTTCACAACAGAACCTTTGCATAAGACAGATGAGGCTCCTGCACTCCAAAGGAGCATGTGTGGGAGGTCCTGAAACAGTAGTAGGCCGGTATTTAATATTGCAAAGGCCCTGGATGTGAACAGCTTTGTGGAAGAAGATGGAATTGCTCTTTTGGCAAAACATGTGAAACTGTCTGTGATAAAGCAAAAGAGAGTTAGGATGACTGAACAAATATTTGCACTGAATGCCTTGTCAGGACAGGGGAATTGCTACTGATACGATCTTTACTTTCAATGTTACTGCTTCTAACAGTCTCACAGACTTTGCAGATTTTTATTGGCTACTAAATCATTCTTCAAGAATGTTGGCTTCATTCCCAAACCTGAAAAGTCTGAATGTGAAGGGGTTTGTTATTCAAAACGCACTGCTGCTTTTGGAGACAGTGATTTTCAAGAAACCAGCAGGGAAGCATCGTCAACTGATAACAACATGACTGAAGTCAGACTACCCGGCACTCAGGGCCTCAGAGATGAGGCACACTTGAGTAAACATGCACCACGTAGCGGTGCATCGTGTACCCACGTGGCATAGCACTCTGCCTGAGCCGTGACAGCAATGCTATGCCACGTTAGTGGATCTATACCATAGCAAAGATACCCATGGAGAGACAGGGCTTACAAGCCCATCCTGACCCTGATGCATTGCTTGCAGTTTTTAGTGTAGCACAACCGCATGAATCTGGGGGCCTCTGTAAAGCTCACTCCGTGATGCTGTGGAGATTATTACTGTTCCATTTGGCTTCTCTAACTGTAGGACACGCTGCATAACAATGAGGTGTATTCAAACCCTCTGCCATTCACTTCAGGAAGAGCAGTTCACAGAGACGCAATTGCTGAGCTCTAGAGGACCCTAAGCCACAATATTTCAAGCCAAACAAATTTGCTTTCAAATAGAGAATATCCGAACCCTGGGCAACATGCCCAGGCTGTTTCTCTGAGTGAAGATGCCGATTCTCTGAGATCATTTCAAACCGCTCTCACCTGAATAAGCTGCACTGACCACTGGAAACTATACATAAACATTACAGTAACTACACCAAAATAGTACTACTAATAATTGTGACAGTAACAACAAATATCTTTTAAATAACGAGTGATAAAAAGTAATCCATGCCCTTGCACTAATAAAAAAACAAATTAATGAAGCACAACATATTATTACCACAGTGGAAAAATCTTTTATCCAGAACTACTAAATGTATTTCTCCACAGAAGGCACTGATTACCTTGACCAGTGTAATTCAACTCACAATAACAGTGGTTGAAGTCAATATCCTCCTCTAAAGCCTAACTGAAGTGCTGGCTATCAGCATCCAAGATTAAAGATCATGTTATCTAAAGCAGTCTCTTGTAACATTTTTCCCTCAAACACAGCGAATACTGTTTGTTTAGAACTGTCAGCTTGGTGCAGAGATAGGATACTTCAAAAATATATAAGATAGGTGCAGAAGGCCATAATGTCGTATTTACTACATACTTGTTTTACATTAGCTCATACACGTTTTCCTGGAAGGCAGGAGATTTCTATTACATTATTTTGTCCTCTAACAGTTTGCTGTATCAGACTTAAAACACACACACACACAGATTTATGGTAAAGCCATATAGTATTTATGACTAATCCAACTGACAGACTTCCAAATATGTGAACTGTGAATATTTTGAAACATGTGTAGATCAAAAACAACTCAGAAGTTTTATCAGCAAGTTTAAATAACTGTCTTCCCTCCTCTTACCATAAACTGAAAAAACTCCTTCACCTAGCAGGGCTTGCAATCACGGGAAACTGGGCTACACATATACACATAAAAATAAGGAAAATATCTGCCTTCACAGAATGCAATTCCTCACACAGACGCAGCTCAAAATCACTGCAGAATTTCCACTCAAGGAGCAACTGCATTATCTTTATCTCAAAGTAACCCACATTTCTGTAATTTTCTTGTGTGTCTTCCCTGACCTGCTCAGACGCTTCCCTAAGGGTAAGCAGCATCTGCAACAATCATGTATCTGTATTTTCACCTCCCTTTCAAGAATTATTGTAAGATACTGAATTTCTACTTCTATCGAGAAAAGTAATGAGAAAGGAAGCCATGTTTCCATGCATAAATAACATTAATTGGAAAATGTGTCTATACCCTTAGTCCCCAAGAAAGAGCTGCTCAGAGGAAGCAGCGAAGTGTCTAAAAACCCTGGCATCAAAGCTTTTCCAGAGGATTTTGGTTAATGTTAAGAAGCTGCATTGCTCAGCCAGTCCTGGTAGCAGCATCTCCTGCTTTGTTTCTGAAATCTGCATTTTGGTACAAAGTATAGGAACATACAGGAATGTATAGGCCCATCCACTGTTTGCAATTCTCAATTAAAATTAAAATCTCGGTCATGTCATCCTCTTTTCTATCATCTTCCTCCTCTGCCATCTCCTCCCGATTTCCAACTGCATCCTCATTTTACTTATGCTACTATGATAGAGAAAACTGAAGCAAGAACAGACTTCTGCTGTGGTTCTTTCAAAAAACATTTAAGATTACCTGATAGAATGGTCCTTGGCTTGCAAATCAAAGCTATGCTTTAGCAACCCATCAAGTACAAGGTGCTGTTTATGCTTGGCTACCAGCATTAAACTATTGTTGCTATTTTTCCTATTCTTCTATTGTAAGAATTTGTTAGAAATCTGAAAATGCTGCCCCCCAAAAACGCCGATTGGGAAATACGATTTGAGGGTCCATGGCACAAAGACTGGGAAGGTTTCCTCTGGCCATAATGCTGTGCACATGGGTCCTACCCCTGAATTTGGTGTGTAAGGTGGTTCATATATAGCACTTCAAACAAAAAAAAATATCCTTTTGAAAGAGGTGTCTTGAAACAAGAGATAGTCTACGTGAATGAGACTCACTGTAATTACTGAAAGACAGATTTTTGAGCAAGACTCCTTCTTGATTTCTGTCCAAAGCCTCCTTGAGATGCCAAATGCTACGGCCTTTAAAATCGAGAGCAGAATGTTTTCTGTTGAACTGACTGGTAATGTAAAGGCAGAAAAATCCATGTACTAAAACTAAGGTTTAAATTTAAGGTTTAAATTCCATTAAGGTTTAAATGAGACTCATTTCTTTTTGCGTCTAAGAAAAATGCAGAAAATGTTCGGTAGGACACTAAGTTTTAGGAAAATGCACAGAGTTTATAAATGAAGTACTATTTTTTCAAGGAGGATCAAAATAGTATGGAGATATGTAGTAAAATATAACCTACTGCCTAAATGCTGCATTTATTTGCATATTACATTTTAAAAAAGCGCATTTATATGTCAAGGAAACTACACAATTTTCTCTGACTATATAAGAAAGCTTCAGATGAGTTTACAGCTCTTTCTCTAACTTTTTTTCTTGTTCTCATAGATACATGCAAGACACGTTCCTTTACAAAACATTCCTACTTTCAAAGCAGCAGAAAGGATGCCTCCTTTGGGCAAATACATTTATTTGGACCAAAAAAATATTAAACAGAACAAATTTCCAATCAACACTTGTTAATTTGAAACACTAAAAACTCTTAAGTATTGAAAGCAGATTGCTCTGAAGAAACACTCATTTCCAAGGTCATAACAGTGCTGGCAAAACTAAAAAAAGCTGTAGTCCAACTTGCCTGTGTTCAGCTGTGTTTACTTAGTCTCAATTTGAGTCTGCCTCAGTCTGCCTCTGATTATACATAGCAGTCATCTGCCCACAGATAAATAGATATTACAAAACGTTTGGAGGGAATGACATTTGGCTACTATTATTTTTGGAATAACTTACTCTGCATCCTGAACTTAAATCACCAAAATGATTCATAATGTTTCTTGGGCCCAAGTATTTGCATTTAATAAATAATTGACCTCTATGACCTTTGTGGACTTTATATTGTACACGTTAGTGGATTAAAAAAGGCAATTTATTGTTAAATACTCTGTGTGCTTTTGGAACGGTGGATTTATACAGAATTCAGACAAAAGCAAGTGACACACCTGGTGCACTAGCTGCAGTAGGTCAGAGCCCACCACCTGCACTGTAAAGAGCTCAGGGTGCTGGTGGAGAGGGGGCTCTAACTCAGATCCAGAAGACATCCCACCCCATCGCAACCTTCAAGCAGACGTGCACTGCTCGACTCTGCAGGACACGCACCTGCAGTTAATGCCCACACTACGAGAAAACTTAACGGCAGTGGCTGAAATACAAATGTGTTTTCTGTTTCAAATACACACAGAATCAGATGTACACAGAATCATTTTTTACCTATTATTTGTAGGAGGAAAAATGAATATGTATTGGATGCCAAACTGAAATTGTGCCTTATCTAAGGCAGGTAATTGTTTCATGTCACTTATAAAGCAGCTTATATTTTAAAGCAGAACGCTAGTATTTCTCTAATGTGGACAGAAATTTTGTCCAGTCAAAAGATATTACTTAGCCTAAGGCATTTTGTGTTATGAATTACCCAAGAAAAAAGGTAAAAACATGAGTAATCTGTTGTCCCTACTCCCATTCCTTCCCCCTTCCTAATTCTTTCCCCTTTAAGCCCCTGTCAGCTCCCTAACATCAGCCACCCCAGGTAGTGCTTCCACACCAAGCACTGGAAGCATCAAGGGCAATTCAAAGTCCATGAGGGATATTGTTACTGTTATACATTTGAAGTGGAAGATGTTTCCAGAGTATGGTGATAACTGGAAAACCTAGACCAGACAGAGAGTCAGATGATAGTTTAATTTCTGTAAAGTTAGCATGCTTTCAAAAATATCTTTTCAATTATAATACTAAAATTAAGAAAGCCTCTGATGCAATAGGAACCATATGTGTGACATATTCAACTTCTCTATCTTCGACATCTAAATATTCAGCTTAAAGAAAATTAAGATGTGTTTACAAAGAACTAGTTTATACATTTACAAGACTAAGATGAATGTTTTTATATGGAAACATTATACACTAGTCATTTCCCCTCATTTTCCCTTGTTTCAGGAAGGAATATTACTGTGAACAAAGAATGTGTTTTTGATGTGGACAGCTGGCGGTACAGAACACAGACTTCTGTCACGTGGAACGAATATAGCAAATTCCTTCTTTACGGGCTGTTTTCTTACAGAGACTAAGTATCAGGAGTTCATTACAGTATAACACAAAACCCCACTCATTCACAAGTGTGCGAACAATGGCAACCCAAAGAAGAGTTAATTCAGATGGAATCCAGGAAAATGAGGAGGAACAGAAACTCCATCAGCAGTCCAATCACATGACAAAATGCAAGGCATCTCCAAAGCCACTGCCTGCCAAAAAAAGAAAGGCTGCTTCAAGAAAAATACTTTCACAGTTTGATATCTGGGTCTTGTGAAACAAGGAGTAAAAGTGGTACTATATAATGTGGCAGGGTAAACAGAACCACCGACTCGTCATCACCCATCATGTTTTTAATGTAGATAAATTCTGTTTCTTTAAAAAATTATAGGGGGAAAAGAAACAAAACCTTTTGCTGAACTTGAAAATTGTATGTATAATCTGATCTGGCATGACATTTTTGGTTCATATACATCGTGAATTATACAGGAACGCATGATTTGCCACGTAGGATCAGACTATCAGTCCATCTCAGGTGATGTCCTTCCTATGCTACTGACCAACACTCATCTCAGAGGTGCATGACTCTTCAGTAAGCTATGAAGATTTTCTGCCTGCAACTTAGTGATGACGACTTGAAAAAATTTCAGACAGGAGATGTGATCTGCCAAATTTACCAAAAGGACTAGATCTGGGAGAAGTTCAAACTTTGAAGAGCACTGCGAAGCCTCCACATTTTGTAAAACTGTCTTACAGTAGCCTGAAAACTATTTACAGTTTTCAAAACAGGTCTTGATGGGATCCACCAAAGTCTGGGTTAGATATGATTAAGACAAACTATGAAAACTTTTCTATACTTTTGTGTCCAGCTTAGTCAGGGATTGCAGATGCACCAAGAAACTTGGAAATTAATAACCACACACCCCACATAGACACCCCTCACCCCCACCTCCAGAACTAGAGTATTTCCCAGTCCCAGACTAAGTTGTGGTTTTTCTCTGAGTTGTGAGCAAAATTTTGGATTAATTTGCCTTTTATTCTAAGCAAAGTCGTACCCTTTGCTGGAAGTGCATTTGCTCTTAGCCTGAGTAACATGGAAAAAAATGCCAAGACATATTAATTAGATTCAAAGGTGCCTTCCAAGAAAAGCAGTAAAATATCTATCTTGAATGCTTATCTACATTTGTCAAACACTCTGAAAGGGAGAAATGCCAAACTTCTCATTTTGAATTGTGAAAAATGCTAACAGGTCCTGTGCTTCCCTAATTTATTCTAGAGTTACAATCCAGATTCCAAACAGTATTTCCATTGTATCTGCTTTCCCAGTATTTTCTTTTCTTATCTTTATCCCCTTAATCTCTTCTCTTTGCTCTTCCTTTTTGTTTTTGTCCTCAATTCTGCACTCCCCTGTGCTTGTCCTCTCATCACTCTCCTCTCTTTACAATCCTCCAAAACTTTTTGTTCCTTATTTTCCCACCTGGCTGTGAGTTTTCCTTTTTCCCCTTTGCTCTCCATCTTTCCTTCTATCTTTTGCTTTCCAGAGCTAAAATGATAACTCCAGTCATAACCTACCTGAAAACTGAGGTACATTTTTTAAGTCCATTGTCAGTACTAAAGGGATGGAAAGCATCTCAAAAAGAGCTAAATGACTATTCCAGTCACTGCCTTGGACAAATAAGTGTAGCTTTCATTTACAGCTGGAGGAGTTCAGTTCCTGAGTCAGGTTATTCCCCGTTTGCTACAAGTCATTGTTTTGCGCAGGGTCCTGCTATAGCAATCTGTCCCCACACTAGGGCACAGAGAGACAGGTAGAATTTCCTGCAGTGGCCGCAGGGTGTTGGTGATGAGAAAAACAACTCAGATAATCTAAGTCCTATCTTCACTCTTACCTGAGAGCAGCACCTCATATAAGCAAAACTTTATTGAAACTTACAAGGCCAAAGAAAAGGTCTGTAAAGATATGGAGACAGTTATGCACTGCTTCACCCCCTGTATTCCACTGGATCTCTAAGAAAATACCAAAACATCGCAAGACAAGTTCCCTGTATTGCGTGCACCACGTAAGTAATATCACAACTAAGGAAAATCTCTGTCTTGGCTTCAAGTGAAGTAGTTTAATATCCTGTGAAAAGACAGAAACACACCACACAAGCAATTAGGTCAAGAGGCTAAAAAGACTAAGAAGCACTGATTCTCTGAACTTATTGCTTTCCAAGATGCAACAAGTTAATGGCAACATGCACTAGAAATCACCTTTACAGTCAAAGCTCCAGAGAAAATACTGGGAGAAACATATTGCCCCTGTAAAACACCCCCAGTTGAAAGCCCGGTTCTTCCCTCCAGCTGGTGCTGCCTGGGCAAGCTAGAGCTGTCTATGCACAGCCCAACCCAACTTGTGCATCCAATCTTTCAAAGTTTTCTCTGTCTTCTTTGTCTCCCTCTCTTTATATTGTTTCTGCTGTTTTTTTGTGTGTTTTTGCTGCTGTTTGCTTCCCACCCTCACCACTCTCCAACTGCTTGCTGGGCAGGCACAGCAATTCCATGTAAGGAACATGGGGAAGAGAAGCATTCCTTGATTTTTCTGTGCACAGTAACTTGCATGACATTTGATCATACACAGAGATTACGTCATTCATGAACAGGGCCCAAAGGGAGGAACAACTCCAGAAAAACAACCCTCCTCGCTGGTAGTGCAGCATCCAAGGCTTCATGGTCACTACTGCCACACTCACAGTTTGCAGATGATCTGGTACAGCCAGGAATACAACTGCAGGCTTTGTGGTTTAAATAAAATATATCTACAGCATCTTGGATCAATGTTTAAAAATGTTCCATGGTATTTTAGTCCAAGGAGAAGCTTTTAAAATTAAAATAAAATGCTGGCTTTAATTACAGATTAAAAGTGAAAGTTGTTTAAAAACAATGCAGTTCTGATAGGAACAGTAATAGAAATTATTTAAAATTCAAAATTCATTCTTCTCTCACCCAGCATGTACCAGGTCTCCTTGCAAACATTTAAAATGTAAGTTTGAAAGTGATTATCTGTGGACAATATTTAGGGTGCTTCTGCCTTGCTGTTGTGGATCTTTGGCATAGCTAAACTTTTTCCCTACATTTATGTTTTCAGGCTAAAATAAGTGTCAGATACTGATGTGTGTTGCAATAGCCAAGAAAGAACCACAATTGTAACTTTTCCCTCTCTTTCCCCAAAAATTCGTTACTACATGTGTGATACAGCACGTCACCACCTTATACATAAATGCAGAGGGTTTATTCCAGATCAGGTGCAAGCGATGCGATCCCATAGTGGTCAAGTGCTATAATGGAGAAACTGTTGCTCTTGGGATGGTTTTCAGCAACAATTGCCCATCTGAAAATCATTAGTGCATAGTAGCGGATTTTCCACATGTTCATATGCTGGACAAGCAGGTTGCTCTTGAAGTATGGTTCCCCAGGGGAAGAAGGAAAACCCAGAGAAAAGTATTCTATTGTCAGATCATGGTTTTGCTAGAGCCAGACAAAAATATGGTCAAGCATTCACTTGGCTGCTCTGCTGGCAAAACTATAGGGTACCAAAATGGAGACAGTTCATGAAGAAGGCAACAAATGCACCTCAAAAAGAAAAAGATCTTAAATGAGTATAGATATTATTTTATTTTTAACTATCAGGAATAAGTTAACTATGCAAATGTAATGGCTTCCATCTTATTATTTTTATAAGGTCAAAAAGGTTTAGAAGGGGTAGTAGTTTCTTCATAAAATTAATCAGCTTTTAATTCAGCTGTGTTTGAAGCACCAATGAGGAAGTATTGAAGGACCATAAATAAAAAAGGGTACAAATATAAACTAGGCAGTATTTAATGCCCCATTAATCGATAATTTGGCTTGAAGGAGGAAAAAGCTGGCAAAAGAGAATGGAAATCTTCAGCTCCTTGTTTTACTTAAGAAAAATTCCCAATGGGCTTCACTTAAACAAAGAACTTCAGTTTTCCACTGGAAAGACAAAAAGAAAATCTTGGTCTAGCATGTCCTGCCACATGCTTTAGCTACACAGTAAAAGAGTATGTACTTGGATCACAGGCACATTTCAGAAGTGTAGTATTTATTAGCTGCTCTGTTGCCAAGTTCCACTATTATCATTTTATTATAACTAAGATATACTTTTACTAACTAAATTACATACAGGTCTTTAGTTTAAGCATTTGAAGGTCTTTGAGTGTCACATACAAATGACAAACAATACATCACAGGAATTTGTTGATTTTCTCCCTCCTCCTCTCTATAAACAGTTATCCTATATCTGTGATCTTGAGGCATTTGACTTTCCTAAACCCATAATCCAGCTGTAAAGATACAGGGGGGTGAAGGAATGAAATCCTCGGACGGAGTAGAGCTTGCCAAGGACAAAGGTGAGCCTTGAGACAACCCACAGCACACACATTCCTCACACCCTTAGGGGCAGTGCAAACCCACTCCTCCTCACTACCCCTTTCAGACACCTTGCTTCATCCCTCCAGCTGCCCTTCATCCAGCTCATCCAGACGTGGCTTCTGTCTGAGACCTCCTGTTCCCAGCCAAGGCTTGTGGGCTGGTTTTTCATATGCAGATGTTGTGTGGTGGGACTCAGCCTCTCCATGGCTGAGGATGGGCAGGGGTGAGCAGCTCAAGCCAAGTTTGCCCAACAGAGCCCAGTCCCACATCCCCTTTGGTCCCTGAAGAGGGGGCATGGAGCTGCTGCCCTGAGGCTGTTGGGGTGGAATAGAAAGAGGATCTGGCCATAAGGTGGGTTCACACTGGGCTGGGTGTTTCTTCTTCTCTGGGCAGGGAAGAGGTATCTCTGAGTGGCCACGAGATGACAGAGCTCCTCAAAACTCAGCAAGTGTAGCAGTACCATGGGGCTGAATAAAGCCTTTATTTTTCCTATTTTGTGCAAGGAATGAAGGAAGAGCAGTACCCAACTATGAGAACTTACATTTTCCAAGGATCACAGTCTTTGATCTGTTGAGCAAAGGTACCTCTGAAAGTAGTCAGAGTTCACCAAATGAAGTTTGGAAAGCTTTGCAAACACATGAACATTGTGTGACAAACCATGTAGTGTGCTTTGGGGCCAAAATGCTCAAAAACCAGACCAGATTTTGGCACAATAGATTTTTGTTTTGTCCAACACCATGCACTTCCAAAGGCTTGGTTTTAAAACATCTGAGTGCTGGTCCATCAATTATCAGGTGAAGCTTAAGGCACTTTGAGTCACACATCAGATGAAATTATTAGCCCACTTGAAGTAACAGGGCAGAGAATAAGGGATGTGAATCTGTGAGGACTGAGAAATATTAATGACCTTTTCTTTATACAGATCCACAACAAAAGTAGCAAATGCAAATTAATGCTTATGCGTGCTTGTAGCCAGGAGATGTTATCACTCACAGTCTCATTAGTCTACGAGTAGAAACAGCAGCAGAAATGCTGTGAGACTGTGCTAAAAGGAAAACAGGCTTATAAAATCACCTGCCATTTTTATAAATTTAAAATGTTCAAACCAGCATGTCTTTACTTTGGCTTAGCCAGCAAAAAAGGGCCTTTACATAAAACAAAAGACCACTGGGATCAACACCTGCAGGTCAGCCTCACCTTCTCTGCTCTCCTCCATGAACAGGATTTTGGGCTTTGCTGGGTAAGCTGGAGTAAGCACTTCAGTGAGGTATGGAATTTGAAAGAAAGATATCTCATAACTTGTGTATAATACAATTAGGAGCCTCTTTGCAAAATTCACTGCCATGGTGAACTTCTGCACAGCTCTGAGCTGAAGGAGCACAGCAAGTACATACTTGTAAAGTAAGTTGCAAAATGGCAAGGCAGTAGGCTTGAATTCCAGATATTGTAATAGAGCACCGAGAAAATACATCTAAGTGTGTGAGTGTGTATATATAAATATATATGTAAAAATAAATACATATATAAACATATATATAAAAAAAATGTAAGGCTTACAAACACCTCTACAGTCTCTGGAGGTGGCCAGAGCAGGACAGCTTTTTTTAGGGGCTCTCCCCACTTCAAAAAGTGTCTCTAAACATCTAATACTTCTAAGATTCAGTAATTAGGAAGCCCATAACAATTGTCATTCTGATATTGCACACATGTAAGGGCCTCAGGTTTCCCCCAGCACCCATGGTCCCCGAGCTTCCATTGCAGTGGGCTCTTACTGGCACTGCTTTCGCTGCTGGCACAAACAGCGCTACAACCGCCCATAGCTTGCCATGATAAAGGAACAAAGGCCATTGCCTTCTGGAGGAAGCTCCTATTTGAAGATGATCCTGGGGAAACAAACTAGCGATGCAGTAACCAACAGCCACACCGATTAAACAATACGAGAGAGAAAAGCACGACAATGACTTTCAGTGTCCATGTAATGGGGAATTCCCCACCCCTCCTGTGGAAAGCTGTCATAAATACTTGCAAGGAGACTGTGTAATTTGCACACCAGCTTCAGGACCCACTCCCTGAGCAGCTGCTTGTCCAGGCTCCCCACAGCTTAGGCCACAATGGGGCAAAGCCAGATCCTTGGGGTGGGAAGAGCAATTAGGGACCTGGGATGAAAGTCTCCCTGAAGTCAACAGTTGAGACAAATTCTCCAGCACAACAAGTTCTCATTAAAACTGCCCACAGTGTCCAGTCCACAAAGTACATCTAGTGCAAGGAGAGAAATCCTGCTGCTGTTTTGCAATGCATTACAAAATACCTTGGCTAGCAGGAAGAAAGTGAGGCGATTTGCTCCTGAAGAGCCAGGTCGTGAAGAGCCTTCGCTTTTCCAGTAAACTGGATTTAAGTTGACAAATAGTAACTGAGAGAAAAAAAGCCTGACAAAGTAAGGGGGAGATGGAGAAACCGACAACACTGAACTTGATCTTCAATGGTGTAAATCTGTCAATACCCACAAATGACCACAAGGCCATATGCCAGTTTTTACTCTGAGATACCGTAACTAAGACATTTGGCTGGTACCTCACATTGGAAAGAAAGTTTTTACATCTAGAAATGTAAAACATAGTAACATTTAAGGAATTTTGGCTACAGCCCACTAGCCAGCCTTCCCCCAGCTTCAGCTAGGGGATTATTTTGAATGTTGCTTTGCTTTTCATGCATCTGTTGCCTAAATCAATGTGGAGACATGAGGGAGGGACTGAAAATTGGCCCCAGAAATAGTGGTATATTTTAGTGTCATAACTGAGAGTCTTGGCAATCCCTGTTAACTTGAAATGTCAGTGCCATACCAAACGATCTGGTCATCATAACCTCAACTTCTGGCCATCAGTGAGAGAACAGAGATAGAGTCTCCAACATCAGGTTTCAAGGCCACTGTGAAAAACTAAGGAAAACACAATTCATGGCTTTTTGGAATTTCACTTTACCTATTTTTGTGTTCCTTTTCAGTTGTTCCAGCTCTCGATGTTTATCTGATCTCTTTCTGTTTGAATTGTTTTTACTTTTTCCAGATTTCCTACAGTGCAGTTTACTTCTCCACTTACTTTACTGCTTTAAACTCCGGCTCCTATTTTTTTTTTTGTAGTTCACATAAACCCCACTTACATTACACAAGCCTTCTGTGTGCTTTGACTGTTAGGACATATTTCTCTTTTAACAGATCTGAAGCAGCTATCTGATGTCAATTTAATGTCATAAAGCACAAAAGACCTCAAACGGTCTTTAGTAACCACTGATAATTTCCACACCTACCCCCTTGTATTTCATACCCAAATTTTTAAGTGTGGAGTGAAGTAGTTTAAATAAAACTGAATCCAACTCTGCTTTCCTGGTTTTGGATAATTAGAAATTGAACTTTACAGATTGAGATGAGGGATGTTTTTCCAGAACAGGTGTTTTTGAGAGCACTCCCATTCCTCCATCAAGATGGCAAAAATCTCATACACAAACAATACCCACAGGTTCCCCACATTTTCCGAATACAGTCAAGGAGTTTTCCAAGTGGCTGGGTATAAACTCATTAGCCCACATAAAGATCCTTTCAAATCACTTCTCAAATAGTGCCAAAACCTTCCCCAAAGCTCTTGTGCGAATACACATGGAAGATCAGAAATCTGGTCTCGCTGAACTGCTTTCATCATTATGTTTCTGGTATTCACATTATGGACAAACGACCTAAAAATTGTCAGTTAAACACATACAAGAATTTTTTTAAGTTACAGAATGACTTTCAGAAACCACAAATCTGCAAAGGGAAATAGGATTTACTGGATCAGATAAGATTACTAGTCTATCTGGTCAGGTAGGTTCAGTGTGCAGCTTTTTAGAAAAGAAAATTAAAAGGGGAAAAAGTGATGGTGAATGCAACTGATTTTGCAGTTCAATACCGAACCAGTTTTGAAGATATTTTAAGAAGAATCTAATAAAAAATCCTACTCAAAAGAAAACAATACAGCCTTTTCATTTCCCTATTTTTTTTCTATTATGATCAATTGACAAATTTTCCTGTTTGCATCAGCATGAATACAATTTCTTATGCTACCTGGGAGTGATCAAACCCTGCTTTGGAGCAAGACCATGCCAAGTTTCAGGCATTGGCCACCCACATCAAAACACTGCCATGATAAGGAAAATGTATATGCTTGTTCATATAAACACATGCAGAAAACACCCAAACATTTTCTTTATTTACAGTTACATGACAGAATACAAATACGATGCTTTCCATTAGTCTCACCATGGACACAAAATATTTCAAACTCCAGGACTACTGAGAAGATCACAATTTTATTCAGTAGTCATACTGTATGGTTATTACTGGGACGTACCTGCTTAAATCCCTTCCACAGATGGGAGAATGAACACTACCCATGCCAAGTTTCAGTCTGGATTGAATTTTTACAGCTGGGTCATAAATTTGTGGATTAAAAGGGTTGTAATGGAAACTCAGGTACAGCTTTAACTACAGCAACATGAACGGCAGCGCTGTAACACTGCACGGGGGACAGCCTGTGCGACAAGCAGAATCTACCAGGATATTACTCAAAGTCGCGTTATTTCTCCCCAGCAGCGGAAGGAGGCTCGGACGCGCAGAAACCCCACGCCAGGTATGAGGTTTCAATTCAGATGTTTTTCCAGAAAGAAGTGAAACTTTTATGGGCTCACCATTCCTTTAAATTTACTGCCTCAGAATGTGAAAAATCCAGCCCTCATCCCGCTCCTGCTACTACCCTGTCACACCTGCGCCTGACTTCCCTGCACCCCATCCCATCCTGGTCATAGTTCGCTGCACTGCACATAGATTCATGTGTTAATAAGTGTCACCGAACACAGTGGTTACTCATGAAGGAGATGATAAGATTCCATCTGTAAAACTAATTAATTGGGAAAAAAGGAAGGAGTTTGTCCCTGTTATTTCTCTTTCTCCTCCACAGAGATGCCATCAGCAGATGTCTTGGTGCAGGATCAGAGCCACTTGGAGACTCATGTGAACCCCAAGGAGGACAATGGGCACATCTTGGTGTTGGAGGCTGTGCAAGTCTTGCTCGCAACCCAGCACCAGGGTGATCTACCTCCAGCCACAGCTTTGCACTCAAAAGAAATTTCCAGTCAGTGATATATAAAGTTAAGTGTGCGATTTCAAAGCCACTCCTGATGAGATTACAGCACATATTTCTCCGTTTCTTGTATTTGCAAACACTCTTGTGTTTAAAATTGTGCCATATTTTTCATGTTCATTTGCCTGCATTCTCTCTTTGGCACAAACAGCTGATATTCACATTTTTCTGTTGGGTTCCCCAGGTAAGGGAGAGAGCAGACATACCCTCCTTTGTTCCTTCATGACCCGAGAAGTATAACAGGGGAAGCCAGCAGTGGAAACGTCCCTCTGCAAGCACAATTATACTGAGTAGGGTAGCTATGCTACAGGGATGACCCATGGGATGCACATCCATGCTCTTGCCTGATGCTGCACTGCTCCATCCCTGACTGTTGCACCAGGGCTTTCTGCTGCTCCACTCAAGCTGGTGAATTTCCCTGTTATCTTGTCCCATTATATCTCCCCAGAATTCTTCTCTGTCCTCCTTGTTTGAGTAGTGCTTCCTTTCGCATGACACACAACCACTTGCAGTGGCAGTGGCTGCAGCCAGGCAACGTTTTCAAGGCTGCGGATTCTCTGAATCAGTGCAAAAGCCACACCAGCTGATGTGCTGCAAAACAGCATAGAAGTCTGATGTTTCTGCTGCAAGAGATCTGCATAGAAATTTGGCTACTGGAGAAAATCCCGCTCAGGCAGTGCAAAGGGAGAAGGCATCACAGTATCATAAGGTCGGAAAGGACCTCTGAGATCATCAAGTCCAACCTATAACCCAAAACTAACACCAACACTAATACCATCATCTAAACCATGGCACTCAGCACCTCATCCAGTCTCCCCTTAAACACTTCCAGGGTCGGTGACTCCACCACCTCCCTGGGCAGCAGATTCCAATGGCCAATCTCCCTTTCAGTGAAGAACTTTTTCCTAACATCAAGTCTAAACTTTCCCTGATGAAGCTTGAGTCCATGCCCTCTGGTTCTGCCACTGGTCACATGAGAGAAGAGACCAATCCCTGCCCGACTACAACCTCCTTTTAGGTAGTTGTAGAGAGCAATGAGGTCTCCCCTGAGCCTCCTCTTCTTCAGAATAAAGAGCCCCAACTCCCTCAGCCGCTCCTCGTAGGGTCTGGGCTCCAGCCCCTTCACCATCTTCGTTGCCCTCCTCTGGACACACTCCAGCATCCTGACATCTTTCCCAAACTGGGGGGCCCAGAACTGTACACAGTATTCAAGGTGAGGCCTGACCAGTGCCGAGTACAGGGGGATGATAACCTCTCTGGTCCTGCTCGCCACACTATTCCTGATGCAGGCCAGAATGCCATTGGCTTTCTTGGCCACCTGGGCACACTGCTGGCTCATGTTGAGCTTCCTGTAAACCAGCACTCCCACGTCCCTTTCTGCCTGACTACTCTCCAGCCACTCTGTACTCAGTCTATAGCTATGCATGGGATTGTTGTGTCCAAAATGAAGTACCCGACATTTGGACTTATTAAACATCATCCCATTGGAATCAGCCCATCTCTCCAGTCTGTCCAGGTCCCTCTGTAGGGCCATCCTACCCTCTAACAGATCAACCCTTCCTCCCAGCTTGGTATCATCGGCATCACAACCATTTCACTAAATGTCTTCCCAAGCTGTAGTTTCACACACTCTTTAAATACTCCTTAAATTAACTGCTAATTTTCATAGTAATTTCCCTATTATATTCATTACTCGCCATGCAGTCTACAGCTAAAACTGGAAAACAGTCTGATTTATGATGGTGTGCTTTTCCATGCACATAATTCCCTGAAACATTCACATTTGGGCTGGCCCCAGGTTTTAAGACCAAGCATAATTCTGAAGACATTTTGAACAATGGGAAAATGGGGATAAATAATTCTTTCTCTTTGAACACACACCTTCACTAAAATGAATGAGGCCCAAGGCTTGCCAGGCAACAGCCCTCGCTGAGGCCCACAGCATTGGCTAACTCTGAAGAGGAGTATTAAAATATAGAGTTGTTAGCGATTGGTGACAGCACCATACATTTTTCCTGCTGTGTCTGAGAGAAATCTCGGGCAAGCGCAGGGGCCTGCTGCTTTTTTGGCTGCTATTGTGAATATTTGCACTGGGGAAATTTTAATGGTCTTGGAGGAAGAGAGGTAGGCTGCTGCACCGGCACGGGCAGCAGCAATCTGCAGTCATGGAAACATGGCTGATGCCCTGATTTTTTTCGTCTTTCTGATTTTTCAGTCAGATGTTGTCATCTTTTCCATTTCAAATCATTCATGCAAGAATGTCTCATTCTCTGAGATGATAAAGCTGTCAGGAGTCCTGAGACGTGATGCCCTGAAGCAATTTCACTTGAAGAAAATCCTCTGCAGCCAAATAACTGGCTCAAGATAGTTTTTACTGAAGTACGCGGAAAATTTGCCATGACATCAACAGAAGCAAAACCAGCAGAGGTTCACATGCACTTCCTCTGCTCCATGGGGTCTCCACAGCAATTATATCCGAATTATATTCACGAATGTGCCTCTACTAGAAGCACATCTGACCTGCACATAGCCCAATCTCCAGAATCTTTACTATTTTGAGGTTAAAAAAAAAAAAGCCCAAAACATTCACAGCCGTTTTCACCTGAAAACAAACAAATAAGACAAGCATGCATAGTGTTTGTGCTCAGCACCTGTGAGAAAACAAGTACTCCCTTTTCCCACAAAACTGATCATTAGAAGCAGGGAGTGGGTACAAATGGCTCAGAAAAGCTAACGTTGTCAGATGCCCCACTTTCCCTCCAGGCAAAGTTTTCCTGGTCCGCTGACAGTTCCAAGCGCCCCCAGGCTTCTGGGAAGGTGCTGTGCCCTGGGTACCATCAATGCTCCCAGCCCATCCAGCACTTCTGTTGTTCCCCTATCTGAGAGAGGTTGAAAATGCTACCTTTCCACAAAAGAGTCAGTTTTGGTAAAGCCCCGTTTTCCAGGGTCATGTGGAAATAATCCTGACCCATTCTCTTTGCAGCTCAAATATTGAGAAACCAAGAAACTAAAGGGAACTGAAAACCAGCTTATTTGCTTTTTGATGTTCAAACTCTAAGAAATGCAAAAAGTGAACAATCAACACAACTTGCAGGGAGCGGGCACGATCTTTAAAATTCTCACCTTTGGGCTATCCCATCTGGTATATTAAACCTGACACTGTCCCTGTAGTAACACCGTTTCCTTTTAATATTTCTTTAGAAAAAACAACAGAACAGAAAATTAAATGCAGTCCTCTCCTCAATTCTCAATTCCATGCTATTTCAGTGTTGATGACTGAGGTCGTGTAATAATAAGATTCCTGCAGAAATATGATCTTAACTGTATAACCTTCAAATTGCAGTTATGCTGCTGTGTGCAATTAATACTGTAATTGACATCCCCCTTTTCCATTTCACTTCTGGATGACATTAGGAACTGCAACAAGGACCTCCTTCATCTCTCCCAGTTTACCATCTATTTTAGAGTATCCCCTAGGTCTCCAGCACCGTTTAGATCAAACTTGCAAAGTCACTGGTACTAGTGGTTTTTGCAGGTCTCTCGAGGTGTTTCTGAAAACAGGTTTCATTGTGTTCATATTATGCTTTTAAATTTTATAGCTCACTTTTAAATTACATGTTAATTTCTAAAAATGTTAAAATTGCATGGAATAGTTGGCAAGGACCACACAAAAATCACAGCACTGTTCTGCAGCTTGTATGTGTCTCCCTACACTACTTATGTGCATGGCCATACCCTTACATTTTAGTGTTCTGTATGAATGTGAACCTGATCTTGCAGTGTGTTGATGGTGCCATCAGAGGTGCTCAGTGTGCTACAATAACCGGGATCATGCTTTATGAATCACAAACTTTGCAGGATCCAAATGAAAGAAAGAAAGGAAGGTGAGAGGAAATAAAAAGGTAGTAGTAATGAAAACATCAGAAAATGGAGCACACTCCAGAGCACAAATGTTTAAAAATAGAGATCAAACATCTTCAAAAATCAACTAGTTATTCAAGAGTTTTTAAAAGCCACCCTCCTTTCCAGGTCTCCAAGTCTTTAGTTTCCTCACTATTTTTATTTGTTCTGGTTTTCGTATTGCGCTAAGTAACATATAAAGTGAAATCAATGAAAATCTACTGACAGAAGAAAGTCAGAAAACTCCCTGTCCTGCCATTTCATTTCTCTTTCTCTCATTTTAATTTCTGCTTTCTTCACCAAATGCAGCTCACCAGACAGTGATATCCCAGAAAGTTGTGATTTTTCATTTCCTTGTGCCATAATGATGCAGAACATTTTGTTCCCGCAGGTGACTGACGATAGGGCACTTGCAGAGCAGTGCAGCGTGATCACAAAGTCAGCATTTTAGTGATCCATAAACCAAAAGCTGACATTACCACTTCAGATTTACATCCAACCTCACTATAAACATTATTAGATCTTCTCCTTACAGATTTCTGCTGTGCTTGTTGCAGCTGGACCCTTGTTTCTGCGTGCGTTCGTACAACAAATACAGACAGGCAAGTCTGGTTTGAGTTATTCCTGTCACACAGTGAACCTGCTGTGACTGACAGCATGCCAAGGAGTTAATGAAAACTTGTCCTCCAACATAGATTTTTAAGTAAACAAAAACACTGAACTAAGCCTTTCAGTGATCAGTTTAAGACACATATTTGACCAATTACATATATTTATAGATTAGACCTGCACCAGGATTAATCTGAAGTGAAGTTTTCTGCCTTAAATGAACACATTTGTGTATGTCATGTTATATACATAAGCATATCAGTTTACGACAGAAATGCTTACATATGTGACATATCCAAGTATGCCTGTACTCTTTCCTGGCTGCTCCATCCTCCCGGTGCTGGATGGCCATACTGCCCGCGGCAGCTCCCCTGCTCCCCGAGCTGCACAGCTGGAGCAGGACAGAGCAGCACAGGCACCGTACCTGCACGGGACCCAGGATCAGTTCTTGCTGCTCTTGCCCCAGCACTATAGTTGCTTCCCACAAGCTTAATAATCATGCAGAGGTGTAAAGCGAGGCCACTCTCCTGACAGTCAGTTATACAGCCTGTCCTCAATCTGTACACGGGATTTCCCAGTTGCATGAAGCTAGAGCAGCATATGGTCCTGTGTTTATAAGCATGTTAATGACTGAAATGGGAAACTGTACAACCCATTCTCCTTATAAACTTTAAACTGCAATTTCTTGTATTTGTCATTAGACATTGCACTTGTACCCTATTAACTTGGCACAGGTGTTGAGACACTCATGGCCACGCTGACCTGGGCACTGGGCGAATGAAGTTGCTTTGGACACACTGATGTATATGAAATCGGGGTCTGTCCCATAACACGAACCAGATGTGGTAAACTTTCTATTTATTATCTGTTACAAAAAGTTGCTTTTCCAGGGAGGAACAATAAAGAATTTGCTTTAACACCAATAACTACCTGCTATTAGGAGCACAGCAACCTTGCCAAACGATTCTCAAAAATCAGCTTTCACACTGTACTTTTTGAAAAACTACTCAAAATGTCTCCATAAACTGAAATGTATAGAAGGACTCCACAATTCTGCTTTAACCCCTTGGTGCTAAAAATTATCTGGTTTGCTTAACAAAAAACTGCAATGGGAAGCTTCTTAGAGATGGTGAAATCTCACTTAAAAATACACTTGCTGCCTTCAGGAAGGTATGAGTTGTACAGTCAGCCATACCCTGCTTAATCAAAATGGACTGCAGCTGTTTTTGAGAATACAGGTATACGTCTGCTACATGACTGCACTGAGAACTGCCACCCTAGGTACTGAAACTACAGACAAAAGACATAAAAAAATAAGATATCCTTATTTATCTCTTCCTACCTAACAATAATTTTGATAATGTCATCTATTTGTAAATACACTTCATGAATAGGTAACTTGAAACAGTTTTGTTTGTGAAGGGCTCCATTTCTGCATGTTATAACATCATCAGAAAATCATTAATGGGACTGTAATCTTGCAGCTGAAAAAAAGCCTATTTTTACTTATCATATCCTGAGTGTGCACACACAAAAAATAAGAATTTAAAAAATGACATAGTGATCATTTTATTTCTATAAGCATGCTACTGCTTGTCTGTAATATAAAAAGAGTAAAACTATATGCTGAGAGTTGCTAGTGCTTTCTCATCTAAGGCCATAACACTTAAAAACATTAACAAAGATATTTAAGAACTGACTTAAATATGACCTCAAAAGGACTTCCAGAAATGTCAGTTAGGAACTTTACGGACAAATATACAGGTTTTAGTTATTCCAGCCCAGCTTGTGAACTCATACAGTTACAGTGTGCCTGTCTCAGCTTTCTCATTAAAGACCGTATTTTTCAGCGCAGCTTGAAACTCGACAAGAAAAATTTACTCCAGTAGCATATTCATTATAATTTTTAAAAAGTCATTATGTCCATTTTTAACTTATGGTATAAAAGTACAGAAAACCAGAAGTTTACATATCTAACCTGCAGCATCTGTTCTTGAGTAACTTTTCACTTAAAAGTAAAACTTGGCAGACAATACGCCCATAATGCAGACCAAATGCATTTGGTATGTTGAAAAAAAAGCTAAATGAACAGAGAGAGTTAATTTTGAAATTTACTCATTGTGCATGCACTATTCTCGCGCTCCATGAGATCTTATTTTTCTACAAGGCCCGCACCCCTGCCTTGGTCATCTATTGACAATCTACATGTGCCAGTGGCCTTCTACTCCTATCAGAGGATTCAGCCTCCTGCAGCCCTTATGGCCCCACCACAGGGATAAAAAAAACACATGAAATGTGCTAGGAAGGAGAGGGCAAATGCTGCAAACTTGAGAGGCCTCAAAGGCGAGGGACATCTGCCTGCTAGGAAGCCAAGGGGAATTAAGTACAACATCTAAACCTCTATTAAATTCAGTGCAAAGCCCTCCAGTACTTTTCATCAATATTCATCCATTCTTAAAGCAATGCTGCCCACAGGGTGGTCCCTGGCAGAACAATCCCCTAAGAAACAACTGGACAACACAAAGGGCTGCTGTGATTGGTGGAAACCTTGAGACACTGGTGGAGACCTTCAGAGCTCCAAATGCAACACTTTGTTTTTTTCATAGATAAGGGGACAGCCTTTGCCTTACGTCCCTAAAGAAATACAGAACAAGCTTCACAAGATGAGCCTTTCAGCACTCCCTGCCCCACAGGGACCTGAGTAAGTCCCAATCTTGCTCTGGTTTATAGCAATTTACTGGCATGAACCAGGCAGTCCCATGTGCCTTCTTCTGACTGGTAACACAGTAGATGACATAAATCATGCTTTTCTGTTTTTATTGATAAGACAGAAATAATAAATTATGTGTAACCCTTCAAAAAAATTATGCCAAGATATGTAATGGCCATGTCTGTGGCCCCCTGGCTCAATGCACTGAATCTGGAGCGATGCAGAACTAAGACATTTATTCCTAGGAGATGCATGAGCACCAAAGGGCCTCGCACCAGAGATAGCGCACTTGAGGCCAGAAAAGATGCTGTACAACAGGGGAAGGCGTTCACATGCACTTCATCGGGGAGCATACGGCTCATGTAAACAATCACCTTGATATTTCAAAGCCCTCCTCTTCCTCCCATGTGGAACCAAGGAGGATTTTAGTCCTCTTCTAGTCCTCCCTTATTGTAATAAAATGCACAGAAGTTTTCTCCTTCTTTAGGCCTGTCTCAGTGCTGGCAAAACTGGCCTGTAAGTGTAATTTAAAAATCAGCCCCACAGCTCCACTCAAAAAGCAAACCAGCTTCACTAGCGATCAGCATTTAATTCAATACTGCAGGTAGAACCTCCCTAGTGAATGAAAGGAGGGACAGGAGTCATCCACTCTCATAAAAGGCACAATCGGGTGACACTCATTTCAGGTGACACCATCCACCAAAGATATCTGCATTAGTAATGATGCAGAAAAGAATCCCTTACCTGTCCGGTAGACAAAATTGCCTTCTGTCTCTGACGATGACGGAGACACCAATTCCTCCTCAAATTCATTGGAACTAAATGATCCAGAGTGATTCCTTTGCCTTGTTTTTTCCATCATAGCTGCATTAGTAGCCATGACATGTCTCAATGAGTCATTTAGGTAACGATTCAATAAGCTGCTTTTGTATTTGGGGGGTGACACGTAATCCTCATTGGCACTTGTTTCTGGTCTCACTCCTGTTTTTATTACCGAACTTTCAGTTTTAATCACAGTGTGATGAACTGGTTTGTTATATCCCCCTTCATTCATATGGTTTCTTGGAGGATTTTCTCCATCTGAAAACAAAAGAACAAAGACACCATATTTACCAAGAGGCGTTCTCTACATGTTTTGAATTGGTATAAATATGACTTCAGAATTAGACAAAGATTTTCACTTTCTTCTGTTCACACATCGCTCACAGTAGTTCCCATAGTTTTTGGATGCTCCAGCTATTCCAAATTAATTAAATGCAGAAAACAGTCACTGAGTCTAACTTGTTCATCAGCTACACAAGTCACGTAGAAAGAAACTGAGAAGTACCCTAAAAGAATGACAAACATTTCAAAATCTGTGTGAATAAGATGAATTTTTAGTATCATAACTTGCTATTTACTTTTCCTGAGTACTACAACACATTTAACCGCATTTGTTTAAACTGTACTCTCTTAATTGTCCTGCAACCAATTTTTAAAAGGAAGCGCAAACCACAGAAACATAAGTACAAACTAAAATTGGAACAATGATAATTGAAGCCGAACAGAAACACGTTCTTCTAAAAATTCACCTACACATTTCTGACAGTATTCTGCAGGATTTGTTCCTGTCAATGTATCTCTAGGTCACAACTGACTGAAAAAAGCACCTACAGACACATAATTAATACAAATGTTCTATTAAAAATACAGGATGCTATTTAAAAAAAAATCTACACTTTTTAATTTGGATAAAAAAGAGAATTTCAGTGCAATTTTTAAGGAAAACACCTGCTGGTAAAATACATAATATGAATACAGTAACAGTCAGTTTACCATGTAATAAGCCCCACTAAAGTTAATCAGATTCTCTTGTTAATGATGTGATAGCACTATAGCCCTTCCAACAAGGAAAGTAGCAGTCGAGATTTCTCATTTCCTTAAACCAACAAATTAAATTAACAGGCTTGTAGATTCTAATGAAGTAACAATTCTCTTTCTAGCAACAATGCTATACAAAACAGCCAAATAACATGCAACCAGACTGTCACCCTGATTAATTTACACAATCCTGCTCTGCAAGGCAAGCAGTTGGGAGACAAAAATAGCATCTAATTCACAAAAAGTAAAGGTGGATCCACTGTGAGCACTTTGTGAGGTCAGAGCTACTTTAGGATATCTGACACTTTCTGAACCTATTTTAATCAGTTTAAAATTGATACAAAGAGCGTCAACAAACCTTCAGAGCATGAGTCATCGCTGCTTACGCTGAGTCGTTCAGCATTTCCTTGAACGTATTTGTTGTACAGTTTTATTCGTAAAGCCCAGCTAAGATCTGGTTGCCTGACAGTATTCTTCAGGCGACGTCTTGCATTGGCAAACCAGTTTGATACCTGCATACAAATGAATGATTTAGTTTCTCTTAAAAACAATGCAAATAAATCTAACCCACAGAGTTTTCATGAGTTTTATGCATGCCCCAAGAAAACAGCAAACAGGGAAAAATGAAATTTTCACTAAGTACAGGAGGAACCTCAGACCAGATGGCAGGTTCAGGCTTTCCACCCTTCCCAAGTGTTAGCAAATCCTCATTATTAACACGGTTTTAGTTAAGATGTCCAAAAGTACTCATTTTATTTTAATCCTTTTTTGTTTTTTAAGATACTGCCCTTAACTTTCAATGCGAACCAAATAGCTAAATGTCGGTAATTTGCCTTTGATGTTGATGAAGGCTACAATAAGGCTGTTAAATAGAAAAAGCAATGCTGAATTTGGTTATCAGTCTCCACGTCTGAGAAGTAGTGAGTAGGAGGAAAGTTTTACATAGAATACAACGTACTTTGACTCACTGCACTAATCAACTGCCTGCTCTACAGAGCAGCAGCTTTTATGAACTCTTTCTGTTGTGGAAACCCTAAAATGTGGTGAAGATGCAGATTCCTCACACTGTGATTACTAAACAAGAGACTGGTTTGTCTTCCCTTTCAGCTGCAGAGCATTGTCTAGTCTGACATTGCAAAATGGATAGACGTTAGTATCCTTCTGGCATACAGGGTCACCACAAAGTCAGACTCAAAGACAAGGATTTCACAGTGCTTTAGGTACCAAAAGAGCAAAGGGGCACCGTACAGTCTTCTATGCCAGTAGTGCTAATCACACAACCGAACGGGATGTGTGTTTTGCAGTGACTTTTCATGAAAGTATACCTGAGAAAATACTGGCCTTGATTCTACTGTGACTTAAAAATATATATAAAATAGTAAATACTGATACTGACAGAGTGACCTTACCATACCCTTACTACAAGCAAGAGCACAGGCAAGCTACCTACACTCTAACAATATTTGTTTAATGATAAATCAGGTCTGAAAAATGCTATCCACTCCTTGCAGGAATAAGTGTATTTTGACATGACCTCTGCAAGGAGGCAGAGCAGCATTACTTGCCAAGGAGAATGTAAAGAATGTCAGGAGTCTATAGCCTGACTCACATCTTTGTGTTGTGATATTGCACACAGGGGAAGCCAAAGACTACTGCAGTCATATTCTGACCTGGGAATGATCGTAACATTTAATTTATGTTAACCTACAAAGCAAGTTAACACATGTTTTATCAATACCTGCTGCCCCAGGTACTAACAACCCAAACTGCAGACCTCAGTGATGGATTTTGGCCCTAGTTTTATACAACTTTTGCTACAATACACAAATAAGAAATTGCACAGAAGTATTTAGCTAATTATTCTGGATTGATAATCTTTTCTAGGCTGATTATGAGAAAAACCAAACACTATCTGCTTAAAGGAAAAGCAAAACTTTGGTTCATAGTCCCACCCACAATTTAGCAGTGGCATCTTAAGCTTGTAACACTGATTTTATTTAAAATCAGATTTACTTGAAACAGGGTTCCACTGAAAATACAGCGCCCAGTTGCCGAACACTTAACTTTACAGACCACGCAGTTCACTGTGACAGGTTAGAACTGTAGCTGGCAGAGAAGAGTAAAGTAAACGCCATTCTCTTCCAAGGTTACTTGTTCATATTCATCATATTGACACAGTGATTGTTATGGCAAACCAGAAAGTGTGGGCTGGAATCCAGCCACTTTCTATTGTCGTTAACAAGCTCACTCCAGACTTCTCAGCTGAAGCAGCAGTCACCTGGCTGCTGCATGATTTAATATTACTCAGAAATCAGGTATCTAACGATAGAGATGCATCAATCCAGGGTCCCACTGAATATTAGAGCAGTTACTGCAACATCTTATGAAACTGACAGCTTTCCAGCCTCTCACAAGAAAGATTTCATTATGCTCCATTTCATTACATATTGAAATATTGCATCAGCAAAGTGCCATGTACAGAAAAGAAAGATGATGTGACTCACATAAAAGCAATTAAATTTAGCAGGAGTGATTTTTGCATGGTACTCTTGGTTTATTTTGGGCTCATTCTTCCCATGCCAACGCTTTGCCTTCTGCATATCAATATGAAAAGATGAGTCATATTTTATGTCTTCTGCTATGAGAGGAGGATATAGTAGTATTTGATCATTACGAAAGAATCTGAAGTAAGCATTTACAAGAGAAGCTTTCTGCTAAAGCACAAAGCAACATACTCATTCCAGAACCTCTTATCCCAAATGCAATTACAAGACACACTGAAGTGTTATGCAATTACAAAACACACTGGAAAAGTTAGGCACATCTACTTGGGACACTTTTAGGTGTGTTATATCTGGGCGCTTTCCTGCTCTTGGGCACTGGTGTATATTGCTGGAAAATCCTGATCATGAAGAGATCATGAAGACACATGAAGAGATTCAACATTCTTCCCAATCTTCAGTCTTGGACAACCTCCAGGAGTGTGGACTGGAAGAGGCCATGTGGCCACAGGCTGCACCAGACAGCACGCTCACTCAGAGCTCCGGCAACCACCTGGGTTATTACAAACTGTTCCTGGCTCCTTTAAAGCCAAGGACAGTTCCGTCGCTAATTTCAATCAGCTTCAAATATTGCCTTGTGTATTCATGCAGTCTTTAAAAGTTACGTACCTACTGCTGTAGATTCCACTCACTGCAAGTGCCTCTTTTCACCACCACTTAGTTAAGCTATTACAAAAAGAAACAGCCTAAGCTGCCAAAAGCCAGCCATCCCTTACAATGGCCCCAAGTTACAACTCAAAAAAATAATAAAAACCTGAAAATAATGGCTTACACACAAGCTAGTGGGAAAATCTTTGTCTCAGAAACCACCCAAAGAACTAAGTAGCTTGAAAAAAATGCATGATGAAACTCAACTATTCTTGTATAGTAACAATCATGTAGCTCCTCAAGAAGCAAAAAGGCAAAATCCAATGAGAACAACAATAGATGTGCTTACCAGCATTCATATTTTACAGCAGCTCAGTCATTCCTGGAGAGCACCAGGTACTTGTATCACCATCATGAAATATTGACCCTGTGGCTTTGCTTCTGAAGAGACTATTCAATTTTATTGTAATTTGTTTCATTTCACTGCTTCAGAATAGCCAAAGTTTCAGAAATGGAAGAGAAATCAAGCAGTTCTCCTTCTCCCGTAATCCAGATATGCCTTTATGATTCTGAATACCATTAAATACACAGCAGCACATGACCAAGATATTAATTCTAGTATTGCAAAAAACTTCTCTTCAACAATACAGCCATTCATATTTCTTTCTGGAAGGAATATACAGCCACTTTTCTTTTTTATTTCACAATAACGTCTAAACCAAAATTTAAAATAAAATATATCAAGTAATGTGATAATAATATAACCAAAAATGTAGCATATTAATAGCACATTAATAGGACAAATTACTTCTGAATTGGAGTAAAACATAAAATGCCTTTTCAAACTATATTGCTTTTTCAGTTTCCTGCTTTGGCAGTTGGGAAGTAGAAAACTTTGGACTGTTGGATTGAAAACTACAATAACATTTGCCTTGAGGACTCCCGAAGACCTTGTTGGCCTGCTCTGGAATAAGTCAGACCAGAATTTGCCCCAGCTTTTGCTACTGCTTATTAAGAAACAAGATGATTTATGATGTCTGTGAAATTCTACCTCCTTGAAAGAGTCTGACTTTCCTTTTGCAGTACTGTCGGACATGCAGCTGGAACAGCCCCTTTGCTGTCCCAATGGACCCAGAACAGGGAGTTAAGACAAAGTAATAGTGAAGTAGAACAAACTGATTTAAACTAATGAAAATAAAATTGTGGGAGATCCAACATGCAGATACTGTCCTAATAATAACAGTAGAAAAAAAGGGCTGGATATTCACCACCTTGTCTAATGGAAGAACTGGTTTTATATATGCCACAGTCCTGCAAAATCTCCTTGCAGATGGAACATAGTGGAACAAGTTTCATTAGATGAAAGAAAAGCACGTGGAGAAGAGTTACAACTGTATTATCAATATTACTGTGATGATCATCATCTTCCAGACAGCTGCTGAAGACTTTTCCCAAAGTCAGCAGTCAGGTGAAAAACGAAAAATCCCAACCATTCATTCCCTAAAGAGCATTCTGGCAGAAACTCAAAGGGATTTTCAACAGTATCTTTTGTCTTCACTAGGGCTTCCAATGACAAGGTGTCAGCACACGAGGAATGCTGGGAAGAATTTATAGCTGTCAGCAGACAACAGCTTCCACAGGAGTGGAAAGGCGTGGGGGCAAGCATATGTTGCCACCAAGAGCAAACACCAAAGGACAGCAAGGAGAAATGGAAGAAGAGTAGGAAATATGAGACAAGTCAGCAAATGTGGAGGCATGTAACCCGGAAAAAAACATCATAGACTGATTCCTGGTTCTCCAACAATGTCCGGTGTTACTAGATTAGAAAAGCAATCACAAGAGACCCTGGTTGATGCTTTTGCAGAGTGCCCCTCCTAGGACAGAAGAAAAGTTTTCCAAAAGAGCCCAAAGCCCAGTCTCGAGTCTGCTTTTGGTTATACCACTCTGCTTAAAGAGCACAGCCTTTGGGGAAGCTATTTCAGATGCACCCAGTGTGACTGAGATCACAGCCTGGCACCTTCTCACTCTCAGAGAAAAAGAATTTTGATCTGGATTACAGTTTTGTTCTTTCTGAGCATCTGAAAAGTAGATGTGGGGTGTGCGTTGTTTTTTCTTCCAAGCCGAGGAGTTACTGCTGGTGCCAGACATATGTATTTACCTCTCGTACAGATGTATTCCTGGATTAAAAGAGCACTGCACCCAAATGATTGCAGAAACATCTGGGGTTTCTTTTTGATGGTGTGCTTCTGTAAATGAAGATAGATGTGCTGGTTTGCACAGTTCTTTCATATATCACAATTCATTGAAATAAGGCTGGTCAAGCTCATCTTCAGCAAAAGTCCACTGGAGTCATGGAGGTCTAACAGAGATAAAGGTAACCCTTTATGACTCCTTTTAATTTTATTCTACACCTTACGCAGATTGTAAAACTCTGTGGAGTAGCGGCCATGGCTCACTTGATGCTTTTATAGAGGCTAACACAGCATATCCCCATCAGGACTTATCAAGGCTGCCACGAGGGAAATCCTGCAAAGAAACACCTCTTTTTTTCCTCCTTGCCCATTCCATGGCATTTGTAAGAGAACAGAAGAAGAACTCCTCAAGACATCATTAATGTTTTAAATCTCATGTAAAAATACAGGAATATTTTAAAAGCCATAGTCCAGTAAACTACTACCATAGAATTGTGGCATTGAACGGACAGTGTTAATGCAATCATATTTTTAAAAGTCTGAGCAAATCTCTCACATATATTTTTTAAAAGCAAGAGAAGTTGTTTTAACTGTACCTTCCAGTTATAACTAGCATTTTCTGAGACATTAATATTGTTTTTGTCAAAGTTATAGCGTTTTTGCTAGTGCAATAGTTCCACAGTGAGGTATTAAAATGTAAAAGTTTCCCATTTTGCTGTTACCAGGATTGAAGTTCATAGCACTGGCTTTTTTTGAAGGAATACTCAAAATAACAATACTGAATTACCTTTTTCTAGTACTTCATGTTATTTTTATATTTTCATGTCCTTTGTAAAGGGACACATAATCTGTCAGACAGAGCACTGAGGACCTGATCCTGCAAACACGTTTCATTTTATGCACCTAGCAGTAGCTCCCAGTAAGGAAATTAGATTACTCATAATGCATAAAATGTTTGCAGCATCCAGACCTGAGATAGCATCACTCCGCAACCGATAGCATTTAACCACATTATTTCAAGAGTGCCAGATGGCAAACAGAACAAAGAAGTAAGATTTATAAACATCTGCAGCCAACTTTATGCCTCTTACTGCAACTCAACTGCCAGTCATTTCAGAAGAGTTTTACCTGAGAGCAAAACAATTATTCCCCATGCCTAATTACACTATAATGGTAATTCTTGTAAAGCTGTGAAACTCAAGTCGCTATATGCTGAGCTGCTGCACGCAGCGTGCATGGTAACGCTAACGGCTGTGCAACAGGTGATGATTATTATCAGAACAATGTAACTGTTTCCATTCTGGTTCCCTACAACTTCCTCAGTAATTCCTGTTCTAGGCTGAAATCTCCCATTACTAATTTTTTTCACCTGAACCTTTTTAAAGAACAAGTAAAAATATTTACAACGCATTTTTTGAATGAGATTAAAGGACACGGGCCTCTTTTCCTAGGAAGAAAAGCACACACCCTTTGCCGATTGCCTTTAGCAATTCTCCAGTTAGGATAGACTAGATGTGGGAATTCCTGTCTGGGGAATACTGGAGGGGAACCCTGGGAAGGGTGGAGGGAAGGATGAGCACAGGACCTTGCGGGCTGCGCTGATGCCTCCCCTGCTCAGCTGATGCTCTCCCTGCCCCTCCCGCCCGTGAAACGCCTCAGAGCGGCCGTCGGAGGTGGGGGTAGGGTGCCCCTTACCTGCACCAGGGTCATCTGGGAGCCGAGGGCCAGCAGGATCTTCTCGGTCTTGGTGGGGTAAGGGTTGTCGCGGTGCTTGTAGAGCCACTGCTTGAGCGGCCGCGCCATGTCCTGCAGCGCCTGCCGCTTGTGCCGCACCTTCCCGCCGCTCTGCCGCGCCCTGCGCGGAGAAGGGGCGCTGAGGGGCGCGGAGAGGCACCTGCCCGGGCTCCCGCCTCGCCTCGGACCCAGGTTTTGCCCCGCGATCTCCTGCACGAGTCCCGCTTGCGGGAGGCGCGCAACGAGCCCGCGCCCTGCCAGGACGGGACCAGTCTCGGGGGAGCCTTTGTCCTGGGTGGGAGTCGGCCCGGGGCGGCCCCTGCCTTGGGGAAGCCTGCCCGGAGGGGTGCGCCCTGGGGGAGCAGCCCAGTCGAGGGGAGCCGCTGCCCGACGGGAGCCTGTGCCGGGCTCTGTCCCTACTCGGGGGCAGCCGCGCCCCGTCCCCGCGGGGCGCTCGCCGACCCGCCCGCCGCCCGGGAGAAGGCGATGCCCGCAGCTCCCGCGAACTCCCTGGTGCGGTCTGGGGCAGCGGACCGGCTCGGGGCTGCCCGCGATGCTGCTGGGGCCCGAGTGGCTCCACCGCGGTGCAGGCGCTGGGTATCCCGACGCTTTTGGCGCTCGGGTCGGTCTGCTACCGAGGGGCTTTCCAGAGAGCCGAGGGCCCGTCTCGCACGGCTCCGGCCGCGCATCCCAGCGGGAGAAAGGGGCTGCGGCGCGGGCTGCCCCGGGGCCAACCAAGGAAGACCCCCCTCCCCCGCCCCAGTTCATTTTGTAGTTATGTTCAGAGGTACCCGCGGCATCGAGCACCTCCCGGGTCACTTCCCCGACAGGGGCCGGCTGCGAGGAGCGACGCGGAACAGCGCCGAGAGCCCCACGGCTGCCGGGGAAAGGGCGAAACCGGGGGGAATGAAACGGTAAAAAGAAAAGGTGTTTGTTTGCAAAAAAACGGTCGAAAATAAAAAGAGAGGGAAAAAAAACCCACAAAAACACGGGGAATCAGAGGGAAAATCCAGAGGTGGGCTGGGGCCGGTGGGCAGCCGCGGCGTGGGGGCGGCTGCCGGCAGGGGGCGCCACGGCGCCGCGCTCCGCCCGGCATAGCCCGGCCGGGCAGATCCGGGGTGTGCTGAGCCGAGCTGAGCCAGGCAAAGCCATGCCGGGCCGAAAAGATCCGGGATGAGCTGGACAAAGCCGCGCTGAGCCGGGCCGGAGCGGGCAGATTCGGGATGTGCCGGGCAAAGCCGCGATAAGCCGTGCTGTACCGGGCAAAACCGTGTCGTGCCGAGCCGGGCTGTGCCGAGCAGCCGCTGAGTCGGCCGGGGCTCTCTCGACAATCCCGCTCCGCTGCTTGTAACATCTCGATGGAACGTAACCTGCGCCTTACCCACCAGCACCGCCGTTAAAACTACGAGCTGATGCAATCGTTAAGGTGGAAATCCAGCAGTAAAACCCGCTTCTCGGGATCTCTCGGTTTTGGTGCCGCCTGACTGTGCTCCTTAGTCTGTCCTTGGTAAAGGTGACCCGAAATGTCTGCTCCGCACTCGCCAGTTGAACCCTGGGAGCTACCGGAGCTATCATGTCCTCTCACCACCTCCTAATTCACCTGCTCCAGCACAAAAAAAATTCAGCCGCGCACGGCTCACCCTCAGCTGCCGTTGTAGCAAAACCTACCCTAACAACACCCTACCCAGCTCCTGACCGGCACTGAGCTGGTCCGTTTTAAATCCCAACCCAGGGAAAGCACCGACAACGCAGCTCCCTGCTGCCCGCTCCCTCAGCGTGCTGCAAAGCTGCGGGGACGACGGGACAACTGCCGGCGCCGTCCGGTGCCCACGACACGGCTGCTCCGGCCCCGCCGACGGGGACTGGCGCCGTCCCGCAGGTTTCACACGTTCTGCCTCTGTTTGTGGAGACTTTAATGACACGGAGCGCCGGGCCAAAGCGGCCAAGCCCCGTGTTGTTTTTGTTTGGGGGGTGAGTGGGAAGTCAAACACGGCGGGACAGGAGTGCTCTGTCCGGCACGCTCCAGCCTCACCGGCCGCCTCTCTATCACCTATTGCCGGAATTTCCCACCACAGCAGTGGAATGAAAAGCCCCACAGGGTTCGGACCCGGGGGCACGGGTTGAGGACCCATCTAGAACCCCCGAGTCACGCACCCCCACCCCGGCCCCGCGCAGCCGGTGCCTACCCCGAGCGCCGGTTGCGCAGGCTGAGGCTCTCCTTGATGGACGGGCTGTCGGGTAGCAGCACCTCGGCGTGGTGCGGCCCCTCCACCACCCCCACGTAGGGCCGGCCGCTCCGCTCCCGCTCCTTGGCGTCCTCCTCGAACAGCACCTGGCCGCTCAGCTTGCTGAAGACGATGGTGTTCATGGTGGGAGGGGGGCTGCGTGCCGCCGTCGGGCTGCCCGCCGGCTCCGAGGTGCGGGGGTTCGCTCTGCGCTGCGGGGAGGCGGCGGCGGTCACCGGGCAGCCCAGACCCGCCCGGCGCGGGGGGCAGCGCCGAGGCACCGGGAGCCGCCTGCCCACCGGGGGGGACACACACAGCCCGCCCCTCCCACGGCCCCCCCGCTCCCGGGGTTCGGTGGCCTGGCCCGGTCCCACTCGCACCTCGCCGCCAGCCTTCGCGGCGCTTCTCGCTCCGTGTCGCAATATTTGGGAGTGCGGGGTTTCTCCTGCGTTTGGTGTTTCTCTGTCTCTCGCGTTCGCTCTCTCCTCTCTTTTTTCTCCCTTCCTTCCCTTCCCCTCCCCTCCCCCGGAATGATTTTTCCCCTTCCCCCTCCCCAAACAGGGAGGGAAACAAATTGTTTTTAACGACCACCAAACGCGCAGCGCTGGCGCCCGCAAGCACAGCCGCGGCGCACTGTCAGCTCTGTCGCGGCCATCGCTCCCCATCTCCGGGGGGCACGGCCGGCCAGGGTAGCCGGTAGACCCGCAGGGCTCCGCCCGGGCAGCGGCGACATGGGGAGGGGTGGCGGGAGCGGAGCGAGGGGCAATGCACGGTTGGGCTGTCCTGGTGTGCACGGGGGGCGGCCGAGGGCACCGGCTGGGGTCACGCTGCCCGCGGGAGGGACCCCCTTGGGGGGCGCGGGGCTTTAGCTCATTAGCGCCTGCGTTTAATGAAGCTGGACGGGAAACACTGCCCCCGCTCGCCCTCTCCGTCTCCTCTCACCCCCACCTCACGAGTTTTATCAGTCAGACCGCAGCCCGAGTCGAGAGGCAGCCCGCTCCCTCCAGCATCCTTGTCGGTCGCGAGCTCTGCGGGTGCCCCGGGAGCTCGCACGGATGCGCCCAGGCCCCCACGGCCCCGCTGCTCCACGCCCCCCTCCGCCGCCCTGCGGTGCAGTCAGCCCGGCCACGGCCACGGCCCCGGCGGGCTGAACATACCGATGTTCGCGCGCGGAAACGGAGAAGGTAGCCAGGGTCAATATTGACAAGGATGAAATTCAGACGTTCTTTGGCCGCCACGGGGGAACGGGGAGCAGTCGGCAGCGCCCACGGGCTCCCTGCCCTGTCGGTGTCCGCGCAGCGCAACCCCAAATCACCCGAGCCTCCGAGGCTACCACTGGCGTTATCCCCTCCCCTCTCCATCACTAGTCCCATCCCGACCTTCCGGACCGGAGGGGACAAGCGGAGGGGGGGACGCGGTTCTTCGCGGCCCCGGAGCGGGTGGGACAGGCGGGCTGGGGCCACGGCGGCCGCTCCTGCCTCAGTGCCGCCCGCCGCGTCCCCCTCCCGCCCCGCCGTAGGTTCCCTCCTGCCCTCCCCGCATCCGCCCGTCACGGGCACGCGATGTCACGGCCGCTCTCCATGAGGTCACAGGTCGCTCAGCCGCGCTCGTTGGGTCCCTGGCATCGGGGACCACTGACCCCACTGTGATTTCTTCGGTTGCTGAAGGGAACCCGAAGGGAGGTTGGGAAGGGCAAAGCAGCCCATGCACCCCGCGCTTCCACTGTCCTTTGGGCAAGGCCCCTTGAGAGCCCCCCCCCCCCCCGCCCCGGTTGTCCGAAGGGCAACATATAGGGACACTGTGTAATAAACGCCTCCTGGTCTGTGCTAACGTGCTTATTAGGGGCTCGCTGCAAAACATGCAGCTCCAAGTATTGCCGTGCCCACCTGAGCTGTTTATGGCCTGGAAAATATTATTACAATTGTATTATAGCAAAAGGAGAATGGGAAAGCTACAGGCTTGATCAAAAGCAATCTCCCGAGGGCTCCTGCTCACTCCAGTGGAACAGGAAGGTGATCTCAACCCTTTGCAGCTTCGTATGCATATTTGCCTTGTTGTTTTCCCATTCCCCTCCCAGCCCCCCTGGCATGGTAGGGTTGATCCCTTCTGGCCGGGCGGGCATGGACTCTGTCCCGCAACTCCCAAGGAGAGGCATGGATGGAGCGTGGCACGTTTCTGTATGCCCTGCAGGCTGAGTCAGCCTCTGGAGCAGCGTCAGCCCATGCACCGGCAGAGTACAGAGCAGGTGCCCTCAGAAGAGCCCTCCCTCGTGCCTGCTGTGATGGGGTGGATGCTTGTCCCCTGCAGGGTGGCTCAGAAGGAAATGGGAAGGCAAAGATTATTCTCCTTTATGTCTTCTATTGATGATGCCACTTGGGCATTGGGTCATGGTGCCACTTGAACGTGGGTCGGGGGAATCGTTGTTTGTACTGACAAGGTATATTCCTTTCCTCAAGGACACATCAATGGTCCCCAGGAACAGTGGGGATGTGCACTGCCCACCTGCCTGGCTGCCCAAACCTGGGCAGAGTACAAACAGCCAGGGCAGCAGGTTGCTGATGGCCTGGCAGATCCTGCATCCGCACCCAGAATAAATCACAGCAACAAGAGCTGAGGGCAGAAATCAGCATTTGGAAAGTAGTTCTGGAAAAAAACAAAAGTCTGTGTGGGGCAGGCACTGCCAAGCACAGTGAGGCAACAGCAGGAGCAGTTGGCAGTGCGGCGCCTTACAAGCTTCTAAAGCAGTGAGATCTCCCAAATCATCACATGTAAATCTCACACACGCCTGCCCCCTCCATATTTTATTACTTAGATCACAGTTGAAAAGCTTAAATGAAAACAGCGTTTCTATTTCCAGAGCTTGTTTAACATTGTGAATGTGATACAAACTGTGGGCTTCATGTTTTTAATTAAGGTTACTTATCCAGCCACGCACAGAAAAGTAAGTCAATAGCTGCTGGTCGCATACCACAGCCCGCAACTGGCTCCCCTGAGGACAACGCAGTGCTGGCTGATGGGAGCACCCGGGCTCCCACTCATCCTGCAGTGGGTCACAGTCTTGGGGTGTAGGGGAATTGAGGCACCTGCTGGGCTGGAGCTGCAAGGAGCTTGGTCCTTGCAAAATCCCTCTCCCAGCCCACGCCTGCATGCCCAGGCTCAGACAGCCAACAGTTCAGGCTGGCACGCCAGAAAGTGGCAACAAGGCACCTTTCCAAGGGATATCGTGCAGAAGGAGCCTAAAAGTGGTGCTCTGGGACCTAATGTGTCTCATTGGAGGAACCAGGAAAAATCAACTGTTCTGTCAGGCTGAGAGGAAAGTTTGCTCCTGAGGTTGCAAGCAATGGAGCTCCCCAGTGCCAGACCTGCTCCAAGCCAGTGGAGAGGCTGCAGCCCCAACCTGGGCAGCTGCCCTGCGGAGCCCAGCTGGCACTGCTGAGGGAGGCTAGAGCACTCTTCTGCCCACTTCTCCTTCCCTGGCCATCCAAAAGCAGATTGGTAGAGTCCAATCTATGCTCGTAAATATAGACTTTATATCTGGTTTGCACTCCCTGCAAAATGTTGCTTTTGCCCTTGCTTCGTGCTCTGGTTATTTTTTAAAAGCTTTCAGCAAACATTTCCTCGGCATTGCATTTTCCCAGCTCCCCCATCCCCCATCCAGCTGTGGATTCCTTCACAATAAACATATATGTTTGAAATTCAAAGAATTTCCTCACACCCCTGGTACACTCTGCACCATGGCATGCTGGGTGGCTAAATAACTAAGGCTGTGTATGTTGAAGGACCTGAGAATTTGGGTAGGTGAGAACTTGTTTAGGGTTATGCAAAATGAAGTGTTACCTACACTGCAACATAGCCACACTCGCAGGGAGAGCAGCTGCAGAGGCCTATTACCATCTATGGCAGCAGCTGGGTCCGCGCTGAGCAAAGTCCCGAGGCACACATAGACAAGGATGAACCTGCTTAACCAAGTCTTCTGAGTGCTGCCTCAAGGTGTTTGCTCTTCTTCTGTAGGCAGCCACAGCTCGCAGAGCCAGAGCCTTAGCAGGGTCTCTTCCTGCTCAGCCTGGCAACTCCCAAAGCACTAGGGTGAAATAAAGTAGGAGTGAAGTTAAATCTCGTAACAGAGTGTTGTTAGGTATAATCCTAAGGAAGGAGGAAGATCTGTCCCCTTTGAACATTTCAGAGGAACTGTGCCTAGAATAATCCCTGGTTTAGGGCAAGAGGAGTTTGGCTCTCCATTCTTTGGAGCAGCGAGGTTATCATAGTGGGAATCCGACATCTAAGGGAGGAGGTAATTATGTTGGTCTGCTGGAAAGCAAAGATAGGCTCTCAAGTTGCCACTTAATTACAGGCCTTTTTGAATGCAAAGGGCTGTGGAGAAAGGAGCTAGATTTCTCAACAGCAGTGAAAGAGCACCTGAAAGATAAAACGTGCTTATTTCTCTTCTTTATCAGTATTTGGTTTGGAGGAATTGGTAAGAGTGTGTGCTGAAATGGAAACGTTTGCAGAAAGAAAACACATCAACATCACCTATAACCATCCCCAAAGCAGCTTGGCTGGTGGTGCTGGTAGTGCTCGGCAGGTAGTATCATCAAACCACAAAGCCAAAGATTGTGGGGGAGCAAAGAGGACAACAACAGCAAGAAGGTAGAATGGGAAGGTTGTCAAGAGGACAACCTGAAGCCTGGAAAATGTGACCATTAAGCAGACCCTGGTTTCACATCCAGGTCCAGCAAGAGCAGACAGAGACAAAATAATAGACTAACTCCAGGGTAGCACTCAGTATAACTCAGATATTTCCTTATAATTTATACCCAGGAAAAGCATTGGATGTGGTCTGCTGCCTTCACGCTGCTGAATGCTACAGAAAGGTGGACCAGACTTCATTTGATGAAAAAACTGAAAATGAGAACTGCACCAGATTCTCCACAAATATAGGAGAAGGCTTTGTGTGAAAGTCCAGTTCTTGTCATCCACAAAACTACGGCAGGGGTTGCATGTGGTTTGTTTTTAGAAAAGAGTGGACTGAGGACATGGGCTAGGTAGTAGAGTGGACTTAGGTGCTAAGACATTTTGTCATCTGCCTTTTAGCTCAGCTCAGCAATGAAACGCAGAGGCTGGGCTGTGGCATGGCACAGGGAGAGGTTAACTGTGAGGCTCTGCCTTGAACCCAGCCTTACACATGGCTGTCAGGTGTAGGGGGCCTGAGGCTGCTCTAGAGGCAGGGAGCTGGGCTAGCAAACATGGGGAGGGGGAAAGTGTCTCTTCGGGAGCTGCAGCAGGCAGTGCTATCCCTTGTTTCTGCTAAGAAGCAGAGGGCCCTGGGGGGCGGCGAGCCAGGTCACACCCTCAAACTGTGGAGAAAGCACTGGGGTTAGTGGCAGCAAAAGCCCCAGACAAACCACAGACCAAAGAAAAATAATCAATCCAACCCAATAAACAGCTGTTTTTTCATCTAGGAAGCAACTGGAGGACCCAGTTTTGTTCTGCATTTTATTGATGTGTTTTGTCCTAAGAATTAATAAAATGTATCAGTCTACAAAGAAGGCCCAAATCCCTGTTCTTTCTACTTCCATGTGAACCCCTCCAAAACGCTTGAAAACCAAGCATCTTTCTGGTGCTCAAGGACTTCATTTTTACTTGCCCCTCTGTTCCATGTCAATTTTTTATTGCATTCTTTGTATTTCCATCCCCTAGACCATGTAAAACAAAGCACCTTCGATAGGGCTTCAGCTGCTGCACGAAGTGCATATGGGGAGGAGGAGGAGTACTGTGGAGTTTGCAAGAGCCATGTTTTCCCAGCGCCCCTTAACCCAAGCTCTGTTGAGGCTATGTGGCCAGCCACAAGGCCGAAAGGACTCCAGAGGGGATAAATACTTTTGCTGGGAATGACAATGGTGTGTAACGCGGTGTTAATTAGGAGGAAATGTGTTCAGCAGGAGAAGCTGTGCAGCTTGATCAGGGACAGAGCCAGTGGCTCAAGATCAGGACTTTTGGTTATTCAGCTTCATTCGTGTGTGCTAACTGTTGTCGATTTTGTGTTGTTAGGACCCAGGTGGGATCTCGTAGCTTTTACAGCCCGCCTGGTTTCTCCAGTTCTCTGCCCTCCTTCGACTCCAGCTCTGTGGGTTGCTCTGGTCTGCACCATCGCTCCTCTGCTGCTCATTATCACATAACTCCAAGGAATACAAAGCCAGAGACCCAACCCTTACATATGTATATGAACCTCTTGTTTTCTGTATAAGCAGGAGTTGAAACATCCCCAAGGAGGCTGATTTGCCTAAGTATTTGGTAATACATCAATAGAATCAATATCAATAGTTTTGCTGTTATTTTATTCTTTTCATAACCATGTTTCTTTTAACTGAGTTTTAAAATCTGTATTTCATATTATCTCAGGAAATTCACATCTTCGGTGTGTTTACTGGCCAGAGAATGATTCAGTTCTATTTAATGAAGTATCTCAGATGGCTGATGTCTGCTCTGCGTTTTCAAAATGAATGTGGATTTATTTGGATTTCACCTTAATGGTTACTAGTCACATTGCAGAAATCACTGCTTTGAAAAGTTAAGGACAAATGTTGAACAGTTGATAATAATAATGGTAATTCTAATTTTTCTGCAGCCACCTGTGCAAAAATAAATACTGTGCTCTGTGTTATTGAATTCCCTACTGTTTATTCCATCTAGCACCACTGGAAAGCACGAAGTGAGATATGTTTACCATCAGTATTCTTCAATAGTACAAATATAGAGGTCGATCCATCCTTTTAAATAATTATGCGCAGAATGTTTCAAAACAGAAGGAATTTTTGCTAAAGTCTGCCTTTTCCGGGCAAGGACAGAGGGGCACTTGTGTGAGTGAAGGTGACACAGTAACATGCAGGAACACCGCGATTCCTCGGGCATCTGGCTGGGACCTGTTTTCTGGCATTTGCTCTACCAGCTGCAACACTAGAGCATTCCCAAACACCCAAAAATATGAACCAACATGGCAAAATGGAGAGGTGTGTATGGGCTGAGGGGATGGAAGGGGCAGCTCTGAGGGGCTGACTCTGTTTCTCATTTGAGCCACATGCAGTTTTGTGTGATCTCGAATATTTCACAACCCCTGTGCCTCTCTTCTGCAGCTGTAACATGGGAATAATAACACTTCCTCCCCTTTCTCTGCTTCCTACTTTGCTTTTGGCACACAGCTAATAGAAGTGAGCTTGATCTCAGTTGGAATCTATCAGTGCTACTGACATGTTAATAATACCAGCAGAAATGTTTCCTCTTTCCTTTGCACTGACAAAGCTCTGCACGGGGTAGCTGCTCCCAACACGTCAACCCAGAGTGTATTCACTTTCAACCCCAAATCTGAAGCGTTTTCTGGAGACAAGACAGAGAGGATAAAAGATTCAGACTGACTTTTAGGATTTTAAACAGGGAGAAGCAGTCATAACATGCTTCAGTTTGATGGCCCTCCAGTTATTGCATAAAAAAACCCCAAAATATCCTCTGCCTCTTGGCTGCTTGCACAGCGTAAAACCTTGTGCGGTTGAGTCAGGGTTTCAATGATTTTCTGTCTAGAAGCTCCCTCAGTAGATGTCAGGTCCTGGAGAGGATATGCAGAGCTGGAGCATGATGCCTCAGCAACACAGATATAATTGAGGAGATTTTGGTGTCTTGAAGGAAAACCCCAAAGTTAATGCCAGTTTCTGTAAAAGCTGTATGGCATCAGGCACCTGCAGCTGCCTGAGGAGATCTCCCTCTGGGACACGGGATCCCATTCTCTCCAGCTCTTCTCAGGAGTCACCCAGTAGCAGGTTGGTTTCCCGTAGAAGAAGCCTGAGAAAGTCTGAGGATAAAATAAGATTGTGGAAAGATTTTCTGAAGATGACTTGCGATTAATGTTTTTGGCCTGTGTTTGAAAACCTCCTTCCTTATTGCTTGCAGTCATATAAAAACATCTCCCCAGTTGCTCTAGCTTTTACATAATTGATAATTGATAATTTATAAATCTCTAATAACTTAGAAGATTTCTTGAAGTTTCTCGATAATAATAATAAATACAAATGTTTATTCAAGCAGATTAAAAAGTCAGGTGGATCATATTAATCTGTTTAACTGTTGCTGATAGCTGTATTATCTCCTTTTCACTAGAACTGAAGTTAAATCTCTGTAGTTTTAAAATACACAAATGCTGTTCTAGCAGAGGCCAAAGCCAAAGCCTCAAAAAGGCAGTTTGGCTTGCATAGCTATTGCCAGCCTCGAATGTCAATAACCAAGGAGAGGCAATAAACTTATACACTGTGTTTTCCTTCTTGTGTACAGAATAGATGGGTTCTGCAGGGTGCAAAACATGAGGTGTAGATGCATAACTCATGTACAAACCGTTACTATTTATTATTGGTGAGGCTGAGGCACGCAAGCCAGTGGAGGAAATAGCTGGCACATCTTCATTAATTCCTTCTGGTTCTAAAGTAGTTTTCAGGAAGTAATTCTCCAAGTCCTTGGCTACACACACAGCGTATTTATTCAGAGTTGGCAAGGGCACCAGAAACCATATAGTTCATAGAGCCCTCGTTTCTTTGGATCCTGAAGGTGTTTATCAAAACTGATCTTTAGACAGATTAGAGCCACACACATACACAATACCAGTCCTGTAACACTTGCTGGTGTCTTCAAGAACTTTAGGTTTAATTATAACCACCATCCACCCTCTGAATAAGCTTCAGAAATTCCCCAATGGCTTTAAAGGTTGTTTTGAGAATGAAGAGCCATCCAGCTTAGCACGTCAAGTGAATGTTGGCTTTGAAGATTTTTTTTCTCCAAGTTATTTGAATATGACCATTATATTTTCTTCTGTATTGTGAGTATTTGACTTGTGACCTCAAGGATACTTTTCTTATTGCTTTGAGATCTAGCCATGACTAAAAGCAGAAGTTTAGATATATATTCAGACTTTTTTTGTCTGAGAAATAGACCGAAAATTTTGAATATCAGTGTCTCTCATGAGATGTCCTGATTTCATGCATTACAGCAGGGCCAGAAATAACATGAGAACAGCTTTTCTCACAGTATTTCAGTAGTTCTTTTCTGGCCATTGCCCAAAGCAGGATGTGAAGACATGCATGAACATTAAAGCAAACTCATTAGAATAGTTCAAGTTCCTTTTGCATTGTGGTAAAAATTTGTGTCACTTTTTATTCTATTCAAACTGTTTCAACCCTTTCAGTACTTCAAAAACCCATCAGTGTTTTTTCTTAATAAATCATTCTGCTAGTTTAAATGTGATTTGTGGGTTTTCATCTTTTTTCCTGTTCCTTTTTTTTTTTTTTTAAACACAGGCCAAGAATATGACAAAGTGCTCAGAGCCAAATTGCACATTCAATTGTACACATAAGTTTTGGTTACCCTGTTGACTATCCCTTTGGCTTTGCAAGTATTCCTCATTTGTGTAATATTAACTATCCAGTAAGTGTTTGCTGAATTGGGACAGAAGCTGCCCTCAGATGCCCGGGGGGTAAGACTGCAGCTGCCATCAGTGGGGATGTGCCCCAGGGCATAAGGACAAAATCAGTTTCAGGTTTGTGTAATTAAATTGTTTCCTTCAAAGCTGTCAACAAACTCAGGTGCCCATCACCTCACAGCATTTCCACAAAGTAGCAAAACAGTATAAAGTTACCTGCTTCAGCTGCCAGGGTAAATAATAAGTGCAAGCACAAGTGCAGCCTGCTCCTGTGTGCTCCTCCGGTGTGGGATGTGCCTGGAGCAGGCAGATCTTGGTGCTGTGCCTGCCCTGTTCTGGCGGTGCCCATAATGGTACTTATGGCTCTGTTGTGAACTGCTCCTGCCTCTTTTCAGAGCAATAGTCTGAGCATGCTATGCCTGGACAGTGGCTTGGACTCTCCTGGAGAGAGGCTGTCCAACTGCTCTGGAGTCATGGTGGCATCAGCCAGGGTTATGGTTCTCTCTGCAGAGCGAGGCTTTCCAGATGTCTGGGCATGTGTGCTTCCCAGGGTACGGTGGAGGTTAGCAAAGCCTTATCGGACTTCGCCTTCTCCATCAGGCTGAAGCAAGGCAGCCTGTTTTAATAGAATGGGGCAACCCTTGCTTGCCTACATTTCCTCTTCCCCGGTTCAGTAAGGGAAGAAGCATAGGGCCATGATGAGCAGATTGTCCATGCAGTGCCTGCATGAGTACCCTGATGGCACTGGCAGACTTTACTTGATGAGGAGCTAGGCACCTCACCCATAAACAAGGTTCTCCAAACAGCCAGAAAGTGAGCAACACTTCAGACTGCCCTGGAGAGCAGTAAAAGCCCAGATCTCCTCGGCTGATCTATTCACTAGCTGCTAACCCTAGATCACCACATATAAACAAGTGGTTGGCTTGTGCACTCGGTCTTCTTAGGAAAGCTTTCACCCCATCAGGTTCTTGATGTAGTGGGTCAAGACATGGTTACACATAGAGAGGAGACTTCTGTTTTTGTGCTGTGAATCTCCCCAAGGACAGCTGAGGAATCAGTGTCTTGCTGCAAATGGGTGAATCAGAGAGTGAAAATAATTGCCTGGCAAGCCATGAACTGCCAGGCAGTTCAGGATTTGTGGATCCAGCTTTTGGATTATGAATCCCAGCATCTCAGATGGAGAAGAGATTTCAAGAAAAGCCAAATCCTAGTAAAGGGTTTGCTGTTCACCTGTTTCCAGACAATTACAGGGCTAAAACCACCTGTCTACAATCCACTGGAGTTGAAAATTGACTTCCTGCTCAACAGTTGTTGGCCCTCTTTTCAGGGGCCTATAATATCTGTTTCCATGGGTTGGGATGCAGATATGTAGGGAGGAATAGATGGCCTTTTGCAGTGCATAGTTAATATACTGCTGGTTTTATTTAAGACACCCTTGAGGAGGACACTCTCAATAGCTGCTGGACCTCCTGTAATTCAGTGAACTCAACTGTTAGACTTTTTCAGTGTTGTCAAAGCCACTGTCCTGTGGCTGTGATGGAGGTGTCTGTGCCCGTTTAGAAAATTCTCTCCAAAAAAAAGGCACTTTGATTCATGTCTGTGTTTATGTGGGAGTCTCTCCATGGTCTGAGCCATTCAGCCCCAGTTAAGGTAATTCTGTCTGGCAGCAGCACTAGATAGTTTGCAGTGAGCATTTACAAACTGGCCAAAGCATTTGATTTCTTAACACGAAAGATCCAGCTTTTTAAGATTCTTACCCATGGAGCTGATTCAAGCAGTCCTCATGCCTTGGTCCTCCCTTGGATGGACTCCACAGCTATGGACCAGGTGGCTGATAATACAGAAATGCTGAAAATGCCTGGAAAGGACTCAGTCATGTCAAACATCTCCAATGAAGGTAGCAGTCACAAACACATGGGTTTGCCAAAAGTGTCTGGCTAGTTCCAAGAAGCCTTCATTTGTTTGCATTGCTAATCTACCAGAGACTGGAACTGCTCGAAGAGATATCAAGCCTTCTGTAAGTTTTCTTTTACCCTGCTTCTGTTGGGATCTGCAGGACAGCAGCCATCTGAGAAGGTTTTGGGACACTGCACAATTATCAGACTGAGACAGAAGGAAATTGTCTGAGCTGGAGGCAAGGCAGCCCATGGAGCTAAACACACATTTTAATTCTGCAAGTCCTCTTGCTTCCCCTGTGGCTCAGCTGCCCATCAGGACTGGCAAAGTCAAGGCCTGGCTGCAGAGGAGTTGTCTTTGGATCCTGACAATCTGGTTGTCATCCCACTATGTAGCATCCCCAAATCTTCATTTATCAAGCCAAGAAACTAAATAATCTTTCTTTGCTTCTTAACAAAATCCTTCCTTAATAAATCTTTCTTTTCACATTGCTTCCTTCCACACAGTAATGAGCATGTCTCCCTGCAGCTGATGATGCAGCTGCACTCACGTGGGCCCTGCAGCAAGAGCAAGGTGAGAAACAGAGTGTGTGAGTACAGTTGTGTTGCCCCCGTGCTCCCAGGCCTGGACCACATTGAGTATCCGCACATCAGTGGCAGATGTGGGAATCACTGGGAGTGACTCCTGCATCCCTTCCCTTTAGATTTTTCTTGGACAGGAATGATATTCTTCAATTCGTCTTTGGATTTTTGTGCTGTTACCTATCACCTAGAGCTGCCCAAGGGATCTATTCCTGGTCACAGCAGGATGGGTTTGCAGCACATCCTTAGCCATCGGGAGTTCTCCAGAGGCAGTCTGCAGCCCCCTTTGGCTCTCACTCAGCTGTTTTGCCATCATTTTTTGCTTGCAGTTATTCACGACATGCTTACTCAAATCACTGGCTACTGGCCAACTCAAAATGTTACCTGCCTCAGCAAAGTGAGATTTCACCTATTTTTCCACTAATCATATTTAAAACCTTGGGGTGGTACCTGCAGGTGGCACCAGTTTTTGTAACTGAACCCTCTCCACATTCTTATTACTTTGTAAAACTGCTACCAGTTGATTATGGAAACAAAAACTTGTTACTTTGTTGGCCTGCTTCATTTTAGAAATGTAAATCTGGTGGACTTCTGACAATTACTAACTTTCACATTGGATTAAGTTCTTAGAGAGTTTTAGTGTTTCATTCTGCAGGGTTTTCCAGGGTTTTCTTTGGCTGGGTAAGCCTTTCTAAACTGCCACTTAGATTTGCTATAAGAACATATGCCTTGGTGCATCCAGCACACAGCCCACCAGGCGCACAGTGGAAGCCCAGAGCCCCGACTGCTTATCAAGCCTATGGCTAGCACTGCAGGATGCTTACAGATCTCCAGTGGGCTCGTGGCACTGGGGGACTCCATGGAGAAGCTCTGTGCTCAATCTCAGCCCTCTCAAGAATATAGACACTTATTTCAGGCTGCAAAGAAATACTTCACAGCCCTAAAGCTGCTTCTGGAGTTGAACATTTTGGCCAGCACATTCTGAGGCACCAGAATTGCAGCTACTTTTGTTGTCCTAGTTGTAATGGTCGTCCATTCCCAGGGTATGAGGGTCCTATCTCGTGTTGGTTTTCTCTGATGAAGACTCTCCGAGTCCTGCAGAGTGTCTGAGGGTGCTGTGGGGCACTTGAGCCTGCATATCCGTCTCCCAGAGCAAGGATGTACGTGGCAGAGTACAGAGCATTCTCCTCCTAAAGCTGAAATATTTTTCAGTTCTTTGGGATGGTGAGTGTGAATGTGGCAGTCATGTAGGAGAAAAGACACAATTCAGATTCAGTTCTAGCAAAAATTAAAGTGGTTTCTGTTACGCATTCCTACAAAGTTCAGAACAGATTAAGTGGTAATTAGATATCAGTAATTGCAAGTGGAACTAAAATCTTAACATAGACCTCAGTAATTGTTGGTTTAGAAATGTCGACAGTAATGAATGTACACTGATACGTATAGAGTCTTATGACTGGTGAAAACAAGCATTTCCATTCAATGGAAGTGTCTTCAAGATACGCAGAAATCTGAAAAGCAGTGTAGGGGGACTAAAAAGACTTCTGGGTGGGTTTTGTTGTTTTGGTTTTTTTTTAATGCTGAGTTTGGAAATAATTAGGCATCAGTTTCTTCAGAGAAATCTCTTCTTTTTGTTTTGTACCTCTTCACGCCACATCAGATCCAGTGCTTGGCAGTCACCTATGTTCTTTAGTTGCTGTGCTGAAAAACATTCACCTAGTCATTACATTCTGGGAAGCATACCAAGCTGGCCCACAGATGTCAGCTTTCTCAAATATTTTCCCTTTTACATGACACCCCACCACAGACAGCTGTGGAACGGGCTGGAAGGAAGCATCAATCTGACCATAACTGCTGCTTCCGAACATACTTTGCCCCTCATCTGCAAGTGCACATGGAATATTTCTCTCCAAGAGTTGCTGCATCTCCACTTAGAATATTTTCCTGCCTAACCTCATGCAGGGATAAGGATTCGTGAGTCTATTTCCCAATAGTGTAATTAAAAAAGAAAGCCATAAGTGGGTTGAGTGAAGGTCTGCAGATCAAGACTGGCAGCCACGGGGTCAGGACTTTTCCATATACTGGGCAAACACAGCACAAAAAGTGGCAATCCTAGAGCCTCTGCACTATTGCACTCCTTGTGACCCAGCACAGTCAGGAAGGACAGTGTGACTTTAGTTATAAAACTGAAGCAACAATGATTTCTTCTCTCAGAATGTTAGAACCTGTTTTTACTTTGGGTTGGTTGCCCCATAGAAAATGAACAGAGAAGACCCACTGGTTTAATACATAGCATCGTCCTTCAGTGGGTCTCAGCTTGGCACTCATCAATCCCAGTTCCATAACCAAGGTTTACTAAGCTGCTGACCACCTACCGCCAGCCTCCTTCTTCTCTTTTCTTTTTGCTTTTTGAATGTCTGTTTGTCCCAATATGGGTTCCCCCACCCTTCCGTCATTGGAAGGTTTAATGCTGAGTGAAAAACCACGAACAGCCTTTGAATGTGTTCTGCCAAGTCTCTTTACAGTACAATACTGGCAAGAGTGAAACAGTGGGGCCAGGCAAATATGCAAGCTTCATCACATTAAAGAAAGCAGAGCAGCATGGTTATTGCATCATTCTATGGCTTCCCAGACGTTGTTGTTATTTTTTCATTAGAGCGACAGAACTACACTTGGAGATTTTTGCTGAAGAGCCAAGAAGGCCCCAAAAGGCTGTCAACTGGAGAAGGGAATGTGGCAACTAGAAAGATGAGTGGCTTACTCCACTAATTTTATAGCACAGCCTTTACCAGTCTGTGGTAGAGGGAACCAGCAACATGATATGTGTTCACATTTTTTTAAAAGAAGACACGTAGCCAGATACTTAAAACTATTTGCTTGTTCAAGACAAGTTCTTTGGGAATTTAACTACTACTGAATCAACCGACTTTTTTCAACACTAAATCATTTCAATTCTGTATCATATGTTTTTAATTTTATCAGTATCTGTAATTTTTTAATTACCGTTTTTATTACCATTTCTATTTTTCAGAAACTGTACATAAATGCCTAGTTATTCAATCTGGGTATTAGAAGGTGCAGGAGGCAACCACTGAATCACCGGTGCCCTGTGTTGCTTCTTCTTCTGTCTTGGAGTAGCGAGCTCTGTCACAGAATGGCTGGTCAAAACCTTATCACCAAGACTGAAATGAACAATTTTCTCCCACCAAATCTTCTAGTCAGATGCTCACCTCATGAAGAGTGGAGAAACTCTGAAGGTACTCCAGGATCTTGACACAATGGGGAGCTGACTGAAAACTGCTTCAACATTAGTATAATGTCATTCTTCTGGCCTTTCTCCAATACACACTCAAAATGACAAAAAGCAAAAGTTTTGCCTGGCCAACTACTGTCTTGCCACCATGTCAGGATTTCCAAATGATGGAATAAAACACATGAAATCATTGAATATGATTTTGTGCCACTGGAGAACTGCAAAGGTTATAGGATCAGGTCACATCACATAATTTGGTAGCCAAAGTCAAAATTTCCTTATGTGGGCTTAAAAAATTTGCGTTCAAAGTAGAACTGACTACAGTTGTAGAAGAAAGATCAAGAAGCTGAGTGGTACTGTGCTCCATGTAGACTAGGATAAAACACAACTTGCCAGTGAGAACAACTGGAAAAGAGAGAGGAACTTGCCAACTGAAAGGTTTCTGACAGCACAGAAACAAGTAGAAAGGATAAACACAAGCCATGGCGATGCTGTTCATAGAAATCCTTTGCAGCAAGTCATGTTTATTATTTAATTGATAACTAGGCAATGGGATGAAAAGCACATATTACAATGTAAAATTGCACTCAAGGAAAAAATGCATGAAAATGGATGGATGGCTTCACTAGTGAAAGTAGCAAAATATTCAGTATTGAGGAAAGTTTTTGTTTAAGCAGAAGAGGGAACAATAATTGGTAAAATTCCTTCAGAAAGAGTGCAATGTAACTACCTGGCTGTGGCTGCAGACACACTGGCCCTGGCACGGTCACCAAACAGCAGAAGATTAGGTTGTCTGAATTGAGAAATGGCCGAGATGCAGCATTACTTCCTTCTGTTGTTCCATATCCTGAGCAGTGTGTGGCAAAGCTTAAGAGGCTAAAGAAGACACAAACCACAATTTACAGTGGGGGAGCAGTTAGCTTCTGACTCTGGAAATAAGCTCTGCAAATAGCCCGCATGGAAACTTGAATACTGCTGCTGAAGAAACATGTTATGTGTTTCCATCATGGTCATTGTGCTGTCATGTGCAAACCAAAGATTATTTTGGTGGAAATGTGCAAGGAACAACCATTTAGTTTATTATGAGACAAAATTCTTAAACTAACATATTATCTAGTTCAGCCTCCTGGGACAGTTCACATCTGACCCCCAGCGTCAGCAGCCCATTCCATTCATTTTAGGAGACATGGAATGAAAGAGGTACCATGCTTTCACACAAAGTGATCAGTTAGTCCAAAGCAAATTAGTAAGTCAATTCTCAAGACAGCCCTGTGAATCTCAGGTTCATTTACTCGCAGAAGAAAAGTTTCAGTGATGGAACAGAATAACAAAGGCCCTAATATGTTGCAGATCCATTGCACCCAGGCCATGAAGTTTATATTTCCCTAACAACTTGGAGACAAAATTGTGTGTCAGAACACATGCACTTGTCATTAGCATGAACATTAAGAGGAAATGAACATAAATCCCAGATTCAAATGTGTAGTTTGAACATCCTGGGTCAATTAAATTATTGATAATGGTTATCTGTCACCAAGCAATAAATCACAAAGTCATGGAGTGGTAGAAGAAAAGCTGTCTTGCTGCTGACAGACGTGTCGACTGAAAGATGTGGTGGGCCTTTCAGGTTCCAGAAATAATTGCATGAAAGTGAAAGATTTCTTCTCCTGCTTTTTTTTTCTCATCAAGTATAGTATTTCCATACTCAAAACAACACTTTCTTGTGACAACATTTCTTACTTGGCCTCTAAGTTTTCTGACATTTTAATGAAAATGAGAAACAAGGCTGAAAATGAGCAGCCGTTAAAGATCAGGCCTGGATTTATGGTTGTTAAGTTGGAGCTCCATGCAGAGCCGGGAGCTGGCTCCCAAAATTGTGAAAAGTGATGGATACTCTCTACTGACAGCGACATCAATGTAAATAAACTGAAACTCCCCCCATTACGAGACTGTGAAAACAGAGAATTGCATAGAGAAAACAAGGAGTGAGCAGACTGCCCAGGCAATGGCAAATGAACAGGACAGAGGCTGATCCTCCTTTTTAAGTCACTTTATTTTTGCAACTAGAATAGGTCTCTGTATTGACTTTGTAGATCAAATTGCTCTGCAGTGAATATAATATTGAACTCCAGTGCTCAATATAACTGTATTTCCTAAGAGGCTACAGGTTTATGTGGAGAAGTAGCAGCCGGTGGAAACAGAAAGGAGTAAAGGCATTTCCCTTCCAGTCGCAGGAGTCAGGGAGTGGGAGCTGGCTGGTGCCCGATCATAAGCAGTGGGAACGCCAGGCCTGGGCGGCTGCTGCTGCTCAAGTCAGTGCCAGGGCTCAAAAAGGCTGGTGGATGCTGCCAGAAGGGGTGTGTGAGCCGCAAGTGGGACCTAGCTTTGTGAGGATCCCTTTTCAGAGGGCTGCAGTGCTCTGAAACTCAACGCAGCTCTGCGGAAAAAGTGGAAGCTTTTCAAATGTACACGCTGTACTGTACTGCACTGCTTGGAGAGGCCAGGAATCACAATCATTTATTCGTTTTCCAACAACGAAATCTCTTTGTATTAATTACATGGAATCCACCAGTTTTGCCCAAAAAATATCTGTTTTTTTTTAATAGTGATCCTTTGGCTGTGTGGCTATCTGTATCAATTTCAGCATTTCTTCTTGTACAGAACTTAAAGGCATGGTAATGGTAAACAAAACAGCACAAATAAATCAGCTTAGGTCTGAGGCCTTAATGTAAAGACTTCAGATCAACCACTCAGAGGCATAATGGCCACCAGTGTGAGTGAGAGTGGCAAGGTGAGACCATTTCATTGTCAGGAACATGACATTTATTGCCCTGACACCTGTATCATAAAGTTAAGCTTACTTCAGAACTTATTCCATTTGAAATCTATGCTAAATTGTCAAGAATGCCTTCAGAGGTCATGTTAAGAACAACAGTTACTGTCAGGGAGTATTTTTCCTCTCAATTTCCCTCAACACCACTTTACATATTTTTCATAAGCAAGACTGTGATAAACTATTTGTATCTACAGCTTCTTTCAGGGAAAAGACAAAAATAAAATCAAGCCTCTCCTTTTCCAAACGAATTTGGCAATTAGCATTTATTTTTGTATATAGTGATGAAGCATATGATACTACTACAATTATGACATTTGTCTATAATAAAATACTTATTCAAAATAACATACCAGGTCTATGAAGCTGGAAAATACCTAAACCAGTATTTGCTTTGTCAGTGCTTGCTGATAGCACTTGTGACAACCCCATGACTATACTGGTGCATGAATTGATCACAAAAACATTACTTTGATTAATATTTTGACCTCCACATCATCAGCACCTGATCGTAGCTTGTTTCCTTTAAAAAACTCTCTGCACCTTCCCGAAGGGCCCAACACAATCCTCCTTTTTCAGAACTACATTAGTCTAAAATTAAATTTTAAATGAACCTTCACATCTGCTTCAGAGAAAACACAAATAAAAAGCTGGATTATATTAGAAGCTTCTGTTAGCAGTAAAATTAGTTGCCTTGAGTAGCCATGCAAGCTAGAAGGAAAACAATGAAATTACAAACTGCTTCCAAACCAAGAAAACTGTTAATTACTAAGGGCAGTAAAAAAAAATCATTCAGAAGTGACTACTTGACCAACACAAGTTATTTAAACATTTGGGGTTTTTTTCAGTTTTGTCAGCAATCTGTGCTTGTAATTAAAACATTAATGGTCTCAAGGAAATGCTTTAGTATTATTTGTTGAGCATGGTACATACAGTGGCTCTGTAATCTATAATATCAGTCATTATTTATGTAATTATTCAAAGCAACTCTAATCTGGAATATAGTTTTGTGCAGAAAAATAAAATCAATACAATGTTGTCCTTGGTTTAAAAACAAAAAAAACACAGTAAGATAATGTGTATATGTAAATGCAGTTCTCCACTTTTTTATTTACAGCTGGTAGATTTAAATTTGAGTTAAAGACAAGTCAATTTAAACACATTTCACCAGCTACTTATAAAATTAAGCCCTATTTTGTTTGATGTTGATAGAAACAGGAAATTTGGAGTGATGTCTACTGCTACAGCTGTTTGTAGTCCTTGTATAACCCCAGATGTGAGATTGATATATCTGCATTTTGTCCTCCCCTGTGAATTGCAAGTGATCAAACAGGCAAAAACATAATGACAGGATGATTGGACAAGTTTAGTATGAATAGAATTGTTCAAGACATTCATAAATCACTGCACAACCACACATGCAGTGAAGGAAAATTTATTGTAATGTCACAGATATGCAAACCCATTTATATCCACAGTGAATTTCAAATCCAAGCATATTAATTCTAGAAAAAGGCTTTGACATCTTAATCAATAGCCTTTTGAAAGGTGTAATACTAAAAGACACACGAAACTAGGTGTGAGTGTTTCACAAAAACTAGATGTGAAAAAGCAATAATGTAAAATCAAACATAGTTTTCCACAGGTTTATTTTTGTTATTACATTATCCTCATATAATGAACTGTTATGAGATACAGATGCTAGAAGGAATAATCATGTACTTAAATGTAGCTGTATTGCAAAACAAGTGTGTTGGTAAAAGCTTCAAAAGCATCAGCCATACTTAGCTTTTTCTGTTGCTAGAGCCAATCTGCGAATGTTTGCTATGCAACCAGCTGCTGCCTCCTGCAGAGTTTCATCTGAAGAGCCTACCATAGCCAGTAGGAGCTAGTAAAAATGCAAACCAGAAAGAGTATAAGAAAAACAAGTAAGTATACTATTATTTAAATAATATTCAAATCATAGAACAATTGTGTGAATTTACTCACATATATAAATACTAAAAATTATACTAATAGCACTGTATTTATATATGTACACATACATATATATGTACACTTTTGTAAACTGAATTTATTAACATACACATAGAGTGCAACACTTTATATTTTATCATATTTGTACCTTGTAATTTGATATTTTCATGTCTGATCTTCTGTTTATTGTATTGTATCTATTGGTTCTAATGTTTTTTTTTTTCTTGTAAGTAGAAATTGCATATGCTTTAATTGGAAGTGTGGTTTTCCCCAAGGTACACCAATATATTTGTACATGCTCAAGATTTTTAATAAACAAAGGCATACGTTTTTGGTTTTTTGGCATGGACCCTCATGTCCCATTGACTACAGCAGGTTTCCTTATTGTCACAGCAAACCACTCACGCTAAATTGCTTGAGGGATACAGACCTGGGCATATCAGTCTTAAAAATTTGCATGTAAAAGTGAAAAACAAATGCTTAAAAACGGCACCAAACTTTTGGAGCCAATTCAGATTTGCAGTCACGTGGAGTAGTAGATCGTTTACTCTGGAAGTCATCCAGTTTCTCAATGGAAATGCCCTTGGAGTAAGGTATTGTTCAACACAAACATGGCATAAGATGGACCTTCATGATAAAACATTTTAACATATCAGAAAACCATTAATAATGGATTTGGATCTCACTTCATCAGTGTGTTGCAAGTCAGTGATGCAACTGCAAATGCAATATATGCTGGAAAACAGAAGATTCTTGCTTAGTGTAAGCCAGCTCCATGCAATCCTCAGACTTCTGAAAATCTGCCAAGCTTAAGGTGCATTCAGGTATTTTGAAGCTCAGACAGCTCTCATTAAAACCTGTATTTTCAGTCTGCAATACTTAGGATTCTGTGTTCACCCAAACAATGTCAAGTCAAACCACAGAGAAATCTGTTATCACTCAACTCTGGTGCATATTTTTCATACAGCTAAAATATTACACAAAATTATGAACTGCTAAATATAAAAGCATAAATTGAATGCAGACATCAAATTCGTAAGCTACCTTTTTCTAACCTTCCTGCAATCGCGAGGCATGGGCCACAGCTGCACACATATGGCATTTGCTTATAAAGATCAAAGCATTTTATACTTGAGGAAGTATTTGTGTTAGCCAAATGTACAAAACAAGCATCTTGCCAGTCACCTTTCACCCTTTGACCCCTACACGTAACTTGTAAGGGTGCCTGTGATGGGCCTGAATGATGTAAAAAAGAGTATTATGTAAATTAGGCATAATTTTTTTTTTTAATAGCAATTCTTCCATCAATGTTATCAGATGTCTATGTACAAATAGCTAGAAAAGAATTCTTCCAGTGTGAACACTCCTAAAGGGATTTGCCACAGTTAAAATGACAGGAGCAGAAACAGTATGAGAAAGCTTTATAGTCTTATAATTTATATTCTTACATGGTATTTGCATGCAAAGATTGGGCCAGGGGCAGCAACCAGAGAAGTCAGTGAAAGTTTCACCACTGACTTCAACTGGAAGGAAGACTATTTCTTTGTAGTGATAAAGCTGCTCTACAAAGCACAAAGGCCAGAATGCAAGTCTTATCAGATGCCTATTTTTTTTTTCCCTTAAGAAATATTGCTTTCTTTCTTCCTTGCTATTTTCCACCAGCTGATTTCTCATCAGCTTAAACTACAAAGTATTTCTTTGGGTGCCTCACAACTTTTTTTGTACAATTTACAGGAAAACTGGTATATATCCTTCATATCCCTGACTTGACTCCAAAAATATGTATGCTCATACCATTCATATGGTGGTTTTGGTAAAGCCATAAGTTTCAAATCTGGGGGCAAGGAAACTATATGCCCTATGTTATTATTCACTGCATCTTCACAGATCTGGTGGAAGGCTTTTTCAGTGTGCGAGTGTGGAACTCAAATTTCATAATAATTTCAACATAAGACTTATCAGTTTGTAAGAGCTGAAGTTAATCACAAAAATCACGTTTTGGAGATACATTATCTTCCAACTGGAAGATTCTATGATTCTATGATCTAATAGAAATAGAGTAAAAAGCAAAACTAGACCTTTGCCTTTATTATGACTACACGTTAGGTAGGATTCAGTCCAAGACTATTTATTTCTTTTAGCCAACACTTCTTCCTAGGCTCAGAAAACTTAGGAAAACAGGTATTTTTCTGTCACTTTCCATGCAGAGCTCAATATTAAGCAATAACAATAGTAGCTGGGGGGAAGGGGAACTGAGCCCTTTATTGTAGATATATTTTGGAAAATCAGCATTAGGTATCAAAGAAAAGCCTACTTACTACACAGGACTGGTTAAAAGTACCCAAATAGATGTCTAAATAATTAGTTGTACAAATGCAACCAATGCAAGCATCAGTTTTTATAAAGGTAGCAAATAAGTACTTTTTTTCTTCTGAGTTTGGTAGATCAAGGATCAGTTCCTCTCTAATTCATTGTTCTGTCACTTGCCAGTCGTAACATCCATAAGAACTGCCACGTCATACAAAATCCTGTACTACAGTGTGTCTCAGGATTTTTCACAATACGACTTCAAAAAAATATTCTTGGAAACACAGCCTAATACAGTAGCTGCCTCTGTGGACTGAGGATATACAGCAGCATTTGTCAGTCAATCTACTCCTTTTGTGCTAAAAAAAAAAGGCAACTGAAGATTATTGAAAATACAAAATATTTCTATATATGAAGAGAATTTCATATTTAGGAACCTAACTTTGAAGCTTTTCATATAGATCTCTTAAATGAAGTAAAAATTTATTATTTCTGTATGTACCAAGAAAATCAGTATTATTTCACTTTCTGACTGCCACTTCTTGACCCTGTCTTGCGTTCAGTTCAATTTACTGGCAATTTGGGCCATCCTTCAAGTATGGAAACATGTTCATAGATAGTGCACACAGACCATAACCACATATCAGATATATTTGACATAGCCAAGATTTTTTTTTAATTCCAATGTACCACTGCAATATAACATGTCCTTTTTCCCAATGCAGCACCCTTGAACTTCATGTATCCTGTCCCTTTACCATTCAGGTATTGTTTTCTGACATATGTAAATGTTAGCAGATGTGAGAAGCAGTAAAAAAGCATGTGGTATAAAGACTTCTTTCTGGCACAGAAGAGGCACTTTCCACAGACAGAGAAAGCATTTGCAGCACTATGTAGCCTTCATTTTCTGTTGGCAGGTATCTATATTCTAGGGCGAGATTCCAAAATTTTTTGCACAGTTAGCATGTCATACCAGCAAATAAGCACAAATACAAGCTGTTTGGAGAACGTACAGAGCATATGTAGCATTTCTGGGTTCCAAAAGCAATGCACAGTCAAATCATTTAAATATTCAGAACAATTAAGAAGATTTTACTATTACTATTCCAGCTTTAAAATAGCACAGAATTGGGATACTATATTAGGATTGCACAATCACAGAGTAATTCAGAATGGAAGGGATCTCAGGAGATCTCTAGTCCAATGTCATAGTCAAAGCAGAGTCAGCTACAGTGTTAGACCAGGATGCTAAGAGTTTTATACAATCTCATCTTGAAAACCTCCAGTGATGGAGATGGCACAACCTCTTTGGGCAACCTGTTGCAGCATTTAACTGTCCTTGAAGAGAAAAAGGTTTTCCCTACATTCAGTCACTCTTCTTTCAGTTTATGCCTGTTGTCTCTCATCTTCTTGCCATGCACCACTGTGAAAAGCCTAGCTCCATCTTTTTGATGACTGATCTCCTTGTAGGTACTGGAAGGCCGCTATTAAGTCTGCTTGAAGCTCTCACTTCTCCAGGCTCAAAAAGCACAGTTTCCTTAGTTTCTCCTCACAGGGCAAGTTTTCCAGCTCTTGACCATCCTGGTGGTCCTCTGCTGAACCCATTATAGTTAATTCATAGCTTTCTTCCCCCTAGAGGGCCAAAGCTGGATGCAGTATTCTTGGTGTGATCTAATGAGTACTAAAAAAATCATTTCCCTCAATCTCCTCGCTGTGGACCTGCTCATACAGCCCAGTATTGTGTCTTCTTTGCTTTCAGAAAACACTGCTGGCCAATGTTCTGCTTGCTCTCTACCAAAATCTCTATGCCCTTTTCAGAAAAACTGTTCCTCAGCCAGTAAGACCCTAGCCTGCGTCACTGCAAGTGTAAGTCCTTCTCAGATGCAGGACTTTGCATTTACCCTTGCTGAATTTTATACCGTTCCTCTTGGCTGGCTCCTGCTCTGCCTACGTATCTCTGAATGGCAGCCCTTCCCTTGGCTGTATCAAAACTGTGCCACCTGCACCAACTGGTGATTCGGTATCATTCCAAGCTTCATGAGTACGCACTCCCCATGTTTGTCACCGACAAACATATTAAATGGGACAGGTGCCAACAGAGAGAGCTCTTCAGCACTTTCCTTGTCACCAGCCCCCAGGTAGAGTACAACCTGTTGACTACTACCCTCTGAGCCGGATCACCCAATCATATTTAACTCAGACAGAAGAATGCTTTGGGGAACAGTGTTGAAAACCTTGCTAAGGCCAAGGTAAATGACATCCACTGCTCTTCTCTCATCTACAAACTTAGGCAGGTAAAAGGTTTATCTTTGATAAATCTATGTCAACAGTTCCAAATAATTTTCTCCTCCCTGTTCCCAGAAATGTATTTCAAGAGTATTCCCTCCATAATTTTCCTGGAAACCAATGTGAGACTGACCAGTCTGTAGTGTCCCAGACTGGGAGGAGGAACTGTGTTCTCAAGACACGCTTTGCAGACTGTCATTGTTGGTAGTTAAGTCTTCTGGCATACCAAAGTGTAACAAAAATAGGAAGTCTTTTGATCTTCAGGGCGATAGTAAGAGCTAAGGAGGAAAGCCATAATAATTGCTTGGGTATTCATACATCATGAATGATGCCACCTTCCATTGTCTGATAGCACAGCTTCTTTAAAATATTATCTTTACAATCACAAAGTAACCAAACAAAAAATTACTATTTCCAACAAGGCAACATAAGCATCAACATAAAAAGTTGTAGAAGTGTCATTCCAAAATGGGTATGGATCCGTGGATGAGTAATACAGTAATATAAATGGGCTAGTAATTCTGTTTTCATTGAAGACGTCTTTCTAGAATTTTTCACTTCTACAAAAGAAATAGCTCAAGGGGATTTTAAAGCAGAAATCATAGACAAGTTTTGCAACAATAAATCCTGAATCTGACAAAAATCTGTTAGTGATGCTAACGATGCTCCATATACAGGTACTTGTAAGTACTCAGTTTCCTTCAGTCACACTCATTGCAGCTTCCAGGCTCACAAGTGGGAAGTAGGAAACATAGGAAGTAGACATTTAAGAAAGAATACAGTTTTGCATATTAATCTTTAAATAAGGGATTAGTCATGTGATGTTTCTACAACAAGTTTTCCAAAACAGTGGGAAGTGTAGAATAATACTGCTCGAAAGAGGTTCCCTAGCTCGTACAAAACAGATAAAAGATCAGCCTAATCAACACTCTGGAGTACTTGGAACACGAATGCAAGCAATGAATAAAGAATAACTATAAAATAATATTTAATGCCCTTTTTTTTTTCTGGCTTCTTTAGGCTGTCTGCCTTGTAAAACAAATTTTATTTGAATTTTTTCTAATCAGAAGGAAAGACGGGCAAACTCCTTCACTGAGATTCATATCTGTACTGTGAAGCTAGACAGAGTTCACCTAGAGCTTAACATTCTTGGAACTAAAGACATTTACTTCAGGACAATTGCAGCTTCTATCTGCTGTGCTGGTGGTGACAACTTATAGATTTGACATAGCATTACTAGTTGGTGGTAGGACTTGCCATTTTTTTTTTTAATTTAGGTTTAGTATCTGACTTCTTTTACATGCAACATTTCCTGAAGGATGCTAAATTTCTAGCACTATGATTTTCTAATTGTGTAATACTTCTTTTCCAAAAACAACATTTCTCACATGCTTTTTATAAATCTAACCTAAAAGAAAAAAATACTTTAAATAAAAGCATATGGTAGAAGCTTATCCAAAAAAGTATCAGTCTAGATCCAGCCAGCATTTTGCTAGCTTTCAACACCATATTACACACTGGAAAATATTAAAGCACCTAGTTTGAGTGTTATGTTACACGTATTCCTATGAAAATACTTCTCATAAAATCGGATTATAAATAATAAAACACACGTCACAATCAAAGCATAATGAATGCTAAGCTAAGTCAATATTTCTGAAGTAAAATTTAGGCCAATTTACTGATTTCCTCTTTCAGCTGAGTGAAAGGGCGAGACAACGTGTACCATGCATAGCCTCCTAAGAAGAAGATGCTTGTGTAAGTTTTGCAGTGTTTTCTCTTAATTTCATTTTCTCAGGTGGCACAAAGAGAATAGATTTCAGATGTAAAGTCCTGTATGCCAAAGAATACTCTGAGCTAGTGGATATAAAGAAGGCAGTACCAAGAAATTCCAGTAAAGGCAAAAGATGGGCAGGACAGACCTACCTGTCCCTCTCGTATAAGATCTCTCTTCTCTGGAACTAAAGTCAAAGTAGGCCCTGGTGTAGCCTAGTTGAGTCACTTTTTATGTAAAAAGGTGGGAACTGAAGCTCTCTGGCTAGGGTGGGAGAAATCCTAGGAAGACTGCACCTCACTTCTTTTCCCTTCCTCTTATTCCTGTCTTCCCTCTTCACTCTCCCATGAAACATATCTCCATTCTGGCAGCTGTGGAAAAGGGATAACAAACTTTGGAAGTCACTCAGGCACGGCGGGGGCATGAGAAGGTCCAAAGGATGCAGCTTGGGCTAAGGTACACCTGAACATGGTGGCAGTCACCAGGCTGGCCAAGAGCTGTCTGTTCGTTCTCATTTTCCCCTTCCTTTCTCAGAAACCAGTGAAATCATACAGGGGCAGGCAAACCTGTGTGCTTCCTGCAAACAGGTGCAGGACATGTTAGGATGAGGACAAACTTGTCTGCAGGTTTTGGTGCACTTGCAGATATTAAAATATATCACCTGGACTTATATCTCAGGACTTACAACAGGTGACCTGTCCTCTGCAAGGTGTTACTTTCCTCTATGTGACTGCCTGTGACAACACAGTTATGGGTAAGCTGAATCCCACAAAATGCTGGGACAAGGAAGAAAGAAGAGTAGAGCTTGATAGATTCAGTGAAGTATTTTGACCATCTCATTACTGGTATCCTACAATGAGATGTTTACTATTTCTTTAGAATATGCATCTTCAGTGAAATTCAACTGATTTTTTGCCATGATGGATTTGAAGTTTAAAGTCCTTCTGAGTACAGCTTAATTTTTAGGGTGTTTTTAGCGTTTTGTTTGGTTTTCCTACTTGCCATCTGTACCTGTCTATTTTGTTTAGTCACCTGCTTTACAACTAAACCAATAGTATTTGGGACAGGGACTATATTTCTCCAGCACATTTGATTTGTGCCTACTACAATGGGGACAGCACTCTTGAAAAGAAATCTCCTTTAGTTCAGGTTAATAAAGTACAAATAAGAATATAGTTCTCATACTCTTCAGTAAGGTTCAATGTTGCATTGCATCACTTTGGACAAATACACACAACCCAAATGCCTAATGGGAAATTTAATACAGTACACACTTTAAGTACACATACATATTTGCAAGTTTTTATATATCTACAAAATATGAATAAACCCTACAGCTCTCTCTCCACATCATCTGGATTAATTGTTTATTTCTTATATAATTATTAAGAGAAGGATGCATCCCTTCTGTGCAAAGACATGATAAATGAGCAGAGAATTATAAATATCAGTGACATGAGGAAAGTGAAGTAAATGATAAATGGTGAAACAAAATAGTTTTAAGATTGTAAACTTGCAAGCCATTTTAAAATACACTAAGTTTAAAGATTTTCCTATCTCAAGTTTTTACTTATAGGACTTCAGAGGGATATTTACAACAATTTCAGATATAAGTCTAATAAAATATAAACATACCGTGCAAAGGTAATGCAGCTAAATTATGCTAGTAATAAAATTTATTTCTAATTGTTTCTAAAGGCACAATTGTATGTAACCAATTGAAGTCCTTAAAAACAGAGAGTTTGTATATACATTCAGCTGTAAGAAGTGTGGTGCAATATTAAGAAAGAATTCAATCATAATGAACATTCCAATGTACAAAGAGTCTTATGGGATATGAAATTTGTCCCACAAAAAAGCAACAGGCAGCTTAGATAATCCAGAAGTGATGAAAGCCGGGGTCATACAGCATACTTTTATTTGAACCACTTTCTCTATTTTATTTTTATTTCATTGTAGTTTTCAAGAGATTAACATATAAAAGGCTTTTGGTGGGATAGAGAGAATCAAGAACTTTTTTGTACTCTCAACAGAGTGACATTTTGAAAAAGCTTTTTTTCAATTCACCGGAGATTCATTTTATTAAAATTAAAACAGGATTCTGCTTAATTACTGTATGTAATGGACATTCAAAACAGTAAACATGTCATAGATTTTACTTTCTTTTCATAATTAAGTTTGGCTCAGCAACATGTTGGGGACTGTCCTTCACTTACATTACATACATCATGATAACCTTTCTTCTATTTCCTGCTTCTTTTCCATATTTGCCTGCTTTGTCACACTTCGCTTTCTTTTTCACTTTCAGGAGCATGGCTTTTACCTTGCCTTTCCTTTCCAAATATTACAGAGGATGTAGTATAGGAAATTGAGAAAGAATTTCTAAATCAGTTTTGGTTTTCCAAATTTGTTAACGTTACTGTCATTATAAATACTGTCATTTTGTCTATCTCTAATCGTCATACAATCATTATAGGAAAGTTAAGAAGCAGCACTTGCAAATAAACTATCAGCAGCAAGTCAGAGGAAAGGAAGTTTAATTTGTCTATTAACCCCACAGACTGAAGGGTTCTGCCTGACTTTTCAGCAATACCCTGAAAACATGATGCATTTTATTTCTATAGTTCTTCTGATATTCCTGAAGTGCACTATAATTAGTCTGTCTTTGAAGACAACATTGAACTACAGCAAAGAGACACCTCAGTTTCCAGGCTAGTGACAAATTTTGGAATGTTTATCTCAAGCTGTATCTTATGCTGAGAATCGGGTACAAAATCTAGCTGTACTAGTATTCTAAAAGTATGTTAGATATACTGTTAACTGACTTCAAACTCTCTTCTGTATTCAATTCCAAGTACTGATTTTGATCTCTAAAGTTAATACAGCTTTAGGTCCAATAGACTAAGTGTCTGTCTGTCTATATATGATTATTATAATCAAAACCAGTGCAGTGCTTTTACTAGTAAACCTTACATATCTAAGATTGGGGATAAAATCAGGATGTTCTTACTATAGACCCATACAATGGCATTTATTTCAAATAACGAGCCAGAGCATTTTAAAGCTGGGGGTTTTGTGACACGAAAGAAAACTGATCTATAATCTCATGTTTTCAGATGTGTGGGTGGCAACAGCATTTACACAAACTGGAAGATGAGTGGCATTGTTCAACTTACAGTCTGTTTTTAGAAAATAAATGTACTAAAAACCATTCATTTAGAATATAAAAAAAGTATACATGGTATGAACACAGCTTAGCTTTATTCATAGAAATATGAAACTCTGTGATGAAGCAAGAAATGAGCTGGGCTGTTCATGGGCAAAGGTCTGTGCATAGTCCACATATTAATTTATATCAACCGATTTAAATGTGTGATAACAGAGAAATATATGTATTATATCAGAAAAAAAATGAAAGCAACAATGAACACAGAGTAGAAGCTACTTTTCAAGATTGTCCAACTGCTTCTTTTTTTGTTATTAGAGAAAAACATAAGGCATAAATGATTTTATACTGAGGAACCAACTACCTATAACTAATCCAAATTTTCGAGTCCCTTGTGCATTGCTTTATGAACAGTGTGATATAATTGCCATAAAATATATTTACTAGTGCTGAAAACTTGTATGCTTTCCTAAAGTCTGTGCTGTGGAAAAACACTGCCATACACACATTGTGACAGGTAAACACTTTGGGGTTTTTTCGTTATTAAAAACATAAGGGGTGGCTTGAATTAGCACTCCATTCAGGTCATATTCAACCAAAGTATTTGTGATTTGTATATAGTTGTCTAGAGTGGAGTTAGACAGCTAATTTTCAAGAAAGAAACAAACCATTTTCCCCAAACCACTCAAGGACTCACTCTGGCCACAAACTACTTGAGTGGCTGCTGGATTTTGGAGCTTTGTGAGATAAGAGATTTTTAAAGACACTATATAACCTGCAAGCAAGCAATAATACCTGACTGACTGACTGACTGACTGACTGACTGACTGAAAAGGAGCTAATCCAGTCTAATGACCATTGGATTTGTGCACATTGCACAGATACAGTGCAGAGAAATAAAAAGAGCAAATAAACCTGGATTCAACGCCTGCGGTCATGGCAGACAATATGCAAGAACTGCTGAAAGACAGGACCTCCAGAGGGCAATTATGATTTTGGGTGCTCTAAATACCTCCTGGAGATTTTCAATCTTTCTGTATTGCCACACAACCCTAAATTATTATTATCTTATCCTGAGTCCACCATTTGGAACTGTGGCAGTATGGAATTACCTTTATGAGTGTCTGCTTTCTCAATCCAATGGAATGGAGAATTTTAAAATTTTTATCTTTATCCTCAATGAAAATGCAATGAGAAGACTTGATACAACCTAAAGTCACTTTCTATCTAGTTTTCCAGTTTCCCCAGATCCAAAAATAACATATAATTTGCAGTATATGAGACTCCTTTGCTAACCTATCGTTATTGACTAGTATTCGCTTACTTTAACATTATTTTTTTTCTTCAAAAATTCCAGAGATTAAAAATTATCATAAACTCTGGCAAGAAAACCTGCACTGATCAGCAGCTGGTGAATACAGCCAGTTATCGTCCTTGGAGGTAAATGCAAAATTTAATAAAATAAAATTTCCAATAAAATGACATTGTATGGTCTTTCACTCATAGTCTAGGAGAAGATAACATTTTAGCTTTTACATACAATTGATTGTTATACAATCATCATTGCATCAGCAATTCATAACCTGACCCTGCCCTTACTCAAGTCAGAACAGAATTCTCATCAGCCTCATGCCTCCTGCATCGTCAGGTCTTTAGACTTTATGCTAACATACAGAGCACCGACCACCAACATTATCACTGGAGTCCATCCCATAATCTACACACTGAAGACAGACTTCTCCTTAACATTTTTACCTTAAAAGTGACAAAAATACGACGTGCCATATTACTTAAAGATACCACAGAGTGCTCTTTGAAATGGCAACATCAAATAGAATACAATGATTGGGGCTTGAAGCCAGTTTGAACCAAGTGATTGATTCTACAGAAAAAGAGGAAAAAATTTTCATAAATGACAACAATGAATGCATAATTCGCTACATTAAAGACTCTTGGGTGACAATTCAGCCTCTATTTACACATATGTATACATTTGTATATGTATGTGTATAAATATATGTATATTGTTCTTGGTGTTTGTTACATTTATCTTCTTTGAATAGCTCCTTACATGAAAGGAAACTATTTTTGATCAGCTGAATGCCAAAAATACTGACTTGGCATTCTGCCCTTGTGCATTAGGCCCAGCATCTCTCAATCAAGAAAACAAATTTTAATATCTGACAATTTAGCTAAGACGTTATTCCATAAGCATAGAAATATTTGAATATTCATCTTTATTATTATTGCCAAATGAAAAAGAAAGAAACATTTCACAGAGTGTCAAGGATAAGACTCGTGCAGGGAGCTAAACAATTGCAAGAAGCTGCTCTGTGTATTTCTGTGGTTTGGAAATAGTGCCAAGTCGGAAGGAAAAGACATTCTCTGCATTTTCTAAAGTAAGATAAATACAGAAAAGAAATATAGATGAAAGATGGAACTGCTATCTATGCACTCTGCCAGATTCCTTGGCTTTTTGGCACACCTATTGAAGCTGGCAGACTTAGCCAGTAGCAATCTTTTCCATTAAAAGGAGCAGCATATATTTTGGGTTAACATACTTGTTTGTGAATTTTAATCTTCAAAAATGTCTATTTAAATTTTTTTTTAATGATTCCTTCTGCACAGTTGGCTGCAATTGCACTTATTTGAAGCAGCCCATTTATCACTAAAAGAGCTGCAGCGCACAGCTACTGTTAAACACCTCCAACAAACCCACAGCTTAGTGGGACAAGGATCTTTTTATAAGAGTAAAAGATGTTTAAAATGTGCCAAGAGGAGCTTTATGTCAGCCTCTAGGTTTGCTATCCAAACGTTACTAAATTAGAGGTCTCCTGAAACACAGAGTTTGGGCAGAGATAAGTTGATCTCCCTTAGGCTGCTGGTTTTTCCCATTTGGGATCAGCCAGATTTTAACAGAACACTTGCTACATATCATAAGCTTCAGTAATGTGAAATTTTGAAAAATCATCTAAAGTCTGAGGCGTAATCTGCGCTGAAGCTGAAATTCATTACCTTTGGCAATGGTGCAAAAGCAAGATGTTTTACATGTAAGCACCTCTACTTCATGAATGGTGAAATTTTGCTTATTATGAAGGCAAAGTCTTACTGGTTTCTGCTTTCTGGAGTTGAAACTGTAAGGAAAATATTCACACTTGGCAGCTGCTTACACAACAGAGATTAACAGTGGTGTAATATTGTAAATTTTCATTAATCCTTCTGAAATGAAACAAAATATGCCAGTATTGGACTTAGTTTAATGGAACCTCTCTCATATCTGAAATTTTAATGTCTGATGTGATGTGATCAATACATTTGAGGGTAAAGGGACTGGGCATACTTTCTGTAGCCAACAGATATGCAGAAATTTTGCCATGTAATGCCCACTTTCTTCACATCCAAGAACTGTTAAGCTAATTTATAACAAGCAAAACACATCAGGTTGGAGTATGGGCCAAACATGCCATATCTCCAGTCTGAACTGTGGAGCCTGAATAGAACCATCCATGACAGTTAAAAAGTGGGTTCCTCTCAACTTAAAGTAAAAATACAAATGTAAATAGGCAAATATATAGTACCCCAATAATTTTATTGTGTAGAAAGATTAAATATTTTTAATTTATTTATAAAGATCTCATCTTAAACCTTGCTTTAGAATGTAAAACTCTGCATTTTATATTCAATGCCCTCACCAAACACCCACACACCAACCAAACCCACAGCCAAATCATCCTAAAGAAGTAGGTGCCAGCGTGTTTGTATTTCATTTTCTAAACTTCAGCTATACATGGTTTGTGGCAAAAAGTTGTTTTTACAATGTTTTCGGTAGAAATTACTAGTAATCATCTTCCATATTTTGTAATCGGCATCTATTTATTTCACAAAGAGTGTCTTAGGAAATTTTTTTCACATAAAACCGTTAGCCAAAACTTCTAGTAGGAGTTTGCGACTTTAGCAAACAATGACCAATATTCTGGAAGTTCTGCACAAAAAAAATACACAAAATGTATTTTTTAATACAGTGATTATAACAAAGCATAAAAGAACTCTCCAAATTATTAAACTACTTTTCTATCTTAGATTATTACAAAGAAATGGAAGTGCCTACCTATGATGAACCATTAAAAACAGAACTCAGAAAGCATAAACACCTCTTAATAATTCATCACAGAAGTCAGAAAATACACTACAGCTGTTACACCATATTTGAAAAAAAAAAGTTAACAAACTGAAAAAAAAATCCCTTGCATTTCTTGAGACTATAGCCTGATGAGAAGACAGGAAGAAATCTGACAGATTAATTAAAAAAATATATATATTCAGACATATGAATACACAAATCAAGTCCCGGTCTTAGGGGCATGAGTCTCTGCTTCACCTGCCTTAATGCACCAAGCACTTGATATTAGGTTTTCAGCATCCCTGAAGTTCCTATAAGCTACAACAATTGACATTCTAGAAGGCATCTATTAATATTTTGTAATATTAAGAAAACAGAACACTTTTATGTTGTGCAAATATAATCATAGAATCATTAAGGTTGGAAAAGACCTTTAAGACTATCAAGTCCAACTGTCAGCCCAACACCACCATGCCTAATAAACCATCTCCCAAAGTGCCACTCTACATGTTATTTGAACACTTCCAGGGATGGTGACTCTACCACTTCCCTAGGCAGCCTCTGCCAGTGCTTCATCACTCTTTCAGGAAATAAATTATTTTCGAATATCCAGTCTAAACCTCCCCTGGTGCCACTTGAGGCCATTTCCTCTCGTCCTATTGCTGTTTACTTGAGAAAAGAGACCAGCATCCACCTCGCTACAACCTCCTTTCAGGTAGTTGTAGAGCGTAATCTGGTCTTCTCTCAGTTTCCTCTTCTCCAGACTAAACAACCCCAGTTCCTTCAGCTGCTCCTCCTAAGACTTGTGCTCCAGACCCTTCACCAGCTTTGCTGACCTTCTGTGGACACACTCCAGAAACTCAATGTCCTTCATGTACCGAGGGGCCCAAAACTGAGCATAGGATTTGAGGTGCAGCCTCACCAGGGCCGAGTACAGGGGCACAATCACTCACCTAGTCTTATTGGCCACTCTGTTTCAGATACAAGCCAGGATTGTGATGGCCTTCTTGGCCGCCTGGGCACACTGCTGTCTCATGTTCATCTCCAGGTGCTTAATAATTCAATAAACAAGACCGCAGAGTAAGGCTAAACATCAGTTCTAGGCACTGGTATCTTGGACAGACACTTTCAGTATTAAAAACTGTAAGAATATGAATGGAAAGTCTGATCTTCTGCATTTCAGATAGGTACTGCAATCATCAAGGTAATAGTTCCTCTACCCCAAAATAATTCTGTATGTACAATGGAATAAGAACAGGAGAAAACGGACTTGTTCATAGTGTAGCACAGTGTTACTATCTTTAAATAAACATGTTTGAATAATAAAAGCAGCTCAGAACAAGGCAGAGCTCAACAGAGGCTAATTTACTTCAACATTATGTAGGCTTCAGCACTGACACACACATGCACAAAACTGCCAACAGCACCACTTATGGCTCCCATATGGTATGTTATGGCTCCCATATGGCCTTCAGGTCTGGGTGACTGGCTACCAGCCACTGCTCTTGTTTCCTCGGTTTTCACAAAAAGCTTTAGAGTTGGTATTTGGTATTTATATTTTACTTATAATAATTGAGTTGCAGCTATGAATTAGTAGTAATTGTATCTTGGTTTGTTTGAACTATCAAATACGATCAATACAACTATGTTTTTTCCTATTCCTATTCACTCTATTCCTATCTGTTTGTTCACCACCAGCTTGCCGTGTGCTACATTTAAATTGAAAGCTTTCTACAGATGTCTTTGTCTTACGTAGCTATACATCACTGCCTAGCGAAGTGAGCTATTTATCTGTGGTCAGTGGCTTTAAGCAACACCACAGTAAATAGAAATGAATTAATAAACAGAAAAAAATAATACCTTTACTACTTGTTATTTAATTCACTAGGAATTCAAGCACAAGATTTAAGTCAAAACATCAAGAGATTCTCATATGAGATACTGGAAGCCACCTCACTGAGAAGCTTTCCCTAAAAGTTTTAGAATTTTTGTGTACCATTTGAATAGGTACTTGCAAATGTCAAATTTCATTGGCAAGCAGAACAGGCATTTTTTAGCTTTGTACTTTACAATCAAAGCCCCTGGTATTCTTTTCATAGACCTTAATCCATTTGTGTCTACATAATTCAAAAGTATTTACCCTTTTCTCAGCCAGTGAACTCCTTCAGTTTTCTAATGAATCATATCTCTGCCATACTTGGGTACTTCCATTGTGGAAAGGCAATATTTTGTTTCAAAGGCATTACAAGAAGAGTCAATGTATTGATCTCCTAAAAATTACTCCTCTAAAATAATAAAATGCTTGGGTACATTTTGTGGCAACTTTAAAATTGTTAATTATTACAAAAATGAGAGCTAACTCATCTGACATTTATAAAGCATATTGACAACAACTTAAGTCTTTAATCAACTGATATGACAATGTCTAAATTTACTGATGATTTACATTAACAGTATTACCTAATTTTTACTCCTGTGCATGAAGGCCAACATGTGAAGGTCTAACCTGGGGAACAGTTTCCAAAAAGACATGGAAATCAAAGTAGAAAATTGGCTGAATATGAACTTTGAGGGTAATAGCGTGGCCAAACAGAAAAATGAAAACCTGTGGTGTTCAAAGAGAGCTTACATAGAAACAGCAAAGTTATTTAACCTGTTTTAAGTATTCATACAGATATTACTGGAATACTGAATTCTGTTCTGAAGTATATTGAAATTCAGTCCAAAAGTGAAGTTAAAAAATAAGAAATTAAAAACTGACACACAAATACAATTTAAAAAGACAGAAAATCCATAAATCTATCAGAGATTACACTCGATTAGCTAATTAAAAAGATGACAATACGACAAGCAATTCGATTTACTCAATAAGAATGCATTTAAAGACACAAACTATGTAGAGCTTATCAGTTCACCAAGCAACAGTATCATACATGCACTTGCATAAGATAAAGCTAGACAAACCTCAGGCTACAAATAAGGTGCAAATGTTTTTATGGGGAAGGTATTTAACCACTGGAACAAGTTATGATGGCTCTAGTGGATTTTCCATCCCTGGAATTTTTTAAGTAAAGAGTCAGTGTTTTTCTAAAAGATATACTCTATTCCAAGCAGAAACAAATTGAAGTAATGTCTCTGTTTTATATGAGCAAGGCTTGTCAGACTAGATCAATAAAATTGCTCTTTTTAGTATTGTTATGTATGTACCCATGACTATTTGACATGTGAATAGTGTCCAGTTTACAAGACTATAATCTTATTTAGGTTTATTAAATACTGGCACATTACCTTTCTTCCAGCCCTGCAACTTCCTCTGTACCACAAGGCTTGTTGAAAATCAACATTCGGAAAGATGCTAATTTAAATTCAGCTGTCTGAAAGTTAGCTATTTAGTCTCAGCTGGTCACCTCGGACCTTTCCTTACTGAGTGGAGATAGACTAGGCACTTTCAGGGGTCTATTCCTTCCAGGTATCTTGGGCACCTATTTTCAGCTCATCAAAGTCTGCAGGTGTCTCTTGCTCTTTCCATTGACTACAGAAGGTTTATGCTATTTTAAACTCCATACCTAAAAGTGTCCAAAGTTAGATGAAAGGAATCCATCCTTAATACTCTAAAATCTTTTTCAAAATCCCTGGATTCAAGTTAGTGAGATGCACTAATTTAAAACCTCTGGCTTTATTAGATCAGGTTCAAAGTGTGATTGAGTTACTGCTGGGCAGATAGCATTTTCTCACTATGATAGCATATAAATGTATCTCATATGTATTTTTCTAGGAAGAGAATACATTTTTTAATAGCTGTTTCATATTGCACTATTTTTCAGAATTCTATCATTCCTATTTAATAATGGACTGGACTGTGCAGTCATTTAAACAAGTTCCTCTGCCTTGGGATAGGGTTCATCCCATTAAACATAGATACCTACGGTGTAGATGTGCAAATGTAAACTTTGATCCTGCACTCCCATTATTGTCAAAGGAGACTGGAAAATACTGCCAGTAGGCAATGAGGTGCCTTATCTTTGCATAAATGTCTCAATTAGGAGAGATAAAATACATCTATTCCTCTTCCTTGATTTGAGTATTTCAGATGGGCATATCCACAATGTAAACATTTAAAGTTAAGATGAATAATGACTTTGATGAATTTTGTTCAGTCTGATGTTGGGTGCTTATTTTCCCTTTTTTTTCCTTACTTTAGTAATCTCAGAGGTCTCATTAGCCTCATCATAAAAGGCTGGTCTCAACTCTGCAGATTGTAAGGCCATTCAGACTTCCTAGGCCTTCTTTGAACAGAACTAATAATGACATTCCACAAAAACAAATCCTTTATATCACTTACAAGGTCAGAAATCAACTTCCACAACAGCAGAAATTAACTTCCACAATAAATTACCTTTTATATATCTTTTCATTTGCAAAGTAAGAAAGACTAGGAATAATCAGTTACATGGTTTGGACTTGTATATTGAATATCTTAAAATTCCTGAAGTCTTTCTGAAGATATATTATGAGCAGTTTCATACATGGTTATGCACACCACCATCCTCCCTCACCCACTTCAGAAGCACATCCCAATCTACAGCCTTCCAACATAACCACGAAAAAGTATGACTGTAACAGAGAAGAATTCTATAAATTTAACAGTGAAATAGTGTCTAGGACAATTTAAATATTCTTTAAGGATCTTCAGATGACTTGAATTCTTCCTTTAAAACATGCTTAGACTTATCTTTTCACTACTACAGTCATTACACTTCCTCATTTGCCTGTGCCTGGCAGAATAGTCTTTCTACAATTCATCTTAAAAAAGTATCCCTATTAGAAAGACCTATACTCTTTAATGGACTGCTGGTGGTCTTTTCATGAACAAGCCTGATTCTTCTAAGGTTTCAGCAGCAGTCAGCTATTGGCAGATATCTTTGTTCTTTTGCAATAGTTACATTTTAAGAGAGATTTTCTGCTGTTTCCAAGAAGACTGTGATGATGGCTGGATGCTTCCGGTCATCTGTGACTTTTCCAATTTCTCTTCCCTTTAATTGTGACAGACTCCAAGAATGCAGAACATTGCCTAGTACTCCTGCTTATATTGGCAATAAATCGCCAATCCTCCACTGGATTGCTCTTCTTCCTTGGGTCTGTGGACAGCTATCTCCAATCTTGGATTCAGGTTGATGCCTGTTCCTTAGTCTGATGTCTAAAAATTTCTCCGGCTTTCTAATGTTCTACATTTCATTCCTAGGTCTTTGAAACTACAAATAGCTTTTCCAGCAGAGCCATGAATTTTTACTTCAGAAAGAGGAAATATTTTCTAGTGTTTGGTAGAAAGAAAGCATTGATACATCTGTCACAGGTCATAACCATTGTTCTATTCCCAGTTATAAGAATATTGAGTGTGGAACATTGAGTGTGGAACGGAACATAAAATAAAAACTTCATAAAGTGCCTTTCTAAACTTCTTCCAAAATCTCCTTATTTCTCTACTCAGAATTTCACATGGCAGCTGACATACACCAGTATTTCCCAACCCTTTTGTCACATAGTCTTGCTTGAGGAAACTGAACTTTTTTTGGGTGCAGCTATGAACAGATGAAAACTTGGAACACTAGATTTCTCTCACAATTGTGTGTATATACCTGTTGTTTTGTGATTAGAAAATACTGTTTGCAGTGGCAAAAAGTGAAATTTGAGAATTTGGTTGAAATTACTTTCCCTATATATTTTTATTCCTGGTTTCTTGGACAGAAATATGTATATACTTATTGCGTAGCGAATAGTCAGAAAGTCTGAGGCTCTGAGACAGTCTTTGACCAACTGTTCAAACACTCCACAACTGTGTCATTCATGCAGAGTAAATGTTTCCCTGAAGCATCAGACTTTCTGTGTGAACATGTGCAGAAGAACAGCTGGGATTATACATGTATTGCTACCTAGTCAGTACTACAGCAGCTGCAATGTTAATCCAACTGGGCATGATTACTGAAACACCAGCTATCTGGTAAAAAGATGAAAAAAAATCAAAGGAACCTAAACAAATTTTCCAGAAGTAAAAATATGATTGGTCCTGGAAAAAGCTGCAAATAACAATCCCTATATAAATAAAAAGTATCCTTTCAGTCAACTATCCACTGGAGAGGCTAGAATGAAAATATCCAGACATTCTGTCATCACTGAGAAGCATGGTGCAAAGATACCCTATAGCTCAGACACAGTGTTGGAACCACTGTCTCACCTATGCTGCGCAGACCAGCTGAATACACCAGGCAAGATTCAGCACTGTGCTGAATTTGAGCAACTAAATCTCCCTGCACCCACTCTCCTTGCCATCTGGGCATGCCTCTTGAGCCTTTCTGAATCTCCAGAAGCTCACAAGCACTGGTGGATAGGCCAGCTGTGCCCTGAGCGGTCATAGTGCGCATGTCGATCCACTTCATGCTCAGCTCTGGCAACACAGAACAAAAGCATTCTGGAAAAACTATCATAGGACCAATGTAACATTTTTTCTCAGACTGCTCACCATGCTTTATTTACTATATGAACATCCTCACTGGATAGGAACCACTGTCTCACTGGTCTGATAATATCCTCCTAAAAGGCTTGTTCGTTGCTTCTCTTTTGCTGCTTTGCCATTCAGTTGTAATGTGACATGTAAGCATTAGAAAGCATTTGGAAATATCACAGCAGGATAATTGCTAATTGAACTAGGCTTTATTTAGGGTTAGAAACTCTAGATGACCATAGGTATTGATCTGTTGTGGATAGGAGAATTCCATTCCCTGAAAAATTGAGGCAAAATCAAATGACACAGCTATTACAAAATGGATATGCCTATACTGCAATCACAGGATTAGAATAAGATAAATCACCTGACACTGAGCCCCATGTTGCTAAAGCTTAACAGGTAAGAAAGCTCAAGATAGCTCAAGAGAGCTGGTTCTGATGACTCCTCACTGCTCTTTTGTCACTTTATGGCCTATGGAGATCAGACCAAGGTCTAGGTTTTTCACAGTTTATTAACATGGATCTCTGAACCATGTTAACTTCAACAGGCACTGGTATTGGATTCTCTCTGGCTATATCCTAGTTGAAGGGAAAATGCGTTTTGCAATATCCCCTGCCATTCTGATTCCCAAATATTTATACATATTGTGGTCCTAGTTCTGCACCTGCATTTTTTTTGACACAGTCCAGAATGTATGCATCCAGGTTTAGTCCTAATGCGTAATCAGTATGTGACCAGGCTCTGCACCTGTACTTAAGATGTGGGAACTGCTCCAGAATCCTACTGTTTAGACTTGCTCATTTTATTAATTTGCCCTTATATTAAGGATTTCTGAAAGACTTAAAGGAATAAAGCTTTAATAACAGCTCCATTTATACTGTTTTTAGGCACTGCTGCCCAAAGGCCTTCTTTCTCAAAGCTAAACAAGCTCAGTTCCCTCACAAATCATGTGCTTCAGTTCCCAACTATCTTCATGGCTCTCCACTGGACTTGGAGCCCAAACTGAACACAGTACTTCTGATGTGATTTAATAAGTGCTAAGTCACCACCCCTGACCTACTGGCTACGCTTCCACTAACACAGCCCAGGATCCCCTTAGCCTTCATCACTTCCAGGTCACCCTCTGAGCCTGCTGAACCTATTCTCCGTGTCCTTTCCAGCAGAACTACTACTCTGGCTGTTCCACAGGGACCAAAATGCAGCTGCTTCCAGTCACAATACTAATGCCCATCTCCTTATATGATAGAAATACATGTGTGTACTGGCACACATGATGAGACTTGGTCATGTGTCCTTTCATATGTTCAGTCATCCGTCAGTTATGAGTCAAATACTCTAGAGGTGAATGTCTACATCAGATTTCCATTCCCAACAACCAGCTAGCTGTAATATCTTTAACACTAGAAATACTGTTCCCTAATTCACTACTGAATCAAACAGTTTTAGGATGATGTTCAGAAAAACTGAGATGCACAGAACTATTTAAAATGAAAGATCTTTTCTTTCAACAAAATCCTTTCAATAATTTGAACTCCAAATAAGAAAAACCTTCCTCCTCACCTTCACTGCTCCATTTTCGTGCATGGTGATACAATTGTTGGGATCCTCTGAAAGGTGATATAAAGCCTGAGCTGTAGCTCTATGAACTGATGGATCATTTGACTTCAAGTAACGCACTAAAGGAGCTACAGCCTTGGTCTCTCCAAAGATAGCTCTGTTCCTCCCCCACATGCAACACTGGGAAATGGCCTCTGCTAAGTAGCGTCTTAATTTGTCATTGTTCTGCTGAATGCAAAACCACAATAAATTAAAGACAACATAATACATCAAAAATCTCATAGGAAAGCAGAATTGTATTAACAAACATCTTTAAGGCATCCCAATTTAACTGCATTACAATTAAAAACTGAAGAAAGCTGTAAAGCATGGTGCCTTCCATATAAGCTGTAAGGTATGGTACTTTATTATTCTTTTTGTAGGAAGTGCAGTGAATTTTTACATTATTTTAAAAGCACTTTTAGGATAACTGGAAATTAGATACATTAAGCATTAAAATATAATATATAGCCTTATCATCGAGATTGTCTGCATAGTTCAGATTTACAGCTCTCTTGACCCTTTGTGTTTTTTTTATACAGCAGCTGCATCTCTCAAAAGCAATATTCAGCAACAGTGACTATTAAAATGAAGCTCATTTTCCAAAGCAATTTTAGTACCAGCTACAGAGTATTTTAATGTCCAATATACATCTCTCAGAGGAAGGATTCTGCAGCTCTTTCTTGTAGTTGCTGCCAAATCTACTGCTTTTTACACAAACTTTTAGTTTTGTGTAATGTAGCCTGACATAAGAAATTCAGATGCTTAATATAATGTGCTTAGATATTACTTACTGTGTTTGCTAGTTTGGACAAGAGAGGGACGACTCCATGATCTGTTATAACAGCTAAATTTTCTTCATCTTTAGCTATACTTGTAATGGCTGCACATACACTTGCTAAAACTTCTTCATTCTTTGATTTTAGCAAATGGACTACCAGTTCCAAGCCACCAACAAAGGATCGAACCATTTCCCCGGCATCCTAAATGAGAATCAAAAAACCCATTATTTTCAAATATTCAATCTGTATTTGTACGCAAATGTTAAAAAAAGAGATTGGCGTGTTATAATTATTCAAAACTGCTGCCTTCACCAAGAAATATGTCTAATTTGGAACTCAGAGCTCTCTTGATTGACATAGGCAGAAATTCTGTGTCTAAATAGAAGAATATAGTGTCATTTTAGATACCACAGGGTATTCTTTACAGCCTCAGGCTGTCACTCCAGAAGAGTGCAAGTTTCCCTTTATCTCCTGTATCATATTTGCTAGGTGGACACCTCACATATGTCAGGACACCTAAAACAGCAATGGACACCTCTGTTTAGGCTCTCATAGTGTCTTCTGTTTCCTACATTAAGTCTGACAGCTAAGACAAAGAAGTGGTAATAGTATTTTCTTGTAGAAATGCCAATGAATATTCAGGAATATTTAAGAGGGGAGGTTACACAAGTCATGACAGCAGCTATAGAACCATGGTGCATCTCAAAGTATGAACAATCAATGGATTCTGGAAAAATGTCTCAGTATGATCCTAGAAAAGAAATAGAAAACTAAACAGTTTGCCTTGATCTTGAATACAGTACGCAGATCTGGTTCATTTTTTTCTGTTTTGAATATTTTAGAGCAGAATTAGAAAAGGTCAAGAGAAAGATGACAAGAATAGTCAAAGGTAGGGAACTGCTCTGTAGAATGAATGAATAGCCAACTAGAACCCTCAAGGCTGTAATACGCCCATCAGTTAATTTAGCTGAGTAGACTTCTATGTTAAGCATAAAGATTTGTGTTTTATCATGACATCCTTATACAGTCTACAATGCAGTCTGACATTTTTCTTAGATTTTCAATCTTTCAGCTGTGGATCTGAAAAGATGAGTGATTCTCTTAAAGTTCTTTGTCCCAATGAATATCAAAACCAATAAATGACTTAATTATGGCTAACAACAATTTCTGTAGCAACATAAGACTTAAGAAAGGCAAATGAACTATTGATTATGAAAGAGACAGGTTAGAAACCACTGTGGGCAAGAACTTCAGGTGTTTCCTGATGGTCATCTAATTTTTATGGAACTATTTACTAGAAGTGTCATATTAGTGCCCCAACTGTACCCTTCACAAAGGGTGTTGAAAAGACTAACTGAAAAAAGTTCAGAGGAGATTCTTGGTGACATCGTGGTAGCACAACTGCAGACAGTATTGGATGGCATAATGTCAAACTGCTTTATAGCAGAAAGAGAGTAAAAGTCATTGGCTAAACAACCACCAATTAATTTGTAGGAAAAAAATTTAGCCTGTGCACCTCAGTAATGGTAAATGTGTACACATGGAAAGAAATGCCTGCAAGTGGAACTTCTTTCATTTGCTTCCTTCAACAGATCAACAGCAGAATTTTGAATAAAAACCACCAGATAATCTCCTGAAACTCTTTTGGTCTGGAAAGTCTTAGGACTTCAAGAAAGTACAAACATGGATAGCGTGAACTTTCCTAAGGCTAGGGAGTGACCCAGAGACCAAGAATGGTTTTGATTATATTTTTTTATTTTGGGGGACTGATTTATGAACAGAGTAGGGTTCAACTGTAATGGGTTAGCTTTGCTGAGCAAATCCATCAAATTACTCATGGATTTGGTAAATAAAAATTCCAGAAAATGCTGCAGTTCATCTTTTTTAGTTCTGTGTCTAAATGCCAAACAGAACTCTTAGCTGTGATATTTCCTTCTCACAAAAAGCAAAAGCAGTGGGTAGGACCATCAGGAACAAAACATTTTCCGCTACAGGCAGTGCAATTCTTGAGACTGGAAGGGAAAGTTTAAAGCAATATAGTGTGTCAAAATCAGAAGCCACAGCATGTAGAAAAAGGGTAGTATCCAAAAGCAAACTGTGCTGAAGTCCTAAAGACACAGAATGAACAAATAACAGAAGTCCTTAAAAAAATTTTAAAAAGGATCTAAATGTTTACGCAGAAGAAAGACAATACAGGTTTGTGACTCAGAGAAACAGCTGAGAGAAATACAGAAGGAAGGGCAGTGCTCTGCCACCATGTGAGCTGCATGTAAAGGGAGGTGGATTTCAACATTTCCCATGGATAGAATAGCATAAAAGCTTCTCCGTCATTGCTAGTGTATACATATGATAATGTAAATGTAGCTACAGACAATCACCTGAATAAAAAAAATTATTTCTCTATATCAGTTTTCATGACTCGCTTGAAATTTTAAAATTTGACCAAAGGCAGTAGGTAGTGGGTCACACAGAAAGATTTCTATACAGAAATTTCTTGTCTATATTTATTAGAGGGCTAGACAGCTAAATAAGCAGACATAGGAGAAGGAAATAAAATGAGATATTTTACATTAACTTCAATTCTTTGAAACTTTCTGCAGAAGTGTGCATTACCTTGTGTCTAAATATTGGCTCAACAAATGAGAAAGGCTTCTATTCAACAGAAACTCTACAGTAAAGTCTCTAAGATTTATAAGAGGCTCTGTCATGAAAATTACTCTGCTTTTCTGCATGGTTCAGATATCTATGTACTGTTACTGATGCTCTTGAAAGATGTTTCATGAAGAAATAAGATAAACTCTTTTCCACCTTAATTATATATTTTTCTACCTGTATATACTTTCTTTCCAGGCGTTTATAACCTACTTGTTAAATTTCTTTTCTGACAGGCTTATGCTTTATATATTTTGTAAAGGAGTACAGTCCAAATAAACTGATGAAATAATATATAAACCATCCAGCAGTAAGTAAAAGAAAGGACTTTCAAAAATCATCTGTGAAACCCACTAAACACAAGGACAGAACCTTCTACCAGTGATGAAAAGCAGAGAGAAACTGCAGAAACCACATGTCAGGAAAGTTTCCCAAATTTGATTGTGGGTGTAGTCTGGTGGTTTGTGCAAGACAAAGAGGAAAGGAAAGAAGCAAGAAACCTGAAGAACAATGAGCAGAGAGAAGGACTAAAAGAGAGCTTTAAAATCCATTATGTTACTTATAAGATCTCACTTTTTTCAAAGAAATGTAAACAACAAATGCAATCTTTATGGTATCACTTAGCAAAACCACATACTTGCTTTGTACAGTAAAATTCTACTTTTTATTTTACTGAAATATGTGTATTTATTATATAAAATTACCCTAATTTAAAGTTATTTAAAGAAGTTATATGAAGTTGTGCCTGTGATTGTGGAGGTCTGGATTTAACTCTTTCGAATCTGTATTCTTTGAGTATACTTGTATTAATGATCAGATAGCTCTTCATCCTACCAAGTCTAAAGTAATTTCTGTGATTTTAGTTTCTGAAGCATTTTCATTTATACTTATTTTTGTAACATAAGGGAAGAAAAATATAATGTGTCTTTGGAAATATTTTTTGCACTTTTTGCTTCACACAGAAAAAAATTCAGTCTTTAAATTCCACCTCTAAATTAATCAACACACAATTTTTTGGTGAGACTTTTTGGTGAGACCCAAAGACTTTGTCCTTTCCAGTTATTAGTGTGTGCTTTCATATTTACCCATAGTCCTTAAGCTTTACAGTAGAAAAGTAAATGTCATTGTTTCAAAGTCTGGGTAGTTTACTATTAGGTAATGACATGATTTTGACACTGAACTTGAAGTAGAAAGTGTTCCATTTCCAGCCCAAGACTACATTTATGTTTCAGTACTTACATATTGCAAACTCTAATATATTAATATAGCCATTAAACTACATTTACTTTCTTTAATGTAACATATGAAGTTATTCAATGAGTATTTTGAAAAGCTTAGAGAACATCTTAGGATGCAGCTATACAAGAAAATGCATTTAAGTGGATTTAGGTAATTTACTCCCCCTCTTATCTATGGCCACAAAAACTTACTTCTTTCTTAGTTGTAAAAAGGCTGTTAGAATAAGGCACGGAAAAAAATGGTATGGTAAGAAAGTTAGATTAAAAGCTAAGAAAAAGTACTTACAGATAAAATCACTCCTACTGATAAGCAATAAAATAGATAATTTTATTGTATGCTTCTGAGTGTATGTGTTAACAATAGCTTGACTGCTTCTGTTTTAACAATAGTATTTCCTGAGCTGAACAGAGTAAGAGGCCAAACACAAAGACATTTTAAAGAAGCAATAAAAATGTTAAAAATGGGAAGGGTGGGAAAGAACATTTTATTGTATTAACAGGAAATATCTTCATTTTAAATCTCCATCATTATTGTAACTTTTAATGTAATATTTAGCCTGAGGTGACAGATAAGAAGAAATATAGATTGTGAAACTAGGTTTTAAGTGGCTGAAGAAATCAGGAAGAGATAACAGGATTTTTCCGGACTTCACAGGACCACATCTTCTAACTAATGGGCAAAGTTTTATCCTCAGAAAGTATAATAAATACTATTTCAAAACTGGATTCACAGGGAGGAGTTTGCAGTCTCAAGCAGTTAAAGAAAAAAAGCTATCTGGCCTAGATGTTGAGGCTACAAAAGTACCTGTTGTGCTAAAAAATGCCTCACCCTGCTACATCTTAATCACATATTTTCATCTTGTTGAACTGCATGAGTATTTACAAAATTTAGTTAACTTTCCCTTTTCACTTTATGCCTACATTGGCTACTGCCAAAAGCAGAAATTCTGTGAGACAGACCAACTTTGCACATAATTTTTTAATTAGGAACAGAAAGCATTATGATACTTGCAGAAAGACAGACTTGGAAAAATCACTTGATCTTCACATTATTTATACAAGGAGAACATTTGGGGTTTTTGAGTTCTCTTGTCATCATATATGTTTTTTGTGGTTGTTTTCATTAAGTAACTGAAGTTCATCAGCTCAAGTTGAGACATACAGTTCTTGTAAAAGAACTATGGAATTCTTTTGTAACTGAATTCCTTTCTTATTTCTTCCAATGTGAATACTGGTTTCTTTATTGGAAAGATTTAAAGCTAAACACCGTATTACAAAACCACATTGTATTTATCTTTAAAAATACTCCACTCAAAAGATAAAAGTTTCTCCACTAAAAACAAGTAGTACTGGACTTTCAGAACATCTTAAAAAGTTTAAAGTGGCAAAGTTAATTTGTCAAATTGAATTGCTTTTGCCGCAAAAAAAAAAGTGATGGCATGGCTGTGCAAATAAACTTAAGTTATCAAGAGTTATCTTTAAACTACCTTTTCTTTAATGAAGGAAGCTGTCCATTTCCATCCCCTACAGCCAACTGAATAGCTTATCATCCTAATGCACAGACTAATTTAAAATTCAAAATAAAGAAACACAACATATGATGAATTTCTATATTACAACTGTTAAATGAGAAACAGAAATGCACAATTTATACAATGAGCTATCTATTCAATTTTCTTATTAAACAATTCAATAGAAAAATTAATCAAATTACTTTATATTTAAAGGCTTATTTTATTCCTGTCTATACAGCTCTGGCTGTGGAGGCTTCCACTGTAGTAGAACTGATGAAGAAACACCTTGTAATATGAGAGTAGTTTACTACTCTCACAACTCTTCTGTGTTCGGAAAATAACAGTAGACAGTCAACATGGATTTTCCTGTCCTCTTCATCTCACTGAAGCAGCTAAGGCCAGAGAAACAAGGCCGAGCAATTTTAACATGGCTGAATTCTACTCTGTTGCCTGGAAGAGCAGAATTCCTTATTCCTGGCTCTTTAGGGATTAGACCATTGCACAGTTAAATACTTGGCAAGTATATTGCTATCAGTAGTTTAAAGAAACAAACGCAAAGTCCATTAGCCAAGCGCACAGCCCAAGAAAGCATGCAATGCATGTTCTGTAAAAGGTGGTGGTGGTGGGGAAAGCCTAAATAGTCACTCATGCAACTTGTAGTAGTCCCTTTGTCCATTTTCTTTACTTTTCAGTCCCAGACTACACCTACTCTTCCTTCTCCTCACAACTCTCACTGAAGTTCAATCCTGAGTAAATGCTAAAATCCTAATTTTGTTCTCAGAAACAGTGAAACTAATAATATCAAAAATCCTTTGAGGTCATAGTAGAGAAAATGTCATGATTTGCTTTAGCTTATTTTAAAAAGCATTTTAATAATGGAAGTATGAGAAACAGATAGCATTGAATAACTCAAAAAAATAAACATTATTTCCATTGGATTTGCATTGAACTGAATCCAAGTAAGTGTCTAGGCAAACTTCTTATAAATGTTAATATCTTTATGAGATAGCTATCACTAATATGTAGTTTAATACTGTAGAGACGCCAGACAGTAACAGTGGAATGTTCTAAGGACATTCTAGCTAAACAATCAATGCAGTGACAACAGAAAATAATAAATTGTTATAACAATTATTGTTTGTGTCTTTGCAACTCTGGTACAGTTCCATAAATTAGTGGTATATAAGAAGGCAAATCATATCATATTGTACCACTTACGTTTACAGACCACTGAGAATCTGAAAGTCAAGCATGAAGTAAAAAAAATGATGTAGTTCAATCAAAAGCTTCTGCACTAGATAAATGATTAATTGAAATTTTCTCGTTTATGTTATGCAGCAAATGAGACACAATGACCTCCAATGCTCTTTTCTTGCTTTAAAATCTATAGAAGTCCCAATGGCAAGTGAGAGTGTAAAACAGGAAAAAAAAAAAAAAAGCGAGGGTAAACCAGGAAAAAAAAGAACAAGAAGAAAAAAACAAACAAGAGATGAAAAAGAAGAAATGTGAGGAGGATGGGGTTTAAACTTTCTATAGATTTTTAAAATCTAATTAGCAGTCTAATTTAAAAGTACAGAAGCTACATGACAAGCTGTTGACTAGCACGTGTAGCTATTATAAATTAAGCTGGTCAAATGCTTTCCAATGGAACAGCATTCCATCAGAAAATGCTAATGGAATGGAATCAAAACCATAAGAACACAACGACTTCTTGAAAAGTTTTGACAGAAACCAGGCAGAAAGGCAGGCTAAATTACCAATGTGACTCTTCATCTTTTCTCTTGTCATCCAGATGGCTGGTGAGTAGCCTGCCAGGCTGTTTGGCTTCTGTTTTTTTTTACTGAATCCCTGACTTCTTGCCTGATGGGCTGCCAAACAGCTGGAAAGCCAGGTCTCCAGGCACTCCTAAGCTTTTTGGCTGTTTATGATCTTCAAACTCTCAGGCAGCTGCTTTGCATGCAACTTAGGACCTGATGGTTCCCAATGAGAGAGCCAGGGGTTACCCTCCTAGTTTCCAGCTTTCAGTTTATGTGTTTTACAGGAACTGGACTCCTATATTTGTAGATATTAAGGACCTCAGGGCAGTTTATGTCAGTTCATTCAAGATCTCCAGGGTAACATGTCTATACAAGGCCCAAACAACCCCTGATAGTTGGTTCCCTAAACTTCTAGGCAGCCCTTGTCTAGAATCATTGGACAGGCTGGTTCACACATTGCAATCCTGGCAGCCAGCTACGGATTCACCAAGCCAGGCCTGGCTTCCTTGGCTTACTAAAACTCCAAGGATCCTGGTGCTCTGGAAGGCCTGAGGGTCAGGCCAAAAACTCCTTTTTGTTTCTCTTACAGTACTCTTTTGAAGTTTAGTTCATAACTTAAAAGTTTGGAAAGTATACGTGCAGGTAACAGGGATTAAAAAACGCATGAAAATGAGATCAACTATAGAGAAGTAGGTATGATTGATGTTAAAATTATAATATCTAGAGAAAAGAAACAGGAAAACAGAGAGCAGTAAAAGCACTAAGTTTGAACTGCCAAGGTTTCTGTATAGAATTGCAAGAAGCAATGCAAGGAAAATAAAGAAACTGGAAAATGCTGTACACACTTAAGCAGGGAATTTTGACATTATAGGTTTAACAAAAGAATGGTAGGTAAATAAAAAAGGATTTTACTACTTAAGTAAAATTTTTCAAATACAAAACAAATGAAAAACAGTGTTTTATACATATGGTTATGTTAAAATTTCCATAACAAGCAAAATCTGTATAAGACTCCTATACCATGGGTCATCAGCGGTATATTTTCCACCCACATGTTAACTCCAGAATGCTGGCTCCAGTAGTCCAGTCCCTTCCTTGGTATACAATGCTTTTTCAAGAGTGGAGGCTGTTTGACCTTCACACATACCCATCTCGTGACCCTTGTCTATTAAACCTGGTTTTGGGTTTTTTTGGGGGTCAGCATGAACATTCTCTTCCCCTGTATGTAGGAAATACACCAACAGCTTTAGTTGGTTGATCATCCTTCATTACACCCATGGAATTCCACTGTAGAGTTGAAAGGGATGCAATAACTATCATACTTTATCAGAAAGGTGCGAGATGTCATTTTCAAATACATTTTAAGAAAACAGAATAACTTTCTTCTCTCCCAATCCTCAGCCTCAGTTTGTTTACTTGAATTATTTTGACAGACTTGATATGTAGCTGGCTTCCTGAAGTTCTTTAAGAAAGCCTTTAGAGCTGTAGCTATAACAAAGGCTAAAACTGAAACTTTGAAAGTTGAAAACTGATTTGCAAACACAAACAATGGACAGAGAAAAAGATGACACCTGATCTTATTATTTCTATTCTAACATTTGCACTGAAAACTCTAATAAGAGGGTTTTTCCCTTTCCCTTTCCCTTTCCCTTTCCCTTTCCCTCTTCCTTTTATTTCAAGACATACCATTGAAAGGTTACTCTGAGGTAATAAGAATTTTCATGCAAACTCGAGTTGATAGTATTCCTCTCATTTGCACAATTGCTTTGGTTGAATTTTATCATAGATCAAACATCATTTTGTAGAGATTCTCTAAATTTTTTTGTTGGGCTGATGTACACTGGGAGAACACTACAAATACTGTTTTTCAAAGAAGCATCATAACCAAAAATTGCTGTTCCAACATCAGCAGAGTTGAGCAGATGTTTCTTAGCCATTTTTCATGATCATTTGTGTTTCTTGGACAGTGCACTTAGACTTTGTCATAACCAATGTGTCTGCAGTAGTAACTTTTCTTTTTGGAACTTCAGAACTAATTAATAAGTATCTGCTTCTACTAAGATAATTCCTTTCAATAAATAACATTCTTGTCTCTTTAAGTCTTATATTTTAAAGAAATATAAGAAATATATTTTAATATAATAAGATAATATAAGAAGTACATTTTTAAAGAATTATAATAATTAATTTATCTAAAATCATGAGATATTTGTTTAAGACTCACAAGTAGCACGCACAGGTGCTGTGTCAATTTTCTAAGGACAGTTCTACCACCCAAATTACAGTTGACATATACAATCTGAGGTTACAGGAACACTGGATTCTGCTCTCTTTGCAACTTCCTGTCTTGACAGCAGGCAAACTAATTAGACTTAAAAGACCAATAATGGGTAGCACCTAATAACATTGAGAATAAAAATCTTGGCTTTCTGTGACTCCTATCCCCCTAATTGTAAAATGGAAGAGGCAGACTTTCCAATTTTAAACAGGTTAAGGGAAGAGTAAGTGCATGACAGATAATTATGTGCACACATAACATGACAATAACAGCTCTATCACTATGATAATCTTCTCAGGTTTTATAAATATCATAGAAGATAAGATAACCTTTAAGTCGGAAAATGTCTGCAGAAAAGAGGATGCTGCACCACATATTGTTAAAAAACATTTTTTCTGATACTATTAACAAGTTCATGTATAAACCTCCACACTACAGAAGAGAACCTCTACAGCTTTCACAGAACACAAAAACAAAACCAATCCAGATTCCAAGCTATTTGAAGCATGGTTTGCAGTCTTGGAAAAGCCAGAATGCACATAATCCTTTTTGAAGTCATATACTTATTTCTGCTTTTGAACCAAGCACTGCAGAAACCAAACTGTGCTTCTTGGAAGATCCTGTAAATTGTTGACTATTATTACTTTGAAGAAAAAAATTCAAATTTTTGTTTAGATAGAAAGTTACTGCACTTCCACAGTGCAGCTATTATCGGTGCTTTATACATACTTCTTTTTCATTCAGTGTCAGAGGAAAGGGTATTATTGGTAGGTTTGTTTCAGCATGCCACTCTGCCTGAGTCTCATACAAAGAACTCTTTGTGGGGTCACAGATTAGCATTTGAGCAGGCAGCCAAGAGACATGAAAGGAGGATGGCGACACTAAGGATGTACATAGCTTACACTCATCGAATACCCGGGGAAAAAAAAAAGCCAAGAAAAAAAAAAGTAGTCTATAATTTCTGTAGCTGTCCTCTATACCCTTAGTTTCTGAAAAAGTGATTTTAGTGGAAGCTGTAGCAATGTGGAGTTCTACTCTGGCATTATGGGTCACAGTGTCTTACACATACTTATTAGTATTGAGTAGAGTATATCAATACTGAATTAAACTAAAATTTTAACATTCAGTTATAGCAATATTATTCAAGAGAGAGGCAAGTATAGTCATTTCTTGACAGAGAAGACAAATATTCATCCCACCATTAGGTAACAAGAATTTGTATTATACTGGAGTGTATGTTTAAAAAAAAAAGATGGAAGGATAATTCAGAATAACCAGCACGTTTGAAAAATTGGCAACCAAGCTGCCATTGTAGAAATCATCGTGTAGGAATAAAAATGCTTAAGTTACAAAAATTAAGACCAAATATTCTTACAATATTTTCATCCATATATCTATCTACATCTATCCATCTATATAAATTAATAGCAACCATAGAGTGCTCAATTTCAAACATTGCCTGCAAAGGATGGTAAGAATATCCTAGCACTTTGAAGGAATTTCCATTCTTCACATAGTCAGAGTCTCAAATAATACATAGAAGGATATGTGGTATACTAGAGAGAAGATGCAAAAGTTGCACCAAACATAGAGGCAAATCAGAAATGGAAGACATTACTGTTACAAAGATTATGGATAAAAGTCTACTTAGCATTCTAGGAAACTTCTCATAGGACACAAAACCTTCCCAATGTATTTTACCACAGGTCAGTGGTAAGAGTTCGCTGAAGATAACTTACAGCTTATACTCACCATTTTATCTCTATGTGGAAACTGACACAAAATAAATGAATAGCTCAGTCTTCTGTGTACAACTGAGTTGCACAACAACCAGTATTCACAACTGGCACTTTTTGTTGGCAGTCTAAGCAGAAAATTTAAGGATTACATTGGCATCGAGTCTGAAATATGCTCTGAAACCAAATTATGGTCTCCTGAGAACATAGATGAAGTACCTTATAGTGGAGAACAACTACAACTACCAGTGCTATTCATAGCGTGTGTGTACAAGATTTCTGTTTTCAGCATTGTCAGATTATCAGCATGCTTTATTTGGGAACAGTAAATTTAGGTCCTGATAAGTTATTAAAATATATTTTCCAAACCCAGTAAGCTCTGTAAAAGCAAAACAGAATGCTATAATAAGCTCTAGATGGAGAACTAGTCACTTTTGGAAAGTGAATACATCAATTTTTTTAAGCAGTTAACAGAATGAAATAAAGAGACTGTAAGTAGCAAGCAGCCAAGTATTGCCAAAAGAAATTCACATAGAAAAATTATATGTGAGTATATATAACAAAACTATTACTTTAAATACTTTCTTACCTTAGCATTTTCAATACAAGGACAAATAGCCCAAGCTGCACTTGCTTGAACATCTGGATTAGGATTTTTCAACAATGACCACAGCAAACGAACTCCATCTAGATGATCAATTATTCTAATTGTAGAAACAGACCGAAAAAAAAAGAGATAATTGATTATGGAGCAGACAATGTTAAATTTTAAACTATATCAGTTCATTTGGAACACTGCTCTAAGAAATCCTGCTATAATTTTCTTTAACATACTGTTTTGCTTTATGTAAGTGCTTGTAGTTTATTTTCAGCTAATTGCCATCAATAGATTTATTTAACATTGCTTACTATAGTAGATGGGTAGGAAAAAATGATGTACAGACAGAATATGTTTCCTAATTAAATCTCCTTAATGTTTTTTCACTTTTTTGTCAGCACTGTCACTCAAAATGCTTATAGAAGATAAAGTAAAAAACTCTACAACCAGAACTCATATAAATGTGAAAACAAGCATGTGAATTTTTAATGATCTGCATGCAAAGTGAAATCTGAATTCAAGCATACTAGCTTCTTTCATATAGTAACAACACTTTCCAAAACAAATATTTATGCCCAAAACTATGTACTTAACCTTTTATTCAGTCTATGTTTAATGTATTTACCTTACTCTATGACATATTTTAAAATACTATGTTTTTAATCTAGCATTAGAAATCAAAATGGTCACACCACAGAGCATCCTTTGTTGGGCATGTATAACATGTAACTTGTTTCCCATGTGTTCCTTACCAACAAGACTAACACTGAACACTATTTTATAATTACTTAAACACACTGTAATCAAAGTATCTTCCTGAGTGGCTGAAAAATGAATTATTGTTACAATCATCTCTACACCATCTGTGTTATGTTTACATGTCAATCAAGTTTGGGGATCATAGCTTCACATTAGGGTCCAGTGAATACCTTAAATGGAAAGGAAGGTCAAACAAAACTTAATAGCCTTTATAAGCATGCCTTTTTTTCCAAAAAGTTATGTTAAACCCAAAGCAGATGATCTGAACATAAAGCAAAGCAAATATACCTTAATTTTCTAACCTCAAAAGTAAAAATACAATTGTATACAATTACTTTACATCTTTAATTGTAAATACAAGAGAAATTTAAATACAGATTGTGCTTAAAAAACCTGCATAAAACATTTCATCTGTGTTCATAGATTTGACAGGCAGTTTTTAAACTAATTATAAAATCAGCTTTGTATTTAATCCTACCATCATTTGTAGCAGAAAAAAATAATTAAGGACATGAACTCTATCTAAAATAACCAAGGATTTTATTCATAACACTTTTATGCAAACTGGATAAACAACTATGCTTTTAAAAAAATACTGTTTTGTACAAAGCTATGGTTGAGACATTTTAATTTATTTAATATCTGCAAATTTTAATACAGCTTATTTTACATACTCAGCTCCAAATCAGCTGCAAGAAAATCACCATTCAAAGGCCAAATTCAGAAGTCTTAATGCATCAAAATAAACTAGCATGATCACAGGCTACAAAGTTACATATGTATGTTCAAAATAGTAAGGGTGACTTAAGCAAAGCCTTCAAAATAAGATTTTAAATACCCCCAAACTCCCAACACGTTTAAGCAATTTTAATATTACATTCCTGTCATTTCAGAAAGCATATGGAATTTTTTCCTAGATTGGAATTAATTAAAAAAAGAACCCATGAATCTTTCTTCTAGTCAAGCAGAGTACTGACCATTTACCAACATGAGGTACTTCCTCCCAAGAGGGGTTAAAATATAAATGACCCAGCTCCAACCAGCATATAAAAATCAAGAGACAGAAGCCAAACACTGAGCTCAGATTTTTCCACTACACTTAAGAAAACAACCAATGGGGCTGATTTATCTTTCCTTTCTACTTTTTTTTAAACGTTTCCTTTTCAATTTCACTTTCATTTTCATTTCAGTTTTCTTATCTTCCCTCCATCTTTTCAAGGAAAACTAACGTCACTCTATTGTTCATTATCTAAAGAAGATTTTTGCCTTTTGCTTGAAGTCCAAAAAGACCAGTTGTCTTACACCAAAACAGAATAGCTCAGGATATCTGAAAGTGTAGTCCCCCATCCACACAGCATGTATAAAATTAAACTGAAAAACAGTACAACAAAATAAACAACTTTCCAAAGTACATTGTTCATCATTGATTACTGCATTCTCTCAGTTGTGCTAGATTAACTCAAATGAAAAGAAATCTACATACAAGAATGAAGCTCTTTAATTTTCATATTGGAAATATTATCTTTGTGTAATCACCATACAAGCAAAACCCCTTTTATTTTCATCTTGATGAGAACATATATACGCTTATTAAAAAAAGCATTGCTAAATGAGTGACTTATCCTTTCTCAGTTCATTTTTTTATCTTTCTATGGTTTCACTGAAAATGTAGCAGATGAAGAAACTGGGTGTTAAACAAGCATATCTGCTATAAAAGCAAAGGGAACACTAAAATAAATGGCCGTGAAAAACATTTCCTCTACAGAAGTGCTTAAACGTTAGTTTCCTTGCAAACTCCCTTTTAAAGTGGATAAAAATACACATTTATGTTTCTTTACAAATAAACAAAGAGATGAGAAAATAGACCTATAATCTTTAAGATTTCAGCTCTGATGGCACTACACTGAACAATATTTTGATTTGCTTTTGCTTATAGCTTTTATATCTAATTTTCTTCTTCAAATTTATTATAAGATTATTAGGAGGATGCTGGTAATAAAGCCACAATACCACAATAAATACAAGCAAACACACTTTAAAATTTGCTTTGGTTGGCATTCAATTCTGTATTGATTGATACCTAGTACATTAGTCACTCTGTGGTTACAGTCACTTAAATAATTTATATATTTCATAATAATTTGTCAATATTATGATGATAAAATTAAACTACAGTTAAAGGCATATTAAAATAGCCACTTATAGGACTCTTAAAGGACAGAGAACATCTCCTTCGAAAGCTGAAGAGAATACCATAAAACTGGAAATAATGCAATAATTAGCTGATACAAATAATCTTAATATATAATATTTAAAAGTTCAAATATCTAACTGCTTAATAGAATAGTTGAACTATGTATATGCAATGTAACTAAAGTACATTAAAATGCCACATCAAAATCTTAACAGGCATAGAAGTTACCCAAAGTAGAAAAGTATCCTTTATTATAGGTAATTGTTGTGCCGTGCTTCACTATAAGTACATAAAACTATATAGATACAGACAGTTCAGAAGCAAAAGCCCAGATTCTGAACTATTGTTGCTCTATACCTTAACACAGCAGAGGTATCTCACAACAGACCAGGATCAAGATGTCCAGTGACCACCCTTTCTGACTTAAAGCTCTGTGCCTTGTCGTAGACTGTTCTTACTTGATGACTGATGCAATTTAGAACAAAGTATAAATTACTCTGCTTCTCAAAATAATCAAAAGTAATTGTATTGGCAGTTAGAAATAGCTGGAGTGAAGACATGCTCCTCTCTTGCACTGCTGTGCTGGCCAGATGTGGTTAGTGCAGAAAGGAAGGGGTAGGCAGCTGATGTCACTCCTAGAAAAAGGCACCTGCAAGGTGTATAAGCAAAACATCTTCCTGGTTTCCATACAGAACAGCTGACATATGGTGTATATAGAATATGTCTTATGGGCAACTAATTTTAACGCACCCATTCAGAGATTACTGGAGTGTCTAGGATAGCCTCTGGGAAATATCAGGTTACAGTGAACTGGCATTGGCTATTTGACCAGTGCAGATAATTTAAGATGATTTTTTAAAATTATTTTTGACGGCTCTTTATAGACAATAATTGTTTAATAAAACTTTTTCACATTATTTAAGAACCTTGATATCATGACACCACTGAACATCATGAGATGTCTGTGCAAGAGGTGGGTTACAATACCAGAAATTTACTTTGGTTTTATACATATATATATAAATATATATATGTGTGTGTACATATATATGAAACTAGCAAAGCTATTAATCTAAAATAGTAGTACTCTTTCAAATTCAAACATAATATTAAACATTTCCAGTAGAAACTTCAACCTGAATTGCTTAAACACACAGGCATAAATAGCCTAGACATCTGTTTGTCATATCTATCATCGTTTTCTGTTACAGAGTTATTTGCCAAAACTTTTGAGAAGTCTAGTTCAATTGCCTGCCAATTTAGACCACAAATACAAATGTAAATAAACTAAGTTATACTGACTATATTGTCTGCACTGGTAAGATTATAGGTTTTAATTCTGGCAGAATGTAATTCTGTCTTTTTTGAAACCACAATTTAGCATGTTTCTTAAAACTTTCACTAGTTCCTGTGGACTGCTTTGATAAATAGTATTATATACCAGTGACTCAAACTCCATCTGTTTGGCTAAAATAATTGTACATTTTAGTTTGTAAGATTCTAAACCTCAGTTATGAATGATAGTGATGAAGTCTAAAGGTTTTTGAATGAAAAGGACAAATGAAAACTTAGCGGCAGTTAAGGAATATGCACTACTCTGTTTTCAGTAAGAGGAAAAAGAATAACCTGCATAAAATTTCCTCTAGAAGACAGATGTACATAAAAGATGTGCAGTAGCATTTCTGTTGGTGGCCATGTAGCTGACTGAGACTGGAGAACAGCTTCATGTTGTCCATATAATAATAAAGAATTTCAGTCAATAGTTATGCTTTTTTTAGAAAAAAATCAACTTTTTTTTTCTGCTGTTAGAGAAGCTGGCTGCTGTTCTTTATTTTAGATAGCTCAATAGAGTCAATAAGAATTACTTTGTTGCTTGGAACTGCCTTTAAGTAAGGGCTTGGTGCAGAAAACTAAACCTATTGTACTTTCCATTCAGTAGCTATAGAAGTTAAAAGCATTGACTAGGAAACATGACAGAGATAAAATATATAAAAGACACAGAAGCTGTAGATTCACCTATGCTGATCTACTCCTCTTCTCTTTTTGTCAGTGCAGGCTTCCTCCATGAAACATGTGATAAATGTATTATATTTCCCACAGAAGCTAACAGCAGTGTTCAATAGGACACTCTCAGGTTTGTATTTCTTATATAAAACCCATCCCCTTGAATCGTTCACAGAAACACCACGAGCTCCATTCTAGGTCAGTATGGTTTCCACATACTCACTGTTCCAGCTATAACAGCATTTAAAACAGAAAACTGCTCAACTGAATATTTAGTCTCTAATCCACACTTTATTAAACACACAAGCAGCTAATGAAATGTAAGAATATATCCAAAATTCTCAATCCTTATGAGGACTTGATACTCCCTTTAAATTTCTCTCCTGTGTTCTTGGCTTCTAGTACTTACTAAAGTCATCATAACAGAATGAGGTACATCACAGTCTTGCTATCAATTATAATTTCCGTATAATGTTTTTTCTTTAGTAGTAAAAATTTTATTTTACCTTTGATCTGAGATCTTGCTTACTTGTTAGTGTTTTGAAATATTTTTTAAAACATTTTAAAAGTTGAGAAATTTCAATAGAGAATTTTTTCATACGAGCCACATTCAACATTTGATCCCTTTGTCCACTCTGCAAATTCATAAAATTTTGTCCCAAACAACCTGTACTCTCTCCTTCTTAAAAACAAGGCAGACTTTTTTTCATGACAATTTTAGCAGCAACTTATGTTATTTTTGGTGCTTATACTGACCACATTCCAGTATGAAGCTATCCATACTGGATACTACCAGTGATAGCCCTGAGTACTGGAATACGTCTGAGGTTTTATAAATATTGATTTATATTTATTGGCTTTTAGATTTCTCAGTTGGTTTACAATGTTAATTCTATTAGGTCAATACATTAAAAGCTGAATTTTAGTGAGACGCTGTGAAAAGTTATTTCATTTATACACACTTTCATGCTACATGGCTAACTGTTCATACAACTCATGTTTACAGTTGTGTACCATCTAGCCTTTTGCCACTGGGTGACAGCCAAAGCATGAAAACAAAAGCCCTATTCAAGAAAAGTATTCCCTGCACTGCTATATGAATACCAAGTGAATTATGCAAATCAGAACAGGAGGAGCTTAATAAAACTTTCTTTCTGACCTTCCTTATGCAAAAGGAGGGAAATATGCCGAGAATTCTGAGGTAAATATCCTTGTAAAGGGAACAGTAAGTACAGTAATGTCGACCTCAACATTAACTGGAACACTTAGTCATAAAACTCAAGGATCTTTGTAAGCTGTACAAATCTACATCACAAAACCAAAGAAAGCAGCCACTCTTTCAGTAAAAAGACTGTCTTTTCCTTTGGTTTTGCAAAGGAATGAGAGGAGAAAAGGGTTTAAAAAAAAAAAAAGTCTGAGTTCATACAAGGAATGATGGAGAGAAAACAGAGAAAATATAAATAATATTCTAAAAATTTTAGAATGCTTTTTCATGAAGGTAAATGTCCACATTTCCTTTTGGAATGGCTTTCACTTAGGCTATTATTTATGATTTCAGAACAGATGTAAAAGAAGAAGGCAAAACAGGTACCTATTATGCAAGACTTCAAAATGGCGCTCTGTAACTTTGGATTTTAACTTCAATAAAAATCAGTTTACTAAAGGTTTCTCCAATTTTTCCCAAAATGTAAAGCTCTACATTCTATATACTTCCTTAATTACTTTATATAGGTATCTATCTCACATTTTACACTAAGGTAAAACTAACCCATACAGCCCTGTAGAAATCAAAAAGTACAATATCCTTCTAAGTCAGATTAAACTTGACTATATTTGTGCCAGAATTACTAATATTTTTTTTCAATATTTAAAAACCTATGAATATTAATAGCTTACATCATATTTTCAGGTTCTGTTGCACAAGCTCCCACTGCTTTGGTGACATTCACAAGCAGTGCCTGATTAGTTCCAGTAAGTAAATTCACTAGAGGCGGTATTCCATCACATTTACGGATAGTAGTTCGATTTACTGGGTCTTGGCAACATTCTCCCAGTGCTCCAATGACATTCACAAGAACTTCTTCAGGCTGGTCAGTGAGCAGTCCTACCAAAGTTTCTATGGCTTTATATTCCCGAAATCTAAAATACAGAAATAAACCCAAAGTTGTTATTTTCAGAATGACTAAGTTTTATTTTATAATTAAAGTATTCAATTCAATTCAATTACAATTGAAGTATAATGCTTAATTTCTGTACATAAAGAATCTTGTTGAAGAAATCAAAATACAGGTAAACCACTTCAATCAGTTCTTGAAAGTGTGACTTCTCTACATTTTAAAACACATTTCTCCAATATAGCACTCTAGGAATCTGCAGGGTCATTTAAGGTTTTTTAAGACTTGACATGTGGATGCAACATAAATAGCTGAAAACATACTGGAAGATTGGCAAGTACTGTGGCAGCGTAACTTTCAGTACTTTATCCTGCCATGTTAACAATAGCTATAGCAGAGGTGCATCAAACTCTCTTCCACCGCTCTGGACCAAAGGATCACCATATTTTTCACTAAATGTTAGCCTTTAGAGGGATAGCCCTGACAAGTTCTGTACTTAGTTCAGGCCTAATATGTGCATTTTCCTCAGGCCAGGCCTATAGTTCTAGTACATTTCTATTGTACTGTGTTGAATTACATTTTGAAATCAAGTAATTGACAAAAAATTTTAGTCGACTGCTATATTAATGTTGCTCTCATTCTTCATAGCATCCCATCCTACAAACATGCATGGTAAGCCTCACCTTTCAGAACAGGAATTTATTCCTCAGTTACTGGGATTGTTTTCTAAGTTCATTTTGTTCAGAACTCAGAAGATTCTTAACATCAAACAGATATTGTATCTTCTTTTCATACATTTTCTGTGATACACTCTGACAATTCCACTTGGTATATCCAGTTAGATCTAACCTGCTTATTATTTAATAATTATACTTCAATTTATACCTTTGTGTAAATACACATAGTTCCTCCCCTATAATTTCTCTGAGGGTACAGAGTTTTCATTTGCACCGTCCATAGAACTCCTATCTTGTGGGAATGTCTACCTGAGCTTCAAATACTCTCTATTTTCCAGGAATCTGTTGCGCACGTGGCTTCTCTTTCACAGAAAAAAAAAATAAGTACTTCTGAGATTTAATGGCAGAAGTAGAACTGTTTCAATAAACGCTAATCTTTTCAAGCTGGGTTATCAGTATAACAGTTAAAGTAACAGAGAAATGAGAAATCTTCATTTTTCATGAATCAAGTCTTTGCTTAAGGAGAAATTTTCCCCTCTTTGCTTACTATTATTTGGGAGTATCCTTATAAACTGTTTTCAAGGTAAAACATCAACAGCATGAAAAAAAGGAGAAAAAAAGAAAGCAAACAGATTTTTAAAAGCCCTGCTTTTCTCTGGCTACTTTATCTGTGTTGCACATCAACTGCTTTATAGATGCAATACATGAGCTGGCTCTGAGATTGGCAGAATACACTCTGACAGAGCTGTTGGCTCAGGCCATCTTGTGTCCAGAAGCAGTATGGCTGCTTGCACGCAAACTGGAGTCTGAGCTAGTCAGGCCCAGGCACCTGTATCAGTCCACTGCTGAGTCAGCACAAAATCTCAGCACAGTACTTCAGGTGTAGGGAACACTGTAGAGTAGTTCGAAGACAATTAAGTGGCCCCACAGGAGCCAGTAGGGTTTGTTAGTTCCAGCTTCATGCCAGACTCAAGCTCATCCCTCCTGATCTACTCATGTTTTCATATTATCCCCCCTCCTGGTTCTGCAGTGCCCTCCCACCTTTTGTTTGGACAGGGTTTACTGCTTCAGACTTAGCACTGCATAATACATTAATTCAGCTCAAGTCTGGAGTTGTGCCTGGCTAGTAACCTTCATGGAGTGTCAAGCATTTGCCAAAGATATGTGAGTAGCCCAGCAAAAATCTGTTTTCATTTGGACAGAATTATTTGCTACAGCTATACTAATAAATAAAACAGGTGATGGCTCATTCTTTAGCCCTCAGGACAAGAAGCACAGTGCAGCATCCATATGGCTAAAATCTCTTATCCTCACAATCCAGGGTGGCCTCACCCATTCTGCCTAATGGAAACAATCTGTTGCCTGCACTGTTCCCAAGGAGCGTCTGGGTACTCTCTGGAAGAGTGCTTGCTGGCACAGGCCAAACTCTGCAAGGGACTGTGCTAGCAGCTAAACAGTATGGATAATCATAACAGAGTGCCTGAACCCTGAAAGGTTTGGCTGTGTGTAGTTGATGAGCACAGTGCGTCGTTCAGTCAATCTCATCACTGATTGAACCTGAACCAGGATCCCTCTGTGCAGATACCAAAGGCACACAGAAAAGAACGACATGCCCTTCTGAAACCCTAGGTTACTGTGCAAGCACGAATGTAAAAAGCATTGCAGAACATTAGGACAACGGTAGAGTATGTGAAGGCCACAGCTCTTTATAGTAACAGTTTGGGAACTCATTCAGGACAGTAAAAAGTCACACTGTAAATCCTTATTGCTGGATTTTTTCTCAGATTTTTATCCAGCAGTTATTGATCATATCTGCTTGTCCATTAAAGTACGCTAAAATTAAGGCTGCAAGAGGAGGTTACCTCTTACTGATACTCCTTCCAGTCTGAATCTTAAATTCCTCTGTACAGGGCAGCAGCAAGCCTAGCACATACTCCAGTGGAACAAGGATTTTTTTGAGGTAAGGTGCATTAATCTGATAAATGAATTTTAGAGGAGAGGGTCAAGTATGGTTAAACCATTAAGCTGTTTCATGAAAGGTGGAAGGTGATAACTCCTGCTGTCACAATCTTAGACAATCACTCAGAACCCTGATACTGAGAGGTAGTAGATACCTATAATAGCATTCTCATCAGTTATTTCTAGTAATTTCAATCTGGGTGTCCAGACTAAGCTACTTTTCAGATTCCATTCTGTAGTGAAGGAGAGAGCCATTTAGGCCAATTATCCTAGATTCTAATATATTTCTAAAGTATTAGGTATCTACCCTAGAATGAGATAATTTGCTCTCTGTCTCTCTTGATGTAAAACACTAAAGCTGAGTGTGCTAACTAACTACAAAGCAGCAGCAAGTGCAGTTTATAAGCTACTGAGAGGAGTGGGGGTATCAGATATGCCTATGTGTCCAACATTTAGTATGTGCTACTACACCTCCTGACTCAGTGTCCCATATCTTAGCTACTCTTTAGAGGCACCAATTGTCCCCATTGACTCTTAAGATTCAACATTCTTTCCCCTGCACCCTGATAAGGACAGGTGGTAATTTTTAAAGTACTATAAAACCTAAGTTGAAAGACCAACTGATTTTAAAGTATGATTTTGAAGAATTATGACATAATAACTTTGAAAATAATAGTGGCCCATAAAATCAAGACATGATAATGCAATAAATGTTTGTAAAATTAAGTTGTTACTTTGACACATTTTCTCCACTGATTGCACATTTCCAGATGGCTCCTGTCACAGCTGCTAAAAGTTGTTTGTTTTCAGAATTACCAAGCAGCATAGATAGTGGTTGTAGACCTCCATGCTGTCTAACCAGGTCACGTGTTTCTTTATCTTCTGCACACTACACAAAAAAAAATTAAATATATGTAAATATATGTAAAACGTTTAAAATCATGTCTTCAAAATCTAAGTGTATTATGTTGTAACTAGTAAAAACTAATACAGAAGACAGCATCAATATTTTATTAAAGCATCTGAATATGCCAACAACTCACTAAGAGAGTTCGACAGTAAATCACTTCTGTATATGGAGCAGTTCTTATACTGTCAACATTGTGCACCTTGCGGGCAACTAAACACAAAAATCCAAAGCAGCTCTTTGCACAGTATGCCCTGCCTCTCTCCATTGGTTACCTGTGAAATTTAGGGCTTGCACACAAGAAAAGCAAGTTGGAACTTAATTATAATATTAAATATGCAGCTAAAATATTCTTAGAATAATTAAGACAGACCATAAACATTTTTACGACATAATTTATCACATATTAGAGAAATAGTAAAACTAAAATCTATTAAAACTGTCAATCATGTGAAACCAAAGGGCTAATCCTGACTCTGATCTACTGATTATAAGAATACAACTACCTTAAATATAGCACTTGCACAAAGCATCTGAAGCTCCTCATTTTGACTACTCAAATTTTTCACAAGGTTCTCAATCATTCCTTCTGTCCTTATTGCAAGTCTGTAACTTGGCTAAAAAGATAAAGTACATTATTAAATCCTGTATATTATCAGTCAGTAACACTAGTCACACTAATAATACAGTGCTATAATTCTAGGCCAATGTCACATTGAGAAGACTTGTACTTTATTTTAAGCACAAGTCATCTCCATTACCTTGAAAATACTATTGATGTTTTCAAAGTTAATCAAGTACATGAATGCTCTGCAGCGCTCTTCCAGTCACCTGTAAAACCAGGTGCCGCAATGCTTGTTTTGTAGCACCTGACTTAAACAGAATTCAGAGTTTTCTGAAAGGCAACCAGACTTCTTACTAGGAGCCAGGGAAGGAAAAGATGCTTCAGAATAGGATCAAGATGTACCCACTCATTTCATTGAGAGCCAGCAGCCAAAACAACAGATCTATTCCTAAACCAAGTTTAGAAAAACATGTTCTTGGAATCAAAATTTTTAGAGATATATTCTTGCAAATTTGAACTCACAGGCATTGTAACAAGGGATAATTATTGAAGAGAGAGGAAATACCTGTGTAAGAGACGCATTTAGTGTTATTTCCAAATGTGGTCAGATAAGAAACCCTCAAGAACCTCACCTTTTCAATAGAGATTTACTGAAGCAAAAATCTGCCAGCTCTCATGGAGCATGCATAAACCTGCACAGTTCAAGGAGCTAATTTTGAAAATACAAAGAGTTTTATAATGTAAAATCTTCTGAAAAATCACATCTTCCATATCTCACATTCATCAAGAGAGCTCATGCATTTTTTTGACCTTGAGTGCAATGCACCTTAATTTTAAATATGATTCCACAAATGGAGAAATAACCACTCACTTTATACGGCAATGGTAAAAATTACTTGTATTCAAATTAGAAGATTTAATATACTTAAAGTTGTAAAACCTGCCAGGGAAATTTGTAGAAAAATCACATATATTCCTTTAATCTTTTTGCAGTTGATCAGACACTGCCTTTCTACATTCACAAGGACATTGTAAACCATACTGTCCTGCACGGCATTGGCCACATCTGCAGGTTAGCTTTGTAGAATTTAAATATTATTTTTTTTCTGGATTAACTAGAATATAGCATTTTAAGTTGTCAAATTAGTCAAGTATGATGAAAAAAATGAGACACCCCCCCCCGAAACTCATCAAAGATTTCATTTCCATATTTCAAACTACCTTCACAACTACTCCTAGCCTTTTAAATAAAAAATATATGATCTTTACTTCATTACAAGCTGTGACCTCCTGAAAAACAGTTTGATCACACAAAGCATCTGCTGATGGGATAACTGGCTTGGTTTAAGTGACAGTCAAACGTAATCCTTCCTATTAGTAGCTACTTGCTTTGACTGTGTTTTTTGATTGTGACTTTTATTGTGATTCTGTGATTCTGTAATGATTAGAAATAATTTAGTTTATTTACCTCTGAGGCACATTCTTGTAGTGTCCCCACTACTGGGGTTAAGATATCTGCTTGTGAACATTTGAGCCATCTAGCTAATAATGGAATGCCACCAGCTTTACGGATTGCTTCTTTATTTTTGGTGCTTTTGCTGCAGCTCCAGAGCGCCGAAGCCCCACAGCGTGCTATTTCAGTATCTTTTGCTTGACATGGTTGTAGACTGGTTGATCCTACTGAAATATATTCCAACAGGCCAACCTAAAAAAAATCATGTTTTTAATTATCTACAGGGAAGTTTGTCATTATATCGCTTTTTAATTATAGCAAACACTACCACAAGAATTATGTATACAACATATTATGTATTTTTTGAACAAAAATATGCATATGAGAAGGGTACAGATTTTATTATCTACTTACCAATCTCTTGATTCCTCCATGCTGCCTTACTGTTCTTCGTGCTTGTTTAAATCGAGCAACATTAGCAATGGTTTCAGCTGCCAAACATTTCAGATTTGTATCTGGAGAGTCCAGTACTTTCACCATAATCTCTAAGCCCTCAAGATCAGCAATTGCATGTCTCATCAGTGTATTTTGACTAATTTCCTTCAAGATTTTTAATGAACCAATCTAAATAATGGAAGATAACCAAAGGTATTAAACAGAAAGAGAAAAAAATCTTTAAAATGCTGGGTTATCTAAATCATTTTATCTTTTAAATTAAATCAGAAGAAAACACAGAAACAGAAAGTTAAAGAAATTAATTTTCTTCATTAAAAAAATTAGACTACGTAACTTTGAAAATTAAAAAAATTGAAAAGGCATAGCATTGTTCTATTTAACAAAACTACTTACCTGGCATTTAATCTCTTCTGTATCAAGTAAATTAATTAACACTTCAAGACATCCACTGTCTCTAATGGCCAGCTGACAATGTTCTTGCGCCAGATTGAAATGTCTCATAAAACACAACGCTATTACAGTAGCTGTTGGATTACCTCCCTAAAATAAAGCAAATAATTCACAAATGCGTAAAGTGCATTTATTATAAAACTTAACCTTTTCTAGTAATACTAGTAAAATTACTACTAAAGAAAAATATATTAGATTATTTTGATTCTATGGTGCTGAACAACACAGACATAGTAAGAAATGGAATTATCGACAATGTCTGCAAATGGTGTATAGATTGAAACAATAGTGAATAGCATAGATAACACATTACTAATATGGCTTGCTGTGATTGGACTAGTAAATTAAGCAGTCAACTAATATGCATGAGTGTTTGTAGACAGAAAAAGAACACAGAGTGAATATACAGACATTTCAGAGAAGATGTGTCTGCATTCTTTGCATTGGTGTGCACTGTAAGAAACCAAACAGATTCCAACTGGAATCTTCCATTGAGAAGGACATTTCAGAGGATTTTTTGTGAAACTGAAGTCACTGTAGAAAGTTTTATAAAAATACTCTGTCACTGTGAATAACAAATTGTCGTTATTAGATACCGTTCAACTGAGTTAGAAAGGAAACACAGTAAAATAAAACACAGTAAAATTCTGTATAAGTGGTCCTTTGCTTCAAACTGCCTGGTTACCAGTGTCCTGGGAAACCAAAAATATGATGCCAACTTTGAAAAGACTTCAAGGGATATCCAAGGGTGTTTAGCCAAAAATCTGAGCTCGTCAAACTGGCAGACTGAAATTGAGAATGGATTTAGTAGATATCTGTCTGAATGTTATATTCTTCCAACAACATGATATACCTTGAGTCACCATGGATATGTTAAGAGAAGTCCTACCTTAGAGCACATACCAAGCTTGCAGCAGTGGTAATCTACTTGATGTGTCTAACTGGACTCCATAACGATTGTGACAAAGTCTCTACCTAATATCTTTTTAAAAAACTAAGACACTACATTATAAGAAGAAAGTTCATTGCATGGATTGAAAAAATGTCTAAAGGATTCTACACTGAGGATAAGAGCAATAGTCCAATAAAGGGATGTGATTTAGTGGAGTTCCACAGATCTGTGTTGAAGTTGTGCAATTCAGCCTACTCGGAAACATGGAGGGATTAGTTATGTGACAAAGTTTGTGGTTGATATTATGATTCAGAGTCACTAAAGGTCACTGCTAAAGATGCTTCTAAGACTATGAGAACAACAAAATAGCAAATGAGAAAATGAAAAGTGATGCATATCAGACAGAACAATCCTAACTTCATAGATGAACTCTTGGGTTTTCAGGTGACCTCTAAAAATTAGAAACAGTGAATGGAGATCGTCACTATACCACTGTATAAATCCATGGTTCACATTCACCTTAAAAACTCTGTGTAGTTCTGCAGTCTCAGTTTCAGGAAGGTTACTATAGCACTGGAAAAGTTCTAGCGAAGAGCAGCAAAGATATTCCAAGTTTTTTTCATTGTAGAAGAGGGATGCCTGAAGGGGTATGATAAGAGGTCTACAATATCAGTGATGGCATTGAGCGGGTGAGACAGGGATTGATTGTCCAAAACCTCTTTTAATATAGACATAATCTCTTTTAATAATTAGTTATAATAGAATTGAGATCAAAAAGGAATAAAGGGAGTTGATTCTTTGAATGAGGCAATGGACTAGTGGAACTAGTTATGAAAGGATTCTGTGAAAGCTAAACAATTTCATTGAATGTAGGTAAAACCACAAATATCTCATTCAATTTTCAGCTCCCTGAGCCAAAGTTCTTACTTTGCCCCAGGCATTCATTTATGGTCCTGAGTTTCTTCTGCCTTGCTAGAATGTGAACAGAGTTTCACACTACTATAAGTTATGCAGCCAAGTTTCCCATATTTGTGGTGAAGAGAAGTCAGGACATCTGGAGTGCAAAGACGAGCTTTAGTGACATAAAACTTCCAACCTGATTATTGCACCTCTCCTCCTGTTGCAGTCAAGTTGCCGAGGTACAATGTCTTTTGATCTGCTCAATGCACTTTCTTTTATGTCTAAGTTTAAGGTCATAAACTTACAAATAATGAAAAAAAAAGATATAGCTCAATATAGGAGTCCCATCCTGAAAACCAGGGCATATAAAAAGACTCAGGATGTTGAATATGAATTTCAGATTATAGCGTAACATTTGATTAAAAGTATGAATTTGGGGATATATAAGTGAAAGTGCTCAATAGGAACATCGGTATTTTTTCTTTGTAGGCACTTATGCAACTACTGCTATAGTTCCGTGGTTTTATTGTTTTACAATTCTAGAAGGAATGTGAAAACTCAGAGATGATCCAGTGAAGAGAAATAAGAATGATTGTAGGCCTGGAAAATAGTTTCATTAAAGCAGACATGAGAAGCACTATACAGTTTATTAAGAAGTAAATTAAGGTATGATTTATTCATAGTGAATATATAAATCTGTAAGGAAGAACATGATCACAGAGAGCTCTACAATCTAGCACAGAGGTTTGATGATTTTAAGTTAAAGGTACTAAAATTCAGATGAGTAGTAAAGTGCAAGTTTTCCATTGTGTGGTTAATTATCCTTTGGAAGAATTTACTTAAGAGGGATGATAAGTTTTCCAGCAGTGCAAAATTTTCAGTCGAGATTGCATGGTTTCTAAAAGATATATTTCAGCCTCAGCTACTAGGCTAAAAGTGAGAAAAAGATCAAAGAATACACCCTGTGGTATGCAGAAACTTAAACTATATAACAATGGATTCTTTTGAACCTATAATACAGATTTACTATTAACCAAAACATGTATAAACCCAGCTGCACAGAGATGAGGAGGGCTGAGCCACCATGCAGGTGCAACAGAAGCTGGAGCGCATGAGCAATGCCAACTAGAGCTAATGTGGAAGTTACAACTTAGAACACCTAGTAAATCAAATTGCAGTCTCCACCTCCCACATGCCTCTGAATTCCAGGGAAGCTTTGGCTCCCATCCAGATTTGAACTGTGCTGCCCAAGCCCACCTCTTTCAAATGACACTTTCAAAACTGCTGGGGGCTTTGAGCCAGCTCTTTCCAGAGGAAAATATTTTGCTAAACTGTACATATCAGACTGACATATAGAATATTGAAAAATTGAGTAATGTTTGCTAATATGAAACTAGCAGATCAAACAAAATCAGAACTTCTACAGCATATTTCTTGAATGTAAAAATAAACAGTACAAAATATGCGACCTTTAAATTTAAAATGCTCTTTAACAGACAGCATAAACATAGTATAGAATCACAAATGAGAAAATACATCCAGTAGGAATGTGAGAAAATATCAGATCAGTAACCTACATCATAAAAAACTCTTCTGCTAATCAATAAAGTGTATATGGATGGAATTTCATAGGTAATTTTTACTTAAATTTTGAGTAACAATAGATATCCACAGAATTTCCCCACAGAAATGCAAAAGTAACTTTCAAACATCTGTAACATATACTGTCCTAAAGGAAGATTCCCACACTTTTTTTTCCCCACATTATTTCCTTTGTTCATTCTTATCATCTTGACTTCAAAAGAAAATGAAACATGTCTAGCTTAAGAACATATTTTCATCTAATTTGTAAAATATGTCCTAAGGAACAAAATCTTGTAGCAATTTCTCAAAGGTTTTCCTAGAGAAATCAACTTATCCACACAAGTCAAAGTCTAAACTATTTTTTAAAAAAATAAGATATCACTCCAAAACTACACAGAAGATTCTGTAGCACAAAAGGACCAACAGCTGTCCTTTTATGAAGTCTGTGGTCTTTTTGAATAGCTTAGACTTTGAGTTTTAATTTGCTTTGCATTATAAAAATTTTGCAACAGGTGTTTAAAGAGTAAACTTGTCTTTTTATTACTTTACATAAATGTAAGGAGTGTATTTCTAACCTGACAAGCGATCTCTTCTTTTAAGCAGTGCTTCTCCTACAGCGAAGCTACATTTTTATATAATGTAGTAATTCATGATTCACTTATCTTACATGTATAATAGTTGGCACATGATATTTAATATGGACCAGGTTTTAAAAAAATAAACAACTCTTAATTCTCTTATATTAAATAAAAAATAGAACTGTGTATAAAATAAATATACACATTTTATTTTTTTGGCTTCAAAAACACACACCATTTGAACTGGTTTTAAAGTAAAACCACAACAAAATATTTTTCATATGTGCTGAAGCATCAATTCTGCAAAATAAAAAAAAATACTGATGGTTTCAGCACTATTTTTTGTTTCTTGAAGTTATCATTACAGTAAGTCTTGCAGTACTTATAGCATAGATTGTAACATGCATGGAAATAGTTACCTCTCCATTAAGTTGATATAAAATCTGCATAATATTGTTATACCATCTGAAATTTGATATGTTGGATGCAAAATAAACTCTATTGGCAGATCAACAGTCAATTTTAGGGCTTGAAATTAAATACAGATTTAGTTTAAAATGTACGTCTTCCTATATGATGGTATAACTTATATATCCAGAAATTAAATGAAAATAAAACAGTATCTCTGCTACAGCATCAGCAAAACATCTTCTGTGCAATGTATGCATAATGTCCCTATTATGACAGTCAGAGCTCACAATTGAGAATTATAGAACTATGTAGAATGTGTAGCAAAGCTTGTCTTTTTCTTTCATTTTTGAACTGTTTAACAAATCACTTTTATAATACGCAAATGTACAGATTAACCTAGTTGAAACTTTTAATGTAAGTATACAAAGGCAGCTGGTTTAGATGATGATAAGACTGCATATGAATTTGCTATCTGTGAATCCAATCTCACCTTCTGAGATGAGAGAAAGAAAATAAGATGTCTATGAGATCTTCCCCATAAAATTTCTCAATTACAGTAGGGCAGGGTGTGGAGCCTGCATTTATAGTCTTTCCACATCGGAAAAAGGCATTTTAGGAATGGTGACAGCTACAGAGGTGTCTTAAAAACGTAAATTTAATGTAAAAAGGAATATTTTGCCCAGTTACTTTGACTGCCTACATAATATAGATCAAGCTTTCATCCATTTATTTTTGTATATCACAAAATGACTACCATTTGACTAACACACACTTCGCATCTGTTTAGGGCATGATCTCAGTCTTGATTAAAAGATGTCAAGAAACGGGAAATCTAAAGTCTAATAATCTTTCCTGTTAAAATAATGAGCCTGCCTGACTTCACCACTTTTTTTTCAATATGATTTGAAAATTTGGACATCAGAACAAGACTCATATTGCTTCCAAAATCAGTCTTACCAGTGTTGTATAACAAGTTAAACCTACTTCCCTAAACCTACTTCCCTAAGCCTACTCAGTGTTCCAGATTAAGAAAAAGCATTTGTTATCTTTACGACAGAAGTGCCGAGTAACTGTTCAGTTGCTTGCATGCTAACTGAATTTTGCACCTGAGCATCATGAAGTACATTTAATCTGTTTGGACACATGTCTCCAAGCAATTCAGATTTGCCTTTGAAAGCCTGTCCTTTTATTCTGCATAGTTCATTATTTCCGATTTTCAAGGATGACTTCATATTCACATTCAGAACTCTAACAACAGTGCTGAACAATGCTAGGTTTAGTCACCGCCATACCAGAAACACCCTTAAGTGGTGAAGTTTCTCCAAATATGACTGTATGTATTGGTTAGTCCACTCTGAATGCACAGAAAGACCCAAGACGCATAAACTTCTGGCTGTATCCAGGCCCCCTTTTCACTGGCTTGTTTAGTGTCCCATCTTTTTCCACTTAAAAATCATCAGGCCTTCAGAAATTCTTCCTTAGAATCTCATGGAATGCTAAACACTGCTTCTGAAGTATTGAAGTACCTTCCGACAGTTTCTGGCAGAACCACATTCAAACACATCATGCCCCTTTCCCATCCCACTGCTTAAAGAGCTCAACAACAAAGGCTCCTCAACAACAGAAAATGGCAGAAAATAGCTACCTACCGAGTCACTGATGCTAATGTTTGTTAAAATTAGTATTTATGGTCATTCTAGGGCTTCTTAAGCCACAAGAGAGTTCTGAGAGGGAGTGGATAGGGGGACAGGGACACTACCAAAATTAGCTACAGGGACATATTTTAATAATTTCACCATTTTCTCTGTAACTGTGTTAAATTAATTTTACAGTGAAAAGAACTGGCAAAGATGGCTTCGTACTTATTTTGCAGGCATTACCTCTTAAAGCAGCTGAAATAATTCTGATTCCAAACCTAAGTCAGGGCAGTTTGAATGTTGTTTGCCCAGGATGTTGCACAGGTACAATGATGTTTTTAAATGGAAGTGTGTCAAATTGCAACTAAATAAAAGCTAGTTGGATGTCAGAAATTCATCCATTGTTGTTATGTAAATTTGGGAAACCAGAAGGCATGATGTAATGGGAAAGAAGGAAACAGGAAGTTCAGAAGAGTCATAAGTGCCTTAAGAATATTACATAGAGTACAAAAGCAAAAATCTCATTGAGGCTGAAGAACAGGAAGTGTAGAAAGAGATTAACCAGGCAGGATCAAGAGCTCCTCAGTTGTCTGAAGCATACAGAGAGTGAGAACAAGTTCAACTAAGAATGGAAATAAAAGAATAACACAAGCATATAAGGACACAAACTAAAACACAACTACCCAGGGACACACAAGTTGAAACTATCATTTTGTTTGACACTTCCATAATAATTAAGAGGAAGAAAACTTTTAGTTGACAGCAAGTTTTGAACAAATGCAACCAAGAAGGCTAAAAGCATTAATATGTCTTTTTTATGCATTAGTCTTTACTACGCTCTAGAAATACATAGTTAATGTCAATGACGATAGTCTATCACTTATAACTTAGATGTTTTCTTACTAGCTGAGCTTCATGGAATCTGCTCTATCTGCTCTATGGTAGTGAGAGAATCAACTGACACTAAAGACATTAGTTTGCAGAACTGCAGAAAAGAGTCTGTTGTTAGCAATGGAATACAATATAGATATTATTTATAAATATCACAGTCATTACTTATAAATATCACAGTTGTCAGAAAATAAAAGTAAATTTCACAGAGAGGCTTATAACCAGATTTGTAACTTGTAACACAAAAAATCAACCTTCCTCAGTTTGGGACTGATAAAACCACAGTTTAAGCACTAGATCCATTCTAGGTAAAATACTTCAAAAAAGATAATGACCAGAGCGAAATATCTCAAAACTATGATCTACACAGAAAAACTGAAAGAACTGGAGCTGTTTGTTCTGGAGATGAAGATAATAAAAAGGTGGTTTAAAGAACAGCTATAAAAACCAATAATTTGTTCTCCAGGTCCATTGTGGGCAAGAAAAACAAGAGATAATGATGTTAAATGACATCAGGGTTGATTTATGCTAGATAGTAGAAAAACTTTTTTAATGGCAAGAATATTTAAATTTTGGAATATATTGCTTACAGCAGTTATGAAATGCCCATCACAAGAAAAAAAAGTTATATAAATAGTTGTTCAGAAGACACACAGAAATCATTGATGCTGTTTTGGAGGCAAGCAGATGGAGAAAACGACCTCCAGAACTCTGCTCTAGCTCTATTATCTATTTATTTATCTTTTGGTGAATTTTTATGACCACAAAATTCTGTAAATATTAGATTTCTTTGATTCGGTATTTACTTCTCTTCTTTAAAAAAAGATGATTGATCCATAATAGATATGATCATAGATGGAGATAATAGATAATAAAATATACAGATTTCAATATCTTGTGTCCCATCTTAATTAAAACCCTTTCTAATGAATACAAAGCTTTAAATTTTTGAAATATAATCTCAGTTCAGTAGGCTAGAAAAGAAGATACAAAATTTCTTCTAGAGTCATCTCTGGAAAGCGTAAACACCATTAAAGTTTTTGCAGATGATCTGCCAGCAGGCACAAATATTCGCTTTTCAGTTAGCTGAGACCTATGCAATACCTAACCTTTACGGCATGCATTACCCTGGTGCTTTTACTTGAACACTCTGACAACATATGTGGTATAATTATGCCACTTTGTCTGACCTTCCTACAGCAGGGACCTGTATCAGATTTTAGAATTGTCACAACTGACACTACAGAAAGGATGAGTTTATGAGAAAGGCACCATGCCTGGACTCAGGATACCAGCTGTCCTTGAGTCCTCTGAAAAAATTCCAGCCTGATACTGGTCAAATTTCTTTTCCCAGTATCTTTTTACCCACTTTCAACTGAAACCTAAAGGCATTATTGGAGTACAAGTTATAAAAGTACTAACAAGACTATATAAAGATGATTCCAAATGTGCTGCCCAATTTGTAGTAAAATGCACATACATGTATGGAAAAATATCAACTTTACAATAAAGTTACAGAGCATTTCAATTTCCTGAAAGAACACAGGATCAAATAAAATTAAAATTACACAGCTTTTGGCTCACAAACATCTCTATAAATATACTACCTGTTCAGAGGTTTTTTTAAATTGAATTATTTAATTTTTATGTGGATTTAGAGTGACTATGACTGAATGAAACCAAAAAATGAAATATTGTTTTACTTTGCATGGCAATGGCTAGGATTTTTTTGTTCTGTTTAGACCTATGGCTGAATTTCATTTTGCCATAGTAAAAGTTCATTTTAGTTACTATATTAAGTAAATCCTAGAAAGATATCTTAATGTGCATGTTTACGAGAGTACGCCTATGACTGAACAACAGGCAAGAAAGTTTTTTTTGAGCAGTTTTGTCATTCGTATGCATAGTAATACCCAAGTTGTGTTATAAGTATATCTTATCTGAATGGCAATTAAAAAATTCTTGAAAATACTAAGACCGAACACATAAAGTCAATGTATTTTTAGAAAATACTGAAAACCAAAATAGTTTTATGTGATATACAAAAGAAAGGACAAATTATAGGATTTCGTATTGTTACACCAGAAATTATTTAATTAAAATTCATTAATGGAATTAAAAACTCCTAGAACAATAACACTGTTTAAGTAGAATCGCAGCCCAAAATATTGTTAAAATATTGCCATTTTTATAAATCCAAAATAAGTAGTTAAACATAAAACAGAATTCTTCATTTATACCTTTTTGACTTTTTGAATTTCTGCTGAACTTGATTCTTTCAAATCACAGACTATTTTGTAATACAATAGCTATAATATGCTTCAGCAAGGCAGTTTTTCTGTGCTAGTGAACCTCTAAATTTTGTTTTGGTTTAAATATTAGTTCCAATTTTTCATTTTATTTTATAAAACATACAAGCTGCAACTTGTTAAGAGATGAGTTATGGACAAGTATAACTGAGTTATGGAATAATTCCCTGCCCCATTTCCTGAATCTTCTGGCATTCTTTGACTACAGCCTGGCAGTATGTAAACCATACATAATATAACTAAAACCAGTGGAAAATCACAGGCATCACAAAATCCAAAACATTCACATTGGACTAAAACCATGCACAGAAGCTACACAGTTCTAGTTTCAGATTAATATCTCGACCCTGACCTTTCATACTGGCAGAAGTGACATATATGTTATGACCCAGACACAGTCAGTTTAAATTTTCACCATATTTTGTGAAATTGAAAAGAAACTAGTTTCCAAACAAAAGAAGAAGTCATTATTTTCTGAGTGAACCAGAAGGTTTTGTTGGACAACTGCTGATTCCCTCCTGAAAACTCTCCCAAGACATATATTCCATTCCATTAGCTTTCCCTCTCTGATTCATAGTAATTGGATTCTACTACAGTGGAGGTAAGAGTCAATGTAGTTCATGCACAAAGGTATGAACTTTTACTTCATTGGACTAGGTATAGTAGAATGTTTTTCCCGGTAACTTCTCAAACCTCAGACTTGGAGAGCAGTGAAATGATGACCCAAACCCACAGAAAACCCAGCCAATGTAATATAACTTAACAGTGCAAGTTTATCTTCTTCTCATTTGTGAAATTTTCAGTTTAGGAATGCTTTTGTTCCCTAGTTGCATCTGGACAATTTTGCAAAGATGATGGATCACACTCTTTTCAATTCTAGGTACACATGGAGGGAAAAATAAAAAGATTGTAAAATACGCAACAAACCCACAATCCCACTGTGATTTCTAGATCAGATCACTGCAACAGATGTTAATTTGGTATTTAATCTAATTGATCCACCAGAAACTACTGTTACTGCAAAATGCCACCATTCAAGAGAATGTGTGAGCACTGAGGATATCCCAAGTTCTAGCTCTGGCCCAGGTTTTAGTTAGGACAGGTCACCTGGGACAGGTCACCTGTAGTACCTTTGGTAGCCGTACCAGAGTTCAGACTTCAGCTTCTGTGGCAGAATGCCTTGAGGTAACTGTATTTACAGAGTAAGTCTTAATCGATTGTCACCAATCCACACCGCGGTCTCCTAATGACACTCCAGCACGAATCAACTCAGCTTCAGTAACTATCCTGGACTCCCTCTGCCCCCTGTGACAGGCCCTTTTAGCTTCTGCAAATTGCTTTACTTTAGGCACAAACCATGACCTTCCACTATTCTCTGTCAGAGAAGCCGCTCTCCTTGGTACCTCTCCAGCAGTACATTGCCTTCAGCTGCCACTATCACCAAGACAGTCCCTGAACAGGTGGTAAACCACAGTATCCTTGATGATAGGGCAACATTTTTGAAAGTGGCAGGCCACACATTTCTTCAGTCCCAGCTGAAGATTTCTTACTCATCTGTTTAAATTATGACACATAATTTAAACAGATATCCTACCCTCTCCTAGGTTACAAAAGATGTTCCTGTGGAGAACAGAGACTTAAGCACTTGGTAAGTCACACACAACAGGAAAGTCATGCTGTTCAGTATTACCTGGTATTGAATTGCAAAGCTTTCTGCATGCCCATATCTGTGGACAAAAGGTCAGACAACTCCCTCTAGAAATGGCCATGCTAACTTCTACGATTAAGGAATGAACCATTTTGGGGTGGAAACTCCATTGCCATAGTAACTGTAGCAGCAGTGTGCAATGTCATCATACACATATCAGCCTGCCTGATGAGTGTCGGAAACATGGTCAATACCACCCACAGCTTGACAAAACATCAATTGCGAGGTTAAAGAAGACATTCATATTCCTGCACTAAAGGGACAGTTACTATGTATATAAAAATACTAGCCTCTCTGTAATAACCTAGAGCCTGGAGGATCATTGTGGACACTAAGACAGGACACAAAGCATGTGCACCAAGTCTTCAGCATTTGTGCCTTCTTCAGGCATGGAGGATATCATTGCTGGTAGGATGTCTGTATTGTTGGTAAGCCCGAATATCCTACATTGTGATGAGCCTATAATGCCTACATAATACAATGCCTTCAGCTCTTGCAGGCTGGCTAGAGAGTTATGTTCTGATATTTCTTCACAATACAATTGATTTTATAAAAGTACTTGTATACTCTGTGTCCTGAATAATGCTGGCTGCAGACTTGAAAATCTCTGCAAGACCAGCAAAGAGCCCTTTTATCAAGATTAAGGGAGTCACATTATGGCATTCAGGACTAACTTTATTCATCCTGAAACTGCGGCAGTCGTAGACCGTCCTATTGCAAGTAGGCTACGTCCTTAAATTGAAACATTAATATTTGAGCCCAGTTACCTGCAAACATTTTTTTATATAGGCTTCTAACTGGTGTTAGACTTTATCTAATTTCTTTCCTCCCTTTCTGCCTTCAATCTCTGGCTGAAGTCATGCTACATGAATCACAAGTGCTTGAGACAAACTTACCCTACAGTAATCCTTCAATGGTCTTCAAAATGTCCCTTTGACACGTGCACTTAACACTCCGGGCTCATGGTGTCCTTGAGCTATGCTTCTCTCTCAGATCCCTTCCATCCCATAAAGAAGGCCATTTTGCTGCGTATGCAGGCTCCCTCCTAAAAGATACCAACTAGCTAAAAGATACCAACTGAACAAAAAATGTTCTTTCAGGAAAACGGCTAAATAGTGCTAAATTTTCCAAGCAAACAAGCTTTCAGATGTATTATGTGCCAGCATAGATAGACGAGAACAGCTAGCTGGGCTCTTATAGAAAAAAATAACTCAGAAGGCCAAGACATAAACTTAAAAGTGATTCTTGGGTAAAGAGAACAAAATGTTGTTTCTCATAGAAAAGTAAGTGAGTAACTTTTAGATTCATATGATTCCTCAAAGAAAGGACACATGCATGTTTTAGGAACAAGTAGGCAGATAAGGCCTTTTGCATCTGTGAAGAATTTAGTGGATATTTTACTTTGCTTTTCTGATTGCTCAGACATCAACCTCCGCCAGAATCTCCACATGTTGCTGTTTCTTTTGTCAGCTAGTTTTGCAAATTCCTTCCACATGTTTATTTACTCTTGTTTTTCTCCATAATCCAGACACCCTCTCTTTGTTCACCCTTATAATGTCAAAAGAACTGAAAATGTGAGGATACTTTGCAGCCCACTCCCTGAAGAGCTCTAAAGACAGTGCCACATATGGTAATAAGAATTTAGAGAGTTGTGCAAAGCCAGTAGGTCTGGTCTACTGAAACCCTTCTGAAGAACTAGAAGCAAGACCAACCCACAGGATGCTGATCACACACCTCTTGTCTTTGTAAACAAAGCTCAAGCACAGCCACCAAGCTGGGTAGGCCAAAGTTAGAGCATAGGTACCTAGCAGATGTCCATCAACTAATCAGCCCATTAATTGAGGACTATCAATTAGTTTCTAATGCTGTTACCAGAAAAGGATGATCTTTACAAAGTACTCTGAGGAAAAGAGGTCAGAAAGCATGCTACCCCCTATTTCCAAATACATAAAGAATCTGGAATGAGAGCAGGCCTTCAAAAGACTACTTCACATTACACTCACTGATGACTTCAAATGCACAAGACTGGGGATGAGAATCATCCATCTAAATGTACCCATCTACAGCCATCCTACATTCCTGATAATTAAGACCAAGTCATCTCTACCCATCCTACATTCCTGTTGAGTCAACAGTGAAGCTGAAAATGTGATCCATCTCATTCTACATTAGATGCTTAAATTATCAGATGAATCACATCCTAAAAATGCCTGTTTTTTCCACCGATCATAAAGGTAGCCTTGAATGCCCAGCTCAGTTACAAACACCTACTCTGTTTACATTCAGTGTTAGGTGAGATGAATCCAAATCTAGGTACTGCTTTTATGTCTTGGCACTAGAACAACGATACAGCCCCCTCCCTGCCTTTGGCCACTTCATCAGAGGAAAATAAAGCATACGTATTTTTAAAAAGAACATGCAGAAATTAGTAGGAAATGAGGATTGAAAGAGAAAAGGTTCTAGAATTTAAAAAAAAAAAGGTATGCAAGCAGAACTACTGTTTATTAATTTAACACTGATATTTGTAAATCCTGACTGCAGACTTGGAGATGTGACATGTGCTGCCCATAACGCAGATGTACTACTGACCTTGTGTGACAGTGTCAAACCTGCCTAAGCAATTTTGATTTTGTATAGCACTTGGCTCACAAAGAGAATTAAAGCCTTAACGTTATTACAGCTATTTTATTTTTATGAATACAACTTGTTTGGGAAACCAGTGGAAGTGAATCAGTGTAGAAGACTTAATGAGCTTTAACTAGGAAGGACCTGTGCCTGTATAGGCTATGGGAGACCCAGCACGCTGCTTAAGTTTCATAAGCACTAACCACATAGAAAAGACAGTATGATTTGAAACCAGCCAAAAAGATTTTGCAAAAAACCCAAAATGATACCAATGGTTCATGAAAAACCAGGAGAAAAATGTTCTCTGGAGAAATAAAACAAACTTGAAAACTAAGCTCAGCAAAAGCATAGGAAAAACAAATACAAATGACATGGCTGAAGCACAGGCTTGGTTCTGAAATAACTGTGTGAATAGTAAGCTGTAATTAAATTGAGCCTAGATACAACCTGGAACACTTAAACCCAACGAAGAATGCTTTCCTCACTTCTTAAAACTCTTGGTAGCTTTCAGCCGCAATCACGTTCTAAATCTTTAGGAAATCCAACAATTTGATTACCTGCTTCATGATCGTAAAGCCGTAAATCAGACCGAGACAGCTGAGGCAATTTACAATTATTTTAGAGGTACAATAGTTATGGTGTCAAAACAGTAGCTCATTAATTTAATTACCTACTTTTACAATAGGATACAACCCTGAAGAAAGAGAAGAAACACACATCAGTTATTTTACATTCTTTTCCTCAGCCCTTAATTTTTCATATACCATCTCTTCTTTCTGGATGGTGTTTGTGTTTTTTTTCTTTATTTCTTTATTTCTAACTTGTCTTTCATCTCACCAGCTATCAATGTCTTAGGAATGGGCAACCCTCAGAACATTAATTAAACCTCTACATAGAAATTGATCAGAGTTGGTGTTAATGGTCAAAAATGAACTGTATATTAAGAATGATTCCTCTTGTGATGAGGAATGATTGTTTGTACAGTATTTTGAGGAAAGAGCTATGCAAGTGCTTCAGAGTTGCCAATTATAACAACAATTTGAGAAATCACCATTTGCCAGTATGTCCTACCTAGTAAATTTATTGTACAAAATATTCCATTTTCACAGTCAGCAGTGTCTAGGTTGTTAAAACCTGCATATCTTAACTATAAAATGCAGCTTTCCCGTATTTTTATTCCCTTTTTTTCAGTAATCTCACTCTTTACTGAATTTTTTTTAAAAAAAAAATTTGGCTAATACTGGAAGATGGCAACAAGAGGTGTTCATGAACAGCGGAGAAGAAAGTGATATGAAGGCTGACAGGTTTGCCAGGGCTGACAGGTTAGCCAATCACGTAACTAGAAACACTAGTAGGTGGCACATGATTATGCCTCATACATTCGATATTTTCTGAAAAATAAGTTTACCACTTCGCCAAATTAGACCAAAATTTATTTTTCAACTTGATCTTTCAGTTCAGTTGAATAACACTCTTCATATCACCCCATCACACACTTTCATAAGGGAAAAGATTTATTGTTAGACACTCTACTAATAAGGTCAGGTGAATTATCTGCAAAATTGGTCAGTCCTGAAAAAATGCATTGCACAGTGGCAAAATTATTTTATATATAAAAAGAGCACTTAAACATGCTTATTTTATATTTAATAGCTGAAACATAATCTCATGCAAGGCTTTCTAATTTGTTATTATTAAGAAAAAAAGTAAACTCAAATCCACAGATCGTGAAGCGATAATATAATGTGCAATATATATCCTACACAGATTAGATACTTTCAGTTCTACTATTAGATTCTGTTATTTGCATATATTCCACATCTAGAGCCAAATTTCAAGATAACAGATAAATTTCTTTAATAATTTTGCACATAAAAACAATTTCTAATTTGATTATATATCTCACCAAATTCATAGTTTGAATGTTAATCATTTGAGTATCCAATTATAGTTGTAAAGTTCTACCCACCAGTATCTCTTCCAGGGAAGATGGAAGCAATCAAGAAACAGAGAGGTAGTTCCTCAGAATTGTATTTGCAGTTCTCTGTGCAATTTGTTGTTGAAGAAAATCTATAAATACCAGAGAATTTAGACCTTCTACGACTACAAAAGAACTTATAAGCAGTATTACAATGTGTAAAATAAGGAAAAAAAGATGGTATTTTAGTGAGTACTCTATAACACTACTTTTTTCTTGCCTTAAAAACATTAAACCAGATTTTTGTGCAGTTTCACTTCAAATTAAATAGGATGTGAAGACCCATTTTATTCCTTAGGTTAAAATGTTCATGTCTATTTGAGGTTCTGCATTTTAGAACAAGACATAATTACTTTTCTGCTAACACCAAAATACAATCAATATCTTTTTCCATGCATAGATTATAATGCTGATTTAAATTTTTAAAATTAGTACTAACGTAATTCTAATAATTTGGAACATCTCCAATGACATTATAACTTAAGAAAGCCATATTTTCCATTATTCATTTTAAAAATAATGCCTCTATCCTCTATTTCATACAAATTCTGAAAAATGTACAAGCTACACGAATGTCTTCGCAAACGCCATGAATTTATAACTGCTTCACATAAAAGAGTTGCTGTTTACACCACCTGTTAAACCACAGGAAAGCAGAGAGTGCTACACCATCTTCCTTTGCTCAAGAAGGTAATAATTTATTTTGAAACCCTAGAAGTTTTCGCAAACGCAAATTTTTATGAAGTAGATTTCTATTATTCAGATATCTAAAACCTTAGACCTTAGGTATGATAAGTTTCAGAGATAAACTTTGACTGACTTTATATTAACGCATAGTAGGGCAGTCCACAAGGAGTTGTTGACTGGCTCCTCCTTCCCCTTGAAGCAGAGAAATGTCACATTGCAAACCTTGCATATGGAGTGCAAAAGAATCCTCCCCGCCCCACACAACTGCCATCTAGGATCTGGTCCTCAAACGTTCTGAAATATGTTCCCTGTTTCTGTAACAGTTTGGACCTTCCTTGTCCACAATCCTACCTTTCACACATACATGGGTTTCCTGCACTCTAGTTTGCCCCAAGCCCCTAAATTCCAAGGTTCATATGTCTCCCTCTCTTTCCCTGGGGAATAAAACTGTCACATACTGTTTATTAACAATATCTACACAAAGCTCTCGTTTCAGACCCTTCTTCTTAGCTCCTGGCAAAGCCTCCTTGTATCTTTTTACTGTCTACGATTTCTGCATTTCTACATTTCTAACCTGTACCTTTCTTCCCCAAGAATGCTAGTGCCTTCTGCGTACAAGGAGCTCAGCTGTGGATCACTATTCCTTCCTGCAAGCCAACACACATCTGCATTTTCCTAAGTGATAAATTTGAACTTTCTGAGAAGAGGACATAAAATCTGCTTGTGATGCTGTAGCCATGCTACTTTATCCTGACTCAGCTCTGCTCGCACCGCAAAGTACAAGAAGAATTGATGGGCAGTAGGTCTTGCCCAGCCAATAGGCACTGCAACACATGTATACGAACTAGACCCATAGCTTTCAGCTCTTAAGACTTTCATTTCCTTGATTTAATCACTGAGAAATAAGTGAGGACTTTTAAAGGGAGTTGGAGAGAAAGAAAAGAGAAGATGCAAAGACCAAGAAGAATATTTCTGTGCATTCCTGTCTTCCTTGTCTGACATCCTTATGTAATGTAAGCCAAATACAGAGGGGCCTCTTGCCAGCAACAGAAATGTTGCCTGAACTCAACAGTCTTCCAAAGGTCCTGCCAAAATGCAGCTGTAGAGCAGACCTGAATACACCCAGTGTTTCCAGCAGTTCTTTCAACCATTTTTCCTTATCCAGTCCATGAGATTTCAGAATCATGTGACAGATGTCCTCCCTTCCCAGCCATCCACCTCCATGCAGCACCAAGGCACACAGGCACCTGGTTGCTGGTGTTCAAGGTCATACGTGCGATGTATCCTTCCTAGCTCCTGTGCAGCACCATAGATTTTCTCCAGCTACTGGACCTGGCACAAGATGCAAACATCTGGGGAGAGACAGCAAGTTTGTCCACCTATGATTCCAAATTAGAAAAGAAACACAGTGCAGTTCTAGGAATTAGTTAATTCGAACTGCAGTAATTCAAACCAGATGTAATTAACATGGTCCTGCAGAACTCTCTCCAGAGCTCACCCTGGCATAGGTGTACATACAAAACACACTCTTGTAGGGAACCAAAACAAAGCAGCACAAGGGCTTCAGTGATAAAAGACTTATTCTGGATCCTGGAGTTATTCCTGGTACAGTCACCAGCCCAAATTCAACACCTCAGTCTTATCTTAAGGTAATAATCAGTGCTTAACAGCAGACAGCACAAAGCATTGTGCACAGCTCTCACCTTTTTTTTTCTTTTTTTTCAGTGAACAGCTCCAGCTCAGTTTCAAAGATTATGCACTTCTACATGATGTTCCTCATTTCTAGTAAAAAGATCATCATAAAATGACTCCTTCACACTATTCCTAAAATTTTTCACATGCGAAAATCTCTTCTTCTAGAGATTTAATACATCAGAAACACTACTTTTACAAATAATGTGAAATCTGAAGCAGACTCTCCTGTGTGAATCTCGCTGTTACAAACATCAATAGAGCTCTTAATTCCAATTTTATCTACGCTAGCCCCAAAAGATGCTTAACACAGCGCCATCACCAAGCTCACTGATCTGTCTTTGCTGCCGATTCTTGAGTCGACAGGGAGACATGGCAAGAGCACACATGCTTTATCTTCTGTTTCACAGCCCTGGGAAGATTGAAAGTAGGACAAGGAGCCAGACCACAGAAGTAGCTGCTTCCCAGTGGAGCAATTCCAATATGGCTGCTCTTTCCAGAAAGGAGGAGGAACGGAGAAGGGCAAAAAGTCAGAAGGGAATTTCCCCTGCACTGGAATTTTCTCTCCATTAAGAGGTATACAAATACATAGCCTACAAGCACAGTTCACAGGACCTGGCAAGTTTCCTTTATACAGGAAGCAGACATCTTTTTAAGTTTTAATGACAATCCAACATTGGTATAAAAAGTAGGTATCTTTCAGGTTTTATGGAAGTTTTGTGTTTGCAAATTGATTTATAGAGTCTTGCTGAACTGTGAATCACATTTACTTTAGCAGGCATTCAAAAAATGGTTTCACCTACAAATTACTATATTTTCTAACTTGGTATCTTTTCTCTTATGTTGCATGTGTCATGAACACTTGCCTACATGAACAACAAGAATGCCAAAGAAATCTCCTAAGTCTGGCCTGAAATGCAGTATTTATACTTGAATTAAAATGAATTCCATGTGCAAGCTAAAGTAGCACTCCATCAATAAAAAATTTTAACCACTGTCTGTGGTATGGCACTGAGGTATCTCTTTTCAGCTTTATCTGACATCAGGGATTTCTTGCTTTATGTAGCTAAGAATCAACATAGAATTATTTTAATTATAACTTCAAATACTTTGTTTAATTTTGATCTAATTTAAAGAACTATTGGAAGACTTGGGTGTGCATGAATATGTAAACAAGCATACATTTGAATTTTCATACCAAAACTTTTTCATATGATGGAATTTTGTATTATAAACACTTATTAACAGGCATTTACAATTTGATCAAATATGCTTCCCTTTCTATTTCTACTTCTAAGCCATTAAGTAGTTTTGCTAATTGACAGCTGGAACAAAATAAAACATTTCTAAAACACAGGAGCATGAAAACATTTTCCTATTTGCCATTCCCACTCTTCATTCAGAATGGTTTCATGCAAGTATAGGTGCACCTCAGTATTAAATTAAATCCAATACTAAAATCTAAACATGACTATATGAAGGATCTAGAGAGGAAAGAGAGTTTGAGAATTATGTAACCTCAAGAGAAGAGCCTTGTCAACAAATAAGGTGGTCCATAGATGATCCAATGCAAGTGTTCATCAACAGTAATGAATTTCAAGTATCCTCTTCAGAAGTACCTTGGGCCTTTACCCAAAAGAGGCATGGTAATTTCTCTAAGTTCTCAGAAAAGTATGAATAGGTGGTCCAAAAGACAGACAGAAGAAAACTATTAGCAGAAAGATTTGAAAACAACACCTTGCATTGCAATTGCATGCAAATCGAAACAATTCCATCAGGCAAAATCTATATCTACTAGTGCGGTTACCATTAGCGGATAGCTGAGCAAGCTACATGCTGAATGTCACACCACATTACTTTACTTACCCTTTGTAAGTGTTATTTTAGCATAGTCAAAATTACAAGAACATAGACGTCCAAAGTAGAAAAGATAATGTTTAAAGAACTGTAGAGAGACTTATGTTATCCACTGCTTTTCTGTGCCTGACTATAACCATTAACATAGGTCCCACATACACAAACTGAGGACAAGCAGTGTGAGCTCATTGAAAACTGTTTAAAAGACTGTTAGTCTTCTACAATGGTCAAAGGACTGAAAGGAGCCAAAGCTTTTCTTATTTCTTACAAGTACTGCTGCTATACCAAATGCCAGCACCATCATTTTATCAGCTGGATGTGTATACTCTGTAGCTGTACTCAGAAAATCAAATAAACCAGTGCTTTTATTAGTAACTTACAGTACATAAGTTCCAGTACAAACTTGTAAAGGAATTTCTCCTGAGGGAAAAACATAATTAGTTTTAGAGTTTTCCAGAATAGTAGAGGGTTGTTGGATTTTTTACGTGTTTCAGACATACACAGAATTCTAAACATCTATATTTACCAGTTCCAAAAGATTTTCAACAAGTCTGTGTAAAAAAACGTTTTTTCTTCTAGAGGGTGCCTGTTTATCATACATTTTTTTGTCCACTAACAGCATCTACCCAGACACAAGACCACGTTAGAATTACTTCAGTCATGCATTAATCACAGTTGATGAAAGATTTCAGGCAAGTATTCAGTTTTAATAAAAACTCTTGAAAGTTATTATCCACATAAAGAAATAACTTGGAAGTTTCACCCAAAAAGCAAAACGGAAACCCAATAATTAATAAAGAAATTATACCATCTTAAGTTTTAAACAACACTGAACAGATGGTTTAATCTAAGGGTCTATATAAGACAGAAATAGTAGGTTAAGAAATGGAGGAGAAATAGGGGGGTGATAGGAAAGTTCACAGTTCCAGGATCTGAACTTACTACATAGTAGGGCTATTCTAAAATACACAGAAGTTGAAAAGAGGAGTTGGTCTGGTGTCCTCACATGTAGAACATAAAAAATAAGTTTTTTCAAATAAAATTTATCAATGCTTCTAATTTACCTTTAGAAATCTTGCAAGTTTCTGAATTCCCCAGTATTCTGATGGCAAATCAGTGTTTCCTTCCTGACAATGTACAGGTGGCTCTTCATCTTCCTCAGTCTCTGAGGAACTTTCACTAAGTTCTTCAAGCCTGACTGATGTTTTACTAAAAATAGATAAACAGCATAACCTGCTTTGAACAGCTATAAACTAATATTAACAAGCACATTTTAAATAGGTATGACAACACTGCCTATTAACAGAATTATAAAACTATAACTAAGTATGGTGGTAATTACTGTAGATACAGAAAATAAAAATTAAAAAAGCAGAAGAAAGAAAAGTAACACGTACCATTTTGAACCTGATTGTATTTTAAGAGATTCGGAAGAAATGCCACTGGCTTTCTTTTTGATTTTCAGAGACACAGCTCTACTTCTTCCTCTTTCTTCACTATTTTTTTTTGCAGCCTTGTCACTAAAACATTCGGGTTTGTTTTTTAAAAATCATTACTATATACATACATAGAATCAAAAAGCTATGGTTGGACATGTATCAATACACATGAGCTCATGATCTGCACAATAAACTTCATTAAAAAGAAAGTATGTTGTGTCTTAAATCATTTTGCTTTAATAAAACAGTGGAATATTACAAAAATTTATATTATGCTGAACTGTATGTGATAAAAGAACAAAGAATAAGAATATACAGTCAGACCCACAGCCCCATCTATCCTAGGATATCATCTCCAACCATAACCAACTGCAGCTCTCTAGGTAACAGTAGCAGAACAATAGAAGAACAAAGAAACTTTTTTGATGGAATATTCTTCAGTAAATTTTGATTCAAGGAACTTTTGATCTTCTTTGCATAAACACTTTTGGATGGATTTTTCTTCAATGAATGTGTCTGACTGCTTTTTGAATTCATATAAACAAATGACTTCTACTGTCCTGTGGCAAAGAATTTTAGAGCTCAGCCATGTGTTGTATGAAGAAGTCCCTCCCTTTGTTCTGACCTGGTCTCTCTGAATCATTTTCATTTGATGCTCTTTATTGTCCTATGAGAACAGACAGTGACTATCTGGTCCCTGTTTACTGTCTCCCATCATTTTTTTTTAACCTGTCTTATCGCCTCCCAGTCATCTTTTTTGCAGGCAGAAAAGTTCTAGTTTGCTTATTTTTTCCACACATTGAGATGTTCCATAGCTTTGATCATCCTGAATACAGTATATCCTGCTTTCCTCATCGAAGAAGCCTCCTAGGCCTAGATGGGAACGATCTCTGGTGCTTTTTTGTCCCTAATTTACCATGTTGTAAAACAGAATATCCATTCAAGCTTCAGTTGGTCATACTACCACAGTCACAACAATAAATGAAACCACTATTCATGATTACAGGCAATTTCACTGCATCAAGATTCTTACAATGACTGTGGAAAAAAATAAACTCTTGTCACTGGAAAATTACATTTTTTCAACTGATGAGTATAGGTCACACCCAAAATCTCTTTAAAAGTTTCTTGCAACATGTCAAATTGGCAGACTTGAGAAGATGGTGATTTTTTTTTTGTAGGATGACAATCAAAGCCTTTCCTTCAGATATTATTCTTCCTCCATTAACATAAAACCAGGAAAAATGAAATCAGAACAGGGTTCTGATTTCGGATGAAAAATCCAACACTACCCAATATCACAGTATCACAAGACTGGAAAAGACCTCTGAGATTATCTAGTCCAACCTATGACCCAACACCAACACCTACTTGTCATCTAAACCATGGCACTAAGCACCTCATCCAATCTGTTTTTAAACACCTCCAGGGATGATGACTCCACCACCTCCCTGGGCAGTGCATTCCATTGCCAATCACCCCTTCAGTGAAAAATTTTTTCCTAATATCAAGCCTAAACCTCCCCAAACGAAGCTTGAGACCACGTCCTCTTGTTCTGTCACTGAACGCCTGAGAGAAGAGACCAACCCCTGCCTGCCTACAACTTCCTTTTAGGTAGTCATAGAGAGCAATAAGGTCTCCCCTGAGCCTCCTCTTCTCCAGGCTAAACAACCACAGCTCCCTCAGTCGCTCTTCATAGGGCTTGTGCTCCAGCCCCTTCACCATCTTCGTTGCTCTCCTCTGGACACACTCCAGCATCTCAACATCTCTCTTAAACTGGTCAGAACTGGTCAGATGCTGCCTGACCTGTGCCGAGTATAAGGAGATGATAACTTCTCTAGTCCTGCTGACCACACCATTCCTGATGCAGGCCAGGATATCATTGGCCCTCTTGGCCACTTGGGCACACTGCTGGCTCACGTTGACCTTCCTGTTCACCATCACTTCTAAGTCTCTTTCTTGACTACTCTCCAGCCATTCCATCCCCAGCCTATAGCACTGCACGGAATTGTTGTGTCCAAAGTGTAGAACCCGGCACTTGCACTTCTTAAACTTCATCCCATTGGAATCAGTCCATCTCTCCAGTCTGTCAGGGTCCCTCTGTAGGGTCATCCTACCCTCCAGCAGATCGACACTTCCTCCCAGCTTGGTATCTTCTGCAAACTTGCTAATGAAATATATGTATGTTCTATTTTTGGGTGCCCAATTTTTGAGATAATCTCATTAGTGAAGATAAACAGGAAATGTGAAATCATTAAAAATTGGTAGGAAGAGTCTTCCTGATTTTCCATCTTGGATGTCTTGCCTCCCTCAGCAAATATATTTTAGATTAGAGTATCTACTGTGTCTTGCTTTAAAGGGCATTTTACACCAAAAATATGATAATATTACAGTTCTGGAGGACCATTATTTCAGATGGCTGCAAAATATTTCCCTGCCTTGCTGTGAACATGACATAATATCATCAAAGTTGTTGTATGACAGAAGAAAACTGAGAAATTTCTTCAGTAGTCTCTACTCTCTTCTTAGAAAATAAAATGTAGTGAATTTTGTTTTATTGCTCCTAACTTAGGATAATAATGCTAACTTACCACATGCAGTCAAACCATTAGCACAGTTTAGAGAGATCTACAGTAAAATTCAAATATGAAGATAACTACTTATCTGTGGGAAGCAGAAAGCCTAGTATTCTTCCACTGCATAGTCGGTTCTAATTTCTTCTTGTCAATGGATCTCCTTGCTGCAGAACTTTTCACTTTCTTACCGACATTCTTTTCTTTGAAATCATAAAATTTCTTGGATTGGCCAGAGACCTTAGCATAAGCTACTTCCATACGCTGATAATTCTTCTCATATGTTTGTTCTTTAAAAAATTTATATTTCTAACAAGAGAAGGAGACATGGTTTGTCAGTCAATTGCCATATGAAAAATGCCTATTAAAACAATAAGATATAAGCACAATTCCAGGATGCTGTGCTTAAAATTTGTGTGTATTAAAGGTAGAATTAGATTATAAGCATAAAATCAGATTGCCTTTCAAAGAATAAAACATTAATCTGGAAAGTAGCTGTTGCCATGTGCAAATTAAAATTTTTGAAATAAATAAGCTCGCTAAATTTGGAACTTCCTGAACATATATGAATATCAGGTGTTGCTGAATTTCTAACATAATAATTTGTGACACAAGTACTTTTACAGAACCTAATTCTAAATGAGCTTTAAGATCTAGAATTGCAGAGTCAGTCACTCTGCTTTCAATGGTTGATTTATATAAAAACTGTTTCCCTACATAAAGGATTTACAAAAATTTCCCACAAAAAATAATGAACATAAAACTGAAAATAGACTATGATAAACTGCTAGACTTCAGTTCCAAGTAATTTCATTTGATACACTTTAGAAATAATATAAACACATTCCATTTCATTTTTTTCATCTTCTCTCTCTCAGTACAAAATATTGTTGAACAAGTCACATACAAGGATGGAGCTGATTGGCATCTACCAATTCTTCAGCTGTCTGTGTCTAGTACCATGGGTGATTAAAAATATCCAGGATAGAAAGGACTCTTGTCAACTCTTATTCTCTGTTGGAACATTTTCAATTTTTACAGGAAAGGCAGCATACTTATTATTATTATTGCAGCTGTCACTACTAGATAGGTGAAGACATTCCTTCATGTATCTGATTCAAGGCAGTTTTAAGGAGACTGTCACAGTAGGATCTGGTTTTGACTACTCCCTGATGTGAATCGGCTGTTGCAGGCTTCCTGGCCCAACTATCTAATCATAAATTAACTCATGCTGTTCTCTCATTCTGAAAATGTACTCTAGACAAGACAATTTAATACATTATAAAGTAGACAAATTACAGGGGAAGTGATGCTGTAGCTTGACCAGCTAAGCACACGCTAAAAAAGTATGCTTCCTATAGCACTCATACGCCAACACAGCAGTTATAAATGTTAGCTTAAACAAGGCCAAGAAGATATTACAAAAGTTAATTGGTTTTGCAATATATTTAATATGTAATGAGCTTTTTGAAGCTCTCCTCTCATCAGAAAATAAATCAGAACTATTTCCAGTCATAATTTATTTCATGCAGGCAACCTTGGAAATACAGATTTCTCTGCTTTTCGGAGTTCTAGAGCAGAGAAGCTTTTCCCTCAAACAAAAACGCTCTGCAGCTCTAAAATATCCTCTTGCTTAAATTCTAGTTTAGAATGCACAATGTACTAACCAGCTCTTCAGCAAGGCAATGTGATGTTCCTAAACCATAGAAATGGCACAATTTATGCTCTGCAGAATAAACTTATTTCACAGTCAGGGAATAATGAGTAAGTGATTTATATAACAACTGAAGGAAAATGGGATAAATTCTAGTTATTTACTCTTATTAAATACAGTGCACACACTTCTTGAATAGCTACAGTATAAGAGCATAAATTCAGTAAATAAAGGTATATTATCTCTATTATTGATATTAACATCTAGGATTGTAAGTCTAAAAAAAAATATTAAAATCTTACCATATTTTCTCTTTAATCACCATCAAATGAAGCCAAGTCACTTGGAAAATATATTAAACCAGTAATTATGTCTAAAACCATTCATGTAGTATAACATTTATGAAATGTAAACCAATATGTTGATATAACATTGAAAAAATACTTGCCTATGTGACAAATGAAACACATTTTGGAACTTATTGCACTTTCAAGCAGAACAACTTACAAATTTAATTCCAGTACTGTTAACATAAGCTACTGTATCTATGTACAACTTCAATTGCTCTTCTTTCAAAACTGTCAAATACGTATGTCTCAAAAAAATATAAACCCTACATCCCAGTAATTCACAACTAAAGGATAAGAAAATTCCCCTATTAATGACTTCCTTCTTGCAATAACTAGAATTGCATATAAATAACCATAATAAAACTTTTGACAAGTTTTAGCCTGTAATGAATTTTATCACCAAGTTCTTAATCTGTCATAACCACACTAGAAATATGAAAAAGAGTTTTTACCAGGAATGATGAAACAACTAAGATTGTAGTGGCACTGTGTGATTCTAGGTACTACAGAGTTCTAAATAAAAGCTAAAACACTTGCATCTTACAGTGGCTGAAACAACACATAGTGCGTAAGCCAGATGCTTAATTCTCAGCTCTGATATTTAAATCAGGCATTTATTGAAAAAAGTTGGGCTATTATTTATATTTGGGTTACAAAGAATGAAGATTAAAAAATTAGGTGGTTTTTATTACAGAAAAATATTGCCATAAAAAGTTGATATTTTCCATAAGGATATCATATTTTCCTGCTTTAACATTTCCAGCACTCCGTAATGAAAAACACCAGAAGATGAGCAAAACTTTTTACGCAAAACTAGAAGCTGACTCACACGTTGGATCAAACCTCATAATAAAGTACGATGGAACAACATGTGAAATGGTGTATTATTTCCTATTTATAAAAGGAACATATTTAATAGGAACTGAAACAAATAAAAAAAAATAATAACTGCTTTTCAGAGTCTTCAAAATTATTCATTTAATCACAGATTTATCTTCGATAAAGGACATAAACATTCAACCAGCTTTACAATGTAATTCTTACCAATGTATGTTTGCACAAATTAGAACATACACCCGGTATCTGTAAATACTTACCTGTCGAGCCACAGTTTCTACAAATCTAGGTGATCTCTCCCATAGAAATGTGACAATATCTTTACATATATCACTTTTTCTTTCGTAGTCAATGTCATTTTTACCCTCTAGTTGACCCTTAAAAAAAAAAAAAAGTTGTTAAGTAAGTGTTGCCTTTCACAGGTAATTTAATCTGCATCATAAAATACTGCTAAAGCACACAGAGGTCATACTGTAATGAATTAGATACAGAAGTCTCATGCTCAGCAGAGTCCATCAAACTTTAATAATGCTTTGTAAGAGGCATGGCTCATCTCCACGGATCCCAACCGAAAATCAAGATTTTTACATAGAATTCTGCAAGTAATTATCAGTTAATTGTACTGTGTATAGTTCCAATGAAAAGAAGTTATCGCTCATGGCAAACACCCAAGCAAATATGATCTTCTAGTGCAGTATGGCAGATGTCTAAAAAGATGAGAAAATAATATGACCTTACTAGCCTAAGCTTTATGAGCTTCATACATTAAAAACACACTGAATCAAAATTTCCCTGGATTTTTTAACTCATAGGAAACCAATTTGTGGAGTTATGCCTGATGAACATCAGTCTCTTCAAAATAAATCTAAGAGTTCTGGCCACCGCTTAACAGGCATAAGGCAAATTTAGGCATTTTGCCTAAATAAAAACTCTCTGTAAGGAAAGAGGTCACCACAATGAAAAGCAAAAGAGAAAAATAATTTCTAAAAAGCTTCCACTGAAAGGAGAAAGAACTGCTTATTTTTATAAAAAGACAAAATCCAGCTATATTAGCCATGCAGAATAGTATTGCACCTCAAACCAAGAGCAGTGAGGCAGTAGAGAGGCATCTAGTCACACGCTTATTTAATTAGGAACAGTGTGAAGGACTGTTCAGGCACGTTTAAAGACTGAACAAACACTGCTAGCAAAAAGTGGAGAATGAACTCCCAGAATAAAACTCACAGAAAAAGCACTTAAAACATATGGGAAAACCAGCACGCATTTATTACTGTTTTCTCCTTCTGTATTTATACAGTAGCTCTGCAGGCCTTACAGCCTTAATACCACTACTGTAAACCTCATTGATTTGTGATTTCAGCACACAGAAATATTCATTACACTGTGGTATCCTTTATTATTACTTACTCCATTTAAAAACACTCCTTCTGAGCTGCAAGTGATAGACAAAGGATCAGTGTCATGTGGTTTGATGACTAAATAACAAATTTCTCCATGAACTTGTCTCCAGGGAGGAGCTCGGCATCCATTAGAGAACATGTAATCTGAAACCAAATAGCGTTAGTTTTTTTATCCAGTTTCTAAGTGTTTTTTAATAGTTACACTTGATGATTAATATTACATGTTTACAAATCAAATTTCCAAAACAATTCATTCTGTTAGAAATTAATCATGCAAAGCTCTGTGACCTATGGCCTGATCTGACTCAGAACTTGTCCTTAGCACTTCTTGGGATGAGGGACTCAGTTCACTTCCTCAACTTCCACTTAAGACATTAATATAATTGGAGATCATTTCTGTAAGTAAGGGCTGAAGAACAGCATTCCACATCTGAAAATTCTTTTGATTTTACTTTAGAGAAATAAACACTTTAAATTTATTACTGAAATTAATCCAGCAAATTTTGCATAGAAGTCAAGTACTTTAATATAGATATATATAAACGTGAGATATGATTAGATCTGGACCTGATGTATATTCCAGTGATTCCAACACTGTATCTTCTCCTTTCCCAGAGAAATTCTTCAGAAGATTCACTTCCTTATTTATGGCAGCTGGATTTATTCTTATGTCTCTGCAATTAACAGAAAATGGCCTAAAATGCATTCATCAAAAGGATGTACTCAAAGAAATGAAAAGAGAATATTACATGATATTCTTCTTCTACATTGAGTGTTAATAGTAGCAACAAAAATCTGGAAATGGGTCACCTTCCAGTGTTTTTCTTATTTTATCTGTTAGTTTAGTGAAATTTTAGTTTCATAGTTAATATGAAGTCCTAGGAACTATGAAAAAGACTCAATGAAACACTTAACATGCTCTCATGAAGAAATAAATATTTTGTTGAAAATATTTAACTAACTTTTTTGTTGGTACAAATTACTACAATTTGCTACAAAACACAACATATGCAATAAAAAAAAACTCACAGGCTCACGCTTGCATACCCACCTGTACAGACAAAAAAAATATTTCTTCAATAACTTAGTGAACAGTGAAAGTTATTTTAAAAAATTTCTTTATGCCACACCAAAAGCACATGTTGTGTGTTGAAACAAATCTGATGTAACAATAAAACAAAATATGCACTGGCTGACATGCTTAGCTTCCACTTGAAAAGCACTTACTGTGAAATGTATTTCAAAGAAATATTAAGCAGTTGCAAATCCAGCTGACGAAGAAGAAGATAGATTTTCATTTTCATCTCTCTGTCAGGGTCATCATCATTTTTCAATTTCTCAAGTAAATGCAACATGGACATTTCTTGTCCTTCAACTGTCCCATATTCAGGACCAAGAATTTTCACTATAGGATCTCTGTTAACTGTAAATATGAAATGGTATCATATAATGTGACAGATACTATCTCAAAAATTATTAGGCAAGACAAACACTTCTTATCTCAATTGCTGAATAATTTTGATGATATTCATTTGCAATAAGAACTTCAATAATGTATATAACTTTTGTAACCCTTTTGTAATTTGAAATATACTTTTAAAAATACGAAAACATTTAAGAACAAAAGAATATCTCTCATAACAAACAAAACATCTTTAAAGTTTTCTAGCAGTGTTCCCAATGTCCTTATTACTTCCTCAGCTATGCCAGCTGTTCTTTTTGGTAAACTGTGACATAACTGTATGTCAGTGGGTTTTCCAAAAACATTTTGCTCTGTTCCTGCAAATGAAGTCCCAGGCATGTGTGAATGCCTCCGCATGATACCCTCTCCATACTATTCTTTCTTATTATTCTTGGTTGATCACTGCCAGTGACAGGACCCTGCATCAAATGGATCTGAAGCTTGATCCAGTATGAGCATTTATATTTTAGTATTATAAATACAATTTCTACTAATATTACCTAAGAATATTACAGATCTCTTCTACCCCCAATGAGAGGAGGACTTGCAGTTTAGCATGCCAAGAGGTTTCTTGTCAGTTTGAAAATCTAGGACTGGAATATGACACAGTAAAAGTACTTTCACCTATATTTTAAAATCCTTTGTGAGGAGGACCTGGAAGTGCTCACTCTGAACCTTGTGAAGGCAAGAATGTCTTACACGTGTAAGTTTTACTTTGGCTATTTTTTAAGGATATAGCATTTTAAAAGAGGATTAAACTACAAGCATAGGAGAAACTACTAGTAGCCTCCAGTAAGTTATTCTTTTTCAGAACTATACACCTATTGTCTGTTGCAGTAGCTGGGTATTATTCAGCATATATGAATTTGTATATGAGATTTAACATTATTCCAGATTACTCTGTTATTGATTTCCACATAATAAAAGAAATAAAAACTTCTGGATCAGCACCTTTAGTCTCCTTAAAGAACCAACATTCTGTCATATACTTAGAATGAAGGCATGCTTCCCTTTCTTTACATTTCACTAAAATGACTTGAAGGAGAAGACATACTCTTTAGAGGAAAAGGAAAGGAGAAAAAAAAGGAAGAGAGGAAACCTTCAAGGCATGTCTGTGCTTCCTTTAACTTGTTTTCCATAGCAATTTGTAGGAAATGGGACAGTTGATCAAAATTGTGAACTGTGACAGCTGATGATGTTCTGAGATGCAACAGTTTGCTATCTTCACCTTTGACTTCAGACTCAACAGTCCTTCCACTAGAAAAATTAAATTATAATCGTTTAGAATAAGAACTTCAATGAAGAGCAAATTTTAGAAGAGTTTTGAGTGTTATTCAAGCTTCCCATGATAAAGCACATACAATTTCTTTAAACTGCATTTCAGAAAACTTCCAAGGTAACTCAATTTATTCACTGTGAATCAGCAGGTGGATGTACCCGAAGGAGGCTGTGATCCCATGGAAAGCGCACAATGGAGCAGGTTTGCTGGCAGGACTTGTAACCCCATGGGGGACCCACACTGGAGCAGTCTGTTACTGAAGGACTGCACCCTGTGGAAGGATTCACACTGAAGAAGTTTGTGGAAGACTGTCTCCCGTGGGTGGGACCCCACACAGGAGCAGAAGTGTGAGGAGGAAGGAGCATCAGAGAACAACACGTAACGAACTGACCACTAGCTTCATTCCCTGTCCTCCTGCGCTGCTCTTGTGGGAAGAGATAGATAAAACTGGGAGTGAAGTTGAGCTTGGGAAGAAGGGAAGGCTGGGAGAAAGGTGTTTTAAGACTTAGGTTTATTTCTCCTTACCCCACTATGATTTTTGATTTGCAATAAATTAAATTAATTTCTGTGAGTCAAGTCTAGTTTGCCCGTGACAGTAAGAGGTGAGTGATCTTCCTGTCCTTATCTCAAGCCATGAGCTTTTCATGGTATTTTTCCCCCCTTGTCCTGTTGAGGAGTGACAGAGTGGCTTCGGTGGGCACCTGACAGCCATCCAAGGTCAACACACCATACAGGTGCCACTCCTAACACTGACAGAAGTCACAGAGTTAATCACTGTTGGAAGGAATCACGTTGTAAAAAATCTTAGGAACAGACAGTGCAAGTTGTATAAATCACTAGATAAACAGGTCTGTATCACAATCAAGACAGCATAGTATCAAAGTCTAAAAAAACCTCCAAATTTTAATTTAAAATTTTAAAAAAAATTCAAGTAAAATACCCAATTTTTTTTGCATCCCAAATACACTAAGGCTATCTTTATACTAAATGAACACAGTTTTCCTTCATAGTTCACCTTCAACATTTGAAAATGCATTTTAATTCAGACTTACTTGATCTCATAACACTCTCCAAATACTGAATAGTCCAATTGTGTTTCCCACTCAAAGGGCTCTCTGAAGACAAATGCTGCTTCCGGAGGATGTCTAGTGTTGAAGGCGACTGCAAACTTAATAATTTGTTTTAAAAGAGATTTATTCAAAGGAGTGATTTCCAGTCTGTCAGTTCCAGAATCATCAGCAGTCCACTGAAATGCTCTCGACAATGCCACTCCCATGGTGTCAAAGATGTACACCTTCACAAAGAAACACAATCAGAGAATCATAGAATCACAGAACAGTTGGAAGGGACCTTAAAGATCATTCAGTTCCAACCCCCCTGCCATGGGGAGGGACACCTTCCACTGGATCAGGTTGCTCAAAGCCTTATCCAGCCTTGCCTTGAATATCTGCAGGGACGGGGCATTCACAACTTCTGTGGGCAACCTGTGCCAACGGCTCACTAACCTCAGCATAAAAAAAAATATTCTTAATATCTAATCTAAATCTAACAAACTCTCGAATAATAAATGCAATACATGGTGAATGCTAAAATTTGAAATTGAACGTATCTCGGAATTACTAGATTTTTTAAATCCCCTAAGTGGAGCAATAAGAATATAAGAAGAGAATGCATAAATATTTTTAAAGAAATAGGGACATCGGGTGCAAAAACAGGTTTTTTTTTTCATCTTTATTAATTAACTCCTGGTGCTATTAGAAACTCAGGGAGCTGGGAGCAGGCTGCAACAAAGGGCTCTCAAGTTCTCAGTTTAAAGCCATACGCACAGGGGGGACGGACACCCGGACACAACACTAGCAAGGATACACAGCCACGCACCCAGCCACGCACACAGCCACATACACACAGCCACACCCGCAGACACAGAGACACACGGAGGCGCACACACGGACAGACACACGCACACGCGCACCCCCCTCCCCACACGCCCCCGCCCCAGACACACCCACCTCCCGCACTCCCAGGCGCTTTCTTTAACGAGAGGAAAAGGGAGGCGACAGATACCCTGGAGAGGCCGAGTCCTCGGAGGGCTCTAGGGGAGCCCGGGCCCCTGCGCACGGCGTCCGCCCCGCGGGAGGAGCCGGGAGGGCCCCCCCAGGGCCGCAGGGAGGCCGGGGATGGACCCTTCCCTGTGCCGGGCCCGTGCCCCGCGCCGCTCGGGCCGCGCCGCCCGCGTCGCTATGGCGACCGGGGCCGTTACCGGAGCGGCGGCGATCGCGGGGCGGGAGGGGACGCTGCCGCCTCTGCCGTGCCAGCCCCGGGGACACACCCCGAGGGGACAGGGCAGAATCCCGGGCAGCAGGCGGGATGGCTGCTGCGGCGGCACCGCGTTATCCACAGAGCCCCTCAGGGTCCCGCGGGGCTGGGGCAGGATAGGGGTGATACAAGAAGTGGCTGCTATTACTAAAAGTGGAATATTTCGATTTAAGCTAAAGTGAATTTTCGTCTAAGTAACTGTATTTTTTGCAAGTTAGACAGAATGTCACTCTGGTAGCATGTTCTCTTTATAGCAATTTTTTTTCTAATACTGTTTTTCCAGACACTGTTCAGAGAGAAATGATAACATCTTGTGTTAAGTATGATTCGTGGTAAACAGTTGTGTCTTCTGTAATCACCTCTTTTTGCAGTTTTTCCCCATCTAAAATCCAAGGTTGGACAGAGAGATGGCTCCAACGTTCCAATTAGCAAGAGATTTGACTGTTGTGAAGTTCTAATAAAATTAAAATTAGTCCTTTGAAAGTAATAGCATATACATATGATTCCTGGGAAAATTTATGCATGTGCATGTAAGTGGGAAATACATTCTGTCCCCAGCTCTTGTCTCATTATGGATGATTGATGGAAATCATTCCCTCATATGTCCAGCGCTGAAATAAAAGATGTTGCTTTCTAAAACTCCATAATGAGTCTTACAGAGTTTACTTGCCAGCATTTTCAGTATCAGGGACACCCTCATAGGGCTGGCACTGGGGAAAACATACATTTCTGACTTGGGAAAGGGGAGTAGGGGCCCACAGAGGAGTCAGGAATGGGGTAAGAGGTGCTGCTGGGGTGGAGGTGGTGGGGAGTGAGCGATGGGGAGTGGATAGTGGGCGGTGGGATGAGTGAAGCTGGGGCACGGGGGTAGGGTGTTTCTCCTTAGAAAGTAAGAGAAGCTATATTTAAAATGATCATAAAATCATTAAGGTTGGAAAAGACCTGTAAGATCATCAAGTCCAACCATCAGCCCAACACCTCTGTGTGTTATAAACCATGTCCCGATGCACCACATCTACACATTTTGTTAACACCTTCAGGTGTGTTGACTCCATCACTTCCCTGAGCAGCCTGTTCCAATGCTTTATCACTCATTCAGTAAAGATTTTTTTCCTAATATCCAATCTAAACCTTCCCAGGCACAACTTGAGGCCATTTCCTCTTGTCCTATTATTTGTTACTTGGCAGAAGAGACCAGCACCCACCTTACTTCAACCTCCTTTCAGGCAGTTGTAGAGAGCGATTAGGTGTCCCCTCAGCCTCCTCTCCTCTTCCCAGTTTGCTCAGCCATTCCTCATAAGACTTGTTCTTCAGACCCTTCACTAGCTTTGTTGCCCTACACCAGTTTCCTTGCCCTAGTGAAACAGGCTATATGTTTTTGGTGTGGAATTGAATAATGTAGTGATTAGCATTACTTTACACCAGAGTTTAAAGGAGGACCACCTTTTAGTTTCAATTTTAGCCAGTATAGCATAAACCTTTCACTGACTTTCAGTCATTACAAGAAAACAGCTTTAATTAATAAGGTTAACATTGACTGCTTTTATTTCTTGAGGCAGTGTGACAGATTATGCATGAAGTGCTTTTTCTTAAAGAAAATGTAATGTGAAATTAGTGCTTCTTGAAAGAAGAAAAGGAAATATATCTGGGCAGTGCCAATAAATAAAGTCCTTTCACATACTGAGGACAACACAAAACTGCAAACATGCAGATAGAGCACCTCAAACACAGAGTGGAAATTAATGTTATTTCCCCAATCTTGTTGTTGATCCATGATGTGGATAAATTTCTAAGTTATAAAGTTGCTACTGCGCTCCCTCCAGCCTGTCTCCTCTTTTGTGTCCCTGGATGGATAAAAACAATATTTTCTGACTTCCCTTCCCACCTGTAAACGCCATCTGCACAGTTCAATTGTATTTTTTGCTGTGAGGGTGGTGAGGCGCTGGAACAGGTTGCCCAGCAAAGTTGTGGATGCCCCACCGCTGCAGGTGTTCAAGGTCAGGTTGGATGAGGCTTTGAGCAACCTGATCTAATGGAAGGTGTCTCAGGCCATGGCAGGGAGGCTGGAACTAGCTGATTTTTAAGGCCCCTTCCAACCCAAACTATTCTATGATTCTATGATAAAAATGGGACTTAGATTCTACCTAAGAAGGAAGTGGTTGCCTGTTGCACATTAGCTGAGATTAGGAAGCTATGTTCAGCTTTCCAGTATATATGTCCTTCTGAAGGCAGAGGAAAATAATCCTTTCAAGGACAGTCCAACAGAGGTACCAAGCTGTTTCAGCATCATAGAGTTAATGTAGCCAAGAGTTATTTTACCAGATGGGAACTCAGCTGAGTGAGAAACCTGTAGTAATGAGGAAGGTCATGGAATTTATGTGGAATGTATCTCAAAGAATAACAGTGTGGAATTAATGCGTTTTTTTTCGTGAAGGTGATTGCCCATATATGTTTGACTTACTGAACTTTCAAGCAGTAACAATAGGTAAGTAAATGCACCATAATGACTTAGGAATAGCATTGTTTTTTCTTGTTTCACTGCATAACTTTGAGAAAATAGAAAATGAATTTTTTGATTAGGCACCGTGTTTAGTAAAAAGCCTGGGTAAAGACTATTTCTTTTCTTTATGTTTGCATGAAGACATTTCCAGAAAGGATTAAATATCTTCTTTTTAGTGAAAGAATGACTATTAAAAACTTGAATTTGATGGGCAGAAGTTGCAGACAGAAAAATGTGAAAGGGCGTAAAAGTATCGCCACCATGGATGGTGGGGAGCGAAGACACAGTGAGTTTTCACACAGAGCTGAGTATTTTAAGCAAGAAGTCGGTGGAGTAAGAAATAGAATTCCTAAATGAGATCACTCAGTTCCACTGAATAGCAAGAAGGAAAGATATTTCAGTGGCAAAGATAAATGAGGTGATTTGCCCTCAAAAAGTATGCATCTCCAAAGAGTATGAAGCTCCACAAAAGAAGCTTTGCTAACTAGTTTAGGCTTACTTACCAGTGGAACTTCCTGTGGGGACAGGTAAGTCAAAAAGCAGACACGTCCTGCAAGCCAGATCCTGCTGGGATCTGGTATTAGAACCTAAAGGACTATGGATGGTCTAGAGGTTGGAGGTGCTTTTCCACTTGCTTCTTTGTGATGGCCAAATCCTGAGTTTGTAGCTCAGCTGTACTCATAGGAAGACTGCTATAACTCTTCTGAAGACTAGAAACCTTCTGATTTAATTTTTAATCTCGGTTTGTGTGACCAGCTTATGTCTGTTTGTTCTTGCACCAACACTGATCCTTTACCTTACTTTCAATAGCTGCTTTTCCTCCATAGACTTCACACTCACTTTCTGAGTTAGGGTATTTTCTTTTATACTTCACTTTGCTAGGCTAAGCAAGTTTAGTTCCTCTAGTCTCAGTCTGCAGATTCTTAATTTCTCAAACCATCTTAGTATCCCTTATTTGCCTGTGATCGAGTCTGAGCTTTTTTTTGGAAAATGGATTTGACATAATTTCTAAGGGCATCTCACCTGGACCATTTACAACGGCATTGATAGTCTTAAGCTCTTTTGGATGTTCCTCGACTACATTCTAGGGTTGCATATTTTTCAGGTCATATTAGAGATCGTTGTCACCTTGCAGTTGAATAATACAACCAATTTTTAATCCATCACTTCTATTTTCAGCTAATGTGTTTGTAGCTTTCTGCAGGATTTAAGTGTATAATATTGTAGTTTGCCCTTATAAAATCAAAATAAATTTTTAAAGAAAAAAGTATTTTTTGCACGCAGTCTCGATCTGTTGGTCCCCATCCTCTTCCTATTTCCAAAGAAATTTTGAGCCTGATAGCAAATTCAAACCATATTTCACAGACGGTTGTGGGGATGGAAATAATTAAGCTTCTATAAGTTTCGTAATACTTCAAGTAGCTGAATGGAGGGTAAAGCAAAATTAACGCACTTGCTTGAGGTAAAGGCAGGCATATGAACCATAGATGATGTTCTGTAGCAACCAACCAATCAAGTGTTTTCTTCATAACACCTGTTTTATAAAGAAGGTGGGCAGCAGAAGAATGAGGGACAGGGCACATAACTCCATAAGCAATTTGATCTCAGTAGTTCTGCTGCTCATGAACTTTTCCCTGATCTTCAAGTCAGATGAGAAAGTTACTGAGCATAGGGGCTGGAGCACAAGCCCTATGAGGAGCGACTGAGGGAATTGGGGCTGTTTAGCCTGGAGAAGAGGAGGCTCAGGGGAGACCTCATTGCTCTCTACAACTACCTAAAAGGAGGTTGTAGTCAGGCAGGGGTTGGTCTCTTCTCTCAGGTGACCAGTGGTAGAACCAGAGGGCATGGACTTAAGCTTCGTCAGGGAAAGTTTAGACTTGATGTGAGGAAAAAATTCTTCACTGAAAGGGTGATTGGCCATTGGAATGGGCTGCCCAGGGAGGTGGTGGAGTCACCTACCCTGGAGGTGTTTAAAGGGAGACTGGATGAGGCACTGAGTGCCATGGTCTAGATGATGGTTGGTGTTAGTGTTAGGTTATAGGTTGGACTTGATGATCTCAGAGGTCCTTTCCAACCTTATGATACTGTGATACTGTGATACTGTGATAGGGCAGAGTTTGCCGGTGCAGAGACTTCCATGTGCTGCCTGTTCACATGCAAGTACTCTGCTGTGCCTGCCCTACACCTCGCTGGGCTCTGGGAACTGCATTCTTCAGTGTCGAAAGTATTCACGTATTCCTTTACGTGATATGAACTTTTTCTGTTCCTGCTGTCTTCCTGTGGTCTCTGTGGTCCATAGTCTTGCATGTTTTTTGACATATACTGGCTGTAGCAAGTCACTGTTGCTGTTGTTGCATTGATAGTTAAGTTCTGAATGATTCCTTTGATTGTGTCCAGGCTTGTCTTGCTGGATGCCTTCTTACACCAGCTATCACTGAAAAATAAGCACTCAGGAACTCCCTCACTTAGCCAGGCTGAACCTTTTGCTTTTACTAGATTCAATTAATCCATTCTATTAATACCTCCTGGCACAGGAGTATAAATGGATATCTTAGAAAATTTTGTCTGAAAGCTGAAGTGTTAAGTAATCATGTAAAGAATTATTAAAGTATTCTCTCAGTGACTCAAAATCAGCATGCAAAAAACTTCCAGGCAACAAAGTTGTAAAGTATTCTCAAAAACAGCTTATTCAGGAACTGGGTCTGCCCAGAGATTGCATTCGCACCATGTTTGGCTAATTCTATAAAGCAGTAGTAGTACATTCGTGTAGTAGGGACTTTTTATTGTAAGTTATTTTTCCATTTTTAATATAAAAGACATTTCATAAAACAGTAGGTGAAACGTTTGCCTGAGCGTAGTCAAAGATGAGCTCATTTGTTACTGGCACAAGGAAGTGGGGAATATGAAAAATATGTTAACACGGAGAGAAGGGCAGTTGGAAATTTTTTTACGATCTCTAAGCTGCAGCCAGAATGTGTAAGCAATTTTTCTTGTATATTTTTCCTCACATTATTGTAGAACAGGGTGTAGATTATTACTGTTGAAGTAGAACAATAATACAAGTTGTAAAAAAACAGTTGTTGAGGCTTACGTAAAATAAAAAGCCATTCAAGATAAATAGTAGTAGCTATTCCTTCTGATAAATAGCAGTTTAGCTGATCAGCTTCATGAACGGTGTGTCAGACAAGTTAAAAATCAGGAGAAAACAGGATAATATTTGTTGATACTCCTTTTGTTGTTCATTAGCTTGCTTTTGTTGCAAAATTTATGTATTATTAATATTCACAAAATGAAGTCTTATAGTTCAGGTGAAAAGGGCTTAGCTAGAGAAACAAATCCAGTTCTACAGCACTCATTTTCATTTTGCATGAGTACAAATTCAGTATTTAGGAGCCTAAAATTGTTATTAACATTTTTTGTGCATCTTAGTTTCCTGTAATCCATTGTTAGTTTGTGGGTGTGGTATTTTTTAATTAGGGAATAGTATTGCTGTGGAAAGGCTACATGAGAATGTAAAAAGAGAGAGACATGATGTGTCTGTTGATGTCTTTAAGCACAATTTTATGCAAATTCTTAGAAAGTAAATTACTACTAATTTTTCATGTACCTCTGATTTCTATGTGGTGATCGCCTACCTTCCTCTTGTCTCCTGAGTTGTTATGTGCTTTTAAAAATGCCAAATGATCTGAAGTGGGGATTTTTTAAAGGTCGGACATGGTGCAATATACTGTCTTGGCCTTAGACAAAAAATAGAAAAGACTATTTTTCAAATGGCACTTGATGGAAGGGATGAAGAGGTAAGCGATGCTATGCGTGGGTGTCTGGCAGACAGACAGATACTTCAAAAACTTTCAAGGAAAATAATGAAGGGCAATATTTTGGTTAATAAGTTATAGATTAGCAATATCTGGATAGTTACTTTCTGAACAATGACAATAACAGAGATTCTGCTGTTCTGTTTTAGAAATAGCTTCCAGATGGGATTCACAGTTTACAGTCCAAGACTGAATGTTTTTATCAGTAAAGAAAAGAATATAATATGTCAAAATATGAACTATGTTACTAGCTTGTGCTTCCCTCCATTTGCAGGTGGTTGTTTATGCTCTTTTGTCCATTTCTGTTTACTACCACTCAGGTCTTTTGAATATTTCTGAGTATAATTTGGAAGAAATAACCAGTACGGTATAATAAGCCAATAACTGTGACTGTGCTGTGATAATATTTGGAGTACCAGATTAGAAGACTGTGATTTTGAAAGATGTAATAAATTCATTCATATGTTTTCTTTTTAGCATCAGAACAAGAAATAGAATAGGTCATTTTATCAGGGGACTTAACATGGTGGGATATTTTTCAGTGAAACTTAGGCTGGTTTTCCTGGGTTTGTTATATCTTAGTGGGGGACAATGACATTCAAGAATTTTTCTTTTTAATTTCTACATTTTCTTTCTGCATCTTCAACCTCTATTCCTTCCTCATGTAATATTTTGTCTCAATAGTTCTGCTATTAAAATATGTGTATGTAGTAACACTGAAAGAGAAAGCTTCAGAGAAAAATATTCTGAAGTAGAGTTATTTAAGTATATAAATAAATTTTGATTTGTTTTAAAAAGCTGACTTTTACAGGAGGACTCAACAAACTATTGACTCCATTAGCCACCTTATTTTGTACATGTGCTGGTGCAGCCCTTTACACACAGAAAAGATTAATGACTAATTATCTTTATGTTTCTGATTGATTCTTCCCCGCATAAAACATTTATAGTTTGCTTATATCTTTCAAGAGAGAAAGAATAACTATGCACTTTGATGTTCATATATAAAGCTTTTTCTAGAACTGGTTAATTATTCTGACCTTAATACTATAGCAATTCATAGAAGCTACATAATATCTTTTAAAACTTGCTCATTGATTAATTGAATTAGTTTTATGACTGGATTGTAACTACAAAGTTAATACAGTTTCTGTACAGCTGTCATAAAGATACAGAAGGCTTTTAAGCCTTCAGTGTAAATCAGACATTCTAATTTATATTATAAAAATTAATGGAACTTCAACAGTGATATTTTTCTCCAAAGTAGAAGAGATACAATTAAAATAAAAACCAAAAAAAAGCACAGGATGTTTTTCCAAAATAGTGTGTGCCAAGTAGACCAGACAAAGCGGTAGACCTGCAAATTAGAGCACCTTTTTCTAAGTCAGAGGGATCCAGAGCTACTTTCACCTTTGCAATTTATAAAGGATTTTTACTTTCTAGCTAGCAAAACAAAAAAACAGCAAATTATTTTAAAATGTAGGAAGAAAAATTGCCAGCTACATGCATTAGTTATAGCTAGACATTTGAAATATCTTGATATTAAAAGTAATACTGCAGGTCACTGTCTCTCGTGCTGTGATTGAAGGTAGTGATTTTAGCTTTCAAACATAAACCCTTCTCAAGAGACTGCTACTGATGCGCCCAAATGCCTTCTGCTTTCCTAGTGGTTTCTAAAAATTACCTTCTTTTTCAAGGGGAAAAAGGGAGAAAGGGTGGACTGTTTGTTTTGGGGTGGGAGTGTGAAAGAGAGATTGTTTTAAAATTAGAAATAGAATGTCATAAGTAGTATCCATTTATGGATTTCTTTTCTTAGATGACAAATGAGAGATATTGGTGGAAAGTATTTTGGACTGTAACGTGGTGATATTAATCAGGAAAGAGGGCTTGGCTGTTCCATGGAGACAGATCCTCACACTAGGTGCTAATACAAACATGCAAAAGACACTACATAGTTAAAGAGAATTTTAAAACCTTTTCAGGTATTCAGCATCCAGTTGTTACCGTGCTAGCCCTGTCTCACTACATAAGCAATCACCACTAGTAATTCTGGGTAATTCCCTGCATAGTTTGTATGAAAAAATAACAAATAATAATAATAAAAATCCAAATAGTTTTTTCCCCCATTATATAATCAGAAAGAAAGCCAAGACTGACATCAGGGCATTTTCTCTTCCTTGTGGGTCATTTTAAGGCAGAAATTCAAGCACCTTGGAGCAATCACTGTTTTTGAAGAGACTGCTTCTATCATTTATGGTGGTATGGTAATATTATATGGGAAAATGTGAAATTGTGAGAGGCGTGGAGATCAGAATAAAGCCAAATAGCTACAGGGTTTGAGCAGCAACTGGCTGTAAAATTAATATGGAGCAACAGTTGGATGTTGCAAGGTTGAGGATTAGTCCAATGCCTGGTAGAAAAATAATCTGTTTATCTAAATTTCTGTTTCATAGTGATTACACTGTGTAAGTTATTAAACAAAACAAAGTAAAAAAAAAAACTGTCCCTGAAGTCCATAGAATATATTTGATTATACTGACATCTTCACTCGGATGAAAAATAAGGTTGTGTATGATATAGGGATTATAGCTCCATTCCAAATCCTTTTATAGTAGAATTTCAGATTGGGGAGGAAAGTTGGTTTTTTATCAAAATTATTTTTATTGAGAGAAGCACAAATGTGTGTTACATATACATGTCTTCTTGCATAGTGTACATTCTGATACAGTTAATTCAGCCAATTTTCTGGTATTATTCTCAAGATATGTGCCATGTATATTGGAGTCTTCCATATGGGTACATTTTTCCTCTGTTTTTTTTTTTTCGTTTCTTCTTCTGGTAATAACTGTATAAAATCAAGCATTTTAGTTGAAATTTAGAATCATTAAGGTTGTTTTAGAGGATCTGAAGCTCTCCCATATTTAGGTAGTTAGTTCTTTTCTTGTAGAAGGAGTTGCACCTAGCTGTTAGATCTTCATTTATTTTTTTAGCTCAAGCAGAGATGGAGATTAAAACTATCTGTGTTCAAAAAAAACTCCTCTGTATACTTTTTGCATCCAAGTTATGCATAAATGAATATTTCATTTTATTACATATTTATTTCCAGCTAGCTTTCAACTCCAAATGTAAAATCTGGGGGATGAAGCAGGCCACTTTTTCAAAATGCATGTACATGTGCTCTGTTTAGATTTGAAAAGTGTAACACTGAATAGTTTGAATGTAATTTTTCCTAGAATATCAAGTTAGCATCTATTGCTTTGGTATTGGAAAGGTTGCTGATTATGATGCCAAAAGACTATCTTACTGGGTAGTTTGAAAGAATTTATTAGAGATGGAAGGGGATTCTGTCCTTACTGAGAAATGATACATGGCAAGATTTTAGTGTCTGCTCCCATTGCCATCAAGAGATTTCTGACATCGCTTTCATGGGAGGAAAACTTCGGTCCATCAACAATACTGTCAGATAGCAGACAGTTAAACTTAATTTTTACCAGACTCATTCGAAGAAATCTAGTCCCTGTGGCATTCTAGTTTAGTTAAATTAACGACATTTGTCTGCTGAGATTCTGATGTAAAAGGTTTGTTACTTGTTTTGATTTTGCTGAAGCATTTTACACTGGAAATAAGAGCTGTCTTTGTATGCCAGGGGTCAGAAGCAATTAGGCTTAAGATTCTGAACAAATCTACTACCAATTAGCAGTTTGCTACTGCTGTCAAGTAAACATAAGCATATGTAAGCTTAGTAAACTCAAAATTATATGCTTTAGCGATTAATTTATAATGATATTTTATTCTTTTGATCTTTTGGTTCAGTACCCCTACTAAATTTCAAGCAGTGACATTTGAGAGTTAATAAAAATTTAGTGCCATTAAGATGAATAAATGCAGAATAAAATTTGAGGATCTGAATCTGTAAATTTTTATGCAAGCAGTCCTTTGCATCTCCTGCTAGATGTGCTATACTGCACAATGAGTGCAACATAGAAATTGATGCCAAAGCTGGCTCGTGGGCTGGAAGAGGGCAAGCCTATTTGTGCCATGCTTTGCCAAAGCTAATTTAGTTTACTAAAAACCAGAGTAAATTAGACAGTGCGCAACATTAAGCAATGTGGTTAAGCTGCTTCCAGTTACCATGCTGGCTCCTTTCAAGGTGCTTTGGCTATCTCTCCACAGCACTGTGTTGTGTAGAATAGGCATGCCCAGGCTAAAATTGATGTGTGTGAAATTTTATTCATGTAAGGAAGGACTGACGAATTGTACCCATCCTTTCTTCTCCAGAAATTCTGTCCTCAGATACATGCAGAATGTACAACTAAGCATGTCTTCAAATAACTACAGTCTAACTGTCATTGTATTTGACCTCAGAAATGTGATTCCCTGAGTAAACATAGAAAATGAAGGCACCGCAACTGATTGTAATTAAATATAAGTGGCTAAGCACAGATCTGTGGTATAAATAGATGTGTTACAGCTGACAGTTAAAGTTTGAGTTCAGCTGATGTGTGAGCCTTTGCGTTACTCATGTAAATCAATGTTACAAGAGAAACCTCATAATTTACTGCGACCCATAAAGTATCCTCTCTGTAATCAATAGTGATTCCTATATGGAATTACTGTGCTGAGCAACCTTTCTTCCATCCATATCCTCAGCATGATTGCTGTATGGTTTGGCATCATGACAGAAGAATAGCCAGTGAGCTCAGTAGTTTTCTGCATGGAAGGACTTAGCTGTCCTAATTTGCTACAAAAATTCCATTCAGTTTAAAGTAAGCAAACTCAGTTTAAAGTAAGCAAAACTGGAATTAAATACTCCAAATGGTGAAGAATTGAGTAGAATCTTGAGGGGGGAAATTGTAATCTCACTGTATTGAGACTTTACAATGAAATTTATCTTCATTTTTTTCTGTATGGAATAGAATATAGTAATTAAATATACTCAGTGTTGTCAGCCATGCTGATAACAGTAAAGGATGGCCTGGTGATTTGTTTCCCTCTCAACTTTAGGTGATAATTATATATGCTGCAGTTGGGACCAAGAGCAGACCATATTTGAAAGAATCTTGAAACATTTCACTGCTTTCTGATATGTGAGCACACCTCGATACACATAGAGACAGGCTCCCTCCTCTTGGGAGCCTGGAGTGCCGGTGTGGAAGCAGGGCCCTGAGGCACTCACCACAGCACCTCATGGAGCCACAGTGAGGCAGTGACTCTGAAGCATGCAGGAACCTCAGTCTGTCGTAACTCTCCACTTTACAAGACAACCCCACAAGTTCACAGGCAATCACCTGCCTGAAAAGAGGCTGTAGCAGAGCAAATGTTGATCTCTTCTCACAAGTGACACATGATAGGACAAGAGGAAATGGCCATAAGTTGTACCAGGGGAGGTTCAGACTGGATATTAGGAAGAATTTCTTTACCAAAAGGAGGTGGTTGAGTCACCATCCCTGGAGGCGTTTAAAAAGGACATGGTTTAGCAGATGATGGGTATGGTTGGACTCAATGATCTCAAAGGTCTTTTCCAACTGGAAGATTCTATGATTCTATGACCAAGTCATGGCAACCCCAGGACAGGAATGAGGTCCTTCCTGGAAGCAGCCACTAGTGTCATAAGTGGCAGGTGTGCTCAGGGCACTTGGATTAAATAAAACCCCTCAGGGAACTGAGTGCAGACTTGTCTTTTAATGGGGTTAAAAGAAGCTGTAGCTAGACTTTCAGAGTTCAGTGTGCTCACAGAAACCAAAGCTGTGGCACTTACGAGACCGAAAGCACGGAAACAGTGAAGCCAAGTGAATTCAGATTTTACAGTCAGTAAAGTAGAGGTTTTCTGAATCACTTTTTGTGGATTTGGATTGCCTGAATTCCACTTCTGGTGCCTTGTTTTCATCTTGAGTGTATGGCTCTATGTTCCAACAAAAATACAGGCTACATCTCAAATAAATAAAATTTACAAAAGAATTGGTTTTCCATTTTAGTATGTGTTTGTGAGGACTAAAGTAAAACAAAAAAATCCTGTAATTTTTTAGTCACGTCTGTAACTAACACCTCGGGTGGAACTGAACAAATCTCTTCTAATCACATAAAACAGACACTTCCAAAAGTCATGTTTTACAAAACTGTGATTGACTAATGAGGGAAGAGTTTTCTAATAAAATACACTAAACATGCTAAATAAATAGCATTTTAAAAAAATCATAATTCTCCTTGGCACTGGATTATAGCATCAAGGAGGGACAAAGTGTTATTTAAGATGACAAAGCTATTTATACTGCAGAAATTGGTGAAGTTATGTTCTTTCCTCCTCTTATTGTTCCATTTCTCATATGAAAGTTACTTTTTTCTTGCTTTGCCTATCGTGATACAAGGATAGCTGTTTATATATACGCTCTCCATTTTTCATATAATTTGTGATTTATAAGATACACATTACATAAACCATCATGGTTTATTTTGAGAGTAAGCAGAAGAATAACTCTTCACTTCAAGAAGTATCTTCCCATAAAGTCTTTTATGCATCTTTTTCAACTTTTACCAACAAAACAGTGTAGCATTTTTGAAGTGTCATCTTTTTACTGTAAAATGTTTAGATTATGGGAAAATACACAGAGGCTATTGAATGCCTAACAATTGCTTTGCATGTAGTCAGTAAAAAATACATGTACTCACAATATTGCTTTATTAGTGGGTCCTTCAGTGACTGCTCAGTGCTACAATACAACAATATCTCCATAAAAAAACCTAAAAAAAAGCAAGACAGATGAAGGACTGACAAGTGCTAAACAGTAACTTTACTATTATAACTCTCAGATTAGTAGGAGTGACTTCAACTCAGCAATTGTGCACAAACATTGCATTTGTATTGAGCTTGAAATTTGCTGTTCTTACTTCAGGTACACAGAAGGACAAGTTCAAGAAGGACAAGTCCCTTCAAGCTGTTCTCCAGCCATATAAATTGAACTCGTGATGATTTATCATTCTAATCCCTGCCTTCGCCTTTCTTGACTGCCTCGCAGAGACGCACAGTGCCTCATTTCTCAGTGTTCATTGCACAGCAGTGCTTACAGTCACAGCACAGCTCCCACTGCTTACAGCTTGCAGTTGCAAGTGCTCAGCACTTCTACAAATTACACTCCACTGTACCAGCACCAAGAAAAACATAGTTTGCAACCACATGTGCGAAGTGAGTAGCATCACACAGGAAATCTATGGCAAAGACAGGGATACGATGCAGTTCCCCAGGGCTGCACTGATGCCTTGATCATGAAAACATGTTCTCTCTCTACAGTTGTCTGCTTTGTTCACTATGTACTTCCAACAGCTGCAACAAAGACAGCACAGATTCCACAGAGTGCGCTCACTTTTACTACGCAATGATTCATCCTCCAGCGCAGGTCCTTTCTATGCACTATGTAACACGGAAGACCCATGGAAATCTCTCTCCTCTCTCAAAGGAATCACATGGAGTTCTCTCACCATCACCGCTCACATAATCGACCAGAGTCCTTGTACCTTTGTCTGTCTCTTCTGCCACCAAGAGTTGGGTGCACAGGAGTGATAGGATTCCTGATCCAATTCCTGCACTTAATCAGGCCCCAGATTGCTGCAGCAATGAGTGGCAGGATCAGGGGAGACCATTTTTGAACGCCAGTAGCCCCAGGGCTGGAGCATGCCCAGATGTTTCATGGAATGACTCTGGCAGGCCCGTCACACACAGGTGTTTATTGGCTTGAAGTAAAAGTCAGGAATACCAAGAATAATTCATCCACCACTTGGCTTTTAGAACAGGAACGAGCACAATGTGCAAATCTAAATGGCAGGTAAGAGCAGCTATTCACTAACAAGCATGCTTTTGCTCATGGAGTTGCTTGGGTGATGAACTTTTCCTGGATTGAAACCACTTTAGTATGAAAACTGATTATGCATAAAGTATTGTCAAAGGCATGTAGCCGAGCAACCATAGAACTCTGTTTTTCACTACTATCTGTCACTTTTAGGAACAAAAGATGATGCTCCTAAGTGTAAAGTTCTCTTTACACTTAAAAGCTATTCAAAAGCAAAACAGATCTAACTGAACCAGAAGTAGCATTGTGCACTTACATTAAAGATATTCACTTTCACACTAAAATTACTTTAAGAAGCAAAGAATTGCCATGTGTGGAAAAATCAAAGGAGAAATGTAAGAAACTATTCCAAAGAGGTTTGCTACTTTGCTGAGCAAAAGCTCTGCGCAGCCTCTCCGTGACCTAGACCACAGCCAGCTCTGCACGATTTATTGGTTATCTTTAATAAAGTGAAATCCAAGTGCCTTTTCTGTTTCGTTACTTCCATTTTAGCACTAGCAGTAGCAGACAGACAGACAAAGTTTAGTTTTAGCCTGGGAGCTAGACAAAATACTTCTAACATACTTATGTACTGTTACAGTCTGACTTATAAATGCTCGGCAGTAAAGTCAGCAGGATTTGAGCACTAAAACTGGAGAAGAGTAAATGGAAAGAGACCCTGATGTAGTTGCAGACTCGAGGTAATAAGGAAAAGCACTCTTGACTGCTCTTGGAAACTTGTCATGTAAGCAAGCAAGGGGAGAGGTTGGGCAGTGACAGACTGCTCTTCCAGCCTGGAACGGGGGCATTGCACCAAATCTAAAAACCTGTAAAAAGTTCAAAACATGCATTTAACTAAAAATGAATGTAATTAAAACAAATTATACCCATCATTTATAAATGTAATCTGAAAGTACCGTAGCTCCTGGCTTCCTCTCAGATGATGTCTGGCAGCATGCTGTGTATCATCCACAAAGTATCTTCCAGAATCCTCAGCACCCTGGCTTCAGGCACCACTCTAAATCTCACTAAATTCTGATGATTCTGATGTCATTTTCTAAGCTTAAAATGTTCTTTCAAGTGACATCAATCATGACTCAACCTAGCCTCTCCTGCCATATATGACAAAGGCTCCTATTTTTAAACTTTCAGACAAAAGCAGCCTCTATAGCTCTTTTGCCAAAAATACGTCAGCTCAAATCTCACTATTCTGAGCATATTCTGTCCTTTTGGGATACTTGTCAGCTGGCCTTTTTAGGTTTGTAAGAAATTAGATGTTTTTCTAGAAGTAAAATAACAGACTTGGAGAATGGAGCTTCCACCTTGCATTATTGATAGAATTAATGATAATCTGTGGTTATATTGTCAAGAAGCACAGAGACTAATTGCACAGAGCCAACAATTCACTCAGCGTGGTGGTTAAAATGGATGAATGGATAAAAATGATTTGTATTAGTGCCTGCAGTCTCTTGTAAATGTCAAATACTTTCTCAACATTCTAAAACCCAGACTGTACAGCGAAAGCAGGAGAGTAGCATTTCATCTCAATTTAAAAATGCATAAAACTGATTATACTCTTCTAGCACTCAGTATTTCACCATTTCATGATGACCCAAGATACTACTCATAACTGGCTACACTCTTTCAGCTCATCATGTCTCTCATTTCTCTTTCAGCAGAGCAGTGAATGTTACTTCAGACAAATAAATAAAATTTTACTATTTACAGAGATTCCTTGCAAACATTTTTCTCACTTGAAGAAAGCTGTAAATATTCATTTCCTCTATTTCCAATGCATGGCAGTCTTGCTGTTTCCATGAATCCCAGTCACGTACATGTTACCTTCATGCATTTCAGTACTGTCCCTTCAGCTTTTTACTGTTCACTTCAATCACCTGCAAAGAACACCTGGACATATTCTCATCTGCCATTCTCTAGAACATTCACAAAATGTTCAAATAGAAAGGATTTACGATATTTCCTTGGTTCACCCCATTGGTGCACTTAGCATACATCTGTTAGACTCTGTTTTTTTGCTCTGCTGTATAGAATGATGCACACGTGTAACTGAACTGACAAAATGTTAATATTTTTCTAAAATAGATCACTTATATTTAGTACAACTGACATTATACTCATTGTCCGCGTTAGTAACCACATTTATTCCAAAAGAATTATGAAATGAAATCATCAAAAAGCTACCAGCTGCACAAGTCTTCTGAAATCTCTGTTGTCTGAGTCTGTCTTACACATTACAAAAACATGCAAAAAGGCTTAGAGATAGGGCTTTTTTTTAAAAAAAAAAAAAAAAAAAAGAATAGAAAAGGAATATCCAGGTGGTTTTTTAACTGTGGAATACAATAAAACAGAGTTTGGAAAGTATTACACAGAAATATAATAACGCAAAAACAAGATACGCAGTTTACAAGTTGAAATATATAGTGCAGTGCCTTCGCTTGAGCTGAAATCAGTAAAACAGACTGAGCTCACGTTATACAGGTTCTCTAACTGCTTGACAGCTCCGAGTTTACCAATGTATGACTGGCAGCTTACAGGCATGCTCATCAACACTAGAAAGTCTTTTAAGGCTTAAGGTTAATTAAGGTTAATTATTCTGAAACTTTGTTTCAGAGATTTCAGTAATAATTGCCTAGAGTGACAGAGATGAATTGCTGCCTCCATTTTGGGAGCACTTGGGAAAAATTTATTGAAAACATATTGTAGGAGTAAAAGAAAAGAAACATTGGATGGACAGCTAAGCAGGAAAGGGCATGCCAGTCTAACACAATCCTACAACTTGCATTAAGTAATACAAAGAGTCAATAGATTTATCAGCAACACATATTTACTAGCATGTGCTTGGCAGGACTTCGATGCATTTGCATTGAAATTCATTCTCCCAGATACTAATCTCAGATACTAATCCAAAGATAATAACCAGACAGCTCTTACATGTTTGATTACTCACCCAAGTATTTCTCACCTTTGCTGACTGCACCTTATCTCAGAGCCAGACCCTGAGCCCTGAGAAGTCATCAGCTTGGTTCCAGGGTAAGAGCTGCCAACCCTATTGTGAGGAGTGTTATTGAAGTCAAAGGGACCACACATGAAATCAGGCACTAAAGCTCAACAGTAAAAGTCAGCAAGACCTGGCATTAGATTACAGGGTTTTCAGAGCAAAAGCATTCCTAATTTCCCAGGCACAGAAACACAAGAGGTAAAGCCCTGATATTGTTAAAATAAAAATGAAACTTTTCTACTAGCTTCACTAGCACTGCATTTGAATCCCCTGCCATCTCATCTGTGCCACTGTTCAGCTGCATGAACAATCTCATGTTTTTAAGTGGTGCTGATGAAAGTCACTTGAGGTTAAGTAAGGGAGGAGATCCTACTATTACTCATTTAGGGGCTGAAGTGGTGTCAGCTATCTAGTGATATTCCATACACATAACACATAACACAGAAAGCAGCAGCCGGTAGGTACTAATCATAAAGCAATCCATGCTAATCGCTTTCCAATAGCACAAAGTGAGGCAATTTACCAGGAAGAGAGGGAGTTGCATTAGCATAAAAAAAAAATTTCTAAGTTATTCACAAGATGCTAGAAGAGAAGGAAGAATCATCAGTCCTGAACACTGGAACTATGAGGATCCGTAAGGATTTTACACGACACTAGTGAGCCCAAGCCAAGTAACCACTGCTCTAAGCAGAGATGTGCAGGGAGCAGAGCAGCAGCACGGCCTCCCTGCAGTGCTCTCTCAGATTTAGAGAGAATCTGGCCTCTTGTATTTCCACTTTGAGTTTGTGACAGACAAGTTACTGTAGCTAGGAGCAACCGAGGAGTTCCTGCAGAAAATGTATGAGTGTCTCACTGGAGGTACTTAAATGCAGCTGCAAGGGCAACAACAAACACCAAGTGTGTAAATGCATCACATTTTGCCAGTGGTAGCAGAGTTAGAACAGGCCACCACCATCCCTCTGGTATAAAGCACGTGAACGTGAAGGAGGCTCAGGATTAAGAATGCACCCACCTTTTTTTGAGCATACATAGACACTTCAACCGCCCATGTCTTGGGACTTGTAGGACTTGAACAGACCCTTAGAGTAGGCAGGTTTTAATATCACTTTTCAGAAACTGACATCTGGAGACCACAGAGTCAAGACCTCCCTTCAGACCATGATACGGGAAACCACGTGCAGAGTCTGCCATGATGGAGTTTTAAGAACTGCACACGGGAGAGTGTTTTTACCTGGTGAAGAGGGTAACTTAGCTGCTCCCTGCTAAATGCTTATAAGTGAAGGCCACAGGTGTGGAGACTGCTCGTTCTTGTAGTTAAGAGAGAGTAAACAACACTTTGCTGCTTAAGTCATCTTCCCATGCCGCCTTCACCCATAGGTTTCTTGGTTTTGACCAGGCTTGCAGACTTCCTGGGTGTTTCCGAGCCTGGCGGTGCCCCAGCTTCTCCCTTTCAGCGGTTCTGGCCAACCTCTCCTTTCTGCTTCACATTGCCCTTGTTAAACTATTGGCCCCTGACACGAAGAGGCTTTTGGAGAAGACTGGCTAGGAAGAAAGGAAACGAGATTAAACAGAATAGGTCACTTGAGAACAGTTGCAGAAACTGTCTTTATTTCCTTGGTCTGGTAGCTTCAGAAGATAGGAATTCCACATCTTTTACAGCTAGACTTCTATAAAGAGTAAAGGCTTTAATTACATCAACTCTTGCTTTCAAGAAGGCTGTAGGGAAGCCAGAAGAAAACCAGCTGAAATAGAAAAATTACTCTGTAGCCAGAGTAGTAGTGTCTGATAATCAGAAGTGTTACATAAACTTCTGAAGACTAAAAATGGGATAATAAATTATTTTCCTCTTTTATAAAGTTACTACATAATCTTATTACAAACATCATCTCTTATTTCAACCACTGTGGTGTTACCTATGGCAGTCTCTACCATGGCAAAGAGTAGCACCCCCTGCTTGGCTTGGAATAGCTTCCCTGTAGCCGCAGCATCCCCCAGCCCATGCGGCTGGCTGACAGTCATGGAGAGCATGGTTTCAGAAGCAGGGTACGTACGCAGTTGGCCTTTTGAAGGGAAAACAGAACTTGATACTTTAGTTCCCACAGGATACCACCACCGAGACTATTTTCTGTAAAATGAAACCAGTGGAGCGGTGTTTTACACCACAGTATCGCATAAAAGGCAAGACAGTTGGCCCAGTGATACTCCTACAAAGACAAATTCCTGTGTCTCCTGACAGGTTCACATTTCTTTATCTGGCAAGCATAAAAATACAGTCTATATACAAAGCAGCCTTTTCATTTAGGGAACAATTAAGCTAATCCAAGCAAGATTTCATGTTTAACTACGTTTGTAGTGAACAAGTTTGTAGTCTGCATTCAATCAAGCTCTTTTGACTTTCACAAAATAGGGGCAAACCACTGTATTGGAAATGTAAAATCCTAAGCTTCCTGAGACGTGTAAGAGTCCTGTCTGAGTAAAATTATGCTAAAACTTTGATATTATATCTGTAGAAATCTGTCACTGATCTTCCAATTAAGCAATAAACAGGGTTTTTATAAGTCCACTTTTTTCATTGAAATAAACTGGTATAGAATATAGCACATATGCACAATAACAAAAAGTTGCTATTGGTATAAAGGTAACATCAGCTGCAATCATTACAAGATGCAGACTCTTGGCTTTCAAAGCCTCACCTATTCAGAAGCGTGGGTAGAGCCTGTGCTTTTTTCAGTTTGTTTTGAGCTGGGTTTGGATCCAGCTGTGGCCAATGATGATCTGAATTCAATGAGGTCAAAAGAAGACAATAATTCAGGTTCAGTTCTGTTTTTTGACAAAACAATGGTTCAAATCAATCTTTGGTTTTGGTTCTACTTCCTGCTTAACAGCTGTGTAAAGAAAAACATCTGGAATAATACCCCAGCAGGGCCAATAACTGCTCTTTCACGCTATCCAGATAGCACCAATAGTAACAAAGTTTGCAGGGCAGTCTTGAACAATGACAAAAATCACCCCAACCAATCCAAAAGGCTCCTTTTGTGCCTTATGATCAATAGGAGCCAGGTCTACAAATGGGACTTCAAACATCCTGCCTCCATCTGCACCAGTCAGTAAACCGGGCCAAGATCCTTTGCTCTGGTTCTGAAGGAAAGAGACACCACACAACTCATACAGACAAAGCTAAATTCTCTCCCCAAGCCAAGTTGGCCTCACGTCTGCAAAACCAACCTTTTGCTACCCCTCAACTGTGTCTAGGCTGAAGCCCCACCGGGAAGTCTCCAAACCACCTGTGAGATGCTGAATGCCAGAAGTGACTGCCCCATTATGACAGCACAGCCTCCGGTGTCAGCAGTAAGAAGAGCTGCGCTCACCGGATCTTTTTGCACCTTCTTGCTGGTCTGCACTGCTCTGCCATCTATCTGACTTTTTAGTGAGCTTCTTTGAACCTAGGAATAGGGTTTTGTTCCATGTTCATATAATGCAGGCCAGTCAATATTTGGGAGCAGAGCTCCAGAAGGTGCATTAAAATAGGTTTAGTGGGGAAGCATAACCCATAGAAGGCATGTAGATCTTTCAGAAAGTAAAATATGAGAGGGCCCATATGCACTCTAGAGTGATTGCAACCCATGCTTCCATTTGGGCTATTTCCACATCATAAATGCATAGCTTGATAATGAAAGAAACATGGTGAGTACTCAAGTACTCCCACACTTGAAGCCTAGCCCAAACCAAGCAGAACAGCCTCCAGTTACCGTTTTCTTAAACAAGAAGCTGTGAATAAAAATTAAAAATAAAAATGGCAAATTTTACCATGTGCTGCTCTCATGTACCAAATGGGCCATGGGGATCTCAGAGCTATTCTCTTTTCACAGGACAAATACTTTTCATGTGCTTCTCAATCGGGATCAAACACTAGATCTTTGCTCCTTGTTTCAGAAACAACATCCATTGAGAGCAAAGTAAGATTTGTCCTTGTGTAAGATTTTGATGTCTCACTGTTTTTCGACATGAGTTAATTATCCCTTTCTCCCTATTTATATGACTGAGATTACTAAATCAAAGCTGCACAAAGGCCAAGAGGAAAAAAATAATGAAATTATGAATGATTAAACCCAGTTGGGTAAGTTTGTGTTAAAGCTGTGATCTCTGTACTCTTGACGTAACAGTTAACAAAATCAGGAAAATGTAAACCAACAGCTTTGCCGACATCACCAGGATCCGGAGTGCTCCTCCTGGGCACTACTTTTCAACAAATTAGGCTTTGCTTGCCAATAAAGATTTACTGATGCTTATTTATATTTACCAAGGAGGGAAAAGAAACCACAAAACACTCACAGCCAACTTGCTAACCTCCTTGTTCAGTGACTTACAAAAACAAAGATGCATTTTCCGGGTAGCACTCGCATTTGTAACTTTCTCAGTCCCTCTCTGCCATAACCACAGACTCTCTGCCCTTCAAACATGCACCGAATCCCTTTAAGCTTCCAACAGCCTGTGTATAATCCTATAGAGAGCTTGTAACGCCATCTTTGTTAAACCACAAATCTAAATTTCACTTGAGGAAAATTACAGCATGCCTTCTATTTTTTTCAGTATATTCAAATTGTAAATATTAATATGGCCACTGAAAAGAAACAGGCCTAATTACAACATAAATTGCAACCTAATTTTCTCTATTGGTTTCATATCAATAAGTTTCCAAATACTGTTTGTGCCATTTAAGCCCTTCTGAAAATCCTGAAGTTACTCTTCTCCATTCCTAACATTGAAATGTGCAGTGGCAAAAAGCTGCCAGCTCTTTAAAAATTTGTTTAAACAGACATATGTCTACAACTAAAATAGAGGCAAAGCAAAATCTCAATAATCAAAAGGATTTACCCTCTCTGTTAAAATGTTGGATGTCAACTACACAAAATATCATAGTATTTTATTATAGAGATGTCAAATCATTCCATAGAGTCTTCCAAACATCCAACTTGTATTTCAGACACAGATACTAAGAGGGAAAAAGTCTCCAGCTGTCTAGAACTCCAATTTCTCTCATTTGTACTGTCACTTAACATAAGACAAAATTTAAGACCAGATTTTAACTGTTTCCAAATGTTTTTGTGTATGTTTCTGCTGAAACCTTTAACCATTATCTAGCACCAGAATTCTTAAACAACAAATACACCAACTCTGTTCCTTTAATTTTGTGTTGAAAGCCTGGTATCATACATTAATCATGATAATATATGATAAATACTTAATGACTTTGAGAAAAAAAGGATCTTGGGCAAATTGCAAGTTCAAATTATTTTAAGCATTGATACACAGAAAACTCTTAATCCTGTGAGGAAATGACTGTAGATACTAAAGTAGCAAAACCAGACTCAGATTATAATTTTAACTGTAAATCTCTGAAGAAACAATTCATCCTTTCAAACAATCTCACAAAAACTAAATACGAGCTTTACGGAGGAAAAGAATTCTCCACATGCAGTAGAAACCTGAACCTAAGTACATGTGGGAAATGCAGAATACTGCATTGAAACAAAACAGAAGGAGTTTAAAAGTCTGCTCTCTAATCCTAGTATGTGTTAGGCTTTTCTTCTGGAAAAGACATAACACAATACAAAAAGTAACTTAAACATTACCTTCTTTGAGTCCTACGAATGAACACAACCTCTCGTGGGACTTGAGTGGCCTAAGGGCACATGTGACCAATGGAATACTCTGAGTCGATAATTCAGATAACACTCCAAGCACTTTGCAAGCCCAGGTGGGCTGATGTCTCAGTTTGACCCATTTACTTAAGCTTTTCCTCTCAGAAAGAAAATGGTTTATTTTAGGGTGGGCTGCAGGAAAGGGTAAAGATTTATTTTGAAGGAGAATTGGGCAACAAAAATGAAAAATCAAAAAATTTAGTCCTTGTTCTAGGTTGCCTTATTTTTCTATTTAAAGGTAATTGAAGCATTAGAGTTAACAGAGAGACCTATGAAGTAACTCACTAGTTAGGCATTTTACCTTTTAAAGTAATTAAACTTGTATATTATGGAGAAATTTATCATAAAGAAAAACAAACACCTTCACTGATATATGAATAATTTATTGTTTTGCATAAAAATGTAAGATCAGATTTCAGGTAAGACATCAACCAAGGACCTGATGGCAAATTCAAGTATCGAGCTTGGTACAATATTTAAAAATGCTACCATTTGTTTGACTATGGCAAACAGCTAAAACACAATAAAAACATCTGGACCTGACTGTCAAAACACACAGTTCTCTAAAAACCCACACAGCACAACTTGAATATGTGGAATATTGGAAACATGTTTTAGCCGTCTTTATTCCCAGATTCTTAAGAGTCAAAGAAACAATCTCTGCCCCCACCTCATTCCCCTCCTCCCTGGTGCCCCTTGGTATCCCAGCACATGGGCTCAGCATCTATCACGATAAGCAGGTTCCTGTCCTGTTGAAATTGTTGGGCAAAGACTTTTTTTTCTGCCTTGACCTACAATCATCCCTGCCTGCCTCTCCGCCTGCCAGGAGAATCAATTTTTTTTCATTTTTTGAAGCTAACACTGCAATAATGTTGATTTTCAAGAGCAATCTAGTAATTTTAATTAAAACTATCTCTCAGACCTGAAAGACTCTGTGCACATTTTACTCTGTTGGCTGGATTTATGTTTTTGTGACTCCCTTTCTTTTGCAGGTGTTACAATTCAGGAATTAGCTCCTGGCTTGGAGAGGGGGCAGGCAGCCACCCGTCCAGGAAACTCCTGCCAGGACTGTGCTGAGGATCAGAGAGGGTCAGTGTCTCTGTAAATGCAGCAAAGCACCGTGCTGCTTACTGCTGCCCAGTACAGCAAACCTGTTGTGGAAGGTTCTCCTAGACCACACCGACCCAGGAATGGGAATTAAATTAATTTCAAAAGGACAAGAAAAACAGCCTGCAGGACAGCCAGAACTGTTTCTAACAAGGAGTTTGCAGATTTTTCTAGCATTTATTTCTTAAATAGAAAAGCACATGAGTGTTATTGTACAATAATGCTCTCAGACAGCCCAGGTTAGAAGCCACCATTAAGAGTTTTTCAGTAGGATTAAAGCCCCACTTGTTGGAAATGGCCAGATCCTGAGAGACACTGAGTGTCCCCTCAGTTTGGGCTGGTTGCAAGAGATGGTGAGGGCACTCAGCGTCTTGCAGGCAAAGGAAACAGACCTGCTAAATTCCAGATGCCCTGAAAAATAGTTTGATTTTCAGTAATTTAAAAAAATAGAAAACATTTTCTCAACTCACATAATCTGCATGCAATTAATTTAATCAACAAATTTCTATTTATGTTACAAAGAAGTTTAAGTCCACCAGGAAAATGGTGAAATTTTACAAAAGTTACATTTTGGCTGTTGAAGCAGAGCATGTATCTGTACTGGGATTCGGTACATCTGTAACTCCTGCATAAACATTTCCAGATTCCTAGGGATTTTGCTGTTGTTGCTTGCATTTCATTTATTTTATACGACTTTAAGCCAAATGCAATGACCCACACATTAAACACACATTTAGAATAAAACTGAAAAATCTGATAGCTTTATCAGCGTAAGAACTGAAATAAAATATTTATATGGAATGTTGAGCTCCATTTACAGAGAAAGTGTTTCAAATTACAGACTTAGTAATCTCCTTAGTAAATGATCACATTGACAAGAAATTTAAAAACTTAACATCCCTTTTCAACCCTTTCATAAATATATAAAGTTTCACTAAATTCTTCTTTCTTTAAACAAGACAGCTATATTCTCTTTACAGATTAACATGAAAAAACTTTTTCCTGTTTGAGTGCCACAGAGTGATGATCTGAAGTCAGCAAGTGCCTATACATATTCTGTACTTACAAGACATATTCACAACACAACACACAGGTGTTACTTGGTCTTAACAGATGTACTCATTTCCTGCATATCGTAGTCAGTAAAGAAAAATACCAAACTATCTATATTAAAAATACATCATCTAATATACATTCGCTTACACTGCCACATCAAATCTTAAAATGGTGTTTCGAACCGTGTCTGACCAGTGACAAGGATACTTTTTACAGTGAAGACTACAGCAGGACCAAAATATGTTACACTACTACAAAGTATTACTGCATACAACACAATAAAAATAATTAATCTCTTGTAACTGCTTCCCAGATTTCCAAAGTTTCCCTGATAGTTGTTTGAAAAATTTTGATAGAAAAACTATTGTGAAGGATGCCATAAATGTTTGAATTAATTTAAAGGAAAAGAAAAATTACTCTCTATTTTATTGCTATTCATATCACTTTGCCACTGATTTTGCAGAAGATGAAGTCTATATACAGAGCAACTCACTATTTAAATAAATATTCCCGTGAGTTTTCTTTGTTGTGCCACAAAGCATGTATGAAAATATTTTCAATTTATGCATGCTCACAGCAGAGTATTTCACAATTAAGCCACTGAATACATCTTTCTTTCCATGATTAGGTAAGTGCAAAGGAATATTAAAATCACTCTGTACATATAAGACAAGGTTCACATCTAGAAAAGTAAACCCACTTATCTTGATACGTAATTAAAACTGCGATAAAAAGGTTGGTCACTCTTGCCTGTTACAGTTCTCTCAAGCACTTAAAGGGGTAATAACTTCCAAGTACTGATGTGCTCTTTATGGGAGCAGTTATGCTTAAAACTACCACAATGCTGATTGCCAGTATTAATTAGTATCTTCTGCAAACTGCAAACTCTCCTTTAAAAAAGCTTACCTTGGAAGTATACAAATGATGACAGAGGTGTTTGGCAGTTTTGTTACACAAGTATTACCTCACTTTACAGAGCAGAGTAAGACTTCAATGTCATCTGACTGTTCTGCCCCACAACTGTGGGCAGGAGGACTGAAGACACAGGAAAACAAGACCAGTTCCAAGTGCATGAAGAGTGTACCTGCTGCTCAGGCAGAGTTATAAAGCCCTCCTACCCAGAAAATTGCCATCGAATAATGCCTAACCTTGCCCCATATTTACATGCTGAGACAACAGCAGAAGTTCTGTCTATTTTAAAATGTTATGAATGTAGCCAGCTGATGGGAACCCAGAAGGTCTCGGTCTCCAACCTGTCAAAAGTTGTTTTGAGCTCACTGTAAGCGGTAGCGAGGTCATCGTTGACTATCACCTTATCGAAAAGGTGGCCGTACTGGCTCTCCATCAGGTGGGCAGATTTAATCATTTCTTGAAAATCTTCTTCCTAGTAAAATCAGTGCAAGGCATAGTCACTCCGCAGAATCACATAAATACCTTCTGTGGCAAATGCAAAGCTACTTGCTTATTTCTCATCTCATCAAGAAAGGCAAACTGTACATTTAATAAATAAAATTATAGAAATTACCATTGCAAATGATCTCGGAGAGCATCCTCATGATTTCACTCAACAGGCAATTCTTGCATCTCTCCCCTTGCAGTGACACAATTAGTCACAGCATAGTAATTACAGAGACATTTTCTATTAGCGGTACCAGTGGAAATTTCTTTATAAAAATATATTTGCATTGTGGAGGTTCTTCAATGATATAGTATCGGAAGACCATGGAAATAGAAATACCATGAGCATACAAACCAATGAAAATCTTACAGTAAATTGGTGATGTGAGAGAGGCTGGGAAACCATAAGAAAGCCCTGACAAGTACTGTTGATGAGACTCAACGATTACGTTTATTGTCAAGGTAAACTAGTACAACAAAACAACACAGTCTCATGTTCTACTGTGTCTAAAAATACCTACTGTAAATGGTTTTGCAGCTCCCTTATCATCTTTACTTGAAATAATCTTGGCATTTTTTCTGGTCTCTCTCAAACGTTCAAGTGATGGAGGCTTTATAAATATAACAAATGGTTTAAATTCATATGTCCGTAAGTGTTTCACTGTCTGGGAAGAGGAAAGATTTTAAATAATTAGTTTATTTCACACAATGGAATTTACTATAATAAAATAAACTCCCCGCTAACCAAAATAAACCCATAAAGCACGTCTAGAAGACTATTGTTCATTTACTGCCATCCCACCCTGATGACTGGCATTGATTCATGTAAGGAGAATTTTCATGTGAATGGTAAGAAAGCTCTCCATTTCCACAAACGCTGCTGGCAAACCCCATCAGCCCAGCAAAGGCTGAGCTATGCACTGCAATGCTGCTGGCAGCAGGAGGGTGGAGGGGTATAAAAGTTCAACACGTTTTAGTAGGAATAACACTTTCTGTACTCGTGAAAAGTAATGGGAAAAAGTGTCTGTGACACTTGGTCACAAGAAGTTAATGATTTGTTCTCTTCACTACTGAGTGTCCACCACACAACTCCTGCTGTTCATTCCTCCTGAGTCAGCTGAGTGATGCTGACTATACAGTTAGAGATAGATCTACAATTCAGATTGCACACAGGGTGAAGCAGGGATGGGATGGCAAGCAGCTTTCTGTCCTCTTCACTCTTCCAGGATCCACAGGAAAATGCCATGTCAGAGAGTGGGATCCCAGATGGCTCACAATTCTGGGTCCTTAAAAGAATTCAGCGCTTTACTGGAAATCAGGGCTGTGCTGGACAGGCAATAGCTTTGCAGAGCAGCCCGGCAGTATCAATCCCAGAAGGCTCTTCCCAGCTCCCCTCCTCCCCTGGCATGAAGTGAGGATTCCCCGGATGCTCCTCTGCTCCACATCTGACACTGCCTCAGGAACTCCTCCCAAGCTGCCGGGGTTCAGGAGTCACAGGCTGGCCACCCTTGGAGAAGAAATACTTTGGCTGGGTTTGAACATACTAGTCCAGCTCCTGGAAGCACTGTGGTTATTAGTAGCATAAAAATTCCCAGTAGAGTTGTTCAGCGGGGTTGAAAGACAAGGTCAATACAAGAACAAATGGTTTAGAGAGGAATGTTCTTAACCATCATCCAGCCAACAACACATTTAATGCGTTCCTTGACTCATGTCCACCCTGCACAGAAACCCTCTGCATTAACGGTCCAGTAAAACACGTGAGAGAGACTGGACTGGATGAAAGCTCAAAGCCATTCTGAAAGTGGTTTCAGAGAGAACATCTAACCGAAACCAGCAGAAAGATGAATGACAATATAGGAGCATTTTGTAATTAAAACTTTGGTATTATATTGCAGGCTTTCAATTTACTTAATTACTGAGCTGAATACTTGCCAATACATACTGAAGTTTTCTTCATCTCTTCCTTTCAGAGAATCTTGCTGCAATGAAAGTAACCAGCAAGCCCACTCAATAGTCATTCAGTGTGGAATAAAACATACTTTTTTAGAAACAATTTTTTCCTGTCATCCCAATATGCAATGTGGGGAACTATAAGAGTCCAAAAGACATGCTTACTTACATGAGGCTGCACATCCAACAAACAAACTTTGTTTTTAGCTAGAACGGATCGAACAGAGTCTAAACTTGTACCGTAGTAGTTGTTCTTATACTCGCCATACTCGATAAACCTGTGGCAGAAGGTGAAAACAACTGGAATAATTTCCATTTTCTCCAGAAAAAAAAACTTATCAGTTTGGCTTATAAGATCTAACTCAGGAGCAAAAATATTTTACTTTACATGAGAGTTTTACCATGTTTCATAAAGGAAATGCTGTCAAGTACTTCAGCATGTCAATTTTAAGAAATCTTCTACTTTACCACTTTCATATCAGTAACACCTGCTTGTATTACAGTTAAAGAGAAAAAAGTACTGTAGACCAACAGCCCACTAATGCTTTCCATCACCTCTTTTTCTAAGCTAATGCAATGCAATAAAACAGTGGATAAGCTAAACAATAGAAACTACTGAAATTTCATTGCACGCTACAGAATATCCAAATTCTCTGTCTCAGAAAAGGAGGAGGAGCGACAATGGTGCTAATGGAACCGAGGCAGCCGGTTATGTGCTATAAAAGTACAAGCACTATTTGCCAAAAAAGCAAAGCACAGTTTGAAGTTTCAATAAAACCTGCAGCTTTGTGTCTAATACACTTTTGCCCTCTGGAACACCAGGACAGAATTTCAAGCTATGATATTTTACAGGCTGCTGGAGAACACGATGCTACCATTGCCTTCATTTTAGTTTAGTTTCTAGCGGGTTTACTGCAGGGGCTTCACTGTAGATCTCTATATTCAAAAGCAGAGGAAGTGCCTAGCCTGAAAGAGAGCAGAACTAAGCAAACATTGTCTCAGGCACGTTTGCAGCAGTTCCCAGGCCCCCCTCTTAGAGCTGCAATGCTTTATTGCTATGACAGATGATGCCCTATTAAAAGTGTTCCCCCATCCCGAACACCTACAATTTCAGTTTCTTCTTGATAAGCTGAAGTACTGAAAATTCTTGGAAGCTCAGAAACAGTTGTGTTTGCACATTCTGGGTTTTATTCTTTGTGTTTTTGTCAGCTGCTTTGAACTGCTTATACATCAAAATGTAATTTTAACACATCTTCAAATCACTGCAACTTATATCCACTTTGACTTCTTATCTAAAATTACAACTAGTCCCATATTATAATAAAGCCATTTTTTTAACTGTAGTTCTAGTCAAAAATCTCTTCAACATACTTGTTATTCTGTACGTCTGTCTCAAACAAGTGCTTGGAAATGAAAATGTATTCGACACCGTCACTTTCTTGGCTCCTCCTTGGACGGGTAGTGTCTGCAGGTTCATTAAATGGGGGGGGAGGGGGGAAAGAAAAAGTGCAAAACCCAATATAATTCAAACCAGTTCAGGAAACACTGAAAAGCACACAGCCCTAAGTGTTGCATTTCCCTCACTTCTGACGGATGTAAGGCTGCTCTGGATGTGGTCGGTGGCACACAAGCACATGACAGGACTGAGTTTTAAAAGTGTGCAGGAAAAGCAAGAGAACAATTACTGGACAAGTATCAGACTATCATTTTTATTAACTAGTGGAAAAATCCAATAAAATGAGGACAGCTGAATAATAAAAGGAGCGGTAGTCCATAACAATTACCTCAACCTCACCACTTATTAAACTTATTAGCATACAAGACTGTAAAGGGAAACAAAGCTCACCAACCTGATTTATAAAATGCTACGTTCATTAACAACACTTGTGGCTATGGTATGTAAAGCACGATAATAAAAAAATTGGGTGTGAGTTTTACATTTAGTGCTTTTCTTTTTCTAGTGATCAAAACCAAATTCTTTTTTCTTTTAGTAGACTTGCAGTATTTGCACTTCTTACTTTCTTTCAAGTACTAGGTACAAAAGTTTTGCTTATAAATGAAGCTTATTTGTAGGGTTGCCAATTATGGATAATGAATGCATTCAAAAGTCCTATTTAATGCAAATTGCATGTTACATGCATTCTCTATCATACAAGAATGTACAGAACCTGCTTTCAGTAAGAGAGTATTGAATGCCATTTGGTATCATGCTCTTCTTAGGCTGACATGAAGAGGAACATTTCCAAGACAACAACGCCAGTTCTCCCTCCAGGTCCTGCCTTACTGAATTTCTGGGAGAGGGATTTCTTTATATGTTTGTTTTGAACTATAACCACAAATTTTGAAGAGAAAACAGAGAAGGCAGTTTGATTAATACTGGCAATTTTTAGCGAAATATCTTTAGGCACATAATTGCATATATTTGCCTGTTAGATATGTGGCAACATCGGGCTTTTTTGTTGTTGTTTTCAATACCCTGCTGAAGCAGATATGCGCAAATGAAATGACTTGCCAAAACCAAATGCATTAATTTTTCTACCTAGCAAATTAATTCATATATATATACTTCATGGAATGCCTGTACTTCCAAAACCTGTGAGCATCTCCCCAAATTCAGAATGCTGGACCCATATTTTTGAAGGATCCCTACAGGAGGTACAAGTACAAGTAGAAAGCAAACCAAGGGAAGTCTAAACAAAACTGTCAAGTTCTCCACATTAAAGAAACCCCAATAAAATATTGTAGAAGTTAATACTGAACACTGTTATTCAATTTTATACAAAGAAACACTACTTGGTCAGATAGGGGTAAAGAGGAAAAAATCCCCAAATCAACTTTTCTAACACTAATCAAAAGGATTTAATTCATTTATTCACATTATTAAACTGTTTATCATCAGTCTTCATTTTTCAGCCAAGCATTGTTAGCAGAGTACATTTCACTGCTTTATAGCCAGACTCAGGGTGTTCTTCAGCTGAGTTTCATTTACAAAACCTCGCCGACATCAATCACATTACACTTGTACTAAAAGTCTACTGCAATGCCTCTGAGCCATAATGTCCTATCAGTTTAATGAATGCTATTTAAAATACAACTGCAGCAGCACTTCTGAAAATTAGAAAAGCAATTTGGAGGCCAAACATACATTTAGGGCCCTAGATTTGTAAGTGCCTTAGTGTAACACAATGATAAAGTATAATAATGCAAGTATAGCATTGGGAGAATAGAAGTTTATTTTTACTTACGTGGCACTGTTACCCCATAATGCTGGGTGTCACTGATCAGCAATTTTCGTTTAAGTTCATTCAGTCCAACCCCTACTGGACCTGAAAGAAAAAAACGCATGTTGTTTCTCCCTTTCTTGTCTTCAGGTATAAATACTCTCTGAGATAACACTATGTAGCATATAGATATACTATATACTGGCTTTTAATCAGTCATTTGGAAACACCCACAGTTTTAGCCTCTCATAGAATATATAGCGCTGATGAATTTCAGGGGATGTATTTGGCTGTGACTCTGCTCTGACTTTACTACTGAGGAAAATCAGAGAAAAATTTGACAGCAAAGCTAACTTTCCTTTCTACAGCCACTCCCTCAATAAGCACCCATCTCCACCTTCAGCCCTACTTACAGACTCCACACCCTACCCTGCAGATTTCCAGCACAAAAACTGGTTTGGCTATTTGTTTTGCCAGAATATCTCCAAATCAGAGACTAGAGGGCCCCAGCTGGCATGCACAAAGTCTCCCCAATGCCTCTGCACTCCATGTGTCAGCATTGCCTTTCCCTCCCTCCAGTTGCCGCATCCCTTGTCTGCAGCAGCCTCCCCTAAGGAGCATCGTTCTCACCTTTTCCCCATGCCCTGGGAGCACTGTGCTCCTTCCAGCCCCAACTGCAGGCAGAAATGGGTCAGGGTGATATTGCCTGGGTAGAGGAAGGAAGGAAGGGCAGCACTGGGGTCACAACCCATTTGGGATGTTTGGGTTTGTTTCTTTGTTGTTGACTTTCTTTTAAGCTATGCTCATCTCTTGCCTGCTGTCTGATCTGGTCCAAAGCAAATGTTTCTTTATTCATATGGCTGCCAAAGAGAGAACACTCTTGGAAAGAGAATGGCAGGAAGAAAAAAAGACTGCATGGATTTTGTTGACCCATCTCTTCCACCTCCACGTGAGTACTGCTGTCCTAGAAGCTGCTGAGCAAACATTCCTCTTTGTTTTCAGGTTGTCCCTAATTCTCAGCCATTTGCCAGGGGTGATTTAGGTCTCAAGTGAGGGCATTCTGTCTTGTGAGGTCTCAAAGGCTCCATGGGCAATTGCTGCCTGCCCCCAGGAGCCCTTTGTGCAGGGGTCCAGTCTGCTTGGCCTCTTTGGTGGTGGGGCATGGTGTGCTCTATCTGTGGAGGTAGCTCAGCTCTGTGTCCTCATGCATTTCTGATGGTGCAGTGGCTGTTTCCACAGAGCCAATTCAACAGCAGAGTGCAGAGGAGAGTGAGTCTTTGGAACCATATCCTAAGTAATACAAGGATAATACATGTGGTTTTAAGGAAAATTCTTGCTATTCTAGTAAAGGTGACACATTTATGCATGGAGCACTTTTTAACAAATTTCAGGCCTTAGAAACACAAAGCCTAATAAACATTTTAATGAAGTGGAGGTATATAGGTTAATCGCCAGTGAGAATCAAAAAGCAAAGACTGATGCTTCAGCACCTTCAGGTGCCTATTTGTAAAAATGACTGTCCACCCTGTCTGAAATTAGAAACATATAATGATGAAAAGCAAATGCTTGCTACTTTGCTACTATCCCCAGACTATGGTCTCTGTAAAATCTTAGCCTTTCTGTATTTATAATTTTTATATGTTTACATAAGTTAAACACACAACTACATTTTAAGTTCCATCTCTGACCTGCCTGTAAATTAATCTATCAGCATGTATAAATGTTTATTTAATATGGTGTACAGCAGCCTCTACTGGTGCATGTCTGCAGAGGAAAGCAATGTGTCATTTAGATAATGGCATTACTTTTGTTCTTATTTAAAAAAAAAAAAATCTCTTTTAATAGTATAGCTGTTTAAGGCAAATACAGATTTCTGTAGGAAAAGTAATTAAAATTCTCAGTATATCCTAGCAAAGTAGAATGATCAAGTGGAATTCATATTTAAAAAAAAAAAATCTTTCCCATCAAATCTACACAAATATTATCTCCTCAGTCTACGTGCTGTCAAATCAATAATAAGCTTTTAGCTCTATTTATATATAAGAATCCAGGCTTCATTTCCTGCAACTTATGCAGGAAACTTAGATCAAATCTGTTTCCAGACCACACCATCACTACTACTCTGTCTCTCCTTCCAGATGACCATTTAAATTTAACTACTGAAAGGTGTAACTTCTTCTTTTTCAGTGCTGTCTTTGCAGAACTCTCATGACTATAGCATATGGATGCTGAAGGCTGACTCCTGATTAGCAATGCCATCCATTATGCTGATTTTTACACTACATTTTTAATGTACTTTTCTGTTCTGAATATTCTTTTCATTTTGATGCAGCAGAGAAAGGTGTCAGTTTTTAATAATTATGAATCTGAACATGATTTAAACTCAAGAAGAGAATAAAGCATTAGGATTGAAATGGGCAATCCGTATTCTTATAGTAAAATACCAGGCATGACTATAACATAGCTTTAGTTTATTTTAAGTCACCACTGGCAGCAATATTTAGAGTTATGGAGACAGATTTAGAGATATTTTGTTTATTTTTTTAAAGGAACATTTATGGTGTTTGCTGTTGCATGTTGAGTCATGTAAGCTAAATAATGGTTGAATTCTGCACAGACTGAAGTGTTTACCTCCCTTTATTGAGGGACACTTGCAGAATTAAACCACCAATCATTAAAACTTGCACTGAATTTCGTATCATTCAAAAGTGTCTGACAAAAGCTGAAAAAATTGTTTGACTTCAGTTCTCCTAGAAGTCTATTTGAAAGAGGAAAAAGAGAAAGTGGTCTTTCAGAAAAGATTTGGGGAGTTAGGTGACAACATCCCTGCTGGGTTCATAAACACCCTGTGGAAAACATGCCTTGACAGAGGTTCTGTGGCTCTATTATTTCTTCTCTAGTACAACTGATCCCTATAATGCAGTCACTGCACATGCATGTCCCAGGATAGCTCAATGAGACATGTGGTAGGAAACAGAACCCCATTTTTTTGTGTTACACTAAATTACAACTAGCAGTGGGGCTGTATTTCTAGATTTGCTGTTCACTGAAGCACGATCAGTGATTTCATACTGCTGTTCTCATGGGCAAGGCTACCTAATAACCTATGCATTCATTCCTGAGCCATGCTGGCTTACCCACGCCTTCAAACAGGAAGGTTTAATGAAGATAGCAATTTTAGGTCTGTTTTGCTATTGTCCAGATGGTTTACTTGAAGTAGTATGGCCACAGCAGGACATTTTCCTGCATTACTGCTGTAGATATATTAAGTCTTTGCAAGCCACTACTGAACACAGTTAAATTTAAATCAGAAGATAATGGAGAGCTAGAATTCACTTCCATTTCATTCCTTCCCCGCTCTGAGACAGACCTGGCTTCCAAATAGCTCCTTCCTGATGAAACCAAAGGTGATAGATTTTTTTTTTTAAATGTAAGCAATAGAACAATAGAGAACTTCTCCAGTCCCGGATGACTTTTCTTCGCACTGGTGACCAGATGGACACCTTTGTGGGGAGCACTGACTGGGGAGTCTTACTCAGAGACAGAGTTTTGGTTGTGTCACACACCAGTAATAACTACCCCTTTGTGGTGACACACCTCTGGTCCTTGCTTCCACTACTCCCCACTTAGGACAGATGCATCACCATGGGTGACTGCAGCACGTGAGAGGCTTTGCATGCCTCTGGGGATAACACTGCATGCACACAACTGTGTCCATTCTGGGAGACATGCTCATGGTTTGTCGCTGCTGACCTTGCTGTAACCTAGGCAGTGCCCCTTCTGAAACCTCTGACTTAGCTGTTACTAGACCATGTAAAGTTATAGTATATGGCACATCCATTCTGACTCTTAGAAAATAAAATTGGCGCTAATCTGGTCCTCACAATTACTGAAGCAGAAGCCTTTAAGAGCAGGATTTTTCCCTAAGTAAGGTAAATTAAAATTCTACTGTCTAAATAATATTTTTCATATTAAAATATTCTGCCTTTGCTTGACAGAACTGCAAGGTATCATGCTTAGGATGCAGTCAATATTTTTGAAGGAAGACTTCAAGGATTTGTTGGCAGCCTGGGAACAGTAAGTTACCAGAAAACGACTGGTGTCACAGTATTGGATAATTTAATTTTTAGCAGACATCGTATTTATAACAAGTAAATGCACAGCAGAAGCACCTGTATCATTACTGCTTCAGATGATGTGTTATTTTAGCCCCAAGGATATGCAGAACTTTATTCATGAACCTACATTTGCAGACAAGGTAAAATCTTGACAAACTAATACATTTAGCTGAACCTGAGACTAGTATATATCACACTACAGGGCACTAAAAATTACTGTGTGTGCAATTTGCATTCTGTAAATTAAACTGGACCAATTTAAAATGAAGCCAAAAGAAATTTCCATTTCAAAGTTGTCAAGCTCTCTCTCCCTCAAAAAGGGCATAAGAAAACCTAAAACCACATTCCAACAGTAAATTATACATTCAGGTCTAGCATAACACAACAGATATTTGCTGCCTCCACCAACTGCAGTTATAAATTAATTATCTGTCCCTTTGTTTCCTAGTACTAATATCCAAATTATATTTGATGGATTATAATGAATGCTGCTACTGGCACACAAAAAGCTTTTTAAATGTGTTCACTTCTTTTATACCTGCATTGCTTAGGTCTGCTAGTTTTTCCACATTTTGCCCAAGACATTTTTATAGTATTGGCCAGACTTAAGTGGCTTTTAATAACCAGAGAAAAATATTAGAATTACTGAAGTCTGCAATAAATTTCTGACCTGCTTTTGTTACTGAAAAAGCACACTTTCTTCATTTGATTTATTATAACAAAAATCAAATGAAATCTCTAGGTATTCCATAGATGAGACATATGCAATTTGTTATAAAAAGTCTACTTATCACACTTTTGCACTGCACCCTGTTGATCTAAGTGTAAAATCAACTCAACCATGTTATTACTTGTTGTATATAGCCCACAATCTCCCAGTGATCACACTAGTAGGTGGCAGAATTTTAGTGCTGGAGAGTGACAAAACTGTTTATTAAAAACTAAATTTAATGTTCCCTTGGACAGAGCGATATAAAAACATAGCTACTCAACAGTTCATAACAGTCCCTGATAGAGGGTCGTATTTCTCTGCTCTGCTGCTTTCAGAATGGGGGAAACTTCACTAACGAAGCATCGACCTATGTGCTACTGCAAAAGAAACAATAAGCAATGAAACACTGCTTATTGGTAGCAATGGCTACTCAGTACCCCAGTGGTTACCATTGAAAAATTTAGGATCACGTACCCTCTCTTTTTTTAGGAGATTGAAGCAATGCATTTTGGTCAGATAATAAATGCTGTGGGGAACCCCTGGCAGACTAAGGATGATATCTTGAGTCTTCTGCAGCTATATTTACATCTGTTCTTGGCCTACAGAAGTCCACTTTTCTCTCTACTTGTCTATTTATTTATTTTAACACAGTAGATGGTTTTATTTCTCTCCACTTACATATTCTGTCTTGGCTTACTACAGATATTTATTCTGGTCTTTTTTTCCTTCTTTTTCCCCACATGGATAGATTGATTGATCTCTAAGAGCGGAACAGTGACCTAATTCTTTTTACTACAGCTTGACTGCTGGGTTCAGATTAATAAACATTGTAGCTATATTTTAATGTCATCACCTTTTGTTTTAGAAAGGCTTTAAACACAGACTCCTAGAACATCCTTATACACAAGCTGGGACATCTCTCTAGATGGGTGTACCACTAAATAGGTGAAAAATTGGATGGATGATCATGTTCAAAGGGCAGAGGTTACCGGTCTGTATTCTATTGGGCGACTCACTACAAACGGAGTCCCCCAGCAGTCTACCCTGGGACATACTGTGTTTAATAGATACAATTCAATAATTTGGAGGAGGACACAGAATGGGCCTGCATCAAGTTTGCAGATGCCAAAATGGGTGACACAAATGATTTGCTCAAGAGCAGGGCTTCCTTTCAGGGGGACCTTGATATGCTACAGGCATGGACTGTCAGAACTTCATGAAATTTGATGAGGACAAATACAAAGTCGTGCATCTGGGACAGAATAAGGGTGACACCAGTAGAGGCTGGGAACTGACTGGTTGGGAAGCAGCCTGGATGAAAATGACTTGGGGCTCTAGGTGCACAGTTCATGAGCCCACTGCACATGCTGGCAGCAACTCAGGATAACAGAAGACTGGGTTGTAGCATCAAGAGCCTAGCCCGCAGACAGAGAGAAATTATTCTCCCTCTTTACTCAGCACTCATTAGACATTGTGAAGAATACTCTGTTCACAACAAGCTAAGCACTACAAGACAGAAGTTTATAAACTCGAATAAAGCTAGCAGAGAGCCCCAAGATGGTTGTGCACACGAAGCACATGACCTGTGAGGAGATGCTGAGTGAACTGGGCTTGTCTGCCTTGGACAAGGGGAGCCTTCAGGGGGACCCACCAGCATCCTTTGATATCTGTTCAGAAGATGGAGGCCACCTCCTGATGCGTGTATTGGAAAGACAAGAGAAGCCATGGTGGGAAGACAAGCTCCAAAAGTTGTTCTGTCATCAGCAATCTGCTCTGAATTCAGTGTTAATCCTTTTGAGTCTGGAGCTGGACCATGTGACCTCCTAAGATCCCTTCTAATCCAAACAATTTTGTGGTAACCACTGTGCTAATCAGCAGTCCTCTGTTTTACTCCATCAAAAATAAAGAAAACAACTTACCAACCAAAACTACAAGCCTGTACTTGTCATTAGGTTGTCGCCTGTATTTTGCAACTTCTTCATACGTTGGGATATCTGCTGTATCATACTGATCACTCTTCTTGCACTCATACATAGATTTGTTTGTTTTCTTATCTTTTCTGCTAAGACGAAAGCTTCTTCTAAACCCAGCTGTAATAAGAACAGTATTTTTTCAAAGTAAGAAAATAAGTCTTCTCAATGTATTTGAAAATAGTCTCTTCCAAACTCCTAAGGACTAGTGCATGGAATAAAAAATGGATTATACATTTAATAAGCCAGGTAATTTGTACAATATTTTCCCACAGTTCTAAACTATACCAGGAACTTATTTAAATTGAAAAAATAAGATTACCAATAAAATCATAACAGTTGAAGCAACAAGCTGTAAAATATAGTTACAATAAGTTGTCAGCATATTTAGATAATTTGAGTATCTTATATATTAGTATATATACACAAGGACCTTCATGCAATCTGGACTCTCATATCACACTTAAGCATTCCTATTAAATCACCATAGCACATAGACATCAAATACAACATATGGTAGAAAGACATCTGCTAGTTGAAAGGGTTAATGAGAATTAACTCCTTGAACATTTTTTTGTGCTTAGCTCCATGCTGATAGCATTCAAAAATATCACACAAAATGCTTCCTGAAGATGTTTCAATGTAAACCCAAATACTGTTAGTTAATATCCAAAACACTACGAAAAACCTTCAACAATATAGTACCCATATTATGGATATGTTTGCAAGAAATTAAATTTGCATTTACAATTGCATCAACAGTGCGACATCTATAGTGCCCATCTACATGACTGAAATTCCATATACCTTTTAAGTACTCTCAGAGGAAATAATCATAGGCATTTTCAAGCAGAACAGCAAAAAAAACCCACTATTTGTTAAAAAACAATTGACTCCTCCATTAATTACTATGGCACAGTTTTTCAAAAAAAACCTTTAACTTGCATTATATTACATTTTACTGGTATCTCTATGGCACCACTTCTGTTCTAGAAGGAACTACAAGAGGACTGCAAAGAGGGAGTGCAAAGATTATTTCATTTTTGGAGGGTAATGAAGTAAAACACAAACTACTTTTTAAATACTGGAAAAATAACAACACGTTTTTGTTTTTGTTACCCAGAACATTTCATAGGACAGTAAACACGCGCAAACTTCCAGTGAACCCAGATTTTTCAGCAATATGTTCTCATAAACTTGTAAAAGCACTTATGCTTAGGTGTTTGAGAAGTAATTGCATTACAATGTTTTCTTCAGAGGCAGTGTCTGGCAAATTCAAGACTCAGCTCTGCAAATATTTAGAACCAGATCTGAAGCAAAATCCTACAAGGCTTAGTTACAGGCTTAGCATTTTGCACATGCACAGCTTCACTTAGAATAAATCTTTGTAGAATCTGGATTGCAGAGGATGTTAACCAAGTCATTTTACTGATGTGAGCCCCTATAACCATGGGAATTCACAACACATGCAGACATACAAAAAACAGAAAAAAAACTTTTTTGAGAATACAATAATGTCAACCTGTTCATATTGAAAACATAAATAAGTAAAAGAAACATTGATGAAGAAAGAGAAGAGCTAGGCAGCTATATAAAGACTGGTTAAAAGTAACATTATCAATACAGACACATGAAACGGGTTATAAATGTCATGAGGACTAATCTAAACCACTCCAGATTAAAAAGAAATCAGTTGTCCTAAAAGAAAGCTGAAAAATGTTCTGATTTTTTTTCTATATAAAAGTTTCATGAAAAGAAAAACAGAACAAAAGAACTATTTCTTCACCATTTGCTACTAAACAATTGACAGAAAAGAGCTTTGTCACAAAAACAGAATTCACATATCTGGAAAAGGTAAAAAGCAAGGGTAGAGGTCAAATGAAGCTAAGACAGTTGTCTCCATTCCATTTTGGTGTTGACCTTATGAATAGTAGGTTTGTGCAAAAATAATTGCAGTTTTTGTCATTATAAAATATGATGCCTATTTTGGATTAAATTTTTATTTAAATGTGTTCATGTATAAAATTTTAAAGTGTAAAATTTGCTCTGCTTATTTACTTTTGTTTTCACTGTTTATTCTTTTTTATATTATGGTGTCAATATGAAGATGAAAAAAGCACATTTGGCTGATCTTGTTGTATGATGTCAAAAGGGGATTTAAAGCAGTGGAAACAAAGCATTTGGCCAGGTGACCATCAACAAATGTACAGCTCAACATTCATTCCAAATATTCTGTAATGGAAACGAGAGCCTTGAAGATGAGGAGGGTCACGGACATCCTTCTGCAATAGACAACAACCAATTGAGGGCCAGTATTGAAGCAAACCCATGCAAAACAACTCAAGAGGTTGCAGAAGAGCACCATTACAGTTGGTCAACATTTGCATCAAATTGGAAAATCAAAATAGCTCGACAAATGTCACTTGGTCTGCTCAGCCTGGAGAAGAGGAGACCGAGAGGGGATCTCGTAGTTGTTTACTGCCTTCTTACAAGGGGGGGAGGTGATCTCTTCTCTCTTTTGACCTATGATAGGACTAAAGGTAATGGCAGTAAGATATACCAGGGGAGATTTAGACTGGATATTACAAAAAGGTTCTTCACCCAGAGGGTGGTGGAGCACTGGAACAGTTCCCCAGGGAAGCAGTCATAGCACTGAGTCTGACAGCATTCAAGAAGCATTTGGGACAATGCCCTCAGACACATGGTGTGAATGTTGGGAGCGTCCTGTGTAGGGATAAGAGTTGCACTTGACGATCCTTTTGAGTCCCTTCCAACTTGGTGATTCTATGATTGTATGAAATGGGTGCTGCACAAGCTGAACAAAAATCAAAAAGATCACCAGTACAAAGTCTACTCTGCACTTCTTTGCACAACAAAAGTTATGCATTTCTTGAGCACATTGTGACGTGATGGAAAATGGATTCTGTAAGACAACCAGTGGCGTTCTGCGCAGTGGCTGGGCTGAGTTGAAGCACCGAAACACTTCCCAAAAAAGAAGCTGCATCAAAAGGTGGTTATGGTCACTGTGTCATGGTCAGCAAGTGGAATCATACACTTCAACTTCTTGTATCCCCGCAAAACCATCACAGCAGAGGAGCATTGCCAGGATATTGACAAAATTCACCAAGAACTGCAATGTTTACACCCAACATTGTTCAACTGAAAAGGATCAGTTCTTCTGCATTACAAAGCCTGACCGTATGTCTCCCAAATAACTGCAGAAGCTACACGAACTGTGCTATGAAACTCTACCTTACCCAATTTATTCACCAGACCTCTCTCCCACCGATTACCACATTTTCAAGTATCTCAACGTCCTGCAAGAGACCGTTTTCCACAACCAGGCAGCAGCTCAAAATGGCTTTGAATAATTCATGAATTCCAGGACTCCAGAATTCTATGTTACCAGGTTAAGCAGACCTGTTTCTTGTTGGCAAAAATGTGTAGATTTTAATGGTTTTTATTTTGATCAATAAATGTTATTCTAAGCTGAGATAAACTGCTTTAAAATTGACGGCTAAAAACGGCAATTTTTTTTGCACCAACCTAATACCTACAGCCTCTGACAAGCTGTATCTTAGCGCCATTAACAACAGTTTACTAGTCAAACTGTGCAACCTTTATGAAAAATATCCTCTCAGTAAAATCATCCTGATCAGTTCAATCTCTGCTGTTAGGCTTTAGTAAGACTAGTTTCTCTTTTCTCCATCCACATTATTCAGATTTCATTACCACACTAACAGGTGGTGGGTTATTTAGGATTTTTCATTCCTTCTTCTCTTAAAAGAGAAGAAGAAAATCTTTCAGTGCTGTCTCAGTCTGATTCATCCCTTGTCATTTTTACAGGCTGCATATAAAGCATCACAAAGACTCAGGTGATACAGTTTGACTGCTAACATGGGTTTCCTTGACTAAAACATTTGATATTTCTGTAATTGAAACTCACAGGTAAAGTTAAAAAAATAATATTTTCCTGTATTTTAAGAAGGTTCAACAACAAGTTCACCTAGGACTTAACTATTACAGAAAAGCTACTATATTTACTAAAATGAACAAACACATGAGCAAGAGATAATGAAGCAGATTTTCAGTAAGGCTGATTTCTTTGCAGTGCGCTGGTGATGACACTCTGTAAAACTACTGAATATTAAAAACCTGTAATATGCTGATTGCTTTTGCCACTTTAACACTATTATCAATTTGAAAGTATATCTGAATAGCCCTATAGAAAAACTCAAGATTAAGCAGTTTTCAAACCCAAGGAAAACCTACAGTACAGGGAGAAAGGATGAGACTGTTTCAAATGTATCCAACATTTTTATGACACTGCTACTACATTCCTGGAAACATGATTCTCTGCCTCTCAGGTCTGCCATTATATATCCTTCCATATGTGGCTTATCTTTACTATGACCTTCAGAAGCTATTTTATAAAGAACAGTTAATAAATATTTTCTATTGAACTCTGCATTTATAATTGCATTATATGTTGGGCAGCTATGACTGTATGAAAAGATTAAGTTGAACTGCAACAACATCATATGATGCAAGGAATAAAAACATGAATTAAAAAATATTCTGTTAATGTTTGCATATTTTCAGTTTAGGAACGAAAAAAATTCATATATTTAAATTGATGATACAGCATTATTAAAAATATAGTGAACATCACTACAGAAAACCAAAACCAATGATGACATGCAATATAAAAAGAAAGTTTCTATAGAATTATTAATGTATTCCTATAAAGAACAAAGGGAAAAAGAGTTGTCTGCCCAGAATATTTGATAATATAAACCTCACTGATTATGAAAGTAGCTGCAGGTTATACTGTCTGTGGAATATGGCTATCAGCAGATATTCACCTTACTTGCCAACTATGCAGACTGTAAAATAAAAGGGGAAAATTCTGTCACTAAAGCAACATCAAATTCTGAACAGTCCGAATTGTACCAGCTCACTGGTTTCAGCTACATGACCAGAAGCCTACTGAACATGCAAACCCATAAACTACTCCTGGAATGTAACAGTTTGGCAAAATAAGAACAGCTGCCGGGAAGAAAATATGAAGAACAAATGTTCTCAAACTACAAATGACTCCAAACCTTATTAACACTTCTCAACATGAAACAAAAATCTCAAGATGCTACTAATAAACTTAATTAAGGCCAAACAACAATCCAAGAGAACCCACTTGCTTCTCTAAGAAAAAGAATGAAAACAATCCTATAAGAAATGTGTTAGCAATATATATTTGGTCATCTCAGAACAACATTTTTGCATTTACATAGAGAAATCCTATTTGACCTCAAACAGAAATCCAAACTGAAAACAGACAATGCATGAACCTGTTTCACCTAAAATATTTTAAAAGGATGTTGATGTAAAAAGCTGTACTTATTTTGATTTAGCAATATAATTCTAAAGAATTGAACAAAAGATTGTAGCTGTGTTGTGTGATTTCAAACCCAAATAGCTTCATGAAAGCAGAAAGGCAATTTCTCAAATTTAAACAAATCAGACTAACAGAAAATATCATAATTTAAATACACCTATGCTTCTTTAAATTCACCAGTAAGTCTCCAGAATGATATAAAGCATTCAGACATGGTTTTGTTCATTTTCATTCACTAAAAAGTGTGCTTAAGTATGGGTTTAAAATATGCATATTCTTCACTGAATTTAGTCTATAATCTTTCATAAATTAGAGTGAACAAAAGCTGTTTAATTATAAATGCATTTACAATTATTTTTTGTATCCTTACTACTGACAAAAGTAAGCCTGGTACCATGGTCACTATTTTGGTGTGTATGAACACAATATTTGTACTAGATATTTCTGGATCCCTGCCCCCCAAAAAAAGAGGTTTTTTAAAACTGGCTTGTATACTGCGTACTTCTATTGTTACACAGGAACTGCACAAACGCAGAGCAGACTTCTTACTCTGCTTGCTTCTGGACTGATTCCCAGCTTGCACATTTAGACAGGGTTAATAAAAATTTAGATTATGTCTGGATTTTTAAGACAAAATTGAGAATAGTAAACAGATGATATTCATCTATATTTACTGTATGTTCATAAAGGTTCAAGTAATGTAACTAGAATTTAAGCTTGGCAAAGGCAAAATCCTAACATTCTCCCCAATAATTCCTCAGGAAATTACTGCAGAAACATTCAATATTATACTGTGACTTAAATATTAGAATTTGGTAAAAAATAATGAAATTTATCTGAGTCACTTTAGAGGGGAGGGTTCAAATTAATAGCAGCATAACCTGGGACATAAAACATCTGACTCCAGATGGTACAGGCATGCTGCTTTCTGAAAGCTGTCTCTTCTGTTGCTCTTCATGACCACCTCATGAATGTCTAAGGTACATCTCCTTTCAGGGACAGTCAGGTGTGCAGAGAATGTCCTGGATGTAAAGACTGAAATGCCAACAAACACACAGCCCTAAACCCATAATGAGCCATAAAATCGACTGAAAATTCATTAACTGATATTAGAGTTGTTGTAGTACACTTGGTGTGATTACATATTATCAAAACCAGCATGGGAGATGATTACTCATTTTGCTTTTTTAGGAAGTAACTGGGGTACCCATACTTTGAAAACTGTTTATAGAACTCAGACACATGATTTACCATACTTCACTTGCCTCATACTAACTGCTCCTATGCATGAATATAACCTACTATAAATGCAAGGTAATACAGGTGAACTCCTTCATCAACAGCTATGCTAATACAGATTCTTGTGCTCTGATAACAGGTTACAATGTATAGATAGGCATTTAATTGGGTGCCACTAAAATATACTGAAATTGTTGGTGTGGCCCAAGCTTTTTAGTGACAATGGTTTAGGTTTTGTTTTAGTGCAGTATGTATAATCAAGACTTTGTGTTATAATTAAAACCTAGAAATTTTTAGTTATTTAGTAGTCAAGGAGTGCCATAAATGCCTATCCCCTTTCAAGAACATGCCCATTCTGAAAAATTGAGACATGCATGATTCGCTTCAAAAATCAGTTCTGCAAAACACAGATGGACATTCAGAATAAGCTGTTTCCAAAAATCAGACACACTTGTTTTCCTACTGTCCAAGAAAGCAACAAGCAGGAGAAAAAAGTATCTGAAGGCCTTAAAAACCTTTGGGATTGAAAGAATATACTCAGATCAGTGGAAAACAGAGAGGTTCCTCCTAAGCAGGAAGGCAGACTGCAGCAGTTAGACGTGGTATTGGCTCCCATGTACGCAACACAGTGTTTATGAAGTGTCTTTTTATAGGACTCCTTTACCTTAAAGACTATCTGAGCTCTATATCTTGTACATTACACAGGTAAAAGCTTTGTGCCCTCCCTGCAGCTAGTCAGCAAGTTTTGTTCAAATTATTACACATTAGGCAGTGGCATTTGTCCAGCCCAGAAAATTATTCCACAGCAGTTTCTTCCTTGAGAAAATACAACTGAAAAATAATTTAGGAGAAAAGCAACCCTAAATGTGTCTGAATAGGATTGTTCTGTGAAACAAGGAGACAATTTGAACTACAAAACACCATGTGCAAACGAACGGTAACATCAGCTTTCAAAAGCTTATCCACTCGATCTTAAGAAAGGATAATTTTTGATGAGTGATTCTTACTGAAGAACTCCAAAGAACTTCTAATTCCTAGACTGAATAGCAAGCTATTCACAACCAGTGAATATATTTGTTTCTTTATTTCAAAATTGGTACTATTTTCTGCCTGTTGTATCATCTTCTGGCTCTCCTCTCTGACACCTCACTTCCAACAGCACAGACCCAATGTGAGAAGGCTGAAGGTACCAACCCTGGACTGATGGCTGCACACCACTGCATGGAAGCTCTCAAGAGATAAACCATTGCATGCATTGTACAGTAGTTCTCCAATAATTTTTGTAAAGTTTTTCCTAACTAATCTACATTCCATCTTGATTTTTTAGTCTTTTTATCTGGGACAACAGTAGCTTCTTCCACAAGATATCTCCTTCCTAGATAACTGAGCCTTTTTCATAGCTGTAGATCAAAACGTTTCACTGAACGGGCTCCAGCACAAAGAAAAGGTGAATTTTGTTTTGCCACTTTCATTCTCAAATAAAGCATCAACCCACTAAGATCTGATTGCTAAACCACAACAGTCTGATCTTGAGAATTCAGGTAATCTCTATTTGCAGAAATAAAAAACAGTGTGGTGGAAGAGGTCTTTTCTGCTTCAAAGAGAAGATTTGATAAGGAAAATGCAGTTCATCTGGAATCACACCCAAGCATACTTCAATCTCTCAGTACATTTACAATTCAACATTAATTTTGTTGATTAACTGGCAAAGGTAAGAAGATTCTTTTCAGCATGATCAGATGACCATTAGTTCCACAAATTATACCACACTAAGGTTTTGGAAAGAGGTCAAATTCTTTCAGTTATATAGTTTGCATGTTCCTGACGTAGTTTATATACCACATTTATAAACAGTATAGTGCAACATGAAAATCATATCTGATTTACAGTACTGGTCGTTTCAGCGAGCCCAATGATTTAGAAGTACTTAAGCACTTTGACAAGTTTCTTCCCATTCCTCTTGTAGTACAGGGATGGAAGTCTTGGGAAAGGGCTAGTTGCCACAAAATCCGCTCCAGCCAGTCTTTAGCTGGCAGGAATTCTGGAGAGTTTCAACTAAAATATTTTAAAATAGCTTTTAAAATGGCACAAATAAAAAAATTGAAACATATCATGGAACATTCACCTTTTTTGAATGTTACTTTTGTTAGAAATTTGGAATCTTGAAGCTGAAGCCGAAAGACTTTCCTTCCTCTTCCCCTCTTCCCGCAATGATACATTGAGCTCAGACTAGCTAAAGATAAATTTAAGCTATTGAGTTACTATGACTTATTTTATTTTGTAATGTGGAAAAAGAACCAATACCTACACTGTCACTGAATCTTCCCAAATGTGTTAGACAGACATATACAAAGAAAGTGTAGGCAAAACCTAGATAAAAATCTTGAAAGTTTGTTTTTTAAAGACTGACTTAAACTTTTCATGACACAGTAACCTTTTTGTTTCATTAAACACATTGCTTATTTAATATACTTCAAAAGTCAATATTTTTCCCAAATCTTTATGTATTTTTTATTTTAACTTAAAAATCAAACTAGTATTTTAGTAGCTTATGTTTAACTTGATCAAGGCATACACTACATAAACCCTTTATGTCAAATCCAATGAGCCATTTATAAAACTTTAATAGTCATGCTTTTTTTCATGCAGAGTAAGGATATTTATATGTAGATTACCCCCAAAAGTGAAGTGGACAGAGTAGTTCCAGGGGAAAGAAGCTGGAAGAAAGGAAGAAATTGTCTTTTGTAACCAATTGCTCACCTAGATAGGATCCACTGTTGTGACCAGCAGATTCAGCATCTTCTGGATGAAGGGTAAAAGCATACAGAATAAGAGCCAAGAAATAAAGCAGAATAGTTAGAAGCCCAGCAAAAAAATACAGAAGAAATTACTTTAAAAATGACAACTATACAGAGCATAGCATTAAAAAGCCTTCAATAAGCCATTTTCTTAAAAACATAAACCAACAATTATTGTTTTATATTGCAGCTGGAGATATTCTAGAATTTTGCAGCATGCACACTGATCTTTTTACCTTTTCAAGCAAAAATTGTGACAACAGCAAACATTCTGAAAAGAATTCTTACACTGTATTATTCACACTTTATCAGTTAATAGAAAATATGATGCCACTTAAAAGAAAGCAAAATGTATTTGATGTAAATTATCAGACTCTAAGTTTTGGCTCACTGGATTAGACAGAAAGGTTTTTGATCAAAAACACATCATCTTATTTGATACAAAATAGCTATAATGTGTATTTTTACAAAGGCCCTTTGATCAAAAATATGAGCTACAATTTCTAATGCCTTTATAAACAAAGGCCTCTCAAGTTAAAAAAAATACAAGAGATCAGCTGCTATTACTTTAACATATGCTGCAAGCATAACAGTAACTGGCTACACTCAGAGGGAAAACAGTAAGGATAATACTACATGGATGAACTTTCTACCAGCTCAGATATACTTCATCAGTATTAATTAGAAATGCGAGACCTCTCATGACCATGTAATTAAGTCAGAAAAATCTCCTTCCAACCCTGCCCACCGAAGCTTTACTATTATTTTATGATACTACTGTTCTAGACATATCTTCCAAAAGTTCAAGAGGAACAGAGAAAGCAGTTTAACACAATAGTCCAAATTATTGATCTTTACATTGTCAACGCAAAGCAACCAAGAACATTCAGGTATTTTTATCTACTTAAAAAAAAAAATTATTCAGTGTATTTGATGGCAATATAAAATCATTGTATGTACAACATCTCTTAGAAATGCTGGACCGTATTCAATTTAATTCCAAACACATGTTCTCTAAATAAAATTATTGGGCTATGCAGGGAAACTTTTGTACATGTACCTTCAATTTCCTCTGAGAAGCACAAAGGAAAAATAGGAAAGGAAATCATTAAATGTAGTGAAAACATAACTTCAGAAAGAAAAGTTAAATTGAAGAAGAAAAATGCACCTACCACACTCAACCGCTTCCTCATCTTAGAACAGCCAAAAAAACAAAGTAGTATTGTTTAATACTTCATAAATAGGAAAAAATTTAGCTCTGTAAGCTACTCTAAAATCCTCTTGATAGCACCTATTATATTTCGGCATACACCAACATACCAGCACTGAGTTTAACATAAGTGTTTAAATACACTTAGTTAGAAAAGGACCTAAAAAGACATTGAAATATGACATGCACTTCAAATTTCTTCTATGAGATTATTCCACTATTCATTTGGTAGCAATGACCTTACCCACATGTCAAGGAAGATATTTTTGATATTAAATGTAAAGTTCATTAATTCCACTTAATCAGTATTAACCTAGGATTTTTAAGAATCACTATCATGAACATGATCTCGGTATTTTTCTGCACTTACAGGAACAGCTGCTACTGCCCTTGGAGCTGGGTTTTGAAGAGGTTTTATGTATTTATTTTTTTTAGTGTCTGTAGTTGTAGCTGGAAAAGTGCTGAAAGAATTTATATATTCTGTCATTTTTTTTTTCTCTGACATTATCCTGATATGATAGATCTACTTAATACTTTCTGCTTATCAATAATCAAGTCAATAATCTTTTCCTTCTTCATAACGGAAAACATACATTTTTACAGTTATCTTTGGGCTTGTATAGAAAATCAACATATATCATGATTTTTTGTTCACAGAAATATTATATACTAAGGTCTAGATTTATATACAGATTTTACAATCTAAGTTGCATTCAAATTCTCTTTGGAATTTGGATAAACATGTCTAAAATACAAATATTTCAAAGAGTTTCCACGAAGCACGACTCTCCTCAAAATGTGAAGAAATTCAATAGGTATTTTGAAAAATTTCATCAGTTACTGATGTAACAAACAAAGGTAAGGTCAGAACTCTTCTGTTTATTTGATTACATAGAAGAACTTTTCCCATTTCATGTCATGAAATGGATACAAGATGTCATGTCTGCCAGGGGAAGGGTACTGTTTTGCAGAATCATTTCTTCATACTTTTTTTTCCGACAACTTATGTTTTAAAATATTAATTTGGAAGACTTCTCTGAATCCTATTTAAAGTTTATTCCTACATTTGAAGTGACCATATGGTTTCAGCAGGCTGGAAATTCCTCTAAGGTGAGCACTACTTCATTGACCACGTCTGGTGCCTTAAAAGAGTGCCAATAGTTTTGTGAGTTGAGAGTGAAAGCTTTGCACCTTTTTTCCTCTCCTGACCTTAAAAGCTCTCAATTCTTAAAGTGACAAACACCCTAAAGCTGGACTGAGGATGGCAGGCTGGTTTCCACATACAATATCTTTCTCCTTCTCTGTGCTAAGAAACCTCCTTCACTTCCTGATATGTATGGCAAGTTTTTCTATATTTCCATTTCCATGACTTTCAATAAGTTGCAAGTGAATATCCTGAAAAAAGTCACTAATGCTCCAAAATAGCTCACGTCAATACATCTAAGAAGTCTCCTGAATTCAACAAAATTATTTGACTTCGCTAGTGACTGTGCATTTTGAAGTATCCTGTTTGGTATTTTATCATTGGCAAGAGACAAGTCTTCATCTATCAACATGAAAGCATGGACCAAGAGAACAAGAGGTCTGTACATACACACAAGTATACACTCTCTCAATCCTGATCACTGCAGACCCTTGGTGGAGACCTGCAAGTGTGGGAGATGGCAGAGCTACAGCAGTAGGGTTGAGAACAACTGAATGGAACGCAGGCTTCTGGGCTACCCGTGATAGGAAAGGGAACGGTCTTATCCATCTATGCCTTAAATTATGATTCCTAAGTGAGCCAGCTGATGCCAGAGAGCACAGGCCAAAATGTCTGCAAGCTGAGGTTTAATGCTGAGATAAAGATAAGTTTTGAACTTTCAGTGTTTTGTTAAAAACCTTCCTTCTTAATAATGTTCTTGGCTTTCTTGGGCTACTCCTAAGGACGAACATAATAGCCTGTATTGAAAAGATGTGGGAAATAAGTAGGTCTTCATAGCCTCATGCAACTATGAAACAGTCATCAACATGCAGATCCTAATTTGAACTTCATCATGAATTTTACTGGGCCTGTCACTAGTAAAGCCAGAGGTTATTTGCCAGGAAACTTCATACTGTGATTCACCTCTAACTAACACAGCTCTGTGTATCTGAAGCAGTTGTATGCATGCAGCAGATACATGCCTAAGTCTCAGAGTTTACGGACACAGACAACTGGATATCTTCTCAGGTCAATACAGTTTTACTAAATCACAGAGAGGTGAGAAAGAAAATCAAGACAGAGTAAAGAGGAGAAAACCTGATGGGAAGCAGTAAAATAAAAGTAGTAACAAAATGAAAAAAAACCACCATAAGGCAACATGGAGCAAATAAAACACTGAGAAAAGAAGAAATGTGATCAAATAAATGTAGTGTGCTAGGAAGGGAGAGGAATTTACAAAGCAAATAGTCAAGAAACAGGCTCATGAAACAACAACAAAGCAGTCCTAAGACATAAATGGGAAAAAGAAATAGGAAATAGAGGCACAATGGAACCTTAGGAAGAAAGAGTTTTTATTAATTTTAGAAAGATTTCAGCATAGCCAATATGCTAAACCATAATGACACAGAACAGTACCACATACACTGTATTTTTGTATGTATTTTAACTTAAATATATCTAGATTTGATTTTGGGGACTTCACTTAAATTATGCTACTTTTGAAGCTCAAAACCAGTGCAACTCCAGGAACTTCCTCAACTTTTTGCACAATCCAGCACCAAATTAAAATTTTAACTTTTGCTAAGCTTCTTTTAACAATCTTTCCATCAAAGAATCTTATTTAAATGTTTCTCAGTCTAAAATTAGATCCAACAGCAATGTTCTAGTTTCTTAGAACAAGCAAGTCAGATTATCCCTTAAATTCTATTCCATTTCAGTAAGAAAGAATTGTGACATACTATGATCTGCATTGCAGCAAATATATTAAACACTCCTGATTTTCTAGTGATGAACAGCCCCACATAGCAACTGACTTCTATACTGTTCTGCATATTTTTTATCCTATTTTGCAGATTGAGTGATAAACACATGTTCAAGCTATAGGAAATATAAAGTGATCTAAATTAATTCTCTTTTAACATCATCAGATAACAATATCTCTACCAAGATAACTTGGAAAATGAAGAAGGAGAGACTTGTGGTGAAGGACAGAGCAAGAGTTTATGACATCCGTTTCGACTTCTGTCTCATGTAATCTTGACTCAAATGTCATCCAGCTTCAGGCTTCCTTAATTTCTCTGTGGTAGTAGGAATCCAATATTTGTAAGGACAGGACACTTCTGAACAAAGATGCTAATGTGCTAATTTAATTCTATAGGCCTAGTTTATTTTTTGTTTTTACTCATAACTACCTGCAGGTGGGCAATTGAGTTTCAAAGATGGTCACAGAAAAATACTGAGAAGACAGAGTTAAGACTGTGTTGTAATTATAACAAGTAAAAGGCTCCTACTATACATTTATCCAAAATGTTTTGTCTTCAAATACAAGTACTACAAAGCATTCCTTTCTTTAGCCTCTTCAAATTCTTTTGTTGGCAGTATACGATCTTCAATTCGCAAGACACCCATCTATGGATAAACTGGGTTACATCTTGGTTGAATGAACACATTTGGCTACAGTTAAGTATTTCCTCTTGCTCATACAATGCCAATCACATACAGTAAATCAAAATTCAAAGTAAAATAGATTTTAAGCCCTAGAAAAAACTATATGATGATGGCTTTGCCACGGTAAGTATTTATATTCAGCATTAAATATACAGAACAAATGTATTTTCTAGGAAAAGACATCTCTGGACAGCCCTGTCATGTATGCTACATACATATACTCATTTATATATAACTATATCACAGTATCACAGTATCACAGTATCACAAGGTTGGAAAGGACCTCTGAGATCATCAAGTCCAACCTATAACCTAACACTAACACCAACACTAACACCAACCATCATCTAAACCATGGCACTCAGTGCCTCATCCAGTCTCCCTTTAAACACCTCCAGGGTCGGTGACTCCACCACCTCCCTGGGCAGTGCATTCCAATGGCCAATCACCCTTTCAGTGAAGAATTTTTTCTTCACGCAGGGTATGATTATACACATACACATATGCACACACTGTAGAATTAACAGAAGTTACAGGCTACACTAGTATAAAATAAAAAGTTACAGGTAATTTTCATACCAGAGAAAACACATATATAATGTAAGATAAACACCGTAACTGCTGAGAAAGTAAAATTATGCTGAAGCATAATTATGCTGAAGCATCAGCCATGGTTCACAAGCTAAGACACACCAAAGCTGACTGCACACAGCCAGGCACATGCACTGTACCTCCCTCTGTATCCCACAGAGCTCCCTTACACCCCGCAGCAGGCACACTGCATGTTCACTGTCCCAGCACGCAGAGGGTTAGTCCTACTCACACTCTCATGCATCTCTGTACCTTTACTTTCATTCCATTTTCTCATTTTCTTTTCTATGCTGTTTTTTCTGGTCATTTTCCCCAATATAATTTTCCCACAGTACAAATGCATAAGCAATACTATGTTTTGCTGAAAAGTAATTGCTGTTAGATACAGAGATAAATGCAGAAAATGCTTGAGAGTTTTGGTATCCCTCCATCAATTCTGTACTAGCTTAGGCCATACTCCACAACACAGAAAAGGGCTAACAAAATCAGACCCAGAATGCTCAGTTCTCTATGTCACCTCCCTTACATCTTTCCAATACTGGCAGCATGTTGTTAATTCAGCTGAGCAATGCATCATTTTCCAGGATCTCCCAATTTTGGTAAGGTGATTCCTCTGCACAAATAAAGACATGGCCTCCACATCTCACAGTTTTGTTGTCATGCTTGGTAACATGAAAAAGCTGCCTAACTTCAGAAAAATCACAAGGGTGTGGAGTTTCCCAGCTTACATGGAATTTTCTTGAAAAGCCAAGCAAATAGAAGGTTTTCCTACAAGCAAAATCCTAGTCACAACAATTTTTCTATAGCAGAACACCATTGCTTAAAATGCCACCTCTATGAAGGAACTGAATTCCCTCATGGCACTAAAACCATGTTCAGTCTTTGAATAAAAGGATGGACTCAGAACAGCACTTCCCCTCTTCCCCTGGAAATCTGGCAGATGTAGTAGCAGACTGCCCTAAGAAATGGGGAAGACAGAACATTACAAACCTACACTACAGTCTTTCCTCCTTCAAGAGGCACCACTGCCTTCTAGATGGTATTTAACCGGACCTTGCTTTGTTTAAAGAAAGTCTAAAAGAGAATGATAATAACCACACTGCTTGACCCTCAGATTCTGTCACATTTTAAAGGAAAGGGGAGGAAGACAGGAATTCTCCGTTGTTGAAGCAAACTCAGGCAAAAATCAGTGGAGACAGTAGAGATAACAATAGTAAATGTCATACTGTACTTTGGGTTGTAATTTTGGCAATTCCCAGTTCAGGCTGCCAATTTGGAAAGGTGAGATGCATCTTGTAAAACCTCTCACTTGAAGGTCACAAAAACGATGCAATCCATTACAAAAGGAATCATGCAGTTTTGCTGCAACAGCTGATTTACTGCTTCAAAAGCACCAATGCCACATTAATTGAAGGCTCTTGTTGAGGATATTATCCAGATTCAAGAATAGTGGACAGAGAGAAAAAGCTATGGCCTGGGATCAGACACTTTTCCAAAACTGAGGCACAGCAACTTGATCTAGAACCTAGAAAAACAACAGATTTACCACAAGCTAGAGGAGCTCCCCTTCATTTTTAAGACTTATGTAAATCAGAAAAGCTACAGTGCACTCATGTAGCCTGTCATTGTAATACAAAGCTAATCAAGGGCTTTGAAGCTAACAATAGCATTAGGGCACACAATCAAAAAGTAAAATGGAACGAAAGATAGAAAACGTAGATTAATAGAAAACTAATAGTAATTGCCAAACTTCATAACACAAAAGCCACAGCAGGGAGTTAGGAAAATTGCAACAGAAACTTTGGTGAGAAGTTTTAAAGTTAAAAGCATTTAGTTTTGCACTTAGCCTGCCAGCATCCACTGTTTGCCATAGTATACATACTTCTGGTTTTAATGTTAGAGAGTGAAAGATGGTTGGAAGTTTTAGACCACATTCTGAATATTTGTAGTTGAACTTACAAACATGTTTGTATTTAAGATTTAGATCCTACTGAAGCGTGATAGTTTCTTACATTGTACTCATTTTGTTATGAGTCTGTACAACTGAAAGAAATAACAGGTCAAGTAAAATATGCAATAATACTTAAAACAGATGTTGATGTACATTCCAGTGGAAAGAAATTATTTGTTTCAATGTATGTGCTTAGTTAGAGGTTATTTTTCTTATATTGTGCAACTACTGTATTCAAAAGCAGATACTATTAAAAAAGAATTTGTTTAAAAAACAGTAAGATGTAGTTCTGTGAAGGCCTGTCAAAGAACTGAATGTCCTGACTTTTAAAAATTTGTGATGTTTCACAAAAAATAACCAACTATATGGAGGAAAGAAGGGGAGACTATTAGACCTTTTGTCTCACTCTCAGTGTAAAATTCACTGCATTGATACAGTCCAAATTATAAAAACTGTTGAGCCAATTCTGTACTATTTCAACAGGAAATGAACACTCTTCAATCTTTGAAATATAATATAACAAAACATTAATGTTTTGGGCTTGGTGCTTCAAAACCAGAGTCAGAGGTTTGAGAGAAATTGTTAGGTGCTTTTAAAGCTTTTCATTTCAGTTCTTATATTTAATTTCTTTCCAATACAATGTGATTAAGAAACTGTTGTGCCCAGGAGAAATGCATCCTGTAGTCACAAGGCTGAAATAAACTGCTATTTTATAAGGTTAGCAATCAGAAGGATGATTTCTATTCCAGGTTAACAAACTTACATGATTTTCTGTTGGAAATTTTCAGTGGCTGAATCTGCACTTCTGGTCTTCTTAGTGCAAATCTCCTATAAAATGGGAGGTGGTAAGGGAAAGACACAAATGCCTCAGTTTTCACCGCAAGATTGGGATTAATAAAAACTTCACATCATGAAACTATTGCAAAATATCCAGAGGATTTTATAAGAAATTAACTTAAAACAACACAATCTATTCACAATCTAAAAAATAAAATCCTCAGCCTCAAATTTTTCTAAGCTCTCCAAAACTTGTTGCAGTTCTTACTCCTGCAGAGTACATCAGTGCGAATACAGATACTGATGTGCTATTTTCCATATGTTATTTCTTTCAATCTGGATCAGTGTTATCCTATCAGGTTTTGTCATTATTAATTCTAGCCAGACAAATAAGGAAATCCAAAGTATTTCAGCAACAGGTTGCCAAGTTCAGTTGTCTTGCTGCAAATGCAGGTTTATCACACCCATGTAACTGAAGAGCATTACATACGACAACGATGCTAGCTTAACAACTCAGCAAATAAGTGTCTTATTATAAAAAATAATGAAACTATGCTCACCTCTCCTGGAAATGCTTTGAAGGGATCAAGCCTGCTCTGGGATTGGCATCACCTTCATGTTTGGCCTGCCACCAGGTTGCATCATCCTGGCTCATGATCTGAAGGATATCTCCTTTTCTGAAAGCAAGCCCAGCTTCTCTGCAAGGAATTGCTTTATCCTCATTAGGATCATAGTCAAATAGGGCTCTGATAAACATCTGTAACAGACCATGTTTTATCTTTAGAATCAAAATATTAAATGCATTCCAAACGTTATCTCCCTTTTTTGCTTTTACTTTTCAAAACCATAGAACTAAATAACGTAAAGCAATAAACATTGACTGCTATAAAACATCCTTAAGGACATCTAACATTAGAATTTCATATGGGAATATTAAATTGATTGCTTTTGACACTGCAATCTCAATGTAGTAAAGGCTCTGTAATCCGAGGCAAACAGGGCATTGCAAGAGAACAGCATGTCCATATGGGGAACAGAAGAGAAGACACTTTTGAACCAAGGTGCTATCAAGTGTCTTCTACCCAGCATACGACGGAAGAAAAGGACTACTTGGAAGCAAGCCAGGTCCTCACAGAAAACTGAAGACTACTGATGTCAACTTCACAGCTGTAGAGTTTTGGCTTAAGAACCATGTTATACCCACTTGTAAATCCAGCACACGAGTATTGAAGTGTACAGTGCATGACACATTAGAAAAAATGAGTCCAGAGGCATAAATCACATTCTTGGTTCTGTCATCCAAGCAAACATTATATATCCTCAGCATAACAGTTAGTGCAATAGTCTTGCCTACCTTGCCTTCCTTCACTGGCATTTCTTCCTTCACACTAGGTATAATTTTAAATGTAATTGCTCCTTGAGACTGAGCCTGGTGAACATTTGAAAAGAAAATACACTGAGACTTAGGCTGTACATTTCAAAGAAATCTTAAAAAGAAAAGAAATCAAAATTTAAAAATACTCAAATATAATGAATCTATCCTCTCCCAAGCACAATCTGTGGAGTTTGACAGATTCACTGTCAAACTTTGCATTACAAAGATTACCATACCCACTTAAAATACTCAGTTTTATTTGTTTCACTGGTGGTTAGAGATGGACTGTTAAAAACTGAGGCCTGCACGTTTCAGAGGTCACACTTCTGCACTGAAAGCACAATTAAATGTTACAGCTAAAATGTATGCATATTAGAAGAAACTGCTGGACTCCTGGCACGGTTTGGACATCCTTGGAAAAATCCAACATTTCATTTTTAAAGAAAAAATGATAGAAAAATTCAAATAAGTTTGTGCAATATTTATCATATAAAACTATCAGAAGGATTTATTCTTTTGGCAACTTTAAGAAACTAGAACAGAAAAACATTTTTTAATAGACTACGTGTACTAAATGGAAAAGAAACTCTCCACTATAAATCTTAAAACAAGTTAGCCATCATCAACCGCCTCATCTGCTCATCTTTCCCCGTTTCCCACTTAAAGTGTGTCTGGCTGCATTTTACTTATTAACCACAATATATTCCCACTGTCTCAGTGACATTTTGCTATTGAAGGAAGTGCTAATCAGCTGGAGCCTCTGCTACTATTGCATGCGGCCGACAAGTTTCATAAATCTAGCAGAGAGCAACAGACAGCCAACGATTTAAGCAAAATGGAAACAGGCCTGTCCACTACCAAGCGAGACATAGTTCTGCTGGCATGTCTGCGATCCAAGAGCTCACTGTTTGACAAGCAGCAGCCAAGTTCTTATTTCACCAGTCGCAGGACTGGAATCAATATTTCTGTTACTTTTGAAACAAGTTCTAACTAGCTTTTGATGTTTATATTGTACCTTGAGGAGGTAAATGGGGAAATTGTTCACACCTTTGCTACTACTATTGTGTTTCTAGAGATTTTAAAATATTAATTTCTTTAGGAAAATATGTTTCTGTAGGGAACACAAAACCATAAAGTAAGTATAAATATCAGCAGGATAACATTTGAAATTAATCATCTCAGTTATTGAAGCAAAACTGTGAGACAGCCACTTAATTCAGCAGGATAGCAAGGTATTTATGTATGTAGAAATGGTTATACCATGAATATAAAGACCTGTCATGACCCTCATCAGTTTCTTTGCTCTAACAATACTAAATATTTCTGAAAACATCTAAATTACTTAATTTGCAAGTGTTCCATAAGTGAGTAATGTGGCTGGCTTTAGAGATTGTGTAGTTCAGAGGAGTGCAAACATTAAAATATATATGGCTATATACTGCAAATCAACATAAAATATAATCTTAATACACTAGTAAGTTTTTTCTATTAAGTACATGTATTATGAATTAATTTTCACAGGGAGTTAACACATCAGTAATGAATACATATAAAATACTTTGAATTCAACAGATCATGGTGTGCCTTAAAAACTGTAGATTATACACTGAGGTTTGCAACATTCTGCAATATATATACTCATATTACAATCAACAAGTAATCTGTAATTGTATATACATGTAATGCATGGAAAATCATTCTTTAAGAGAAAGGAAATAGAGGTTTGTAAATTATGGCACTGAAGAAAAGGCATTATTGTAGATTTTTTTTTTCTAAGAAATACAGCAGAAACTGTAAGTCTACATATTCTTGACTCCCCTAAATTAATGTAAAAATGTTTGGTATTTACCAAAATCTGTATTATTTCTTCAGGTTTTTTATCATCTACGGGAATCCCATTGACTTCCCTCAGTTCGTCACCAACATGAATAAGACCTACGGAAGGCAAAGAGGAACTGTCAAGCAGTAGCTGTGTATTAAGCAAGAAATACCATTAACATTCAGCTTTTTTCTACCTTATTCATCCACTTTAAGCTCTGAGTTAAAAGCAGGAATATATGGTGAGCACAACAGCCACTGTTCTCACAGATAAGTCTGAGAGGTTGGTTTACTCATCTCCTTTCTTTCCTCCCTCCTGAAAATCAGTACCATTTCTCGATGACTTTTCCAGACTTTTATGCAGATGTTTGAAAAATACCTGTGCCAATTCTTTTTCTACTCGTACTACTTTCTTATTGCTACACAGCTGCAAGCAGTGCAAAGATCACTTAGGCTGTGAGTGCTAATTTGTGACACAAATGCTTCCTAATTCAACAACATATATCTAGATTCACTCCATTATTCCATCTAAGTGTAAAACACATGTCTGATTCTGTTCAATGAATAGAGGCACTTTAGAGTACAACTTAGGGTCTCTTGCATGAGCTCTTGCACACTTTGAGCATCCCAACCTACACAACGGCAGTCAAGGATGTGCTGGTATTTTAAGAATTACCAGCTGAAACTCAAAATAGATAGACTAATATAAAACAGTGCAGCCATTCCAAGTTATTTCATCAGCAGGTTGCGATCTTAGTGTATCCTATCATTTTTAGGTGGATTTCTTCAATTGGAAACAAACCATGATATATTTCAAAAAACCCCTGTACTTACTAACTCAAAGAGACCTGGTTGCAGGTGAATTGGAAAGCTGTCCAAACCCTGAATATTTTGCTTGTGATAGAGACATATTTCATGTGTACAAAATGTTCCCATTTTATCTCATCTTTTTCTCAGTTCTAAAACTTGAATGACTAGTGGAAAACAGCAACACCTTACCACTTCTGTCTGCAGCGCCTCCACGCATTATCCTGGCCACCACAATTGCACCACTATGTTCATCCCTTTTAATAGTAGCCCCCTTTAAAAAAAAAAAAAACAACAAACTTCTTTGGTTAATCTAACCATAATATTAATTCATTACACTAAAAAGAATATGCTATGTAAAACTTCTAAAAGTTGACATTGTATCAATGTGTGGATAAGCCAGAAATGATCCTTGTTCATGTAAGGAATATATAAAATATGTTACTCTATTACCATCTTACTAAAGTGTGACTACTTTTCCATTCAGAATTCACACGCAGTTTGGACAATTGATACATGGATTTTACTTTTCAACTTTACGTTAACTCCAGCATACCTTGAGTCTGCTGCTAAAATTGCACTGAAATATTATTAAGAACTGATAAATTGTTTTCCTGCATTAAAATAGGACACATTATATACTGTGAGTATACAAACTTTATCCATGTTCATTACAGTTGCACTTTACCCTGCATACCCACTCATCATAGTTTTGCTTTACATTGTTATCGATAAATAAACACCAATATCAGACATGGCCCTGCACATCAGGGCTCACCTGGAATAAACAAAGGACAGAAATGCAGAGGAGGGGAACATTTCCTGAGTTAGTCATGACTGTTTTCATATATTACACAAACACAGCAGTGAGGCATTTAGGTAAAATGGCATCATGTAGTTAAATTTCCAGTGAAGAGATGTCTAGATGAGAAAAATTCCTTTGTAACCAGAACTGTAAGGGTGCGCTGAAAAGAGATCCAAGGTGATGGGGAAGCAGCAGGCAGCAGCAGAGACTGGTGACAAGGGATGGGCAGTGGAGCACAGAGACGCCGCCCAAACTGCGGTGCTAGCCCTTACAGGCACATGGGAAAGAGCAAGGCAGGGGGAAATGCCGGCCCTCCTCTGGAAGGCAAAATCCACAGAATAATGAGGAGGATTTTAGCTAGATAAGTTATACTGCATAAACACTTCCAAAAAGGTTATTTGATCCACTGTTTTTAAAAAACAACACAAAAAAGCACCTCCTGGCCAACAGCTTTGTATCTGTTCTCAATTATTTTGCCATGTCAATGTAGTTGGTTACCTGCAGTAGCTCTAACTTTGTTAATCGACAGAGATGATTAGGACTCTGGTAGGTAAGTCAATTTTCTGAAAATCTCTGTATTTTGGATTAGTGAAGGAACAGCACTATACCTTTGAGTATAAGATAACGGTTAGGACTTCTTTCCATCAGAGAAGTGTTACACTTCAAGTAAGTACTCCTTGAATGATTAAATTGCCTTTACAGGTAGCTTTCTATATTTGTTTAGATTAAACATGGACATCATGTTTATCACTACTTCAATTTTTAAGTGTTTTATGGATGTGAAGCTGAAATATGTACAAGTAAATAATGGAGGTGACATTTTACTACAGTTAACTAACTTGTTCCCCTTTCCCTCTGCCTCTAAGATGGAAATACAGCACATGACAAAAATGGGAGATTAATTTATATTTTACTACATACAAACTGCATTTATTGCAGATAGAGAAAAATTAAAATAGTTACAATACTCTCTTTGGCTGAAGCTTTAACAGTAGCCAGCACTCCACAAGAAAATGCGGTGTGTTTGTGCATTTTATTTTAAATCTATTAGTACAACATTCTATCCATAAACAAAGTAATGCTGCAATTTGCCAGTCTTATTCTTATGTGTTGTTTATGCCCCTTACCTAGAAGTCAACACTACTGAATGTCACTGGATGCTAAAGGCAAGCAACGACTGTCAGCCTTTCACTGTGATCTCCAGCTCCCAGGGCCTAACACTGATATCTGAAAATGGGTACTCCACTTTGCCTTGTTTTCAGACAAACCCTAGGAAAAATCTGGGTGCGATCAAAGGCCACACTATTGACTCAGTCAGCATCTATGATACACAAAGAAAAAAATATGTTCCTTAAATTCCCCTCCCTCCCAATTTAGAATACTTAAAAAGAAATCAAATACAAGTGGATTTCTTTTTGAAAACCCAAAGAATGGTTTTCTGAAAAAGAAGCTTCTCTTGTACTGCTGCCAGCCCTGCTTAAACTATGAGGTATATATAATCTGGCAAGAATTTCTCCTTATGCGATGTTCAGCTCCAGTACTTTCAGTTACATGTGCAGCACAGCTCCTCATTTAGAGCTTTAAAAATGGAAGAAGGTTAGACTGGACCTTGAGAGCTGGAAAATATTTTCAGTGTTGCTAGCCAAAAGTGTAAGTTACCCTAAATGAGACATATACATATGTAATAGCATAGCTCAGTTTAAAATACTTTTAAAGGGAAAAATAAGGAGTTTGGGAGCCATATGGTGATTAGACTGAGAAAATATTTAAAGGTATACCATGAAAAGCACTAAAAATAATACAAGTTCCTTCAGTAAGGATCTTTCTCTGTTTTTCTGGGTTTGGGTTTTGGGGTTTTTTTTTTTCAGTTTTAATGTAGTAACGCTGATTGGTGAGCATCACTCGGGGTTTCACACATGTGAGCTTTATTAGTTCATCCATTTATCTCCTGGTTCCAGAATATAAATGTTATAAGCCGTTCTTTTTAAAGAAAGATGGACTAGCCTGTAGAATAAATTACTAATAAGAAAGTTTGAAACATCAGTAATATTTTGCATACCTTCCTGTTAAACAAAAGTACATGCAGATCCTGAATGCAAATAAGTACTTCAATAAGTCTTATTTTAATTCATTCTCTATTGAAAATGCAAATAAGATATCAGTTACCTACCTTATACTGAAGAGTCATTTAAAAGTTGATGCCCACAAACATATCGACTATGCACACTAAAGCTGACTCTACATCCAACTTAATCCCACCTATAAAATAGTTGTGTTCATTCACTATTAAGAATTAAGCTATGGGGACTCACAGTCAGTGGCAAGCAAGAGCTGTAGAAATCTGCATGGGCAGAACAGGCAAACGACTCTTTCAAATCACCACAATTCATTTCATCCAAGTTCAGCCATGGAAATCTGGTATCTAGCTCAGGACAGGTGTCTGGGCTCCTAGTACAGTTCATGAAAACAAATAGGCAGGTCTGGAGAATGAATAATCCTTTCATTAAGGCAGGCATCTTAATTAGACAGCAAGGCTCATTCTCTGGAGCTGCCTATTTTTCTCTTGACTACAGACACAGCATAGAGATTAATTTTCAAATAGCTAAATACATGTGAAATTAACCTGTGTGACAAAGAAGCAATGTGAGGAAGCATCCTATTCAGAACTGCACGACAGCTGTAACAAATCTGGAATATCATTTGGGAACTGCAAGTAGTGAAAGGCCAGCAGCTGAAGTCCTGGTAGAGTGGGTCGTACATCTCGGAAATCAGGAATGCTAACCAGGAACATGGCAGTGGCTGGAATAGCCCTGGAGAGGTAGGCATAAGTAAAACCACTCCAAACTATCTGAGGAAAAGCCTAATTGTAGCCAGATGAATTTTGGACTGTCTGAAAAGAGGTGTTTCTACTTCTGTTAACATAAGGTTTAGAGATGTTCTAAAGTACTTGTTCAGATAAAACCTCTAACACAATCTCACCTCACCTGAGCGAGGCACTGATAGAATCACATTTGCTAATACAGAACACTTAGGAAAAATAACAACCTGTGGAAGGAATAACAAAAAGTTTAAATGATTTATTAAAAAAAATGGCCAAAAGTTCAACACTGACTTCTAAACTGATAAAATCTGGCAAACAGAAGGTCCTCCCACAAACCATGTGTTTCCCTCTTTTTTGAGATGATTACACCTGGGAACTCAGACTTCATTAATATGTGATTAACACTAACTCAGAACTCTGGTGAGGTGCTTAACTCAGAGAAAAGTATGAACAAGTACAAGAGAAAACAGGGTGCAGTTTTATATAAAAAGAGTCACTAGACATAGAATAGATTCATAGAATCACTTAGATTGGAAAAGATCTTTAAGATCTTAGAGTCCAACTGCTATTCCAAAAGAAGTTAAGGGAGTGCCTAATTTTCTTCACAGAGAGTACTGCTGAAAGTCATCCAAAGGAGCTATCCAATTCAAGAACTTCCAGGGTGTGCAGGTGCTGGAAAGCTCACTATTTCACAGAAAAACAGTCTCTACTGTTTGTGTACAGATAGAGAGCGATAATGTATCTGAGGAGAAATAAAGGTTCACAGTGCTCAGTATCTTCATGTCAAGAAACCAGACAACCTCCATCCCAGAAAAAATCAATCCAACCAATCTTCAACCTCAAGTTCAGCAGCAAGAATCCTAATATAACTATGCAAATTTAAGTCGGGCTTCATGACTGAGGATAAACTGAGTAAGTAGAGACTTTTTGATCTGTATTGCAGCTAAGAATATCCAAGACTTCAGAACAAGCTCTGAAGGAAGAAGCCATTAAAAAGACATGGAAATAAATAGAAAATGAAATGTTAAATAGTTTATTAAACATAGATCATGGCATAGCCTTTCTTTAGTAAAGCAACTCTAGGAAGCAAAGATGCATCAGATCTAATATACCTAGCATAAACCTGTCTTTATTTATTCAGCCATGTCATATTCTGCTAAGACATAATCTGAATTACTATTCATGTTTTTTCTCACTCCTGCTTGAGAAAAAAAAAAATTTGGGAAGACAAAGACACTAACTAAGTTTGTTATGCATTGTGGTGATGGTGTCATAAGAACAACTGATTATCAGTCTGCCACAAAGAACATTATTAATGTTAACAGCAAAAATTAAAATGGATTGAAGGTGAGTTAGGGAAGAGGTGGAGGACAGTATACACTATTCTTCAAAGTCTTCCTGGAAAACAAGTAATGTGCAAACCAGAACTCATCATCAGCTCTTCAACAAAGTAAAACATCAAGCAAGTCTGTGGATTTTGAGAGACCACAGATAGTTTTTCCTCTACAGAAAACCTACAATCTTTGAAATGCTGGTTGAATGGTAGCTTCTGGATATCATTTAGGGCAGTCTCTTGCTCAGAGCAGGACTACTGTCAATGTCAGATCAGGTTAGACATTGCCTTACGGAATAAGTTGGGAGATTGCACATCTATTGCCAGTCTGCTCCAGTGCTGTACTTCCCACTGAATGAAACACTTTTCTTGATTCTCTGTCTAAGCCTCCCAAGGCTGCAATTTTGACGACTGCCCTGTGTTTTAGCATCTTCCACTGCTGAGAAGAGTTTGACTCTACTGAGAATGTGGAGCTCACAAGGACAAGCAGTTGTCAGCAGCAATTAGCTCCTGCCATTTGCCTCTTCCTAGTAGTGGCTCTATCACAGATTCCATTATTTTTTGCCTTGGTAATTACACTAAACAGTCTTGACAAAGTGAAGCCAGAGTTAGCACTTTTGTTTTAAATATACGTATTTTCTATGGCTGCATTCTGTCTAGTAAAAACAAGTTCTAATTAAAAAACTCTTATTTGCTGCCTCCTTAGCACAGTAGTTGTACTAAGCTGAGTGCACCTTTTAAAAGACTGTATCAGTTTTGGCTGGGATAGGTTTAATTTTTATTCATAGTAGTGCTATGGTTTGGATTTGTGATGAAAACAGTGTTGATAATACAGGGGTGTTTTTGTTACTGCTGAGCAGAACTTAGACAGCATCAAGGCCTTTTCTGCTTCTCACACAACCAGTAAGGAGGCTGGGGGTGCACAAGAAGCTGGGAGGGGACACAGCCAGGACAGCTGATCCCAACTGACCAAAGGGATATCCCTTACCACATGATGTCATGCTTGGCAATAAAAGCTGGGGAAGAAGGAGAAGAGTAGGGAGATCTGGAGTTATGATATTTGTCTCCACCATGATGAAGCATTATAGAGCCCTGCTTTCCCGGGAATGCTGAACACCTCCTTGTCAATGGGAAGTAGTGAATTAATTCTTCCTTTTGCTTTAGTTGCCTGCAGCATATGCTTTACCTATTACACTGTCTCTAATCTCAACCCACAAGTTTTCTCACTTTCATCCTTCTGATTCTTTCCCATATCCCCCTGGAGAAGGTGAGCAAGCAGCTTGTTGGTGCTGAGCTGCCTACCAAAGGAGGTTAGACCACAACAAGCATCTGGAATTGTTTAGTATCCCATTGGAGGGAATGGGCAAGAGAGGAAACCGAGGAACAGCCCAAGGATAACTTTTGGGTTAAGTAACTCTATTGTCCCTTTAAGAGGGCTTAAAATCTCAAAAGCCAGCATGCATCTCCTAAGTTTTCTGAAAACATCTCGGGTTTGTTTTCAAAGTTGCTGCCTACCCAGTTCACTTTTAGATACTATTATCACTTTTAGATAACTTAACAGTATTTAGCTCACAAAAGTCTTAGAAGCAAATCGTTTGAAACATGAAACTATGTAAATTAAGATTTTAAGATTTTTCTGACATAAATTGAAGAAAACCAATAAGGGTGTTTTCATTAAAACTAAAAATAAGCTACTCAATTAGAAGTCATCTCATACTATATGTTGAAATTTCTTTACACCATTTAGAATTAATTCTGTTTCTGATACTATATCCTAAAGCATGCTTACTTTCTTCCTCAAAGAATTTATTTGATTAAGAAAAAAAGTTTAAAGTTCTGATTTAAATATTTGGGGAAATAATGTTTAATACGTTAAAACAAAGTAAAAGCTTTCCATACGGTCAAACTTCTAATTATGCCCATGGGCACCTATAGGCAGTTAATACCAAAACTCCTTTCTTGTTTATTCATGCCAGAAATCCATCAAGAATAACAGTGATAGCAAGAATTCTATTGTGGTACAAACTGCCCTTGTGTGTCTAAAAGAAGCATTGCTCTCCCTCTGTTAGAATTCTGGCTTTCTCAAAGCAACTTTGCAGATATTTCTTCAGGATTGCTATCCATTAAAACAAATATTGAGTACAACATAGAACAAAGCTCTTACTGGTTTGCAGGAGAAATATAATATAGTTAAATTTTATACAAGATGACTCCCACTCTATAGCAAATAAAAACAACAAAATCAGTAAAGCATTTTAATACTCTTGTAATAGAACCTAGGTTTAGTTTTTTCATTTTTTCCAGATATCCCCAGGAAGATATTAACTTTCTAGTATTCATAATCCAAAGTACAACAACAGACATCTTAAATTTGCCCAGATTTCAATTCAATATGCTTTCTTTTCAGTGTATCAAAAGGTCACATTTTTTTACATGAATGCCAACAGGCACAGTTCACAACAAAGGTCAAGATTTCTCTGGGGATTCATTCCTCTCTCTCATTTTAAATCACAGTCATGATTTGAATTCAAGATAAAATATGAACATATTCTTGATCTAAATGCTCAGACTGGCCCACATATATAATGCTCAAACACCATGAACAAACAATTTTTCATTATTCATGTCATACGCTTCACTAGTAATGACTGCAAATAGAAGTCACAAGTGTATCATTGACTCATGAATAAACATACATAATGTCCATCTATCTACATTTCAAGTTAATGTCAACCATTAACATTCATAATCTGAACACTCACCATCCTGTACACAAACATAAAAACTCAAAAGAAAAGACAGGGTTACTTACTAACGGTTCCCTGTTTTTGACGAGTCTGATTATTTTAACTGAATCTTCTTCCTCATCAATATCATCAGGCATGGGGGGCAAGACAGGATCATAGTTCTTCTGAGCAACAGTATCATGTACAGAGAGCAAAGCCTGGAAACATTAATAGACAGGATATTATTTGGTATCTGGAAAGTTTAACATGTCCAACTGATAAAAGAACTCTATAAAGTACGTGCTTTCACACATACATTGAATGCACCTGGTCACTGTGGACATGGAACAGTGTCTTCTTATACATGAAAACATGCTTTGCACATTAGCTTCAAATTACAAGAATTATGATCAAAAGAAAACCCAAGTCTCCTGAAGTAAGAACATTCTACCTGTCCTAGATAAAAAGTTTCTTCAACAGAGTAGGTACTCCTATGATACAAAGAAGCAAAATGAGCAAATTTCAGTACTTTTGTGCAAGCATGAGATGCACACCATTAAGCTGTGGCCCAACCGCTACCTTCGAAGGGGCTCTGAAGCTTACCTGGTTACTGGATCCCTTTCATACTAGCTCCCTCTCATAGAAGCTCCAAATTATAGTAGGCGTTTTTAATTTATTTTGGAATTCATGATGGAGATGGAGGAACATATCACTGAAATTATTTGTTACAGACCAGAGCTTATCAACCAACCGCTGCACCTCTTGCTTCTTTTCTTTCTCTCTTGCTTCTGTAGTCCATGCATAGCTTGAACAACCGATTTTTCAAAGAAAAGACTATCAAAGCCAGACAACAGATTCCATCTTAAAAAAGAAAACCATGTATGAACTTGCAGAATGTAAAAAATCCTGAAATTCTTAGAAAGCTCATTCTCCTAAAGCTCTAAAAAAATGTCAGCTATAATCAAAAAATTACAGCTTTTTCTAGATACAGAACTCTTAAAATTCCTTTTCCTTTTGAAAAGACTTTGCTAATTGTATTAACTTCTAAACTGGTGAAGAAACAGCTAAGTTATGGTTTTAGTTTTGTAGTGAAAATGATGAATTATAACAGGAACAACAGCAACAGGCATATGTAGAATTCTATCAACTGCTTTCAGTTGCTTCTGTTTTCAAATAGTTGCTCCCAAATTCTTGAATATTTTACATTTTGATCTGGTATTCTTTCCCAAAGAGGAATATTACACAAGTTCTAATCTGAACAGTGGAAATAATTTCCAAAATAGTAACATTCTTGACAATAAAAATAAAGCATTTTGGAAAATGTTGAGATGTTTAGGATAAAGCAGAACGTCAATGTTGTTGACATGGATGATATCACAAGGTATCATTATCAATGACTGCAATAATTAATCTATTATAACAATTACAATAACGATTAAGAAGAATCTCCTTAATAAAGAACAGAAAATGGTTGCATTTCTCTGATGCCAAGCCTACTTGCTACTTAAGACATGGCATACAGTATTTGACAGTGCACACAAATAACCAGAAACTGTATCTTCTCAAGGATAATACCCATTTTAAAAAAGCGCGACATTTCCATCATACTATTCCAGTATTTTTTTACCTCAATGGAAGAGATACTAACAACAGAAAAAAATCCCCACACATTGCTATGAGCTACCAAGTCAAAAGCAGAAAGCAAAGAGTGTATTGTAATCTTGCAATTCTGAAGTTTAAACCCAAAGTTAGGCCTTCTTGAAGAAGAGAAAGATCATGCCTGCTTCATTAGAATTTGCTATTGTTTGACTGATTTCTATGTGTATTGTACAAACTGATAAACACATTTCAACAGACCCTAACTAATTATTTCTGGGTTTTTTCCACAATTATGAATTTGTACTCTTTATCACCAGAAATTACCAGCTCCCTCCCACCAAAGATGAGTTTTACTTTAGATCTGAGCTAAAAACCTTAGACTAGCAATGAGTAACTGCTCCTCATGGAAACGTGCACTGCGAAGCATTACATATATATAAAAGCCACGCAACCACATGCAGTCCTCTACAGATGTATGTAAAATATCAAAGATGTACTAAAACAAAAGTAGTGTTTGCTTTTACTTCAGGCTACTTAAATGTAAGACTTCTAAAACTAGACTTCTGCAATGACATTTTTCCACATAAAGCTAGGGCACATTTGTGGACTCGTTCAATTTAATGAGGTTCTATATTGCAGTTTAAAAACAATGGGGCAGATAGAGAAAACAGATGAAAAGAATCTAAAGCACCACTTCCAGAGTAAAAGGTAGTAACTTGAAACATGTTCAAAAGAACCTATACTGTGCAATGAAACTTGCAAAAGAGATTCTGTCCACTACCATACCGAATTACGACACCAGTGGTAAAAAAGATACTTCCTTGCTCTGACTTCAAGATCAGGTTCCAGACACTGCATGCAAAAGAACAATCCAGCCCAAGTCACAGAAACCAATGCCAATCAATGTCTGGTGTTTATGGTGCTTTTCTTCACTCATAAGAACTGGAACATTATCAACCCCTTCCCTCCTTCTCAAAAAAAAACATTAAATTACAATGCACTACGATTTTCAATATAAGACCTTTTACCCAAACTCTGGTGTTATTTTATTTCAGTGTAAAGATGCATATTTTGAGGTTAAGAGTATGAATGCCAGAAATTATGTTTCTTTTTTCAGTCAAGTTTCCAGAAGAGCTTTTGCCATCACAAACTTTTTTATGCTATACGCTGAACATACTAAAATTTCTTCCCTGCTTGTCTTCCATTGTTGCTTCTTCTAACACACTACTGTCTGTTCACTGTAATAGGGCTCGAAAAAGTCGGAAACATAAACATTGTGCAATAATTAATCTGTAAGCAAAACTTATAAAACTATTATGATTTCACTTAATGTATTCAACTAGAGGTGATCAGAGCCTGTCCTTGAGAGAACCTCTGTATGTCTGAACCCACAAAAAAAGACTGTATTCAGAATAAAGAGATATTTCTTCAGCAGCTTCTCTGTACTAGACACAGTAAAGGTTGGGACTTTCTTAAAAACAAATTACAAGTGCTACGAAATAAGACTTGGATCCTATCATGAGCAACACTTGCACATAATAATTGTGCAGAAAATGGCAAAGGCAAAATAAAGGTAGTAATGTTATTTTTTATACATAAAAAATGAGTGATTTATTCACTGCAGTTTTATACTCAATGACACCATTTTTTGCCTAGTGTGAACTAGTTTGAAAACAAATAGGCAGATGGAGAAAACAGATGAAAATAACCTAAAAGCACCACTTCCAGATAACATTTTAATTTTTTTTTTAAGTTTTGTTTTTGTTTTCAAGCACACAAATCTTCAGAACTATGCACATATGATCCAACATTAAGGTCACCTATATTTAAGCACCTCTGAAGAAAAATGTTTTATTTCAGCTTGAAATCCTATGCTTATGATTCACTACTATAAACACAGTCCATATTTAGAACTTGAAAGAAGGTATGATTCAAACTCCTGCACTACCTAAATATAAATATTGATGTTCAGCTAAATTCTTAGACATGATCTAGCTGGAAATGAATACTTTCATCAGACCTCTGAAATGTCTAATAACTGCTGTATTTGTCATGCTAAAGCTATAGGTGATCATTTCACAGTTTATAAATTGAAATTTTACACTATCAACTTACACAAAGGAAATCCAACATTGGAAACATTCAAAGTTCTTTTTCTTAAACCGTTATGAAACTTTAAATATTTATTTAAATTGCAAATGTTATTAATGAAAACAGTTCTATACTTTGAAAAATGTGTATCATTTAACTACACTGGCTACACTTTGCTCCTCCAAAACAATGACAAATTTTATATTACTTTTTGCTTCTGTTGATATTTTGAGATCTGTAAGACTAAAACCACTCCATGTAGCCCTGACCTGTAAACACAGTTCCTTATGGTTTTAAATTCTTGTTATTTGAAAAAATAAATTTTGCAATGTAAGCATTTCAGAAATACTCTACATTTACTAGTCTAGAAAACATTTTAGAAAACAGTAAGTTAAATAAAGAAGCATAGCAGAATGCACAAAGAAACAAAACCAGCCTTTTCCTATATGGTACTTGAAAAAAACAGAATCAGAAAATTTAATAATTAATAGTCAAGATTATCGACATAAAATTTGTAGGGACTCAAACCAACCTTTATGACAGCCAACAGCTGCGGCAGACTGCAACACGGCCGACCCTGCTGCTGGTTACCTCACCTACGGAGTAGATCACTGCCCTGGCAGCAGCATCAGCAAAATGGAACAAAATGGCCCACGACTTTGCTGTCCCAGCCCACAGCTTGGACCATTAGCACCAGCAACCTTATCTGGCAGTTCAAGATGAACTCCATCAGGTGAGACAGAGACATTTCCCCACCCCTCTACTTTGCTGTGGTGGTCGTAGTTTCCACTGAGGATGGCACAGAGAATCACAGAAGTTACACCAGAGGAGAAAAGTAACGCCATCAGCAAGCACAGCAACTTGCCGCTGAGCTCGCCTGGCAGTGCTCGTCCTCCAGAGAGCTCTAGCCATATTGTGTTTCCCTTTGTGATAAGACTACAGAAGAAACACAAAAAGACAAGATGAAAATGTTGTTGGAGAAAATATAGAGTGAAGTCATCCAGTGACAGATACCAAAGAAGGAAAGCTGAAAGAGCTGGAAGGAGACTGAACCCACTGAGAGAAAGATCATCAAGAGCATAAAATATATGCAAGAATTTAGAAATCTGGAGAATAAAGCCAGCAGAAACAGGTTTTATGCACACAAAAGCAATCTGACTTGAAAACAGTTTGGAGAAGACAGGGATAAAAATATAAAATCTCAGAATCAAGCTATACACTGAAGAACAACTGGTTAAGCAGCACAAAATTAACAAGGGAAAAGGGAGATAAAAATTTAGATAAGGCAGTGGGGAGAGAACAACCCTTCTTTTTCTAGAGGAGAATGAGTCTTTACACCTACTATCTTGAGTACATAACCTAGATTTTACATGGATGTATTAACGAATTCATTCCAACTAATTCCACTCTCCAGTTAACGGGTGGTAAAACAGCCATGAGAAAACGGTAGTGCATGGCAGTCTCTTAACCACCAACTCTGCCTGCTAAGGAAATACGTACAATCCTAATCACGATGCAAGATAAGGGCTAACAAGATATCAGGAAGGTAGGTGAGAACAAGCTTCTCCACTAACAGGTAGGAACAACCACATTAGCTGAATTCTCAAGGTTGGCTAAAGCATGAAGCAGAATCCAGAAGCAAGCAATAAAACTAGAGGATGCCTGGGATAACAGTGAACGAAACATGTTTTTTTCACAGCAGAACCAGTAGGAGAGTACACAAGCTACAGTAACCACTTATTAGGCAGAAAAATAATATTATTACTTCTGAAGGTATGATAATGTAATCACTTTCCTACAGAAAACTGGGATGTTCTGTTTTGAAGAAAATTACCAAGTTAAATACCTACAGTACATAACGCTAGAAAACCTGTTAACTTCCAAAGAAGTGAACATGTTTTACTTTTGCTACTGAAAATTATTTACACTATTAATTCGACATAAGCAAAAAGTCTTTGACAGTGATGTTAAGCAAAATGAAATAAGGTCCTCTAAATTAAGCATGATTTTCAGTGTGTAATCAGAAAAACAATGGGTACACTAATTCATGGGACAAAAACCCCATGATTTAGTTCTTTCCATACTTCAAATACTGCAGTTTTCCTACATATTATCTATAAATTACCTAGAAAATACATATTGCGTGAGAAGACAGCTGTTAGCTATGTACAAAAGAGAAAAAGCATTCCACACTTGCAATTGTCCCACCTGTATTTAAACCAGAGTTGCCCTCTAGTTCAAGCTTGTCAAAGCTGGCAATTAAATCCCTTTCTCTTCCAATTTGACTTTGATGCAGTTGGGTCACAACAGTGATTCAAAATGTTTAAAACACATACTGTACATGTGTGGTTTTGTGTTCTTAATATCTACTATATATTAATGTTCTTAGCATAGCAACATCTTGATTAGATCAATATTCAGTGTATATTATATTTTCCTCTTTACTATGTTGAACTTTATTTATGACTATATGAACTTCCTTTCACAAAAGGTTAATTTCCTTGCCTGAAAATGCTGTTTCTTGATTTCAGATTCACCAATTTGAACTGATGGGTTTACCTGCAGCTGGTAGCCAGACGGCAATAGTCAACAGAAAAATGAACTTGCTGCATCTTCAGACTCTCACTTCCTCTGGCTCATTGTTTGCAGCCCCTGGAGATGCTTCCAAACTCAAACTATTCTCAGTGTTCACAGAAACACGCAGACAGTCTGTGTCATCTGGTAAAGGTGTTAATACTCTTCCAGATGACACAGTCCTATGTTTTTCCTCAGTTGTGGATAATGGCAGAATAAGCTCTGATTTTAAATCAATAGTGAAGAACTTGAACAAAGTGTCTTTTACATTCGCAACGTGATTCATGTAGCTAAAGAGTTCTTGAAGCTTAAAGCCCTATTTAAGTAACTTCCAAGAGCACAAACAAATGGTTTTCAGAGTAGAAAATGCCAAGACAGGAGAACCCTTCCAATACCTCAGCAATCTTTGAATTTTTGAAGCAGGGGTACTGTCCTGACAATATTAACTGTCTAAAGCAGTAGCATATATCTTTCCTTGGTTGAAAACCACCTGAAGACACCCCTCCTCCCCAAGAAATCAAGAAAAAATATAAAGTAAAGCTAAAGTTGCAGTTGCCCTTTTGAAAAAGTGTCTTTTAGAAACGACCCTGCCTTTATTTGACAACAGTATGTCTAAAGTCTTAAAGAGAAAAGAAAAATATGTACTGATCGATGAGGTTAAAAAAATCTGGATGGATATACTTAATTCATCCAGAAAATAGTAACATATATTTGTGTACAACAAGGAGTTAGAGAGTACATCTAACTGAAAATATTGAACCAGTTTAGTTTTTAAGGCAATTACTTTTGCCTGCTTAGGACTTTTGCTATATTGAAAACTAAAAGTAGTATTTCTATATATCAACTGCACTAAATTCAGGTATCATTCTGGATAACTAAAAAGCTGCAGTGAGTGTTATCTTCACCATGATACGTAAGTAAATCTTATATATACTTGTAACTAAAGAATGATAAAAGATTAAAATAGATGTGGTGCAGTAGAAAGTCCTGCCTCTTAAATTCTTTTTAAAAAAACCTGCAAAAGAGCATGCATAAGAAAAAAAATCTTAAAATTTTCCAAAATATTTGTGATAAAGATCCTTAGGGATTTACAAGTTACATAAGCATGGGCATCAGACACAGTCTTGCCACTGATTAGAAACCCAGGAATAAGCAGAAATTAGAAAAAAAAATGATTATGAGACCACACTGGACCACTACTCAACAGATTTATCAATGAACTAGAAAAAAGGAGACTTGCATAAGCATATGGAGAGTTCAAGTAGAATATGGTCTGGCAAATGCACAGGAAAAGCGCCATTGAAGGAAAAAACAGCATGAAAAGACGACAACTGTTTTGTATTCTGGTGTCTCTCATGTCCACTAGCTGAACAGAATCACTACTTGAACGGGATGTGATTTAATCCATAATTATTTTTTTCCTCCTCCTATATTACCAGCTTTAGTAATGGTTCCAACTTTTATGCATTCTCTGTGAATGTTATAGTTGGGTGTATGCAATTCAACATTCTTACATAGGTTAGAATCCGTTCCTTCATATGGGAAAGTCTGTACACATAACCAAACAATTTCTTTGACTGATTTTCCAAATTTTATTTTCTGCTGCCAGCCTGCCTGGCTTCACTTTTGTTTGTTATGGCTATCACTTTGTTTATTAAATGCTGGCTGCTAGGGAGTATTCTCATATCCATACATCTATGATGACTGACAGACAAGCCCTCTGTTGGACATCAGCTGAGTTATCATGAGACAGACCTGATAGCATTTCCAAGGTAATATGATGGTTGTTACTTAAATATATTAATGCAGCATTATTTCATCTCTTTTACATCATTTTACATCTACGCTTATGATATATTGTATATTGTTATATGCATGCTCTGTCAGCTCCTACCACATTAAGAGTGTCCCACAACTGATTTCTGATTTTCTCTGCCTGTCAGATGTAAAAAAATCAAGGCTTTTCTTGCTTTTTTGAAAAAGGACTATTTTGCTATTTTTTTTTTTACTTAACTCCATTTCAGTAACATGGACATTCCAAATACAAAGACAGAAACATATTCTCCCAGCAATCCCCACCCAAAAAAAATTTTCTATAAAAAACTCCTTTGAATTTTAGGAGCAAGCAGAATTGGAAATAGGAAGTCAAGGTCTAAAGCTGAAAAGAGATAAGAATAAGAATATTCTCCATCTAACAAGGTGCCAAAATGTGAGATGGCAGTCTTCCCAAAGTGGCAAATAGTTTTAAGGCAGGAAACACTGGACAGGAGCATCTCATTCACTCACCAACAAAATTCTCCCTAGTACTGTCCCCTCTGCCCCAGCTTCATGGCTGGTATGCTCAGAACATCTATTGGCTATCCATCAATCAACATTATCAAACCATCAGTGCTACGGTCTTTGCTTATTTTTGTGATCATTTGCATATAATACTTAGGTGGAAAATAAATATTTCTCTCTTATTGCTATCTCACAGCATACCATCCAAAATCAAGAAGGCTCTTGAAGATTTACAATCTAATGGCACCTGATTTTACAAATAAGGACTAGGTAGGTAAACTTTTCAGTTGATACATGAAGTACGATGTACTCCAGCTCACCACAATAACGAAGTTAAAACAGTTTGTACAGCAAAACATCTTGATAGAAGAGCACAACTCCTGCAACCAGTCCTACCAGCAAAACTCAAAGACCGCTGATGAGTAAGTAGTACTAAATCATGGAAACTTACACTTCTTGAACAGATACTATAATCTGTGTAACCATGTGTGAGTATGAATATTTCATAAAGAGGAGAACAGTCTCCCAAGACATGAGCAAAAATAGAAAACGGGAGCATTCAGGAAGACAGGTCTTTAAATGGACAGACCCAAAATGTCTTCCAAGAGCTTGAGACACAATAACAGCGCAAATGTCGCTTGGATGTTAACTGACCTGAAAGTTGTATTTGGGTTTTCCAGATGAAAAACCTGAGCAGTTGTAGGCAAATCCCAACAACTTCCAGTGGAAAATGCTGACTTTGCAGAAAATGCATATTTCAATGAAAAAAGGAAGCCTTGATGGAAAATCCTCAGCAAGGCTAATTACAAAGGAAATGTTGGAAATACGACAAAATAAAGATTTTTTTTTAGTTACATATTACAAGAAAGGCTTCATGAACTTTTCAAAGCAAGAACGGATTTTGCTTTATATTATTTTAACCCAATATTTTGAGTGCTTTGTATGTTACAGTTCTCGTAGAAAAATGCCTGCTGTTTCCTGTACAGTAAATTATATTGTCAATTTTTGCCAGCGACTGTAAAGCAGCTTTATATGGCTCTGCTGAGAAAGGCTTAAAATGTTTGTTTTTTTAACAGAACAAGTAGCGCTTTGATCAGAACAGTCTATAAGGCCACTGTGCAAATCTAGCAAGCCCCAGATGGCAGGGATGATGGTATAAGTAGTTATTTATCAACTAAGGCTAGAATTTACAAACTTCCCAGCAAATACAAGAAAAACAGTACAGGACAGGATGTGGAAAAAGGCATGCTTCAAGCTAAAATAAGCACTATTTATTTTTTATAAGAAACCTAAACAAATATAGGAAACATTTATATGAAGAACAAAGTGCTCTGGTTTCATTATCTGCAGTTTCAGTTTAACTCATGGTTTTATTCTGATGGAAAGCCAAAGAGGTCCTTATTATATAAAAATGTTTAGAAATGCAAATTGTTTATGCTTTGTGAAACTGAAAGTCAAGTACACCTCAAATAAAACAGCAAATGTAAATCCTATTTACAATTTGCTGGTGTATGCACCTTCGCCATTTGAAAGCAATTTTAAAAAACCCTGAAAACAACTGTATTTTCTCTAAACAGCACATTGAAGTTATCCATGGATAAGTTAATCTGAAAACACTCCCAATGATATGAGAGTGTTTTTCCCTTCACTTTGCAAGTTATCTCAAAATTACTTCCAAAATTCTATTCATTCTACAGTAACAAGAGAGAAGCCAAGCAAAATACTTGAAGTTTGTCCACTGCCCGTCTCCTCTATAACTACAGGTACAACACCCAAAGTCATCCAAATACTTCCCATTTTTGTGTACCAGGATGCACTGAAGCCATTCACAGTCCTGCCCTGTGCCCTTGTTTAGTTTATGTTTCAGACTAGCAGCTGGCAAATCTTTCAGCAGGCATAACAGAAGATGAACTCTGCTGAAACAGGTAGAATCACCACTGGCATTCTTAGGAGGCTAAAATAGCTTAATTTCCTCTGTGTCATGAAAGGTATAAACATCCTTCAGAATAGTTTTAGCACAGTGGCATAAACTTTTAAAATAATTATTGTTCTGCCCACTACACTGACAACCACAAAGGGCATATTTTATACAAATTTGAAACACATTAAATTTAGTCTAACAGGGATTAACTTCAAATGGTAAATTGCTAACTTCAATATGTAATGATTAGAAATATAATAGCTCTTCTAAGTACAAAGTTAAGCACTAGTTAGATATGAATAATACATCCTGAGCCTGTCTCAAGTAAGTGTAATTGGGATAACATTACTTGATGGACTAAAGGATGGTCCATTGTTTTTACAGTCTTTTTTTTTACAGTGACATCAACAAAATAAGTACCTAATATGTTAATTCCTATAATTACTTTAGTTTTTCAGATTTCAAATAATTTTAAAAACAAATAACAATTATGCTCTTGTGCTAGGGCTCTGTCTCAAAAAGAACGTGGCTTTTTGCAGCTTTTTAGAAAGGGAACTGAGAGCTATTATTCAAGAAAGTTTTTTAATTAAAAAGTGGAAGAGAAATTGGAAGCTTTTAGGTTTTCATTCTTAGTTTGATCACCTGTCATGTTTACTACATCTCTTTTGCACAGCCTGTCCCACTGCAACACATAAATAGCTGGTGACTGAGTTCTGCTGCTACAAACACCCAGGAAACACAGACAGCAGTGGAAGACATAAATTTCACTTTCAGAAATCTAAAGCATGTTTAGAGAGAGCTACAGCAGGTGGATATAAGGCTGTCAGCATTTCAGATCACCCAAGCATGTCCTCCCTTAGGTCCAAACACCATTCAGACTAGAGCCATCCAGTTCTGCCCACAGGCTGGCCTGGCCATGAACTTATATATCTTTAGGTTTTATATCTTTAAGGTACCTTTAAGGTATATATTTTATTGCAACCTAATAAAACACACCAATCAAAATCCCCACATATCTCACAGGTTTAAGAAACACAAGCAGTACAAGTTTCAGTACATCCAGTTCTGGTTACTTACCATCATTCCAACTTCGACATGTTAAACTCTTAAGCTGTTTTCTAACAGCCAACTCAGCAGACCTTTTAAACTTGCATACATACACCCTGGAAGTGTAAGCATTTATTAACAGCTTTCTTCCTCAGCTGATTGCAAATGTGATTGTACGCTTATGGTTGTGACAGAAAAGAGCTGAAGATATACATTGATGTATTTATGTTTTCTGAATGAGAGATAACAAGATGCATTTCAAAGAGCTAATTTCTGGTCTACTTAAAAATCATATATTGCATTCAACTGGACCTGAGTTCTAAGGTATGGAAATACTGTTCTACTTGTTGATCTCTTTAACAAGGGATGGCAGGATTACACAATGTAAACTATAAGTCTTTATTCAACGTTGGAAATCAAAAGCAATACATGTGGCTGGCTTGTGTCCATGGAACTCTGCAATTATATTTTAAATCTAGAACACAAATGCAAAGTTTCACATACAGATAACCAAATCCACTTGATTTCCCAAAGCTTCATGCTTTGTTCTACTTCCAGAGTTCTGTTTTAATCAGAAAAGATAAACTACAACAATTATTAGTTCATTTAACTACAGCAAAAGGATGTTACATTTTAGAGCAGGAAAAAACCCACTCATTGTTAACTGTATAGTTCATCCAGTTTTTAAAAGACTAGAAACACTCATTTTTTTTCCAAAAGAAAACGCACCTGACAAAACTTTGGAATTACTTTCAGGACATTTTGAAAATCTTGGGTCTGATAAATGTAACTGCCTCAGAGAAATTATTTTCTTTTTTGAAATATTTGTTTGTGAATGAAAACGACTAACACAACTTGGTAAAGCTTTATTCATCAGATGCAATCATTCAGAAGCATATTGCACAAAATAACTTTGTAACACAAAATGAAAAAACAGAAATAGTCATCTAATCAGTTGCTGGAAACCCCTCCCAAAATTATTTTTTTTTTCCATGTTAACAGAACCTGCAAAGTTATAACCACCTTCCTAGACCTGTTCATTTAGACCACCACGTTTGTGGAAGCAGTGATGTAGTGCAGTAAACTAGCCCTAACCATCCCTCAGCACGCCACAGACATTAGAGCAGAGCTGTAGGAAAGTGGAAGCTGGCTCCAGCTAACACTGCAGTTTTAAGCCAAGTCAGGATAGGAAAATTTCCCCTGCAGAACAAAATATAGCCAGTCAAGTCAATCTGAAATTAAGCTACATACAAGTTTTTAGATAAAGCCTATGGAACATCTTTGGAAAAGACAGATCAGTTATCCCAAGTAATTTCAGATATGTGGGAATGAGTTGTTCTAGACATAATTTTACCTCAGGAATCTAGAATGAAAGAAACAAAGAAACCCTCTCCAGCCATCAACCTAATAGCGAAGGGCTAGAAAATCTTATGTAATTTACAGCATAAGCTCAGATACCAGAATTGAGGGCATCTCTGGGGAGGAACTTTCTGACCATGTGAGAGCAGGGGAAATCAACAGAAGAAACTCAACTAAACAGCCCCTGACTGATTGCAGCACACTCACCTGGTCAACGCGATAGAGAGGTAGCAGTGATAATTTACCATTTCTCCTAGGTATGTTTGCCGTGACATGGCAGATGCAGAAGATAATGGATAGGCAAAAAGATAACACATAATGACAGTTCTTTCCCCTAACTCACACAAACACCTGCAAGCTATGGAGGGCGGGGAAACATCCTTGTGCAAAATTAGACAGTCTGGCCACACAAAGAGCTTGGTACCTTGCAGCTGGCCATCTCCTCCTGCAGCTGAGAAAGGCATTTGCTAAGTTACTGCAGTTGTGCAATCATATCAACCATGCTGATGGTAAGGTACTTGTTTCCCTGAAATCCCACTAAGATTTATCACATTGCATTTAACTGCTTCCAAGGAACAGACAGCAAGAGTGAGTGAATGAGGGAAGAGAGAGAAATTGAGAGAGGGAGAGGGGGCAAGACAGCCAGGGAGGGCGAGAGAAAGAGGACAGCAAGAAAGGGAGAGATACAGTCGTGGCAAGTAAGCTGTCTTCAGACTCAATCCACTAAAGCTGCAGAAGTATGAAACACTTGTGAACAGTCACTAAGGGAATACCTACAGTGAAGCTTAGGATCTCTGCAATTTGATGCATCGAGTTCCTCTTGTAATACATGATAGGCATTGCTTAGCCCTTCAGAGAAAAACAGGTTTTCACTTTGTAAACTACGGAATAATCAACCGTGCAAAAATCTTTTAAAAGAAGGCGTCATTGATCTTTAAAATTTTGAAACACTTCAAGGATATCAGTGTCCCAGGTTTTGAGAACAGTGTTTTACAGAGAACATAAAGAAGCAACTATCTTAAAAAAGGCTCCTTTCCACTCTACAGTTTTTTTCTAAAATTATCAGCTGCTATATTTAACTACCATTGCAATACGCACCTAGAGCATTAAGGTATTCCTTCTCTTTAGAGTAGAAAGAAAATGTGATAATGTGCGTTAACAGTGATATACAGGGACAGTTCTGATTGGATATATGGAAACAGTTTTCACTAGGTTGATAATTAGAAATTGGAAGAAGTTGCACAGAGCATTTGTGGAGTCTGTTCCCAGGCGTTTTCAAGACCTGATGGGAGAAAGCCCTGAGCAACCTGCTCTAACTCAGTGTTGATCCTGCTTTGAGCAGCACATTGGACTAGAAAACTTCCTTCCAACCTGAGCAACACAATGGTTCTATAATCTACTGTCAGATAAAAGGTATCATGTTCTCTGAAAACACCACATACAACCCTAGGAGTTTTGCAGAAAGTTTTCAAAATTTGATTTTTAAAAAAATAGCATCCATCAGGAATTCTGTTCCAAGTACCAGGTTGCACTACTCTTGCACAGTGTAATTAAATCAACGGTAGGACTGAAAATCTTTTAGTAAAACCCATTTGTTATTAATTTATGAAGTGCATGCAATAAAAGTTACAAAAAGAAAAAAAAAAGAGTTTTGGAATATCTGCTGTAAATAAGCAATGACTTTCCACCGAATTCCTTTTATAAATATCAGTAACAGCATAATAATTGACAGGCAACATTTTATGTGTTTTTTCATAACAGGTATTTCTGATTGACACTGAATTCGTTCTTAAAAAGCACACACACTTGTTAAAGCAGACAAACCCGGCCACAGCCCGAGGAAGCAGATGCAGACAGCCATGAAGAAAGCACTTGCACGTGCAACACCTCCTCACCTTGAGATTGGGTTTTGAGAGGAGTTTCAGCAGTTCTCTCATCTCATTGCTCAACGGCTTGCTCTGCAGCTCCTCAGCCAGCTGGGTGGGAGATGGAATCAACACAAGACCATTAGCAAAGCGTTGTTTTACCCAGTGCATCAGTAACAACCCAGAATCTATGTCGTTCAAGGTTATTACTTTCCAGCATGTTCAAACAGAAGCCAGCATGAAGAAAAACACCATCAATCACTGCGCTTCTTTTTCTGGTCCTCGGTGCACCAGATTTAAGCCAGGCCTCTTGGCTCAGTTTAACACAAGTAATCATTTCTGGCAAGGGTGCAGCCAGATCACATTCTGATTTATAGCGATGGGGGCAAATCCCAGCACTTCATTTAAGTGAATGGTCCTTTGCGTGCAGACAAAGGACTGCTTGTAAAAATGACTGGATCAAACTTTGACACTGTCTATAAAATACAGTTTTGAATGAGGTGGTGAAATCCACACTGCTTCCAAAACCCCACAGTAGCTGTGCTGTTTAGGACTGGGATAAGAAAGCAAAGTGCCCCTACAGCACAAGTAATCTGAACTTTTTATTATGTTTACACATACACTGGAAGGAGCTCGTTAAATGTGAAGCAGGTTAATCATGGTATAGTTTATAACAGGTCATCAGCAATTCAAAACCTAAAGTGCACAAACTATGTCCTAACAACAATATCAGTAATTTATGTTTGGTTATACTACAAAATTGTGGTTTAGTGAACAATAGAGCAGCAGTCTAATGAACAATCTCATGGCTATTTGGCTCATGTCTTGAGTTTTTCTTATCATGACATTCTCAACTAATTTGGACTCAAGAGGTATGTTTTACTGCTGGATTTCAGTCTCAAACTATTTTTCCAGAAGAAGGAAAAGCTAAAACATATTTCACAACACTAAACTTCAGTTTAAAATTCTGAAGCTATGTGGCTTATAATCCAAAATGTGATTTCAGATAATCACTTATTTTCTTTGCACTAAATCAGTACTATAAAAGTGTCATAAAGAAAGATTCGTTATTTGCAGCAGGTAATTTCATTTGTCTAGCCTAATTTTAAATTTGTACTTTCATTTTGTATAAATATTCAAGATAAATGGCTAGAAGTATATTTTGCATAATTATATATAATAGACAATTCTAGAAGCAATTATAGACATCAGACATGGTTTGAATACTTTTTTTAACCTTCAAATTAATACAGGGTTAAAAGGACTGAAACAAAAATTCATCATCTACAGTTGCACAACCCTTTAACTAAAATTCATAGATAAAAATGTCCATCAAATACATCCACACTAATCTTAAGAACATTTGTGTCTTAATAATAAAAGATTAGAAAATGATCTCTGTAGGAAAGGTCAGAATGAAATATTTGAGGCACAGAAAGCCAAGTATTGTGATAATTTGACTGCAATCTGGTCTGCGTGTTCTATGGAAAAGCTCTGCAAAGCTGAAAATAATCTGTGACAGGCATGGCAGCAGGTATATAACACAGGTTGCCCTTGGTTTTCTTTCCATTCTTTAGCTTGTACTACTCATCATTAGAGAATAACATCTATTCGCTCGTGTTTCATTGAAGACTACTAATTGCTTGGTAACAATGACTGCTTCAGCATTTCTCTCCCAGAAGAATTGTGCACAAGCATCTATTAACTTCAGTAGAATTAGCATTTGCTTTGGTGGTGCAAATATAAATGCAGGTACATTAGGGTTAGAACAGTGAGAAAATGAACTTTTTTTTTTTTGCTGTAACAGACTTTTTAATCTCATAATTTATAAATTTTTTTTATCAGAGATTAAACAATTAAAAATCTGGTTTCACTCAAATAATTTACAAGGTATTTTCCAAATATTTCCCTAAAAGTCTTAAAGGCACATGTAACACCCCCATGAGAAGGGGGACGACAAAGCAATATTTCCAGATTAGCAAACAAGTATCACCAGAGCTGCTTGTTGTGCTTCTAGCAGTTTTGGACAGTGTTTTTATTTGTTTTTGTCATTGAAGTGCCGAGATTTGTGACAGCTACCAGCCACAGTACAAAACATACAGCATACTTGGGGCACGCTGATACCATGCAGATCACCTCCCATGCCAAAGGCTGCAGGAAAAGTTGTCTGAAAAACTCTTCTACGATTCTCTGTTGAGGGAACCATAACATTTCAGAGAGAGGAAAACAAAGCAAGGGAGAGGAGCAAATTTGGAGGGAGACTGGCGAGATGAGGAGCACTGGGGCCTGGGGGTTTAAAGCTTCTGGAATAAGTTCTGAAACTTCTTTTGCCAGAACAGTCTTTCTAAGAACCTAGAGGTCTTATTTGCAGTATATACCTATACTGCCAGCAATGTTTAGATCATCTGTGTGAAATCAAGAGTTCTGTATCAGATACTGCTGCACCAAAACAAGAGGTGAACAGAATCTCTGATGGGAAATTCACCCTAAAAGTCATAGCGGGGGTGAGGAGAGAGAGGGATGGGAGCTAGGAATAAGAAAATGTTGACAAAAGAAGCCTCATCAGAATTTTTATCCTGACAGTGCTTTGAAAAATAACACAAAAATCAAACCACATTCCTTAAACAGTTTGTAGTTATGTTAGTAGCACCTCAAATTTTCATTTTAAATCAAACAGGAAATACATACTTGTTAATAAACATATCTCCTTCTTTGTTTAACTACAGAACAGTTACTATCACTAGGAAAACAAAACATTAATTTAAAGCCTATCGAAATAGAAGTGTGTTTCCTATCACTAACATGCTCTTAAATCCCTGAAGCTGACAACTAGTTAGACACATGTGCCAAAAATTGAATAGCACACCAATCTTGGAACTTCATGAGGTTTGAATACAAAACCCACTACATGTAAAGTAACTACCTCAATGTTTGTTGATAACTACTGAAATACAGAAAATCCTGCAGTGTGATAGCTTGACTTCAGCTGCTAAAGGACATCCTCGTCCTTTAGGATGGTGCCCAGCAAGAGGAAAAGAAGCTGTGCTTCGAAAGAGGGCAGATGTCTAGAGACACTCATGTCCTAACAAATGTACATTTTAAAAATGCTACCATACATACACAATAAAACATTCATAAGGTTAAAAACCCCTCTCAACTGAAGACTGAAAGAGTACTTTCAGAAATTACACATTTTAAATAGGGCTGAAAAAAGAATGAGATTGCTCAGGATTTCTGAAAATATCAAGAACTAACTTCTGTATCCAAAAAAAAGAAATTATTCTTAAGAATTTTAGCCCAGAGATCCATAGCACAAATGTTAACAAAGATTATTAATATGTCACCAAGAACTTAATGACGAGAATTTCAACCAGCTTTCTAATTTTCAAAATTACTATCAACATTATTCAAAGCTACTTGAAGGTTAAAAAAATATTACTAATATATGCCTGATGTCAAAGCTAATGCATTATTATATTTGGTATGTTACAGGATACAGCTCTCCTCCTACTGAAACATGATTAAATTACAGTATAACCTTTTTCCAATAGACTTCAAATATCTTTAATTTAGTTTTTTGTTAAAATGTTATCATTCTTAATTCATAACATCTAACCATTTGTAAAATGCAAAAATCAAAAAGTTATTAATAATATAGATAGTTATTATTTTAAAACATGTATAAAGTATGTGAATTTTAAAACATGACATATTTTCCAAACAACAACTTAAGATCATCAACTCCAACAAGGATTTCTGGATTTCACCTAAACCAGAGTTTATTAAACATTTCTCTATCCTGGCCTACCTCAGGGTCAGTCATAGTTTATACAGGTGTGTGCACAATTCATCTGAATCCTAGAATTAACTAAATAGCAAGAAACGGCAAGTTGGATTTTTTTCTTTAAAATAAAAATTATAGTAACAGGAAATTAACTACTCCATCAATGCCGACCACATTTACAATTTATTTTTTAGTTATGAAGGTAATTTGGAAAGCTCCAATATCAATAAATCACTACTGTACTTTTTTTGTAAATAGTTTTTGGTGTTTTTCTTTTAACAAGCCTCCTTCCAAGGCATTTCATAGACTTCGTTTCTGTAGTATTATCTGCCATTTTTCATGTTCTGTCAGCTGTGCTGCTATCTCATTTGTCTTTATTTTTCCAAAGCATTCCTCTTGTCTGTGACTTTCTCAAAACACTAATAGTCAACAGCTTTTCTCCTCCCAGTAGAGTTCCAGCCTGTAATTTCCATTAGGTAGTTATTAAAGCAGAATAAGAGGCTATCTAGATGCAATGTTTTTATAACAGGCAAGTGAATAAAAATCAAAGTAATATCAGCAACAAGCTTGGCGATGACAGCACCTTTGGAAACATTTGCAGCTTCTTATGATTTCAGCTCAGAGAATTACATTCATATATTTGCATTACGAGGATGTCTGCTTGCAGACAGGTTTTTGGGAGACTTGGTACCAGTGAACTCAGTGGGGGACACTTACATCATCTGCCAAGGCTGCTGCACCATGGAGTATGGGTACTGGGTTCTGTTTTTCATAATAATGCAGCTTTTCATGAATCTGGAAGACAACAGCACAAAATGATAAGTTTATTTAGCAGCATGAGAAAATCGTATAAAATGACATTGTTGAGATAACTGATCTGTCGATTGTCTGTTAACTAAAGAAACATCCTTATAGTAATCTACAGATAGCAATCAACATCAGTAATTCATCACAGTAATTCATCATCATCCTCTGTTGAAGTGCTAAGAATATGAAATAAGATGGGAAAAATGCTCAGTACGTAGACCTACCTGCAAGAAAACTAAACATTTGTGATTTTTCTCTCCTGGCTTTCTATGTCCATACTTCTAACATATTGCTTTAAGTATCAATTATATTTTATATTGCTGCTGAAAACACAAAGCATAACGTGTTTATCCCCAAGATGAATATAAAAACCCCTGTAAATTATGATTTATGAAGTGAAATAATAGCCTGCCACCCACATCTTGACAGACAGCTTGGTGGAACGGCTGCCGTCATTAAAACAATTCTGAAACAAGGGCAAAGTAGTGCTAATATGAATTCTAACACATCTGAAAGAAGAAGGCAGTCCTTCAGAAAGTTAAAGCCATTTAGGAGCATTTAAAGTTTTTAATGGGGAGTTATCAACATTAAAAATGCAGTGTGCTTCACTTCTTTCAAAAGGGGAAAAGATACACTACCATTTAAATACCCAGTCTCTTCCCACCTCCACAAAACTTAGATTTTTCCAGTGTGAAAGCTCAAAAGAGCCAAAATATTTTAAAGCTTATGAGATTTTTAAAAGTTGTTGGAGAATGGCATAAAATAATACATTAAACATTCCATTTTATTTACATTATTTTCTTGAAGATACACAAATGTACAAATACTAATTAAAATTAAAAAAAAAACCAAACCCAGACGACAGTAGTCTGAACTTATGCAAGCACAACTCATTCTTAGAATCTCACTTTAGTCTCACTGCTTTGAAGAGGTCATGGTCTCTAGACGGCTGGAGGAGTTGAAGAAAATGCTAAACTGGGGACATCTGTGCTTGGCAAGGAGCAGAGGTCTGGCGGAGGCCATGGGGTTCAGGACTTGGGCGAAGAGCCCCTTCCGTCCTTGGGGTTTGGGAACTCCAACGACACCCTGCCACTCCCTGGCGCACTGCTGGGGCGGAACGGGACAGATGCCAGGCAGCTTGCACAACTGTGCAGAGCAACAAAACCAGCAGTCTTTGCACACTCAGAATGTTTTGAGCTGACTGGATCATGTTTGTTACGCACCGCTCCCTTCAACCTTCCCTCCTCTTCCAGATCTGCTCCTCTCCGCTTACTTTTACCCTCGGTAGTACTCACTCCTTTCACTGCCCAGGACTCCCTCAGCCTTCTTCCCAGCCCCTTCTTTGGAATTTAAACTGAAACCCCAAGAACCACACCAATAACAACAATTGATAGTGCCACATCAAATACATTCATGCTTACCATTTGCCCTGTCTTCTGCTGTGCTTCATCAAACCTTCTCAGTCCATGTCTGTTTTCACTGCTTTAGACTATAGGTTCTTTGAAGCAAAAGCCATTCAACACTCTGTTGCAACCTGGTATTGCAAGATCTATGCCTTGGTTGATTCCTTCATCATTTCTGTAACCTTCATAAAATTGTTTCTGTATGTTGCTGGTTAAAGGATACCAAAGCCAAGGTGAAGCACAAAGACACCACAGATACTCAATTGCTATGTTGTAAAATGGTTTGTTCTGAACAGCAAGTATTTGTACTTCACCCAGAAACTAAATGCAAAGCACTATTATCTCCAGAACACGAGCCTGAATTTTACAGAGCTTACACAGACATTGCTTACTCCACAAAGTAAGACTGATCCATATTGGATGTCACCAAAAGTATAAGTGACTGGAAAACTTCACATTTCTAGCTCACAAAGCACAGAAACTAAATAAAACAGGGAGCTACTGCTCCCTGAGTGTAGCAGAAATTTGTGATTTACTTAGACTCTGAACTTGAATAACTAAAAGACATAATAAATCGGTTTCAAATCTATCATATTTTTGATTGCTTTGGCCAATATCTTGATTTTATCCAGGCTGAGCTTCCGTCAACACTGAGGTTAAAAGCAGTTGCTTATGCTACCTTTTACTTTTTCAAAGAAATTAGAAGCTCCACTGTCAATGATACTGGTTTTATCCTGTAAAACCTGCAAGTGTCTTTACCAGTGAAATTAAAACAAGTAAAAGAGGAAAAAAGAACACCTCACAATGTTATAAAATCATAAACTCATGCAAAAAAAAAATAGGGTTTTAAGAGGAGGTAACTTTAACAAGCTATTGACTCTGCCTATAACTAGCAAATATAGGAAAACAAATCTTTGTTTTCCTAACAGTGGATATTGGAATCCAGTTAAGCATTTAAGGAAAATCATTAGGATCTTATTTGATTATGGAGCAGTTATACATAGTAACTGCCTAACCAAATCTGGGGCAAAAAACCAGAAGCTAATCAATTAAGCAGGAAAATTTTATCTATTACTAGACATCTCTAGATATTAGTTTTTGCTACATCAGGTTGAAACTTCTATTAATATACTGCACTGGCATGAATAATTACTGGGGATAAACGTTACATGTTGTACAGTAACAGACTGCAACCTCAGCACACTTCCATTCAAGATGCAATACAGATGTAATTTAAAGGATTTACCTAAGAAAATTTAAAAAACACTGGTCCGTACACAAAGTTGCAATCATTGCAAAATACAAGGATTACCTTTCATATCAGTATAAAATTACCATATACACCATAAAAATACTACTTCCTACTGCCCTCCTATGGTTACTGCCTACCTCTAACTTCTGGATAACTATTATACCTCTAATGTATGTAGCACTTGCATATAACAGCTTACTGAATGCAGTAGGGCAGGACATTTGCTGCAATAAAACTGACAAAGCAAAAATTTCAATGACGCAAAAATGCATTTTCAGGCATCTTCTCTCCATCTGTCTAAAAATGTGTTCCAAGATGCTTTGGTCCATAATTTTCCCCACAGATCATAATAAGGCTGACTAGCCTCTAGTTCCCCATTTCATACTTTTGGCCTTTTTTGAAGATGGGTACAGCACTTGCCTTTCCCTAGAGTCACTGGGGACTAGGTCATCTCTATTGCCTTTCATGGATGACAGCGCACACTTGCAGACTCACCTGGTGGCCTTGAATTTCCCAGACTTCGGGGTGACGAATGACTGCATTTATAACAACCACCTTTAGAAAACTACTGTGCATGCAACCAAACATTTTGGCAACTTCTCCACATGTTGTCTTTTAGGTAATTATATTCCCAAATATGAAATTTGTAAATCATGCTAATATATGCACAACTGGCATCACATTTCCAAAATTCAATTCTTACTCAAGCAGAATTTGAAATTTAAATATCTAGATTGACTACATTGATGAAAAATGAATACAGTATAAACTAGGCAAAAATAGAAATGAAAAGCAAAATAGGGCAAGGAAGTGCAAGTAATTTGGCCCTTTACAAATCTCAATGAAATTCAACTGTAACAGAAATTACAAACATTCTGAAACACTCTGAGAGAAGTATGACAGTGGATTCAAAATAGTGGAAGAAAAATCATTTATCTATTCAACAGAAAACATTTCATATTTGCAACCATTTGTTTGAGTTTCATTCTAAAGAATTATATTTAATACAAAAGTCAAATTCTGTGGTTTTACTGGATGTGCAGTAACTTTAACACTACTGCGTTCTCTTTAGCAGAAACGTATGGAACATATCGACAATATAGTACTGTATCATGCTCAAAAAACCCCAGAAAACATAGTACATCTGTTTTAAGTTCTTCTGACATTTAAATGTAAAGCTTTAACCCTGAAAATCTCTTCACAGATCAGACAGAGTCTGTTAAAGCATGTTATGTATCGTAAATAAAGCATACAAAGCTGTTCTGCTGAACAGATGACTAAGGTGCTGGGGTTTTGTTTTTTGATTTTTTTTTACGACTATTCTTTTCACTGTAGGGTACTTTGGGAAGACTTATGAGGTTGTGCAAAAACTGACAATCTACTGTGAAGATATGCCTCAATAGGGAAAAATAATCATTTATAAATTCATACAATTTTTGGCACATTTATAGGCAAGGGAAATAGTTTCTGGATTTTTCCAGAGACTGAATTAAGCTTTCTATAACAAAATACAGTAGAAATATATTTTCTGCAGTGTCCCCAGCCTGGACTATTTGAAAACCCACAGGGAGATTTCTGAGTCAGAAAAACAATAATCTTAAGTAAAGAATTCTACAAAATAAGCTTAATTTCTCTTTCTAGATGTCTTAATTTCCAGGTACAGCTGCAATATCATATGGCTGAAAGCAACACAGAGGAGGAGCATATGCATGTACAAGTAGTAATATTTTCCAATACTCCAGCTTGTTCTGGAAAGGAATCCCCCTTAATACAAGAATAATTTTATTAGTATTTAGTGGGCTCTGGACAGCTGAGTAAGCAGGAACTTTCTGAAAGGCCCTACAGAACAATACTAGATACCTAGAAACTACATACCTGACTCCAGAAAGGGTTCTAAGGCAGACAGTAAATCTGGAACACAGCACTTCACCTTTTGAGAAACATCAGAGGTTTATACCCTTTTATTAGATATATAAACATTCCCTTACTTGGGTATGATTTTGCTGGATGAGATATCTTCTGGTATGGAGACAATGTACCTGAAAGATTCAGCTGATTACACACATGCATGAAAATATGTAATGCCATCTTTGTTTAATGCAACAGAAGAGTTGGCACTGAGGATCTAATCACCACACCATACATATTTCTGGGGGATTACTGTGGACTAGCCTAGTCTATTCTCGTCTACTGAATAGCTACTGAATAGCAGCTAAACTCCTTGTTTAATTTCAACCGAAAGAAATCCTTCTCATGTGCCGGATTGCTGATGCAAACCAAAGCAACACAAGTTCAGAAGATGGAAAATTGATTTTAAAAATGCACTCCTGATCTGAACTAGAATGTCAATATGAAAACACATATAAAGCACCAAGACGCATCTGGAAGACAGCTATTGAGTATGTTGTTGTAGAAAATCCATATCAGTAGGCAGAAGATCTCCTTTAACACCTCTCTTTATTACATTTGTCATAACTTATTAAAAACCAGAATGTCTGAAATCAAAGCACTGCGAAAAGCCACACAGATTTTTTTACTTACTGGCTTAGTCACTGGCATGGATGTATAAGGAAAGACTCGTGCAGAACCTGTTCACTGTCCACCAAAGTTTCGGGTTCATGCACTGTTTGCCAAAAATTCTTCAGTTCCACTAGTTGCACCACAAATTGGGAAGATGCTACTACAAATAGCACCGAGTTTACATTAAGAAGCCAAAAAAGACAAAGAGAATGGAAAAAGAAAGCAAAAGAGAAACAGGTTTAGGAAGTACTAATTTTGGCTTCAGCTACAATGTGTGTCCTGCAATTGTAATATCTGGTGCAAGAGAAATCATTCCACGGCATGTATTACTGCAAAGGATACATTTATGAATAATCGCAACATTTACACAGTGAGTTTTCAAGATCAGAATTAGAGTTTTTATTTGATCACTAATGATACTTCTTTAACTCTGTGATTTAGACACTGACTAAATTGACCAACAACTTTGAGTCGAGGTAAAACAAAGAAATGATGGGCTACAAGAAAACAAATGAAAATGACTATACAAACATTCACAAACTATAATTGCTTGCCGTCATCTATGCTGAAAGAATATGCATGTTTTGCTTGATGTAGAATTCTAATTAAAAGATTGTTTAATTCTCTCCTTTTCTCTTCCCAGAACTCTATTGTATTAGATGAAAGTAATCAGAGTAATGAGCCATTTTTTACTTTATTTTCATCATTTTGTGTGTGTCTGTAAGCCTATTTCCACAGCATAAATACATGGACAAAATACAAAACTATTAATTTGTTCCCAAACCTTCCTATAGTACTTATTATTGTAGCTTTCCATGCTAAGCAACTTAAATACGAACAGCTCTGCAGTAATCATAGAATCATAGAATCATCTGGGTTGGAAGAGACCTCCAAGATCATCAAGTCCAACCCTTTGTCCAACGTCCTCGTGATTACTAGATCATGGCACTAATTGCCATATCCAGTCTTATTTTAAAAACCTCCAGGGATGGTGAATCCACCACCTCTCTGGGCAGGCCATTCCAATGCCTGATGATGAACTCATGAGCTGTACGAAAACCTGAACAGAAAATCAAATGCCAACTCCTTTCAAATACCCAGTACAACAACTTGAAAACTGACTTTCCAGAATACGTACAGCCTTTAAATCACATTCTATGCAGGCCAATTGACTTGAATTGCAGTTAGAAGCATAGAGTATTGCTAAGAATTTATCATTATGGATTTTAGAAAACACAAACAAAACAAAAATGCATAAACCATAGCTAACCACTCAAACTTTGCAAAGAGAATCATTCCACATAGTAATATTAAGTTGCCTCAAATATAAATAAAGCGATTGCACAGTGCAGAAAGGCTTTTGAGAGAATGTTACAAGTATTAAAGTAAGCCTCTGAAGACATAAACACAGATACTCAGATACCTCTATTATGGCCCAATTTTCCTAAGCAAAGTTTTATCACAACACAGAAGTAATTCTCTTTCAAGACCTTGTTCCGAAGAGGAGAAGCATTAAGTTCATAAGAATTCAAAAGCAGGTGAATGGCATGGAAATATTTCTGCCTAAACAGTTAAGAGTCAGTAGTCAGAAATCATTCAGAATAACCACCTTAACAAAATAACTAAATTGCACTGTAATAGAAGAACCATAAGCTTCTTTATCACAATAGCATGAAACTGCCTTTTTTTTAAAAAAAAAAGAAAGCCAGCAGACTGTCTGGTATGAACTTCTATCTGGGCTTGGTGGGAGGGAGTTCATTTGCTTCACAGCAGCCCGGATGGAGCACTGTGGTAGATCTGTGACCAAAACAGTGTTGATAACACTTCAATGTTTCAGCTATTGCTGAGCAGTGCTCGTACAGCTTCAAATCCCTCTCTGTTCTCATTCTGTACCTATAGTGAGTAACGCGGGGTGGCCAAGATTCTGGGGGGGGACACAGCTGAGGCGGTTGACCAAAGAGATATTCCACATAATATGTCATGTTTTTCTACAAGCAGCCATTGCTTAAAGACCGTATGGGCATCGGCCGGCTAGCAGTGAGCAACTGCTTTTTTCACTTGCTTCCAGCCCCCACAGACAGCTAGGACAAGGAAATAACCAACAAGACATTTCAATTCTTTGATGGAAAGCCATAAACGCTGATTCCATAGCTTAATCCTTATCTCACCTGCTGTTAAAGGGTGTTTTCTTCTGGAGAGAGAATAAGAGAGTTGTAACTAGAGACAATGATACATTTTGAAAAAGGAGGTGCTTCTAGCCCTGATAAAACTTGGTAACTAGTTCATTTAGCACACCTTTAAGTAAGTAACTCATTAATAGAAATGAAATAAGGCCCAAGAGCAAACTTGATGTGATTTTGTTAAATTCTGTTAGCATAAAATGTTACATCCATTGAAGATTAAATCCATTCATGTTGACACTGCAGGGAAAGTCCCAGGTATCACAGATAAGCAGCTCGTTATCAAGATCCTACAGCTGCAAAAAGCAGATGCAATTTCTGCTGAGTTCATTTTTATGCTACAGCAGAACACATGAAACGAAACTGCCAACATTCCCTCTCTTTTGCAGGTCATAGGTGTTCTTGAAGTCCAAACATATAAACAGGCATATTGAGAAAAAAGTGCTCTGAGATTATAAAAATATCAGCAGTTTTGTTAAAAAGATCACAAAATAGGCTCTAAGCATGGAATCATAGCATGGTTTGGGTTGAAAGAGACTTTGAAGATCACCTAGTCCAACACCCCTGCCATGGCCATGGAAACCTTTCAATGGATCAGGTTGCTCAAAGCCCTATCCAACCTGATCTTGAACATTTGCAATGTTTGGGCATCCACTGGGCAACCTGTTCCAGTGTCTCATCACCCTCATCATGAAGAATTTCTTCCTAATGTTCAATCTAAATCTACAATAGCATCTGTTCAGCTCTTAAAAATAAGGTTGCTGAGAGTCTAGGAGTGTGCTGGAAGACACTTAAAAATATCCTTTACTCAATATTCAGAATTACCAATACTCCAAACAGAACTCCTCCGGAAATTTCTAATTGCACTGCAATTTCAAAAATACATTTTCAGAACTGCATGCACAATTACAGTAATTTTCTAAGTTACAAAATGTGGTAATAGAGTTATATTAGATCATATTTAAGGGCATTTTTCTTGTCAGGTTACATTTTGTAAAATTTATACAATCGTGTTATTTACATATTTACAAAGTTACCAAAGTGGCATTACTTTAAATCAGGTGCTATCAATGGAAATTAGCAGTGCTTCCTGGAGAGGCAGCAGCTTCAGCTTACACTCTCAACAAACACTCGAGGTTTGAAGTTTGATTCAGCAAGAACTTGGTCATGGAGCGCGTATATGTGTCCAGTTAACAGTAAATGGCAAATATCACGTGATTATTATGAATTAAAGTGTTAAAGGCAATAAAACAAGCACAGCATGCTAGAAATAAAAGCAAGAAAACTCAGGGGGAAAGAAGGCAGCTTTTCTCAACTTGCAAAATCAAAAGATGCATCGATTTTGTTAAGGACAAAAAAAAGCCTACCTAAAAATTCAGGTCACGTGAGTTATAAGTCAATCCAGACAAATAACTTGCTTTTATTGTCTAGCCAGACAATACCTATGCATACTGCAGTAAGTTGCACAGTAAAACCGTGGTCTCCATGAATTTTTTTTTTTTTAATCTGTGGTTTCAGAATTTCCTCTTCAATCATTAACACTGTGCCTCATTACCTCATTTGTGTGCCCTTCACTCGTGCATGACCTTGATGAGCAGGGCACATCTGAGGAAGATGATTGTGACACAGAAAATCCACTGCTTCAAGATGACTTGCGCTCAAGGCTTTACTTGAGGCAGTCTCATAGATGACGCAGTGCTGAAAGTAGTCTGACAAGGTCAAGAGGGCATTGCCAGATTTGATTTTCTCTTACAGAGATCTAATCAAAGTCTTAGGCCTGTAAGGACCCATGTCTTGTTTTTTATTGTAAAATGAAAAAGCATCTCTTTCTCTTTTTCTATATTGAGAAAACCAAGACAGACATTAAGGGAGAAACCGATGAGCTTGGTGATCCTGCTCATGCTCCTCTGTGCCATGTACACTGTTCCCATGTACTTAAGTTGCACCTCTTCATCACATTACTTTTTCATTGGAAGAAGTAGTTCATTAACTGATAAGTGCCCAGCTATTGACACTTCTAAAAAACACATCCTTCATAAGGAGTGGGATATGCCTGCAAATCTGTCTTAGATATACATCTTATATTTCTAATTTCAAAATTTCCTGTCTTTGTGCTAACTTCAAAGCATATGAAAGAAAATTAGCAAATGCTTCTATTATGTTCATATACCATGTCTTCTCCTTAGCTCATAATCAGAGAATGCCACTAAAATTAAATTTAAAAAAATAAATTCATTGGGAAAATTTTACACTAACAGCTATAGCACCAGAGAATCTGTTTTCCTAATCTGCAGAGCACCCTTTAAGCAAGCCGTTGTTCACCGGTCAAGAAGATTTAAATGTAGTAAAATACACCTGCCAGGGAGGACTGGTGAGGCTGGTTTTATTATACATTTTGAGAAGAGACAAGAATAGGTAAAAAAGGAAAGGCGTGAGCGCTGTTAAGAGTGGCATCAGTAGCACCAAAGTTCACAGTAACATTTAGTCCAGATGTAGTTATTTTAAAGCAAAGGTTCTTGGGTATGAGTTCACCATAACACAGTGAGCAACCAATTTCCTGCTTCACCATTAACTTCTCGATTGACAGTGCATCCATTTACTATTTGTAAAATGGAAAAGTAGCATTCCCTCGCTTGACATGGGGTTAAAAGCAAGACCAGGTAAGTACCCTGAAAACAGTATGCCACATATTTAAATTCATCTGGGTGCTGTGTAATTTGTTGGGGTAGCTGATGAAGACCAGACACATTCACCAGGAAGAAAAGAAAAGATGTATCCCAAAGCTACAGTTTAATGTGAAAATTTGATGAACAGAGGCCATAAACACAATGGCAATTTGCCATCCAACCCCTTCTGCCCATAGCCAAGTAGCAAGCACTAATTCCACAGATTTCTAATGACATAAAACGCTCCAAGTAAGGCTTGCCCAAAGTCCTTTGTAAGCAGCTTCTCAGGGGTGTGAGTACAGTCAAGTACTGTGCACAGAAGTGCCTTGCATCTCAGCACAGCAGAGGCCAGGTGTCCCTGTAACACACAGAAGCCCAGTCTTGCTCAACACACCAACAGTCTGGCCTAGTGCCTACCAGGGAGTGCCTTCTAACCTGGCTCCCAGACCTTCCCGGGAGCCTGCAGCCACAGGAGCAGCACCCTTGCATTGGACTTGCCTGTTGCTGTAAACTGATTTCCTGACTCCTCATCTGATCCTGGAGAACGATTATTCTCCTCGGCTTTGTTATGGCCTCTTCAACAAGAAAACTTAGGTACTTTCCTAATCATTCTTAAGCTAAAGCCACTCTTCAAATCTTCCTTGATGGATCATATTTTGCAGCCCTCTTGTCTTTCTAGCTGCTCTTTCCTGGAATTTCTAATTAATTAACAGCCTTACCTTAAGTACTGATAAACCATGATATCCCATCTAGTTTTCAAATAGCTGATGACTATTATTCAAGTAGGATCCTATAACTACTGAAAGGTTGAAGATTAAAATTAGCAAATAGATGAAATATTAATTTCTTTAATCATTCCCATTTACAGAGCAGTCTAACATGCTTATTTGTGATTTTAACCCCTTTATAGCTTACCTTGTGAGATCTTTCTGTTTCCTCATTCATTTTTAGAAGCATTTTTCTTTAAATTATATCTTAATATCTCCAAGCTTTATTTTATTTAGTTTACATCACAAAAAAAAAAGAACTCAAGAACAAGAGAAGTCTCATCTGAATGAATATGAAAGCACATGGTAATAAGACTAATGTATTAGCCATTTTATTTTTGCAATGTTAAGCAAAACAGATTAAATTCTGGCTACAGACCCAGTTATTCCTTGCCGAGTTTCTTAAATGTTTATTTTTCTGTATAAAACACTTTTCACTTTGAATTCATTGTTCCTAATACAATAAAATAAAGCTGCTATTGTATGAGATTTCATTCAAATGCACTTTTTTCAGTAATAAGAAAAAGTTTAGATGACTTTGATTATAGGAAGAGTGTCCCTAGGCAGACAAAGGAAGTTCAAATCAAAGCCAAACAAATTGCACTTGCTCCAAAATAAATTTCCCTACCCCTTTAGAGCCAAACAGTCTACATGGCTACTGTATACAGTATTTTCAACATTTGTTTTTCTGTACTTTTAACCCCATTTCCAAAGGAAGAAGCATCAGAACAAATTTGAATGAAGCCACTCTCTTGTGTGAACTAAGGACATGAAGTCCTTGAACGGGAGGAACAGAACAACATCAACTTATTTCTCCTTTGAAACAAGTTGTCTTCAAACTGGAGTCCATGGATGCTGAAAGATCCCTATAATTTTAATGCCCTACCTTTCATAAACGTATTTTCAAATAAAAAAAAAATCTGAGAAGTAAATCCATCAGTCTGAATTTGCTAAAATAAAAGCATAGCAATTCTTTTCTCCAAAAGTACACAGTGACCTATATATTATAAAATATCTTAAAATTAGCAAAAGTTAGAGGTAAAATTTCAGAAGAACAATACTGAACTCATGACGCCATGTCACAAACCGCTCTTTCCAATTTCTGTCTATAGATTCCCACTCAATGGCAATCTTTGACCTACGCTCCCACTCTTTATTTCTCTCTCTTCCTCTTATTAAGACAATGGTAAAGATTAATCATTCACAACACAACATACCAAATCCTTCTCACTAAAAAGAAGGCAAGGACTAACCACGGACACAAAATGTACTTAATTTTCAAACCAACTACTAAAATTCTGACTTTTAATTAGAAAGAAAATATTCTGAGCTTAATTTTTTGGTATTCCAAATACTGATAGCTATTTTATAACCAATTGCAACTTTTTCCTGATATAATCGTCATATAAACAATGTGTCTAGGTTATTTTTAAAATACAATATTACTTAAGGAATACTTGATGTAAGCAAGGAAAAAATTGCAACTCCCACTAAAGCCCTTCAATTTTTGAGAGTACTTGGTAAAGTTGCACAGTCGTAATTAAATACAGATAGAAACAATCCTTGCTGCAATGATCAGACAGCTGATGCTTTTAAAATAATTCTAAACATAAAACTTGAGGAAAAACATTTAAATCAAGACACTAATGAACTTAGATTGATAGATTAAAAGTATATTCACATCTATAGTATTTCAATTCCACACTCCAACAATAAACTTGTTTTTTATTTCTTGAAGGAAATCTTCCATTTTTTCCCCACTTAAACACTCTGTTGACACCTCCTTTTTAGGTATTACCTGACTCTGTGTGTCAGTAATGCAAAGACTTGAAAAACATATGCATAACTAATTTGAATTATTATTATTTGCAACAAATAATCCAGATAAAACATCACAAACTAAAAATTTCTTCAAGTCTTGGTACTGGACAGATTTTAAGAAATGTAAAAGTTTCTTTAGCTTTACAAAAAACCCTTTTTAAATGGCACAAGTATAATGTTACTGGTTTTTTATAGCAAAAGTTTTCTCTATTTGAGGTTTGATACTTAAAAGATCTTTATGAATTTGAGAGGATTTTTTTCTTAGAAAAGTCAGCTTTCTGTATTACAGAAAAACAATTGTTCTTGCTCTTGAATATCAGGTTTAAACACTTAAAATAAAAAAATCTAAACAAGATAAAAATAGTTATACTACTAAAAGTTTACTGAAAAAGGAAGGAAAGACTGGATGCAGCTTGAATGTAAAAAGCAAAGATCCTGTCAATAGCTGACTGACTAGATTCTGGAATCCACCATTATTTGAAGTTCTTTTAAGCACAAAGTACACCAGCAACAACTGTCATCTTATTGTTGAAAGGCATCTAGAAAAACGACAATCCTGAACATTTCATGACTTGCAATTAAGTTTGACTATCTAACAGTAATTTTAAGCCCCAACCCCCAAATATCCCATTATTTCCCACAGCTTTATGCTGGTATGTTGATTAGCAAAGAGTGAGCCATAAAGTAAATTCAAACATAAATTTACAATGCATTCTGTGCCAATACTAATACCCATTCATGTTAAATTATTCCCAGAGTCTGAATTAGAGGACTGAAGAGGTACCTTCCTATAAGAATATGGAGATAGCATTCAAAGAAAAAATTTAATTAAATTTAAAGAACACTTTTCCAAATAAAGAAGCCATCGGGACATATTTTAAATGAACAACTACGCAGTCCTGCTTTGTCAAATAAATACAGCTGAAGAAGAAACTTTAAAGTCACGCAGAACTGAAAGATGAGAGTTGTCTTTTGAAATCTGCTAAGTATGGAAAGAAGCACTTTACAGTAAGAGCAGGTAGTTCTCAAATTCACTGCAAATAGACTTCCCAGAAGGCTAAGTTCAGGACTTCCATTTAGATGCTAGAAACAAAACAAATACATGCCTAGATCAAATACCTCTCTCAATAAATCCCTTGTCTGTCCGTTCTGAAAACACAAAAACTTACATAAATATTAAAAAGTTCTCATTTGCCCACAAGTTTCACTTGTAAACAGTTTAATTTGTCATCTTCATTTCCCCTGATACTTCTGTTGCTAAACACTCATTACAAATTTGAATCTTTACTTTTATGGCATCATACACAACCTGATTTCCAGACACTCTTCTAAGAGTATGTGAATTCTACTGTTATGTTAACAATATAAATCCAAAGGAGAGAACTTTCTTAACCCTGCTCACTAAGTAAACAGATCTTTAATATGGATGAAAGTTGAACTGCTTTTCTAGTTGTCAGACAAAAGTATTTTTTTCCAAACTCCATTCTCTGCCTAGCCAAGTTTTTACAGAAATGTCAATTAAACGTTAATTAGAGAAAATAGATTAAAAACTAAGTTTTACTGCATATAGACTGAAAAAACTTGGCACAGACTTCTGCATTCTCACTTTCACTATGCAGGCAGAGCTGCTAAATTTAAATCATGAAGAGTTTAGTTTATTCCTGCTTAGTTCAGTAAACACCATTCTTACATTCTCTCCTCAATGCAAGTTAGCCCACAATCCAATTCACTGAATTCCTAATAATAGCAGAGGGATTGTTTCTGTACAACTCAATGATGCAGTATTAACCCATTTAAAACCTGAACTTTAATCTCAGACAGGGACACTTATCCTTTCAGCTAAAATTAAATATAAATATAACTACACACACACAGAGACATACATTTATCGATTAGCACCATCTAGTGGGTCATTACAATTTGTGCGAAATGAGAAATGCGTAACTCACCGTTCAGGTTTTTCTACACCCTGCACAACATGTTAGATACAGCACAAGATAAGTAATTAAATAAAATTCAGATGTAAAAAAAAACCAACTGCAAACTCTCGTTTTAATTAATAGCACTGTTACTCCACCATAGATGAAAATCTAAGAAAACTATCTACACTGAAAGCTGCATGTACTTACATATGAAAATTTGATAGGAAGAAAAAAAATTTTTTTAGGTATTCACACACGTGCAAAACACAATTACCACTTAATTACTATTTTTATTTTGATTGCTCTCTTCCCCCATTACACAACTCAAGAAAAATCTGCCAATCTTTAAAAGGAGGCACCCTGCACATGCAAATGATGACAAAACCCTTTTTATGTAAGGGATGCAAACGCCTCCACCATCAGAGCAGAATTTTGCTGTATACACAACTTCTGATAAAACTGGATCAAAGTGCCACAAACACTGGATAACAACCCAGAACGCTAATGAAATGACAGATGAAATACTTTTGAAATTTTCAAAGTAATTAAACTAAAAGAGGTCACCTACGCTAAAAAACAGATTCTAAGCAGATTCTAAGAACTAATTGTGCTCGTTCATTCCAATTCTCAAATACAAAATCTAGAAATTGATTTTTAGCCAGTTTTACATTGGAAACTGTTGGGGCTTCAGTCATGCAAATAAGTAAAGCTGAAGAATATCAAATGCAAAAGCTAATGGTAGTAGATTCCCCCAGACATCAACTGTATATAGACAGGTAGCAGCACGAGGGTGCTTGAATGCAAACCACACCAGGCAAAATCTCTACCAGCTTTTGCTAACTGCAAGCATTACTGATCCCTTCTCCCTCTCCCTGCTTAAAGTCCAGTTTAAAAAACAAAGTAAACCAAACCCACAACCAATTATTCATTAAAATAAAGCACACACTTAAGAGTATCAGGACAGGTCACAAGTGTGAAAATAAGCACTTGCTTAAATGCTCTTTAATGAAACAATGACCATGAAAGCAAAGAACGCCTACGAGGACAGGCTTTGCATTCAGGTCTTCCCCTGTTTGTATAAAAAGTGAGTGACAACTTTCCAAAAAGATCAAATCAAAGCAAGTGGAACTTGGACAATGAGGGGCAAACACATGTCTGGTGAAATTCCAGACCTAAATTTAATATGCAAATATATAGTTGTGAAATCTTAAAATATAGATGATCTCCCATTCTTCCTTACTTGACACTAGGTGAAAGTCGGTTTTAATTTTGATTCTGGGAATAATAGTAAAAGTAGGTGAAAATATAGAAAAACAGAAAAATACTGAAAAAATAAGTAGATATGGGAGAAAAATTAAGATCAATAAAAAGCATCAGTGGAAGACTTGCAGTGAGTACTTGAAAAGTCACAAAATGTAAGAACAGGACCAAAGCTTGTGCAGTACAACTAGGTGCCACGCTACAATTTAAACACAAATCAAAACAAAGATTGTCTAATAAACTAATAGCAACGAACAAGATTTATAGTAGGAATTTTAATTTAAAAAAAAAAAGATGAAAATAGCATCTGAATTTTCTTTAAAAGGACAAAGAATTGTGTCAGGAGTAAAATATCCCAAATAGGTACAACCAAATAATTACAACTGCGTTAATGGATACAACTAATTCTCAATCTTCCCTTCAGAGAATGGAGAAACACCAACACCAAAGTGGAATGTATGTGTCATAGGATAAGGAGAAGTATGAAAAATAATGACAAAATATTGGGAAAAAGTTGCATTCATTTAGAAGAGATTTACTGCCATTTCCCCGAACCTTTTCAGACCACTGCACTTTAGGCTTTTGCACTAAATCATCCAAACATGCAAACCCATTTTACAGGAAGCTTCAAATCAAAGCACACATATTCATTTGTTTTTAAATTGGAAGAGCTAATGCAAATGTATTTGTACAGGTTTGTGCAAATTTGTGCAAATTACAGTCATGTCATACCTTTAAATTTGGGACAGCTGGTAGAAAACAGTAGAAATTGCCTAATAGAGAGGAGATAATACTAAACAAGATAAGGGAGTTGAATTGCCAGTCCTACTATTATAAAATATAACACAGAAATAAGTTCTTCAAGAAGTAAGGATCCATGAAAAAGGAGACCAGAGATACAGAAGTATCAACTACTGGGATGCCAAGAAATTTCCTGAGAGTTTCCAACCAGGAACTGTGCCCCCAGCCCCTTTTTTCAAGTAGGATGCAACCAAAGCACTAGCCAGCATGACCTAGCCTGATTTCTACTGCACTTGAATATGAAACCAGAAAAAAATTAAATATATCAGGAAGAAGTACCATTAACCAAGGATTTTTTAATGTATATTTTTTATGCCATAGATGAATGGTAATATTAAAATCAAAAAGTGACATATTTCTTTTTATATTGTGCAAAAATGTCAATTTACACTTGATACAATAAGAAATTACAAATATCGATCCAGCATAACACACCAGCTTAACTGAAATACACTGAACAGCACCCATCTTCAGATGATCAGCCTCAGCATTGGAGAGATCACTCTTATTTACACTGATTTAAAAAATCAGTGGAAAAGCTGAAATAAGTAAAAACCAGCATGATATTCCCACAGAGAAGCCATGACAGAATGGTTGTGAAAATGTTAATAGGAATAATAAAAGGGGAATAAACGCACTTAACACAAAGGGAATTAAATGTCTCTCAGACATAAAAAATTAATTTAGCAGTCAAGAATTAAATAGAAAATAATCCAGTTCTAATAAATTAAAAGACCAGTATGCATTCTCAGAAAACCCAGAGACAGAGCAGAAGCAGGACAGAAGATGTGATCAAGCCATAAGTCTTACTTAGTGGTTACCTGATAGGCAACAAGAGGAAAATACTCACTTTGAGAGAAGACAATAACAAAACTTCATTGGTTTATTATTTAGAATTAGTTAGAAACGGGTAGAAAGTTTCAACGTGAAAGAGCATAGGCACACAACTACAAACATTTTGTTGCTTGGCACGTGCTATGGTATGATTTGTAGTTAGCCTTTAATGACATACCAAATTTCAATATGACCAACTTAGTATTTCAGATGCCAGATAACATGATTACAATCAAGGGTTATTTTTTCCCTAGAATGTTTGCAACTTGGAAATTCAAAACTGCATTATGGTTAGATCCTGATTACAGCCATGTATATTAGCAGTGTCATTACTGGATTATTTAATCACTAAATCTCAACAAAAACTGCTCTTTTCCATGAAACCTAATCTGTAAAGCACATTATAACTGAAGATACTTTATGAAGACGATATTCATTCTAAACATAAAACAGTACTGAAGCTATCCCATACATAATCCATTTATAGGTGGCATATTTGAATTTTTTTTTAACTCTTAAATGTCAAAATAATTGAGACAGTTGTGTTTGTGAATAATATATATCACTGGCATTTACCTTGTTCGGGTTGCGATTTCTATAAAAAGTCAACAAGAAAACTTGAAAAAAGAGATACATACACAATAAGGATTTACTTTCCAATGGACAGTTTACCTCCCACCATCCCTGTCACTCATTAAATATCACATCCTTCATAAAGGGTCACACTGTACCTGAGCCACTGGGGAATAAAAGAGTCAGTGGCTCCGAGGTTCAAAATCTCCCCCTCTTGGAAGCAATGATTTCATGTCAGAGGTCTATGAAACAGAGTGAAGGAGAAAGGCAGCAGGACAGAAATCAGAGGAAAAACAACCTGAAATTGAAGGGGTGTGCACAAAATGCCGGCTTGGCATGCCATTCTCTGAAACAAAGCTATGAGGCAGCACTGTGTCCATGTTGACCAGCACATGCATCAAGAAGGACATACTGATGAATCTGGTACAGCGAGTGAAGTACAGATAATGAAATTAAAGTAAGGAATTGAATTCAAAAGTCAGAACGAATTATTATTTTATTCCTTTGCATCAATAACAGTGGTGGGTGTATGTCTGTGTGTGTGATGTCCAAGTCTAGAAACGGATGGGAGCAAGGTATGTTTATATTTCCCTAAGGAATTTCATTATCTGTATATTTTGCTAGCAATCTTTAAGTTGGAGTAGCCAACAAGTAAAAGTAGATCCATATCTGAAAGGGCTCAAGGTCTTAACCAGTGGCTGGGTAAAGGGCCAAGGGTTCAAGCATAGCTATTTAGTCGGACTTAGATCTAGTGCTGGGACATGAGGAATCAGTAAATGTAGTTCTGCTTAGAAATCTACAAAGTAAAGAGGTGTGTGTTTTCAGCAGTGAACTTTAGCTCCGATCAGCTGGAGAGGAGAAATGGGACCAGGCTTCCTGCTCTGTCATTTAGATGAGTGCTGTTGTGCTTACATGGATAAAGGCACTTCTCGTGACAGCTTTTCTGGCCAACCAGGCTAGTAGCATAGGTGCTCAGCCACGCTACTGGTTGAACCTGCAAATGGGAACAGCAGTGGCTGCATCCATCTCCCAGTACGCCAGACTGGGCTTGTGCAGCCAAGACAGTGGATTCTTCACATCCAAGGGTCAGCTACATGCGGCAGCTCTCGTAGCACTCCCAAACCCCAGCGTAAAAGATTAAATATCTCATCACATTTGCACCTAATGAAACAACGTAACTGTGCAAAGACATGGAAACTAGGCAAGAGCAATGTTTTCCCTAGGAATTTATATGGCCACATTAACACGGCATGCAAATATTTCATCTTTATACGTATTCTCTTAATTTCCCTACAAGACAAAGAATTAATCCAATCCTAATTTATTTGATAAGAAATACAAGAAGACATATATGGGAGGACACACTGAGGGAAAAAGCTGTTCTAGCAAGAAAAACAGAGGAGGGGAAGATAGCTGTGAAACACATGACCATAATGTATACCCGTGCAACTCTATATGGCCCCTAGAGGCACTACCATTTTTTGAAAACAAATGCAAGACAGCTCTTAACTTCAGACAAGTCAATGGTTTTAAAGTTGTCACTACAGGAATATTAAAGATATTTACACCATAGGTACCTTAGAGGGACTCAGCTGAAGCAAGCAATCACAAAAGTCTTCTCTGTAGCATGGGAATGGACTATGTCATACTGAAGGTGCTAGGTTAAAGTGAATCTTTAGGTTTTGTCATATCATTGAAGGCATCGTCAAGTTATAGTAATTGCCCGCTGTAAATTACTCATTCTTAATTTGCACAGGCAAGTAAACCTTCTGCTTTGCATGTTTTTAAATCTCATTTCTTCAGCACCTTATTGGCTACTCTGCAGTGACTGTGCACCACATGGACAGCATTGGTATGCTAAGTGCTTACAAGCTGCAGCTGTGAAATTAACGTCTGAAGTGTACTGCCACTGGCATCAACACCTGCAAAGCAAAGCACTGGTTTCTGCAAAGATACACAGAAAAAAACTGTGGTTAAGAGAACATTGCTATACAAACAACACTATCTGTAAGCCTAAAGGAATAGTGCACATGTACTATACTATGTTGCTCTCTTCTGTCCATGCTATAATAGCAATGACTGAAAAAAGATTTTTTAAAAAGTTCTTAAAGCAGCACAGAAGAAACAAAAGTAATGGGGAACAGAAAAAGATGAGTAAAAACTGGCTGTATTTCATACAAAGGAGGAAAGATACTGAGGATGTATGTAACATTACACATATTACTGAACGCTACAAACTAACTTCACAAGGATTATCTGGAGAATGGACACAACCAAGAGTTCCAAAGAAAAGAAGTTAACTTATGCAGTAACAAAACCTGCTGGTAGGAAGCACAGGCTGGCATTTTTACTAAATCTTATTTTAAGGTTTTTATTAAATCTTATAGTAAAAGGTTTCATGCTTCAGAAAGATTTTGTATCTGTCAATCACGTCTCATCTTTTTAACTCTTACAATGGTTTTGCAGTGCAGAGGCATGTTTGGATAGTTATGACTTTCTGTTCTTAAAAGGAAAATATTCCAAGACAGTAACACAAAAAAAAAATATGTTTTAAACACTCCCTCACATGTTCTGCCACAGAATTCTGGCCCAAGGGAAAAGAACACTGTAGAAAAACAGTTTAAAATTACGTTATCCTTGGATGTCTTGGATTTATCAGACTACTATTACTGAGCAGCTTACGAGACCTTTGATTGGCCTCAGTATCATACACAAAAAATGTATCACTTTGGTTAAATAAATACTGTACAAGCTTCATAAGACAAGAAAAATCTGGGTATAAGCACAGATTTGGGTTCTAAAAGTACCCTGCTAACTGCTGCACCAGTTTTGTCACCAGGCTGGTACATTGCCCCCTCGATAACAATGAAATTACAAACTATTTGTCTTGGAAGGATTGATACACTTCTTTTATGTCCAATACGTTTTGGCTGGATTTCTGCTACTCTTTGGAGGTTTCCCAGCAAAAACTTTAAATCAATTACCACTGATCCAAAAAAAAAAAAAAAAGCCTCCGTCTGGATTTTAACCTAAACCAAAGTTTTTTCACATTCCAAAGCACTGATTTATTCACAAGTTTCAAGTAATAGTCATAGACCAACACTTCACACCCTGGATTTAATAAGCTTATCTGCTTTATTTTTCATTTCAATATGTTGTTGGCACAGCATACTTGTAGAGACTTCTGATATCAACCCATCGTCCATAGCTTTTATGGGACAAAACTGTCAACAAGACTATTTAATTAATAATTTTGAAACTTATTTTTTAATTGTGTTCTTATTATTGACAAAGCGGCTGAAAGGAAAAATTCATGACAACAACAAGGCTTCCTTATTAAAATCTAGATGAAAAATTGCAAGTGTCTATAATAAACGTATTAGCAACACTGATGTAGAAACTGCAAGATGCTGGAGAGACCTCTGACAAAGAAGTTGACACTAGATATCCAGTCAAAAAGTACAAAATAAAAACATTTATCACAGGAGAACCCATTCAATAGACTTCAGGACAAAAATGATTATATCCACTCGCTGTCTGTTTCCTAGTAAACTATCTACTAGCTAAAATTACAACATCACCTTGTTGAGCCATCACATAGGATCCATCTTTCACCACAATTGTAACAATCCATCCATTTGGCACTAACTTTATATGTATTTTCTTACAGACAAGATTACACCAAATCATGCCTGACCACTTCTGTGAGAAGTTGAAGGTGCATTTTTTTCACTTCATTAAAGACACAAATAAGCAGAGGTATGTAAGGCTGAATACACATGGCAAAACAACTTTGTCTTTCCTCAGAGTAGAAACAGTAAACCTGTTACATGTTATAATATGTGGAAAGTTGCGGCATTAAGACAGAATTTCAAACAGGAATCCATTTTTATTTTGCTTATTTTTGACCAGTTATTACCTGACGTACTGCATATTTACACAATAAGAACACAAAGTCAAAGAGTTCAAAACACATACACATTCACCAGATTCCTCTCCAAGTCTCAAAACCAGAAGCAATCACTTTCTCAATGCCTGGCTGCTAGCTACCTTTTCCTTAATGTTTCTATGGAAACAATATCAGCCTAAATAAAGTAAAGATCCTGTACTATTTTCTATAAAACATCAATTACCTTATTTTGATTAATCTGATCACTGCTCCCAAGGAAATTAAGTTTAAAGGCAGCTGACTGCCTCCAGCTAAGAGAGATCTCTTTACTTGCAGATTTCAGTTGCTGGTTATTAAACAGGTCTCAAAAAATCACTTCAGCTTCAAAAGTAATGCTTTAAATTTATGTGGCATTTCATAAGGAATAACACCTTGTGTTTTTTTGAATGCAATAATTTTGATAGAAGCAAAATGACTCATTGCTTCAGTGGTAATTACTCCAAATATGACTGTAAACTATTGTCAGCCATCAAGAGCTTTTCTTACAGAGTATTATTTTTTCAATGATTTTCACCCTTAAGTAAGCATAAAGCATGTGGCAAGTTTCTATTTCACTATAAGTATTAGACCATTACCTGCAATACTTTGGATGAGTACTGAAATTCTAGCACTTCTCCATGTACATTCTGTACTTAAATCTCAAGCAGGAAGCTTCATATATTAACTGAAGATCAAGCTTCCTCTCCAGACAATAAGGAAAATACTTAACTTTTTCCATGCAGCTTTTGTATTTCTTTGCAGATTCAGTATCCTAATGCGATCCATGTATACTTTATTGATAGACAGTTCTGTAGGGCTGAAAAAATTGCATGACAATATTAATGAATTCAACTCTAGTAAATTCCTTCTCCCCTTGCCAGAAATAGTAGAGGTTCTCAAACTGGCACACAGCACCACATCTGTGCACTGTTTGGACAGTGTGTTACAGGAGCAATCACTTCATTCTTGCCATTAGTAGGCTTTGCATGCTTTCTCTGATTCAGAAGATGTAAACTACAGCGTGAGAGGCAACCTTGCTTCATTCTCCTCTAGAGCATGAAGAACAATTATTTTTCATTGGCCACGAATTGTTACTGGCTGCCAACCACCACACTCACACCTCCTTCTCCAGATGGCCAGGTGGTAAATGCTTACTCACACTGCCTTTTCCTTCATTTCTTCCCCATCTCCAAAGCAAACAGCACTTCAGGCCTCCACATGAATTTACAGAACTGCAGATTATTCCCTTTACCATGGAGGCACAGCTTTTTAAAAATAAATATGGTTGAGAACTCAGCAGTAAAGAACCTTAAGGACTTCAAGTACCAAAGCAACGTTTTTGTGGATGAGCTATCAATTTCAATAATTTTACCCACTCCAAGGTGGTCTATAAATCTCTCCAACTCTCCAGTGCTTTCCCCTAAAACCACAAGCCACTCTTCTCTGTTAGATCTGGGGTTAGGTATCACCTAAGGGCTACCTTTACCCCAGTCCCACTTTCTCTTCTAGAGAATTTTCCAGGCTTTCTGCTCTTGGGTTCCACAGCTCCCCTGAGCTCCTTAAGTGGCTGGTTTTGTTTGCCTTAAAATTAGAAACTGCTTTCACCATTCTCTTAAAAGGTGCAAACAAACTAGCTGCCAAAATCCCCTCACAAAAACACCCTCCTATCTCCATCTTCTATATAACATAATGGTTAACAGAAATAAAGTAATCTTGTGACTCACAGAAAAAGAGAGTTCCAATAATAAATTATGAGGATTTAATAAATATTACTTCTAGAGAAACATGAAGAACAAATTAATGAGAAAGCAAATAACTTTTGTATGTTCAGCAAAAAAAAAATTTAATATCCGCTTCAGACTTGAGTGCAGAAGCAGTCAACATTAACACCATTGGGCTGCCATGGAGGAAGAAACTCCATCTCCGTACAATCTCCAACCTTCATTCTATATCATTTGTGTCACACTTAGGTGTTACACTAATATATACTACTCAGCCACCACCAACCTTCCAGCCCTTTAACACGTAAACAGAGAGCATTCCCCCCATCCATGGGTCATCCCCATCAAAAGTCCAGAATGAGTTCAAAACAACTAGTTGTCATACACAACTCATCAGAACAATTCATACAATCCGAAGTCCATCTCTTCTATGTGCTCTCAGGAAGAAGATCCAAAACAAGCAGATGCTTCAGCTTGTGCCCAAGCAGAAGCATTCACTATTTGGATGCACAACACAGGAGGTGAACACACGTGTCGTGTGACGTGCACCTGGATGTTGGCTGCAGAATATCTGACACATCACAGGGTAGCGGAAGCTGCACCATATGATCCCTTCACGAGTGCCAAAAGAACCTGCATAGCTCTTCCCAGGTGCAAGGTTAGACAGTTTTGAGTTAGTCTGTCCTCTAACATAAAACCTGCCATGAAATCTGATTAAGATTCTCTGATTCTGTACTGTAGATGCAAAGCCATCTACAGTTCATCCTACAGACTAACAGCTTGATTCATGGAGTTTTTGTGTAAAATTCTGGCTAAAAGCTATGACTGTATATAAACTATGAACTAGGCTTGTACCAGTCCAGACTGAAGATTTAGCACATCATCTGCAGATAACTGAATTTATCACTGTAAGCATGTGTCAAATCAAATCCTTCTGCTTTGCCAGACAGCTCATTTTTTGTAAATGCTCTTTATTTTTTCTCATTACAAAAAGAACCACAGAAGGCTGAAATCATCTACAATCACATATTGAAAAATACGTGTCTTCACAGCAAAACCTTTCAATTCTTCTATACATAGCCCAAATATTACAATCATTGCGGTAATCATATGATTCAATTAGCATGCCAAAGAAATCACACCAGGATACACTTTGCATAAATGAAGGTTTCGCAGGACCAACCACCAAAATACTATGCAGTTATAATAAAATCACACTGGATTCACCAAATATTTCTTACTTTTGCAGTCGTTCTTTATTTTCCAGTAACACATACTGCTTTTTGACTACTCTTCCCTATCAAGAGGAACAGCAACACTACTTACTGTGGCTTCTTCGTAATGCAAAGGACAGTATTGTCTAAAGAACTGTGCATGCCCTGAGCTGGCCAATACCAATCAGTAACCTACAAGTAATTAAGAAATACTCTGCTAGCATCCCAACAGATAAGCCTACTCAATTCTTGAGCATTAAGTTCACATCCAGAAATGCCTTAGGCAACAGTGCAAGTAGAAGCTTCATCCTGGAGCTAAACAGACAAACAGTAAAACGTATCTGGTGCACTAACAGCAACTAAATGCACATGGAAAGTCTTGCATGTCCTCTAAAACTAAGTTAAAAGAGTAGTTAGAACAGATCTTCATTTATCCCTTCTGTTCCTCTAAAAACCTCCAAGCAGAGAACCCATGTACTATTTCAGGTTTCAGCTAGTAAGAGTTCATAATTACCCTGAAGGATCATCTCTTCATGTTTCCCTCCTATAAATCTCCACAGAATTCCTGGGATCACTGCTATGTAAAAAGTACTGAGATGGCTGAAGATTTTTGGTAGAACTTAAGAGACTCTTGTAATAAGACAGGGAAGTAACAAATTGAGGGAAGCAGAGACAAATTTTAAACATACCCTACCCAGAGCCAGTTCTCTGTTCCAAACTGTCAACAACGGTTGTGGGTTCTCTCTTCTCTATACTTCACAAACTCAAATGTAGTCAACAGATTCCTTTATTGAGAAAAGGGACAGCAAGAACAGTTGCATCAGTTTTGCTGCGTTTACTCACTACAATAGGAATGTACTGTAGAGAACAATCCAGTATTTGCAGGGGGAATGAACTGCATGATCTAATACAACTTTTCCATTTCTGACTTCTTAGAACAGCTCAGACAGATCCAAGTTCACAAAGAGATTTCTGTCCAACAATATTGAAAGAAGAGAACTCCAAGACAAGTTTTGGGGTATTTTTTTTTTTTTTTCTTTCTTTTGAATATTAAGACAGCCAGAAGAGCAAACCATACGCCACAGTATACAACCACACAGAAAACACTAAGATAATTAAAACACCCATAAACCTTACCATATCTGTAGAAAAAGCAGAAAGTTCATTTTATACTTAAACTTTCAAGCAATTTGGAGCATTTTATCCATTTTATAACTTAGAAAAAACCTCTTTTCTAATTTTTGAAATTATTAACCAGTAAAGTAAGATGATTAGTGCAGAAAGTTTTATTAAGTAGTGTGTTTATCTTAAATGGAGAAATATTAGTGCCTAGTTAATAGTATACCCATGCTCATTTTCTTCCAAAACCAACACCTACCAACATCCTTGGCTTTAAGCTAGCGCTTTTTTTTTTTTTATTACAAAATATCTGTCATCATTCTCTGCTTGAGGAATTAAAAACATTTGTCTTTGCAAGTACAGTTGACTGTAAGAAATAATTGCTACGAAAAACAGTCTTTCAAATAAGACACCAGAACCCAGAATGAAAGATTTGGCACTTCTGAAGCCTTGAAAGAAGGAAAAACTATGGCAAATGCAGTTCGTTCTTCTACTCTCATAGCTCTCTTCCAAAAAGGCTATAAACTGCCTTCTCTGAAACTTGATAGGATCCCGAATAATCTTTCTAAAAATGTGTTGAAGGTCAAACAAATATCATGAGTTTCAGATACAGTTAGGCCCATCTCAGGGCAGGGATATGAAATAGATAACCTTTTGAAAGCTCCTCATGCTCTGCGTTCTATATTTGAACTTCACAGAAATCCAAAAGTGAGGTTCAATAGCCCGTGATATGCACTGGATCAGACCAGATGCTCTTAACAGTTCCATTTCTTATAATTAAAAAACTTCGTCTTTTGAATTAAATTAATATGACATATTAAAGCAGTGCAACTAGTGAACATTAAATATACAATTCCAAGAATTAAGTCTATTGTAAAATAGTGCCAGATTTAATAGGACATTAAAAGAACCATTTACAGGGTCAATTACTAATACATTTAATACTTCGACCTAAAATGTACAAGATAAATAGTAAAGATGGTTGGAATACTTCAACACCTTGCTGTAACTGCAATAAAGTGCCCATTCACTGATCCCCCAAACTTTCTATCTACCTCAAGAAAGCTTTCTCTGATATTAAAAAAAAAAAAAGAATTCATAGAAGACCAATCCATCCTGTGATAACAAACAACATGGTAACTAGGACAACACAACTAGGAGACCCAACTTTTCCAAACTGAGAGTATGCTCAAGGTGAGTAAGACAGTCACTGTCCTGTAATCTTTGTCTTCTTCAGGAGGGGAGGACTAAAGGGAGCAAGTGAAGGAGTTTGAAAAGGTTTCAGTTTTGCCTCAATAGAAAATCAGAGCAAATGTTGAAATGTCTATGTTTCACATATCCACACTCATTTTCCAGTCATCCTTCTTTAACTCCCAATCCAGAAAGAAAACTAATTTAGCAACTGACCTACCATTTTGCTTAGATGGACTCCACTGTCAGCCTTTATTAGAAAGATGACTGGTGTTCCCCTTGCAGGGATCTTCTGAGCCACCTGAACAGGCAGCTGCAACAAAGCAGTAAGGACTCCAGGAAACACCAAACTTCAGAAACTTTGATGAAATTCTTTAAGAAAGCAAGTTATTGCCAAGCACTGTTGCCCTGTTCACTGCTTCTGTGTATCAACTACTAGAAAATACTTGTGTATTTGTAATTCTATACGTAAATTCTCAGCTATTTTGAAAAGCAGTTTGGCAAAGTATCAGCATTATTACCTCTTTTTCTCCAGAATAATACAGCTGAAAGAGATGGATAAAGATGACTCTTTCAAATCTACATTGAAACAACCAAAATTTTAAGCTTCCTCTAGATTAGTGAACGACGGGGTAACAAATTCTACACAATTATGTGTGAGTCTGGATATATTCATGGTTACTACGACCTACCAACTCATTTTTAGACCTCAGAATTTCCTTCGAGCTTGAATTAGCTATGTACTGGAGACTGAAGACACACTTACCATTTTGTACAAGTGGAACATTTCTAACTGACCGATTGGCCCCATTTTTCTGATATAAGCAATTTTAATATGTTTGGGCTAGCTCTGCACACTCCCATGGCATGCTTTGATTTCTTGTTGTTGATCATTTCCATAGCAGAACAATTTACTCAAGTATTCTTCCAAACTTATTTAGGTCGTACTTTAGATCCAACATATTTATGTGCAAAACACAATTTTAAATGGAGGTAAGCCAATAAAAGAAACAGCTTACTAGAATTTCAGTTGACTTTGTTAAAGGAAATTATTTTAAATTAATGTGGCTACTGAACTGTTGCCATACTTGACCTCAGAAAACATATTCCTTCTAATTTTTGCTGTGAACATTTATTTATCTAAGCTAAACTCCAGGTCTTGAATGTTGACCATAAAGAAGTCTCAGATTTCCTGCTACTATTTCGTACTCTTTTTTTCTAAACAAGGGCAAACAACATATGTTTGCTGCATTAGTGTTACACTGCCAAAACATCACTCTTAAATGAAATCATCTATGTATTTTTGGTAGAATCTTACTTAACAACTTCCACCACTGACAGAAACAGAGTTAAAACAAGGCTGTTTTGTCTTCACTGAGCAACAGTTTGATGCCTGGTTTACTAGATGGCGCTCAAAACATTTTTCCATATGCTCTTTTCAAAGAGAATCTGACTTAAATGTGGTTTACCTTCACCAGTGAATGAAGGCTTTTTTCACCAAACATATCCCAGAGGAAGGTCAGGTCTTCCTGGCTGTCCACATGTGGCTGCAGCTGGGCTGGCAATGCAGCCAGCAGCTCGTACAGACCTATAAAATGAAAATAAAACACAAAGTGTAATCTAGGGGTGATCTCATTAATTTCACTTAACAGTTCTGTGTAATTGGCTGCCTGGAGCATGTCACTTTAACTGAATAGGGAGTCTGGAGTATCCAGCAAAATATCAACCTGTAGAACCAAAAGGAACATTTAAAAAAAAAAAATACTAAGAAGCAAATGTTAGTAGTGTACTTTAACCTTGCCACAGTTGTCAAGGTTCTACATCCATATATATTTACACAAGGTTATGCAGAAAATTCATAAAGGTTTTGAAAAAAGGACAAAACCAGAAAAAAAGCATACATTCCTTTGCTTAATCGTTATTCCATTTCCCTTGATGTTAGCCAAAGAGTGAAATGAGTCATGAATAGGAAAAACTTCCTTAAAAGAACAGACACTGGATAGGGTGGTCCATTAAAAAAAGGTTCACGGTTTCTCTAAATATTTCTCACTAATATATCGCTAAATATTTTTTTTTATCCTGTGTTCTGTAGGAATTCACACCAAGACAAAAGGAACTGCTCTGTTTTGCAGGAAACTAAACACAGTTTTCCCAGACATACACATAGAGAGAAATATTTCATTAAAATGTTTAATTTGCAGGTATTTGAGATTCTCAGTAGGGTTAAAGCAATTCTGTTCCCAGTTATTTGTGGCACACCTCACTAGCGGTCTCGGAGGGGCAGACAGTAGCACACTGTTCCACGGTAGCATACAGCATAAAATATCCATCATGCACACAGGCCATCAAACTGCTGTCCAAGAAATGTAGCAACAGTGTTTGCAGCAGCCCTCTTTAGGGAGGTAACCTGGCATGAGCTGATATCAATTCATAGCACATGTTTAATTTTCCAGTGGGATTACTTGGGGTAAAAAGGACAAAATGCCTTTTTCTCCTGTCTGCTGTCTACAAAAACACCAATATTCTCCTGGGATCCAAGATACACGGTCCTGTTATTATTTTTAGTCTGAGTAAGTGCTGCTGTTCATCACAAGGACATATTTACAAGATATTCTACTGGTAAAAAACATTGTTGTTAAGTTATAGTTTACCTATAATTATTAAGCCTATTGTCTCCCTAAAATCCATTATTTAGAATATGTAAAAGTAAACAATTTCACAACCTTTACAGGCACTACATATTCCTCTCAAAATTACATACAGCACCTTTGGGATGTGATTATTTAATATTTTTGTCTTTTTTACTGGCTCTCTGTAAAACACTCCGGAAAAAAAGGAGTTTCTTCCAGAGACATTCTTTATGTGGTCCAAGCATTTTTTGATGGTTGACATTCATTTCTCTTAGAATCTTGTTTTTATTTAAATCTATTCTTGTTTATGCTTCAGAAATACTGCAAAAAGAAAGTACAACTCAAACCAATAAAATTTTGCATGGACAGAAAAAGAACGTCAAGCCTTGCCTAGTGAGATGCAGTCAGTGACTGAGCTGACACACAGGGAACAGAGGTTTGAATGGGACTCTTGGCTTCAACTTTCCAGACTATTAGAACTTCAGCACTTAGGAAAAATGGTTATTTTTCTCACACAATTTACGTTTCAAAAACATTTTCGTTTAGAAAATTAAAACATTTCTTTACACTCTGCCTTATATTTCTGCACATAGCCACTTTTGTTACTGCAAATACATTTACTTTAGAATATCCTGAAGGCTGTTAGAAAATTTAATAGAAAGTTCAACATAAGCTTACATTGTGGCATAACTTGCTTAGGAACAATTCATGTATGCAATTCAGAAATATTAACTTCAGCTCTTCCCTTCAAATAAGAGATGTGTAACAGAATAAGTTTTCTATTGCTTGACCTATCAGATCTGTTTAAATTTCACATATAATCAACTACATAACAATTCTGTTCCTGTAACTCCTCAAAGCTTTGATAATTAAATCCCCAGTGAAAATAAAATGAAAGTCCGTGTTTCCTGATGGATTAACTATTACAGTAGAGATGCAGGGTGCAACTAAATCTGCCTATAATAAGATTTTGGTTTTATGCACAGAACTTGAAGAGAAAAATCCCGTCTGGTGGTATTCCGGGACTGACTAACCCTGCAGGTGCTTACACATGTAAAGGTTTCTACATCCAGCTCAAAAGTGTTTGCAGGCTTCACTTGTGCATATAGCTCTGAATTGCCCCTTCTAGGGAAACACGTGTCCATGTCCCTGGTACCGATAGCTTCAACAACGACCGATACACCCCATCTCCAATACTCTCCTGGGGAAGTGGAGAAAATTAGACAGCTGATGACAGGTTTTATCCAGTCCCATGGCTATGTTTGTAGTGCTGCTCTGCTTTGGTTCCACACTCCAATGTTTATAGTTTTCAGACAGAAGGAAATCAGAACCCTGCTCTCCACAGCAGCAGCAGAACAAAAGACTACACCGTGCAGCATGACAGAGAACACCACATGCCCACTCTTCAGAGTCCACTTGAAACTGAGCACTATGTACCCAGGAATAAACAGAAACTCAGTCAAGGAACCAAATGCAAATCAGGCAGGAGGAGGACTCAGGGTATTTAGTTGGGAAGAACAGAAGACAAACATCTAAAATATGTCTAAACTTAAATCTGTGTAATTCCAGATCATCTGACTCAGCTATAGCCTCCTTCCAAGCAGAAGATAATAGCAGCAGAAGGTGCAAGCACTGTAATGTTTTCAGTTTACCTTTACAGACAGAGTCTCATGTACTCTTATTCCTTCTGCGATGCTCAGCACCGCAGAATCAAAATTTCCAGATGGGCATTGAGATTTTTATGTATGAAGAAAACCAGCATGTGGCTCTTCTACACACAAATGCCTCCAACTAAAATGTCACATCTTTGTTTCTTGTTCTTATTCACTACAGTGTGAATAAGTAGTGAATATTGTGGCTGGCGTATGACTTTACTAGCAAATGAGATTTAAAAGAAAGCACTTTTGTGATAGGGACAAGGACAAAAATATTGTCAAGCTACTGTAAACTGGTAATGAAGTTAAAACCACTGCACTGGCAACTACACATCAGCCTAATTTAGATTAACAGACCTGATAACTTGTCAGATCCATCCTTCCAACACCTGTAGGGTGGTAACTCAAATCTCTGCAGCCCTGTAAAGTGCCATTGTAAACTGATGCTGCCAGGTAGTAAGAGAAGTAATCCCAATTGAACAGCAAAGACTGCTTCAGCCCAGCCTCAGACCTCCTGCATAATCTCTAATGAGCATCTCAGGTAGCTCTGTAAGGCTGGGTCAAAAGACTGAAATAAATGCAAGTTTCTCATTACTTTTAGAGCTGCCAGACTGTTCAAACCAGTTTTGGGTTTGGTTTTTTTTTAATCTTTTCAATAGCAATTCTAAGGACTAAAGTGAACACTTCTGATCACTTCTAAAAACAAAAGCTAATTTTGAAAAAGGTCACAGGTATACCCCCTATATTCAGATAAACCGTATCGTAAATTTAAAATGCATGTTCATTGCATAAGCCATGGAATGAGCTATCTCAGCACCTCAGAACTGAATATCACCACTGCAAACACGTGGCTGACAGGCCTTGGTTGGGCTCTTGGTCTCAATTTGATGTTTCTCTTAAAGCCCCACCTTCTTGAGTCACATGTCATACGCAGATTTCCTATTAGAAAAAAGTATTCTGCACACATTATTGGAACGATGTCCACAATTTAAATAAACACACCAACAAAGACTTTTAAAAACTATCTAGAAGCTGTGTTTAAAAAAAATAACATGAAAAGCCAAAAGAAAAAATAAATCCAGGGGTTTTTTTTAATGCCTGATGTTGGCAACACTGTAAAGAGCCTACCAAAAAATAAAATTTTTGCTTTTTTTATACACGGTTGCTATTCTACTTAAGTCCTCATAATTTCTTTTTAGTCTAGTTTGTCTAAATTTAACCAGCTTTTATATTTAAAAGGAATCATACGGTCACTGGGATTTTCTAGTATCAAAATACTTCAGGTGCCAAAATTCAGTAAAGTAAACATGACTTACACAAGAAAAACTCATTTACTTTGATTTTTAAAAGTAGATCTTTTATTCAAAGGTCCAAGAAGACATGAGCATACATTTAAAAAGTTAACAATGAGCTTAAACATAGAAATGCAAGACTATTTTCTGTTTTAAGAGGGAAGTAATTCCAGTCAGTCCTACAACTTGGGGGGGGAAAAAACCCAATAAGATCACAATATAATCGTCCCTCAACATTCTCAAATCGTTGAAATAGAGGAGGAAAAAGGGCCCTTTCTATCTTAAAGTCACATACTCCAGCGGCAGTAAGAGGAGTCAACGCCAGACAAACAAGGGAGCTCCTAGTTTTAGACACTAGTATGCTGCTATTTATATTCATGTTACATAAATTAGGTACAGTATCTAACACTTACGTGAACTAAGTAAAAGTCTACAGCATGGAAATATTAATAAAAGGAGACAAGCCTTGCACATAATACTACTATAAAAATCTTGTAAAAGTGGAAGGGGAGAGGAGTTGTTTGAAGGTGCTTATATAGTCTATTAAATCTGACTCCTTGGTTCAAGAATAAAGAAATTTAAAAGTAATAAATTAATACTGGGCATACAATGCACTTTTCATTAAATGTAGTTCAGCCAAGAAACGTGACACGGGCAATTACAAACGAATGACTAGATAACCTTGCCTACAGAAATACCCCATATAAACTATAACCATGTAGATAATCTAAATACGTATACATAACCTAAAGCCAAAATTTACAACAGCTTGTCATGGATAGGGAAACTACTGAAAATTTTGGACTTGTTGCAAGAGCAAGTCAGATTAAATGGCTTCAGAATAAGGCTTGTAGCATTCTGCCAGCTTGGACTAAGGAAATAACTTCAAGGGAAAAACCAGCTATGATTGAAAACTCAGCACTGACCTTGCTTTAAAAGGTAATAAATAAATTTCAATTTGTTCTTTTAACACACTTAAGCAGTTCCTGTCTTCAGAGTATCTTCAGATTTTCCTAAGCTTAATTAATACAATTTAGTTCTATCCAATCTGAAAAACAGAGTGTATAGTAATGCCAATTTGAATATAAAAATGGGTACACTAATTTGCACAAGCAATAAGATTTAAGACAAAGCAGCAATGGAAAACTTTTAAAGCAGAAACAACAGGACATAAAGAATTTTTCCAGTTCTAGAAAATTGCTTCCTTCGTAGTCTTATACTTGTAGAAGACTGCTTGTTCCTAGGAGGAGAATAAATGGCTAAGCAATTGATGAGAGTGTTCCCGTACTGAACCACTCACACTGCAGATTCCAGATGCTCTACATTCTTGACATCAGAATGGAAAAATTTACTGCTAGTCTAGAGAAATTTAATATCACCATTCTTGTCATATCCTTCATAGCTTCATTATTAGGACAAGTCTGTGGAAGCTATAAACTAGTGCTAAATGATAAAAAATATGGTCTCTGCATTCCGTCACTCTTGCATTTTACAAGAAAACACCAACTTTGTTTTGGTCAGTGTACGGAAAGAAATGGAGACAAATGGATGTGCATTTGCTTACATATGTTAATTAATTTCCTGAATTAGCATTATGAACAATGATACCAGACTTCAAATCAAATCTTTTTACAGTAACTGAGGGGTAATAAACACTAAAGAACATATATCTAAGCCCAGAACAACACCATAAAATTTTATTGCATTAATAAAATGGGACACATCAACCTTTAAATTTTCCACTTTGTCAAAGGTAAAATAATCAGCACCGTTTGCTGCCATTTATAACAAGCTGACATTTTTTCACATTTGAACTGTACTTTACAGTTCTATAAAGGCTCAAACACTTGCCTTACACAAAAGCAAACACCATTGCAGTAGAAACAGTCGTTCTGACATTCTTGGTGTTGCATAATAAAACCAGTCACTAACAGCAAATATTGAAAATTATTTCATTCTGAAGTTTGAGATCAGTAATTATGCACAGGTTCAAATAAAAACATATGCAGTACACACAGGCATTAGGACAGACATACCGCACCGTCCTATCAGACTCCAGCTGTAAAAAAGACCACTATGTGCTCAGTTTTATGTGCTACAAATAGTTCTTTTTTATGTTCTCTTAAGTAATTCCACCAAATATATGGGCTTCCTGACACTGCAAAAAGTTAAAGACTAACAATTTTTCTTTGCACAACCAGAGCCATTCCAGCATGTACTTTTTTTTAATTTTGCAGTTTAGTGTTTAAAAAAAGATTGATCCAATTTTTCAAGATACAGAATACAAAAACTAGAGAATCATGACACAAAAGTGATTGGCATCTTTGAAAAACTAGTTTGATTTACTTTCTAATTCACAAAAACAAAAAGGAAAATGCTGAAATCCTTAGGGATGCCACAGGAATTGAAATGTCAGTGTTCCTTTTTTTCTTCCTAATGAAAAAGAATTTTGCTGTAAGTGTCCTCAAAGAATATGACTACATACTCACTAAGTGCAATACAGACTTTAAACTCAGAAGTTGTATCTAATTTGTATTCCTCCAAGCTACAGTAATTTGTCAACCTACCTTAGAACAACATTATGACAAAAAACGTTGAAAGCGAGCAATCATTTAAAGCTCACTACTTTTAAAAACATTATTTCCTTCAAAAGGGGAAAGTCTTTAGTTTTGGAACTTGGCTCCTGGATCTAAAGAATTTGCAGTTGTTTGAAACAGTTACTGGTCTTTTAGGATTTGTCTCAACACGTGTATTTCACATTTAGCACACCGCATACAGTTACGTTTTGATGCAAGTTAAGTAGTTGATCCTTATTTGCATTCAGACAGGGCAAGACCGCTGCTGCATAGTTCTTGCTTGTACAGCTCACCAAAGCTGCTTCAAAACTGAAACCCCTCAAAATGTAGTTACCAGATGATATGTCAATAAGGACACTTTGAAAGTTCATAAAATGTTACTTTCATGAATATTCAAAAGCTCTCCTATTATCTGCAAGAATAACACATACAGAAAACTGATTTAAAGTGACCTATATCAAGCACAAATCAATGAGCAGCTTGTGGAAAGCTGATAGAAATATCTGACATTCGTATTTTTTTTGAAAACTCTTGGCTCCCCCAAGAAATCCTGTGCACAACGACACCTTGAATAACCTTGACTAGTTGACTGGTCCTTCATACAGACATCTGCTTGATGAGTCTTCAGTATTTCTACCTAGATCTTCATCAACAGCAGAGGAGGTAACAGCAGGTACCTGGCAGGCAGGCAGGAAAGCAGTCATTCCAGCACTAGGATGTCACTGGGTAGGCATGCCATGTTTAACTCTTTAGTCACAGTTTGCAAGGTTAAGAGACTTGGCACTTAGGAGGGGTGGTAAGGAATGCTAAAAGTGGCATTTTGCGTCTGCAAAAGGAGGACATGGTATTTCGTTAAGAGACTGAATAAAGACAACAATAGAAGCTGAGACTATTTCCAAGTCAATTGTGTCTAAAACTACTTGAAATTTAATTTGATTACCATGTCTCAACCTTTCATATTGTGTCTTAATAGTAGAAGCAAAAGTCCTGATGCCCCAAAACATTTTCTTTCATTGTTGTGTCTCACTGTATGACTGAGCTTAATGTTTAACACTCAAAACAATTATGACGTTATATCAGTCACTCACATATTCAATACAGACACATACAGTTGCTATACAAGTCTATAGAGCTACATAGGAACATACAAAAGTTTAAAGAATCACGCACATCATCATATCTTGAAAGTAAGTTTAGAAAAAGTATTGGTAATTATTAAATTACTTCATAGATTATCCTTAATTCTAATATGCTGTGTTGAGGTGGTGTTTCATTTTTTAAAACAATGTGTTATTTTAAAAGCAAAACCGTATTTGACTGTGTTCCATAACAGGCAAGTAACAGCTAGCAGGGAATTTACTCACCACCTCTTAGTACTACTAAATTGCCTTAACAGCTTCAGTTTTATTTAAATCAGCACATATTTCACTGAAGTTGGGCTGAGAAGCCACAGAACCTTTCACTTCACAGTAAACACACACAACACAGACGCTGCAGTAGCTAACCTGGATGCTGGCACAGCAACAATTCAGTGGTACAGCATGGCAGTCTGCTCTTGGCAAAGGACATCTGGCATCACTAGAAACTGACAGCCATTTCTGTAATCACAGCTTTTGGTCCAACAAACTCAGCTATACATTTAAGTCTCTGGTTAGAAACAATACATGCTGTTGCAATTTCAATTTACCACAAAACTACAAATTGTTCACCAAAAGAAAAAAAAAGAGTAAAAATTGTTGCAGTTGCCAAACCACCTGAATTTAAATTTGTGTCCAATAAGTTTTAAAGAATTTACCATCAGTAAATATAATTGCACACATTTTCTGATCCCACACTGCTGAATCAGTCTAACATAATATAAAATATTAACCCAAACAGAACAGCTTAGAGAGATTTCACTCTACTTTGAACAAGTTTTCCAACAGTCACCATAAATATGTTGATATCAAAATAAATCACCTTTCCAACACCAGCAAGTTATATATCTAAAAATTAAATCTGAAAGCAATTAAACCTAGCCATACATCTCATACTTTCCCAAATCTTTTATATTACTGTGAGCCTACAAGCCATTTAATGCCTCTGGCAGCGGGAGATGGGTAGAATTCAAGAATGCACGGTAAAATATTGGCTCTATTTATTAATTCAGTAAAAATTTTGCCTCGGCTAGCATATCAGTTTTCATGAAAATCTAGCCATATCTCTGCATTTCAATGAGGTAGCCTTGAAATCACAATGCAGCCTAAGACATTTAGATATTACACTTGTGGTGACATACCTATGCCTAAGTCGTAAGCAATGGTGTGAAGCAGGCAAGAGAAGGCTTTCCCCATGCTCTGTTTCCACTGTGGCACATCAACAGGGAAGCAGAAGCAGTTTGGAGAAGGTTTCAATTGCCCTGTGAGCCTTTGCCCTGGCAGCCTCCAATGGAAGAGCTGCTCCCAGAAATCCTTCATCACTCTCCTAAATTCCTCTTCTTTTCATCTCATAACAATGAGCCCAGATCTTTGGACACCATTTTATGTTTTAACAATTTTAAACAGGCTGTAAAAACAGAACTCCCTGATTTCTCTCTCTTCATTCTGAAAACTGCTTTAAAAGGCTAAAATCTTAGCTTAATTTGTCTTTCTGCAGCTATGAATGTTTTTGATGCCCCCCTTTCAGGTCAGCCAACTACTCAGCTTTTTCTTCATGTTTCTTTCTTTCTTTCTTTCTTTCTTCTTTCTTTCTACGTTCTACACCTTTTTATCTTTTTCATTTTCAAGCATTCTTACAAATGATAATCTTAAAAATGTCAAGGTGATTAAAATGCATGAGTAGTAAATAAACGGGAAACATCTATTTGAAAAACAGTAAAAGCAAGGATTGTATCTTTTGATGTTCAAATAATTGCAAAATCATCTTTGAATATCGTGTTGCTTGCAGTGGTCTCACTTCACTTGGAGGTAATCTGTATGGACTATGGAGCTATCATACCAACATAACACTCTGGCAAAATATTTCTACCAGTATTCACTACACACACGCCAACAGCGAGCAGATTCAGAGGTCCAGGTAATTCTTAAAGAAGCACAGAATACACTACTACAAGTGCAGTCAGGAAGAATATCCAAAACTCACAACAGATTTCATACCTTTATTTGGTACTGTTACAAAATAGAAGAAAACACCAAACCATGACTATTTCAAAGGCCATGTGAACTTACAATTTCATTAGTAACAAATGTGTTAGTTTTTTTTAATTTAAAAAACGAACATATTCAGTTTTACAGGCTTGTAGTACTGAAAAAAAACACTATCTGGCACAACATTAGCTCCTATAGATAGTCAAGAAGAAACTAACATAAGCCCAACACACTTTCTTCTTTCTATAATTTACAATATTCAAATTCAAGAACTACTTCTGACTTTCATTATATTTAAGCAATCTCACACAGTTTTTTACTTAGTGGCCAAATCTGGCCTATAAATGTGATTTTCCCGCTGACAATACATGAATCAAAACCAAAAAGTCTGCTTTGCACATTCATGTGCTAGTTTTTAAGGACAAAAAGAACAGCATTTTTAAACTTGTCAGCCAAGCAAGCTTGATACAGGGTTGAGAGCAAAGAAATCTGTAACAATTTTACGATGTTTTTCACACTAAAACAACACTTAAAGCATAATGATGTCATCTTGGCTCCACCAAAGTCCGCAATGAAGCTGCCATCAACTACTGAGAAGCCAGGACTGCAAACTTAAATCTTCCTAAATATATCAGATAAGTGAATGCCAGATCTTGCAGACCTGCTTTACTTGCAAAAGTGCAAATTTTCTTTCTCTGTCTTCAAATTTGATTTGATGGGCTTGCACATAGAGTTCTAGCAGACTTTTGCAACACAGAAAATACTTAAAAGCTTCAGATGCAGCCCCAGGCAGAAGCTTAGACTTATGTTCAAAGTAGTTGCTGTAATATAACTTTGACCTGACACTGACAGGATAGTAAACTTTAAGGGAGGAGTAGGCCCATGCACATCTTAAAAACAAGTATTTTTTTTAATTATTATTATTATTTAAAAATAGGAATGCTCCATGGCTAATGGAGAGTGGAAGAGAGAGAAGCATGTGCGCACATAAGCCTTTCTTCTCTTAGAGTTAAGAAGCCAGATCAGACTGGTAAGGTACAAGATTAATTTCAGAGTCACTTGATAAATCTAAATTAATTAAAAGAAAGGTTTTAAACAAAAGATTGCAAATACTGTAGGCATGCTTCTGAAAGATCAGAAAGTCTTTGGTTGAGTAATAATTAAAAAATAAGGCAGGTTTATTAAAGCAGGTTTTGGAAGGACACAAAAGGTTGCGTGATAAAGAAGGCAAAGTTTCAGAATGGAATATCAGCCCAGAGGAGACCTTGACAAATCTTCCAAAATTCAGCTTTAGCATACTAAACAGCTTCAACTGCGCTTATTTTCATGGGGAAAGGGGAATACAAGACACACAGAGGTAGGGTTTGGCAAGATGATAGTCAAATCCCTTAAACACAGGAATAGGGAGACAAAAAAAGCAAATAAAAATGAATACAACTCCTATTCCCATAGTAATAAATAAAGTAAGTAAACAAACACACACATTGAACTCTAGAAGATCAAACTTGTCCTCTAAGAGAAATTTTACATGGACCTGAAGTGTGGAATAAAAGTCAATGCACTCTACAGTCTATTTTAAATTATGATCAGATGCAGACCCTTATATACATATTTTTCAATTCCTGACTTGAAATCTCCCTCTGTGTTTTTACAATCCTGATATTACTTCCTGTGCACAAAGCTATGTGATCTAGAATAACAAGTGTGGGGGCGGAAAGTAGAGATCTCTGTATTGCAGCCTCAGCCAGATCACCTATTTACCAGATGCCTGCAAGCAAGAATACTAACTTCAGCTGTCCACAAACAGGGACAAAAGTACTGTTTGAAAGAACGTATGCATAACAGCAAGATGAGATTTAACCTTTTAATGTAGCCTAAACTTCTGACGAAGAAGGTGAAAACTACAGAGAGCTACATATCTGTACTCCCTGCTGCCTGCAGTCAGTGATAGGAAGGGGGCTCTGACGTGGAAGCCAAGGGAAGGAAAAGAAATTGAGACAGTATTTTTCTTCTGCTAATTTGATAAAAAAGTGTGAAAACTAAATAGTCTGTGTTAAGAAATAACTCCACTGATAACTGTAACTCACAGAGGGGACAGTCTAGACTGCTGCAAATGTTAAGGCATGTATGATATCATCTTTTTTTTTTTCCTTGTCCTTTTTCAAGTTAACATTGTAGGAACCACACTCAGAGATTAATCCATATTCTTCAGATCCATATATAATATCTGTTTGGAGCTGTTCTTTTTTGTGAGTTGGGGATGGAAGGGAACAAGGCGGCAATGGGACTTTTAAAAATTAATTTATTTTGCCTGTAGTGTTTCATACATCTAACTTCAGGGAGAAAAGGTTATGTTTAAAGCGGTAAATTAAGCATCTGTTCTTAAAGTGGTAAATTAAGACCATGATTAATTACCTTATTTGATTATTTCTTCAAATAGAGGTTGTAGACTTAACAAATAAGGTCTGGAGGAAACATGCAATCCTCCTTGGCTTGCGTACCTGTGTCACTTCCAGATCCAGCTGATAACGCTGGCATGATTTAGTCTGCAGTGTATCACACAGGAACGACAGACTTGCGCTCTGCAGCCTGAAGGCAGAAGTTAATTTCAGTTCAACTGCTTGCAGCCGAGTAGTCTACAAAGATTTATGCTCTCAGTTTCTCCTAGAAAGAACAGAAACAGAATTTTACAATTAAGAACATTGTTAAACTGTAAATTACCGCAGCTAACCAAATCCAACCATTATCACAAAACAAGTTTTTGATTAAAGACTTTGTTTTGAAAGTGCTTTGCACTTATTACAACTATTAAGATTTTTTTTTCCCCAAGGTGAAAAAAGTTTCGGTTTCTTCAGTCTAGCCTATAATCCAATTCTACTGTAAAAATAACACATCTCTCACATAAATTACACTCTTTAGTGTGCGAGGTATTTTGGAAATAAAGTCTAGTGTTCTTTTATTAAAACAGTGAATAATTTCAGCTAATTTTGCTGCTACGTTTCACAGAAAAAAATTTGCCTACTAGCATGGTAATTTATTCAGTGTTTATACTTAACCTCCTTTCAATTATTTTCATTTCATTTAAGATCTGACATGCAATTTTCATTTGAAATCTGGAAATATAAATTTTAACTGCAGTTGTAAAAGCCAAGATTGGGACAAACACTTCACTAAGGTAAACAGCAGTTCAATTTGTGGAGTTGATGGAGGCATTATCATGCAGATCGTGTAAGGAATTTTTCTGTATTTCACTACTACAAAGTTATCTTGTTAATGACATTTTTTAATGATTACACTGGACTACTTATAATAAATTTTGGGTCTTTCTTTTTAACCAGTTGTTGAGGAAAATTCAGCGCAAATGTCACAAAAGTAAAAAACAACTGCAAATATAAGTGAACATATTTAAGTTTAGGTATGTTAAAATATGAAACTGGAACAAAACCTGTGAAAAGAAATTCTAAGTTAAGACCGGAAATGTTTACTAGTAGCAGGGCAGGTACTGATGTGTTTGCAGGCAGAAGGAAGGGAGTAGGGCAAGTAGACGCTAACAGAAAACAAGAGTTTTCTCCAGATTTCAGAAAACAAAAAGCAGCATAATTCTGCTTTAGCATAAGAAAATAAAGAAATAGAAGACTATTTTACTGCTGCTGTTGCTGTTTTATTTTTTGCTGGGATTTTTAAACATATTTGTATTAATCAGAATAGCTTTTGAAGTCATCTTGGCTCTAAAAGTGCATATTTTGGACACATTTGTACTTGGCAACAGTCTTGTAGAAGAGTAATATACAGGTGCTGTAAACACTGTATGCTGTTCAAGATCTTGTTTTTCACCAAAAAATCTCCCCACGTTGCTGAAAGTATTGCAACATATTGAGGGCCATCCACAAAGGATTGTTTAGTAAATTTTAAATCGATTATTACATAGAGCCTATTTTTAACTCGTCCCTAGGCAAAAGCCTATAGTTTAAGAAGTCTGACAACTTTTAATGTGTTTTTTTTCCCCTCCTCTAAGCATTTACGTGAAGAAAGATTTTGCACATCAGCTTTCAAAATCAGTGAATCTGGATTTTTTTTTTTTAAAGGCGGCAAATACAGCAGAACTTACAGCCTTGGATAACTTCTTCTAAGATGAAAAGCACCAAATAAAACTTAAAAACCTATCTATTAAGATTTTTCTAGGGTTTGAGGGTTTTTTAGTTATAAAAGTTTTGGTGAAGAAAAAAAATAAGTTTCCTAGTTTCATAAGTTTCAAAAAAACATATTTTTACTTTCATCAAATCAGCACAAAGTCCATTAACTTAAAATTTAAAACAGAGATAAGTCAAATATTTCAGAATGAAAGCTCATCTCACGATGACAAAGTTGTAAAACACCTATATGCAGAGCTAGGCAGGGTGCAGTTTGAAAAAAGAAAATAAAAGAAAAAGAAGACATCGTAGCCAAGGACACGCTGTACCAATTAAGGAAGAACATATTCACTTCGCATTAATTCTGCTTGTTTTCTTTTTAAGACATACTAGTGCCATAAAGGAGAATTCATGTTCTAAGCGCACTTAAGAGTCCCCAGCACGAGCACACTACTACAGCTATGCGAAGCATGGAGGCAGTTTTCATTTTCATACATGTAAGAAACTGGTTTAGAGGAAATTATTTACTGTTCATGGGACATCTTTGATTTATGTGCATCTTAAAGTACTTTTTGCTATTAAAAAACCTCAAACAGGCACAGCATTCTCATTAAAGGTGCATTATTATTAATCAGAAATTCAGGTTCCTTAAAAAAGTTCACTGCGAAACTTGGAAAGTCTTGTTGATCTACATACATGTCATGTACTTAAACCTGATCATTTTCTTTACTTTTCTTTATTTCACAGTAAATTACTCAATATTAAAAAAATTCAAGCTCCTTATTATTTAAGAAACTTACATGTGGCATAAAGTTATTCCCCCCGGATCCTAAATATATACTAATGAAAAATAAATGACCTGATGAAATCCTTACCAGTAAAATGCTTAATATTTTGCTGGAATGAAACTGGGAATTTTTTTTCTTTCCCCCTCCTAACTTGCAAATTAAGCTACATTTTTGCAGTGACGCTGATATTTTCTTTGGCTTGCTTTATTTAAAATGCTTTGGAAGTTTTTGCCGAAGCCCAGCCATAGGCATCACTGACTGCTGTATGGAATCGATTTGCTGCAACACAGAAATACCAGCTGTTACCGTACGTCCTGAGAGGGATTACCGAATATTCTCAAATTGAAGTTCAATCCATCTTTCCATAAAAATTAGCAGCCAACGCCAGGAACGTAATAGGAGTATCAAGTGCACCTGAGGCATTTACAGTACCCAGCAGGGCTGTTACGACCAGCCTCTAAGAAGGCCGTATTCCTGCCATTCCGTGATCCCAGCCGCGCCGCGCCCCCGCGCGCCGGCCGCTCCTGCCTGCTGGCTCCCGCCCCGCGGCCGCCGTGCGCCCCGCGCCGCGCCTGACCCCTGGCGGCGGCGGGCGGCAAAGCACCCGCCCGGCGCGCTCCGCGGGCCTGCGGGCCCTGGGCACGAACGGCGCGAACGCACTCCAACTCCTCTGCTTTTAATTACTTCATTTTTAAAAAATTATTAACATTTAATTTTAGAAAACCCTGGATATTTTAAAAGAATTGAAATTTATTTTTAAAAATAAAATTTATTTTTAAAAAATTTATTTAAAAATAGTTAACATCTACTTTTAAAAATAAAATGTTTTTAAAATAAAATTTGTTTTAAAATAATTAACATTTACTTTTAAAAATAACATTTATTTTTAAAATAATTCAAATTAAATTTAAAAATATTTTAAATTTAATTTTAAAAAATCATTAAAATGAACCAATAAGTTACATAATTTTAATTATTTCTGCCTGCACTCACTTGCATGATGAAAGGCATTTCTATTTCCAGGGCTTTCCGGTTGAGCGACAGATATTAAGAAAAATAAACCTATACGTCTGTAAAAGGAACAGAAATGTTTCCCTACCTTTCAGCAAGCCCCACACTTCACACAAGCATGTTCCTCAAGCCAGGCACAGTTCTAGTGTACCCACCACCAAGTTTATTAGGGTGACATAACTTATCGGGGTGCCAAATACCCCAGCTATAAATAGTTCCTCCTGGGAACAACTTCCAAAACTGCAAACTGAGAATCACAGCTCCCCAAGGGAACCATTCTTCTGCATATCCCAACAAATAAGAGAGGTCCCTTACCAAGGGATGAGGGGAAAGTCTTGTCCTGGACCACCCATGTTGTCAACACATGAAGACTTGAATTGATGGACAGAGACAGCTAGATAACACAAGAAGGTGGGAGGCAGTTGAAGAGTACCAAAACGAAAAACCTTTCGCCTACTTTTAGCTTTACTAGCTTCTTTCTAGCATACTCTAATGCTTCTGAACAGAAGAGACTCCATTAGTCACACATTCATTCTATTTTAGTCATTTTTGTACTACGGAAAGAAAACTACTGCTGAGGAAGGAAAACTGATTCAAATTTGTCTCTACGGCATTTGGAGACAGCATGTATCAAGAATTGGTTCTACCTTTGACTCCCCATCTAAATCTCAATAAACTGCACAATATTAATTTCTGAGAGGTCATTTTAAAGCTACTTAATATTTTGCCACTTTAATGAATATAAACTGATTTTCTTCACATTTAAAAAGCAGACTAAAGACCTTTGACTGATTTAAAACAGGTAAAAACATAAAAGTATGAACCTAGGGATGCTACAAATCTGAGGCGGGGATATAAAACCAGGTCGTTCGATACAAAAAACACTCATTCTATTTTTCTAAAGGATGCTACAGTTACGAAGACTATAACCTTGATTTCCAGAACTAAACCAGCATGCCTGCAAACGGTATTTGAACTACCAGGTAGAGATTTCATGTGGAGACAGGAAATTTGACAGCCATTCAGTCTAGTATTCATCAGGAGCCTGGTGTATGTGAACAACCACGGACATGTATGCAACTCTCCAAAACCTAGTCAGCACAGGAAATTGCCAAAGGAGGTTTTCTAGACTGGCAGAAGTAAAACTGTTCTGGTAGACAAAATCTGAATTGAAAATGGTGGTCTACCCTCTTGGAAGTTGTAATTTAAAGAGATCTACTGAATCCTTAATCTCTCCTGTTGAAGTTTCCATCTCCTCAATCACAGGGTCTCTGACAGGCTGCTGGAACCTGCTGGTGGCTCCTGATGGGCTTCCAAAGCTGGTCAGCTGCCCTTGTAGGTGGCACATGCACATTTTCAGCAGGAACCCTCCAAAAATCTTAAACTAGAATTACTGCATAAAGGACACAGTACACAAATGTGATGGGACTTCAAAGGCACTGCTGAAGAAGGTGCTGCCTCTGAATCACTCAGCTGTGGGTAAAATGGAAATGAAGAGAGTGGCAAAAAAACTCTGGGTATAGAGTCTAAAATAAATAAGAATATCTATGGCAACTACCAAATGTTATTAACTAATACACCAACACAGATAATATGGACTGTCCCAAATTGAAAACGATGACAGCTGCCTTCACTAACATTCTCCTGGTCTTGCCATCACATCGATCTTTATTTTCTAAATAAAATTATAGCCGAATTCTCCATTTTGTTCAGCTTACATAAATTTTTAGCTTAACCCATGGGGTTGTTAGAAACAATCTCACTTTGTTAAAAGGTTTTGAGATTAAAGATGAGGATTTACACTCTTAAGCATCGAGAACGTAAAACTGCTCAACTGTTAATCCATACTTTTATGGAGAAGTCTTTAATAAATACTCAGTTTGGAAAAACCACACCTCTGAACACATTACATTTTGTAGTGTGCATTGTACTTCCATGGCTCAAACTTAACTGCGAAGCCCCAATGCATCAGAAAAGATCTCTAGTTTCTACTCACTGGAAAATTTTTACAGATGGGGAAAAAAAATTACCTAAATGATAAAATCTACAATTACTATTTAAAAAGAGAGTATGAAGAATTCACGCACAGAAAAACATTAGGACATTAGAAATTAATCCCCATTAGTCTGCAGTGGTTGCTTCCAAGAGTGCTTAGGTCTCACTATAATGAACAGATTGATTAACACCAGAACAAAGCAAGGCTGATGTCCAGTGGCCTTCCTGAATTCAGAGTCTAGGCTACGTGGTTTTATTCTCTTCTTCTTAAAGGATGAGCTCCCACTAGACCCTTCCCCCACTTGGTTGTTAACAGAAGACACACAACTCCAACTGCTACTTGACCATCCACTTCTAAAAACATGTCAGAAATTAATACCTTGAGCCCTCTTCTCTTCTGCCACATTTGGTTGAATTTGTGCAAAGACTCAGAAGACAGGCAGGAGAGGGAAAAGTCATCGCAGCATAATAGTCACTCCAGTAGCAAGACTGAAATTGATGTCCCAAATTTCTTCTTCCACACTGATTTTCCCCTTTGCCCAAACAAGGCCCATAACATAAAACCTGTTTATCTAGATACCGCCTTCATTTGAACTCTCTCTAAATACAACTGTGAAATACATTCTTTCAATAATGAGTCAACCTAACACAGAATAAAACCAGAAATCAAATACAGAATATATTAAAATATAAAATACATTGCAAGTTATTAATGTATATATTCATTATAACTTATGGTGCATTAAAAGTTTTAGACAGATCCTGCTGCCATAAAACAAACTAAATACATTCAATAAGCAGCATTAGATAAAATTACAACAGTGGTAAGACTGTTTGCAACCTGCACCTTCCCTGTCTTTAACACAAAACTCGACATGAGCTCTGTCCAGACTCAGATTTTAAATGTCAGTGTTGGAATTGAGCACATTCCTTTAAATGCATGAAAACATTCCTTTAAACACATACACTAAAGCTACCAGTTTAATTTAAAACAGCATCACTGTAGCCGATGTCAGATACCCTTAGACACATCCAATTTTCTGCAAATAAAACGTACCAACTGACAGAATAATATTAGTTTAATAAACTAGTTTAATAAAGCTATTCATTAAAATGTGACCTAAACTCTGTCTCAGATCAAAGGTTGCTCTTTTGGTTTGAATTACTGGTTTGGGAACACTTTTAACACTTTTCCCCTAGCTGCAAACCATTCCTTTTTTTTGGAAAATACCTGTCAGCAGGTACCACAGCCTCTCCATTAATTACCTGCACAAACAGTTTTGTTCTGGCACGGTTCCTTGACAGTCTGTTTGAAAAATATAACTGAAGTAAATGATAAACCTTACCCACCCCCAAATACTGGAAAAAAAAAAAAAAGACTACTTTAACAGATTTCTGTAAGTGAGAGTTATAGAATCGTTTAGGTTGGAAAAGACCCTTAAGATCATTGAGTCCAACTGTTAAAGTTCAGCAAAACCTGCTGCAATGAGCTGTCTGATGTTAAATTCAACACTCCCTAACAGACAATTATACAAGTTTTGCACCAAAGGGCTTGGCAACTCCTATTTTAGAAACACAGTCTGTATTTTTACAGCATCATAATTCAGTTTAATCCCACATCTACAAAAGGTGATAGAAAAATCTTCAACTGATAAAACAGGATTAAGGCCATGCTTAATAGAATAGTAAATATTCAATTGATTTAAGTAGTTTAGCTAAGTATTTGCATAGAAAGCATGCTTGACTTCATAGTCTTGTGAATATATAAGCATGCACCAATTTTGAGGTCTGTTAAACAGCCATGTCCAAAAGTCATCCTCAGAAATATGTAAATACTCAAATACTACTATTTCAAAGTCAGAAATATCCCCTACAATGTTAGAATGTTATTTTTCAAATTCAAAATTTTACACACCTCAAGAGCTAAGTAAGGCACAGATGTTTTATATTCCATGTTTTATTACAAAAGACAGAATTTCAACCCATTCTCTTTCAGATTAACTAATCTTCTGAACACTTCTCCATTGTTCAGTGTAATTTCCATAATCCACTTCTGCCAAAATGTGATTTCTTTTATTTGTGGAAGAGTCAATGGGTAAAGGGAAAAGATGAATGAATAAATGAATAATTAAACAATCTGTATTCTCTTTTCCAAGAACAAAAGCAGAATAAATTCCTCTTTCTTAACATATGGTAATTTTCATTTTAATCTGTTCCAGATTGCTTTTTTTAATGCAAACGTTTCAAATTTAATACGTGCAATCTAAAAAAAGTACATGCCTTTAGCTCAATTTTGGAAAAAGTTTTGATTTATTAAGTGGTAATTTATTAGTTGCATTTTGAATGTACGTAACAAAAAAATGTTCTAACATGTACCTGTGCACAGCAAAACCAAAGTACTGCACATGGACAGAGAGCTAGTCAGAGAAAGCATACATGTTTGATTTCCAGAAGTTTATAAGCTTTGCAAGGCAAATTGCTCTGGGATGCTCAGTTTGTGGGAGAAAACAAAGCTGAACCTGAACAGCCAGGCAATCACCTGTTCCAGAGCCTTGGCACTGCTGATGCATGAGGCACACCAGACACTCCTTGCAGTCATCTGTTCCTCCCTGTAGCTATTCTTCATCCTTGAATTCTACAACTCCATGTAACTCCCAAATGTCACCACAAAGCTCTCCTCCCCACACTCTCCTCTCCCTCCCTTTACCTCCTGGGCAAGCTCTGGGAGCACCACCGCATGGAGTTCACGCTGCGATTTGTCACCAAGGTCCCACTTCCTTCCAGTTCTACTTTCATTATCTTCACTTTCTCCATGTCCCTCTTTTCGGGGTGAATCCCTCTCCTATCAGACCTTGCTGTCCGAATACCACCTTGCAGTTTCTTGTTTCACTTATATCCATCCTACCCTCTCCCTGGGTGACAATGCTATGTACTCACTGTTTTTGTAATGGATTCATGATAGCCTGCTAGCAAAACTTGCTCTTCAGCCCTCTCTTTACAATCATCCCCACCTCCTGACACTTTGTCTTTACTTCGCATACAGGTTTTGCTTTTTCCTGTCTCCATTTCTGCTCCCGTTCCACCACTGCCAGCAGCCCTAATGGCCTTCTGTTTTTCACACCAGTGTTTTCCAAACCTGGATTCACTTTCCAAGACCATTCTTGACCAGGAAGTTCCTGCTTTACTTCTTTCCAAATAATGTCCTTTACGGCTCTTCTAGGACATGGATTAGGCTAGTTCAGACAGGCAAGAATCCTTGACACATGTAAGCAGTCACAGATAGAAACAGATGAGATGGGGAGATTTTTCTGCCTGGAGTTCTGTACCTTCTCCAGGCTGAAACCACCCTCAGAGCAGGACCTGCCCGTGTTCTCAGTTACATATAATCAACAATCAGCGTACTAACTTAATTAGCAGTAGATCATTTAGAATTCAGTTCTGTCTTGTCAATCTATATAGACTAAGTTACATTCCCACAGTGCCAGCCTCTGAGAATCAAGTCACAGTCTCAAGTTTAAAAGCCATTTAATTCAAATCTGAGACATTGATGGGTGAAGAAGAGTCAGATTCAAGCCAAGGGATAAACCATACGTCAAGTTCACACTGCAGTGAAGACAAGCTCTCAGATTTCACTTCATTTGGCAAAAAAAAATCATATTCAGTCTTTATGAATAAAATAGTTCAAAATGATAAAAGGTCAAACACAAATGGCAACAGAACTTAACCTGGCAATGTTACCTCCATGAAGAATTTTTTCCGGTTTTCTTGTTCAACTCACAGTTTAATACATTACTTTGTGTCTTAATGTATACCAGGAAAACACAGGATATGCAGAGAGTCCAAGTTAATGTTGCTGTTGGAAACTTAATGTTTGCATTTCCTGGATTTTGCAATTTTAACTAGGTGAACAATGCTGCATTGATTCTATTTTGGCATTTGCTACAAATACCAAAGTATTTTTTCTTATTTTGTCTGAAACTGCATAAATCAGAGCTAAGCAGTTTGACAGCGAACCTTTGACATCTTTGGTTATTCACAGTGGTCTCTCCCAAATATGTATCTTTCAGTTTATTAGGCAAAGGTGAAGCTATACAAATCAGTAAACATACCTGCTTCATACATGCTCCAGCAATTGTAGCTAAATAAAAGTGTAGAAATATTTTTTAAAAAACCCTGATGCTTTGAAAATTAAAATATTTATTGACTCATAGAATAGTTTGAGTTGGAAGGGACCGTAAAGATTGTCCAGTTCCAACTCTCCTGCCTTGGGCATGGACACCTTTCACTAGACCAGGCTGCTCACAGCCTCATCCAAACTGGCCTTGAACACCTTCAGGGATGGGGCGTCCATGACTTCTCTGGGCAATCTGTTTCAGTGCCTCACCATTGTGAATACAGAAGTTTTTAAGTAATGTAAAAATATCATACAGTACGAACGTTCCTTTAAGATGCTGTCATGAAGATTCCATAATAGCCCTGGGGAAATTAAACCAGGAATATGCACTGTTGCTGTACATTTCTCACTCCCCTATGCTCCTATGAGAGGGTGTAACCAGTGGCAGTTCAATCTTCCCTCTGAAATCAAAAGCTAAAATACCTACAAGTCCAAAAAACAGAGGGATGGCAGGCAGCTCGATTCAGCTAAGCGCAACTACTTAAGGAACTACATATACTGTACAAAAATACAAAATATGTGTTCCTTGCGTTAGCACCCTTGAGATGGTAACATAAGGGACCAAACAGTGGCCAGGGCTCAAATGGTACTCTTGGCTCTTATTTTGACACAGATTTAAGGGCGCAACACTGATAGAGGTCAGTTTTTATCACCCAGTATTCCTCAGAACCAGGAAATTTATGAGATTTTTAAAAGTATTTACTTTTTAAGCAGCTAAGGCAAGATACCTGTCACTAGTGCCATCTTTTCCAGTCAGGTTCCTACCCTTGGGAACGATGTCACATGAAAGACTCAGGTGCTGCTCTACCAAATTTAATTATCTACAGAACTGTAACATTTCTCTGACCATTTGCAACACTGCAGAGGCTATGAAAGGGGAGTGACTGAATAAACAAAACCAGTAAGAAATCCTCCTCTCTCCTACCACTCCCTAGATGGATAGGAGGGAAGGGGCACCGTGTGTATATTTATATCGCTCCACTGTAAAGCCCTTTCAATGTTCTTAAAAGATGCCACTTTTCCTCCTTTTTAAACACGAAGGTTTATAGAGCTTTGTACCAAGTGACCATCAAGGACTCACATTATTGTCAACAGTTTCAAAAAGCTTAGGTCAGACTTAAATTAAGAGATCATACTGGAATTGCAACTTCCACCTACATTAACTATTGCTGTCATGACCATACCTGCACTACCACACTGACAGAGAGGACATCTGCTGCCTGTGATGGTATAGAGAGAGGCTACAGAAACAGATACTGCACTCAGAGCATAATCCAAATGGGCATCTGAGAGCCAAAGGAAATTTTACCACGACTGCCAAGATACATGCAGAAATGGGTTTTTTTTGGTAGGTATTCAGAAATATCTTATTTTGAATGTGATGAATTGAGAACGCTCCCTTACAGTTTCAATTCAAAGCGCTCTAAGCCAGAAGAGGGAGCTCCTGCACTTTGCAAACGAGTGAACACGGCTTTCATTTTGTCTTTGGTAAAAAGCAGCTCTCTTCATCTCAGGCCACACTCAGGTCTGCATCTGGTCGCAAATATACAGGAAGAATCCAATATGAACTTTAATATATATATAATATTGCAATTATACATGGCCAATACAGAGAAAATAACTTAAAATTAGCTTTACTATCCCCTCATAAAAGTGATCATTTTCACATGAAGTAAACGTAAAGTTGAAATAATTGTCTGCAAACTGTTTATTAAGTGAAATTGTGTTATCTATAAACAAAGAGTCAATAGGTATGAAAACTCACTGAATATTCTAACAGTGACAGAGTGTTCTCATCTAGAATTACAAGAAAGAAGGAACTGGATTTTTATAATTTTAAGAAAGATAGGAAACTTGATCCGCGCTGAAAACAAAACAAATATATGCAATTTATTGCTGCGCAATATTGCTGCAGTTGTATGTTGTCAATCAGTCTTTTTTTCAAAGGTGGTATGTTTTAAAACATCTCAATCCAGAATAGTTATTGATAAATCACTTATTTTACTGCTTTTCTAATGAAGATAAATGACAAGCACTTCACGAATTTTGTGGTCAGGTTCCTTACTATAAAGGCAATATTTAACCAAAATAAGAGTAAACCACAAAAAAGTCGAAGAGAACAAAATATAAGTTTTCTTATCGTGCTTCATAGCTTGAGCATATGCACTCCTTTTTACCAGATTCATCATTGTGATACCAGTTATATTTTCTAGGTTGAAGGAAAATTCATGGAATATAATGGATTGGATATTTAAAACACCTCAAGACAGCGAATTTCTAAGTCACTACCCTTCGAAGCACACATACATAGTGAACTGCCTGGTTTGCAATCAACAAACACACCTTAACCTTGGAGATAATTGTCTTTCTTTCAGTGAAAAATGTCCAAGTCTGAGCCAGATGTTCTCACAGATTAACTTTTTTTCTGTAACAGTCTAGTAAGGAATGTCCCAGAAATTTGTTCCCACAGAAAAGAGTTAATCTGTGAGAACATCTGACTAGAAAGCATATGCCAATTTGAAGAGGAAAGATGTCTAAGGTATGAGATGCAATTTGTAGTGAATACACAAAATCACCTATTTCCATCTTCCAGTGGTTTGACTTCAGGTAAGCACTCCAGTTTGCCACTTCACAACTCTTTCTATTTTGATCAAGATTCTGAGCCTTCCTGGTTCCCAATCTGGTTCTTTGGACCTCGATATATGGTTTAATTTTCTGGGTTTCTTCCCAAAGTAAATGAAGCAAATTCCTTCCGCTCCTTACTGATGACTGTATTAGCATTTCCTACACAACTCTCAGCTTAATCATAAATATAAAACTTAGCATCATCATATTCCAGCAACCAATTAGCCATCTGGTCTATGTAACTCCTAATTTGACAATCTTAATGCTCTTGAAGCAATGCTCTGTGCTTAAAACCAGAATTGATATACAGCAAAATCTACTCATCAATGACAAAGTCTAACTGCAACAGTCTGTTCTACAGAATCTGGAAATTTGTCCTTATAATAGAAAAAATGGTGCTTAGAATTTTCCCATTTCATCTGCTATGACCTTCAACTAGGGTGGTGAAGGAGAAAAAGAAGAAAGGCCATAAAGATGAAAAGCAGGGCAAAAGTAGCAGTAGTATTTGCTGCCAAATTTCACATCACTGACAACTTTTAAAGCATAGCAATATAATTATGTAGTTTAAATTTCATGCAGTTTCTTAACTAATCTTCTCACACTCATCGGTAGGCTTCAGACTTGTGGAAAATATTAGAGTGTAACTCTATTTTTCATGGTATATTACTTGCCAAAATATCACTGTCACAGCTCATTTCAGGTATGTCAGTATGATTAAGCATACTAAGAGAGTTTTGACACGTAACTTAAATTTTCACAAGTATTGTAATTGTTATTCAAAACTAGTTTAAACAAACATTAGGACCTAGAAATTAATCCCTTAAAAGTTATTAAGAGGATACCAGAAGATATTTCATCATTATGTAGCCCACCCGTTTGAAACAAAAAAAAAATACCACATATTCCAAAAGCAATATAACCATCATCAGCAAGGGAGTGGCAAGGAAATGGAAGCACAAAAGCACACAATCACTCTGGAAGAGATTTTCAGTGCAGTCTGAATATTAGCATCCAATGGAAAACTCAACCAAAACACAGAGAATACAATGACAACACGCCTTCGGTGTTAGGCGAATGGACTAAGGCGTTTGATTAGTGCTGGGGTCAGATAAGAGATTTACATCATATTTTTACTGGGTAATGTTTTGACCAAAACTTTAGAGAGTCAAATTATTTTTTCAAAAAGGAATTTTCTTCATTTAAATGTCAAGCACAGGTTATTTTTTATTATTTTTATTTTATTTGGAAATAACTAAGTCTTAAATATGTTGTCACTCAAGACATTCTTGAAGCCCAAGGCTGTGCTCCTCCAAGGTCAGCTTCTCTGGTCATGAAAGTCTCTGCTAAAATGCCATTGCCTCTGCCCTGCCATAGCTGGGTAAGTACAGTGGCAAAAAGAGAAAGAAAGAAAACTTTTCACACTTTCATCTAGTGTGAAAACAACTAGGAATAAGATAGAGTCATAATTTCTCAGCTTGTAGAGAAAAGATAAGTTATTACTTTAAGGATTGCAGGTGCCACATCATACTATTTCAAGCAGAGAGTGTACACAAAAACTAACAGATAATGATAATAACAACATTCAAAAAATCCTACGGTTAATCACACATAAAATGTACAGGTAAGTACATGTAAATAATCAAATAGTGCATTTTGAAGATCAGCAGAGTGTGCTTCTCTGTTGAACATATACCATACATGTTGATCCAAGAGAGGGTGAACAAGAGCTGCTGATCTTCTCCTTCCTCTTCTGGCCACATGCAAAACACCTTCAGGCCCTCATGAACTACAAACACTGAAAAAAAAAAAATCAGAACTAGGAGTTCTAGTGTAGCAAGCAATGCAAAAACCACACTTGATAGGTAATTTCCAAAAATTCTCTTTTGGACCAACATGCTCCGCCCTACAGTCATAGGCAATGGTAACAACAGGGTTTTCAGAACGCTTACCTGGCTAAAACACTCTCTGGTAACACTGTTAGTATTTGAAAAAGTCACCACTGCTGCATGAGGAGGACCTTACAAAAGGGGGAGGAGTGCGAGCTTGTAGAAATAACAAAGCCTCTAATTGTAAAAAGAATAAAACACCCCAAGTAGGCACTCAGTAAGTTCTTCATAACCCCTAAAAGCACCAAAACCTGCTGTTCAACAGTGGGTGAAGAAGGAGATAGGTTGGGTTTAAGCTAGCCACCAAGCTCCTCCTTTTGATTTTAAGACCCAAGGAGTTTGACAACCTGCCAGCATCAGCCGGTCAGCTTGACTCCTGAAGCCAAATACCAACAGGGACCAGTCCAGCCACCATCTCAACACCAGAAAATGGTCACCCTGCTGTACATGACCAGCCACTACGTGAAAGTGCCTGTGAAGGACTCCTGAGGCCAATGACTGTTCTTCATCCTCTTCACTGAATCAAGATAAGCAAGGTCTGTCTGTGGCAGGCATCTATGCATGTTTATTTGTTTTCATCTTCTCTTTCAACCCCAAATAAACCCGCCTGTGCCTTTAAGGCAATTTGCAAAATGAAGTCTATACGTGTGCGAAAGGGAAAAGAGTATGGAGCTAATGGAGAAAAAGAAAATTGTCCTTGGCCTTGCTGAGCGCTAAAGGAAGCTCTGAAAACACAGCATAAACAAGTGAATTTGCTATCGAGTTTACTTCCAAACTTGTGAAAGACACTTGCTATATCCAATAGTGTCACTATAAAATCTAACTTGGAAGTGGAAGGTCACTCCTTCTATAAAAATCCAGTAATCACATCTTGAAACAACCTGTATTTGCCATTAGCACTGGAGTTACCCCACATCCAAGCCCATATTCTACAGTAGTAAGTAATCATTCTGCCTCCCTTCCCACCTCCAAAAATATGCCCCATCTCACTGTACTGGACAAACCATGCTCACTGCGTATTTGCTTTGTCCTTACTGCCTGGTATATTTGCCTTACTTGCTGCAAACTCTCCAAACACTGCTCTGAAGGCAGGATGATTTTTTTCCTTCTTCTGTGTTGCCACAGCACTTGCTCAATATACCACAAGATACTGAAACATTATAAAAGTTAATTCTCACTTAAAAAAAGAATCTAAAATAAACGCATTTCAAAAGACCTGTTATTGCAAGTACCAGTCATGACCCAAATTTACAAAAAGTAAGAAACTACAAAAATACTCATGCAATACAATTGTCTAAATTTAAAGTCTAACAGTAGGATAAATTAAAATAGGCTCCAATTAACAAGGTTTTCTGGAATATCACACTATTTTTACACATGAAGAGAGTATTTCCTTGATTTTAAATTACGCAACCAGTTCAATTCAATGACTCGCCTAAAATCAAAGTGACCAAGGAAGAACTTCAACATAGGAATGGTTGTTTTCATTTTCCTGCAAACAAATGGAAATGTAAGCATGACAGAAAGATCTGCTTGTTTTGCTTTCTCAAAAGACAGTAAATTGGATGTATTCTATTAAATTAACATGGAGATAGTATTTCACATTTTAATGACACTATTTGCACCTATACTAGATAACTGTTTCCATATGAATGTATATATGAATTTTAATTGGTACATAAAATTGTTTATGCCATTCTTTATACTTTCAATTCAGCAATGACTTACCAACTACTTGCAAGGAAATTAAAAGCAAAAATGTTATTATATTGACTATTTCACAGTTTCACGTCAATCTCAGCAGTAAAAGTATAAAAAATAAGGAAAATAATGCTAAGCTATTCAACTGTTAGCACAAAAAGTGTTACCTAATGGTAATTAATGTCTTCAGAAAAAAACCAAAATATTCCAGTGTAAATACAATTAGAATTTTCTTGAAAACAGATTTCCAGATTCCTATATAGATTGTTGTAAAATCTGGTTATTTCAAACCAATTTGATTGAAATAAGTTCTACACAATATACTGTTGTTTTACAGTTTTCATACTTAAAATATTCAAGCAAGAGAGCATCACTGTACTTACCCCCAAGTTCAAAGAGAACAAACAGATGGGCTTAGGTCAGGAGTACCGATTAATCTGTATTGCCCTTTTTGAGATGCTCTGATATTTAAAGGCATTTTAACAAAGAGCTAGATGTACAACAGCACAGGTATGATGTAAAACCCTGCTGAACAGAGAAGACTTTTGCGAGCCAGCTTTGAAAGACTCACACTGGGAACTCAACCTCAGGTTTGTCTATTTAGTAGCATGTCTTGAAAACTTTTAAGTTACCTAGAAATGCTAATTCAAGTGTGATTAACAACTAGAACAACTCAGTTGCAGAGGCAACCCACTCCGGTTACCCACTGCCTTAACAAAACCTGACCTTCCCTTTCCTACCACATTTTGCAATAGCTACAAACCTTACAACTTCAACAGTAACCGAGATTGAGGCATCTGTTCAAAGATTATAAGGACTATCAAAACATTTATACAAAAAGAACGAGTTTAACCTATAAGTCCAAACCTCAAAAAAAGTCCGATTCCAGCACAACTGACAACAATTTTAGTGATAATCTTCAGTTGTTAAGAAATATAGTTTTCCTAAGTCTTCACAAAAAATAAACACTTTATCATGAAAAAGTCATCAACACCTACATGGTACATAAACCAAGTGAATCAGAGCTTCCTAAAATATTGCACAAATCTTTGCCAACAGAGCTTGCAAGTAGCTGGCAGCGGTCATTTGCCGCCACCTGTTGAGATGAGCAGCAAAGAAGACACCACTGGCTCTGCTCAATATCCTTAAAGACTTTCTAAGCCTGCTGATGCTTGGCAGGCCATGGACGTAAAACCAGCTTAGCAGAAAGAGTGAAATATGGTGTAATCTGAAATGTAAAAAGATAAAACTTCCCTGGCCTGCTGCTAAAAAAAAAACACAGATAGTCCAAAACTTTAGTGTAAACTCTTGTCTCCACAGTTCTCCTTGCACTAGAAAGGAGAATCTTCCCAAACTGAAGGAAAAAACGCAATTTTTTTCCCAGTATTTCCATGAGAGACTATACAAATCAGCCTGACACCATAGGGAGGGGAAGACCTACATCCAGGCTTGTTTACATGCTATAAATGTGCTGTCTTCTTTCTTTGTCAGCATACAACATTCTTCCCACTTTCAAGAAACTGCATGTCTTCTTTGAAAGACCAGATCAGAACAAAAAAAACAAGAATCAGCAAAAAGAAAGTCACATGCAAAGTTATGAAAGGATCAAAAAAAAAAAAACAAGGTGAAACTTGTCTTATTAATCTGCAGGAAGGTGCTGGCAGGTTGCCAAGTTAGTTAATCCACATACACAAACAAGTTAATGATGACCCAAGGGAGTAAGATGGGATTTACACATCGAAGGAAACACCATGTAGGAAAATGTTAAGAAACTGTATGTATTACAGCGCTCTATGCGAATATTTCAAAAGCTCTTTAATTCACCAGATGGAACCGGGTAATGAACACAGAGAAGCGGAGCCTCCCTGAGGAATCCTACTGTGGCCCCCATTCCCATCACAGGATGGGAATTCACAATAGAACTTCAAAGAGGTAAAACTAGCAAACACTCTGGTTGTAAGTGCTTCTGGAATACTCTGCCATACAACTTCTAACGACCAAAATTGTTTATTGTGTTCAGCAAGTTCACATGATCTAAACAAGAAATAATTTACTTCTATTTTTTTAAATTATCAGAGTGTAACAGAGACTCAAAATCAAGACCTGGTCTGAGCTTCCATTCAACCTAGAATTTCCACATTTAAGTATCAGACAGAAGAAATTGTCATTCTCTAAAAAGGAAAGATAAGATACTTGTTCATTCTGGTTTTAAAGACAGAAATGAAAATATTTTGTTTTGATTGCTGATGTTAAGTTAAAAAAAATTATTAGCCCGAGAAGAGTAATATTATCAACCTTCTGAAAAATGCTGTCAAATTTAACACGACAGAGGGAGGAGAAAGGCATTACTTCTAGATCAGTCTACAACCTATGATGGGATCAGACTAAATTATATCATGTATTTCATTTTTCCTAAGTACTCTATTTAAAATAATCATCTAAAGTGACGGTAAAAAAGGAAAATATCTTGTAATTTAGCCACAGGGGGAAAAAAAAATATTTTCCAATTATCAGAAAACATTTGTTGTGAACAGAATCACTGTATGCCTTTCTGTTGCTGCAAACCTCATTCATGCTCCACTGCACTTTTAGTTCACTTTGAAGATACAGTAGAATGGAAGCAGAAATTAATCCAGTACTGATGGTTTATTTATTATGAATCAAGTGTCTCCCCCCCCGAGGCAACTCTTCTGCACAATTGGGAAGTTCAGAATTCATCCACAAAACAAGATTTCTACATTGTATAGTGGACAGGTTACTCAAAACCAACTGGATTTTCTGTCAACAAAATGTTGGGTTTTTTTATAGGACAATTTCAAGTACACTCAAAAACAAATACACATTTTACATGCTCAATCAATCCTTATAAAGTAGATCCACATACTAATTATTTAGGAGGAGTCTTTTCTCTCCCTTCTTTCTTCTCACTGCTATGCTAAGCATTAAAATACTCCTTGGCTCAGTTTGTCTAAGACATAGGTGTATTCCAATATTTTAGGCGCTATAATTTTGCTCAGTACCCTAGAAGCAGCTGTCTCGATCTTCTGTATTTCACATCATCCAAGTAATGACATAACGAGCTTTGCTTTAAGAGTTGATGGAAGCACTGCAAAACATTCTGCTGAGGTCTTAAGAAGGTACTTCTCACCCAATGATCCCACTAGACTTCTCCAAGCTTCCAAAACACTTTCATCTACATAGTTGCACTTCATTGTGTAGACACACTCAGCTGTTGTTCAGGCCAAGCTCCTTTGTCACAAATCAATGGTGGCATAATTGGCCTGAAGAAATGAAATTTCTTATAACACTACTTAAAATGTTACTTCAGTGAGTGTAAAAAAACCACACTGTTTGTTTAGGCAGCACTCATTATCCACCACTGAGTCTGAACACAACTAATTGAACAACAATTACTGGTCTTTCCTGAGAATTCGTCCATCCCAATTCCCAGCACAGAGTGAGTATGGTAAGAAAGCCAATCAAAACCTGGTCACTTGCCTGCACACTCTACAGCCACCTCTTCAGTCCCACCAGGACAAACTGGAACAATGGAAGAGTAACAGACTCTTCCATTCCACGTCAGCTATGGAAATGCTTAATCTCAATCATTCTTAAAATACTTTAAAGTGACACTTTATGGAAAAGGTCATTAAAAGAAGTAAAACACTTTGGGAAGTGCCCAATTTCTAGATTAGTATAAAATTGTGGCTATTTGAAACTTACTTTCAGCCACTTATTTTAGACTTTGATCAATCTAGAATGCATTTGCAATACCACTGCTCCTCGATCTGTTTTGTTGTTTCTGATCCACCTGTGAATAACATGCACACAGCCTGAAAGTCAGCTTTGTGTTCTCAACGTGAAAGAGAGCCATTGATTATCTAAAACTGTTTGATAACCCAAGTCCACTAGCTCACATTCTTCCAATGATAGTAAAGGCCTGACAATACCTTCCTGCTCTTCAGCCTGCTTCACAGTTAGGAAAAACCTGAAACCCTTCAATATTTAACCAGAGTAAAAGTTCTTGTAGTACAGAATCCTGTCTTCAAGAGAGCCAGGACAGAATATTTAATGCAGGCTGAAGATGACGCAAGCAAAAATTATTTCCTCAACCAGCAGCACAGTATCCGTTTGAGTCAGACTGACTCTAGACTACCACTAGCAATACCAACAGCTTTGTAAAGTTCCCTGCTGGGCCCACTTTTTTGTTTGGAATCATCACAGTATCTTATGAAAATAAGTTCTATAACTTACGCCAAGTGTAAGTACTTTTTTGCAGTGCTTGGTACACCAAATTCTCAGAAATAATGAATAAATAGGTTCCTGTTAATTTTGTCCCACTATTTAATTTTCTTTCATGTCTTCCTTCAAGAATCTCTCCTCCAAACAAAAATTAGTGTCTTTTTTTTAACCAGGGAAGCCATTTCACATTTCTGTTGTTCCCTGTTACCTCACTTTTCATTATACTGGTTAAATACCCCAGAAGAGAAGCACAAGTTCAAGCATTCACAATTTTTGGGGGGGAATAATATTGCCCAGGATTTCAGAAACAGGCTGTGGATTTTTCCATTTCCTCTCTGTCTGCACAGAAGCAGCTCAGGAACTTCCCACCATTTCAGAAAGTACCCCTGCCCGTACACAATTACTAGGTCACAAAATTCAACTCCCGTCACATCCTAAGGCTTGTGGTGGGTGATGGAACAGGCTCACATGCTCTACTTCTGATTACAAGATGTTGCATTTGTTCCGTCTTTCTCGATCAGGGGAAAAAGAAAGAACTCATGGCCTTACCATGCTACTGCAGAATTGTCCTTCTGGTCGCTAATTTTTTTAAGCTAAAGCTATTTCCTTTGATCCAAACAGCATAAGTGGGACTTTTCTTCATAGTGCAATTAAAAATATGCTTTCACAGTAATATATATTAGAAGAAAATTGTGTTTGTAAAGCATTTGTATCAACACATTTTTCTGTGCTTATCCCAGATAAAAGTGACACAAAACCATTCACAGCAGGATAAGAGATGCCACAACAGTGCCAAGTGCAGTAACTCCAAACTGCGTACAAAAGCAATGATAATATGAAAAAATGTACTGTGAATAACATCATACAGGTTGTCATAATCAGTCATCATCTATGAAATAGACATATAATAAAATAATATTTTGATTTTGTGCTTAAGCATAGATGTATAAGTCTCTTTTCCCTGGCACATCTGTCAAATATCACAAAAAAAAAAATAAGATCCCCACTCACAGCTTGTGAACACTCTTCAATGCAACTACCAAGATCATTTATTACAAAGGTATCTTCCCAGAGTACTTTCTATTCGTGGCATAAGGAAATTGGTATTTTGAAACAAATTAAGTTGTGACACACATAATATCCAAATAACTTAAAACTCCAGCACCATCATTTGAAACTTTCTACAAGACGTTCATGCTAGAGAAGGTTCTTCCCTTTCAGGGAAGATGTTAGTAAGTGCACACATTAAACCACGATTCTCCATCACATAATACACTCCTTGCAAATTCAGCACCGCCTTCAGCTACTCATTACAAGCTACATGTTACAATTACTTCTTTATCGATCTAGAAATAAATACAATATTGATGAAAGTGCTAAGAAACACATTTAAGACAGCAAATACCTAATGGAAAACAGAGAAAAAAAAACATGAAAGGACTGAGAACGTTCATTAAAATAAAAAATGCCTTGTGTGATTACTCAATAGGAAGATGAATACAACCATTCACTGGAATTAGCAAATTAAGTTTGCCTTCTTTTCTCTGAATTCTATTAATATACACACATCATGCTGTATATTAACAAAAAGAAGTCTGCACATGCACTTGTATCTATTTCAATTTTGTTTTGAACTGGAACTTCTCTTTTTTGCAAATATATTTACAGAAGCACAGAAATGTGATTACTTCCACCTTCCTCCAGATGCATCTTGTTTAATCTGTCCTACACACTTACCTATGTTAAATTTGTGACCAGTTCCTATATAAACTGGTAGACGTTTATGCACACTAAAAAGAATTAAGAACTATATATCATTTACATGACTGTAAAAAAAGTAGAAAATTCCTGGGTTTGGTTCTTGTTTTGCTTCTTGGACCCTACGTAATTATAGTTTCTAGTACGATCATACCTTCACATATTTTTTTGCCATACCCAATCAATTTGAAAAGAGCAATTTTATTTAGATTAATTTAGATTCTTAATCCCTTAGCATCTGTAACTAACACTGCAACCTGTGTCTTCAGATCCCTCCGCTACAAAATATTTGGGTCAGATACATCGTAAAAACATTGCATATATTTGGTCAACAGTCTCAAGAGATCTCCTTCAGAATTTTACTTGTGATTGGCTGGGTGGCCAAGCCCAGAGAGTTGTGATGAATGGAGCTAACTCCAGTTGGCAGTTGGTCACAAATGGTGTTCCCTTTGGCTCGGTATTGGAGCCAGTCTTGTTTAAATTTTTTATCAATGATCTGGATGAGGGGATTGAGTGCTCTCTCAGTTAAATTTGCAGACAACACCAAGTTGGGTAGGAGTGTAAATCTGCTTGATGATAGAAAGACTCTGCAGACAGATTTGGACAGGCTGGATCAGATGGGCAGAGGTCAACTGCACGAGGTTCAACAGGGCCAAGTGCCGACTCCTACAACTGGGTCACAATAACCCATGCAACACTACAGGCTTGGGGAAAGGTGACTGGAAAGTTGCCCAGCAGAAAAGGACCTGAGGGTTTTGATTGACAGCCAGCTGAACATGAGCCAGTAGTGTGCAGGTGGTCAAGAAGGTCAGCAGCATCCTAGCTGGTCAAAAATGGTGTGGCCTGCAAAAGCAAGCACGTGATTGTGCCACTGTATTTGGCATTAGCGAGGACGCACCTAAAATCCGGAGTTCAGTTTTGGGCACCACATTGAGTTGCTGGAGCACGTCCAGAGGAGGGCAATGAAGCTGGTGAAGGGTCTGGACTGTAAGTCTTATGAGGAATGTCTGAAGGAACTGGGCCTGTTTAGTCTGGAGAAGAGGAGGCTAAGGGGAGATCTGATCACTGTCTACAACTGCCTGGAATGAGGTTGTAGTGAGGTGGGTGTTGGTCTCTTCTGCCAAGTAACAAGTGATAGGACAAGTGGAAATGGCCTCAAGTTGCATCAGGGGAGCTTTAGACCGGATAGAAGAAAAAATGCCTTTACTGAGAGTGGTGAAGCATTGGAAGAGGCTGCCCATGAAAGTGGTGGAGTTACCATCCCTGGAGGTGTTCAAAAAACACACAGACATGGAACATTGGGACATGGTTTAGTAGGCATGGTAGTGTTGGGCTGATGGTTGGACACGATGATCTTAGAGATCTTTTCCAACCTTAATGATTCTGTGATTCTATGATTAAGATCTCATTCTAGGCTAAAAAACTACACAATGCCCACCTTTGAAAAAGCTAGAAGAGTTTTAACTGGAGCTATGAAATTAAGTAACATACTCTAAGTTATAACGCGATGTTACCTGCAATCAAAAAAACTTGTGGGTTCTGAGTGCTTGGAAAGCAACCATCCAGCTGTGTCTCACGATTTGGGGATCACCATACAAGACATACACTTTAGAAAGACACAGAGATCTTCCCCCAGCACTCCACTGCAGAACACAAGATCATTGTTAAGTAGGAGACATGTCTGCCTTCTGGTTTAAAACAGTGGCTGCCTTGCCTTCATCAAGGTCTTTTTACATGTAGAAAGGGAGGGGGGGATGTGGAATTAAGAACGGCTATCAGAAGAAAAGCGTTCATTTTACTTGTACCTCAGGAGCATAGACTCCTCAGGGGCACCATGAGAGAAAGCTACAAGGTATTCATATGAAGATTTAAAGGCAGTCATTAAGGGCTGATTGGAGGTGGGCTCCAATACATCAACATATTGCTGGTGAGTTAAGGACAAGGAGGATAGCAGTAGGAACAAAAGGACCTTAAAGGGAGAAATAAGAAAGAGCAATCCTGCAGGAGAAAAGAAAAATAAGAACAACATGCTACAAGCAACAGCTTCGTAAAATCTTTGCAGCAGAATTTTGCTGCAGAGAGAAGCACAACTAAATGCTATCTATTACAAGAAAAGAGATGAATGCTGTAGTAATTGACAAGAGAGATTAATCCAAAATATTATCAATGTTATATCCATAAGAAAGAATACATCTTATGGCTATTATTACAGAATCTGAAATGACTAAGACTTAAATATAGCCTTTACGTGATGGTGAATTTGGAAAATATTTTCCTGTTTATGAGCTCGTGAGAGACAGAAGAATGGCATCATTCAGTGAAAATCTAGAAGAGGAATTTTAAAAATGGTAATGAGATTGTGGTATGAATTGTATTATTCAAGAAAGAAAGTCATGTGCTTTTTAAAATTACAAGTTGTTGAAGTTTCCAGTAATTTACTTGTAAACTAACAGTAATAAAATAGTTTCCAGTGCCATTTAACAATATAGTTTTTTAAAAAGTTGACAATATATATTTACACATTATAAGCAACGAAAAATTTACTTTGTTTCTGTAACTAATATAATCCCAGTTTTAGCTAGTGACTGTGTGTCACAATAATTAATCTTAAACAAGATGGCAACGCAGAAAAACCAGTCTTGAACAAATTATTTCACCATCTGCATCCAAAACATATAAAAAGGTTACAGTGTTGGTGTTGATTCAGGAAAACAAGGCACAAATACTTCAACCATTCTAAATTATATTTTTGTGCACAAAAATATTACTATAATAATAATTAATAACCATAAATATTATTAATATTCTTTTTTAGCCTTTCATTCAACTCAACAACATGGTTAATAAAAAAGTTTCTTACTTCCTTCAAATCAAACTAGAACTCATTACGTTCTTATATTTTCTGTATTCCAACAGACCAACTAATACAATACTTTGATCTGTTACTGTCTTTAGTGATTGAGGAACTGAAAAAATAGGAAAAGGAAGCCCTTCCATTAAAACAATCTTAAAATAGTACGTCTAGAATGATCCAGTATCAATCTTAAAAAAAATCCTAGTGCTGTGTTACTCCCAAGTAATGATTTACTGGGGAGGATGCCTCCGTAGCCAAGTTCAGACTGACACTTGAACAACATGTAGCCAGGCACAAGTAAATCAAACTGAAGCCTGGTTTTTGATGAAGACAAGAAGGGTACTTCTTTCATCACATGAAATTTGGGAGAGACAGGTACTTTCTACTTCATTGATTCCAATGACAGCAACGTTTTAGAAATTGTTGTGAAGGTACAACATTCTTCAACTAAAATCGCTAGCTCTCCTACTTATTTTCTGACAGTTGCAAGTGCTTTTTTGTTATGTTTATTAAGAAATGAAGGTATTGAACCGTCATATTAAGGAACACAACCAGCTCTGCCCCCATTATCTCAGTTGTCCCTAGACAACTTCCTCCACAATTAATCTATTGAAGAATCCATCATTTTAATCGCATTTCTCAGTGCAAGGTAGACACTGTCCAACTTCTTTATGATCCCTTTGGATCGCCTGGTCCTTGGCAACCAGCTACCCTCCTTTCTCATCCAAGCAGCTTCACACTATACACTGAGGAGCAATACAGAGGATTTCTTTCCCCAGTCATCTCCCTGCCTACATCTTAATAAGAGTATTACTGGCTCCTTCCCCTCACACTTCTTCCCATCAGAAATAGAACTGTGCTTAGATAATCATGGTCCTGTATAATTTAATTTCTCTGAAGAGTAGTAGAGAGTTCAGAACAGTTTTTCACACACCCATCCCTCCCCCCCCCCCCCCCCTTGATATTCTTCAATCTTAAAGAAAACACGTGATTTTGAAACAATTTCTGAAAAGACAGCTACAGTGTTAGAAAAGCAATTACGGATTTCTAACACTGCCCTACATTGCCCATAGCAGTACCACTCTCAGAACAGACGTTCACTGCTTTTAATATTTTCATGTTGTCCAAAAGCAGTACTGAACTCAAACTCAGTAAAGTTCACCAGTTTAAGCAACAAGAAATCTTTATTGTACCTTTCTACTGCACAGTACCAGAACAAATGATCGTTGGCTACGTAAAGTAAGTCTTAGCCTAATGTTCGTACTTGCGCTGCTATTATTCTTTGGTCTGTCAAACCAAAGAGAAATACCAATAAGTTACACAGCTGTTAAATCTGATTTAAGCGCAAGTGAGAAACAGCCAACTTGCACAGGAATGTCAAGCTTCTGGAAAATACACTTATCTCCCAGAAAAAATGATGTTCCAGCATGTTTCAAGTTATTACTTAAAAGCATTTGAGCTGAATATCAGCAAATACCAGTTCATGAAAGAAGGTCTCAGTAAAAAGGCATGTGCTAACACTATAATATTGCTCTGACTTCTAAATAAAACTGAAGTACAACACCTCCACTTGAAATATTAGGCAAGAAATCTAAATCTCATATCCAATTTTCTTTCACCAAAACCTCTTTATCCTCAACATTACAGTAACTTCATTTATTCTTAACATTAACAGGTGGTGTTTGAATTCAGTGCCAAAGAGACGATAGGACATAAGCATAATATTACATTTGGAAACACGAGTGAAATTTGGCAGAAGGTAACGTGTTGAGGTATCTAAGACACTGCACATGTGCTCCTTGCAGTGAACTGTGCCAGCTATGAAAGGTAAGATAGATGTCTTGCAGATCAGTTGTATGGTCTGCACTTACTTCATATTCCAGACAATATAGGGCACAAAACCCATACCACAAGGACCCTCTGTGAACAGCTATTTTCCTTCTACTTTACAGCCGACTCCAAAAGGGTTTAATCATTCCAGTGTTCAACATGTTTTTCATTATCGCTACTTCACAGCACCCAGGAACTGTATATCTAAAGAAGTCATCCAAGCGTGAATTCAGCCATTGTCTCACAATTAGAAACCCAGGAGATTTAGCACGCTGTAGCCGAAAACAACAGTGAATAAAATTTTCATTGTTTCATAGAGTAAAGTTTTCCATATTTTTTTTTTTTCATTCTTAAGTAACTCATTAAGAGCCAAAATTGGCTAAATTTCACTCTTTTACAGCTTTGCACAGGTAGAAGCACAATTTTGAAGATTATCACACAGGGAACAAACAACATGGAAACACACACAGCAAGTATATTTTTTTGAATGCTTTGGAAACATAACAGCCAGTAAGTTTCCCTGCTAGATTATTCCCTTCTAAGATCTCCCATTTTCTATAATCTTGCCTTCTCTGTCTGAAGAGATAAGGAAGTTTTTGCACAAGTATTATGCCACTACTTAGGATAAAAAAAAAACAAACTAAATTTGGAAGTAGATTCATAGTTGGGTCTCCCAGTACAGCCTGCCCATACAGGAAATATCTTTTATTTATTTTAAATAAAAACAGCTATGAATTCCCTTTTTTCCCCTTGTATCAGGATTCAGAATCACAATGGCTGTTTTATAAAAATACCTACAATTTATTTTTTTTTAAAAAAGAAGTCTCAAGCTTCATCCCCAGAAGTGATGAGATCAATGACAGCCACTACTATTCTATTTCCTTATTACAGTATCTCAAGTTGTTAAAATATATTTTTGTTAAATATTAAGTAGAAAACAGTACTCAAACAATTGCTAAGAACATTAAACTAGAATAAAAACAGATTATTTGGATGTAGATTCTACTAGTCACTGGCAGTAGACTTTCCTTTCCTGGAACTGAATCCATGTTCCAAAAGATTATCCAACTCATCAGCCTGTGAAGTACTTTGCACAGGACTGCCACTTCCTTCCTGATGAAGCGGACCATAATGCAGCCAGGCAGGCAAGCTGATGGATGCAAGACAATGGGTAAGAGGTCTGAATCTGATGGTTAGGTCGCGTACCTAAGCATGAGAGACTGGGTTATGACCTTTCTTAAGAAGATAGAAATGTCAGCTTGAGCTGCCTCTGGTTGAAAGGGACCTAGAATCAAGGCTTCCTACTTCTTGGTCAAATAACATCATTTGCTGCTAGCGTACTACATATAAAATAGGTAATAAATGCACCTTCCAGAGCTAAAACCATAGAAAGTAGAATGGAATTTATTCTCTGGTTAATATAAAGAACATATGAATGTGTAAGGTACACCCTGATTTCCTACCGACCAGTTTCACTGCACCAGCGCTCCACATTATGGATTTCAAATTCTAGCCAGGAAACCAGAACTCATCAGCATGTGGCCCTTACTTTCTTAGCCAGGAGCCTAATCTTTATATCTGTGGTATTGAACATTAGAAGGCTTAAGTTCTTTTTTAAACCTGGGATATTATAAACCCTCCACTGCATTTTAAACAGTGTTAAGTGTTTGCTTTATTTTTTCCAAAACAACAGCCTCTAGGATTTTAAATGGGAAGAAAGTAGGTCATGTCCTCCTACTGAAGCTTTCTCAAACCCTTTTTTTTCCCTTTTAAATTTTGCAATTAAATTCTGAAAAATGCATCCATCTTTTACACCTTTCATTAATATTGTAAGAACATACATCTTTGAAGAGCACTTTGATTTATCAAGAGCCTTAGAAGTAGCAAATATCTATAAATATTAGTCAGAAAAATTTAAACATAATTCTAGTTTTTGCTTGCTTTGTAATAGGTCTGACTTATCTTTGATCACAGATTTTTAATTCACTCATTAAAAATGCACAAAGAATTTGTCTTTGCACAGATCAGCCACAGAATACTGATCTGAACATGTAACAGCCTGAGGAAAAAAAAAAAAACCAAACAAAAAACACAAAGTGGAACCCACGCACTTGAAGCAATCAAACATCTGCCTGCCTTTCAACACCACTTTGACGGGATTGCCAGCATTCCTAATTTAAAGGATACACCATGAATCCCTACTGTTTGAACAATCCCACCACTTGAAGACCACGTTCAGAGAGTTTGAAATACCACATATTCTATATTTGTGCTCCTATTGGTGCACTGTGATAACAAGGAAGCTACTGTTCACTTCATTTATCAGCAATAGTAAAAAGAATAAGACACACCCTTCTTAGGGAACTAGAAAAACCTGCTATGTGAAAGCTGAACCGTCTCCAGGTTCTCACACCTTCATTCTGCTCTACTCTATGTCCAACAGCAGAACTGAAGGGAGGCTGCAAGGACTTCACCTTAGCCTAGCAAAAGTATAACCAAGCAGGAAAGCAAGGACTGTGTATAAACACACCAAGATAATTATAAAATATATAAAATATAATTAAAAATAAAGTAATAAAGAAAACCTATTTAAAATAAAAGGACAATCTTGGCATAAAAACTGGTTATAATCAACTGATGATGAATAAACGTAGGTTGAACACTACAAGCAGCTTCCTCATGTTTAGGGCAATTTAGCATTCAAACAGGCTTCTAATTAAAGTAGTGAGGGGAAAAGGCCAGGCTGCTTTTAAGACACTGCTCCATATTTCTGTGACTGTATGACATAAAGCCTAAGAGAGCATGAAATAAGCTTGATTAACAGGGAGGTCCTTTCCTGTCCTGTGTTCCTAAGAGAAAAATAACTGTCAAGCAAATAACACCATTCTGATACAAATCTAATCTGTCAGGCAATACCCAAGAATAATTATACCACAGAAAGCAAACCCAGATATTAATAACATAGTAGGACAAATCTTGCCAGGAATAAACTTTACAGAATATCTTTTCACAGAATGTCTTAGTCCCACAACCTCACTTCTCATAACTTCATGCTAAAACTTTGCTTCCTCTGCAAACAATAGCTGCAGAAAGCACAGGTCTCATCCAGTACTTGTTCCCAAACCTGAAAGAGCTCAGCTTATTTGATCTCCATACAACTACACAGTCTTATCTTCTTCACCCCTAACATTCTGCACGGATCATCTTACCTAAAACAATATTGTCTCTAACATACTCACGTTTTCAACAGGCTCTTTATTTACTATAGATGATGCTTAGACAATTGGTTAGATATGATCAGTCTGCAGAAATAACATACTCTACCTGACTAAGCCTTATGGTTTGAAAAAGCAAATGGTCTTTCAGGCCCACACACCAGCCTTCCAACTTGCCTGACATCTAAAGTTGTACATAACAAAGTATATACAAGTTGGTCTAATAAAGACTATTATCTGCTTCTACAAGTCTTTCAGGCCAGGAGACTCTCTTCCACGAACAGGCCTGACTAGGGGTGAATCTTTATATCTTATTATTGTAATGTATCTGAAATGAAGACAAACTGCAAAAAATTTTGGCTGATAGACTCTACCTGCTTATTTCTCAATTCCCTGATCGCATCACACACCCTATTCAGATTGAAAAGCAACAACTGGGTGAATCATGGAAGAGGGGAAAGTATGAGCACTCAAAGACAAACCAAACTACTTTTTGTAACATGTAAGCTCAGTACACTGAAGGAAATGACTTGGCAGCATAAAAGAGCAAAATACAGGAAATATTTTTTTCTACACAATAGTTGGTTAATTTGTAATAGCCAAAATCCAATTATTCAAATAATTACTTAAAACACATTTTGAGAACGGGTTCTTTGGCTTCTACCAGCAAATGGTCCAGACACAGCCTGACAGAGATAGAAGTTTTGATATCGATCTTGAATAGCTAGACTGCTACACCAAAACAAAGGCTGCTTTACATCTATTTATTTTCCTATACATCCTTTCTTGATCACTTCTGAAAAAAGTATAACAGCTCTTACATTCTCAAGAGCAGACTTGCAGTACATAATTTTTCCATAATTTGCTCACAATTTCATTTGAAATTCAGAATTCAAATATATTTCCTTTTTTTCAGTCATTTCCCCTCTCTTTATTCCTTGTAAAACCATTGTGGTTAAACAGATAGAAAAGTTTTGCAGAACAAGAGTAAAACTTGTGTCTGAGCAGTAAAGTTCATGTAACTGAACATGAAACTGCATTTTCTTAGCTTTATTCTCTTAGCACAGCACAAAGCATGCTAGCCGCAAGAAAGCATTTCAATCCATTTCAGTTAGTTTACATTATTATACTACATTTTCCTACCAATTTAGTTCATCTGCTTATACTACAATACCAATGCTTTTTTAAGCTTCTCATCAAAATAGCATACACTTTTAGTCACTATGAGAGCCTGCAGATCTCATCTATAGCGTATTTCAAACACATGACAGTATAATTCAGACAAGTTTAAAAAAAGTATGCTGAAAGAAGATACTACCAAGGACTTCCCACTAGCCCTGCTAAACACAAGAGGACATATTTTACTTGACCTACTCGACTAATCTCAGCAAGTCAGACCTTAGCAACAGATGCAAAGCTCAAATGACCACTTTCAAATCCTTGTTGCAGCTTCACCTCCAGCCTTTGATCATTTTTCGCCTGGAAGTAACAAATGGATTTCTGCTACTTTGCCTATGTAACAGCCTCCTCGCCATCCACCAGCTGATCTCTCTAGTACCAGGAGTGGGCTTACTCATTTCCAATTTAGCTGCATTTCTCCCCATCACATACAGAAAGTGACGTCTTGGAATCAAATAAGATATGTTTCATTTATCTTAACTTTTTACAGACTTTGTTTGATTATTTTGTTATAGGATCAGATATAAAATTACAAAATTACAACAACACAATATATATGTATTCTGACACTTAAATTTTGACATACAGCAGTGTAACACAAAAATAGCTGAATTGTACAATGAAAGTCTAATTGAACTAGTTTTCCTTCCTCTAAATATTACAAAATCCTAAATACACAGATTGCTTGAAGTGTAATTCATTTTCGCACAAACATATATTAAACTGGAACAAAGTTAGAAAGAATATTATGTATCACAAAAGGTCTTTACTTTAAGACAAGCATTAGAAATAGGTAAATTGAGCTCTTCAGAAACACTGTAAGCACTAGGAGGAAAAGCTTTCTATACAAAACCAACTTAGAGCACTCAAAAAAGATGCAGACGTTAAGAATTGCACCTATCTCAAAAACACACTTGCTTTCTGTCCTCTGCTTCTTCCAAGCTGCACCCACAGACAATTCACAGAATTTCCTATCAGATATTATGAGTACTCTCCTACGTTTGTCCCTGGACAGCTTCTGTGCAGCCTGAATGATTTTGCTATGCCACTGCAGTGCCAGCAAAGGAATCCTGCATTCCAAGTAGCATGACGGGGGAGAGGGGTTAGTACATTATTTTGAAACAACACTTTTTGTAATATTATCTTGGAAATATGACAGGAGTGATTCCTATACAAATTCTGGATCCCAAATGTAGTTGTTTATGCCAAGTCTCATGCTAACAGTCACAAAAACTTGCAGTTTTTATCAACAAGATGTTGACTTTTTTCACTCTTTTCTTCATTTATATCTAATTTCAAGTTCACAGAACTACAAGAGGTCATTTGGGTAGCTGGGACAATCATATGCCAAGTCATAAGCCAAAGATTCCCATGACAAAATGTCAAATCAACAACCTTATAATGAGACACAAGCAATGGAGAAAGAAATCTGGCTGATCTTGACTGCCAGAACACAGGCTGGCTGAGCTACATTGAGACAAGGTCTCAGCATCAAGTCAAGAACTATCATAAGGAGAAGTCCAAGCCAGTCTGTTCCTACTATACTTTCTTCAGTATTGTACAAGAAAAAGAAAAGCAGAACAAACAGTATTTCTCATGACAATGCAACTTATTGACTGGGAACCACTTACCTAGACAGTGGTACTGTGACTTTAATTCATATGCTAGGGCTGAAACCATTTTCTTACTCGGAGACCAGACTAGCTTATCCCTTAAGTCCCCAGAAAAGAGGCTTTTATTTTAAGTTTTTTACCATCTCTCTTTTAGTCACAAGATTCCTGTAGGATCCAGTAGATTAGATGAGCTTTTCCTTTAGCTTTACTTTTTCCGGGGATGCAGTACTACTACTCTATTCTCTTCCAACAGAAATTCAGGAAGAACGTGCTGATCTTACTAGAAGAAAGGTGAGCATCTGACATATTCCTTTCTTCACCTCATCATTCTTTTCGATTTGTTTTCCTTGGCCTAAGAAATGCTTCACTGTCAAAGGAGGTGGGGAGGACTCATTAGTGAGACAGGTTTGCTGCAGCAATGATCTAAAACTCAAGGTCTAATATTTCTCTTAGTAGCTGTTGAAGACAAACGTTCACAAGCACAAATTCTGCCTCCTTGCTATGAGGGCTGTCTTGTGCTTGAGTACACACGCTAAAAAATAATTTTTATACACAGCAGCATGTACACAAGAGGAAGTTTATGCATAAAAAAATGCAACTTTCAGAAAGAAAAAACATCTAATTACCAATAAGAGAAAATTTTTACCTTCCCATGTAGCTTTCAGTTTCTAAATGGGTAAGTGGCTTTGCAATAACGCAAACACTGGATTTTGAATTACCTTTCCTATCACAGTCTACATCCAGCAAAGAAAATGTAATACAGTAAAAAAAGTTTACAAGACTTGGCATGAGGTAAACAGACATCAGGCTTTCACTCAGGCTGTGGCATATTCTCTCTTCTCCATAGGGGAAGCAAGGCTATCAAGCATGCCTGTCATGCATGCCCATATCAAACCTCACCTCTCTAGTCAAGCATTGAAGCAGGAAGATAACACCTCAGCATAATAAAGAATGAGTTTTGGAGAAGAAAAGGTCACATCATTACTTGCTAATTCAGAGTGGTGTATTATTACATAGAAGGCCTCTAAAAAACATTCTAAGGACTACAGAAAAATGTGTTTCTTTTTGAAGGCAGCAAAAGAGGTATACAGGAAGAAGGCACATTTTCTATTATGCCGGAGAAGACAGAGGCAGCAACAGAAGTGAGGGATTAATTTTTTTAAGACAGAACCAAAACCAAGCTCTGTTTGAAAGAGTAAGAGGGTAAAGGTATACTTTTAATTCCTGTATGATGGAGTAGCACATAAGCTGGAATGCCAGCACTAACTGGAAAACACAAAAGTTCAGGCCTTTGCTTACTGTCCTCTCAAATGCATAGAGAAATCAGCAATAGGAGTTGACCAGCCAGAAAATGAGAAGCAGCCCACCGCAAGGAAAGGGACAAAGACATCTGGGCTCTGCAGCAAGAACACTGTCTTCACAGACTGGGAGCCAGAAGCAACATAAGCCTGCTGGAATCCTGCAGACAGACCACAGCAGCTCAAACCAAGGCCTGTGCAGGCAGTGGAAAAGACACAATCTATTCTCATTCCAAACCCAAGGAACTATATATGAGCTGCAAACTAGCAGCTAAACAAATATTTGGCTATAAGTACCACAATACAAGATGAGATTTGCTTTTGAACAACTGGGGATAATTTAACTCATTATTTAGATCTTCATATTGTGGAAAAATTGAAAGAAATTACAAGAAATCTCAATTAACACGTGTAGCTTCTCTGACACTCTGGCAACTTAATACAAACATGCTGAACAGCCACAGATGGTCCAGTTACTTATATGGATACTTTCCTATTTCGATAAGTCTGTTAGTCTTTGACTGTATCAATGTGTATGCCATATTTTCTTTTCATGAATCTGGAGATACTCCACACAATCAAGAAGGAGTTTCTTCTTCCTGAAGTACCACCATTCTCCACTGACCAGCCTGTCAGAACGTACAATGCACCTGCTGGCACCACACGTTCCAAAGACTCTTACCTCTGACGACAGGAGGTTTATTTTAATAAGCTGCAGTGTTTTGGTAAGTAATACACGTGTCTATTGAACTGATACATACATTTTAAATATTAATGCTACATCCGAGCTAGATGAAAGCACTAGAGAAGACAGAATAAGTGATTTAATAAGGTGGGACATTTAATCCCTGATGTAAGCTATCAGCATGCAAAATGGCGAGTTCTGTACTTGTATAAAGCAACCAGAATGCCTCCTGTTTTCTTTCAAATTTAATTGCTCTCACCCATAGGAAGCCTAAACCACTATCTGGAACTCATTAAATAATGTGAGAAAGCTGAGAGTCAGAGGAGTAAAATGTAAATTCAACATTAATGAAGTGGCATTTACTCAACTGTCATAATCGATTACACCTGTCCACCTACACAGCAAAGTTACAGAATTAAACACTGTGTTACAGCTGCTGTCTGCCTCTATTCATAGAGCAGTAAAAAGAGTATTTGACTATAACCTGTCTTCCCAAAGAATGTTTTAATTCTGAACAATAAAAAAAAGTCTAATAAAGTCTTTGGGTTGCTGAGCCAAAAGTGAACCACTAGTAAGCATTTAGGGAGTTGAGACTACCTGTCTTCCTATCACAGATGTTGGTTATTTTGTTTCTCTCTACTTTTTTCAGTCAGTTAAGGTAGATAATAATCAGTCAGTAACGATTTGGGTCACACTCCACTACCTTTTCTCCAAATATGAAAAGTATAATTTTGTGAGGTTCCTTGGTATTCTCTAACTTATTAAATATAATTAGTGGATCAGCCAGGTCCTACTGTGAGAACAGGTTACTGAGTCAGCAAACCTCTCCTAACAGGTATCACCCATATCTCTTGTGCTGTATGGAACGTGGGTGTGTTTCTTTCCAAAATTCAAATATTTGTCATACTAATGCCTGCACATTACTTTTTAAATTAGACATCTAGGGAAAAAATGTTTTACAATGCTGCTAAAATATCCTTCTGTACTTAAGTATTTAAACTCTTTAAATACTTAAGTATTTAAACTCTTTCTCCAGAGTCATGTCAGCTAGAGATTCTTCCTTTTAGCCAAATTTCTGTATTGGTTTCTAACACCTTTCTATTCCCACTCCAAACTTTTTTCCCCTTGAAATGAGGGTTTTAACAGTCTTCATTTAACACTGTGAATAAGTTCAATAAAAAGCCCTAATGAGAAGTCTTAATAATCTTTACTAGGTAAAAATTGCATATTTATCATGAAAGCAGGAGTTAAAATAATGAATACTGAATGCAGTACATAGCGTTAGAAACCATTTTTTGTAGCTTCTAGGAAACAAAAGTTTACAGTTGGTTCAATAAAGTTTTCATCTTTTTTCCAATTATCAAACTGTTCCTTTGACTCCCATTTCCTCCAGTGAAGCCTTGTGAAATCCTCCCTTTGCAGTACTCTCAGCAGAGCTTCACAGATCCAATTGCCCAGAAAGACATTTTCTTCCTCTGTTGCAGTCTTGAAATCTGCTATTTCCAGTTACAATTTCTCCTTCAATCTGAGTGCTAGCACACCCACCGTCCACTAGAAGTAATTATCTTCCAGTAGAAACAGAGGAAAACTACAACAGTTTTCAACTACCTACATTTACCAGCTGTAGCTATCATTCTAAACAAAGGACATCAGTCTTTTCTACACCCCTTTCAAAAAAGCGTTTGCAAGATGACTGACTTCTATCTTGTCGTATTTGCTTTGCATTTTAACCATCAAGATCTCCTGAAGCTGTATTAGTCTTACCCGAGAACCACCCAGGGTATCTGGCCCGACCTGCTCCAGGTCTCAGGACCCAGGCACATGACTCACATCAGTCAGATGAGGGACCAAAGGCACTGCTCAGCACTTACCTCAAAGCATGCCATTCACAATTTTATCCCCTGAGGTTTATTTGCCATTTTGATACCACTGCTTGGACTCCTCAAGGCAGCTGGAAGGTGGTCCAAGTCACTGTCTGTATCATATTTCAAACACATAACATGCTTTCGAAGCAGGGAGCCACACACTACAGCTCTATAGGAGTAGTTTAAGACTTGCTGGACTACAGTACTTCTAGTGTCTTCTCAATACAAGATAAAATTTCTAGCACATCTAATTTTGATGTTACTAAAGTAAGAGATTTAGATCTTTGAAGAAGTAACCAGTCTTTGAATAAGAAACCTACAACAGCTCTGTGGTACAGACTGGATACTCCTTTCCCCATACAAAAGTAAATGCAAGAACTTAAGTCAGCAGGACTGAAGTTACAGGTTACCAACACACATACTGGAACAAACACAGACTTACTGAAGCAGTTAACCTTGGGGTTGGGGCAGCAAGTCTCCTTTCAGAGTCTGAGATCTACAGATGGCAAGAGAGCACCAGGAAAGCCAGGCCAGGGTGTGCCTCGGGCAGGCAGCTAACAAAGGGCTGCTGTTTGACCTAGTAGGAGCAGCAGTAACTGTGCCTTGGGTTGGTGGGAGGGGGAGCATGAGGGGAGGAGCAAGGATTTTTAGATATGACCTACAGGGTAAAGATTCCATGTCCTCATTAGACTTTAGCCTCTATTCACCTTAAGAAGAGATCAAGCTGCTCGTTCAGAAGTTAGTTTTGGTCACTCCTCCAGCACTGTTAGTCTCAAGATTATGCAGCTTCAGCATCCCCCCTTCCACACAAACATTTCACAATGCAATCCTAACACAAGAGTTAACTGTGTTCACAGTTTCCCAAATGACCCAGATTACAATAAGATAACTAACTGCTCATGAACAGCTATTCATTGAAAACCTCTATCATACTATCTGTTAAACCACTGAAAATCTTCATTGCTGTAGCTGCCAAACTGCTGAGAAGAAATTTAAGACTGTTTCTTTAGATCAGTTCTCTTTTTGCAGCTCTTATGGACTGTGATAAAAAAAGGAAGGCTTTCTATCAGCTGAACTTGCAAGGTGTTTTCTGAAAACACAAAAAAACCCTATCCATCTGGCAGCTGAACCTTCTGATTTGGTCACATGTAATGCATGAAATAATTATAGTCTACTGTCTTTTTTTTTTTTTTTTATAATTAGCAACAACAAATCTGTTTCTTTAGATAGCATTCATGGCATATTGTCTGTGAAACAGCAGCTCTGCATTTCATATCCGAAACCACACTGTTCCTTTTGGAACAGCTTCATTTGCAAAAGCCAAGCTCTGTACACCAAGTAATACATTATGCATGCAATAAAGATTTTTTGTGCTTTTCATATAAATGGATATGTAGATTTCCAAGCTCTGAAACATAATTATTAGCTCTGAAGCAGTTTGACCCTATGCTGAAACTTGTTATAGAATTTGCAACGCTGTATCTTTTGTAGTTGCTCATCATTACCTGATGGCTGTATCAGTGATACCTGAGCCTATTTTTTCAAAACTTACACCATCATATGGAATAAAATAAGAAAATGTCATAATTCTTGACTCAGAGGCTGTCTTTACAAGACAAAAAAGCAGGACAAGTATGAATACTCAGAGCACACATTATTACAACAGTGTCTCACAGCTTGCTTTATTAATACTAAGCATGATATAAAATTGTTCTTGGTCTCACACTAAACTACGCTCTCTTCAGGACAGTAGAAAGCAAATAATATCCTAGTACAGAATCAGAAGACTGTGGACAAAAGAATAATCACAAGGTAATCCTACCTGGAGGACTGTCTCTACTTCAACAGGGGCTTGTGACATGCGTTTTCCAGACACTGTAGCTAAGAATCTATGGAGCCTAAGGGAAAAAGAAAAGGTTAATAGTAATACGACATTGGTTCTAGTCTGTGTTGGAAATACTAAGTATTTTCATGGTTTTAGTGTAAATGTTAGGAGCATAAGTTTAAAGTAGTTAACTTCCCAACAACTGTTTCTCTATGGTGCCTTGCAGCGATAAGGAAAGTCAGAAGAGACTTCTATTTAAGCCAGGGAGAGATGATTTCAAGTGGCAAATTTGTCCTGCCTCCATGTCTGTCCTGGACAAATTGTTCTTAAAGCAGCAATAAAGCAAACCAATGATTTCAAAATGATACAGGTAAGCTTTATCTACCTTATAAATACCCATAAGATTCCACAGACATGTAACCCCATTTTGTATGTGAATAACATGCAAGTTTTGGTAAAAAATTTTACATGTAAGCCTGCTCCCCATCGCACTTAATGGATCCACACCAAAAACCCTTCAAGCACTTGAGACTTCATGTTTGTAGTAAAGATGTTTCTTTCTTAGTTTCATGATAACTAATCACTCTGCTTTGGAAAGTCAGCAGTAACCTCAAAACCATTACTAGCGGTGCACCCTGACATTCAGCAAACATCTTTCAGCACCCCGCCATCAGCATTAGGCACTGCCTACTGAAAACACCTGATGTCACCTCTTGGCAATAAACGGCAGGAGCAGAAATGGAGCAGCAGGTTACAGAACGCATGTGGGGAACAGACACGATGCTGTTACACATACGATGAGCACCTGACAGTCAAATCAGGGTTGAAAATATTAATATGGGCCTATTCTTTCAACATTTGTATGCCACCCTCTCTTCTGTGCACTGCAGACTACAATGTTCACATCTACAATCTCATAGCTCTATAATACAATGTGTTGTTATTGTTTATGGATCAGTTCAACGATTACCTTTAAATACCAATACCATTGAGGATGCGAATAATGAGTTCATTTCAAGGTTTTTTGGTCACAGGTTTATTACATCACTGACTATACTGCATATGGTTGCAGAATTAAGAAAGCTTGAATTTTTCTTATTCAAAACAACTGCCAAGGTTGATTTTTTTTTTCTTCTATTAAAATATTCTTTTATTAGTACAACATACTTTACAGTCTAGGCTAGATTTTAACTTGATCTGTTATTTCATATAAGTAACGTAAAAACAGCAACAGTGGGATCACATTAGCCTTTGCAGCTGAATGGAAAAGTGACAAAACCCAAGATGCTGGCTACTGTAACAAGATGTGATCCCAAGAGATTAAATATACTGAAACCCATTTACATTAGCAGCTCATCTTTTCTCCAGAGCTAACTACTGGGAGATAAGGTTCATTCTACCCATGATTCACAATGTAGGTGGAAAAAACATTTTCAAGACAAAACCTGGAGTCCCGAAAACTAGTCTGCTTAATGCTATTGCTTAAGAACACATGGAATTTGTTAGTCTTCTAAAGCTGGGGGCAGGGATTCGAGTTCTGTTCTTTGGTAATGAGCATAATGAACATAGATGCTCAAGAACACCGAAGTGAAGTATTGTGCATCTTCAGACATGCTATTTTTCCTTTCTTCTGTTTTTTGCCTAAATGTATGACTGCTAGATGAAATATAGAGCATGCTAACATATATCTATCATTTATTGCTGTCTTTGGAAACTCACTTGTCGAAGAACTTTACTGAATACCTAATGGTACAGTTCAAAATGGTTCTATAGAACACAAAAACATGGAGTCAGAGGTGTTCTCAGATCTGCCATGCAGCCAGCATGACCTGGGACAGAGCTAGTGGTCTGAACTGTCAAGGGATGTTATGAATAACTATAAAAGTTATTTGAAGTATATTAGCAAATGCTTGCTCCCATCTCTCTACTTCTGCAATACAGGGCAAGGCACTATACTAGATAAGGATGATATCACTTGTTATGTAAGCACCCACAATCCACTGAATACAGATATAAATTAACTTTGTTATATTATTACATTTCTAAAACTAAAGTTAGGAAGTGACAAGTTAATATACTGCATCCTGTCCTTAATGAAAAAGAAACAGTAGCAACTAGGATGAAACTTTTCAGGAGATGGGGTCAGGAAGAGCATGGAACACCACAAGCTGAGATTAAATTGCATTAGCACAACTACATGGGAAACTTTTGTGACTCCTACACATAACTCACGTAGTTCTAGATGGTGAAACTTGCATTGCAATAACTTTCCAAAGACACTCTACAAAACAATTAACACTTTCGTAGCAGCAAGACTGGATGTTTTCACTAATTATCACAGCAAGTTCTACAGTAAACGTTAATGCAGGGAAAGCAGTTTAAAGGGAAGATGCTTATGAACTACTTTTTATACATCCCTTCTGCTCCCTTCCATATGTTAGAGATAAACAAAAGGCTTACAGGTGCCCAGGTACTTGTGAGAGATTCAGTGCAGGAAAGCAGAATCAAGGCTGGAGTTTCAGCGAAACACAACATTGCAGCATCATAAGAACACATGGGAGTTGCAGCAGATTCCAACAATGTCTTCATGTGAAGCACAGAACTCCCACAAGGCCCTCAGGAAAGACTGGAAGTTACCACTTAGAAAATATACTTCTGACCATTTCCTATCAGGAGTTGGGATGTCCTATAAATGTTAGCAAAAATGCAAATAAGAATCCAAAGTAGTAGTACATTCACTGGCCTGCTTTCTCTGCACCTTTGATACTCTACTCTTAAAAACTTACAGCTCTGATACCTGCCTAATTTAAAATTTAAACTACAAATTGCATGCTACTACACTGAAAACATTCTATCACATACACAAAAATGCCATACTAGCTCAGGTTCAAGGTCCATCTAACACAGCATCCTGTCTCTAACAAGGACTGCTAATGGATGGCTAAAGAAGAGAACAAGGACAGAGCAAACATAGAGCAGCCCTTCCTTGATGTACTCTGCCAGCTGACAGCAATCTGCAGCTCTGGGACTTCCTCTGTCTCCTTTTAAGTGTACACACATAAACATGTTGACATTAAAGACCAAAGCTATTCTGAGTCTGAAATCATTTAAATCAGCTTTTCACCACTTAGGTGACTGCTTTCCTCCTTTTCATTCTGATGAATGAACAGGCACAGCTGAAACTGCTGAGTCTCATTCACTGATTCTCTAGCTCTACAAGATTAAATCCCAAAACCTAAATTAATTGTTGCATTAGGACAGCTTTTAGAAGCTACATGCAATCACGTATTCTGAATATAAAACAACTTACTCAATCCAAAAAGTGATATCTAACAAAATCCTAACGTTAATTCTAAATGAGATTAGAGATTTGATCTTCTATGTCAATTAGAGAAGTTACATTCAATATGTGAATAACCTAGTTGCATATTAAGATCCTTCTGTAAATATGGCCAAGATGTAAACAACTCTCCATAAAGGGGACCTGAAGGATGATGATAATACCTCATACCAAAATTCTAATTATCATATTTTTAAATGTACATCTACAAAAAACAGGTTTAACAAAAAATACGCCTCATTGAAATGGGTCTCTTCATCTAAGTAAACTCAAAATAAGAACTCCAAGCCTCATCCAAAAAAACCTAACTGTAAAAAACAAATGCTGAATTCAAAGTACTGTGCATCACTGCAAGGTCTAAAGATGCTGGTCACCGCTGTCCAGACTATGCAGTCTTCTTCATAACCAAGAGCTCCCAGAATCACTGAAAGCTATTGCCTCTCAAGTTATCCCACAGTTCAGAGGAAAGGGAAGGTAACGATGCCATGAGTTGCTTAAGAAATCAAATCAACGAAAAAGCTCTGGGAATGCAGACAGGTTTGTTATAAACACAGATTAAACAACACGAAGCCAGGTATTCGGAGATGAAAGCACTGAAGCAGCATGCAAAGGCGTCCAGTGCTCCTCGCAGTTCTTAGACCAAACACCATCAACTGACATCCTTCACAAGCAACGCGTCAAATTAACGATGCTAATTATTGCTCACGCAGATTAAACGCAGTCATTAACAAACTCATCAGGAGCTGCTCTTCCAGGTGAACTAAGCGATTCTCGGCCAGCACCTCGTCGTACCGATAAGCGACAAATCAAAGTTTACAGGTCCCCCGCGCCCGGCTGCGAAGCCTGATGGCACTGAACGCCTCGGAAACAGCCACAGTCTGCCCTGAGGGAGCTCCACTCCGCTCCCTTCCGCAGCCTGGCGGCTTCCGAAGCCAGAGCGCCTACAGCGATTACAGCCCCGCGGGGAGAGCCCCGCGGACCCAGACCGCCCCCACCCCCCGCCTCGGTACAGCGCACCCAGACCCCTCCCCCCCCGGCCCGTACCGCTGCGGGAGCCACCGCAGCCCGCAGGTACCCCCCCGCCGCACGGCTCCTCCGCAGCCCCGCGCCCGCCCGGGGGGGTCACCGGGGGCCGGGGCCATCTTGGAACCGGGGTACGGACCACCCCCAGCATCGCGGTACCTGCAACACCCTCACCAGCCGCGTCCCTCGCCCCGCCAGCCCGCGGAGCCCCGCGAGTGGCACCGCCCCGCCCCGAGGAGGCGCCCGCGCGCCGAGGGGCCGCGGCTCCCACCTGCGGCCGAGCCTCCCGGGTGTCGGCGGCGGGCGCGCGCCTCAGCCTCCTTCTACCCGCGGAGCCGCGCGCCCCGGCTCCCCAAACCCATCGCCGTCGCGGGGCCGGGCAGGGTGCGCCGGGCCCCTCCCGCCGGGGCGGGGCTCCGCGCAGCCCAACGGCCGCGCGCCAGGCTTGACCCCCCCGCCCGGTACACACACACACACACACACACACGCACACACACAGACACGAGGGAGGGCGGACCGGGCAAAGCCGGGCGCCCATTGGCCGCGGGGGAAGGCCCGCGGTCACGTGATGCCGGGTGGCGGGGGTGCTCGGCGGGAGTCGCTGCGCGTCCGGCAGCTCAGTGGCTGCAGCCCCCGTCGTGCGTCCTTGTGTTTGCGCCTTCCCGCAGTTCGGGGTCACGGAATTTCAGCCTCATGATCCGAACGGGCTGTGGGAACCCGCGGGGAGCCCGTCACGGGCGGGGCTGCCCGTTCCCCCGGTGGGCGCTGCTGCCCACACGTGGCTCCCCTGTGGTGCCGACCGTCTTCGGGCCACCCCGATGTGGGCTCTCCTGGTGCTGCCGGTGGCTGCAGGGCGCCCTGCCGCTCCGCAACGCCCTGCGGGACAGTAGGGTCTGCAGCACGAGTGCTATAAGGAGCGGCTGAGAGAACGGGGGCTGTTTAACCGGGAGAAAAGGGGGCTAGGGGGGACCTCATGACTGTCTATAGCTGCCTGAAAGGAGGTTGTCGTGAGGTGGGTGTTGGTCTCTTCTCCCAAGTGACAGGTGGGACGAGAGGAAGTGACCTCAAATGTGCCAGGTGAGGTTCAGATTAGACATCAGGAAAGGTTTCTTCACTGAAAAGGTTGTAAGGTGCTGGCACAGCTGTCCAGGGAGGTGGTTGAGTCACCCTCGCTAGAGGTGTTTAAAAGACGGATAGATGAGGTGCTCAAGGGTATTCTTTAGTAGTGGACAGGTTTGATTTGACTTGATAATCTCAAAGGTCTTTTCCAACCCAACAGTTCTATGATTCTAAGAGGCTTCAGGGATGGGATGATCCCTTATTTGGGTCTGCCCTCCTGCTCCGAAGCCAAATGCAGAAAGATGGTACTTTCTGAAGTTTGTAGAGGATGAGCTCAGGAGGGAGGCAGGCTGGAGGAGCCGGAGGAGAAAGGTCGCTGGGTAGGGGCTGAGAGGTGGACAGGGCTTGGTAGGGGGAGTCCCACCTGTGCGTGAAAGGATGAGACTGTATTCTTTGAATGAATCTATTCTTAATGGGTTTATTTTTCCCATAATAAAATAAGCCAGGGATTCTTCTAGTCTTTTCCAAGTGCAGGAATATGCTGGTGTCTCAAATATGTGTGTTTGCAGCAGCAGTGCTGCCTAAGGCCCAGAAAGACAGGCATGTAGTGCATTAGACAGCCACCTCGCAGAAGTGCAGCCCTAGCCTGAATCAGGCTGTACTGATTGATTTAGTTCTTGGCTAATCTCAAAATATGCATTACAGGTGGTTTTGCACAGCTTTCGTTCTCCCACACTTACTGCGTTTTTCTGCATTGCCTTCAAGTAGCATTCTGACTGAAGTGTTTAACTGTGGCAAAAATCCTTTGAGTTATGCTAACAGTTCCAGAATAGTTTTAGTTTCTTACAAGTTCTTCTCATTTTCTAGGGGCAGGTCTTCTATCACTAGACATGTATAGTTAGGTAGTGTATAGTGCAACTAATCCCATTCAGCCTCTGCTGACGTTTGTTCCTGTTCAATTCAAAATTGTGGGGTTTTGGCACACTACAGGATTACTCAAATCAATTATGTTGTCAGTCATTTTTGGTTTAAATCAGCAAATCATTAACAACTACTTCCTTCTTATCCATGTCTTCAAACACTTGGGATGTGATCCTTCCTTGTAAGATTCATTAGCAGCTGAAGTATTCCTGAAAGGAAACTGGTTAAACATATGTGGCTAGTTTTTGGAATAAATTATTCTCAAATACAGTAGAGTAATTACAATGCCTAGAGGAGCTAGACACTTCAAAAGGTATCCCAGTTTTAGGATGAATACGTATTTTTTGTGAGTTTTGAGATCATATTTAAGTATTCATCTCATTTTCCTTTTAAATAAATACTTCACAACATTAAACAAATGCCAACCTAATCATTTCCTTCTTTTTATGCTGAGTACCACCCAACTACATTTTCATATCTTAAGACTTAACCTCATTTGGAATATTAATTTAAAAAAAACCCATGTGCAAACTTTTAGTTGAGCCCAGGCTGTTGTATGAGAAACAACTTCCTCACAATTAAAGTGCTGACAGACACTAGGCAACAGAACTCCAAAACAAAGCTTCTGGCCAGAGAAATGAATTGCCATTGTACCCATCCAAGCATTACCCTTCTTTTCCTATTGTAGAATTTGGCAAGTGTGAGTTGAACCCTCCATCGGTTTTGAAAAAGGGCGTATTCTCCACAAACCCAAAACAAAGCAACTCCTGTAAGCTGAACTCTCGCATGTGATAGCAAACATGGAGCTAAGGAGACAGCGAAGAGCTTTCCACAGGTTAGTGATTTTCCAAATCCAAGAGATACAACCGTCTTCAGAGGATGTTCTCCAGCATGACTTTAGTAAAGAACTAAGCATCCCAGCATCATTAAACCAGTCAGAGACTGAATTCTAAGAGCCAGACTAGAAAAAGCTACCTAGGGAGATAAATTTAGACAGGTTAGATGCCCTTTTTTCTTTGATATCCTCCCAAGGTGGAAAAGGACTAGAAGAAATAAGACACTTACGGTGTTGTGACACATTAGTTCCCAAAACACTTGAGACATGACTGATATGGCTGGGGAATTCTCTTCTGTTTTGCTGAGAATGTCAGAAATCTGCAAAAGCATCATCCTACATCTCCCTTGGAGAAATGCAGCAGTAGAAAGATGTCTCAGGTGATACCGTGTCTGTGGGTCCACAGAATGCTCCTGGTTGCCTCTAAAGATCTATCCGATCACAAGGTGTTGGCAGCTCTCTTTCCGGTTGCTAAGTTGTTGTTACAAGACATCTAAAACATGTTAAATACTTGCCTAAAATTATTTTTCCATGCAGGCAGTTGCTCTATCTGGCACAAAGATGTTACACCATCATTAATGGAAAACGAAATTGAGCCAGATCCTCTAAAAAATGTGGCCAGCCCTATGGGACAATTGAGAAGCTCCTCATTTAAATGTTTAATTGTGTATGTGCAGAGACTACTTTGGTGTTCTTCACCTCCTGACACTGATGCTTTTGCTGTGCATAGCTGAGATTCTTGCATAATTTAACAAAGCCATCTCAGGTGTCTCCCACTCCGTTCAGAGGAGCATTTGAGCTGTGTTCTTTTCCAGATTTGGATGCACAGCTTGTATCACATTGCATTTGCAGAAGAGTTTACCAGACTTGCTTATTTTGAATATTTCCTAGAGAACAGAGATAATTTTTTTTGAACATATTTATTTCGAATGGCACCCAAAATATTTAGGACAGCTGCCTCCAGTCAAGTTTTTTTATTTCCTTGATTTTAGTCTGACACAAGTGTAATCATTATTATTTATTTTTCTGTCTCAAATTTCAGCATTGTTGATGCAAGTGAAATAAATAGTCATAGACATTTTTTTTTCTGATGCACTCTAAATGCTTGTTGGGGTTTTTTTCTGTTACTGTTTCATCTCTGTAATATTCCAGCAGATAGGCTTGTGGCTGAATGGCATTGGAATCAGAAAAAAAAAAATCTGTTTCAGTCATTGCAAAATAGGCATACTGGAAAATATAATGTTTCAGTCATTGCAAATTGAGGATACTAGAAAATAAATAAAAAGCCTATTTATTTTCTTGTTTCACTTTTTCCAATTGTAATTGAAAACACTTGTGCAATATATTGTTTAGCGAAACTCTGAAGTATGTCTAAGTACAGCAAATTAATTGTGCAAATGACTTTATTGAAAAAACATGCATGTTCATTTGTACATATTATTTTCCTGGTCTTCCTGTTACAGATGCTACCTATAGTAAAATCCTAGTTTGTTAAAGCAAAGGAGTACTCTAGAGACTCCATATTTCTGATGTGGTAGAACTGTCATGTTAGTGTGGGGCATGTATAGCTTGAATACATTCATATGAATGAATATTAAAATATGCTAAACTTTTATTTTTATGGTGTTTTCCTATGGAAACAGGACTTAAAATATTTTGATGTTCATGAGCAATATCTTTGTGACTCCCTTAGCAATTTCTAAACTTTTCTAGCTGCACTGTAGGTAACTTTCTTCTTTCATTATGTTTATAAAAATCTCAAAATACATCAGTTTTCTTCCCTCCAACTGATAAACTTTTGTTGTCTGTCGAGTTCTCAGTATTTTTCTGTGAGACCACTTTTATGGTTTTCTGATATATGAGAATTTCTCCTACAGGATCCAGCTATCATAAAGGTAGATACATGATGTAGACAGACATCCTTAGGTCTTTGTTCTTCTCCATGCCCAGTGAGCTTGCTATGGCTGTTTTTACTATGCATAAGTTATTTTGAATAGTCATATAGTTTTGATAAATTACCAGTCTCAGTTTTGTCCCTTTACCAAACATCTCTTGCTCTTCTTGCTCAGTATTATAGTTTTCCTTACTGCAAACCATTTTGACATCCCTTCTTCCATCCATACCACCAATTTCTCACTTACACTTACAAAGAAGAAACTAAATAAAGTTGATTGATTGAGCAGAAATACAACAATTTGTCTCACAAAATTTTACCAATTAGATTGATATTTCAAATGCTGGTTTACTTTGAATTCTTTCTTGTATGTCTTCCTCATGATCTTGCTTCCAAATCATATCAGATAACTGTTCTGTAGCTTTTATTCTCTTTCATTCCTTTTCATGCTACTTATATATGTAAAACCCTGTCCAGACATCAGGCTACAGTCCAATTTGCTAAACGTTGCAATACATTCATTGATGCTACTCCATCCAACTTGAGAAGTTTTGTTGGAGCCTTCTCTAACTTGGAGTCTTCCTATTCTGAAAAGTTAATTATATTAATTATGAATGCTATTTCATATTGCAATGGTGGCAGATCTCCAATCCACATAATTCAATAGTTTTTCATTTAATTCTTCATTACATAATCAGTATCTGATTATCCCTTGTTTTTCTTAGTAGAATCTCACACATTCATGATTTATTAATTCTGGTTTGCACTTTCCTTATTAACATGGAAAAATCAAACATATCCTCAAAGTTTTGTTGCCACTTCTTGATCCCTGGCACACCTACTGGTATCTTATTTAATCTTATTTAATCTTGTCTAACGGTTAGGCTTGACTTAACTAAGCCACCTACCACCATCAAATTGCACTGAATGAAAAGCAAACATGTCCTTCATAGTTCTTAATACTTACATTATATTTTAATATAGTGTTTGGAGAAGAGAAAAACATATACAGCTGTACAAAAAATAAGTGTTTGCAATACTTCGAAACAAATGAGTTAAATGCTGATGTTAAAGTTTCTTATAAAACAACTTCAGGATTTGTGAAAGGATTAAGTAGGCTTTCACTTTATTTTGGTGAACTCCTGGAAGGATGAAATGTTTGCATTGCAAGATAGTTAAAATGTCACTGCTTTCTTTATCTGTTCTATCATTAACTACTTTTTATGTGGCTGCAAGACAAGACTGTGAATTTTCATGTGATCCTGCATGTGCATTTTAGTCTTCCACTCACAGATTCAGGGGAACTCTGATGAGATCAAAGTCAGAAGCTGGAGAGCAGTCACACATGTGTTTTGGAATGGCAGACTAAAGGATTATGAAGAAGAATAGAATTTGGTTGGATAAGCAGCTATCATTTCATTTTAACTTGCTGTCTGATTGTCTGATCTCATTTCCCTACATTTTCTTCCCTAAACTCTGTCCCTTCTCCTCCTGCAGCCAGGAGACAGAATGCAGAACATTTGTGCAAACTGGAGCTGGAGTGATGAGCACAAACCACTGCTCGTTTCACTTTCGGCAGTGTGTGGCTACAGAATGGAACACAGATTGCCCTTTGGTAATATCTTAAGATATCATCATGTACAGTTGATAGTACTGAGTGTAACCTTTAGGGAATGCATAATAAAAGAGGCAACTGCTCAGGCACAGAAATGACACCGAGTTTAACAGAAAACATACAACTACAATCTCACAAAAACACAATACCTAATAAAGAAGAGGGAGAAATGTTTTTCACAAGCTGGCACACACTTATGACATGTTCTGAGTTTAAAAGTTGTCTAATAAATCAGTAATGTTATGTTAGGAATGTTAGGAAAATGGGGTAACACATACTGAATGCCTCTTGCAAACTGTTCCAGAGGAAAGAGGTTTGCTTTGGAGCTAACCCAAACATCCCTACTCATAAAAGCTGCTGTGCACATGGCCTGCATTTGGGGAATATCAGAACTGGGGAGATGGTAGTTCAGAACAGGCAAAAACTATCAGCCCTGTGATGTCTCACTAATTAAACAAAATTACAGCAGCCGTAATGCCTAAGATGCACCAGCAGCACTTGTACATTTAGTGAGTAGTAAAGAAGATCTTTCTAGGCTGAAAAGTTACTGATAAGATGCTCATTATCAATTCAGCTGTTATCAGTCATTATTAAGCATACTCATTCGCTATCAGATTGTTAAACTAAGGTTTACTAGAGTTGCCTGACATGAACTGAGCGCCACATACTTCTCTAGATACCAGGAGAGACACTATAAATTAATACAAGTTTTCCTCCAGGACCTGGCAAGATCTACAGCTTCCTCTTACACCTAGCAAAATGTAGTCAAGCCTACCCTTAATATGAGGATTGCACTCAGCTACGTTGTGCTTAGTCTTTACCAAAATGCCATGGCAGCACAAGCTTTAGACCTTCCAGATATGTGCTGTAAGTGCTAGAATCTATGCTGGTTCATCGGGTCTGGATGACTCAAGCAGGCAGTAGCGTGATGGTCTCAGATTTACCTCTTCCTAAGTACAAGCAGAGCTGCTCCGAGCAGGCTGCAGCAGAGCTCACATCCAGGAAAAGGTGGATCATGAATGTCTTCTGCATAAATCCACTGGCAAACCTGTTCTTCATTCACAAGTGAAGCAGTCATTGCTACTCGGACTCCCAGAACTTCTCTGTCCTGGGGCACAAAGTGTCCTACCTGTGTCCTGCCTGTGAAAGGCAATATTCTCATAGATCAAATAGCACTATGAGCCACTTGGGATCAGCAGAAACAGGGACCATAAGTCTGACTAGAGCTGATGAATGCCGTACTCCTGCTTCCCCACATTCCCCTTGTGCCAGCTCTGGAGAGGGCTGAATTAGGAGCTCTACTCTTTCTGTAACTGGAAAATTAGTGTCTTCTTAACACGACTGAGAGGAAGGCAAGTGGCTGCAACTCAGAGCTGTCATTTAGTCTGTGAGTAGCATTCTTTCCAAGGCAACATTTTTACCTCTCTACACTGGATAACGCACTGTGGTTCCTCAGATTCTATTTTCAGTTAGCTTGTCTAGGATGAACTGTAAGCAGGCTGGCTGTGTGTGCTGCTTGCCAGCACAAGCCAGCCAATCTAATGCAAAATCTCATTATCAGTCTTTTATTTTCAACTCACTTAAACTCTAGTACCGTACCAGTCTGCCAGAAGTGCTGTTCTGTCTCTGTAAAAGAATGGTCTTTTCCACCCGGAGAGTAACTTTCTGCTCGTTTTTTTTTTTTTGTGCATGTATGTGCACATATAAGGGAGTTTTGGAGGAAGGAGCAGCTCCCCTAAGAGACAAACATCCATTTCTCTTCTTAAGCTGGAAACTTATTTAAATCTGCTTGCTGGGAATCAGCTGAAGGGCTGATTCCCAACACATGCACAAGGTAGTGTGAGCTGCTCTGCTGAGTTTTTAAAGAGCCCATACAGCCTGTTATACAGGGTGTGACATTTCCAATGCAAGACCCAGCTTTCAGCTGTTTGTGCCAGGCTACACTCATTCAGACTGAAGAAGTCCATACTGATCGTCTGCATTATGTGGGTGTTTTTCTTGCTCAGAGGAAAGATCAACCAATCTGTGTGTTTAGTTCTTTCTGAAATTAAATGTAGGAAGAATATATTGTTTTTCAATAGGAAAAATTTAATCAAACTTTTTAATGGAGAAAGTTTGATTTGAAATTGAGCAAGGGGGCCTTTGTTGGATGCTTTTCACTGCAACAAAGAAAATTCACTTTCGTTTGGCCAAATTTTAGGGCGTTTTAAATTTCAGTTGACAGAGACACTTGCTACTGCTTAAGGGTTAAGACTCTCTCAGAGCAAGTTATGCCTCTCACAGTTACAGTCCTAGTGCATCATTCCCACAGTTCAAATAAGGCTCTTCTGCCCCTCTCAGCTCCTAGCCTGGGCGTGCACGCTCCCTACAAAGCCACTACACATGCTGCAGCCCAGCATTACATGATGGAGACAAAATTTCCCGATAATGTTTCTTTCCAGCTGCTACATGCTGAGCCGGAGGCAAGCAATGAATGGAGAGGAGGGACATTTTCCTGCACTTTCGGTGACCTCTCTGCTGGCATCTAGGCAATGTGAAGGAAGAAGCTGTCTGATTCAGAGGCAGACAGAGCAGGAGCCAGATCTAAGGCCTTGCTGCAGAGAAGCAGCAGGCTGTACTGGAAGAAGGAATGTGTGTGATGAAAACTGGAACTTGCAGAGAAGGTCTGGTAGGACAGGAGTACTGTTTTGAAGCCACCAAAGGAAATCACAGCTGGCAGGGAGTGAAGATCCAGAGCAGGGATATTAAGATTGTGGACTAAAGGGACAGTAGAGCTGAATCTGGGATGGAGGAAACAAAGTGCTGAAGGCACCAAAGCACAAGTAAAAGAAAATCTAGAAAATGCGGGACAGATCTTACTGAGAATGCAGTCCCAGGAGAGAGACTAGGACTAGAAACCAGCAGAAGTGGGTAGCACTGGCAAGTGGACAGAGTGAACAGTCCCACATGGGAGAGAAGAGTCAGGAGGGAATTCAAATTACCTGGACAAGGAGATGGGGAGTGTAGGCTTAGCTGGGACTTTGAATATGAGGAGTTATTTTTGATGAATGTCAGTGAACAAAACAAATAAGGTAACAGTTACATCAAAACAAAATGGAGCAAAATTATCTTCTTATTGTCCATGGCCTTTAAGTGTTCACTCTGAGAAGACAAGAGGGAGTCCAGGACATGAGCAGCTGCCTGGCCTGAACCCAAGATCCACCCTCGCACCACTTGCACACCAGACTGGGTGCTGCAGCTCCTCCCAGCACTGTCAGACTGCACAGAGAACCACGCCGTGCCTGCTTGACTGGCTGTAGCAGGGACGTGGGAGCCCATGATGTTTGCTGATGACAGGAGTTCCTGGAAGTGGCATTCAAGTTGATTGAAGTCACCTGCTACTTATGTGTTTTTTCCAGGGTGTATCCTCTAAATCTTTTAGTGCAATTTTTACTTGTTCTCCATTTGACACAATTTCGTGGTCAGACTGTTGGCTGCAGTCTGATGCCACATGTTAGGTGGAGAGGCTTTGGCTCTCTCGGGTGACACTATGGCTTGTATTGATTTTAATCTACCAATCATAATAATCATAGCAAGATAAAAATGGTGAAGTCTGTTGTGGGTGAAATCTGTCATGGGCCACAGCACTCACCAAATTAGTGGCAGTTAATGATTATTATATTTAGCACTGCCTTCTTGGGTGGACTCTTGCGCTTCTTTTGGAAATAGTTCCTGATCTTCTTCCTCTGGCCAATTCATACGGCCATGACTGTAAGTGCTCAAGCTAGGCTGATCCTCTTACTCTGGATTGTGTTGAACAAAAACTCCAGCTGTCTCCAAGTTTTCTATGAGCAGAAGGTTGTTAACCTACACAGCCTTTGGCATACCTGATGCTGGTCTTCATTCCTCTCTACAGTGATGTGTCACCACTTGGGTTGAGCCAGTCTACTGTAATTTAAGATCAACCAGGTACCATGAGCATTTAAGAATCTCTTTTATGTGGTGTTTTGTATACTGTGAACAAAAACATTCAATAAGACGGGTGCTAACAGAGAGCATTGTGGGAATCACGCTTCAGGGGCGAGTTTGTGGTCCACAGCCCTGGGAAAACTTTTACCACAGAGTAACATCTCAGTTGCCGTTGATACTCCTTAAGGAAAGATGCCTGAAAGCTTGATGAGTGGCCTTAATATGTCAGACGGTACCGGGGGTTACTGTGAGCTGAAGTCAGCCACACTTTTTCTCTTGATGGTCTTTTTTAATGTACTTAGCAAATGTATGCATGTTGATGTTTCATTCTGGCAGGAAATCTCAGAAAATGTCACTCAGGAGACCTTAATAGAACTTTCCAGGCATGCTGCCTATCCTGGCAGGTGAGCCAGCTCCAGGCATGGGTGGCTGCACCTTAGGTGCAGGCAGTGCTGTTGAAGTGGCACCTTTGTCTTCAGTGGCTTTTTGCCTTATTGTAGGAATCCAGCCCTGCAGTATCAGCTAGGTGTAGAGATGGACAGACAGTGCTAACATTTCTCTTCCAGTTTCTGTAGCAATTACAGCATTACACTGTCAAACCTACAAGTTAAGCTAGATGAAAAGTATTGCCTCATTTCAGTTCTTAAGATCTTTTTTGCTGGTAGCACCTAGTGCTATATATCAACTCATATGTTCAAAGCACAGTTCCTGCACATCTCAACTACAGCCACCTGTCTGTGTCCGCAAATCAAATCCTAGGTTATCAAGTCAGCACCCAAAATGAGGGATATAAAATTAAAGCCTAACTCAATAATAACCCTTCTGCAGGAGCTCTCTAGCAGAAGCAGAGCAGACTCCAGACCTCCAGAGACAGAATTCTGCTATCTTAATTGTAAAGCAATCCTATTTCTTCATGCAGTCGCCCGTGTCATTCACTGTTCATTTTCCAGTTACAACAACAATGGGAACAAGGTTCTGGCAGACATCAGATGCTTTTGGTTCAGAAACTGATTCATACCCACAGTAGGGAATATGCAATGTTGTATGTAAAACTATGCTAAAAGTTAAAATTACGAAATTAGCTTTGCCAAGTTTTAATGATTGAGTGTGTAACATTAATGGTTTGAATATATATTGAAATGTATCTGAATATAGATACATTTATGGACTCTGTTTATTAGCCCATGTTCTTTTTCATCCCATGGGATGCTGAGAAAAAAAATTACAGCAGATAGGAAAAGGAGGAAAATTAACTTGGACTAGTCCGTGCAGGTAGCTTGAACATGTTAGCATTACCACATCACTTCCATTTAGAAGAGTGAAGACCAAAAAAAAAAGGTTAAAGGACATTTTTTCAAAGAAATTCCTGGAAGCAGCTTTGTTAGGATAAGTGTAAGACTACGTATACCCTGGTTTAGAAGAATGACTATAGTTCCTCTATATAGGGCTTCTGCACCAGTAAAATATTACTTGGTTTTATAAAAAAGGATGTAAAGGTAGAATTGATGCTAGTTCACTAAACTTTCTTCAACTTGATAAGTCACATGTCATTCTGGAAACGCCAGATCTGACTTTGCAGCAGATAATATAGTGGTTTCTACCCCAGAACAGACCAGAAAGAGAGTTTATGCGGTACATGTGTCAGCACTTTGCATACAGTCAGTGTCACTGTGTGCAAATGGCCTTTACTATATTCTGCTTAAGGAACTATCTTGGGGAGCTCCTGCTTTTTGCACTGATTGGGTGGGAGATCAGAACCACTCTGGGACACTTGCCAGACAGAGCTGAAGAGTTACAAGGTAGACAAATAAAATGCAAAACCAGCAGGGAAAACTTGTGGACCAAGTACATTGCTTACTAAACCTGTTTGTCTTTCTAGACACTAGCAAAGGTTGATGAAAAAGACACTTCTATAAAAAAAATCACCTTGTGTGTGCTATGTAATGATTTTCCTTTCAGAATCAGGTTGGCAGTGTCTCTTTAATGTGCAGCCCTGTGAACTTAAAAGAAATCTCATTATCAGCCTTCCCAGCCTTAAGCACTTCATCAAGTATTCTATGGTTGCTGGCTTGCAGATTCTGCAGTTAAGGTGGTGGAGTTTTGTTTGCATTCCCTTAGGCCCTTTTCTTGTTTTTATATGTAGCTATAAATATCTTACCCCTGAGAAAAGACATGAAAGTAATCATATAGACATTAATTAGATGCTGTATGATTTTTTATTTTCAAATTCTGGAGTCACTAACGTAACTTTTCATTACCTGTTTTTTGTTTTGGGAATAGTAGTTTCTCCTTCAGACAGAAGTCAACATGATCAGGTATATGTATTATTTCTTCTCCAGAATTCTTGATTTCCCCTGGCCAACTGTTAATAAATAAGGAAATATTTATGCCTAAATCAGAGTTGTGCAACCCTGAGAAAAAGTTTCAGTTCCTCTGTTGTGGTCTCAGCACTGTACATCTGTCATGTATTGTTCACAGAAATCTTAAAGACGGAGATGAAAACCTTAGAGTATAGTTCATTTCAGATAATTTTTAAACTTCTAAATTAAAGACAGAGAACATAATTCCAATGTAGTGATATCCAACTGATGAGGTAAGCAACTTCATTCATCCCTTATCTCAAAATAGTCAGTACAACAAAACCATATCACTTTATTTAAACTACATCCAGATGATATTGCATACTCTTATTGTATATTCAGGAAAAGACTCCTTTTTGCAAACATTTTTGCAAAATCCAAGCACATGATGATCAGGGTGCGATTTTAGGTAGGTAGCTTTCATCCAAGCAGAAACCAGTAATGATCTGTTGGTGTCAGAAACAGCTTCAAATTGCTGAGACACAGGGTTTTCAGACAGAGGAACCATTGCAGGCAGGATTCACCGGTTGCATTACTTCAGATTTCAAAACTACCTCTTGCAGTTCCATTCCAAACACCATGCAGAAAATTATGTCAGAGTGCAGGAGTGTGTATAAGGGCTGCACTCCACAGCAGTGGAGTCTCCACTGTGTTGAAGTCTTTGAAATAACTGAGTGCCGGAGGAGGATTTTGGAGAGACTTCTGAAGGTATTCTAATAACTTTTAACTTTCGATGTGCCTGGCTTAACCCAATTCAGTTATGCAAAGTATAAGATTTTCTAGTGTCTAGCTTCTTCCCTTTTAGTTTAGTTTCTAAAGAATCAGGGCTTAGATGGCTGTGTCTCCCCAATAATCTTGGATTTGTTAGCAAGTTTCAATCAGCAATCAGAGCTCACATAGGTCTCAAAGATAAGTTTCAATTTACTCAAAGGTAAGTTCAATTTTGTCAGAGCAGGTGGCTGATACAAGAAGGAAACCAAAAACTGGGTACAAGAGCTCAGATTTTAGGGAATCTGTTCAGAGGAGCAATTTCTGTCAGACTCAAATAATCACAAAAGTTTCCATTATAATTTTGCATGGATGGGAAGTGGGAGAATCACAATACAGATCCCTGGTGTAGAAGGTGGTGTAGTATGGCTGCTTCTTTGTCCAATATGAAAGCAGGTATTTCATTTGTGTCCTCCTTTCTTTTCTGTTCTGTTCTGTCCCAGTGTTCCCCAAGCTGCACAGCTGAAATTTCATTCCTTCCTCCCAACGAACCCACCAGAAGTTTATGGAATCTGATTTGAATTTCATATATTTGCCATCTAAACCAGCAATTCAACTACCCTATGCCTGCTTTCCTAAACATATGCTGTAAAAAAAGCTGTCCTGTGATCATGTGCTATTTGCCATTTTAATTTGATTGCAGATGTTCCTAAGGCTATCTCTGTCTCTTCCACACTTGCTCTCATTTCCTTTTCTGGACTGTATTCTTATCAGGAACACATTTGTCTGAATTAGTGGTACACCCATCTTATGACCATAAATTTGCTTTCTCACTAATTTAATTCTTACCTTAAATTAAAAGTTCTCCATTTCTCATAAATGCTCTAAACCTGCTTGCTTTTCTAAACTTTATATCTTTATAGAAATATAACTCTGTATTGTGACAAGTAGCTTTTAGGGTCCTTAGGTGGGTTTTGGATGTGCTAAATCCTAAAAGAAGAATATTTTTAGCTATATTTTGCTGTTAGGAATTGCTACTATTAAAAATTTTAGACTACCAAAGATTATGGACTAATCTGAAGAAAGAGCTGAATTCTGGCAGGGTAGGGTTGGTGAGCACCATACAAATTACTCAGTTTTAAGCTGCTTTAGTGATCAGAGAATAAACCACTGGGCTCAGAGAGAGAACTGGTAGTCACTAAGCACACAGGATATTCACTGTGTTTCTCCTCAGATTCTAATTTTGCAAATGATGTGAAAGCAGATCTAGAATGCTGGAAAGGTATTGACAAATACATGGATGATTGTGAAAGTGCTGGTTACCCTGGTCATAAATGTCTGGTTTGGGTAAAGTCAAACATTTAAAGACATATAAAGGCATCTCAGTGAGCATTTAAATTTTAAAGGCATTGAGCAACAGTATCTCCCACCTGTGACAAAACAGCAAGAACACCAGTAGTGACTGTTTTCAGTTAGAGAGTCATATTTTTTATGGAAGACAAGGGCCAATCACCAATTTCCCAATTCTTCTATTTTTTTTATATAGGTATATCTTTAAAGTCCAGCCTTTCCTCAGCTGAAAAACAGATTGAACAATACTTTCTGCCACTTTCAAAACTGTATAATTCTGAATGGGCCATCAGTGGCCACTTTCATTTCCTCATCAGCAAACAAAACTGCCGTGATCTTACCTTGTGGCACACATGTTGGTCATTGACTGTGGGTATAGTCGCGACAGACCCTCTGATCTCTTTCTCCTAGCCTAGGTCTCTTTTGCCCCATCCCTGTCTTGACCAACTCTGCTATATCACTGTCTTTGGCTTCTAATCTCAAACTCCCTCCCTTGTGTGGCTGGAAAGCTGTCTGGCAGAAAAAGGCCTGGAAGTGCTAGCTGACAGCTGGCTGAACACAAGCCAGCAGTGTGCTGAGAAGGCCAACAGCATCCTGACTTGCATCAAAAATGGGGTGGCCAGCAGGAGTAGGGAAGTGACTGTGCCCCTGTGATTGGCCCTGGTGAGGCCGCACCTCGAATACTGTGTTCAGTTTTGGGCCCCTCAGTAGAAGGAGGACATTGAGTTGCTGGAGCATGTCCAGAAGGGGACAACAGAGAAGGGTCTGGACCATAAGTCTTAAGAAGAGCAGCTGAGGGAACTCGAACTATTTAGCCTGGAGAAAAAGGAAGCTTTGGGGAGACCTGATCACTCTCTACAACCTGAAAGGAGGTTGTAGTGAGGCGGGTGCTGCTCTCTTCTCCTATTTAACAAATGATAGGACAAGAGGAAAGGGCCTCAAGCTGCACCAGGGGAGGTTTAGATGATTGCATATTAGAAAGAAAATTCTTACCGAAAGAGTAGTGAAATATTGGAACAGGGAAGTGGTGGAGTCACTTTCCCTGGACAAAAAAAAAGTGTAGACGTGGTGCTTTGGGATATAGTTTAGTAGGCACGGTGGTGTTTGGCATCATGATGGTTGATCTTGATGATCTTAGTGGTTTTTTCCAATGTTAATTATTCTTTGATTCTATGATTGCCCCACGGTCTCTGTCCAGCCAGTGCTCTTGTTTCTTCTATTCTCTTACCTCTCCTTCTCCAGCCTGTCCCTGCCTTGTGTGAACATGGCTTCAGAGTTGCCTCAGACTAGGAGCAGGTCTAAAGGAGCAGAGAAAAACTAACTCAAGAAAACCACTGTAGTCAGCCCCAGACTAGCACAAAATCACTGAAACCAGAATCTTTGAAACACCGAGCTGTGAAGTTCTATCAAAACTTAACTGATCCGGTTCAGGCCCATAGTTCATCCAGGCTGAGGTGGATGTCCAGAGGGGCTAAAGCACTCCTCCTGCCAAATTTCTTTTTTTTTTTCTTTGATGTATAAGCCGATTGGGGACACTCTAAAGATGAAATTGCCATTCTTGTTAATGTGAGGGGAACAGCACATTTTTTCTTGTACTTGTTGAAGAGCAAAACCATTTTGGCTGAAATGTTTATACACAGTCTGAGGCAATTTTTGATACTTGCACACACGCATCACATGTATCTAGCCTTAGGCAGACACCTGCCATGGCAAATGTGAGTCCTAGTGGCTCAAGTCTGACAATGGCATCAGCAATGGAAAATGTGGTCTAATTGTGGGAATTATCTGGCAGTATTTACCAAGTGATTTTTCCAAACGCCACCCTAAATTATCCCTACATGAAAAGCTTTTAAAGGATTCAACAAACTTATTTGCCCTTTGCAGTAATTTTGCTCTTAAAAAAAACTTTGGCAGGCACTTATTAATATAAAATAATGATTTGCGGAAATAGAGGAAGTTAAAATCCCACCCATCCTTTTCTCTCACGGTTTATTTATTTTCCATGTGAGATTAATGAGTTTCCTGCAACAGGGCTAGATTTCCTCACACATTGTGCACATAAGTTAATATTTATTTCCTTTTCCAAAGGTGAGCAGAAACTTTTGTGTTCCCTGTTTTTAAAAGTGGAGATCAGAGTACAGTATGTCAAATGACACTAAAATCAACCATCCTAAATTATGAAATGCTAGTCTTACTTTGCCTACCACTGTTAAGCAGACTAATAAATCAAGCTGAGCTGTACTGTTGGATGCTGACATGGAAGCTTAATTTAACTGGCTTAATTTATTTTACCAGTGGATACTTTGGAAAGAGCACATCTGCTTCATTAAAGGATTTTCTTTAGTTTAGCACCTGTCTTGTGTCAGGCTCAACTGCTGTGTACAGTGAAGCTCACCGAGCCTGGTTTCCTATGGATTTATCTTCCATGTCCCACTTACCCTCACAGTTCCTTCCTGTACGCCGGTGCCATCATTCTTTCCTGTGGCATCCCCAGGTGCATGGGAGTCCCCTCCTGCACAGCAAGACATGCACTGCTCCTGCCATTTTGCAGCTGCAGTGGCCAAAGCCCTCCCTCCAGCGGGTGCAGTTGTCTTTGCTGCTGGAGAGGCCAGGCATTCATCTCCCCCGTATACAACCACCAGGTTTCACTTTTGGACTTGCTCTGTCACACACCAGTAAGCGGACAAATGGCGAGTGGCAGGAGGAAGGCTGGGGAGAAGATATGACAGGCAGATGGTGTGAACACATGCACTATATTTCCTGGGGAAACCAGGTTAAAAAAAGAGCTCCTTATTGCCAGGGAATTATGTGAAAGAATTATATATGAGAAATGCTGCGTGTGACTTAGTTCAAGAGCTAATGGATATTTATATTATTATTTAACCTTGCCTTCTTCCAGGGTCAGTCTCAGTGCATCACTTAACAACTCCTTCCTATCTCTCTCTCTCTCTGGTCAAGTCCCCCTTAATAACACAGAGGAGAAAAATCCTTTTTTTCTTGATGTATGATTTTAAATTTTCTATTTTAAAAGTTAAACTGGACAAGCAATATGAAAAAGTAACAGCTGTCTCAGGCCTCTGAGTTTCTAACTCCCTGCTGCTGGAAGTGTAAATTGAGGCAGTGCAGCAGCAGTCAGTGGAGCAGTGCCAGTGTAAACGAGGGGAACTATTCCAACCATGTGTGCAAACTCCACAAGAGATTTACTCACCTTCTGAAACCAAAGAGCTGAAAGTTCATTCCTGTTTCACTTATCTGCCAAGGCTGAAGTTCAGTAATTCATTCTTTTACCATAATAAATAATGAAACAGCTATAACAGCGCAGGGAAAGCTTTGATTAGGCATTTTATAGCAAGTACAAGAAAAACATTGAATCTTGTACTCGGGAACTGGCAGCTATGAAAAGCAGAAATGTCTTGGTTCAAATATGCCTATACTTAAAAAAGAAAAAGAAACCTGAAGAGTTTCTTTCCTAGGACTTTACAATAACCCTGGCACTTCAATAAGGGAGCTGTCATAGATACACCTTTCATTGTCTGTGCTTCCACTGCCACAGATAAAGAATGAATGAGCTGCTGACTCATAGTAACAGAGTCGCATGACTTATCTGACACTGCAGTCTCAGCTGGAATGAATTTTTCAAGAAACATGCTAAGAGCAATTGAGAATTTCAGAGCAAATAACAGGCAGGCAGTGTTATTCCTGCATTACCTGTATACCTCATTCTTTAGAACCCTGTGTTTGAAAAGCAGACCTGCTGTTCTGAGCAGTATGTGTAGTGAGTGTTGCATTATATAGCCTCACAGAGAGCATCCTGTATGATCAAAGAGTTGCCTGAATCTCAGCCCTTCTACTCCATTAGAGGCAATAGGAATTTTGGAGCTAGCATTTTGCGCCTCTCTGAAAAGGGACCTCTGCTCTCAGAAACAACAGGCAGGAGGAAATCAGAACAGGTGAACCATTCATTTCCCACTTGCCATTTTTAGGTGAAAATAAAGCATATGATTCTGAAAGATCTATGATGCTAAAATGATTGGGCATACGATACGAAAGACGATTGCTGAAGTTAAAAGAGAGGATTGGAAAGTCTTTCAGAAGTGCCCTGAGGCTCCCAGGAAGGACAGGGTTTGACAGGGCTCATAGTTTGATGAAGACAGGCACACTTTCTGTTGGATGAAAACACGGATGGATGGTTGGGCCCAAAGAGTTGTGGTAAATGGGGATAAATCCAGTTGGAGGCTGGTTACAAGAGGCATTCCCCAGGGCTCAGTGCTGGGTCCAGTTGGTGATGCTCGAATCCTGTGTTCAGTTTTGGGCCCCTCACTACAAGAAGGTCGTTGAAAGGCTGGAGGACATCCAGAGTATGGCAATGAAGCCTGTAAAGGGGCTGGAAAAGAATGAGAGGTATTTGAGGAAACTGGGGTTGTTTAGCCTGGAAAAAAGGAGGCTGAGAGGAGAGCTCATCACTGTCTACAACTACCTGAAAGGAGGTTGTAGTGAGGTGGGTGTTGGTCTCTTCTCCCAAGAGACGTGGTAGGATGAGAGGAAATGGTCTCAAGTTGCGCCAGGTGAAGTTCAGATTAGACATCAGGAAAGGTTTCTTCACTGAAAGGTTTAGGCACTGCCACAGACTGCAGGGAGGTGGCTGAGTCACCATCCCTGGAGGTGTTTAAAAACAGGTAGATGAGGTGCTCAGGGATGTGGTTTAGTAGTGAACAGGTACAGTTGAACTCGATGATCTCAAAGGTCCTTTCCAGTCAAGTGATTCTTTGATTCTAGGAGGGGGACAGTCAGTGAAAAATGAACTCTTAGATCAGGGTTTAGTGAACTCTGGTGGAAAAAGACCTTATATATTTTTATGTGATTGGTTCCCATACCTCTTTTTCTTTAAGATTACACTTCCAGCTAAGTATCCAATATGTGAACTACAGACTTTGGCTCCATTACGTTTCCTCTCCTTGTAGCCATGTCACTCTTGGACCTGCACTGAGCTAGTTTCAAAAAGAGAGGTGGACTTTGTTCCGTTTCCACATAATTCTGTAGTCTACTAACTCATGTTCATTGGAACCATTGATTTAATTTTTTTCGGCTGAGAAGGGAATTAAAGTGGTCTCCCATTTCCAGAGCAAGAGCATCAACCTCTAGGCTGTTATGCAAACAGTAGAAGGTAGTCCCTGGTGTGTTCTGAAATGAAAGAGGCCATGGCTGCTGCTATCTTAGATGGTAAGGCTAAGAAGACATGGAACTGCTCAATTCAGCAAGGTGGCTGCATCTCTGGACAAGTGTGGTAACAGAAGTTCAGATGCAAATGATGCTCAGGTGCCCATAAAGTCAGATGCATAAACAGGGCTTTTTGTGATTTTTTCTCTTGGGCTGGGGCATCACGAATTATCCCACAGTTTGCTCCAGGCATGCAGAGCTTTTTCTTGGACCTCTCCTGCTGTGTTTGTGCTATCCTCCAGGCAGTGAGCCTGGGAGTCCTCTCTGCCACTACAATCAAAATTAAGTAGTTCTGGCCTCAATCATAACAAGATCTTTCTCTGCAGCTTTCCTCCATTGTCCTCTACAGCAAGCCAAATCTCAAGGCTGGCTATACGGTCTGCTGTGGTCACCTGATTATAGTGGTGCAAGTACCAGCTCCTTCTACATTTCCCAGACTTAAAGACTTTTCCAAAACAGATGTGAACATTCCCCCCTGGAATAATCTGTAGGGAAAAGGACCCAGAGGGGCTTTTTGTCCCTGAAAGGACAAACCTGAAAGTACCTCATGGGAATGGAAAGTAATTGCAAAGGCAGTAGCTCCACCTCTACGTGGGATTTCTGGCATTAAAAGCTTCTCTGAGTCCTTTGAATGCTGGAAGCTGGGCTCTTATGCCTTTTTGTCCTTGATCTTTGCAGACAATGCAAAGGAGTTTTGAGATGAGAAATTGTGAGTTTCTTATTCTTGCTAGGTCTGTGGCAAAGTTTTCATGCAAGGAAAGTTTTGTCTTATGGTCAGTAGACATAAGTATTCATAAGGATAGATGATGAGATTATTACAGTGTGGAGAATGGCAGGTTTATAGATGTAAGAGATTGGCAAGCAAGAGCTAAAGGAGGACTGCGGTGTGAGATATGAAACTGATTTGTCGTTCCCTCTCTCCTCAGGTTTCCATAGATATATTCTATACTTTCAAAAATTCATCTTACAAGAACAGAGGAGAAAAATGTGGAAACTATGCAAGTGGAAATAATATTATCATTGCACAGAAGTGACCATGAAAAGAGAAAAAAAACTTCAAACTTTCAACTTTTGCTTCTTCCAAGATGTTACTGTCGAAGTAAAACATTTTAAGAGATAATTGGTAATTGCCAATATCTCTTGAAGGTCTTTTCCACTAACTTCAAAGTTAAGTAAATTAAAGACTCTTAGTTGTAATGAGCAGACATTTGTTATGAACTAATTTGTCATTGAGCTGGTTTGAGCTAGCTTTCCCAAGCTCTCCAACCGCTCAGTCTGCCTCTCTCCCAAACCTTCCCCCCTTTCAAAGGAAAAAAATCTATAGAAGAAACGAAATCACACTAAATATACGTATTTATGTATTTTCTAAATATAAACAACTACAAAGCAAGGGTATCATGCAAAACTCCCAAGAAAGGGAAAAGGGGAAAGGGAAAATGGGAAAAAGAACAAAAAGGAACTAAAACAAAACAGATATGCACACTTGTAAGACCTCATATCTAACAAAGTAAAGAACTAGCAAAAATCTCACCACTTCCCTTGAGGAAAGCAGAACAGCTCAATCCGACCCAGGACTCTTCCCCCATGTGTGGGCAGACAACAGCAGCCACCTCAGGCCTCAGCTCCAGACAGGACCAGCAGCAACGGAGCTGCTGCTCTCCAGCTTCCCGGAAGAAGAAGAACACCTTATTTATATGTTGTGTTATGTTAAAGGAAGATATGGAATACTTCCATGGATCCTGACCTCTGTTGTTAAGGAAGACCTGTAAAGGCCATTTTTTAAGGAAGATCTGAAAAATCCAAAAGTCAATCCACTACAGTCGTGAACAGGCGGGAGCTCCATCAAAAGTTGTTCCAGCATCACTACGCACTGAACTGCAAGAGCCTTCATAATCAGCCCGAAAAGATGGGCAGTCTGGGTAGGTCACTGAAGCCAAGTTCTGGTGAGTGTTCAGCCCCCTGCTGTGCTTCCCTGGTGAGGTGCAGGGCATGACACCATACTTGCTACTGGAAGACACATCCCTCTTTTTCTATCCACCTTTGTCACCTCCCCAATGGTCACACTCATCATCAAAACATTCTTCATCAGAAGCTGGTGACATTCTCAAAATGCCAGACTTCTCATTTGTGAAAAAGGAAATGAAATACCAGTGGAATTTACTTTTTTTTTTTTTTTAAATAAAACAAGGGCATATACAAAGCAGGACCTAAATGGGATTTAGCTAACACATGGCCCTTCACAAGTTCCTGTACTGCAATACATCTTGCTCCTGGTGCAATGTACAGTTGCAGCCTCTACACAACACTGAACAGCATGTGCTGGGCAACTTTTGCCAGTGGGGAGTCTACTTCACTTGCTTAGAAATGGAAAGAAATATTTCCCTTTCCTAGCTACAGTAATAATTTTTCCTGATTTAGTGAACAAAGGGAAAAAAAGTTCTGCAAATGTTATGAGCAAATGCTGACCACTTCCTCTCCAAATTCCTGTTGACATTTTGCTGAAGTACTACTTTCTTTTCCTCATGACTGCTTCTGGTGGCATACAACATGCTTACCTTAGCCAGAAGGTAAATATTGGACAAGAATGTGTCTGACTCAAAGTTCACATCTATATCAACCATGCTTCAGATTTATTCTGTGGTGGGACACAGTGAGATCTGATGCCACAAGAGATGAGGTCTTGTGACATGGAATGCATTTGGTCCCATGGCAGGAAAGTTTGTGGTACAGCTGGGAGGTATGTGAACCACCCAGGTGGCCTGAGCATGGGCCCTGCAGCAAGCACAGCCCCTTCCTTCTGAGAGCGTTGCTCTTGTTTTTGTTACATCACACACTACTGGTCAACACATCCAAAGGTCCATGCAGTTTTGCAAGAGAGATACAGCAGAGGTGGAAGATGTGGCTTATCTGCAGAACTCTGTAATGGGAGAGTTTCGTGTGCATATGATATAACTGGACAGGTCTGTGACAATAGGATGAGGATGTAGCACTGCTTGCCAGTTATCTCGGGGAGAAAATTTGTCTGTTATGTGCTACTGTGGAAAACATAGTATGTAGGAACAGCTTTCTGGAAAGTGAATGATGTCTTCCAATTTACGTCTCCGCCCAGGACAGCAGTGTTCAGGTTTGCATGAGAGGCAGTCGTTCCAAACAAGCCATGGCACTGAGGAATTGAGGCTGGCACCAGACGGTCTCACAAGCTCTCCTTCCCTCTAGAACTGTGATACCTGTAGGAAGAAAGCATAACCCTGCAAGAAGGCTGATGTAAAACCCTTGGCAGGCCTTGAGAGCAACCATGTGGAAGCAGTAGAACTCACCATCCTGGGAGCCAGAGGCTGTGACGAGAACAGAGAGATGCAGCAAGCCTGGCATATCCTGGGCATGGTGGAATTGCGTGTGAGTCCAGACTGACTGTGTCTGTGCAGTGGCCATTTGCCCACGAGTTCCTCTTCTCTAGTGGGATGCCCTAGTGGTGCTGGTAGCCAAATCTGCAATGTAGACCTACAAATAAAATATTTCTGAACCTAATCAATGTTGTGTTTAACTCCCGTTGATCTCCCCCTGGAAGCTGTAGGTCGTACTCTTGCACCTGTTCTCAGAGCCTCTGCTGTGTGGCTTCCCTGTATCAAGGGAGTAAGTGGGACATGCTGCTGGTTTGTTGGACCAGCTCTGCTGGTAGTTCTCTCGCCTATCCACTCAGATTACTGCATTGCATCCCCTGACCTAACAAGATAAGGATTCCAAGGGTACCATGCATCTCCTTGAGGAAACCAGAGAACACGTCGCTGAGGATCACACTAAGTCAGCCAAGTTGTTCTTTTCATTTGTTCAGTAGAGAAAAAACAAATGTTTCTATGGACAGAACAAGAAAATACAAGATATAAGACGTAGAAAAATACATCTCAAATGCAAAAAAATGCTGGACCTGTGGAAAAACTCCATCCTTTGAGCACACAGTCAGGCTGTCTGCAGATTTAAAACCTGATTTGGATCCCATTTTTTCACTATCATCGGTCACCTGGAGGAAAGAAACAGCAACTGGCCAAAGCGAGGATCAGATTATGAGAGGATTTTAGGTGCCTGCACATGCAGGTGAACGTCCATCAGGACTTCCCAGAACATAGGGACCAATTTCTTTGAGCTGCTGAACACCATTAGCAACACCAAATGACAAATGCAATCATACAGGGACTGAGTTGCAAAAGATGAACATTTATAATGTGTTTGCTCTGATCCCAGAAACAGCAAATGAAGTGTCAAATCAGAAAGGCCAGAGGAATCCCAGACAGCAAAGGAATCTGCAGGGTGGCAGAGGGAAGTGCCACTGCCTTGCCAAGCGGCAACAGTTCACCAAGATGGACATTCTGACTTCATGTTTGCCTCAAAGTCACCAAACAGACCGGATGAGGCGCTTAGTGCCATGGTTTAAATGATGAGTGGGTGCTAATGTTGGGTCATATGTTGTACCAGATCAGAGGTCTTTTCCAACTTTGTGATACTGTGATACTGTAATTTGCTTATTATAAGCATTATTAAATGAAAAGTGAAATTCAGGAGAGCGGAATTTGGTCTACTTTCAGTAAGAATTTGCAGCTTGAGATGCTTCTGAAATCCTGGACTCCTCCACAGGATATTTGCAGATTTTGCCAGTCAATCAATGACAGTTCCACTGCATATGGCCACTGGCAAGTTACACCTATAAGCCATCATACGTGTGTTTTAACATGGTGATTTTTACTTTATGGGGTTCAATTTGAATGAGATAAGCATCACAATTATGGATATACAAAAAAAAGTTGGTTTTTATTGCCCTCAGAATCTGACTCTCTTTTTTCTCCTGTGTGTAGAATTAACCACACAGACATTTTTGAGAGGTGCTGGATCTATCCATCGACTCTAGAGGGAAGCAAAGACAAGATAGCTTCAAAGTTCGTCCTCTGCCTGTAATTAGGTGGGATGAACACAGGCCCTACTGTGAGCTCTGTGCTTCAGTTACCCTTTCTGTTTAAAGGGCACAGCGATTCCACCCTCGCTGCCGCATCCTGAATGAAATGTCTTGCAACGTAACGAGGGGCGAAAAATCCAAAGATGTTTAAGACGCTCATGAGCACAAGCTCAGAAAGAGGTCGTGATGAAATGTTACATATGCTTTTTCATAGATATCTGTTAAATATTTTAAAAAATATTAGTCCCATTCTACTTGTAATTCTCCCTTCAGCGCTTTCTGAGGGTGAGCTCCACCTCGGTAGTTGAAACGGTTCATTTCATAAACAACTACAAGGAAAAGAGCTGCTTGGAAAGGACCCTCTGCTTGTGCAAATCCTGTCGCTGAGATGTTGAGAATTTACCAGCAAGTCCGGGAGGCGCGGGACGGAGGGAGGGAGCACCACGGGCAGAGGGGGCAGGAGCACTGCGGGAGGCGGTGAGAGGGAGAGAGGGAGGGAGGCAGTGAGGGAGGGGGAGAGAGAAAGGGATGGAGGGAAGGAGGGAGAACCGCGGCGGCACCGCTGGAGGCAGCGGGAGCAGGGCCAGGAAGATGATCAGGGGGCTAGAGAACCCCCATACGAGGACAGGCTGCGAGAGGTGGGGATTCAGCCTGGAGAAGGCTCCAGGGAGACCTCATAGCAGTCTTCCAGTGCCTGAAAGGGGGCTACGGGAAAGCTGGGGAGGGGCCCTTTATCAGGGAGTGCAGGGATAGGACGAGGAGAACGGTTTTAAGCTGAAAAGGGGGAGATTTACGTTAGATATTTGGAAGAATTATTTTCCTCTGAGGGTGGTGAGGCACAGGTTGCACAGAGAAGTTGTGGATGCCCCATCTCTGGCATTCAAGGCCAGGCTGGATGAGGCTTTCCGTAATCTGATGGAAGGTGTCCCTGCACGTGGCAGAGGGTTGGACTGGATTATCTTTAAGGTCGTTTCCGACCCAATCGGTGCCATGATTCCGTGACCGCGGGAGGCGGCACTCTGGGAGCATCCTGCCCCCTCCTGGCCGCACGGCCGAGCCGCCCCGCCCCGGCTTCCCTGAAGCGGGAGCTCGGCAAGGATGGGACTCTGGGGACAAATCGGAGTGCTGGTGTCAGTCATGTCGCACCGCCGATGCGTGGTTTTGCCTCTTCAAAATGTATTGCATGTTAGATTCCCCTGTCAGCGTACATAATCGTCACGATTTATTTCACAAATGCACTTTTTAAAAATTAAATGCTGGAGGGAGCAGAAACATATTGCAAGAGACAAAATAAATAGTTTAATCTCTTTGCTTGATCGCAGATAAACTGTAAATCAAATTTTTAGCTCTTCTTTGTCAAGTAGAAACGATGAGGGTGCATGAACTCCTAAAAATAACAGAATAGCTAAAATCTCTGCTTTCTCTAGCGCAAATGTAGCCCTTTGGGAAAGTGCAAGAAATACCATCTGTGTTTCTGAAACTGAAGTTAATTTATTGCAGACATCTCTGTATTTGCTGTAAATGCACATATTTTGTGTTGCAAAACAACATGTTGCAGTGTTGAAAAACAATCTGAATACCCCCATCCAATTAACTCCAAAGGGTTTTCTACCTACACCAGCTCCGCTTAAAAGATATGTTTGTTTTGCAACAGACATCAAACCTATCTGGGTTTTTTAAAGTTAGTTTCATACTCATATTGACAGGTGTTCACAGAGGAAGCAGAGGGAAAACTGTGAAGGAGTTTTGACTTCTATGATAATTTTCTGATTATCAGACAAATAAGTGTTTTTTACCAATAGCTGCCGTCTTGGTGAGAGATTTCTTCAAAACAGACAACTCTATGGGCTTTCTTGACAATCTGTTCTACCTGCTGAGCACTACCATTCCTTGCAGTTCCTGTTACATGCAAGGTAGCATTTAGAAAATAAGCTTTTTAATCAGTGTTCCACTGGAATTTAAAAATAATTTGGAACATAATTCTGAGATGATGGAAATGAATATTTGCTTTAATACAGCATACCTGATGGGAAGCCAGGCTACTTCACAGGACTTCAGCACACAGCAGCTTAGCATCTTTGTTTTAAACTATGGCTGGTATCGAACCATAAAATACAGATGAAAATGTTGATCTGCATTTCCCCAAAGTTCAGTGTGCAGTTTCGGTCCATTACAAAAACAACTTTGGAACTAGATTTTAATCTAAACGTTTTTGGAAGTGTGGAGACTTTTCATTCAGATGTTACCCTGTGAAATATAAAAAGGAAGGCAACACAAGGAAGGCTGTGGCACTGTGATGCCATTGTTTTACATTTGACTGTAAAGAGGTAATACATCTTTTTTTTTCTTGTAATTCTCGGCCTTTGAATGACTGAGAGTTCACCCAAACATCAGCTGCTCCCATGGCAGTGAAAATCCCCTTGAAGAGTTAACTCATTTTTCTCTCAAATCCAGACAACTGGCTTATAAGAATGCAAAAAATGTGGAGTTATTTAGGCAAGCGGTGATGCAAATGCAAAGAGGCGAGCCCTGGAAGGCAGTGTTGAGGCACAGGGGATGACAAAGCCAGGCACTGTCACTGTTGAGACGAGTTCAGCACAGAAAAATGTTTCTGGAATGTGTATGTTATTCCTCATCCCAGGCTCATTGTCCAGGAGCTTAGATCAATACCACTGCAGCAAAGATTCCCAATGAACTGAAACAAAACAAAACATGCATTCACAGTAACATTGCCATTCAACTACACACATTTCCCAGTTAAAATGAAGGTCAGTCATTAATTACATCTCCAATTCCCTGTGGATTTTTCTCTTGCTCTGTTTTGGCAGTTTAAGACCCCTTTGATATCCGAGCAAGGCCTTTCCCTTTGCACATCTGATCTTGATTACGGTTTATGGCAATGGTAACTCTTTACCTCCCCAAGGCAGCAATTTTGCGAAGAGAGAGGGAAAACAAGTACAGTACGATTATTTAGGAGAGAGGCACACTGCAGTGTTTTAACCATTTCTCTGTCTTCTAGCTGTGTCTCTTCCCTACAGATAACAGTTGCACACAGCAGCACTAACATTGAGCTCTTGCTACAGGAATGCCCCGTGTCCATCAGTGAAATCACTGTGTCTGGAAGCAGAAAAAAATAGGTTGTGTATTTATGTATCGAAACACTGATTGCTGAACAATACAAATGTGGTTTGGGTAGGTTTTTAGATGTTTTCTGTTTCCTGGTGAACACAGCATAATCAGGTCTTGGTAAACACCTTTTTTTTTTCTTCTGGCTGCAAAGCACAATGGCCAGGTCTTGGAATTACCCTCCTCACTGCTCTCCTCCCTTACAAAATCAAGGAGAGTGTTCTTTATCAATTTATGGAATGCTACTTTGTCAAAAGACAGTGGATTTCCACACAGATGAACTTTGTGCCAGTCAGAATACACTGAGGCTGCATGAGGGAATGGGATGGGTGGAATTTGGTCTTGCACTGCTTTTCCATTTATGCAAAAGTCACAGGCAAATGTTCCAACCAAGAACATGTTGTTGAGAGCATCAGGAACAATGTGAGGGTGACAAAAAATGTTGGATGATGACTTCCTTTTTCCTATGGGTGGTATGAGGCATTTTGTTACAGGCAATTACAACTGCAATAGTATTTTTCATGTCAGTTTGTAATGTATACTCCACTCCTTTACTGATGTCACTCCTCTGGCTTGGTTGTACCATGAGCTCCTCAGGTTCACGGAGGCTTTTCATGGAGTTTGCAATGTGGAGGGCTATTGAATAGGAATAACTGCTCTTGAAGCTCTAGCACCATCAGTCTGCTCCTGAACAAAACATATTCTGCCAGACTTGTGGGGTGATTTAGAATCATAGAATCACAGAAGCGTAGAATGCTCTGGGTTGGAAAGGACCTTTACAGGTCATCTAGTCCAATCTCACTGCAGGAGCAGCAATATCTTTAACCAGATCAGGCTGCTCAGAGCTCAGTCCAAAGTGACCTTGAATGTTTCCAGGGATGGGGCCTCCACTACATCCCTCAGCAACTCAGTCCAGTTTTTCATCACCTCCTTATATCCAGGCTAAATCTACCATCTTTTAGATTAAAACCATTACTCCTTGTCCTGTCACAACAGGCCCTACCTAAAGGTTTGTCTCCATCTTTCCTGTAGGCCCCTTTTAAGTACTAGGAGGCTGCAATAAGGTTTCCCCACAGCCACCTTCTCTTCTCCAGGCTAAACAACCCCGACTCTCTCAGCCTGTCATTTACAAAATTATTTATTTGCCTTTCAGGCACTATGAATTCCATCCTGTTAGCAAAGACAAGTGACAGATATTGTTTCTTTCATGAAGGTGACCACAAATATCACTCTGGGAAGTGGAAGCAGCTGGCAACTTCTGCAAGTTTGGTGTTTAATTCTGGTACCAGGCAGAAACATAACAGACAATTGCCAATGATCTTTTTTGGTTGTTTGTTTATTTGTACAATACATTTATTAAAACATGAATGTGATTTTAAATATCTTTACATGCATTTTACATGGGTCTTCCAGTGTGCAATAGAACTTCCCAGGTATACACTGTATCTTGTCATGAAGATACCAAGGAAATGTGATGAACAAAGGACACTTGTAACATTTTCTCTGGAGGAAGGAAACGTCATTACTCTTCATACATAAGCCTTTCCTAAAAGTAATGTAGAACTTCCACAGTGCAGGAGAGGAATAAAGCTGCATCAGCCCTCACTGTTCCAGTGACACAGCAAACCTTCCTGAGGAGCATTTTACAATATAAGACAGAATTTCCACTTATCTAATGCTGCAGAAGAGTCCAATATGGGATTATCCATTTCCTTTATTATTTTCATAGAATCATAGAATGGTTTGGGTTGGAAAGAACCTTAAAAGATCATCCACTTCCAACCCTCCTGCCATGGGCAAGGACATCTTCCACTGAATCAGATTGCTCAAAGCCTCATCCAGCCTGGTCTTGAACACCTCCAGGGATGGAGCATCCACAACTTCTCTGGGCAACCTGTTCCAGGGCCTCACCACCCACATAGGAAAGAATTACTTCCTTATACCTAATCTAAATCTCTCCTCTTTCATCTTAAAACCATCACTCCTTTTCCTGTCCTTGCACACCCTGATAAAAGGCCCCTCCCCGGCTTTCCTGTAAGCTCACTTTAAATACTGGAAGGCTGCTCTAAGGTATCCCCAGAGCCTTCTCTTCTCTAGGCTGAACATGCCCCACTCTCTCAGTCTGTCCTCGTATGAGAGGTGCTCTAGCCCTCTGACGATCTTTGTGGCCTCCTCTGGACTTTCTCTAACAGATCCAGGTCCTTCCTGTGTTGAGGACACTAGAGCTGAGGGCGCTACTCCAGCTGGGGTCTCATGAGAGCAGAGCAGAGAATCTCCTCCCTCAACCTGCTGGTTACACTTCTTTTGATGCAGCCAAGGATATGGTTGGATTTCTGGGCTGCAAGAACACATTGCCAGCTCTTGTTGAGCTTCTCGTCAGTATTGCCTTGGAACACACAACTTGTGAAGAATACACTCTGAAGGAAAAAAGTGTTAATTGCATTTATCAGTACATTTCCACAGAGACGCAAAGGTTGAAGAGTTGGGAGCCCTCCAGTCTGCCTGGGTAGGTGGAGGTGGGAGTGGGAGCTAGCACAGAGGCCCAGCGCTTCACTGCCAGCAGCTGGGTGAGTGCCCAGCCTCAAATGGTACAGGCTGCAGAAAGAGAGCTCTCCTTCACCCTGTCATTCTATCATAAATCAGCCTAATTATTCAACTGAAGAGAGCTGCATCCCTCTGTTGTGAGCCCTGCTGGTTTACAGAGAGAGGGAAGTAAATAAAAAGCAACAGTGCTGGCTGGTGCTGCACGAGGGATCCAGGGAGGGAGAACAATAGTCCTGACTCTCCCCTCTGACACCACCGAGTTAGGAGGGAAGAAGTGGGATGGCTTCGTGCACACCCCTGGAGTTTTTCCAGATCAGAACTGAAATCAGATCCTGGGCTCATCGGCAACTGCTGAAGCAAAAAGCAAGAACAACGGAGGGCAGAGGCATACTGTTTTCAAGGCTCTAAGATTTTAGGCTTTGAGTTACAATTCTATAAATTTGTCTCTTAAAAGATGTATTTTGGTTCCTTTTCTTGCTCTGTATTAGTGTAAGTCTTCTTGCAATCATGAAAATTAGAAACTTGTTTTTCTGTAATGAAATCTTAGATTCTTATTTACTACATGAAACTGGGGGCTGAAACTTTAAGCAAACCACAAACTACCATGAGATTTATTATAAAAATGAGAGCCTGAATTATGTGCAGCACTACTCATTGTTTTGTATATTTTTGTCATGTTCCCTCTTACTGTCCTCTCTCTGTGATGACTGAAACAAATCATTCAGGTCTAGATTGCATATTATGATACCTATAAAGCCTTCTTACTATTGTTTGGGCAAAATTAAAAGTGTTTGTTGGAATAATTGTGGAACGGCATCAAAGTTAATCTTCATTTTTCTGAGGAATTATTTATTTCTGTTGTGATAAATTATTCTTCACAATGGAAATTATATTTATATATTTTTAATAAAAAACATTAGGAAAATTAGACAATTCTGGCAGTTCTTATGATGCTGTCATCTCAGGAAAGTTCCTCTGGATGTTCTCAGCAGTTTATCCTCTCTTTTTCAGGTCAGTTTTACTAGAATGCCTTCATCCTGCCCTTTATACAGCATACTTAGTTCTATCTTTAGCTTAGTTAGATAAATTATTCCATTTCTAAATCCCATCTTCAGTCTCTAGCTAGATGCTGTGATCATATTTTTTGGCCTTTCCAACTCCAAAGAAATCTCCATAAATATCAGAAAACCCTTCTGTTCAGTCATCTTCCTTTTACCTTTCCTGTATTCATTTCCATGAGCTAAATATAGTGATGCTAGGAGAACCCCTGGACCCTCTTTTCAGCCCTGAAATTGCTCTCATGTTCCTCATTCTGGGAAGCGCCATGCTGGGCTATTTCTTCTGGCAGAAGAGAGGCTATGTACTGCTGCTGGATGCACTCTCTCCCAGGAGTTGGCAGCCTTCTTTTCCCCTGCCTTCCCGTGGGGCTTTCTGTTTCTGTTGGCCTGGGAGCTCCAGAGCTCAGCTTCCAAACCAGACTTCACGACACCTCCAGATCACATCAGGGCTGGCCTGGAAGGAGCTGCCCTGACACATCTGAGTAACACACAGCAACTGCAGGAAGGTGGGTGAAGTTGCTAGAGACTATAAGAGAGGAATTTAAATATTCATGTAATTAAAGCCCATTGCGCACTACAGCATCTACAAGCACATAGCACACGACTGCCTTTCTTAAAGTCATCATAATTGCATCTTCTCCGATTGGAGTATTACACAGGGTAAAATTTTCAGTAGGACTTAGACCAGAACCAGCTTCCAGACTGTCATTAAATTATGAAAAAGATCTAGAATTATATTTACCTTTTATTTCTGAGCCTTTCATGTTTACTCACTTTTGTGTTCTCAACCTTTTCTTTACAATTAACAGAAACGTAATTTCAAAGAGGGGGCAAAAGAAGAACAAAGACAATGCCTTGTTTTCAGGAGCCAGGAATCTTGTTCCATGGTCCTTGCAAAGCCAACTGGATTGTTCACGTGTGATAGGAATGATGGGCTTGGAAAATGGAGGCTCTTCTATGCCCTGAAGGTCCAGGCTCTGAACAGGTACCCCACTTAAAATCTCTCCTGGGTGAGATTATCCAGGAAATATACTGTTAGTCAAAACAAATTTGATATCTCTTTAAAATATGTTGTTGTGCGTTCCTATCAACCAACCAAATGCAGAAGTTATTTAAAACAAAAATGCTCATGCAAGGCGATATGGAATGATACAATTTAAGTCCACAGAATTCAAGTTACACCTCGTTGTGTTTGGTCACAGCTGAATTCACCAACACTTGAAACTATACAACACATTATCAGCACAATCTGTATTAGAAGGGTCAACTTAATGTCTGAGAATGAAGCTTCGCTCTAGCTACATCAGTGTAATAACAGATGATGTAATGATACATGGCATACTGAGACAGTAAAAAGGAATTTTAACTGACAGTTATAGACAAATTTCATACCTATATAAGCACCAATATGTGCATTGTTTTATTTAGCTCATCTAAAATAAAAATGTATTTTAAAAATTCGTGTTTTGGACAGGCAGTATTTGCAACCAAGAAACTGCACACAGGAGTGCAGCTACTGTAACAATAACTGGATGAAAAATATTTTCTGAAGGAAAAAATGGAGGTCCCATTGGGCACCTTTAGCTGCGTCCCATGTGGAATTGGCTCTTCCTGGAGCAAATTGTCCCACTTCTTACTATTCATACCTTTAAAGAGAAAGAAAATTCTTTCCCTACTCAGCCCAATAATGATGTAGGAAGAAGACAGGACAGAAAGGACAGAAAGAAGTAAAAAAGAAAAAAAAGTCCTCTCACTTGCTAGTTTTGCAAGCAATCCCCATCAGTTCAGACCAAGGCCACCAATTTTGTGTGTTTCCTCCTCTTTGATAGAGGCCAGTACCTGACTGCTCTGCCCCAGGTTCTTTTACTACGTTATCAGAAGTCTGCCCTTTCTTTGTTGCAGTCAAAATGATGAATGCCAATAAACGAAAATAGAATTTGTCTGGTCTGGAGGAGCCAGTTTGCCACCAAGATTTTGCTATCAGTAAATATAATAAAAATAGAAACCTTCATGCAAATCAGCAGGATTTTTGCAATGTCTGAAAATAACTGAGCTACTGTCTTCTTTCAAAAACTACTTTTGCATTCACTCAACCTGGGCAGGAAGAAAACCAATTGCTCCTTAAAATGTTATAGAAGTCTGTGCAAACATTGTTAATACCCAGATTTCACAGCATGCAGACTTTCAATTGCCTCTCCTTCGCCTCTGCAGATGAAGACATCTGAATTTTTTCTCTCTAGCACACCTTACTGGGGAATATATTAATTTGTAAAATACAGCAAAATTACAAAGAAAACTGCTGAATACACACAACGACTTGACATAACTTTTTATAAGTAGCCTTACTATGAGCATACTCCACTCTATCTTAGCACACGTTTATTATTTTGCAATATAGGTCGTATTCAGAGCTTTGAAGAACTATAACTGACCTATATAGTGGCTTCCAAATGAGAACAGTAATCTGAAAGCTCCAACTTTATACTCTTTTTTTTCTCTTTTTAATTTCAAGTTATGGTCTTCTCAAACACAGTGCAATCATTTTTGGAACAAAGTTAAGTCACTCTGCATGTAGTCCTAATACTAATTAAATTACAGCATCCCATATAGACCTTCTTTATTTGCAGAAGACTATAAACAAAGTCTGCATTTGCTGGATCAAGAATATTCTCATTGATAATAAAGTTCTGTCTTTAATCTCCAGTTTATCAGGAATATCACATTCCATCCAACCATCACTTCACCCTAAGTCTTTTGAGGACAGGTTTTTCATAGGATGAAACTCCTCACAGATAAGGTGTCTAAATAGTTTCCCTAGGATATATTATTCTTACCAACCACAACCTTTGTGGCACTATCAAACTGAATGAAACCGGTTTATCTTTGCAAAGCATTTTTTCAAGTGTGCCAGAACATGTCTGGACAATATGGATATAATGAAAGTATCTCTGACCCACCACATGGCAGAAGAGCAGCATGTTTCTGGTTAGCAGCTCAGGATAACTAAGAATGTGTTAATTGTGCAGAAGGCTAGGAAATAGAGGCAGCAAAAGCTGCTGCAGCAGGAAGAGGAGGATAGGGCTACATGTGAGGGTTTATACTGCAGCATGACTGCAGGGGCTATTGAAAGCAGAGGGTACACATCCCAGCGCAAGTTGTGAATGACCAGTCTACTTAAAATGTCCTTTCTAAAGGCAGATAGAAAACTGTCTAATATTTCAGTACTACCAAGAACATTCTATACTTATTAAAATGCTTAGTATCTTTTAAAATACATTGTAATGTGTATATATATTTATCGTGATAAGTGAAATAAAATAATATTGCTGTCAGGTGTCACTTGCCCTAGATTAAAGTAGTTTTAAATCTGAATTAATATATTCTTTTCTTTATAGAAGAGCCCTATCCATCCATATCTCTACAGATCCTGCTTTGCAATGCTACTTCAGCGTCATTAATCCAAAACATAATATGGTGGAATACGGTTGCCACACAGCCTGTTCCTGTTATATGTGGTCAGAGTGCTGTTATGTGGCCTATATGCCATTACAGATGGACTAGAATTCATATCCTCCATGGTATTTAAACACCAAGGAGTCTTGATGTCTAGAAAACCCTTGAAGAGTGTTGGTACAAACACCTGGGTGTCTTACACAGATGAGCATAAGGTAATAACAAGCCTGATGAAAATGAGACAAACCAGCAGGGTCTGTAAAGACAAGCTGTCTGAATAAGTTTAGACTTGTGAAAGGTAACTGATTTGCAGCTATCATTAGAAGTTCTTTCTAGTCCTCTGACCCACCTCCTACAGTTACCTGCCAAACACCTTTTAGTAGAGGCATGGGGATAGCAGGTCTGGAAAGTAGGCAGATGCTCTGGAGCTGGGATACTTTGCCATGAGGGTTGTATCCATGGAGAAACGAGTAATACTTTTTAAACATCATTGCGATACTGCATGCGAGGTGAAGTGCGTTCTAGCAAAAAATATGCATTTAGTCAGTTATATCTGTCCATTCCCTAACACACAGGTTGAGAATGCATAATCCAGTTGGTTTATGTCCAACACCAAACAGGACATGAATCCTTTGGAAGCAGTCCAAGTCAGGGCATTCAGTAGAAGTTGGAAAAGCAAAACCTCCATTCCCAGATTTGTCCCTGATTTGGAGCAGATTACTACCGAGTGTCACTGTCTGTCAAGGGAGATAAAGATATTAACATTCTCTGTAAGGTATTTTGTGATCTGTTGATCAGAAGGACTTGTTTTTGTAAATAATATAAATATATATGTATATATTTGGCATTTTAAAACACTTTAAAAACAAATACAGCATGGCATAAACCCAAATCTTGTTTCAGTTTAATTGCTGTTGTGCACATAGTTTCTTTCTGACATTCCCAAGGAAAACCCATACATTAACATGCACAACATGAGTGTGTATGGCAGAGTGCCATGAGAGGCCTCAATGGAATACTTCATTAAAAAACAAACAAACGAAAAACAGAAAGCACACTCCAAATTGAACAAGCAACACTTGTTGCAAATCATTTAAACTACTAAGGGGAGAAACAGAACCTGCAATTTGACTGAAGGATTACACAGCATTTGACCAGGAACTTTGTGTACTACACAGTGAATATAAACAACTTACGGGCTTGCAGGCTTTGGTGGAACTTGGGAACGTGTATTTTTCCCCTTGGCCACAGGTTTCTGAACTTGAACAACTCGAATCTAAACAAAGAACACTTTAGGCTTCAAAGAAAATCCCTGAAAAGGGAATAGGATTTTAAACAGATATGCTTCTCATGGAGTAATACTGAATGTTGCATGTTACTGAAACACAGAATTCCCTGAGTTTTGCAAACAGAAACAGATTATGCTTTCCTAGCAAGTCCAGTGACCTCTGAGTGCACAAGATTTCCCAAGTGTGTCTACATGGTTGATGGCTTTTTGGCAGGGCAAATTACTGGGCCCAGTGCTACAACAGCTACACTGCTTCCAGCTGCATCCAAGCTCCTGCACTTAAAGCAAACCTGATTGCAATTAGGCATCACATTCCCTACGACTGACAGCATGGACTGGGTTTTCTCTTTTTCAGCTTGCTTCAGTGGACCTTGCAACAGTACACTGCAACCATTTTAATCGCTTGGTTTGAATTGTCTCACAACCTTTTACCATAAGCCAGGCTAACAAAGATGCTCCTTTCCTTCCACAGGTGGGTGGTCTCTACTAAAAAGGCAGCTCTTCCTTTGCCCCATACCCTCCCAGGATCAAGTATCCATTTCCTTCACACTACCAACAGTTCTTGGGGAAAGGCCAGTATTTAATGGAAAGTACCTTGAATTCATCAATTCCAGCAAGTAATCCCACTTACTATTGGACAAATCTCTAGCAAGATTTCTGTTACAGAAAAGCTGCATAAGCATAGGAAGAATTACTGCTACTTTTTTTTTTTTGTTTTCAGACATTTAACAGAATATAATTTAGTTCTGAATACTAACTATATGAAAAAAAAAAAAAGCATTACAGGAGTCTAACTGCCCTGCTGGTTTTCAACTCAAAGTGTTCTAACTGTATAAGGAAGAAGAGACTTTTAAAAAATTAAAACTTCCATAATATGAAAAGGATTTTGTCTCTGGAACTGAAAGATAGGCTGGATCCTAATGGGCCTCCAAATTGTATCAATATTAATCATATAACAACAAAAAGAGAATACTACTAACAATTTGAACTAATTCTGAATATAGATAGGGAGATTTGAAAGCATTTAGAAAAGAAATTTGCTATTGTTTTACTACATTCAACTAAATCAATTATATGAAGTGGTCTGAAAAAAAAAGTTATAGGTCTACCATGGACTATGGAAATAATTTTTTTAAAGTGCTCCCATATAACACATATCAATTTCTGCTAGAAGGAAAACCTCAAGCTTATTACAACAGCTCAGACTCGAGCATAAGAAGCCAAGTGCATGAAGCTCAAAAAATAGCACCTATGTAAATTTAACTTTAAAGTCCTCCGTGTCCAGTCTATTTGGTATCATACTTTTAAAAAATGTTTAAAATTGTTCTACCTCTTACTTTGTTCTACAGTTTCTATATAACACTTCTATCTTCTTCATTCCGGCTGGCCACTGCAGGAAGTTGTGTGTCTGCCTCTAAAAAGATAATAAATGATAACATTCAGCACTGTTCTAAATCTTTCAGGGCCAACTACATGTATTCTGTAAAACATAAGTAGTGGTAAGCAGAAAGGAGAAGTCATCACACATAACTTCATACGTCTTGAGGTGAGATGTGAGTGAAACTGAAGCTCCCACCATTGCCAATGGAATCAAAACCAATCGTGCTTCCAGGAGGAGACTGATACGACTTTTTTCAAATGGTGGTTCTTGCATGTGATCACTTCCTACATTTTCCCACTTATGACATTCAAATTAAGCATTTGTACAAATCTTACTGGCTTTGACTGATGAGGCAAGCAATAGGCTTGCTACAATCAAAATGAAAAGATTTGACAGCATTATTTTTGATGCTGCTAAGTAAGATAACGTTTTTTACTAAAATGTACTAATTTACTGTAGTGGTTATGGCAGCGTAGCTATAGTTTATAGTCTTCCAGAAGAAGACAAAAAATGCAGACTGCTCCAGCTCACAAGATTCTGTGGAACCGCTTTCAAAACCAGTACAAAATGAATGTTTTATTAGTTCCACTTCTAACTTTGTATTTTTGTAAAATCAAACTACAACACTGAACTACTTTTCACACAATCCCAAAAGCTAAAGCTGTGAATGACCAAATAATGTATAATTCCCTTTTCTGCAAGTCTGAACCTCTCCACCATGTTTTTATTAACAGCTAACATCCAAGTTGTGTCACCTGCACACATCTAGTTTTTACAGTTAGATATTGAATGGAACAGCATCTGAAAATCAATTGAGGAAGACAAAAATCAAGGACTACTCTGAAGCAACTGAAATTGAAGAAAGATTTATAAAACAGTAAGGCACAAAAAAAAAACCCAAAAAAGACCCATTCCCAGTTTAGAAAAAAAGTGTAGAACTGTCACCCAAGAAGCAGCCACTGTGCTTGACACCCCAGCCCCAGCAACACAAAGCCGACAAAGCAATTGGTGCACAAACTAAACCAAAGCTAATCTGTCCTTCTCCAGCAAAGAAAGAAAGATATATGTACATTTAAAAATACACATACATTAAAAAAAGCTAAATGAGCACTCTGATTTTAGGAAAAATTGTCTATCCACCCACCTGCTACAAAAAAACCCAACACACAGAAACAAATAAGTATTAAAGCATCTATTGATACTTCTTCACTCACTACTGAAAAGGAGGGAGAAAACCTTATTAAAAATGAACTGGTTTATCTCCTTGTTACCTAAAAAATTAAGAGCCCAGGATCTACTCGAAGTTAAGGATAATTTTGGCAACTGCCACAAGCTACATCTTCCAACCTAATTTTTTCCTAACAAGCAAAATAATCTAAGGAGTAATAGAGACTGGTCTTCTGCACAGGATTCATCTGCACAATGAACTAACTGTAGACATTCTACCCTTTTGCTAACAATCTCCTGAATGCTCTTGTTCTAGAATTAAGAGTATCGGTTCCAATTTAGCTTAATCCACTTAATTAATCTGGAGTGAGACACAATTATACCACAAGACCTAGATAAACTGAGATACTTAATTCTGAAATTGCAATCCAAGATGCAGTCATCTGGGTTTAGTTTAGAGCTTCCTTTGTTGTTTTGAGTGGACAATTCTATGGATGTTTGAAGATGCCTAGTCTTCTTAGTCCAAAGAAACAAATCCTTTGCATTCACCTAGTTAAGTGCCAAAAAAAAAAAAATGCAATCCCTCTGCCCGAATTCTCCAAGGTCAACCTGACATACCTGATGAGTACATCTAACACACTGACAGGACTTAAGGTTCTTTATATAATCCAAGTAGTTCACTCATTAATGTTCAAAGGAGAGTTACCAGGGTAGGAAACAATGGCAACGCATCCTGTGTGAGCCTGGCATACGCTCACCCAGCAAATGGGAGGCTCAGATTCCACAGCCTCCTGCTGCGTAGCTGAGCATGCCAGTTTGCGCAGCCAGAAAGAAGTGCAAGCAAAAACACAGGTTGCCTATGTAGTTTGTCAGTGGACCTAAAGGAAGTGGTGGGGGGGAAAGTCTGGACTTCTGGTGAACCTCAGATGACTTCCAAAATTTGAATTATAGGGTGGCAAAAACCACAGGCAGTATCTTAGTATAAACTCATTTAAAGCAGACAGAAATCAAGAAGTCCACCTGTCTTTCTATCACAACCAACTCCTCATGCTCCACATCCATACTTTCTCTTTATTCTCCACACAAAAATTTAGGATCTATCCCAATGCACTCACCTCTGTTCCGGTAAGGTGACTAGCAGAACCTGTGTGTGTGGAGGCACCTGAACTGAAGGGTAAGCACCTCTGCGGAGACAGCTACAGACTGTGAGTGCTTATATACCAGACTTCATCCCGTTGTTCATATAACCACCTTCACACAGGAATTACTTTCAACAAACTACTCACAAGCAGTTCTTTTGGTAACCACCAAGCTCTATGACACAAAATAAACTTAGTTTACTTGCCAGAGTCAACACACAAACAGAAAACTCTTGTGGATCACTGTAGTTGTACACGATAGGTACGTATTTAAGACTTATTGCTATAAAAGCCGGGAATGGTCATCCCTCCACCAGTTATGTCTGGTTATTTGGAAACCAAGTGGAGGCACCACTAATGTAATTTCAGGAAATCCAATCAGTGCTCTTGATGCACTGCACTGGAGCTTTGAATCAAGCACAGGTACGAGTTACAAAAAACGTACCAAATAAGCTACAAGACACCCAACACAGCACTTCAGGTAAGGCACTACACTTTGGTAACCTGAGCTTTTGTTATTAAGGCTCCTAGATTGTAAGCACTCCAGGAAATTACTAGATCTAATCCAAAGAGTTATACAAAGTCAAGACAAAAATTAAGTCAGGAGTTAAGTATGGTACTTTAAGGTTATAACCTGCCTTATTTCAGGCAAACTTTCCATTGCTGGCTAGCTCTCCAGCGCTGCTATAATCTGCAAATTATCATTTCTCTTCTAGCAATACTTTGTAGTTTGCATGTCATCTAAACAAACTGAAGCTAAGAAAAGCTGTTTATCTCAAGTTATATACTACCTGAAAATGTAGTGAAAAAGGTTTACCACATCAGTAAACGAATGCAGTAAGTTAATTTGGGTCAACTCAGAATATAATGATAAGAGCTATTTTTGAATAACAATTCTGTAAGTGCACTGACTTCAGAATGACTGCCACACTTGGGAGTTATTCTACAAACAGACAAACCCTAAAGACATGGTATTATCGCTGTCCATTTGTGAATCTGAATTTAAACAGAAATTTTACAGATTGAAATCATTGAATGGAACTCTTAACATTTTTACTTAGAAGTTGGGAGGCCCCAGGGTGTGTAAATACTATCCAACAGCAACATTCTCCCTTAGTTTTGCAACTTAAAATTTGAAACATCACCAGTATTTTAGTTTTGATGCTCTAATAGCTACACTTAGATATAACAATGGTCTTGAAGTAGACTTCTTGAAAGACTTATAAGCCTTCTCTTAAAAGTTCTTTAGTTTTAACAGCCTAAATAGAGCAAGAAAAGGCATTATTTATGACTATTCTAATGTAAAAAAATATATCATTACCTGTCTCAGACAACACAAAAAATAAACTGTACTGTTCTCTACATATGAGCTTTCCATGATACAGATTTTTTTAACATTTTCTCAAATTTCCTTTCAGATAATAAGCAGCAGCAGTTTACATATGCAGCTCTGGAAGTCCTTGCTCTTTAAATAACACCTTTTCCTGAGTCTTCCTATTTTGAGCTAAATTGGTCACTACTACCAGATTAAGTGAGGAGAGAAAGACAAGGAAGACTCAGACAAATAAATCACTTTTTTTTCTACTAGAAAATAGCAACATTTTAGTGAGTCACTTCAAAACAAGCAAGGTGGTCCTGAATGCTTTGGTACTACAATAGCAGTGCCTCTGAGATAAATTTTACCATCTCGACATTAGTCAAAGGAAGTCAGTGGTAATGCCGTACAATTGTCGATTAGCTCAGTCACGCTAATCCCTGACGTAGTACGGCAACCAGAGAACATAACATTTGCTTTATATTATTGCTGAAGAGCTATTACTCAAACAATTCACATCCACATACCCTTTATACTTGCACCTGAGAGACACATAGTTATGAAATAAGCAGACCTCAATTGCCCGTCTTTCAATTTAGTTAATTGGTATAGAAGATTTGACTACAAGAAGCAGCTTAAAAATAGTTATTGCTATAACACATGAATGAGCAGGACAAAACGCACGTGTATATACACACACAAACTAGAAACAGGACTATTGAGATTTCTACCATGCTGTTACCCACTCTCTGAACTCTAAACTAGGTTCTTTATTAACCTCATCCGGGCCTGACAGCTACAAACTACTTCTCATTTTTTATTTCAATCTTTCATTTGTATTTATTTCTCTCCATTCCAGGTTGTTCATTATTCTTTACAATCTTATTAGAATTATATAATAGATCAGTATAAAGCTAAAAGGCACTAAAAATAAGGTTTCCAGAGTTCTATTATTGGCTTTTAGCTAAAATTATCTTCTTTGGCCTTGTATTGAACTCAGTATTTTTGACTGAACCCCGGCATTTTTTTCAGGACTTCTAGACACTACTGAAATACAGTCATCTTTTCCTTATTTGTAAGTGGATTAGTTGGTCTGAGCTTACATGGTGTAGCCGCCTGCAACGCTGGTGTGCCCTGCAGATGGGAGGCACGCGCTTGCACTAAACCCTATCCTTCACTACAGTGTGCCCCCTTTCTAAAAAACGCTTTTGAGTACAGCTTCAAGAAGCTGCACAAACCACATACAGTCTCACAGTTTAAGCCTCCATGCCCTGAATTAGTCATGTTCTCTCACCTTATTCCTCCATTATTCCAGGTAGGTAAGATACGATTGTGCGTGCATCAGACAGAACTCCAAATTCCTAGAAACTAAATAGTTGATTTCTACTGGTCCCTAACAGTAAAGCCCAAGCATTTGTAAAGTGAAAAGAAGTAGCATCTCATCTACATGTATCTACTGGTTTTCAATCAAACAGAAATTCACTGGTAGCCATTTGACACAGACCAATAAAACATGATATTTTTACCCTGTCTTCAAAATAGGCTTGAAGCATCACCAAGTCAAAACTGACAGCCTCACATCTGCCTCAACTACCTATCTGCAATACATCATAATTTTGTACTGTTTAAGTAATCAGATCTTTTAAGAGCAAAACAGGAACTTTATTTCATCGATTTCCTAGTGCATTTAAAAATTATAAAAAAACCCCATACAGAACAATTAGAATAAAATCCCTCTCTGCTTGTACTGTCGTTGCAAGGTTCCAGTAGCTAACCACAGTTCTCACCTAGTGGAATTTTAGCACTGTCGAGTCCAAATATTTGACCATTTCATGTTACGTTGGTTTTCAGTTCTGCTGCATGTTTTAGGCTTCCCACTTCCTTCTTCAGGACATTAAGCAAAGTTCTAGAACTATCCAAAATCTTCATGTAAGCAGCTTCAGTTTCAGCAAGAATTTTATCAAGCTCATTCCGTGAAGCTACCTTTTGCGCCAGGTCTTCACATACATGCTCCAGTTGTTCATTCAGGACTTGGATTTCATGCTGGAGTTTATTTTTTTCCTCTTGTGCTTGCTGGATTTGTTTGTTCAGCTCTTCTTTTTGCATACACAAGTCTTCAATGCATTTCACTAGCTCATTATTGTAACCCTGAAGAACAGCCCCCTGCTGAGTCATCATCCACTCCTCTCCCTGACTGCTGCCACTGCTCCTTAAAATTCCCTCTCAGCAGCAGCCTTCTTCACTCTAAAAAAATAATAATCAAAAAACAGAATGAAAAATGCTGCAATGAATGAGCAGAGCAGAATGAACAATGCTATGCTAGCACAGAGCCACAGAGAAAGATGCTCTGTTCAAGGTTAACATGCTAGTTCTGAATTGTGCCACATCTCTTCCCTTTTCAGGAAGGGCAGGACAGAATTCATCCTCTATACTGTACCTTCACTGAAAACTGATCTCTCCAACAAGATCCTCACAGCAATCCTCAATGCAGGTATGAAAAAACTTCTACTTTATACTTCCTTAATACCATTCCAAGTACATGATGCTCAGTACCTCGGATTGTGAGGGTTTGGTCAGAAACACCCAGAGGACGCTTTCCCAGGAGAACGCTCAGCTGTCCCCACCACCTGCCACATCCGCTCGGCCTCTGACTAATGGGATCTTCCTTCCTCGCCCAACGAGCGCCAGATATCCATCCCAGCACCCGAACCGGCCTGGCGGCCCCCGCGCCGGGATGACAGAGTCATACACCGAGACGCGATGCCTGTCCGCCGAGGGGACCGCCAGCGCCCCTCACTCACCGTCCCGTCGCCCCCCGCCCCTCCCTCCTGCGCGCCCGGGGCCGGGCGGGCTTCCTCCAGGAGTCGAGCCCCGAGAGAGAACCGACAGCAGGGCCCGTCCGCCACCGCCTCCCCAGGGACATTTTAACCACCTCCTCAGGCCGCGCGCTTCCTCAGCGCGGCGCCGCGGACAAAATGGCTCCGGCCCACCCAGCCAGTCCCGGGCGGAAGGGGAAGAGGGGGCAGGTGCGAGACCTGCCCTTTCCCATTCACCCGCCCCACCGCTTCTCTCGCAATCCCCCGCTATTGCCCCCACCTGCCTGGTGTTCCCGCCCCGCCGGCTCCCGCTGAGAAGCCACCGCCCCGCTGCGGCCCCCCCCGGGCTCGCCTCAGGACAAGCGCTGCGGGCGGGCCGCTCCCGCCGGCAGCGCCTCGGGGCTGCGGAGCGAGGCGCCGCGGAAACAGCCGAGCGCTTCCGAACGCGGCGCCTCCCTGACGCCAGCGTGACGACGCCTCTACGGAAACACCCGATGTTTTCCGAAGAGAGGTAGAGCTCGGGAGCGAAGGGCGAGGCGGGCCGGGCCGGCCGAGGGGGGGAGGAGAGTTACGGAAAGAACCGATGTTTGCCGAACGCGGGGACTGAAGGGCGTTGGGCTCGGCGGAAGCAGCCGATGTTTCCCGAAGGCAGAGTCGCCCGAGAGCAAAGGGGACAGAGGGGACGGAGCGTGTCGGAAAGAGCCGAAAAGAGCCGACGTTAACCGAGCGCGGCGGTGCCCGAGTTCCCCGGATGTAGTTGGAGGAGCGGCAGCGGTGGCGGCGGGCGCAGCGGGGGGAGGCGGCGGCGGCGGCGGAGTCCGTGCTCCCGGAGTGTCTCAGCGCGCGCGGGGCCGAGTTGCTCGCGTCTCCCCTCTCGCTGCGCGCGGAGGAGATGGGCCCGTGAGCGCGGCTCCCGGCCGAGCTGCCCCCTCCCTCCTCCCCCCCGTCCCTGCCCCCGGTTGGCGGCGGCGAGGCGGAGAGCTGCCTCCCCCTCTTCCCCCCTCGGTGCTTGTGGCCCGGCCGCGGCCGTCCCCTCCGGCTCCCCTCACACTCACACACACAGGCCGGGCATTGATGGTAATGTATGCGAGGAAACAGCAGAGACTCAGTGATGGGTAAATCCCTTCCCCCTCCCCCGGCCCCGCGGGGTCCCCCCCCCCTCCGCCATGTTTGGGCCCCTTTCGGGGCGGCCGGTAACGGCTTTCGCTAACGACTTTCTCTTTCTCTCGCCTTCTCTTTAGCTGTCACGACCGCAGGGGGGACTCGCAGCCCTACCAGGTACCTCAGGCGCCGCTGGGCCCGGGAGGAGGAGCGGAGGGGGGAGCTACTCTAGCGGAGGCTTCGGCCACCGCCGCAGGCCGCGGTGCAGCCCCTCCCCAGCCCAGGCCCTCGGCGCAGCTTTGGGCCCGGGGGTGGCGGAGGGGGTGGTGGCGGCGGGCGCGGGAGGAGAGAACGGAGCTTCGGGGCTCGTCTGAGGCCGCCGGAGCCGGGGCGAGGAGCAGAGGCCTAGTGCGACCCATGGAGGGCTCGGGCCTAGGAGTTGGGGAGGGTTCGGGGCGGGGGGTGGGAGAGCGGGCCGGGGGCGCTGGCAATGGAGTGGAGACCTAGGGGGAGGTGAGTGTTTTCCTTTTAAAAAACAAAAGGAATATTGTTCTTCCCCCACCCCCCTCACCAAGCTCTTTCTTCTCCCCAAAATTGCTGCTGTAGACTGTAACGTGAGAGGAGCATGATTTTAAACCTGAATAATCGGGGTTGCCAATAAGGCTTAATTTCTGCAGTTGCCATCTGCTTGGCATGTTGAGAAACCATCAAATCCTTAAGCTGCTGACAATAACCTCAATTTCTATAAGGTGGATACTGTAGTCCTCTGCTGTATCTACTGACAAAAAGAAAGCAACACAGTTCTTGAGGTGTGGATCTTGGGAGTGTCATGTATTGTGATATTTGGACTCCTTAGGACACAGAATTACCTGCTTTTTTTTATATTTCTGTGTCGTTGTATCACTGTGAAATGTAATCTGACAGTCCAAAGCAGCTGTCAGTGACAGTTCATGTAAATGTAAACATTTGCCACTCAGAAGCCAACACTGCAGTATCAAGCAGGTCAAAGTGAGGCAGGACATGTAAATTTTGGTAAACACTTCAAAATTAATTGTCACTTTACATGTTCTGGGTCTCCTAAATTCTAGGGGGTTTTGCTACATCTGCTATAGGGTTGCTAGTAGTGAAAAAAAACTTGTAGAAATTCAAGATAGTGGTGAAAATGAGTCCCCGTGACTACAGCATGGGGGCATATTCAAAGTTTACACTGATTCATTATAACTTTCTGTTTATATTCTTTGTACCAAGTGGGCACTTGTGCTTCTCACAGAAGTGCTAAACTGCTGAAAGTGTGTAGTCCACCAGTGAAAAAATAGAGAAATTAGGGTTTTCTTAACAGCAAGTGTTAATGTTGGATGTAATAGTGGGAGAAAATGGTCTGAGTTCTAATTACAGAACTTGTTGCTTTAATGTAGGTAATTAAAATCAGACTAATGCCGATTGTGTAAGTAGGGGATAAAATTTAATTAACTTTAAAAAGTGTTTTGGAAATAGGTCTAAAATTTAGAAATAACATTTCACATAAGTTCTGTTATTTTGTATCTAATGTAAATGCCTGTTCTCTTGTGATCTGTTACAGGCTCTTAAGTACTCATCCAAGAGTCACCCCAGTGGCGGTGATCATCGTCATGACAAGATGCGAGACACCACAGATCCTTCACCTCCAAATAAAATGTTACGGCGCTCTGATAGCCCTGAAAACAAATATGGTGACAATACAGGGCACAGTAAAGCAAAAAGTGTGCATACTCACAGAGTTAGAGAGAGGGACGGTGGTGAGTTATCTTTAATTAACCTTTATTTAAGCAATTACTGATTTCTCATCAATATTAAAATTTAACCATTAGGACTTAGGTGATGAGAATGTTACATTAAATGTAACTTTGCTAGGAAGATTACAGTGAAACCAAAGTGCAAGTGTCATTGGAAACAATCATTTAGGCATTGTAACACCTATTCTTATTTTTCAAGTATGGTAGTTTTTTTTTTTTATGTCTCACTTTAGAGAAACTGCAGCATTTGATAACATGAAATAGCATTCTGGACTTTCCAGTAACTAAGTATTAGCTGTTTTAGAGACTTAAACATTTTTGTATTATGGTGCTATACTGTGTAGTTATGTGTCATAGACTGAACCCCATAAAGAAATAATAAAAAAAGCTTCATATTTAGCTGATGTGTAGAACTCTTTTAAAAAAAGTCAGAAAATTAAAATCAAAGGTAGCACTTACTAGAGCCTTTCTTGGCAGGAGCTTAGAGAAGAATGTTCACAGTCAAGTCAGCCTCCTTTATTTTTACAGATTATTATAGACAGTAGTCATATCCCAGATATTTTTAAACTGATATTTTATCTCTGCTTCCTAGAAAAAGCAAAGAATAGGATGTTCTTTTCTTGTAAAAAATGGTAACAGTTACAATTTAGAAACCCCCAGTTACTTGACTGAATCTGGAAGCATGTTTTCTGTTTTGTAATACTCTGTTTGGTCTCTATATTGAGTTATAAAGTGAAGTATTCAAATTGAGAGCTTAGAGCTTTAAATCAGTGCTTCTTTGTTCTACATAAAGTTAACTTGTGAAGTACAGGTATATTTGTTGCTGCACTATTGTTGCCTGTTACAATAGTAAAATAAAGAAAATATCTAGGTATTTTTTAGGAAATACTAGTTCCACACTACAAATGTGTTTATGGTATCTGAGTGTTCTTACAATTCCTGTTTGTTTTTACTTATTTGGTTTAATACAGAGGCTTTGCAAACTGGTGGTAGTGTGATATTGTGTAGAGGGATTATAAAAACAGGCGTTTTTTTGTTGGTACACTGCTTTTTGTTATATCTGTTCATCCTTGAAAGTGTGCAGGGTCAATTGGCTGCTATTCCTGTTCACCTGGCCAAGGATAGTTGTGCTACATACTATTGCAATCATGCTTATTTTTGCTACAATCAGTAATTCTGCTTCAGATGAGCTACATTTAGTGGCATTATGTATATATGAAAACATCTGGAGCATGAGGCTTTATGTGGGGAGTGGTTTTGCTTATTTGTGTGTTGGTATTGTTTCTAAGATAGGGGAGACATTCTGAAGCTCTTGCTGAGTGCAGCTGGATTTAATAGTTGAGGAATGACCTGAAGCATGCATGTATACAGAAACAATGAAGAAAAATGTATTATTTGTAGTTTTCTAAGTGGAAGAACACTGTCCCACAGTATCGTCTCCTTCCTCAAGCTGTTAACATGGTGGAAAATTTCCTTTATTCTGATCTGAAAGTGGTCCTTTGCACATCATATGTTAACAGACTGGGAGAGGGAAGAGTCTTCAACAGTCTAAAGGAAAATACTAGTTTTAAAAAATGAACATTTGTACTATTTAATGGAATTAAGTGAATTTTTTTTTTGGTTAGTAAGGCTAGTTTGGTTGCAGTTTCAACTTTTTAAGATATATCCAAAATAGCTGAAGTTGCATTAAATCATGTGTATTTTATGTAGTAAGTCAAAGCAGAGCAGATGTGAGCAGGAGGATATCAACTTTGTCTTTGATTTACTGATTTCTGTCAGTATGAATTGAAGGTAGGTGTCAGACTCTAGGTGAGATACTGTGGGATTATGAACATTTACATGTTGCTAGTATACAAATATAATCTAATAAATTACCTCGGTCTGTTGAATCACACTGAGGTACTGTTATAGATATGGTATTCCCTTAGTTTTGCAATTACAGACATTCAGTTGAAAAAAATTAAAATGATGCTCAAGTTTTTAATTGAAACCCTAATATGACTGAAGACCATTAATTTGCTTTGCTGTTGTAGTTTTCCGGCTTATTTTATTTTCTTTTTACACTCTTCCGTGTGTGCGTGAAGTTGGCTTTTTTGTAATTGCTGTGCATTTCATTGTTTTAAAATCAGTGGTGCTTGATTTACAAGTACTGCAAAGGTATTACTATCTTCCTGTGATCTCGCTGAACTTAACAAAGCAAACCTCATAGAAAAATCTTCAGTATTTATTTCCTTAAACGACATTAAAGTCACAAACAATCTCTTTTTCTCTCATCTCTCAGAAAACAAACCGGTACTAAAATCTGGAGCATTACAACTGACCATAAAGTCAAATTAACCTAATATCTCCCTTTCAAGTCAACGTTTAAAAAGTCACTCCGATGTATCTCTTAGTGACTTTAGCTCTGAAGTGAAACAGAAAGATACACTGGTGCCACATGCTGATACTTGGGACTCATTCAGCCATGACTGGTCTTTTGTGGTAAAGACAACTGGCTCTGTGCCTTAAAAGATATAAGGGTATATAATAAACTATAATTAAATTGATTGAGAATTAATATTTCAGAAATGGTAGAACCTCTCTGTGGATACTTTTGGTACCTGCAGGAAGGTATTTGTTGTTACAGCTTATTTTTGTAGTACTCGTGGCAGAATCTTTTTTGTTTGTAGAACTGTAATCCATAGTAAGAAATTCAATTGCTTTCAATTAAGGTTTTGAAACGTGCGTTATGGGTAAGCCCTTTGTAGTGATACAGTGCAAACAAAGCATTTTTCAGATTTGCTTACTGAGTGGTTTCTGTGGAAAGAGATTACATACAGAGACAATCGTTTCTCTGGAGAGAGACTTCCAAGTTTACCTTGGACTAAACACAGTGGAGGACTTGCAAGTTTTTGTCACAACCCAGTTTCCAGAGTACTTGTACATCCAGCATATCAAAAAACTGTAGAAAATTTTCTTTATTTCAGGCCCTTGTACATGAGGATGTTGTCTCTATATGCAAGTGTTTAAAACATAATGAACAGTTACCCCCCTCAGCGCATCTCTTATTTTTAGGTCAGCTACTGTAGGCAAGTGTGGAGTTAGAAGAGATTATGGGGTCTTATGAGACCAACTCAAGTGTGAAGTTCCTTTACAGTAACAAATAGGGACTTAAAGCAAGCATTGTTTACAGGGAGTAGAACTATGAAGGGCCTTGTAGATGTGGAAAAGTGTTTCCGTTAAAGAAAAAAGGGAAGCACAAAGATTTGAGGGTTCCCATGCTTGAGGATGGACAGACCAAGAGCATAGATGATCCTTGTAGGTCTTTTTAAGTGCATAAATGAGGTGATATTGGTGTACAGGAAAGAAAACAGAGGTCAAATAAGTAAGGTAGTTTCGGGAATGCTGTAAGTGGGATATATATGGGGTTTTTTAGGACTAAAAATTGCAATAGGCAGCCCTTAGTTAAAAAAGGAAAAGTTATGTTTCTTTCTACTTATACGTATGGAACAGAAAGACAAAGATAGAACTTTATGAAAATATGTAGTTTAATTAAGCCACCTGTACTCAGTTGCTTCTTAATGTCAAGATACTGTTTTGATGCATATGTTTTTAAGGGACTTTGAAAATGTGTTTGCTTCATGATCTTATCGAATTGTTTAAAATAACAAATGTGGAGCGTTAATGTCCACAGCATGAAATATTTTGCTGAATTGTGTGCAATGTAGGTTACTTTCATGAAATTTGATATTTAAGTTCATAAACTTGTGATATTTAAATTCCAAAATATAACTGAGATTTCTGTATATGTTTCTTTTGCATGTTTTTTAATAGGCAATTAAAAATACTGTCAGTGACCACTGTTAGGACTCTAATATAGTTCTAAGATTCAAAATCCTACTTTGGTTAGAGACTCAGTGGAATATTTTAAATCATGAATTCCTAGTTTTATCCAAGTAGTGGTGGGAGCTTCTGTTTCCAGTCGTTCCTGAATGAGTTCAGAGTCTTCATAGCAAAGGGTCAGCTAAGAGCTGGAAACAGAAAGCCAGCTTTTCTTTCCTGTCTTAGCAACCCTTGCAGTAGAGGATGAGGACAGGCGAACTTCTGAATAAATTAGCTTGGTCATTGACCAGCAGTCAGAAATAAACAGGGCATTAGGGCAGGTAACAGGAGAGTGGAAGCTGCTTGGGCAGCATGCGTTGGGAAGAGGAAATTGCACAGTAGTTGGAAAGAGGGAAGTCTGAAGGTAATGAATCGTAGTGAAGGGTTGAGGAAGAAGCTGGAAGAGGCTCTGACTGTTTAGGTAGTATTAACTGCATTTAATGTTAAAGTAATTATTCATTACCATGGAAATAATTTCTTCACTGCAACTGTATGGTCAAAGCTAGAATGAGAGAAGTCTGTGATCACAAGTGAGAGCAAGTTCCACATGAAACATGCTTTGAATGCTCCTGAGGGGATTCACTCCCCTGTTGCTTGAATGTTGGCTGTTTGGGTGTCTGTAAAGGAGGTGGGGGTTGGTGGTTTGTTTGTTTTGTAAAGTAAATAAAATTGCTTCCAGGACCATTCACGTTTTAGAAGCTTTTCTGAGTTGAAAAAAAAAAAAGGTGGAAAAAGTAGATTTCTTTGGTTTTCTAATTTTGATAAAAGCTTTCTTTAGTCTCACTAGTACTGGTACCTTCAATTGTGGGTATAATTTTAAGTTTGCTTTAAAAGTTTAGATAGAAAGTGGCTTTACATTTACTCAGTATGTTTGTCAATGTTTCTGAAGTGATTTTTTGTAGTATTGGTTGTATAACCATTTTTTTTGTTACTCTGCTATGAGGCTCTCTGACAAAAAAGAAATTGGAAGGTATGTGATCACAATAAAGGATATAACTTGTGTACTTAAATTTTCAGGTTTGGAATGTTAATGCTCAATATTGCTTTTAAAAAGCACAGGCTGGAAGATAAAAAAATTATTGATATTAGGATATTAATATGATAGTATTAAATGCTAGGTCTTTATGTGTTTAGATGGGTAGAGTCCTATGTTGCTTTTCATGAAGTTCAAGTATCTGGTGTAGGTTGTGACAAGATATATTAATGGAAGATTTTATCCAAAGTGAATGCTGCAGCAGATGGCAATAAGCCATGCTGGTCATTTGTTATCTATTGCTGCAGCCACTTCCCCATATCCATTGCTCTTAGGACTTTGACACTGGGAACTTAAAATTTTTGCTTGCTATTCCTCAGTTTGCTAGCATGTACAATACAGATCTCTATATAGATCCTCTGAAGGTTTCCCTTTGTAGTTGATCTGTTTAGGGACATATGTATGTTTAAAGTTATTTTTTTGGGGTTTTGGATTGTAAGTGTAATGCAGTGAAGTCAGTCTAATAGCTAGATTTGGTATGCCTTTGTATATAAGCTTATTTTGTGTTTTGGAGAAAGGAGAATACTGGCTACATACAAGATTTGTTAAATATGCTTTTCTTTGTTACATAAGCTGATCATAAGGGAATGAGTTTTACTTAGCATTATGCTTTCTTAACGTATGCTTCTAGCCTCTGACTTTGCAGGAGTGGAGTGTACAGAGTATGTTGTACTTTTGGGTTGCTTTTCTGCAGGCGAAAAGAAGCAGCTGTTAGTTTCTGATGAACTTCCTGCTACTAGGCCACAGTAAAGATATCAAATTGTAGATTATATTGCTTTTTTTTTTACTAGGATTACTCTGTATTCTGTAATGTCCCCAATTAAAGTTAATTCCAAGTAAGCCAAGTATCATTAAAACTATGCAGAACCTGGAAGAGAAAACTCGGCTTTTATTTTGGCTGAGAGAGGGGATGATGCTATATTAACTTTGCTGTGGAAAATAGTATTTTCATGGCACCTAATTTGCTATGTTAACTTCATTTGTTTATGAAGTCAGACTTTTATACAATTTCATAGGCATTTCCAGGGAAAAACCTCTCAGTGTGCAGAGAAATTGTTCCTTATATAGTTCTTCAGTAAGGGAAAAATGTACTGGCAGTA